>OX376311.1:31552004-32847629 GCA_947369225.1 Hofmannophila pseudospretella | reverse complement strand
CAGTCGCGCTGCGCCCCCCGCAGCGAACGGAAGCAATTTGAAGCGACTCCGCGCTTAAAAATTGCAAAAAAGTGAAAAAGTGCTCGGATCTTTGCAAAATTTTGTGAACATATGTGCAATTGTGAGGCAAACAGTGTGGTGTTGTGCGTTGTGAATCGGTTCATTCCCGGAGGAATTACAGCTAAAAAACCGTTTACCACCAAATTTTCACACACAAAATTGAGTGTGGTGCCGGAAAACGATCGGTACCCCCATCCTTTTCAACTGTGTATCGAGGCGTCTCCGGGCCGGCCACAATCCTGAAAAATTTCGGATTTTTTGGATCACGCAGTCCGGAGATATCGAGGAACCACCCCCGACCACGTGTCCACGTGCTCCCTGTTCGGGACGTCGGGGACAAAATCTGAGGACGCAGCCGGGAGCGGACGACGGAGCTCAGCACAGTGCAATTTTCGGCAGCGAATTTGGACAATTCTCCGCGGAGATATCAAGGACCAAGCTAAGTGCACCTGCCGAAAATTTCATGTCCTGGGAAACAGAACTTTTCTTAAAAACTAAAGCGACGACCCCCCAGCGACTTTAGTTTGTAAAATAATAGGACACATTTAGAACAATTCAGTGATATCAATAGATTTTTCCTTTAAAATAATGTCATAAATATATGTGGTGTTAGTTTTGCGAAAAATTTTCGCAGCCGCATTACAACTTTGTGTATACGTAAGGGTTGTTTATTAAAGACATAGGGGTGTTGGCTCGGTTCTGCGACCGTGGAATCTATTTTTCTCCCTTAACTTGCAAGTGTGCTAAAAAACCAAAATCTTATCTTCAAAATTCGGGGGGGTCATTTTCGGTTTCAAATCACGTAACACAAAAATTCAAAAAATTTTATAAAATCAATATCTCGGGACCTATTAGGCTGATTTGGACGGGGTTTTCGATAATTAACGTAGTCACCCGAGGGCTACAACTTTTGTAAAATACTTTACCCCTATCGAGGGAGGGGGGGGAAAATAGGGTTCGGGAGGGGATAGCGCGGCAGACTTGTTACTTTTTGTAAATATATTGTGTTAGACGTAAGTAGATATAAGGTAGTTTTAGGACCCCCCCCATTTTTGGGTAAATCACGGGGAATATTTTATTTTATCTGCCTGTTCGGCAGATTTTAACAGCCCTTAAAGATTAGCGGAAGCCGCGTGAGAATCGGGCCATTATTGACGGAGCTACGACGGTTTTAAATTTGGCGGCCATTTTGTCCGCCATATTGGAAAAACTAAAAGCCGGATATCTCCGGACCCCGTGCTCCGATTTCAACGCGGTTTCTTCGTGACACAAGGGTATTTGTGGATCCTTTCGGCGGTGTATATAGAGAGGCTCTACCTAGAGCCGAAATAAAGTTTCAAAAAAGTTGACAACTAGTCCCCACCCCCTTTTGGGGTAGCGGTTGGCTTGTGATCGCCGAAAGGAGAGCCACCGAACAAACCCCCTGAACCTACTCTACGTAGAGTTGTGACCAGGGTGGACAGCTGTAGACCGTAGACTCGGAGACTTCGTACCCGCTGACACTCGGCGTGGCTGCAGCAGGACCTGAAACGAAAAGAAATTTTATTTTTTATATATTTTATTTAGTTTTAGAATTATATTTACACCGACTTAAGAAGTCCCTTTACAACTTCTTAATCGTAATTTTAGACGTTTGACGCGTACCTTGACGTGATGTATCTGGGAAGGACTCCAGCCAAACAAAATAAGGACCGCGAAACACAGGCATCGCCGCCGACACAGTTAGCGCAGCATTCCAGTGTTAGGAAAAGTATTGACGTCTGGGAGGCTGGGGAATTTGACGCCCCTCACTCACCCTTACAACCCGCCAAAACAAACCAGACAGAGCAACCTAAAAGGGCTAAGATGGCCCTGTCACAGCCTACAAAGGTGAACAATAGAACACTAACACTGGATAAGTCACCCAAGACGCCTCTTGTTTCCTCACCGAAGACATATGCCGACCGCACGGCCGAGGCCAGGGCCTGTCTCCATAAGGCTAAGTACTGTTTGAACAGCTCAAGAAACTTAAAAACTGAACTTAAAACAGACATGATACAGGCCGTAGATAGGCTGTATCAACTAGTTAAAGAAGTAGAAAAAGAGCTGAAGGAAAGCACGACAGGAGCGAAAGAGGAAAGTACAAAGGAAACAGAGACAAAAGCGAACAGAAATGACGATGTCCTTATCTCCAGAATAGAGGAGAACACAAAGCTTTTGCTGGAAAACGGCAAGAAGATAGATGAACTAAAGGACTCGCTTGAAAGACAGAAGGAAACGCTGGAAAGGACGACCTATGCGGAAGTAGTGGCGGCCAAGCCCGGAAGAGTTTTACCCGGACATAGCACGCTACACTCAATAATAGTGACTTCGAAGGACGAAAATGAAACAGGAGAAGAAGTACTACAAAAGGTTCGACAAGCGGTAGACGCTAAAGAAGGATGGGTAAAAATAGAGAAAGTAAGAAAAGCAAAAGATAGGAAAATAGTCATGGGATGTAAGACGAAGCAGGAAAGGGATAAGGTAAGAGAAAGACTGGCAACTGCAGGAGGGCAACTCACCGTCGAGGAGGTGAAGAACAAGGATCCACTCCTCGTCCTTAGGGACGTCCTACTGATCCACAGCGACGAGGACGTCATTAAGGCAATGAGGAACCAGAACCGAGAAGTTTTTCGCGACCTCGGCGGTGAAGATGACCGTCTCCAAGTAAAATACAGAAGGAGGGCCAGAAATCCCCACACTGGGCACATCATAGTCACCTGTTCGCCCGAGATATGGAGTAGAGCCTTAGAGGCAGGAGCACTTCATATTGACCTCCAAAACATAAAGGTGGCGGACCAGTCCCCTCTGGTCCAATGCACACGCTGTCTCGGCTTCGGCCACGGCAGAAGGTTCTGTAAAGAAGCCGTAGATTTGTGCAGTCACTGTGGTGGTCCTCATATGAGGACAGAATGTGAGATCTGGTTGGCGCAAGGAGCGCCCTCCTGCCGAAACTGCACAAAGTCTAAAATGGAACAGGACCAACACAATGCCTTTAGCCAAGACTGCCCGATCAGGCAAAAATGGGACATGATAGCCCGATCAGCTGTGGCCTATTGCTAAAGTGGTCCCAAATGAACAAACCCCTCCCTACCAACTTATTCAAGCCAATCTCCAAAGGAAGAAATTAGCAACTAACGAACTCTTAATAGAGTCCGGGAAACGTGGAGTTGCTGCAGCTCTACTTCAGGAACCATATGTGGGTGGGGAGAAAAGTATGAGAGGTCATCAAGGTATGAGAGTCTTCCAGAACACCAGTACAGGAGAGGGGACAGTCAAAGCTGCAATTGTAATTTTTGACCAAGATCTTGATATCCAACAGTACCCGCAACTTACCACCAATAACATCGTAGTGGTAGGAGTCCAAACTGAAGCCTGGAAGATTACCTTGGTCTCATACTATTTTGAACCGGACAAGCCCATCGGTCCATACCTGGAGCATCTGAGGAAAATAGAAGACGAAATAGATGGAAAGAGATTGGTAATAGGGGGGGATGCCAATGCTAAAAGTAATTGGTGGGGCAGCCCTCAAATAGACCGACGAGGGGAAGACATGATTGCTGTGCTTGACGAACTGAACCTTCATGTGCTCAACCAGGGAACTATCCCAACCTTCGACACTATAAGAGGGAACAAAGAATACAAAAGCCACGTAGATGTCACAGCCTGCTCGACGAATATGCTGGACCTGGTAGACAACTGGAGGGTGGACCAACATCTCACGAGCTCGGATCATAACGGAATTATTTTCAATATTAGATTACAAAAGGCCAAAGGGACAAGTATAAGCCGTACAACAAGATTATTCAACACAAAAAAGGCAAATTGGCATAACTTCTATGAAAAATTAAATCAACTTAAAATCGAAAATAATTTAAATATAGCAGAAATAGATAAAATAAGTAACATAAAGGAAATAGACACAGCTGTAGAGAATTACACCAAAACAATAGTTGAGGCTTGCACCCATGCGATACCTAAAAAGAAAAATAAAGAAAAACTTACCTTTCCGTGGTGGTCCGAAGAGCTCGCGACGATGAAGAAAGAAGTGGCCACGAAGAAACGCAGGATCAGAAATGCTGCACCGGTCCGTAGAGCGAAGGCTGTTGAAGAATACCTGAAACAAAAAGAAATATATGAAATGGAAGTTATGAGGGCGCAAGTTGAAAGCTGGAAGGACTTTTGCAAGAAACAGGACAGGGAAGGGGTATGGGAAGGGATCTATAGGGTTATAGGAAGAACTAGAAGAAGAGAGGAGGATATGCCATTGGAAGCGGAAGGGGTGGTCCTGGATTCTAAAAACTCAGCAAAACTTCTGGCGGATACTTTCTATGCTGAAGATCATGAGGACGGCGATAATACCCAACATCAGCAGATAAGAAAAGTGGCTGATAAAGTAAATAACGACGATCAGGACGAGCCGTACGACCCACAATTCACACTCCCAGAACTGAAGAGAGCAAGTGAGTCCTTTAACCCCAAAAAGGCACCTGGCATAGACGGTCTTACGGCTGACATATGTTGTGGGGCAATTGCAAGTGACCCGCACCTCTTTTTAGCAATATTGAACAAATGCTTGGCCTACCATTACTTTCCTGAATCCTGGAAGGTTGCGACTGTGGTTATACTAAGAAAGCCGGGTAAAGATAGTTATACAACCCCGAAATCGTATAGACCGATAGGACTACTCCCTATTTTGGGGAAAATATATGAAAAGATGCTGGTTGCCCGCCTCAAATTCTACTTACTTCCAAGGATGAGTACTTGCCAGTACGGCTTCATGCCCCAAAAAAGCACCGAGGACTCCCTCTATACCCTGACACAGTATATAAGACACAGTTTGGATCGTAAGAAAATAATTGTACTTGTATCTCTGGATATAGAGGGAGCCTTCGACAGCGCATGGTGGCCAGCTATCAGAGTCCGACTGGCTGAGGAAAAGTGTCCAATAAATTTGAGGCGAGTAATCGACAGCTACCTCAGCAACAGACATGTCAAGGTGCGCTACGCGGGCGAAGAATATTGTAAGCCAACTGCTAAGGGCTGCGTCCAGGGATCCATAGGTGGTCCGATTTTGTGGAACCTTCTACTGGACCCCTTGTTAAAAGGTTTACAGGATAGAGGGGACTACGTCCAGGCATTTGCGGACGATGTCGTCCTGATTGCAGATGGGTGGACAGCCGAAGAAGTCCAGACACGAGCCAATGCTGCCCTCGAGTATGTTCGGGCGTGGGGTGTCAAAAACAAGTTAAAATTCGCACCTCACAAAACAAAAGCGATGGTAATTACGAGGAAACTTAAATACGACACCCCACGCCTGAGTATGGGCGGGGTCAGCGTTGGCACGTCGAGGGACATCAAAATCCTAGGAGTCACAATGGATGACAAACTTACTTTCAATACTCATGTATCCAATGTATGTAGCAAAGCCATAGCAGTTTATAAACAACTAACAAGAGCTGCAAAGACTAGTTGGGGACTCCACCCAGAAGTAATCAGGACGATTTATGTGGCTACTGTGGAGCCGATTATTCTGTATGCCGCCAGCGTGTGGGCGCCAGCCGCCAAAAAACTGGGAATTGTTAAACAACTAAAAGCAACACAGCGCGGCTTTGCTCAAAAGCTGTGCAAGGCCTACCGAACAGTCTCTCTGAATTCGGCGTTGATCTTGGCTGGTATGCTCCCTCTAGACCTCCGAGTCCGTGAGGCGGCCTCATTATACGAGGCCAGGAAGGGGGCAGCCCAGCTAGATCTGGGAGACAGAGAGATCGAGCGAATGGCCCCAGCTATAGAGGCCCCCCATCCCGCGGAACATATGGAACTGGAGTTCATGAGCCTGACATGTCAAGAAGACCTAGATCAACACAGCAACTTTGACATTAAAATATTCACGGATGGCAGCAAGATTGAGGGCAAAGTCGGAGCATCTCTATCTTTGTGGGGTGGAGAGGCTGAGACGAAAGCCATCAAACTTTGCTTGCCGTCCTTCTGTACAGTCTATCAGGCGGAACTCTTGGCTATATGTGAAGCGACTAGGGTAATCCTCAAGCAAGCCGCGTTGTCATTTGGAATCTACAGCGACTCCAGGGCAGCTCTCCTTACCGTCACGAACCCCGACTGCTTCCATCCCCTTGCAGTGGAAGCCAGAAAGAACATAAATGCTTTATGTCTCCAAAATAAAAGTGTATTTTTGTTTTGGATAAAAGCCCACGCAGGATTGGAAGGGAACGAGAGAGCTGACCACCTTGCTAAGGAGGCTGCCCTGAAGGCGAAAAGGCGACCAGACTACGACCTGTGTCCGGCTTCCTTCGCGAAACGAATGATCCGAAAGGAGACGTTGCGCGAATGGAGCCGGAGGTACGAGTCCGAGGAAACAGCGTCTGTAACAAAACTGTTCTTCCCAGAGGCGGCTGCGGCGTATGGAATAGTCAAAAAAGTAGAAATAAATTGTGTATTAACGCAGGTGATGACAGGGCATGGTGGGCTCTCAGAGTACTTGAATCGCTTCAAGTGCAAGGAGAGCCCATCATGCATTTGTGATCCAGACAAAAATGAGACGGTGCCTCATATTGTCACAGAGTGCCCAGTCTTCGCCCGCAGACGTTTTGATATAGAGCAGGTAATCAATTGTAAAGTTGACACGACAAACTTCCCGTCAATTATGGCGGGAAAGTTCAGGGACAATTTTATAAAATACTGCATAGAAATAATGAAAATAGTGATAGAAAGAAATAAGTCGGATTAAGGAAAATATGATGACATAATTATATTGAGTATAAAAATGTGCATCATATATTAATAGTTAGTTAACAAATAAAAATGTATTATAAATAGCAGTGAAAACATAGAATAGGATAGCTCATAAGTAATTTCAAATATGTGTAGCAAATAGTTGTATAGAATCCTTAGAAAAGGAAATGTTATAGAATAAGTAAATTGTAGCAACATGTAAACTGAAAAAGAAAAATAAACCTGCACCTTGTATCAAACCTTCAACAACCAAGACAGGCGGGAGTCCCACCCGCGCAATATGTAGAATGAAAGTAATTAGTATTATACTATAAGGTAATATAAGTTAATGATAGCATTTACAATTGTATTAGTTTGTACAAAAGTCTGTAATCACGTTACAGGTACGAGGATAAAAAAAAAAAAAAAAAAAAAAAAAAAAAACCTAACCTAACCTAACCTAACCTAACCTAACCTAACCTAACCTAACCTAACCTAACCTAACCTAACCTAACCTAACCTAACCTAACCTAACCTAACCTAACCTAACCTAACCTAACCTAACCTAACCTAACCTAACCTAACCTAACCTAACCTAACCTAACCTAACCTAACCTAACCTAACCTAACCTAACCTAACCTAACCTAACCTAACCTAACCTAACCTAACCTAACCTAACCTAACCTAACCTAACCTAACCTAACCTAACCTAACCTAACCTAACCTAACCTAACCTAACCTAACCTAACCTAACCTAACCTAACCTAACCTAACCTAACCTAACCTAACCTAACCTAACCTAACCTAACCTAACCTAACCTAACCTAACCTAACCTAACCTAACCTAACCTAACCTAACCTAACCTAACCTAACCTAACCTAACCTAACCTAACCTAACCTAACCTAACCTAACCTAACCTAACCTAACCTAACCTAACCTAACCTAACCTAACCTAACCCCCAGTCGCGCGCCACCCCTCACCGCGCAAGCAGCAAAAGGAAGCCGCTCCGCGCTTAAAAAATCGCAAAAATAGGTTTTTTGCGTCCGATTTCAAAAATTTTTATACCAGTGTGTGCGTGAAAGTGCCCTCTACCTGGATCAGTGCAAAGTTTCAATCGGACGGCAATATCCAAAGTGCAAAGTGCGAAAATCTGAAAATTTGAAAAATTTGCAACACAAAAGTGCATGCGGCGCGCGATTTATCGCTGTGACACCCAGTTTTTCAACTGCTGTTCGAGGGGCCCTGGGAGGGTCCACAACTTGGCTGAGACTCGGATTTTTTCCGTGGAAACTCGCCAAGTTTTCATCGGAAAACCTGAAAACCACGTGCCACGAGGTTGGCCTTCTGGAGGAGTGCGGATGAAGGTGACTACAGGACTACGTGCGGGACCCCGAGGGAAGACAGCAGCCACTTCGAGCAGGAAAAACGGTTGGATATTTACGGAGCTATACTATTTTCAAAATTTTGGACTTTTTCAAAAATTTCTAACTCGGAAAACAGATCGACGACCTCATATTTTTTATTCATTATTTGGAAGGCATCGGTAAGTAGTACAATATACTAAATTTTCATAATTTTTGGCCTGTTAGTTTTTGAAATATATTTTTTTAATTTTAAGGGTTGACACGTGGGGTTGGAAATTTAACCGCTATAGCTCCGGAAATAATTCCATAAAATCAGGCTCTTTTTTCTCAACATTATTGCCGTTTTTCGTGTAATATTTATTTCTAAGTTTTTACATAGTTTTTAGTGTAATTTAGGGTGTTTTTAGGGTGTTTTAAATTGGGGGTTGAAAAAACTAGATCCTAAGTTGTAACATCGGATTGCTTATAAAAATCCGCGAAAAACGAGCCCAAACACGGGTATTTTCGGCCAATAGCAACCGAGTTTGTAACCATTGGCGGCCATTTTGGCAGCCATCTTGATTTTGGCGTAGAATTTTTAAATTAGGATAACTCCGCAACCCTTGGTCCTGGAAACACGGGGTTTTGGATACACAAGTGGAGAGCATCTACCCCACGTATTTGTGAAGGTTAGAACTCTACATAGAGCTCAAAATTTTTTGACAAATCGGGCCATATCCGAGCGTCGGCAAAGTAGAGCCACTGACCCCTGTCCAAACCGCGTCTTTCTAGGATTAATATTAAGGAAGTTGCGGCAAATTATATTTACGGCGGCCATTTTAACCGCCATCTTTGAAAAACTAAAAGTCCTGTGGCTTCGCAACGCCTGCACCAATTTTAACGCGGTTTTTTCTGTCCAATAGAGCGCTTAGAGATCTTTCTTCTCCACTACATAGACTGACTCTACCTAGAGTCACTTCTATATTTGTTAATAAATTAGTAAACAGTAACAATCAAAACCAAATTTTTACTACATATAGAGCAAAACAGACTTTCTGAAGCGTTAAACTTGGTGACTAGGCTCAAACATAGACCGGCTCTATATAGAGTCCAAAAAACTTTGACCTGTTTATACAATTATTTAATTGATACCCGCCTTATACACGGGATAAGAACCAGTCACCGATTAAATCAAGACAGTAGAGTTGACTCTACAAAATTTATAACATTTACACAAACTTTTAATTTTAACTTGTAATAACAGACGCATTCCTCTGACAAGATGTTTGGCCTTAGGACCCCTAACAACCCAGCAGGGAAAATTGTGCAGGCCCAGAAATCTCCGTCAAAGACTAAAACGCTGGAATCCAACGCTGGGAGAAGCATAGGTGAGTGGGAAGCCGCAGGAAACGGTGCCACTCCCACCTCCCCACTGACAAGTAGGGGCGGCCTGCAGAAAACATCAGTAAAGCTGACACTCTCTCAGGACATCACTGCTGCCTCCTCTAATGGGAAAGCGACTACAAATCGCGTAGCGGAAGCACGTGCCTGTCTCAATAAAATAAAACAACACCTGAACAACTCCAGGAACTTAAAGACAGACATAAAAGCAGGAGTAATTGAGGCAGTAGATCGACTCTACCAAATAGTAAAGGAGGCAGAACAAGACCCAGCGAATAAAAGAGTCAAGGAAACCCAAGGAGAGGTAGAGCCTACAGCGAAGGCCATAGAACACGACCTTTTAGTCGCTAAAATCGAGGAGCATAGTCAGTTACTGAGGGAAAATAACAAGAAAATAGAGGAGTTAACGGCCAAAGTTGAACATCAGACCCAATCCCTAGAGAACAGGACGTACGCCAGCGTCGCCGCCGAAGAACCGAGACGACACTCCCCCCGAAAGCAGGCGCTTCACTCCGTGATCGTAACGTCTGAGAGCGAAACGGACTCGGGTGAAGAAGTTCTCACGAGGGTCAGAGATGCAGTAGATGCCAAAGAAGGGTGGATTAAAATAGAAAGAGTTAGGAAAGCAAAAGACCGGAAAATTATAATGAGTTGCAAAACGGAAGACGAGCGGAAGAAGATTAGAACAAGAATAGAGGAATCTGGCAAAAACCTTGTAGTCAAAGACGTGGAAAATAAGGACCCACTGCTAATTCTGAAGGACGTCATGCTATTTAATAGCGACGAGGACGTGGTTAAGGCACTAAGAAATCAGAACCGGGCGGTTTTCCACGACCTTGAAGACAGGGATTGCAGGGTGGACATAAAATACCGAAAGAAAGCCAGAAACCCCCACACCGGACACATCATTATCAGTGTATCACCACAGGTTTGGAGGAGAGCTACTGATGCGGGCGTGGTGCATATTGACCTCCAGCAGGTGAAGGTGGCAGACCAGTCGCCGCTGGTGCAGTGCTCTCGCTGTCTAGGCTATGGCCACAGCAAGAAGTACTGCGCCGGGGCGGCTGATCTGTGCAGCCACTGCGGAGGTCCCCACCTCAAAGTGGAATGCGCTGAGTGGCAGTCGGGCGTGGCCCCGACATGCAGGAACTGTGTGGTAGCGAAGCTCGAACACACCGAGCACAACGCATTCAGCCACGAGTGCCCGGTACGGGGGCGATGGGACGCCATAGCAAGGATGTCTGTAGCGTATTGCTAAGGGCACCCAAGTGGCAAACCATCGGTACGCAATCCTCCAGGCTAACCTACAGCGTAAGAAGCTTGCCACCAACGAGATCCTGGTAGAAGCCGAGAAACGGAAAGCTGCAATCATCCTGATGCAAGAGCCATATGTGGGTGGGGCACAGTGTATGAGGACCTATAAAGGAGTCAGGATCTTCCAATGCGCTGACGAGGGAACTGCAAAGGCAGCAATAGCTGTCCTCGATTCCGATTTGGATATTGTACAGTATCCCGAACTCACCACAAATAACATCGTCGTGGTGGGTATCAACACCGGAGCATGGAAGATCACACTAGCGTCCCTCTACTTCGAGCCAGACCAGCCCATAGGCCCTTATCTCGAACATATCGGGAAGGTTGTAGAGTTCACCGGATGCAGGCGACTTATCGTTGGTGGCGACGCCAATGCAAAGAGCACCTGGTGGGGTAGCGCCCACATCGATCACAGGGGTGAAGATCTGGCCGGAACCCTGCACGAACTGGACCTTCAGATCCTAAACAGAGGGGAAACTCCGACTTTTGACACAATAAGAGGCGATAAAAGGTACACAAGTTATGTGGACATTACAGCCTGTACCACTGACATGTTGGACCTGGTGGAGGACTGGTCGGTTGAGGATGGTCTAGTGAGCTCCGACCACAACGCAATCTCCTTAAAAATTCGGCTGAAGAAATCTAAAGGAATGAGCGTAAAAAGGACCACTAGAGTTTACAACACCAAAAAAGCAAACTGGGGAAAATTTCAGGACACCTTTACAAAATTAAAATTTGAGCATGGTTTGGCGCCGACAGTAATTGCTAAAATTAACACAGTAGACCAAATTGAGAGCGCGGTACAGAAATACAATGCAGTAATTACTGAATCATGCGATCGCTCCATGCCCAAAAAGAAAGGTAATGAAAAACTCAACTTACCATGGTGGTCCGAAGAACTCACGAAAATGAAGCACGATGTCACCACCGCGAAACGCCGCATCAGGAACGCCGCCCCAGCCCGCAGAGCAAAAGTCGTCGAGGAGTACCTGAAAAAGAAAGAAGAATATGAGTCAGAGGTGAAGAAGGCCCAGATAGATAGCTGGAAGGATTTCTGTGGAAAGCAGGAGAGGGAAGGAATGTGGGATGGGATTTATAGGGTGATCGGAAGGACAGCTAAAAGGGAGGAGGATCTTCCACTGCAGGACGGGGGGAAAACACTGGACGCGAGGGAATCGGTGAGGCTCTTGGCAGAAACGTTCTATCCCGAAGACACATTGGAAGATGACAACGCGGACCACCGCGAATTAAGGTCGCGTGCAATGCTGGTGAACGTAGAGAGCCAAGAGGCCGAATATGACCCTCCGTTCACATTGACGGAACTATATACCGCGTTGGATTCCTTCAACCCTAAGAAGGCCCCCGGCGCCGATGGTTTCACTGCAGATATATGCAGCCACGCAATTCGCAGCGATCCAAATCTATTCCTGGTGCTTCTAAATAAATGCCTTGAATGCCACCATTTCCCTTCCATTTGGAAAGAAGCCACAGTTGTGGTATTAAGGAAACCAGGGAAGGAGAACTACACGGGTGCAAAGTCTTACAGACCAATAGGGTTATTACCAATAATGGGAAAGGTCTATGAAAAAATGCTGGTTGCAAGACTTAAACACCACCTATTACCGAGACTAAGCCCGAATCAATACGGATTCATGCCCCAAAAAAGCACCGAAGACTCCCTCTATAACTTGATGAAACAAATCAGATCAAAATTAGAACAGAAAAGACTTGTTACGATAGTATCTCTCGATATAGAGGGAGCCTTTGACAGTGCATGGTGGCCTGCCATTAAAGTCCGTTTGGCAGAGGGTGGTTGTCCCATCAACCTGAGAAAGGTCATGGATAGCTATCTCAGCGACAGAAAAGTCACGGTAAGGTACTGTGGTGAGGAACGTACGAAGGCCACCGGCAAAGGCTGTGTTCAAGGCTCAATAGGAGGTCCAATACTTTGGAACTTAATGCTTGACCCTCTTTTAAAGAGTTTGAACAGTGAGGGATTTTATGTGCAGGCATTCGCAGACGATGTTGTTTTAGCATTTGACGGAGTGACAGCTCATGAAGTACAAGAGCGTGCCAATGTCGCTCTCGAACGTGTTCGGGGGTGGGGCGTCGAAAACAAGCTCAAATTTGCGCCTCAAAAAACAAAAGCAATGCTTATAACACGGAAACTAATTTACGACGTCCCACGCCTGAGCATGGGCGGGATAGACATTGGCATGTCCAAAGAAATAAAAATACTGGGCGTCACTATTGACGAAAAGTTGACATTCAACACGCACGTCGCGAATGCCTGCAAGAAGGCCATAGCGGTGTTCAAGCAGCTCGCAAGAGCAGCAAAAGTAAATTGGGGCCTCCACCCGGAGGTCGTTCGTACGATCTATATCGCCACAGTGGAGCCTATTATTCTCTACGCCGCGAGCGTCTGGGCACCGGCAGCCGAAAAAATCTGCGTGAAAAAACAGCTCGGAGCGGTTCAGCGTGGCTTTGCTCAAAAAATCTGTAGAGCCTACCGCACGGTCTCTCTAAACTCAGCGCTGGTCCTGGCTGGGGTGCTGCCGCTTGATCTCCGTGTACGCGAGATGGCCTCGCTATATGAGATCAAGAAAGGGGCGCCACAGCCCGGACTGGGGGATCGGGAGATCGAGCGGATGGTATCTGCAATGGAGCTCCCTCACCCTGCGGAGTGTGTTGGCCTGGAGTTCACGACGCTGGACACACAAGAGATGCTCGACGCGAATAGCGACTTCGACGTGAGGATATTCACAGACGGCAGCAAGATTGGCGGCGGGGTCGGCGCCTCGCTATCCATATGGAATGGTGAGGCGGAGACCAGCGCGGTCAAGCTCGGTCTGCCGTCATATTGTACTGTGTACCAAGCTGAGCTCCTGGCCGTTTGCGAGGCCACAAGGAGGATATCAAAAATTGGCGCCGGGACGTTTGGGATTTACAGCGACTCTATGTCGGCCCTACAATCTGTCACTAACCTGGCTTCCCTCCATCCCCTAGCGGTAGAAGCAAGAGAGAATATTAAGAGCTTATCTCTTCAAAACAAAGTTGTAGCCTTGTTTTGGATTAAAGCGCACGCGGGGCTGGAGGGAAACGAGAGAGCTGACTTTTTGGCGAAAGAGGCTGCTGTAAAGTCCAAACGTAAGCCTGACTACGACCAGTGTCCCGTTTCATTCGCGAAGCGTAATCTACGTGCGGACACGCTTCGCGAGTGGAACGAGAGGTACATCGCAGGCGACACGGCCTCCACCACCAAAATGTTTTTGCCGGACGCAATCGACGCCTACCGCATCGTCCGAAAGTTTGAGCCAACCGGCCTCACAACGCAAATTTTGACCGGACACGGTGGGTTTTCCGAATACTTACATCGATTCAAGTGTAAGGAAAACCCATCGTGTATCTGTGACCCTGAAATTATGGAAACCGTTCCCCACATATTATTGGATTGCCCAGTATTCGGCTTAGAACGGTTGCAGATAGAGTGTGAGATTGACTGCAGGTTGACATGTGACAACCTGCAGACAATCATAAGTGGTAAAAATAGAGTAGAATTTTTGAAATACTGTGTAAAATTAGCAAGTAAGGTATGTAATAGAAATAAATAGCATAAGAAAAATATAATGTCATAATATTGTGAATAATATTCATGAACATTATATAAATAGTAATAGTACGTAAGAAAAATAAGAATGTGAACCGTTAATGTAACTTAGAGTAGTGTAAATATGTTAGTAATAAGTAATAAAGGAACGTGTATATTCCCTGTTCTTCCCTGTGAGATGGATAGATAGTAAGGCTCAATTAGGCTGGAATCCCACCAGCGTAGTGTGAAATATGAGGAATGAAATAGTAGTATGCGGAATGTAAGTGCGAGAAGCATTCAAGAGAGAACTGGCATGAACCAGAAACCTGTTAATATAGTCTTTGACGACTGTAGTCAGAGGAAGTAGATTTAATAAAAAAAAAAAAAAAAAAAAAAAAAAAAAAAAAACCTAACCTAACCTAACCTAACCTAACCTAACCTAACCTAACCTAACCTAACCTAACCTAACCTAACCTAACCTAACCTAACCTAACCTAACCTAACCTAACCTAACCTAACCTAACCTAACCTAACCTAACCTAACCTAACCTAACCTAACCTAACCTAACCTAACCTAACCTAACCTAACCTAACCTAACCTAACCTAACCTAACCTAACCTAACCTAACCTAACCTAACCTAACCTAACCTAACCTAACCTAACCTAACCTAACCTAACCTAACCTAACCTAACCTAACCTAACCTAACCTAACCTAACCTAACCTAACCTAACCTAACCTAACCTAACCTAACCTAACCTAACCTAACCTAACCTAACCTAACCTAACCTAACCTAACCTAACCTAACCTAACCTAACCTAACCTAACCTAACCTAACCTAACCTAACCTAACCTAACCTAACCTAACCTAACCTAACCTAACCTAACCTAACCTAACCTAACCTAACCTAACCTAACCTAACCTAACCTAACCTAACCTAACCTAACCTAACCTAACCTAACCTAACCTAACCTAACCTAACCTAACCTAACCTAACCTAACCTAACCTAACCTAACCTAACCTAACCTAACCTAACCTAACCTAACCTAACCTAACCTAACCTAACCTAACCTAACCTAACCTAACCTAACCTAACCTAACCTAACCTAACCTAACCTAACCTAACCTAACCTAACCTAACCTAACCTAACCTAACCTAACCTAACCTAACCTAACCTAACCTAACCTAACCTAACCTAACCTAACCTAACCTAACCTAACCTAACCTAACCTAACCTAACCTAACCTAACCTAACCTAACCTAACCTAACCTAACCTAACCTAACCTAACCTAACCTAACCTAACCTAACCTAACCTAACCTAACCTAACCTAACCTAACCTAACCTAACCTAACCTAACCTAACCTAACCTAACCTAACCTAACCTAACCTAACCTAACCTAACCTAACCTAACCTAACCTAACCTAACCTAACCTAACCTAACCTAACCTAACCCAATCGCGCTGCGCCCCCCGCACCGAGCGGAAGCTATTTGAAGCGACTCCGCGCTTAAAAATTGCGAAAAATAGAAAAAGTGCTCAGATCGTTGTGAAAATTTGTGAAAAGTTGTGCATTTGTGAGGCAAAGAGTGTGGTGTTTGTGTTTTGGAAATCGGTTCATTCCCGGAGGAATTATAGCCAAAAAACCGATTTCCACCAAGTGTTCACATACAAAATCGAGTGCGGCGCCGGAAAACGATCGATACCCCCATCTTTTTCAACTGCGTATCAAAGCGTCTCCGGGCCGGCCACAATCCTGCAAATTTTCGGATTTTTCGGATCACGAATTCAGGAGATACCGAATAACCACCCCCGACCACGTGTCCACGTGCTACCTGTTCGGGACGTCGGGGATAAAATCTGAGGACGCAGCCGGGACCGGACGACGGAGCTCAGCATAACGCAACCTTCAGCAGCGAATTTGGACAATTCTTCACGGAGTTATTGAGGACCAAGTTAAGTGCACTTGCCGAAAATTTTATGCCTTGGGAAACTGAACTTTTTCTCTAAAACTAAAGCGACGACCCCCCAGCGACTTTAGTTTGTAAAATAGTAAGACTTATTTAGAACAATTTAGTGAAATCAGCAGATTTTTCTTGTAAATAATCTTATAAATACATATGGTGTAGCTTTTCAGAAAAATTTTCGCAGCCGCAATACAAGTTTAGGTACATTTAAGGGTTGTTTACTAAAGACCTAGGGGTGTTAGCTCAGTTCTGCGACCGTGGAGTCTATTTTTCTCCCCTAACTTGCAAGTGTGCCAAAAATCAAAATCCTATCTTCAAAATTCGGGGGGGTCATTTTCGGTTTCAAATCACGTAACTTAAAAATTCAAAAAATTTTATAAAATCTATATCTCGGGACCTATTAGGCCGATTTGGACGGGGTTTTCGACAATTAGCGTAATCACCCGAGGGCTACAATTTTTGTAACATACTTTACCCCTATCGAGGGAGGGGGGGAAGATAGGGTTCGGGAGGGGATACCAAAAAATTTTTTTTTGTAAATATTTAGACAAGTGTTGTTTAACGTTTAGTGTATAGTGAGTGTGTGTGTGTGTCTGAGTGTGTGTGTGTTTGTATTTGTGTGTGTAAATTTAAGAAAAGACAGACTATTTATTTTTAGTGCATTAGTGACTAGTGTTTGTGTGAGATTATTTATTATAATAAAACTTAGTGGTACAGTACCCCAGAAAGAACTAGCATGTCGGCGAAATCGACCACGTCTGCTAGAGGAGCGGTGGCCCGTGGGCGCGGTGCCGGGACCCGGCCGGCGGGCGGCGCGCGGGCCGACCTGTCGCAGGCGGCGCGCGGCCCGCGCGACGCAGCGCGGCCCCTGGACGCGCGCTCCGAGCCTAGTCCGGGGCTCGCCAGGCTGACCGTCGAGTGCGGCGGCGCGGCCGCGGCGGGGGCCGGCTCGGAGGGGCGCACGCCCTTGCGGTCCGGCGGCCCCGGATCGGGCGCGCCGGCGTTGAGCGCGTCGCGCCTGGCGAGTGTCGCAGGCCTCAGCGGTGCTGCCGAGCGCGCCACCGGCGCAGTACAGGAGGCAAAGGACCTGCTCTGTAGTAAGGCGGCAGGAAACCTGAAGCGGGAAATACGCGAGCAGGTCGTGGAGACCCTGCACCTGCTGCAGACCTTCGTGTGCCGGCTGGCCGAGTCGCGCAGCCGTCTTTACGAGGAACTAGAGCGCGGGCGGCGCGTCGCCTCGGAGCAGCACGCGCGTGCGCTCGAGGGAGTGCTGCGCGACTACCGCGCCGTCGGCGAAGACATGGCCGCGGCGCGCGCCGATATCGCCGCCCTGCGCGACGTGTCGGTGGGCGGCGCGGCCGCGGCTCCGGGCGACGCGCGGCCCGCGCTGGGCGAGCTGGCGCGCGAGGTGGCGGCGCTGCGCGAGGGGCTGGCGGCGGGGCCGCGCTCCTACGCCGAGGCGGCGGCCGGCCCGCCGGCGCCGCGCGCTGCGCACACCATTATCGTGTCGTCGCGCGATCCGCGCCACACGGCGGATGACGTTTTGAGCTGCATCGGTGCGGCGGTGGATGCGCGCGCGGATGGCGTGCGCGTCGACCGGTGCCGTAAGGCGCGGGACGGTAAAGTGGTGCTCGGATGTGCCGACAAGGAGGACGCCAAGCGGGTGTCGGAGCGGCTGCGCACGGCCCAGCTGACCGTGCGCGAGGCGGAGAACCGCCGCCCGTTGGTGGAGGTGCGCGACGTTCTGCGCGCCACTAGTGACGAGGAGATAGTGCGTTCCGTGTGGAGTCAGAACCCACACGTAACGCAGGGCCTGGACGAGCGCGAGGAGAGCGCAAGGGTGCGCTTCCGGCGGCCCGCGCGTAACGCGCACGAGTCGCACGCCGTGTTGGAGGTGTCACAGCGACTGTGGCGCCGCATGGTGGACCGCGGCTATTTGTACGTGGGGCTGCAGCGACGGCCAATGGCCGACCGCTCGCCGCTGGTACAGTGTTCGCGCTGTCTCGGCTATGGCCACTCGCGGCGAGGATGTGATGGCGAGCGAGACGTGTGTGCGCACTGTGGCGGCGAGCACATGCGCGCGCAGTGCCCGCGCCGCGCCGAGACCGCCGCCTGCGTCAACTGCACGCGTGAGGGCCGCCCGGCGCCCGAGTCTGCGCACGCCGCCTTCAGCGACGAGTGCCCGGTGCGACGCCGGTGGGACGCCATAGCGCGGTCGCGAGTGGCATATTGCTAAGGGCACCCCGGGTATGTCAATGCTGCAGGCAAATGTCAACCGCGCGAAGTTGGCCACCGCCGAGTTGGTGGCGGCGGGCGTGCGGCGTGGCGCGGCGCTACTGCTGCTACAGGAGCCTTACGTGGGCGCGGTGGGCGAGATGACGGCGCCGCGCGGCGCGCGTGTCGTGCAGGCACGCGCGCCGCGCCGTGCTGCGCCCAACCGCGCCGCCATCGTAGTATTGGATGCGGCGTTGTGTCTGGAGGTGGACCCCGCGCTGCAGTCGGAGGACCTCGCGGCCTGCGTGGTGCGTACGGCCGAGGGACCGCTCGCCGTGTTGTCGGCCTACGTGGAGCCCGGTGCGGCCGCGCCCGCCGCCGAGCGCCTGGCGCGCCTGCGCGAAGTCATCACAGCGCTGGGGGCGACGCGCGCGCTCGTGGGCGGCGATTTCAACGCGTGGAGCCGCTGGTGGGGCAGCGAGCGCGACGATGAGCGCGGGGAGGCGCTGGCCGCGCTGCTGGACGAGCTAGGGCTCACCGTGATCAACGAGGGCGTGGAGCCCACCTTCGAGGTATGGCGGCGCGGCCGCGCGTGCCGTAGCTGCGTGGACGTCACCGCGTGCGGCGCCGCGCTGCTGCCGCGCGTGCGCGACTGGCGCCTCGAGCCCGATTTGAGTACGTCCGACCACAGGGCCATCGCCATCCTTTTGGCCGCCGGCCCGCCGCCGCCGCCTCCGCGTTCCTCAACGCGCAGGTTTCACGCGGCGCGCGCCGACTGGCCGCGGTTTGACGAGACACTAGCGAGCGAACTACGGCGGCGCGCACTCGACGCAGAGCGACTGGCCGCACTGGACGCACCCGAAGACGTCGAGGACGCTGCACGTGAGTATGAGGCGGCTGTGACGGCTGCGTGCGAAGTAGCAGTGCCCGCACTGCGGCCGCCGCGCGCGCGCGCCGATCCGCCCTGGTGGTCCGCCGAGCTAGAAAAAATGAAAAGAGAAGTGACGACACGCAAAAGACGCATCCGGTGCGCAGCGCCGCGCCGCCGCGAGCACGTGGTGGCCGAGTATCAGCGCGTGCGCGAAGAGTACTCGGAGGCGGCGCGTGCCGCGCAGACGCGCAGCTGGAAGGAGTTCTGCACGGCGGGCGAACGGGAGAGTATGTGGGACGGCGTGTGGCGCGTGCTGCGCGGCACGGCGCGACGCCGCCCCGAGGAGCTGCTGCGCGACGCGGACGGGCGCTCATTGTCGGCACGGGAGTCGGCGCGGCTGCTGGCCGACACGCTCTTCCCGGACGACGAGTCGGAGTGCGACGCACCAACGCACGCGGAAGTGCGCGCGCGCGCCGAACGCGAGGCGCCGCGCGTGCCCGACGATCCGCCATTCGCGGCGGCCGAACTTCAGTGGGCGGCGCGCAGTTTTGCGCCGCGTAAGGCGCCCGGCCCCGACGGCCTGCCGCCCACAATCTGTGAACGCGCCGTGATGCATGACGGGGGGCGCTTCCTGGCGCTCGCCAACGCCGCGCTAAGGGTACACTGCTTCCCGGCCATCTGGAAGAGGGCAGCGGTGTGCATTATACCCAAGCCTGGCAAGGAGGATCTCGCCCATCCGCGCTCCTATCGGCCGATAGGGCTGCTGGCGGTGTTGGGCAAGATCCTCGAAAAGATGATGGTGGGGCGGCTGCGGTGGCACGTGCTGCGCACATTGAGCCCGCTGCAATACGGCTTTATGCCCCAAAGATGTACGGAGGACTCCCTCTACGACCTCGTCCGGCACCTGAGGGAGCAGATCGAAAAGAAAAGGATCTGCGTCCTCATCTCGCTGGACATAGAGGGGGCCTTCGATAACGCGTGGTGGCCTGCCATCAAGGTCCAACTATTGCAGCGGGGCTGCCCCTCAAATGTGTACCGTCTGCTGTCGTCATACCTCTCGCAGCGGGCGGTGCGCGTCGTGTACGCGGGCGAGGAGCACGTGAAGGAGAGCACGCGCGGCTGTGTGCAGGGCTCCATCGCGGGACCCACCCTCTGGAACGTGCTACTCGACCCGCTGTTGGCGCGCCTCACGGAGCGAGGTGTGCGCGCGCAAGCCTTCGCCGACGATATTGTGCTCGTGTTTTCAGGGGGCTCCATCACCGACCTGCAAGAGGAAGCGAACGACGCGCTGGCCGTCGTGTATGACTGGGGCTCCGACAATAAGCTGAGGTTCGCACCGACCAAGACGAAATGCATGGTGCTAACCAACAGGCGGGGCGTCGGGGCCCCGGTCTTACACATGGGCGGTCGAGATTTGGAGGTGGTGCCGGAATTTAGACTTCTCGGAGTCATCGTGGACGATAGGTTGAGCTTCAAGTCCCACGTCACCGCCGTCTGCCAGAAGGCAATTAATATATTTAAGCAATTAGAACGCGCGGCGAAGGTGACGTGGGGCTTGAACTCGGACATCCTCCGGATCCTCTACGTGTCGGTGGTGGAGCCCGTGGTGCTGTACGCGGCGAGTGTGTGGGCGCCGGCCGTGGAGCGACAGTATAATGTGGAACGCCTGCGCGCGGTCCAGCGCGGCTTCGCGCTTAAAATCGCGCGCGCGTATCGCACGGTGTCGCTCGCGGCCGCGCTCGCCGTCGCCGGCCTGCTGCCGCTCGACCTGCGCGTGCGCGAGGCCGCGCGCCTCTACAGGGTGAAGCGGGGCGAGCCACTGGGGCCCACCATGGACCGGCCGCTGGAGGAACGAATCAGTCACTTGGACATGCCACACCCGGCCCGCCGGGTGCCCGTCGAATACACCGACATAGAGACGGTCACCGAGGAGACGCTCACCAGGCACGACGTCCGGGGACCGCACATCTACACGGACGGCAGCAAGATAGAGGGACGAGTGGGAGCTGCGGTCACGGTCTGGCGGGACGGGGCGGAGGTCGAGTACCGCACCCTGCGGCTCGAGCCCTTCTGCACCGTCTTCCAGGCCGAGATGGTGGCGATTCTGAAGGCGACGGAATTAGCTGGAAGGTTAAAGGAAAACCAAATAAACATATTCACAGACAGTAAATCATCGCTAGACTTGTTGCAAGACCCAACCTCCCAGCATCCCGTCGCCTTCAGAATCCAGCGAACAATCACCGAGTTGTATGCCGCCGGTGTGGATGTGCGGTTGTTCTGGCTAAGGGCCCACGTCGGCACGCCCGGCAACGAGCGGGCCGACGAGCTGGCCAAAAACACGGCCCTCAACAGTAAGAAGAGGGCGGACTATGACTGCGTGCCGGTATCGTACGCCAGGAGGGTGATCCGGGAGGACGCGCTGGTCGAGTGGAGCGCGACGTACGCGGAGCTCACTCGCGACCGGCCCATCAGCGTGTTCCTGCCGGACGCGGCCTGCGCATACCGGTACGCGGTGCAGACGCGACCGCACGCGCTGATCACGCAGGTTCTCACGGGTCACGGCGGTCTCGGACAATATCTACACCGCTTCAAGCTGCGCGACACGCCGTGGTGCGCATGCGAGCCGGGGGCCGTCGAGGACGTCCCGCACCTGCTCGCCGACTGCCCGCGCTTTGCCGCAGAGCGACAGCAGCTTGAGGCGGCCACCGAGACCGCTGTGACGCGGGAGAACCTCAGCGTACTACTTGTGGGCAAAACCACAAAGTCCGCATTTGCCCACTTCTGCGCGAAGGTGATGAGGATAGTGTGTCGGCGGAACGGCAGCACGGCACTATGGAACGACGGTTTTTGATTATTTAATTATTGTAATTTTAAATTTATCTTTTAACTTCATTTTATTTTGAGCCTTTACATTTGAATTTAATTAATAGAATACAGGCTATGTTGTAATGTATTAAATTATTATTTTTTGGGTTATAATACCTATTTTACTTTTAAATTATTATTTTATATTTTACATTATTTTATTAATTGCAATGTTACAAACCGCATAAACCATTGTATTTGCTTGTAAGCTCGAAATTTAAAAAAAAAAAAAAGAAAAAAAAAAAAATATGGCATAAAAAGAACATAAATACAAGTTCCAAAAATAAAAAAATAAAAAAAAATAAAAAAAAAATAGTACTATGGAATACACTAAAGAAAATATAAATGAAAAAAAAAAAAAAAAGGAAAAGTAATGGAAAGGTGCCATTTATATATTAGTATTTATTACATATTACAATATTTATTTATTTGGCCCTACACTCCCATACCTATCTCCTGTCCGCATCATCATTTGTGCATTATTGTGTATTCCATGTAACCATTTGCATGTGAAATCTGCTTATACGAGCAAATACCGCAATAACAACGTCTCTGACCTGTGTCAGAGGAGACAATTGCGCGGTCACAAAAAAAAAAAAAAAAAAAAAAAATAACCTAACCTAACCTAACCTAACCTAACCTAACCTAACCTAACCTAACCTAACCTAACCTAACCTAACCTAACCTAACCTAACCTAACCTAACCTAACCTAACCTAACCTAACCTAACCTAACCTAACCTAACCTAACCTAACCTAACCTAACCTAACCTAACCTAACCTAACCTAACCTAACCTAACCTAACCTAACCTAACCCAAACCTAACCCAAACCTAACCCAAACCTAACCCAAACCTAACCCAAACCTAACCCAAACCTAACCCAAACCTAACCCAAACCTAACCCAAACCTAACCCAAACCTAACCCAAACCTAACCCAAACCTAACCCAAACCTAACCCAAACCTAACCCAAACCTAACCCAAACCTAACCCAAACCTAACCCAAACCTAACCCAAACCTAACCCAAACCTAACCCAAACCTAACCCAAACCTAACCCAAACCTAACCCAAACCTAACCCAAACCTAACCCAAACCTAACCCAAACCTAACCCAAACCTAACCCAAACCTAACCCAAACCTAACCCAAACCTAACCCAAACCTAACCCAAACCTAACCCAAACCTAACCCAAACCTAACCCAAACCTAACCCAAACCTAACCCAAACCTAACCCAAACCTAACCCAAACCTAACCCAAACCTAACCCAAACCTAACCCAAACCTAACCCAAACCTAACCCAAACCTAACCCAAACCTAACCCAAACCTAACCCAAACCTAACCCAAACCTAACCCAAACCTAACCCAAACCTAACCCAAACCTAACCCAAACCTAACCCAAACCTAACCCAAACCTAACCCAAACCTAACCCAAACCTAACCCAAACCTAACCCAAACCGTTACCAGCAGCATCGGCGGCAGGAGGGACGTTTTTCTGACGTTTTAGATGCCACAGCACGACAAGCTACACGGCATCGGATGCGCGTTCGCGACATCTACTAGACTATCCAAAAAAACGACATGGCTCTCATACAAAAATTTTCAAAAAAAGTGAAAAAACCTAAAATTTCAAGGGAAATTAATGATGTTGGCCTAAATTTTGATCGTTTTACTAGTTTTTTTTTCTAACCTATTTATTTCGATAGCCCTCTTTGGTTTACACTGCAATGTGGTCGCATTTTTGAGAAAAATTTTGAAACATCATATCAAGTTCGTTCATTTCATTTAAAATTTTAAGTTTTTTCACTTTCTTTGAAAAAATTTGTATGAGAGCCATGTCGTTTTTTTGGATAGTCTAGTAGATGTCGCGAACGCGCATCCGATGCCGTGTAGCTTGTCGTGCTGTGGCATCTAAAACGTCAGAAAAAAGGTTTTTTCACTGTCTTTGAAAAAAAATGTATGGTAGCCATATCGTTTTTTTCGATAGTCAAATAGACGTTGCGCGCGCGCATCCGTAGACGTATCGCTTGTTGTGCTGCGGCGCCTGGAAGGGCAAAAAAAGCCCGCCCACCCACCCGTAGTTGCTCACTCAGGTCAACTCGGTACGGGACCGAAAATGAACAAATGCAAGAAGAACGTCCCTCCTGCCGCCGATGCTGCTGGTAACGGTTTGGGTTACGTTTGGGTTAGGTTTGGGTTAGGTTTGGGTTAGGTTTGGGTTAGGTTTGGGTTAGGTTTGGGTTAAGTTTGGGTTAGGTTTGGTTTAGGTTAGGTTAGAGTAGGTTTGCGTTCTGGCGATCTGGTTCATCGTTAACATACCTAAAAAAATGTTTTATTCCGCTGGTATTTTCACCCTGGAGCCGTCTCCGTCGTTCGACTTGACGTACTCAGGCGTGTATATAATCACGTTTTTCAAGTCTGAGAGGAATTTGGTCTGTGGACAGCAGAAACCAGTAGAAATGAATGGTCTAGTATCCAGACTCTGGATATTTCCAATGACGTGCTCGTATTACGCCTCAAACGATTTACCACTACCCAGCCTCAAGATTCACCTCATGACCAATGGGTAATGCACGTTTAATCCAAACAATGCTCAAGTACCGCTCGTGGTGAGAACCATTCAAGGAATAATTTTTGATGAACGCTCCTCACCACTCGCTCAATCGCACGCGGTGGTCCCGCCAAGTGCTTCATTTTTACAAATGCATACCTACCGGCCAATGCGTGGTCATTCTCCCTGTCATCTCACCTATACCTTCATACGCACGTTATCGCCTGATGTGACGTCACCGCGTCCGGCTTTAACTATTGGTCGTTAACCGACCAGTTGGACTTCGATAGCTGATTTGATCGCATGATCTGTAACCGCTCTCGCTAATTACTTCATTTTCCGCTATTTAACATCTGAAACCCGCTGAAATCTATGTGCTAAGACTACGTGTGGTGCCTGGACATTGCCCGTGAAAGTTCCTGCAGGTAGAGCTGTAAACGAAGCCTAGACGACTGCCACGCCGGGTGTCCACAGGTCAGTGCGTATCCTAAGAATAAGTCATCTTTCCTTGTGTTCCAGAGCTTATTCTATTTTCAAAATCCTAGCCTGACTACACAAAAAGCATTTAGGTATTGCATTTTTTAATCCGTAAGCCCCTGGCTCATTCACGCGTTGCCCAGCCGGTGTTCTTGAACGAGGTCGCCTAGTCGACCGACCGACAATTCCATTGCTCCGCAGCACTAAGCTACAGGAACGCCGGACTGCCCTTCAGAGCATGCGCGAACTCGGTGACGATCAAAGGGTATAAAAGTCGGTTTCCGGCATGCATAAAAAGTGTCAGTTCAATGATAAATAAATGTGTAATGTTATCGAAGCTGTTTGATCCTGAAACTCTACAAACAACGAAGTGCTCCCTGCAAGCGGGACACTACCTCGCATTAGAGAATCTCAAAAATCTTATAAGTCCTCGATTACGGTTCATGCATAATGACTACAGACATTACTTCCCAGCTTCGTGATCTACACACGAGGTGCTTTCGTATTCGCAAAGGAAGAAAATACGCCTTAGCTGTATTTTCACATTACACATTAGCTGGTTCCACCCTCCACTCTCCATGTTTGCACATAGGAATAAGCACATATACACTCACAACGCGATATGATCGTCCGCTGTCGGGTCTCGGGAGAGAGCACTCTCCCCATACAAAAGCACTAGTCAAAAGTTAAAGTCCTATGTTTGTTTGTTTTTTTTGGGTTTTTTTATTTATTTTATTTTATTTTATCTGTTTTGCAGGAAATCTTACAATCTTGGAAATCTTATGTACTACTAAACCCGCATTTGACCTCGATCTCGCCTGATGGTAAGCGACAATGAGGTCGACGATAGAGCATGCGGATCCAGTAAATGCCTATTCACTCTGGCCTCGAAGATCCTAAGGTTGTAGGTTTCGGGAAATACAGACGCCGGCAGGCTGTTCCATTCCTTAACCGTTCGCATAATGAACGAAGAAGCAAATCGCTTCGTACGAGCAGATGGGATATCAACAACATAAGGATGGAACCCCTCCCAGCGCCTGGTAGTCTGGAGGCGGAATGAAGATGCTGGAATTAGGTCGTGCAATTCCGATGCGCACTCTCCGAAATGTATCCTATAAAATACCGATAAACAGGCAACCTTGCGCCGATGTTCCAGACTTTGCAGTCTAGCCTCCACCGGCTATTCGTCACCTATAAGGCGCTTAGCGCGTTTCTCCACTGAGTCAAGGGCAGCCAGTTGGTACTTAGCTGAGCCGTCCCACGAGTGGCAGCAGTACTCCATGCACGACCGGACTTGAGCTTGGTAAAGGTTTAAGAGCTGTCCCGGCGTGAAGTACCGCCTAACCTTACTCAGGATGCCCAATTTTTTGGCTGCGATCTTAGCTTTTGACTCAATGGAGCGCTCAAAGTTAAGATTGGAAGTCAGATCCAACCCTAAAAGGCTAAGGTGGTCGGTAAGCGGTACGGATACATCCCGGAAAGTCGGAGTCAGGTGGAAGGGACTCCGTTTACCGGTGAATAGACACACCTGCGTTTTAGTGGCGTTAAACTTGACCAAAGGCGTTTAACATCGCCCCAATCGGCCACGGCCTTTAAGGTCAAGTCGATACGCTCCACCATGGCCTCTCTTTGAGTCTGGATCTCACTATCACCAGCGCGCGCAACAGGAAGATATCTCTCCGTAACCGTGCTGTCGTCTGCGTACCCAAAAATACCCGATATGAGCAGATCATTTATGTGCAGCAGGAATAGGGTTGCAGAGAGGACAGATCCTTGTGGAACTCCGGCGTTGATAGCCAGTTGGTCAGAAGAGCAGCCATCTAGGACCACTCGTATTGACCGTTCACTCAAGAAATCCGCGATCCATATGCGCAAACTGGTTGGGATTCCATATGAAGGAAGCTTGCTTAATAGGCTACCGTGCCAGACCCTGTCAAATGCCTTAGAAATATCTAGTGACACGGCAAGAGCTTCGCCGGTTTTCTCAATGGCTTCGCCCCAGAAGTGAGTGGCACGAACCAGAAGGTCCCCAGTAGACCGATTTTGGCGAAAACCATACTGTCGGTCACTGAGGAGATCGTTACCTTCTAGGTGTGCCAGGAGCTTGGTGTTCAATACACGTTCCATAACCTTGCAGAGAATGGAAGTGATTGCAATGGGTCTATAATTGGCGGTCTATATTTAACGACTACCTTTTTTGGGCACGGGCTGCACGTTAGCAAGCTTCCAGGACTTTGGAACTTGACCAGTCTTTAGGGAGAGGCGAAACAGGCGCGTCAAGACAGGAGACAACTCAGGTGCACAGTTCCTCAAGACAATGGCTGGTATCCCGTCAGGACCACTGGCTTTATTCACGTCTAGAGTGCGGAGCGTTTTAAGTACCTCCTTTAGGTAAATGCAGACCTGTGGCATTACAGAGTCGCAGTGGGGTAAAGTGGGTGGAGTTTTGCTTCCAGCATCAGTTAGTGTCAGATATGCCTACAAATAGAGTCAATTTTTGGAATCAATGTACTAGAATAAAACAACAATCTTGGAAGGTATTATTATTTATTATTATGTATTTAAAATTCATTACAATACTATACAGCACTGAGCCAATTCGAAATTGTAGTCATAACGTAAATCACATGTCAAATGAGAAGTAAATTAGTAGCTAACAAAAACAAAGAAACAATAATAAAGTAACAAAACAAATTAAAATTACAAATTGAAAATATATACAAAATTAAACTAATTAGGAAAATTAAATCAAAAAATAGTTATCTAAATAATATCTAAAACGAACACTGCTGGCACAATTCCAAATAGGCTTTATTTAGAAATATGCCAACAGTGTCGTCGAATACGTCAATATCATCGTGCCGAGCGAGCAGGGTACCGAGAAGATCACGGGCGCGCGCGGTGGGCGCGTTACCGGCGGGGCGCGCGAACACGCGCTGCATTAGGCGCGGCGCCACGGCCCCGTCACCGCTCCGCGTGCCCCCTCGCGGCACGGAGAGCCCTGCGTTCCCGTTCCAAGTCGGAGTCATCACTGAGAATCTCAGTAAATATGTGCCCCAGGTACTTGAAACTCTTAACAACCCGAATTGGCGATCCATCTAGAAACACAGGTGGCACGTTCTCCGGACCCTTTCCTGACCTAAAAACCATCATTTCAGTTTTAGAAACGTTATATCTCAACCCATGTTTTCTAGCAAAATTTTCGCAGATAGCGAGTAGTTTTCTAAGACCATTTATCGAGGGGCTGAGAAGCACCATATCGTCCGCGAAGCTCAAATTGTTAACACACACATTACCAATATGACATCCGATTCCGGTGCCTCTCAGCTCCTCTATAAGATCATTTACATATAAATTAAAAAGGTCCGGAGACGTGAGTCCCCCTTGACGCACACCACAATCTAGTCTAAAGTCACTAGACAGTGCGTCGCCCCATCTTACGTTATTCGTTTGATTCTCGTACCAGAAACGCAACACATCTACTATGTTCTTAGAAGTACCCGATAGCAATAATTTAGTCCACAGTATATCGTAGTTCACCAGATCGAAGGCACGACTCAAGTCAAGAAAGCATGCGTATACTGACGTTTCCCTACTCACATAGTAGTTGACAGTATACTTAAGACTTACAATTGCAGAATCAGTTGCGAGACCAGCACGAAAACCAAACTGCGCATCATCTATCTTAAAACTTTTCGTCAATTCGGGTTGTAAGAGCTTTTCCAGAATTTTATCTACAATTGTTCCTAGGGATATAGGCCTATAGTTCTTAAGGCTAGACAGGTCGCCGGTTTTATTCTTTACTATTGGAACCACGACTGTCTTCATTAAATCTCTCGGAAGGTAGCTGAACTTTATACATAAATTGAATAAAATAGTTAGACTCCGGTAAACTTCATCACTGGCATAGAGAATGTGCTCGACGCTAAGTCCATCGTGCCCCGGTGACTTGCCACGTTTCATTTGCCTTACAACCTTAGCAATATCCAAAGGCGTGAACTCTCTTTTATTGAGCGTCGCTGTCGAGGTTGAAGGATCAGGGCCGGGCACAAACTCCACGTCCAGGGGTTCCACTTTAAAATGACGTGCAAACATGTCCGCTATTGATTTGGTATCTTGCTCCTTATTAACAGCCATAGGTAGCACTTCTTTATGATTGAGTGCTTTAGTAGCATTCCAGAACCGTACAAAGTTTTTGTTAGATTTATGTACTGCCAATATGTCCATTCAAATTTTCTCCTCATTACTCTGACACCATCTTAATTTATTTTTAAAGATCTTTCGACTTTCGTACATTTTATTATATACTTCGCCAGAGGTAGGTTTGCCACAGTCCACCCACCACCTGAAATAAGACCGTGCATTTATGTGGCTCTCTCTAACGTGGTCGTTCCAACCGAATATTAACTATATGAAAATTAACTTTTCGATGTGAATGTTATACTTATTAATAGATTTGAATTGTATTCAAACTATAAATTATACTGACTCACTTCTAAATCAACTTCTTATTCTTCTTAGTTGATAATTAATTGTAATTTGCTTACGAATGTGATTTGTATTCAAGCGTAATTACAACACTGTACATGTGCGGACATTGGGCAGTGTGCACTGTCTGTCGAACCTTCATAGCAAATAATAAAATACAGTACACTTTACGAAGCAGAGAGGTTTGACAGATCGTGCATATTGTCCGGTGTCCAACTGTATCATAACATTATATATTTTTTATAATATAAGCATATATTTAGATGTCCTGTGTCTGTGCCAGAACGAGAGAAAAATAATTATATGTTAAGTAATATATTTGACCGGGGAGTTATGTGCGAAACGCAGCATAGATTATAAATATTATGGTTAAACTAAACGCACACGTCAAATCTTCCCTCTCGTTCTGGCACATACAAACAGGGCATCGCTCTCTGTTTTTTGTGATCATCATAGGGAACAGTGCAAAGTTTTGTAATAAAAACTAAATAATTAATTTCAAAAGAATTTTTAATTCGTTTCACTAAAATAAATGTAGCCACATCCTACAGATAATATGTGGCACCAGCTGGAGCCTGAAAAATCAACTCCGCGATCAGTCTGCTTCTGGATATCACGACTGGTTTTGCCCGTCGCGCGTCGTTCGGTCGAAGGTAAAAAGGAAGTTCTTTTTATTTATTTTATTTTATTCTTTTCGGAAAACTTACAGCTAATATACAAAATTTGAGTAAATATAATATAAACAAAATGTGACATTTACAAGTTTTCGCCCAGAGAGATGTCTGTAAATAAACGTTTAATGGTCTCATGGTTTTATAAACGGGTCGAGAAATAAGTGAGATAATAATATTGAAATGCAAACAAAATAAATAAATAACAGTAAGTAAGGTAGCTAAGAAAAAAGAAAGTACACACCCACTTAAAATTAGAAACTAAAATACTAGGAAGGATAATAATTAATAGAAGCCGTTAGCGAGTGTCCACCGATAATAATGATAAATAATGACAAGTGTCCGTGCGGGGTGACGCACGAGAGAGGGCGGAGGAGGAGACAAGCGAGGAGCGTCGGGAGCGCGAGCCGCGATGCGGGCTCCGAGCTCGGGAGGCGGTCACGTCTACATCGTCTACCGATTACCCGATCGGTTATATTAGTTTTGAATGTTCAGTTCAGGTGCAGCATACATTTACGCCGTATTTTTTCCAAGGCATCAATGTGAGTGACGTAATCGGGGTTCCGCGAAGCGTCCTGCCCGAGGCGGCTTCGGTTTTAGACCGTAGCCGCAGACAGGAATAAAACGCGGAGGAGGTGTGAGTACACGAGTGACTTTTATTGATGTCAGTAGTAGTATGTGCGGCAGCAGGCGCGCGTCACGTCGCGCTCGCTGGCTGTGGGCGCGCGGGGCTTGCGCGCCGCCACCACCGCGCGACCCTGCACCGCCAACGCTCCGCCCGCGTCGTCCGCCTCGTCCGCGGCGCCGCGCCTGCAAACACACGCGCTCGACACGTCCCGGGTCCGAGGTGGCAACCTGTGCGCGAGGCGGGTCGGCACGCACCCGTCGCGGGGCGCGGCGCACGCGGCCCGCCGGGGCGCGTGCGTGTGCGACGCGTCCGACGCGGACGCCGACGCCGACGCTGACGCCGACGCGGACACCGACGCGGCCGCGACACACTCGTCCTCGCGCCGCGCAGTGTTCACGATACCTACGTGTGTACATAAATTCGAACATAAAAATAATAAATTAATAATAATAATAACAACAGCTGTTGGTAACATCATTAATAACAACGTTTTCATAATTATAAATCGAATCTTAACATCGATTTATATTCGGCCGCGCGACGCTCGCCCATGGCTAATTTGTATAAAGAAAGCTCGGTACACGTTCATCCCACTCCATCCATACAAACCGGGTAGCGGCGCGCGGCCAGGACGGCGATTCTCGTAGTGGAATGTCGAATTCGTCAATAGTCCTATCTCATTCGCTCACATTAATTACACGTGTGAGCGTGACGAGACGCTCGTAGCGCACGACTTTTGTATGTCGAACGCTGCGATAATCGCCTTCCAGGAAGTCATTTCTCGCAGAGTTCGACAAAACTTTATCTTCGACGTACGTCGAAAGTAAAAAGTCGTGTGTTACCTGTGAAAATGGTATTCTCAATCTCTATCGACATAAATGCCGACGGATGTCATTCGACTTGGTAGAAAAACGTTCCTACTATATTTAAATCGTCGTTTTATTTAAATTTTTATTTAAAACAATCGGTGCAACGGAACGTTTTTCTACCGAGTCTAATGACATCCGTCGACATTTATGTCGATAGAGATTGAGAATAACATTTTCGCAGGTAACACTCGACTTTTTACTTTCGACTTATGTCGAAGATAGATATTTGTCGAACTCTGCGAGAAATGCCTACCTGTGAATCAAGCCTCTACCTCAATAGGTACCTAATTATTGACAATAAATTTAAAATTTGGCACAAATGGTTTTCGGAACACTAGAAGTACCTACGGAACGGACTCACCCGCAGCGGGCGCGGCCGCGTGGAGGGCGAGGCGGCGAGGCCGCGCGCGCGGCCCCGCCCTCGCGGCGCTGCGCTCGGCGCACGCGCACGCGCACGGGCAGCTGGGCGCCTGCAGCGGCGCGGGGCGGGGCCGGCCCCGGGGCCGCCCGCAGCCGCCGGTGGCCGGGCAGGCGGCCGCGGCGGGGCGCGCGCCGTCCCGTGCGCGGCCACCGGGCGGGCGGCGCACGCGCTCGGGGGATGCGGGCGCGAAGCGCAGCCGCATCTCCAGGTCCGCGGGGCGTGCCGCGTCGCTCGTACCCGCCACTGTCACGGACCATCCCGCGGCCGCGCGACCCGGCCCGGCATCGGCCGCCGCGCTCGGGGCCGCACCGCGACCCGGCCGGGCGCCCCCGGCCGGCGCGCGCCCCGTCCGCCCGCAGGCGCGCCGCACGAGCAAGCGCGGTGCGCGGCCGGTGCGCGCGCGTCTCTCGTCCGCCTGCGTGCCGATCGAGCGCGTGGTGCTCGAGCCCGGCGGCCGGGCACGCGGGTCGGGGTGCGGGAGGCTCACGGCGGGGCTGGCGAGCTCCTCGGGCATGTCGCGGCGGGCGCGCGGCTCGGGCGCCGGCACGGGGATGCGCGAGCGGCGCGGGCGGGGAGGGCGGGGTGGGCGCGCTTCGTCCTCGTCCTCGTCGGAGTCGTCGCGGCCGCACTCCAGGATCTCGAGGATCTCGACGCAGCCGCGCGCGTCGCGGATCTCCGACTCGCGGTAGAGCCTGCGCGGCGCGCGGCCAGGCGCGCGGGCCCGCTGGCGGCGTGCACTGGCGGCGCGCAGCTCGCGGCGGCGCTGGCGGCGCAGCAGACGGTGGCGCAACGCGACGGGCAGGTGGTCGGCCACGCGGCCGCCGCTCGGCTCGCGCGCCACGTCGTCGTCCGCTAGGCGCACGAAGAAGGCGTCGGAGACGCGCGCGGGCGGCGGCGACTGGGACGGCGGCGGCGACGGGGACGGCGGGCCCGGCGGCGGAGCCGGCGCGGCGCGCGGCGAGGCGGGATCATCGAGGCTGTCGACGGGGCTTGGAGCGCGCGGGGCGGGGGGCGCGGGCGGGGGGCCGACGGCGGTGCTGCGCAGGCGCACAGTGACCTCCTTCTCGAGCACGGCTAGCGGCTGCAGGCGCGCGTCCAGCGAGCGCAGGCTGGCCGCCAGCACGCCCGCCACGTACGCGTCCACGTCCGCATCAGGCGCGGGCGGCGGGGCGGGCGACGGCGCGGTGGCCACACCCTCCGAGTCGGAGCAGCGCTGCGTCAGCAGGCTCCTGCGCCAAAAGGGTCAGAGTTGACGACAGACGCTCGACTCGCGTGGTCTCGCAGGCGGGCGGCGCGCGGCGACACTCGCCTGCGCATGAGCTCCTCGGGCGCCGAGTGACGGCGCGCGGCCGCGGGGCGCGACGCGGGGCGGGGCGCGAGGGCGGGCGCGGCCGCGGGCGGCGAGCTGCTGCAACAGACATTACATACGACTCGCTCGTGATAACGCTGTAGGGACAGTGTGCACGCTGTCTAATGTATACACCGCGGTGCTCCACAGGACTTCCCTTGTCAACATATTGATATCGCACGCAACTGTGTGTGCCGCGCCGGCAGTTAAACGCTAGTCGTTCCTCCAGGGCTCCACCACAGTTCTGTACAGATATACCTTATCTCATGACGCGGGGGCGGGAATAACCCCGGCGACGCTCAGACCGTCGGAGAGGTAGCGTTCGGGCGGTCAGAGCGCACTCACCTGGCTGCAGCGGGCGCGGACGGAGGCGCGGACGGAGGAGCCGGCGGGGGCGGGGGCGCGCGCGGCCAGGCGGCGCGCAGCGTGCCGAGCGCGACGTGCAGCGCGCGCGCCCCGCAGCGCGCACCTGCACACAGGCGGACGTCTACAGCGACCGTGTCACAGTCCGGGTGTGCGCACCGCACCGCACCGCACCGCACCGCCGCTGGTCTCGCTCGCTATTAACGTGAGGTGTCGCGTGGACGCGAGGCGCGGTCAACGTGTGCAAGCCGGTCTGCGACCAACACGACGTAGGTGTGGCGAGCAGGTGGTGGCGGCGGAGCACTGGCGCTGTACCAGTGCGGCGTGGTGGCGCTGATCAATAGCGGCCGCCCCCCGCGCGCCGCCCTCCCCGAGCGCCGGGCCCCGGCCGGCCGAGCGGCCGATCCTCTACGTCCGATTCGGTATAAGTCGCATCGCACCGCACCGCATCGCGCCACCTACATCGTTATTTTTCCATCGGAGTGTTGCGAGTCGGTCGGTGCCACAGTGCGGACGCGAGCCGCGAGCCGCACACACCTCCGGGTTCACGAACGAGTGACTAATCGGTGCGATGCGATTTGTGGGCAATATCCGTGAAACTACTTAAATCGGTTATTAATATGTGAGCATACTTAGTATTTATTTATTTTTTATTTTAACAATAGCGTATCTCGAGGTATTTTTCCGGATCTTATGAAATAAAGAGTTTTTTTTTTATATCAGGCGACACTAAGAATCAAGTAAGTCAGTCAGACCCGTCTCAGTTCTCCCGGTTTTTATATTCGAAAAAAATATTTTAATTTTTAATTTTATTGGATAACCAACAGCACTTAAAGTAAATTTAAATCAAATGCTTTCTCATTTTAATTTAGAAGGACTTTTCATCAGAATCAGTTCTGTTTCACTAATGGACGGTCGACAACGGACGTGGACATTAAACTGGTACGGCATATTTTCGACGCTCGGGAGAACTATCATGACAACATAGGAATCTTCTGCGACCTCTCCAAAGCATTTGACCGCGTTGACCATGATACTTTATTACTCAAATTAAAACATTACGATGTAACAACGGGTAAGGCTCTCGAGTTACTGACGTCGTATTTAGAAAATAGAGTCCAAAAGTTAGAAATAAATAAAGAGAAATCGTCGGGATCTCTGGTTAAAATGAGTGTTCCTCAAGGTTCAATTCCCGGTCCATTTTTGTTTCTTGTGTATATAAATGATTTGCCATATGTAGTGGTGAATATGTCATATATCGTATTGTGTGCTGACGATACTTCACTCATTTTCAAAGTAAATAGACAAGCCAGTGAACTCATTGAGGTAAATAGCAGTTAATAATCTAGTTCTGAATGCGAATAAAACCAAATGCATTAAATTCTGTATATTCGCTGCAGCGAAAATTCGCGCGGTGCGAACGACGGAGCGTCTTGCGACTAAAACAAATGTATGAAAATGTACTGGGTATGTCACGCGTAGCGGCGATCGGCGGGGCGACCGGCGAAATGTGCCGAGCGAATCGCACGAGCGTCGGGCGGCGCGGCGTGCGACAGAAACAAACGTATGAAAAAGTACGGCGCATACGACGGCGGCGTCGCGCGGCAGACGCGGCGAATAGTGCAGGAAACAAAACAGTTTAGTTGTACTCGCCGCGAAATAATGAACTTTTATTGCCGAAATATTAGCTAGGCCAACGATTTGGAAGTCTGGTCACCCACAACATAAATATAAACATATAGTGAAGACATAGTGAGAAGAAAAAAAAATACAATTAATATATTCGAAAAACATTATATTAGACTATATCCAGATAGTCTGTATTTCTCGTTGGTAGAATTCTCCGTCTATACCCCGATTTTTATTCAAATCATGTACTCCACAATCTCTTCCAATATTATGTCTTGAACCAAAAAACTACTACTCTCCAAGCAATGCCGAGGCAATGCTGAAAAAGACATCTCGCTGTCGGTGTACACCGGTCGCGGCGGCAAACGACATCTCGCTGTCGGTGTACACCGGTCGCGGCGGCAAACGACATCTCGCTGTCGGTGTACACCGGTCGCGGCGGCAAACGACATCTCGCTGTCGGTGTACACCGGTCGCGGCGGCAAACGCGACTGCCCGTGGCGTGCAAACTGTGCCGCGTCGCCCGCTCCCGCGGCCAGGCCGTAAGACCCGCATCAGACAGACCTTATGTAAATAGGGTTTTTTTATTATAAAATAAATGACTATTCTATTCTTCTTCTACAGTACCTTCCTGAGCGGTGGTAGTGTAGGAAAAGTGACGTTGTAAAAATGTACTTAGGTACTTACTTACAATAAAAAAAATCTGATTTCTCAATTCATCCCACGTTTTGCTTACGACATTGTCTTGTTTTCAGAAAAAAAACTCTGAAATGGAGTACACGATCGACACCCTTCACGAAGCCAGCAGGAGCGTGGGATTAGAAATGAATTTGCAAAAGACGAAACTAATGTCAAATACATCCCAAACACCTATCTACGTAGAACATACGTTAGAGTGTGTACATACACGTTACATATACTTGGGAAACAAATATCATTCTCGGACACTGACAAATTGGATGAAGTCAAAAGAAGAGCGTCGAAAACATGGAACAGATTCTGATCCGTAAAAGAGACTCTAAAAAGTGACCTACCTGCGCCGTTTAAAAAAATAGTAATGGATTCGTGCACACTTCCCTCACATGTGGCTCCCAAATATGGACCTACACAAAGAACATAAAAGATAAAATAAATACTTGCCAAAGAACGATGGAAAGAAGTATATGTACTTAAGATAAGAAAAAGAGACAAAGTGAGATGCACAAAAATTAAAATGCAAATTGGCAGGTCATGTCGTAAGACTGGAAGACAAAAGGATGGACACATAAAGAAACACAATGTACAGAACCGAAAGGGGTAAGAAGACCGGGCAGACCCCGGCACGACGGGGCGACGACATAGACAAATGATGGAGAGAGAGAGGAGTAGGAGGACGTCGCGGGAGACTGGGAGACTGGCACACCACTCGGTTATCACTGGAGGGCGGATTTACCCGCGGAGGGGTTCTCATTTAAAAATAAAATAGACAAAATATATTCCTAATTTTAATTAATGTAACGGACCGAATGTATGTAATATGATGCACTATACGAGTACTTGTTGCATGAAATATGATGAGAAATAAATGGCTTATTCATTTATTTATTTTGACACGTCGCCAGAGGGGGCGGTGGCCGCCGGGCCTCGGACTCTGAGGACTTTGACATTTTTTCAATGTGGACATTCCGCAACTGTGATCGTGGCTAGCTATTTTGCAAAACGGCGCCGTTTTGTTACGGCTTTTGCTTTGCCTCGAGTGACGCAGAGCGCCGGATAGTAAGAGCTATTCAGTATTCTGCGGCGCCGGCCGCTCGTCCGGTCGCCGGTGTCCGCCGGCTCGGAGTGGGAAGTCGGTCTCGGCTCACCCGCGAGGGTCCGCCTGGCGAGGTGCGCCAGCGGCGCGCGGCGGGCGCCCCCGGCGCGCTCCCGGCGTGCGCGCGTTCGCACGCCGCGCCGCACGCTCGCCGCGCCCGGCGCCAGCGGCGGCAGCGAGGGCCTGCCGGGGCCCGGCGGGGGCCGCGCGCGCTCGGCGGGCGCGGCCGGCGGCCCGGCACGGGCGGGCGCGCGCAACGGCGGCAGCGTGCGCGGCGGCCGGCCTTCGCGTGCGGGCGGCGGCGGGGCGCGCGCGGGCCCGGCCGGCGCGCGCAGCACGGTGGGCGGTTCCGGCGACAGCACGCCGAACGGGTGCGAGAAGTAGAACAGGCACAGCGGCCGGCCCTGCGGGACGGGAGGGACGGCGTGAGCAACGGGAGGGCGCGCGGCGGGCGCCCTCCGGTTGCTCACGCCGAGACCGACCTTCACGTCGTCCGTGGAAGTGGCCGCGTCGGCCCGCGGCCGCGCGCCGCCATCCTCCATGTCGTCAGCGGACGCGTCCGGTCGCGGCGAGCATAGCGCGTGGCGAGGCGGGGCTCGTGCGGCGGCGGGGGAGCGGCGCGGCGCGCTGCCCGTGTCTGCGTGGCGACTGCGGGCGCGGCTCGCGGCGGCGGCAGCGGCGGCGGCGGCGGCCGGCGGCGCCTGGCACCGCCCGCACGACCGCACCGGGACACGCCACGAGCCGGAGACCGGCACGCGACACGACGCTACGCAACGTCTATACGTATCTATTCTAAACTTATTATATTGTATGTATCAGGTACAGTCACGAACCTTAATTAAGGACCCACAGTGGTACATTGAACGACTTTGTCACAATAAAATTAATTAATTTTACTATCTTCATTATTTTTGTTATTATCATTTAAAGTTTAAACTTTCTTGCTTAATTAATTTCTAACTTACTGGTTGTCCTAAGACCATAACATTTACTTATAAACGTATTACAGGCGAAAACTTGTAAATGGCATAATTCGTAAAATAGTATTAACTAAAATTTGTACATTAGCTGTAAGTTTTCCGAAGAAAATAAAATAAAATAAAATAAATAAAATAAAACGTGGACGACAATCGAAACAGATCGTCGATCACGAGCGTTAATCAAGTAAAGACTAATCGACTATGACAGGATATACTATGCTATGTGTCAAAGCGGGTCCCGAAGTAAAGTCGGTGGCCGTACCTACTCGTGTCTTGCACGAACCGGGTTCGAGTTAAAGTAACACGAAGCCGAAGCCGACAATTTTCGAGCGAAGGCAAGCAAGCGGCCCTAAGAGGGCACAGGCATTTCCTGAAAGGGTCAGATGACCTACCTAGTCTCATAACAAGATGTTCAGAACGCACCTAAACCCCCTAATGATAACGGTGAGGTGAGAAGTGTACGGGCGACGACGGCGACCGCCGACCGTCGTCGGTGGCCCGCTTGCCCGTCTGCCCTCCTCGTTTAATAAAACTATAATAAAAATAAAACTATATTATTATTTTCGAGCGAAGGCAAGCAAGCGGCCCTAAGAGGGCACAGGCATTTCCTGAAAGGGTCAGAGGACCTACCTAGTCTCATAACAAGATGTTCAGAACGCACCTAAACCCCCTAATGATAACGGTGAGGTGAGAAGTGTACGGGCGACGACGGCGACCGCCGACCGTCGTCGGTGGCCCGCTTGCCCGTCTGCCCTCCTCGTTTAATAAAACTATAATAAAAATAAAACTATATTATTATTTTCGAGCGAAGGCAAGCAAGCGGCCCTAAGAGGGCACAGGCATTTCCTGAAAGGGTCAGAGGACCTACCTAGTCTCATAACAAGATGTTCAGAACGCACCTAAACCCCCTAATGATAACGGTGAGGTGAGAAGTGTACGGGCGACGACGGCGACCGCCGACCGTCGTCGGTGGCCCGCTTGCCCGTCTGCCCTCCTCGTTTAATAAAACTATAATAAAAATAAAACTATATTATTATTTTTATTAAAATGAATATTGAAGTCACATTTAAATTGAGACACATTTTAAACTGTACGACGACCGACGGCGGCACCTACTCGCGGTGTACCAGCCGTGTCTCGTGTCAATGTTTGAATGTCTCGGAAATGAAAAGAGATCCGTTCACGGCTCTTTTCTTGAGACTAACAATGAGCTTCATCTCTCTATTATGTATTTCTATAATTTTCAGCGAAATATTTGTATTAGAACAGTTTAAAAATTAGGTGTGTGTGAAGACTCTGCGCCGAAGTGCACTCGGGGCGGGAGCACATCTGGTGCGTTTGCCCCGTTCCAGGTGTTGTCAACATTTTTGACCGACTCCTATATATAATATATTATTCAAGAACTGAAGTAAAAAACTTCAGTATACAAATGTTTTTTCGAAGGTAATTTAGTTTAATAATAATGTTTAGTTGGTACTTCATTGCTTTGTATTTCGTCTAATGTGTGCTTAAAGTGTTAAGGCCGCCTTCTGCCCATTGTATTGTCCTCTCTGTATGTTGTATGTTTTGTTTATGTCCCGGGTGTGCAATAAAGTATATTTGTATTGTATAGAATACAGGGTAACATTAATTACGGTTTACTAACATACTATAAGTCACTCTATTTTCTTTTATATTTCGGTACTTTTGGTACCGAAAAGGAAGTCGTTATAAATGTATGGAGCCTGGGCTAGTTCTTTGTATAGTATATACAAATATTAAATAAAATAAGAAATAAAATAAAAAAGCTTTCATTGACTTCATTATACATTTAAAATAATATATTATATTAATAAAAATAATACATCTTGCATTATTGTGAACTTAATACCGTACAGCACATTAATAATCATATTACATTGTTATATTTTTACCCAATTCAACGATGCTATAGGTAATTCTTAATTTTTATTTTTATTTCATTTATAAGAATGCCCCCTCTATTAGGTTCTACTGCTACTCGCGGTCCGAGGACGCCCCCCCCCCCCCCCTCCCCCCGACACCCCTCTAGACGCCGGCCGCCCGGGTGCGTGCGCTGTGGAGAGGCACACCCGGTGCGTGGTCGGCTGTGAAATCGCTAGACGAAAACAATTAAAACTCCGCCCTCCGCTACCGCCTCACGCATGGAGGACCAGCGGCGGGCGCCGTCCGGCTCCGCTCTGGGACAGATGTTTGCATTTCAAAAACCGAACAGGTTGCCCCGGCGGACGCTCATTGGCCACCCTCGCTCTTCAATCCCCACTCCCGGGTTCTCTCGAGCTCAAGGTGGACTGGGAGGTGTTTCACGGAGCCCTTCGAGACTACCACCTACCAGGAGCACTATCGACTGCCGACGGCACGGAGGCGGCAGTGGCGGGTTTGACGCGGGCGCTCGTAAGAGCACAGGAGGCCGCGACCTCCTCGGTCCCGCGGGGAACGGGTCGCCGCGCCTGAGCTGCCGCGTCGTCTGAAGGACAAATTAAAACTAAAAAAGAGCTAAACAAACTGTGAATGCGCTCGCGTCGCCCTCGAGTGAAAACCGAGCTCAATAGGCTGTCGGAGAGGCTCTCGGCGGAGGTGAAGGCATTTCGCGGAGACACCGTGGGAGAGTCACGTCGACCACGTGGGCGAACACGAGACGGGGCTTACTCACCTCTGCCGAAAGCTCACGACCACACCCTCGCCTAAATGCCCTCTGGTGGATAGCGATGGGAATCGTGTATTCGAAGCCAAAGCGGAATGCTAGAGCGGAAATGTTAGCAGCGCATCTAGAGACCCAATTTACCCCGCACCCTGTACCTACAGATATACCTAATGCGGTCTCAGACCACCACACCGTGGTCCGCGATCACGTGGCTTCCCAATTAGCAGTGCCTCCCCCTAACGGGAACTACTTCGTTTCCCCCTCAGAGTCGGGTAGGACGATCACCCGTTTAAACAAACGCAAAGCGCACGGACCCGACGGTCTGCCCACACTGGCGCTCCAACAGATGTCGAGGGGGACCCTGGTGATCCTGGCCAGAATCTTCAACGGCATCTACATCGGTACAGGCCACTTTCCATCAGAGTGGAAAGTGGGTAAGGTGATCGTCTTATCCAAACCTGAGAAGGACAGGCGAGTCCCTGGTAGCTACCGGCCGAGACCCCATCTAACGAATATAGTTTCGGCAGGCTGATAATCTACCAATTCTTCGAGTTTCATTTTGTGAAATTGAAGTTCACTTACTTTTTCCTAATATCCTTAAGGTTTCAGATGTCGGAAATGCACCATGAACCTGAATATTTGAGCTCAAATTCGAACCATCTAGCTATTACCGTTCCAGAGATCCCATCTAACATCAAAGATACTGCAAAACCATGGAAACCACTGGTCCAATTACCTAGCTAAGAACACTCTCGCCAATATTCTATGTTAAATTTAAAAAACCGGGTCCAAATCTGATCATCCGTTGTCAAGTTATGATGCCACAGACAAACAGACAGGCAAACGTGTCAAACTTTAACACGCCCTCCCTCGATCAATCGGGGGTTAAAAAGTGGCATCATTTTGGCGGCAAAATAGTATTTTTTTATTGTTTAGTAGTTAGCTCGGTAAAAATGGAAAATAATTCCTATTTTTAACATCGGACTCATTTGACACTTCCGATGACAGGCAATAAAAAAATAAAAGTATGAGTGCGTTCCAAAACATGTTGTAATTATAAACGTTGACTATTGTACACAATCCATTGCTTGTATCAGATAAAAGTTTGATAATTTTCAGCTGTTAACACGGTAATGGAAGACGGACAATTGTCAATGGGAATTATTTCAATTGGTTGTAGAACGCACTCAAAATAATTGCCATCGATTTCTACCTTAACTGAATGAAGGTGTAGGTAATTGAGAAATACTCCCATTAGGTCATGGCTCACTAGGTCAAGCGTGAATTTTTACACACTATTATGATTTATGACCTAGTGAGATTAAATATGTCATACATGACTAGTGAGATTAATTATTATTTATTACTAATGGGAATACTCCGTAATTGTCAGGTAATAAATACCGGTTTCATAATACTAACTACTCGACAAAGCGAAATTGGTTTCTGAACGTACGCCTATTTTCGTAAGAAAGCGTTCCAAAACTGGTAATAATTACCAGGGTACTCATTGCCTGACAGTTGAAAAAGTGCCGGTTCAAATATCGTGAGTAGGTAAAATGGCGGTTGTTCCGCGCAGGTACAACACAAATCCCGTATGGTTACTTAATAGGTCAAATGTTTTAGATTGAAGCCTAGAAATAATTCAATGTATTTTTTTATTCATCTTCATCTGAAGTAGGTAATTGTCGTTTCATTACACGAACGCTGTAAATGCATCAGTGCGTAATAAGTAGATAGTTATAAATATTGTATTTTTTTCAAGGATCTTACATCCAAATTAGGTTTAAATATTCTAAGCACTAATTACTACAATAATTAAGGTACTTTTTGCTGATCATTGTTTTTTTTTCTTTTTGGACTTTAATGTATGGATATTCTACATGAATGTGTGGTAATTCTACCTATAAATATATTCGAGTTTTTCTAATTTCCCTGGCTTTTGAAAATAAAACTATCTGCAGGACAGTATTTCTTTAACTTGTAACTACTCATTTTGCTACACATTATTTTTAGACACGAACATTAATTTTCAGGTTTTCTAATGTATGGGAGGCGCCCCTTGTTCTTTGCTGTTTTGGAATTGGAACCGGAATTTATTACTGGACTAGGCCTGGAATGCGCTTCCGGCTCCAGGCCCGGTTCGGTTCAATCACGAAGAGCTGATTTCAAAAGTGTGTGTAGTGTGTAGGGGCTTTGCTGTGATTGGAGTACTGCTGGCCCAGCTGTCCAACACAAAGGGCACGTGTCCTTTTCCAGCCTTGGTTGGGTTCGCTGCTGCAACCGATCACAAGCAACTCGCTGATTTCATGTAAATTATTGTTATTATTTTTGATAAAACAATGTAAACCGATAATGGAATTAATACTTAACACAGCGAACCGAACCTGACGCGTGAAGTCCGAGGCTTACCGAACGGTTCTGGAACCGGCACCTTTTTGTCGGGTAATAAAATAACGGTAATAATCACCCGTTTTGGAACGCGCTCCAACCATCATATCACTCTCTCACTCACTACACTACTACTGTCTGTGTGTATTAGACTATGTTATGTGCTACTGCTATAAACCACAGAATACACATTACTACATTGTGCCGAGCGCGAGCGAGATAATTATTTTCCATGCTTTTTATTGAAATAGCTCTTCTGTCTTTTTTGTGTCCGAAAGTAAATAAAATGTATTGTATGTACATAAATAAATAAAGTGAGAGTGTTCAAATCGTTTTCACCGAAGTGGAAGTTCTGTCAGTGTCGTGCTGTGTTTGGAAAAGTTGGAACAAAGTTATCTGGAAGTTGGGGAGTGGTTGTCATGTCTCCTAAAAACTTTGTCGTTTGATTGAAAGAGGATCGTTAGAAGCGGGCTACTTCCGTGGAAAATGGACTCGAGTCACGTCGGTGAGTAGAGTGCCTAGCGTAAAGTGAAGAGAGAGCGGGCCATCACGGTCCGCGGCTGGCGGTCGGCCGCGGGGCGATGGGCGACGCCTAGGTACTCGTCCTGTCCCTCTTCGTTAACCATATTCACTGCTCTATATTACATTATACTTTTTAGTGTATGAAAAAAACATGTAAAATGTTATCCAATGAAATGAGGTCACAGATTGAAATCTGTGAAATTGAACCCGAAGCTCTGGCGCGAGATTGATCGCAATTTGCACCTGTGCTGTGCCGCTGGGCCCTGTCAGGTTCATATAAGATTCCTGTCCCGTCCCGATGTGAATTTCAAACTAAACTGACCACCTGAATGTACTATGATATTTGTATTCTGCACATTATGTGGAAGAGGTTTGTTTTATTTAGTAAAATTCCTACTTTGAATGTTTGTTGCCACAGTGCCGTGCGTCTTCACCGTCACTTCTCTTCGGGATCGAAAGTCTAGTCTAGAGAACTTGGAGTCAAACGCGCGAGCAACATCTGATAGTATTGATTTGAAAAGGTTTTAGTGGGAGATCTATTAGGATCGGCTTCGCAAATAGAGACCGAGGAGCAATACTCGGTACGGGTGTTCTTTGGATTGAAATGAACCAATCTATACTAGTTACCAACGCGACCACCACCCGCTGATTTAGGGTGTAAGTTTCCATGTGTCACATTCTAGACTAAAATTGGATTGTAGTGACGAGACATATATAGATAAGGTAGGTAGTTCCTATTAGATCCGGTTTTCCATTCGATCTAGTGGCGTTTTCAATTCCCATTTGATCCAGTTTCAGACTTGTCAGTGAATGTATGTAATGTAGTGATCCGGTTTTGGACCGGTCAGTAATAAATTTTCATACATTTATTTTATCTTTATTAAAAAAAAAGTGTGTATATAAAGGTTACCAGTACTGTACATATTTACTGAAAAAACATCTAAATCATTACCAAAACGATGAAATAGTCACCAAATTGTGTTGACAAAGTATCTTATAACTGTAAATATTTTTATTTTGCACCATAATAAATAATTAGAACCTGGAAAAGTTAATTTCAAAGGGAATATTTTACTTCAACACTAAATTTCATTTTATAATTTTCAATGAACTCATCCCGACCGAGGCAAAACATCCCAGAGATCCTGCACATTACAAAACCATTTTTTATTTCATTATGTGTTTTTGATTTGAGGCCAAAAATGTTTAAATAAAAAATAAGGGGGGGGGGGGGGGGGGGGTGTTCATGAATGAACAGTTTTTACTGATTATGTGTCATTTTATTAGAAGTATTCAAGACGTCTCTAAATGTTAATATTTATAAATGGAGATTTCGTTTTATTAGTTTAGTATTAATCGTGAAATGTGTCCTTATATAAAAATATTTAATTGGAAGGTCGTATTCGCTAAAATAAAATAATTTTTCTGGGCAGATGTAACAAAAATATCCTCGTTTACAAATACTCGTATGTACCTATCACGGTGCGGAAGTGTCGACTCCCGAAACTTACGATGGGTACCTACCGACTGGATCGTCTAGAGTAATGAGTCATTCTGACCGTGTCTAAAGCGAGTGCGTGGCATTTCTGCACCGTTTTGACTGTTTTAGAAATGAGCCCATTTTTAATGAGACGTGACAAGAGGCGCCCTCGCCTCTCGCGCCGCGCTCAGTAGGTATCCTTGTGCGGTATCTTATCAGGCGACGCGCAGTGTACACACACTCGTCAGATAGCGCCCCCTCGCCGCTCGCCCCGCGCTCGCGGCAGCGGCGATCCAGTGTGATATTGTAACAGACAGCTCCGCTCACCGCGCACTGTCGCCGTTACTCGCTCTGTGTGTCACCACTCACCACTCGCCACCTTATTTCCTAGCAGTCAAGTTTGGGGACATGGAGGGTGAAGTGGCGGCACTCTGTACCGCGCTGCCTTTTAAACTAATTTGCAACATTTTCGTAAATGTATTTGCACAGCAGTGAGTTACTGGCGAGTGGTGACCAAACCCCCCCTCCCCCGAGCTGGGCATCATTACAAAACGATATCTGATATTACTGAAATGGTTATGGAGACGACGACTCGGACTACGCACCGTTGTGGACGGAGTATAGACGAACTGCCGCGGCGTGACAGAGAGCGTCATTCATTTAAGGTTCAGCGCTCCATAGAAACACCCTGTGTCATTTTATTACCGATAACGAAAGAGACACACGGACTGAACTTAAATTTAAGTTTGCAGAAATCTGCCTGCGCAAAAATACATATGAGGAGGGACTACACGTTCTCGAGCTGCCGACAGGCACGGAGTACCCGAGGTGAACTAATCGAAGCATACAAGATCTTATCCATTAAGTATAACTGCCCGGATTTGCCCAGATTCTTCAATATGAACACTATACACAGAGCCCGGCACAATAATAACTTGCAACTGAAGACCACTCGTTTAAACACCTCGGTCGGCCATAACTCACTCAATAATAGAGTCGTGAGATCATCTTTTGCGGATTGGTATGAGCCAAATTAAAAAAAAAATACACCAAAGGCGACACCGGGCCGACTACATTGAGGCAGGCGAGAAGCGTGAGCAGAAAAATTGCGATTGTGTCTATTTTCTCCCAGACGATCCCACTCGAAGAACAACAGACAGTTATTGCTGCGCGGTACCGGTACACCACTACTTGTTGTATTACACACTATTGGGAAATCTGTCGTTTGCTCAACACATTATGTCGCTGTCGGGTAGGGTGAGAAGATTAATTGGAGTGATGAAACCTTTGCGCGAAGCCGCCAGTCCTGAAGTGCTGAAAATGGTTTACACTAGTCTCTGTGAATCTATCCTCACGTACTGTATTTCAGTGTGGGGTGGCACGCACAAGACAACGATGCTGGTTGTAGAGAGAGCGCAAAGGGCAATACTTAAAGTCATGCACAGAAAGCCTTATTTGTATCCAACACGACAGCTGTACACTGACTGCAAAGTCCTACACGTGAGGCAGTTGTTCGTTTTGAGAGCGTCAATGATCGCACACAGGACTACCATTGCGTCGGCCGAATACAGTAAATTGCTCAAGAGAAGAGTGTACAGAATACAGTGCCCTTCTGTGAAAACTAGATTCGCACAACGTTTTGGTGCTTTCCTTCACCCATTTCTTTATAACAAAGTTGTAAGGGCCTGTGTCATTCGGGAGCTTCCAATGAGTCAAGCGAAAACTCTCGTTCGTGATTGGTTACTGGAACTGTCCTATGACGAAACTGAAAAGCTATTTGAAATAATAAAATAAAATAAAAATAAAATTGTTTGTCTTATCTAGGGGGGACGTTTGTGTAATTGAAGCTGTAACTTATTTATTTTGTTTCACGGTATTTTTATTCATAAAATTAATTTACATGTCATATAATAAATAATAATAATAATTTTCCAATAAAAAAAAATTTATGTCAATCAAATAGCCCGCCCCTTGTCGTCCCCGGTGCAAAGGTGCCCATAACGCTCGCGGCGTTACCGCGCTGTATCGCTACGGCCAACCTTTGCACCAGGTACGACCCGGAGCGAGGGTCACAGCCCCTCTCCCTGAGGCGACGGACAATCTCTGCCACGAATTGTTTCACCTCCGCCCCCCAACAACCCGTTGTCTCCACCGCGAACGGGACGAACAGGTAGTTCTGTTGGAGAGCGGAGTACTTATCCCGTTTTTTGCCCGCTGCAAACTCGGCTGCTGCCCCGGCCGTTCGTGTCGTGCGTCTGACATGGCTGGCCGCAAACGTACTAACGCACGTGGCGTCCCACAGCAGACACTTTCCCTCCCGCCATGGCACTAACGTCAAGCCGTCCGGTCTTTTGCCGTCTGTGCGACTAAGACCCGGCGGCTCGACCACGCACGGCACGTTGGCCGACACTAGGGCCCTCCGGATGATATCATTAAGCGCGTGGTGACGCGGGAACCTCCCTGAGCACCGACAGCAACTCAAAGCATGATGGCCGCTGGCTTCCACCATGGAACCGCAAATGCATTGATGAGATTAGAGACTTATTTATTTTAATTAATGCATATATGTACATAATTAGATTAATTAGCTTTAATATTATAAATACATATACCTAGATATATAAATGTATATATTAATATATTTTATAATAGGCATATAATCTCTTAAACATAAATTGTAATTTTAAATTCTAATTCTGGAATCTGAATGTTACATTATAAAGTGGTTAGTGTGTGTGTGTAATCTCCACGACACAGGCAACGCCTAGTGTGGAGGTTATAGTTTAATGTTAAATGTTCATTAATATGTGGTAAAGGAATAAAATTTTTCAATTTTTTCAATTTTCAATTGTTTGCACAGTGTAATCCAAAAAGTTAGGAAATACGACCAAGAAGTGTCATCCTCCCGCACCGCGACGCTCCTCCACTCGCGCCGCGAACGATGCCAAGTCATTATCCTCGGTGGCGACCCGCCCCGCCCGCGCCGCCCGCACACAGTGCGGACCTTGCACCGTGGGATTACTTTATTTTCCCAAAAATCAAAGATTTTGTTAGTGTACATGTATTGTATAATTTAAAACTGAATCACCGAGGAGCACGATACGGTTCTTATATAACGTTGTCCCGATGAGTTGTGACTGACGAGGGAGAGCTACAATGGATCTCTTAGCTGAAGTTCGGTTTACGTCGTTGCGGAATGGAATGGAAGCGAATTTTCGCAACGTAATTGTACATAGCATAATGAAGTGTATGTCAATTGTGTAACATACAAACTAAATACGAGCCAAAAAAGCAAAGTAGCTAGGGGAATTCTCGAGAATGCGCGAGGATTCCCCGGAAGACGCGCGACCTCTTTTTTGTCTCGTATTTAGTTTGTATGTTACACAATTGACATAAAGTTCATTATGCTATGTACAATTACGTTGTGAAAATTCGCTTCCATTCCATTCCGCAACGACGTAAATGGAGCCTCAGGTGGCCGTGCGGTGCGTGCGTCGTGGGCCGCGACCGTGTCGACCGCCGAGTGCGTCTGTTCAGTGTGCGCCGTCGTTCTGTTGCAGACGAACGTGAAGACGTCCAGAAGAAGACGTTCACCAAATGGATCAACTCGCAGCTGGTCAAGGTGGGTGTCTCCCGGCGGCCGTGGCTCTGTAGCTCGACAGTATTTAGCCCATTCATATTTATATATGAAAAAAACGGAACCCTTATAGGATCTCCGTCGTCCGCCTGTCGAGACCCTTTTACTCGGGAACGAGTAGAGGTATCGAGTCGATATTAATATCGAATACTAAGGTTTACGGTCTCTCGGTGCCGTAAAAAATACAAGCCTGTGCCTCGATGTAATCGAAAGATACGGCCATATACGTCGCATTCGTGGATACTCATCAAAACTGGGGTGAGTACTTCCCGTTGATCTAAAATCATGAAAGGCACGAAGTAAGATCTCACAGCACAAGTAAAGGAAACACTCATAAAACATATTTTTAAGATTACAGACTTACATTTGTAGATATAGATGTCGTATAGACCGGTGTATGTTACGTCGGTACACAGTTAAAAAAGAGTATAAATTAAATAATGGCACTTTCCAAATCATTTAATCCGACTGACGACTATGTTTCAACTCATGTTCGGCGCTCAGCTTATCTTTCCTTACGTACAGAACCTTCAGAGCGCGAGTTCTACTCGCACCTGGCCGGTTTTTTAAACTTTTGTGCAGGTTCAGTCGAAGTAAGTCAGTACATGTCTAATGCCCTACTTTAGGTCACTTTGCCGACAGGTGTCGCTATACATTTATACCTGGCGACATCGTTTTGTGACCTCAGTTTTATAGTGTTTTTAAGGATTTATAATAAATTGTACTCTTCGAAAGTTCATGGCTTTCTGTTCTTTTTGATATAGACGCCCTCTGCGCAATCAGTACCAGTGAGTCGAAGTTAGTCTAGAATTAGACCCGTCAGACATACTGGACATTCCGGGAATTAGACGCGACCGACCGGACCGGTTGCATTTAACTTCGGAATAATTTAGCTTTTATATATTTTTGTTTTGAAAACGAGTAAGTGTAAGCAGTCGTAGCTCGGCCCCGGCGCTCGTGGACATTGTGACGGACAATGTGGCGGCCGCCGGTACCCGCCCTACATACTATATACTGGCCTGGTGTTGTGCAGAACGAGAAGCCGCCCGTCGGCGAGCTGTTCGCGGATCTGCGCGACGGCGAGGTGCTGCTGTCGCTGCTCGAGATACTGACCGCGCAGCGCTATGTGAGTGCTATGGGCGCGTCTACCGTACGGGCGGGAGGGGGGTGGGGGGAGTGTACTGTACGAGTACAGCACGGCAGGTGTGCGTTACAGAGGCGCGAGCGCGGCCGCATGCGCGTGCACCACGTGGCCAACGTGCACGCGGCGCTCGGCGTGCTCGAGCAGAACGGCGTGCGGCTCGTCAGCATCAGCGCCGCGGACGTGGTCGACGGGAACCCCAAGCTCATCCTGGGTGAGTGTGGGCGGAAGGGAGGGAGTGAGTGTGTGTGTGTGGTGTGTGTGACGAGCGAGTGTGCAGGGCTCGTGTGGAGCATCGTCGCGCACTGGCACCTGGGCGCGGGCGGCGAGCGCGGCGCGGGCGGCGGTGGCGGCGCGCTCGAGGGCACGCTGCTGGCGTGGTGCCGCGCGCACACGGCCGGCTACCGGGGCGTGCGCGTGCGCGACCTGGCCGCCTGCTGGGCCGACGGGCTCGCCTTCAACGCGCTGCTGCACCGCGCCGGCCCGCGCCGCTTCGACTACGAGCCGCTGCTGCACCTGACGCCCGCGCAGCGCCTCGAGCACGCCTTCGAGCTCGCACAGCGCCACCTGGGCGTCGCGCGCCTGCTCGACGTGGACGGTGAGCGCCGCGCCCGCCCCGCCCCTCCCGCCCCGCCCGCCCCGCCTGTACTCCGCACGCTCGTTACAGACGTGAACACGCCGCAGCCCGACAAGAAGTCCATCATGATGTACCTCATGTGCCTGTACCAATCGCTGCCCCACACGCACACGCGCGACGCCGAGCCCGCGTCCGCGCCGCGCTCGCCACCTCCTGCACACGCCGAGGCCGAGCCAGAGCCAGAGCCCGAGCCCGCGCCGCATGTGCCGCGAGGCGCGCAAAGCGGCGACAGCGATAGCGGCAGTGAGGGTGGACGCGCGACCTCGGGCGCGGCGGGCCCGGGCAGCCGGCCGCTGTCGGCCGCCACCACGGCGTCGGCCGAGCTCGGCGGGTACGGCGCCGCGCTCGAGGACGTACTGGCCTGGCTGCTCGAGGCCGAGGAGCGACTCGCCGAGCAGCCCGGCTCGCCGCCCGGCGCCTCGCGCCCGCCGCACGCCCGCCTGCACGACCTCAAGGAGCGCTTCCACACGCACGAGGTAAGTGTGGAAGCCGCCCGAGCAGCGCGCCGCGCCGGGTGTGGGCGCGCCGGGCTGCCACGTGACGCGTGTCTGTGCGCAGCGGTTCCTGCTGGAGCTGGCGGAGGCGCAGGCGCGCGTGGGCGGCGCGCTTGAGGCGGGCGCGCGGCTTCTGCGCGACGCGGAGCTGGCGCGCGACGAGGCACGCGAGGTGCGGCTGCAGATGAGGCTGCTCAACCAGCGCTGGGAGCGCCTGCGCGCCGCCGCCATGCAGCGCCAGCAGCGCGTGCACGCAGCGCTCATGCGCGCGCAGCATGCCGCGCTCGCCGAGTTTCGGTGAGCGCCGCGTGTGCCTCCGAGCCGTCCGCTCACTGCGACCGGCACCCTCACTCACCGGCCCCGTGCCCCTGCGCAGACGCTGGCTGACGGAAACCGAGGACCGCATGTCGCGGCTGGGCGCAGCGCGTGCGGAGGGCGCGCGGGCAGTGCGCGCGCAGCTGACGGCCGTGCGCGCGCTGCACGCCGACCTGGGCGCGCAGCAGCCGTCGGTGGACGCGCTAGCCGACTGTGTCGTGGTGGTGGACGCGGACGGCGACGCGGACGCGGACGCGGGTAAGACTCACGACGACCCCCTCTCCGTGACGTACACGACAAGCTGCGAGCCCGTCCGATGTGTGCAGGCGTGGCGGAGATCGAGGACTCGCTGCGCGCGCTGGGCGAGCGCTGGACGCACACGTGTCAGTGGACGCTGGCGCAGCTGCAGCGGCTGGCGGCGCTCGAGGCGCGCTGGGCCGCGCTCGACGAGCGGCTCGCCGCGCTGGACGCAGCCGCCGCGCAGCTCGAGGCTGCGCTCAAGCAGGTCGTACACGTCGCCTCGATCCCGGGCCCGGGCGAGCCGACCGACGCCCGCTCACACTAGCCCGCCGTACAGATGGAGGCGGAGCCGGCGCGCGAGGTGGGGCAGGTTGCGGCGCGCATGGGCGCGCTGCAGGGCGCGGCGCGGCGCGCGGACGAGCTGCGGGGCAGCGCGCGCGAGCTGCAGGGCGCGGCGCAGGCGCTGGGCGCGCCCGCCTCCGCGCACGCAGAGCGCGCCGAGGCGCTCGCCGACCGCCTCGACGCGCTGCTCATGATCGTCGACGTGCAGGCGCAGCGGGTGCGTGCCTCCCGGGCCGCCTTTCCACCGAAGGCGTGCGAGGAAGCGCCGCGGAGCCAGGAAACGATCCACCGATATAATCACTTCGTGTAGAAATGAAGCGATACTATCGGTGGATTCGGTCCTCGCCTCCTCGTTTCCTCGGACAGCTTCGGTGAAAAGGCGGCCCCGCTCTCGCTTGCTCACTGAGCCGTAATCCTCCGGCGCGTACCTTCCACCGGCGACTAGTGTCAGTCGTCGTAATACGAGTCGCTCGCGTCGCAGATCAAGGAGTTGGGCTTCGAGTTCGATCTCGAGGCCCGGGCGGAGCCGCCCGCCCCCGCCGCCGCGCCCGCCCCGCCGCCCCCGGAGAGCGCGGGCGTGGCGCACAGCTCGTGCAAGAAGCCGCGGCTGGCCGACGAGCCGGCGGACGCGGCCGCGGACGGCGAGGGCGCCGCGTGGGACGCGTGGGCCGACGCCGCAGAGGGCGCGCTGCGCGACGTGAGTACGGGGCCCGCGCTCCACGCGCGCGCGCGCCTCTTGTCGCGTGCCGCGTGCCGCGCGCTGACCGCCGCCCGGTGTGTGCAGGTGGCGCGGCGGCTGCACGACAAAAGCGCCACGCGCCGGGAGCTGGGTGCCGCTCTCGAGCGCGTGGAGCGCGAGCCCGCACCTGCCGCGTCCGCCGCGCCGCCGGCCACAGGTACAAGGGGCGAGAGGACGACACCGACACGATGTACATGTCGCAGCCGACTAGCCATTCAGTTATCGGCCTAGCCTCTTTACTAAACGGCACCGTTCAGCCAATAACAGCAGTATAATGTTTAAAAAAAAGAAAATTTGTCTGGTAATTGAAAGGTCCAGTGGTTAAAAGGTCCCCGGTTGAACGGCTAGGCCGTTTAGTAAACGGGCTAGGCCGTTTAGTAAACGGGCTAGGCCGTTGATCGAATCGCCGATGAAACTAGTCAAAATAGTACCAGTCGCGGTGAGCAGACGTATGACGTGCGCGGGGGGGCGTGTCGCAGGCGCGGCGGGGCGGCGGCGCGAGGCCGTGCGGCGCGGGCTGCTGGAGCTGCATAACGCCGTCAACCTGCTCGAGGACAAGGACGCGTTCTGCGCCGCCGCCGCCGCGCCGCCCGCCGCGCGCGCCGCGCTCGAGGAGCTGCTGGCGCGCGCCGCCGCCCTGCTGGCACGCCCGCTGCCGCAGGCGCACAAGGACGACGTGGAGCGGTACGCACGCCTCCTGCGCGAGCGCCTCGACGCCGCCGACGACGGCCCGGTGCTCGACCTCGACGACGAGACCGAGGCGTGCCCGGACGAAGGTGAGTAAGCGGGCGCTGGGACGGGGGCCGGCGCGGACGCAGGGGCGGCCGGCTGACGCGGTACGTTGTTTGCAGACGCGGCGCTGCGCGAGTGGACGACGCGCGCGGAGGCGCTCGCGGCGCGTCTGGCGGCGCGGCTGGCGGCCGAGCCCGCCGACGATTCGTGCGCTGCGCTGCTCGAAGAGGCGCACGTGAGTAGGAATGGGGAAGAGGGGGGAGGCGCGGGCGGTGATGGCGCAGGCTGACGCTCGCCGTGTGCAGGGCCTGCAGCGCGAGCGGGAGGGCGCGGCGGAACAGGGCGGCGCGGCGGGCGCGCTGCGCGTGGTGACGCGCGCCGCCGACACGCTGCAGTGGCTGCGTCGCGTGGAGCGGCAGCTGCCCAGCGAAAGCGAGTGCGCCATCGCCGACTCGGCCGAGTTGTACCAGATGAAGGCACGCTTCCAGGCGCTGCGCGACCAGTGCGACGCGCGCACGCCGGACTTCCGCGACCTCAACGAGGCCGGTGCGTACTGCAGCCGGGCGTGTGGGCGTGTAGACGTGCGAGACGCGTGTTACGTGTGTGTCGCGTGTCGTCCGCAGGGCACGAGCTGCTGCTGCAGGCGGAGGGCGGCGAGCGGCCGGCGGGGCTGGCGCGCGCGCTCACGCTGCTCAACGCGCGCTGGACCGACGTCACGCACGGCGTCTACGAGCGGTACAAGTGAGTTCTCGGGTCGAGGGCTCGGGCGGGCGGCCAAATGCGGCCACGGGTGGCTACAGCCGTGCGTGTGCTACGTGCAGGGTGCTGTGCGAGGCGTGGCACGAGTCGGGCGAGCTGCGCGCCTGGCTGGCGCAGGAAGCCGCCTGGCTGGACGGGCTGCAGCGCCGCCTGCGCCGCTCGCCGGACGCGCCCGCAGACGCCGAGGAGATCGCCGACGAGCTTTACGTGAGTGTCGCGGGGGCGCGCGCGACGAGTCGCGACTCGCGGCTGACGCGCCCCGCCCGCTCGCCCGCAGGACCTCGAGAACTACCTGCAGAATCACAGCGGCGCGCGTCTCGAGCGCATCGAGAGCGTGGGTCGCCAGCTGGCCGAGGCGCACATCATGCCGGCCTGGATCCGCGCCGAGACCGAGGCGCTGGCGGCGCGCGGCGCGGCGCTGCGCGAGGAGGCGGCGGCGCGCGCCCGGCTACTGGAGCGCGCGGCGCGCGACGCGCAGCGCTCCGAACTAGCACTGGACGCGCTGCAGCAGTGGCTGGCGGGCGCCGCCGCGCGCCAGCCCGCCGCCGAGCCGCGCGAGCGAAGGGTGAGTACGGGTCGGGGGGGCGGAGGGGGGCGTGCGTATTGAGCACACAGTGACGCGCGTGTGTTGCAGCGGCTGGCGGCGGCGTGCGCGCGGCAGCGCGGCGTGCTGCGCGACGTGGAGGCGCAGGCGTGCGCGCACGACGCGCTCGGCCGACGCGGCGCCGCGCAGCGCCTGCGCGACCAGCTGCGCCTGCTGCAGGTATATGACACACATACACACCCTCCCTCACACACTACAACCGACACTGTCTAATGCTCCACTTTAGGTCACTTTGCCGACAGGTGTCGCTGTACGTTTATACCTGGCGGCATCGTTTGGTGACCTCAGTTTATATAGCATTTTTTGGATTTTAATTAAATAGTACTCTTCGAAAGTTCATGGCTTTCTGTTCTTTTTGATATAGGCGCCGTTTGCGCAAACATAGTGGTCCTTCGAGCCGGATTGTAGTTTGTCTGGTCGGGGATCAGTAGGTAGTGTAAATAGTAGTGTACAGTGTATAGTCAGTTAAAAGTGTTATAAGTGAATTTAGGCAGTGACAGTGAGTTCAATTCAGTGCGGTACAGTGAAGTGAAAAGTGCAGTGGCCAACCTTTGGATTGGATTGTGTTGCAGACGGTTGGTTAGTCAAAAGACTTGTGATTTTCTTCGGAATTAGTTCTCTGAAAGACTTGTAAAATCTTCAAAATTAATTTTATAGACTTAGCCGCATTTTCCAACTAATTTCGTTTGTCAAAGACATAGTGCAATATCTGTTATTCTTAGACTTTGAAAATGTACACTAACGAATTTTGAACTTCTTCCGTTTACAATGGAATTAATTCCTTTGCAAGTTCAGCTTACTTCTCAGTTGGAAAAAGACAGGGCTGATTTTCAGAAAGCATTCAAATTAAGTCTGATGAGGAGCCGTATAGAGACCAGGCTGAGTAAACTTGAAAGTGATTGGTCTCAGTTCAAGCGAACTCATTTTGCAATAATATTAGCAGAAAAATGTAGAACAGATTCGTACTTTACGGATGACTTGTATGATTCAACGCAAGAAATATATTTTGATTATTCCAGTGAGTTAAGAGAAATTCTCGATGATTTGAGTCACTCGGTGCAACCGCAAACGAAATGTGTAATTGTTGGTAGTCAAGCAAATGTGAGGTCGCTCTCTGATATTGATGTTGTTGAATTAACTTGCCGTTACTGTTCTCTAAAACATTTACTGATTGACTGTCCTGGCTTTAATAAACTGACTGTTATTAAAAGAAAGACATTTATACAGTTAAACAAATTATGCATTAACTGCCTACTACAAAGTCACCCGACATATTATTGTAAAATAAAACAAAGATGTATAACATGCCAAGGGCGTCACCATTCACTCCTTCATATGATTGGGTCTCATTTTACCGAAATTGAAAATGAAGGAAATGAGGAAGTGAAAAATGTAATGAAAGTTGAACACGGGCCGTACGGAGAGTACCATTCAACGGAAGTACCATGTCAGTCTTCACAAGATGACAAGCCTGAGTCTGATACTCGAGCACAAACGGTGTTGTTACCTACTGGAATGGTTCAGGCAGTAGATGGTCTTGAACAAACCGTTTTGCTCAGTGAGTCTTTAGACCAGAAATCTCGGGCTCCATCAACAACTGAAAATGCAGTACGACAATTGGATTTCAAGAAGACACCGATCTATGGGATGGTGACAGGGTTGGTTGAAGGGACATTTAAGTCGAATCCCAAAATTTCTGATCCTGATTTCACGAAGCCAGGAAAGGTAGATCTTTCTTTAGGAAGAAACCTAAGTAATAATACAGAACAAATTTTAAAAACGGATTCAACCTCCTTAATGAATATTGAGACTTGTATATCAAGTTCCATCACGTTGTCCCTTTCTTTGAAGACACTTGTTTTGAACTATTGTTTATTCTGTGTGTGTGAGTGGCCAGAACTGGATGCAGTTGATCTTGCTGATCTGGAATTCATGAATCCTAGCAAGACTGAAGACTGTCGTTTCATGTCATATAAAAAGTACACACTTAGAGAAGATGATCTCAAGGATCACGCTGGTGCTGGCAGAACTGAAACGAATAAGTTGTTATGCTGGTTGGCTGGCCGTTACGTTCGTTGGAAAGCTTACATCAGACACCGGTCACCGGGGGGTGAAACTAAGACAAGTACAACTTGTAACTACATCGATCATGGTGGGCGGGGCCTATTGATAGCGATCATTTTGAACATACTTTTGTATATCTAAACATTGTCCATTAGGATATTTTAACTTGTGTATATATAACCTCTCTATAGGTTATTAATGTATGATAGGTTAATCTAAACTTTTACTTCTGTTTGGATTTTTTTCTGTTAAGGTCAAGTTTCGTATTGCAATGATGCAAATTTAAGGTTGAGTTCAGGGTATTAATGTTTTTGTTTTTCTATCCTTTCATGTATTGTTTCAATTTCTTCCTTTCACGTTTTAAAAGAAGTGGACTCTGTAGTTTTTAAAGTTACAGTTTGGTTTATTTTATGTTTATGTTCATTTGAAGGACATCTGAAACAGTTGTCCTTGGTGGGCGGTATGTCTAATGCCCTACTTTAGGTCACTTTGCCGACAGGTGTCGCTATACATCTACACCTGGCGGCATCGTTTGGTGACCACGGTTTTGTATAGTGTTTTTAAGGATTTATAATAAATTGTACTCTTCGAAAGTTCATGGCTTTCTGTTCTTTTTGATATAGGCGCCCTCTGCGCAACCAGACACATTACTTCACTTTTCCTTTTAATCTAGACCGGGTGTTTCCGACTTTCACACACATTTGTTTTCATTTGACGTCACAGTTACATTATTTTCGGTGTGTACGTCGTCACCGCCCCGGCCGGGGGGCAGTGCGAGCTCCTGCGGCCCACTTCTTTAATATATTATTTTATTTCGGTCGTCGTCCGACCGCCACAGTCACCGCGCGGTGTCCACTGCACGCACTGCACTTCTCACCGGTATCAACATCGGTGGGACAACGGTGGATAGGAAAAAATAAATAAAAATTTAAAAAAACCTTACACTGTATGTGTGTGCAGAGCAAGCTGAGCGCGCTGGAGGACAGTCTCGCGGTCGAGCGTAGCGGGCCGGCCGGGTCCGTGGGGGACGAGGGGGGCGACGAGGACGAGGGGGGCGAGGGCGGCGACGGAGATGCGGGGGACGCGGGCGCGGAGGAGCGTCTGGAGCGCGCCATGAGCGCGCTCCGCGACGTGCAGCGCGAGGCCGACGCCGCGCTCGCGCCACACGCCGCCGAACCCGACGCCGTGCGCGCGCAGCTGCGCCGCTGTCTGGTCAGTACCTAACCGCTGTGAGGGCCGCCCGCGCCCCGCGCCCCGCCCCCGTCAGCTTCAACGAGATGTGTGTGTGTGTGTTTGTGTGTGTGGCAGGCGCTGTACCGCACGCTGAGCGAGCTTAAAGGCGAGGTGGAGGCGGCCGTGCGCGGCGGACGGCGCGCGGCCGAAGGCGGCACGGGGGAGGCGGGCGCGGCGCTGGCGGCGCGCGTGGACGCGCTCAAGGAGGCCTACAACCGGCTGGGCGCCGCCGCCACCGAGGGCAAGGCGCGCCTGGAGCGCGCGCTGCTGGCCGCGCGAGAGCTGGGCGCCGAACTGGCGGCCGCGGCCGGCTGGCTGGCGCGCGCGCCTCCCGCCGGGCCGGCGCGCCAGCTGCATGCGTCACGCGGACACGCGGCGCGCGCGCGCTTGCACGCCGCGCTAGCGCGCCTCGCGCCGCACGCCGACCCGCGCCTGCTGGCCCCTCTTCGCGCGCGCCTCGCCGACGTGGACGCGCGGTGGGAGCGCCTCAGTCGAGACACGGTCAGTGCGTGTTGCACGCTCCATCTCCGACACGGCTTTCTCCACCATCCCATTCCGTCATACATACATACCACTGGCCGCTTGACGTTTCGTTTTATTTTTATTTTATTGGAAAACCAAAAGCACTTAAAATAAAATGTAAACCAAAGTAACAATAAAAGACAATAATGGTTTTCGTATATGCGTCCGACTCTCGCGGAGGACGCTGCCGGCTCGCCCAGGCCCGCCGCGCCCAGGGTCGCCGCGCCCAGGCCCGCCGCGGCCGGCCCGGACCGCGCCGTCCGCACTAACGACCGCTAACAGCGCGACTACATTATCATCGTAACACACTAACGACAGTAGTGCGGTGCCGGTTCCACTGTAAATAAAATATCAAACGATCCGAACCTGCAAACTTGACCGCGCACGCGCGCGCGCGGGTGTGTTTGTGTGCGTGTGTGTATGTGTATATATATGTGTGCTTGGAGCTAGGGGCGCCCCATCATCATCACGCTTGCATCGCCCCCGCACCACACCGCACCGCATGAGGCTCCACCCCGAACCGCGGCCGCGAGCGGCAAGTGACGCGGCAGTTTCCGGTTGCAGGCGAGCGAGACCGAGCGCGGACCCGCGCGCGCCTTCGAGAGCCTCACCGACACCGTCAAGCGGCGCCTAGACGGCGCGGGAGGCGCGCCGGGGGGCGGCGGCCGCCCCGACCACAAGAAGTCCAGGATCCCGGTCGCTCGCCGCAGCCCCGCGGCCGCGCGCCGTGTTGCGACCCCGCCCGACACGCCAGATCAGACCGACATGCCGGCTGTCGCGGCCAGCGCGTCGCAGTCACCGCCCGCGCCCGTCGCGGCTGCCGCGCCTGCAACCATACAGTCAGAGGTCGCGCCACTCGCAGGTGACGCGACCGACGCCATCAACACACCGGGCGCACCTGACACGACAGATACGTCCGGAACGGCAGAAACGCCTGAAAAGGCAGACACACCTGAAACGGCAGACACACCCGGAACTGCATATACGCTGGAATACGCTCCTGGAAAGGCAGACACGCCCGAAAAAGCAGACATACTTGGATCGGTAGATACAGCCAAAACGGCAGACATATCCAGAACGGTAGACACATCCGAAACGGCAGCCACGCCTGGAAAGGCAGACACGCCCCGAAAGGCAGATACAGCTGAAACAGCAGACACGCCTGGAACAATATATCCAACCGAAACGGCAGACATGCCCGGAAAGGCAGACACAGCTGAAACAGCAGACACGCCTGGAATAGTAGACACAACCGAAACGGCAGGCACGTCCGGAAAGACAGTCACAGCTGAAACAGCAGACACACCTGGAATAGTAGACACAACCGAAACGGCAGGCACGTCCGGAAAGACAGTCACAGCTGAAACAGCAGACACGCCTGGAATAGTAGACACAACCGAAACGGCAGGCACGTCCGGAAAGACAGTCACAGCTGAAACAGCAAACACGCCTGGAATAGTAGACACAACCGAAACGGCAGGCACGTCCGGAAAGACAGACACAGCTGAAACAGCAGACACGCCTGGAATAGTAGACACAACCGAAACGGCAGGCACGTCCGGAAAGACAGACATGTGCGGAAAGGCAGACACACTTGGATCGGTAGATACAACCAAAATGGCAGACACACCAGGAACGGTAGAATCGCCCATAACGGCAGACACGGCCGACACATCCAACATCGTGTACACGCCAGACACGCCCGAGTCGGGCGGCCCTGCCGACGCGCCCGGGGATAAGGACAGCAGCACCTTCAATCTTTTGAAGGACAGCAATTTGTTTACCAAGATTGCCGAAAATGAAATGGAGGAGGCGGCCACGGAGGCGGAGACGCGCGCGTGCCGCGTGGTGGAGGTGCGCGAGCGGGAGATCGTGCGCGGCCGCGTGGGGCAGGGGGAGGGGGAGGGAGGCGGCGCGCACACGTTCGTGGTGCAGGTGCGCACGCTGGAGCAGCGGCGGCGGCCCGCCCGCGGCCTGCTGCGCCCGCGCCGCGCGCCCGCACCCGCGCAGGTAACGTGGTCGGGGGCGCACGCTGGAGCAGGGCGGCGGTCCGCACCCGCGCAGGTAATGTGGTCGGGGTGCACGCTGGAGCAGGGCGGTGGTCCGCACCCGCGCAGGTAACGTGGTCGGGGGCGCACGCTGGAGCAGGGCGGCGGTCCGCACCCGCGCAGGTAATGTGGTCGGGGGCGCACGCTGGAGCAGGGCGGTGGTCCGCACCCGCGCAGGTAACGTGGTCGGGGTGCACGCTGGAGCAGGGCGGCGGTCCGCACCCGCGCAGGTAACGTGGTCTGGGGCATACGCTGGAGCAGGGCGGCGGTCCGCACCCGCGCAGGTAACGTGGTCGGGGGCGCACGCTGAAGCAGGGCGGCGGCCCGCACCCGCGCAGGTAACGTGGTCAGGGGCGCACGTTGGAGCAGGGCGGCGGCCCGCACCCGCGCAGGTAACGTGGTCAGGGGCGCACGTTGGAGCAGGGCGGCGGCCCGCACCCGCGCAGGTAACGTGGTCAGGGGCGCACGTTGGAGCAGGGCGGCGGCCCTAAAACTAAAAGCCCCGATTGTTTTGTTTTTGACGTTATAGATAACGTTCTGGCCCGCCGAAGCCACATACCCCTCCCGTGCGCCGAAAGCTTAATCTTACTCCGGGAGTGCGAGCCACCGACCGTGTCCGCAGGCACGTCGTCTCCACTCCCGTTTCCATAGACTACTTCTCAAAACTGTCCCCGACACTACTAGTGGCACAACGACGACTATTACCGAAGTGGCACGGACGGGCTCGGCCCTCGCCTCGTCCCCGGGACCGGTCCGGTGCGACGTCGTGTTCACAGTCACAACGGGTCCGAGCGAGTTTTAATAGGAAACGACTGGCGCCACTTTATTAAAAAATATAATGATACGCCACCGGTCCAGACACGCAGTGTGCGGTGTTACAGGCCGCCGAGCCCGAGTCGGAGCCCGAGCCGGAGCCCGAGCCGGAACCCGAGCCGGAACCCGAGCCGGAGCCCGAGCTGGAGCCGGAGCTGGAGCCCGAGCCGCTGTACGCCTCCACCCCCGTGCGGGCGGAGAGCGCGGCCGGCGCGCACGTGGTGGGCGTGGCGCACAAGGCCGCGGTCGGCGCGGGGCGCCAGGACGAGGACGAGCCCGGGGTACGCCGCGCCCCGACCGAGCGTGTGTGACGTGCGCTGCGGACGGTCGCTCACTGTGTGCACTGTGCGTAGGAGCCGTCGGCGCTGCGCGCGCGCTTCGGCCCCGAGTGCGACGACGAGCTGGCGCAGTTCGAGGGGGACGTGGCTCGCGCGCTGCGCCGGCTGGACGTGGCGCTGCTCACCGTGGGCGGCGTGCGCAGCGAGCGCGACCCCGGCAAGCGGCTCGAGGTACGTGTGGTCGGCGGGGCGCGGGGTGCGGGGTGGACCGGCCGTACTGAGCGCGGAGCGGTGCAGGTGCTGAAGCAGCAGCTGGGCGCGCTGGCGCCAGACGCGGCGGCGCTCATCTCGCGCGGCGACGGGCTGGTTTTCGCGCGGCACCGCGACAGCCCTCTGCTGGCCGACTGGCTGCAGGCGCGCCTCACTGACCCGCTGCGCGCGCGCCGCGCCGCGCTCGTGGCCGAGGCCGAGGCCGAACGCGAGGTCGCGCTGCGCGCCGAGGAGCGCCTGGCCGAGCTGCGCGCGCTTCTGACCGCGCTGCGAGACTGGCTGCGCGCCGCGCCCGCACTCGCCGAGGACGAGGCGCGCGCGCAGGCGTTGGCGCGCGAGGCGGACGCGGAGCGCGTGCACGAGCTGTGCGCCGAGCTGCGCGCCGCGCGCGTGGCGCTGCCCGAGCGCGCAGCGGCCGAAGCGGCCGCCGCTTGGGACCGCGTGGCGCGCCCGCTACTGCAGCCCGCCGCGCGGCACACGGTCAGTGCCACGTGTACACGAGTGCCGCGCAGTGCACGGAGCGGAGTGACGAGCGTGGTGCGGTGTGTGCAGGGCGGCGTGGAGCTGCGCGGCGGCGAGCTGGTGACGCGCGTCAACCGCGCGCGCTCGGCCGTGGCGGCGCTGGCGGCCGCGCTGCGCTCCGCGCCGCTCGGTGGTCGCGACTACGACGAGTTTCCGCTGCAGGAGGACGCGCTCGCGGTCAGTGGCCGGCGGTCGCGCGACACGCGGCGTCGGACGCGACTTGACGCGACATCTATGTGTGTGCGCAGAAGGCGCGTGCGAGCGCAGAGGCTGCGCACGCTGGCGCAGACGAGCTGGAGAAGGAGTTCGCGTGGGTGAGCGCGCGCGCGCGCCCCGAGCTGGCCGCGCGGCTGCGGCGTGTGCGCGACAAGCTGCGCGCCGAGCTGGTCGCGCTGGACGCCGCGCTGCGCGCCCGCTCCGACAGGTAACGCCACCGGCCACCTGCACTTTACCACGGGACCGGTGTCGAGTCGAGTTGAAGGTCTAAATCGAGTTCTTTGATAATCTGTTGCTCGCACGCCATACATACGCGGTCGCAGGTGGGCGCGATGCCAGCGCGTGTGGGCCGCGCTGTACGGCGCGCTCGACGCGGCCGGCGACTGGCTGGACGCGGCCGAGCGCGACCTGCGCGACCTCGCCGCCGCGCCCGCGTCCGCTGACCGGGACCGCCGCGTGCGGGAGCTCGACAAACAGGTGAGCACAGGTCGCTGTCTACGGACCTCTCGGATAGTATACGCGTTTACTGAACGGGCGCTCCGCCCCGCCCGTGCCGCAGGTGGGGTGGCAAGCGCGCGCGGTGCGCGAGGCACGCGACGCGGGGCGCGCGGTGGCGGGCGCGTGCGGCGCGCCGCTCGCGCGCGACGTGCAGGACCAGCTGGACGCGCTCAACGAGCGCTGGCACGTCGCGCAGCGCGCGCTGCTGGCCCTGCGCGCGCCCGCCGCCCCGCCCGCCCCCACAACAGAGAGCGCGGCCGCGGCGCTGGCGCGCGTGCGCGAGCTGCTGGACACGACGAGCGCCAACCCCTCGGACCGCACCAGCCTGGCCATCCGTCTGTCGCTCGTCAAGGTGAGTCGGCACCACCGCACACCACACACAGGCCGACTGGTTTCTTGCACCGATCTTGGCCCTTTTTACTCATTTTTGTTTTGGTGGGATATCAATATCGTTTGTAAAGTTAAATTCTACTTTAATACCATACTGAATAGTTATTCGGCTTTTCAAAAATGTAATTAATTCAATACGAGTCACCGCCGATCCAACACAAAGTATTGCCCGAGTCCCTCGGCGCGCCTCCGCCGAAAAACGAAACGTCATTTTTGAAGACATCACAATTTTCCCGTTATTTGGATTAATTTCATATAATTTCTCAAAGCTACAGTAAAATTATGATGATATCATGGCATCATGTGGCCATTACAAAATAGCAAACCTAAAAAGTCTGTTAAAACAGCGTGGCGCGAGTCTGAAGGAATTTGGTGGAAAGGTACGTAATGTACATGTTGATATTTGGCTTTATGTGATACTTTAAAGTTTATTAAACAAAAATCTTGTACAATCATCCAAAATTAATAAAAAAACATTATTTATTTATCATATTATTGTCATTGAAAGCGATAAATTTTAATTATGTATTGTTTAGAAAAATGTCATCTTTAAGTCGGACACGTACTCGTATTCTTTAGTGTTTTATTAACTGTACTAGTGGCGCCTCTAGTGGTAAAACCTTGCAGGATTATCTCCTATCGGTGACAGCTTGAAACAAAACCTTATCCTTATAAGGAAGTAAAACAGATATAACTGACGTATCGCCGGTGGAAGCGGCGCCCGCGCCCGCGCCCGCGTCGAGCGGGCCGTCTATTTTTGACTCTGAAAATATTTCCGTCGCATTTGAGAGAAGTGTGCGGGGCGCGGGGCGCACGCGCGGGCACACGCGGCGCGCCGGCGCGGGAGTCGCACGCGGCCCGTGCTGCACCGCACCGCGCCGCACACCGCGCACCCACCCCGCTCCCCGCACCGTCGTCGTCGCCCGCCCTCGCACGCGCACGGCACCGGTCTCCGTGTATAGGGGGGTCGGGACGGACATTTTTGTAACGTTCGAACGGCAGTAGTAGGTACTCGTAGCGTCTTGATGTTATCTGTAGACATACTTTATGTCGAAAAGCGATGTCGTCTTCCTTTTTAAAAGGAGACCCCCCCACCCCCACCCCCCCCAAGCGACGCCGCGAGTGACACCAAAAATCAATTGCAATCTACATACTATCCAATAGTAAAATTCTATCAGAAAAGAGCCGCACGAAAGTGGTAACTGTGAAGGTAATATAAGTATCGGTACTTAGATTTTCCTTAGTTCGTTTGAAGATATTAATGAGAATAATTATTCCGAAGAAAAAAAAAAAAAATAAAAAAAAAAATATTAAATAAAAATATTTATAAAAAAGTATTTATACATCAATACCTGCGGGGTTCCGTGCCCAAACGTGTAAGCACGACCGGAATCGTGCTTCGCACCCGTGGACATTTTTATCACAATTATTTATTTTTCGTGTGTATTTTTTTATGTGTTATAACGAGCGCGTTGTGTGTGACAGGCGCGCGAGGAGGAGCTCGCGGGCGAGCTGCGGGACATGGCGACACGCGACCCGGCCGCGCCGGGCGACCGCGCGCTGCGGCCCCGGCTCGAGCAGGTCCGTTCGACACGCTCACCGACACTACTCTCCCGCCACACTCCGCGGCCGAGACTGACGCGGCGGTACTTGCAGGCGCGGGCGAGCCTCCGCGCGCACCGCGACTACGTGACGGGCGCGCTGGACGAGCTGGCCGCGCTCGGCGCGCGCCTCGACGCCGCGCTCGGGGCCGGGGAGCGCGCGCCCGCGGTGAGCGAGCGGCCCGCGCGAGCGGCGCGCACCGTCCGCCGACCGCGTACTGACCGCGGCCGCTCGTTGCAGGAGGAGGCGCGGCGGCTGCTGGCCGAGTGCGAGGAGCTGGAGCGCGCGTGCGGCGCGGCCGGGCACGCCGTGGCGCCCGAGCTGCGCGAGCGCGCGCGCCGCCTGGCCGCCGCCGCCGCCGCCGCCACCGCCGCCGCCACCGCCACCGCCGGCCCCGGTGAGTGTCTGCGGGCGGACGCGCTCGCGACCGTTGTCACTGTGCATCGTTTCCCGTATTCAATAAATGATAACACTAATATTCCTTGCTTTTCATTTACTAACCGCTGCGACTGCTAACACTTGTACTCTCGTCGCTTGCCGCTCACCGCTCACCGCTCACCGCTTGCGCTTGACTCGTCGCCCTCTCCGCAATCCAGTGCGATGAATGATATGAATTAATGATAATGATCCGAAAAGAATACAATAAAATGAAAAGGTGAACGACTCGCTTTCCCGACGCGTTAGGATCGGACCCCATCTATCCGCACGGAATGGTATTTTCCGGAATGGTAAGTGTATCCCTTTTCGTCGCTCAGAAACGTCGTTCGCTAGAGCGAGAAACACGAGGAAGTCGCCAAAATCCTCCCGCCAATGAGGAAGAATGCGCGCACGCTTGGAAGCATTATTTCACGCTCTACCGAACGATGTCTTTGAACGACGAGAATGGATAAACTTCGGGAAGATGCGATTCCGTACGGACGTGCGTGGTCCGTTACGGGCGCGCGCGCCGCTCGCGGCGCCGGCACGCGGAGATGCTCATTTCAAACAAGATCGCCTTTCGTTTTAACAATTCGACTGTCCTAAACGTGAGGCATAAGGCTGACATTAAATCGGAGGTTTTTGCCAGACGGCATCTATTGCTTGCGGCGTACGACTGCGGGGACGACACCGAATTATTTCTTCATAAAATTGATTTCTTTCGTGCTCCCCGTGGTCGTCGCCGCTGTGGTCGCGGCCGGTGGAGGGTACCTACTCGCGACTGTTTCCTTTAGCACGCTCCTAAAAATTTGCAAATACCTACACACTGAAAATATAGTAGACTTACTAGTGTGGGTAGGACCAAATTATCGCTACGAGTGTTGTGCATATACGACCGTGGCACGCGCGAGAAAAGAAGGTAATAAAACATAAATAAGTATACCCTGCCCAGGAATATAAAAACTCGCCATATTGCGGAAATGGTACTATTGATTATATGCGCAATACTGAACACCTCGTTACTGAGAAAACTACTCCGCCGTCGAGATTCGAGACTGAAAACGGACACGTCACCTGGAGGTGACACCTCTGTGTCGCCGGCAGCGCCATGTCTGTCATCAGCTGATAGTAAACATTCAAAGAACATTTTGGTGCTCATCGTTTTTTTGTGTTAGTAACTTCAAACGGTCGTAAAAATACAGTAAATGATATTGTTTTACATTACAGTGTTACCCGCTACCTAGGTAGGTACACCGTGTACCTGTAGGGAGTTTTTACTGTGTTTTATCGATAATTGAATGTGATATATTTTTAAGGCCAACTGCGTGACATCAAGGGAAGGGTTATGTATTTCGCGCGTATCTATGTTTGTTTGTGAAGTATTGTTTATCACCTCGTAGCGCCTAAACGGCTGGATGAATTTTAATGAATGAGGTATCATTCTTTTAAACCCCGAGAGTGACACGATATATGTAATGTCAATCAATTAGTCAATCCCTTGTGGCGGCCGCCAACCGTCATAATTGTTGAAATAATATATTTCTTTTTAAATACATCGACACGGGTATCGGAAGAGAGATCTCAATAGAGACAATTTCAAATATATTCGTATAGCTATGCCGCTAACAAATTCCACCAAAAAATAAAAGTAGAATTCGCCTGACGTGGATCGTGTTCTGGTAACAGGAAATGCATAACTACCTATTTCACTAAAAAGACAAAAATAAAATACTTAAATGACACACACACACACACGTTAACATTGTGCGACGCATTTCTCTCATAGTCATTATTATGTTACCTACATCTGTTTTTTGTTTTATTGTTTTCTACCTAAGATAGATATAATGTTAAGTAACATAATGAAAATTTATAATTGGCAAATGTTCAAGTAATATTTTATACTTTATAAGGTCAGAAAAAAGCTGTAAATTTAAGTAAATAAATAATAAAAAATACAAAAACCCGACTGCGTATAAAAGCGAAGTAAAAAGACGGAAACAAAACGGCTTCAAATGGTCACTGCTCTCAAAAATGTCGTGGACTCTGAGATTCATGCTATCACACGATATCACGCAGTCGGAGGCCTTACCGTCTGGGCAGGAAAGCATTACCACGCAGACCTCTTTGAGCTCAAACTCCGAACCACCTGCCTGTTACTGTTACAGAGATCCCATTACACTACAACATCCCAAGATACTTCAAGATCTTAGATCCAATTTGCATCTGACATGTCTAAGAACACCCAGTATATTAGACCTACGTCGTCTGAAGGCGAGGGGACTCGCCATGGCTAACAAAAAACCTTCACATCATTTCAATTTATTTTTCGGCCGCCATTTTTAATTTATTTTTCTCTTGTAATGTCTCAGGATTCCCTACAACTTTAGTTCGAGAAAACCCCATCTAACTATTATAGTTTCGACGGGTTGATAATATTCCAATTCTTCCAATTTCATATTGAAATTGAAGTTCACTTACTTTTTCCCAGTCATCATCAGATCCTCAGGGTTTCAGATGTCGGAGACGCACCATTAACCTAAACATTTGAACATAAATTTGATCCATCTAGCTATTACCGTTCCAGAGATCCCGTCTGACATCAAAGTTACTCCAAGATCAGACCTAGCTAAGAACACTCTCGACATATAAATAAACCGGGTCCAAATGTGATCATCCGTTGTTAAGTTACAATGCCACAGACAGACAAACGTGTCAAACTTATAACACGCCCGTCCTCAATCGGTCGGGGGTTCAAAAGTAAATGTGACCGAGCAGTAGGTACAGTAGGCTACTCGTATTTCAAAGTGTAAAAGTCGTACCCTCGTACGGCAACAGGTGTCGTGTATTGTCCCTCGGCCTTCATAGGCTGACCTCTCTCATACCTCACGCCGGCAAAGTTCTGGATGTCCTCGACACCGGGCTACACATATGTACTCGTCACCTGTACGGGCCGGCCGGTTTCGTCACTCGAGAGCAAATTAATTTAATGAGCTATCATTACTTCCCTATAGTGCAAGAGCTGGCCTGCAAATTACCTACATCATCTGGTACCTCTTTCGCATTATTATAGGTCGTTGACCGCACTTTAGTTATGTAAGAAAACTAGTGCCTGTCGGGGTTTCATTGGTCCGTTTCGGAGATATACAAACTTACTATGTCGTATTTTTCGGCATAAACTACGTCACCTGATACCGGAATCAAATTAGTGTCAGCAGTTGCCCCTCCATTAGTACTAGTACCTAAGAAATAAGTGTCAACGTCACCGCGGGTGTTAAGTTCCACCCGGATGCTTACTTCAAGTTGATTAAAATAACCTACTCTTGACGATCTGATTTTTCATGAGGTTATTCTATTCAAGCTGAGGTGTCAGGGTTACCTGACGAGACACCCTGATATCCTAATACTTGTACACCTCTACCCCAAACCTCCACCTCCTTAAGTTTGTCACCGAGTGATTCTCGGGAATTTTTATAGTCCAGTTCTTGGGTATCAATCCGTTGTGTTTAACGGATTAGAATATCTCTACCATCCCTGGTCAAGTAGTGAAGCGTGTCGTACGAGACGGCCGACCCGAGTGACTCGCCGGTGTAGGACCCTGCAGGCCTGGCTTATCTGACCTAGTCAATCTGGTTACATACGATGTTTGCCGTTTGAAGATTTCCATGTGTAAGGACTAGAATAAAAAATAAAGCCTTCTTGGACGGTGTTTAAAGTTTAAATACAGTGTTCATGATGGTCAAGTCGCCGTCGCGGTCGGCAGCAAATTGTATGAGGCGTAGTTAGTCCTCGTCCGTTTCTTTCCCCAACACCATATCCGCCAACTACTTATGTTCCGTACCTAAATATACGTCCAGACGTGCAGCACCTGTGTGGGATTAAAGTAACCAACATTTATCAAAAGGCCTAAAACGCATGGAATGCTGTAAATCACTTGGTGAAGGGAATAAAATTAAAATAATACTCGTCGAATATCTTAAACGTGGCGGACGACCAGTATTTAAACAGCTGCAGCTGTTGTCTAATGAGGCACTTTTTGATGGCTTGACCCTGAAGAAAGCAGTCGTTATTACATAATTAGGTACTCTAAAATAAAAAATAAAAATCCCCGACTTTCCATTGTGGAGATCCCCTTACTTTTTCCTGGTCATCGTCAGGTCCTCAAGTTTCCAGATGTGGGAAGGTCACCATAGTCATAAACATTTGAGCTGAAACTCGAACCAGCTACCCGTTACCGTTACAGAGATCCCATCATACTCCGACATCCCAAGATACTCCAAGATCTTAGAACCACTGATCCAATGTTCACCTGACATAGCTATGGGCATTCAATACATTAGACCTGCGGCGCCTCAGGGCGGGGCACGATCCGCGCTTCGTCCTGCGGCTTCGCCATAGCCACAGAATACTAAATATTCGACGTAAAGAAACGAAACTCACCTCCCACCGATTATAAAGCCCTCCCGCCGGCACGACATAAGAAATTCCATCATCAATGGACGAACTACTAGATGCATACGCCTGAATTATATTAAGTGAGGTCGGAGTACCGCTGAATGTCATTGTTATAATTCTGCCATTCATGTGGTTATATCCCGGGGCCGATTTTGGCTAAATCTTGGGAATTACGATTACGATAGTCACTCCCGCGTCACTATTGCCAGGTCTCCCGAGAAGTTTGCTCCTGTGTCAAAGTGGCCGCTATCGCTGCGGTGCGTTTCGCTCACGTGTCATTATAGAGTAGCATCGGGCGAGCTCCTCACTGACAACGTGGAATTTACCTCTCTCCGGACCTCACGATCCGTGTACCGATTCGGATGTGTTTGTGCTCGCTCTTATATTCCTCTCTAACTTAACCTATCATCTGCGTCGAATCCGTGCTGAAAATTCGATTTTTTAGTCAAAATTTCATTTGAACAGGGGGAGGGGGGAATGGAAATCTCGTGGAGATATGAGGGGCGGCATTTTTGGTTTTGCACGCGGGCGCTCAGTTGGCTAGCGGCCGGTAGCCTTTTCACACCTTGATTCCCGGTAAGCCTAGGGCGCCGGTCGCTACTCGGATTACTATAGGTGGTCTCAAACTTTTTCATTTCAAATGTTACTTTTGCATTTCCATAACTCCGGAGGACCTCCTCCAATCGGTGGCCCGACCGGTGTACGTACGGTTATGTAAAGAATTTCAATATAAGTAATATTAAAAATAAAATATTCGTTTAACGTGCGGCAGGTAGCTCTGACACATTGTGGCGCGTCGCAAGCTCCACTAAATATTCGTTTAACCCGCGTTATTAGGCAGTGGCGTCAATGAAACTTCGGGACATTGAAAACGTTCACGCCGGGAAAAGTCAACCCGAGACAGACGTATGCAGCGGTCATCGGGTAGAGAGAGACGGGGCTAATGGGGGACGGTTTCCCTCTCGTTTGGGAGGGCGGCGGCGGGCGGCGGGCGGGAAGCGCCCGCCGCCCGCCGCGATAGTGTGACTCGGGCGCCTCGAGCGGTGGCACGCGGCGGCGTGCGGCGTGCGGCGGCGTGCGCGCGGACTGTGACTCACTCACCCGGCCGCGGGCCGAGCTCGGAGCTTCAGACCGATGGCGCGCGCTCGCCGGGCGGGCGGCGCGCGGCGCGCCTCCCCGCGTCTCGCGTGACGCCAGCGCCAGCGCGGGAGACTGCACGCGGCGGGGCGCCACTCGCCACACACACGCGCACACACTGCGCCCGACATCTCCTCGTTTTCACTCCAGTCAGGTAGCCGTCTCGAGAAGGGGAGGGAGACGATACGTCCGGACTTCTCCGAATTTAACGACTGACGTAACCCTAAATATAAACAATAATCGATCAGACCTTTCGGAAACCGAACAAAATTTTCGGCTCCCATTAGCACCGCTCGGCGGACCGTCGTCTCGAGGACCGGCCGCTGCGAATTTTTAAAAACTACTCGGCAAAGTCGCTCAGTTGTATCGTACCGAGTCCTGCGAATATTTGTTTATTACACTCCGCGGAATTAAACGTTTCATTACGGAGCCGAGGCTCGGCCTCGCGTCCCCCGTCCGGGCCGTCCGGGCGACCTTCTCGGTATGGGATACTCCTGGATTTTTTCAAATCTTCACCTTCAGGGGGTGTCGCTGCTGTGCGAGACCACTCGGTACACCACACCACAGTGACAGGCACCGAGCGCGCTCGCAACCGCTGTGTGCTCCTCGAGCTGGGGGGCGCGGGGGGCGGGGTGCGGGCGAGGTCAAGGGCGGGCGAGGCACGCGGCTGCACTGAATCAGTTGTTTTTTTCACAATCACAAGTGACAAGACGACTAAGCTTGTCAATACGTGATTCCAGTATATTTTTTCTCTCGTCTTGATCACCGGCTCGGATACTCCGTCGGTGACAGGGGGGCGGTGATCACCGTCGCCCCGCCGCCCCGCCGCCCCGTAGTGCGGCGCGTGACGCCGGACGCTCGTCCGGAGAACACTTCTACAAATTAGGGTGGCCACATACTATCGGGTCCCGTCTGCCCGATCAGGGCGCACGGCGCCCGTGTTTGAATCGCGCCGGTTTGGCCTATAGATAGGTACTTAGTGGATAAATACGGTGGGTTTTTAACTATGGGTACATTCTGTGGGTAAATACGGTGGGTGTTTAACTATGGGTACATTATTAGTGGGTAAATACGGTGGGTGTTTAACTATGGGTACATTATTAGTGGTTAAATACGGTGGGTTTTTAACTATAGGTACATTCTTAGTGGGTAAATACGGTGGGTGTTTAACTATGGGTACATTATTAGTGGGTAAATACGGTGGGTTTTTAACTATGGGTACATTCTTAGTGGGTAAATAAGGTGGGTGTTTAACTATGGGTACATTCTTAGTGGGTAAATACGGTGGGTTCTTAACTATGGGTACATTATTAGTGGGTAAATACGGTGGGTGTTTAACTATGGGTACATTCATAGTGGGTAAATACGGTGGGTGTTTAACTATGGGTACATTCTTAGTGGGTAAATACGGTGGGTGTTTATTATGGGTACATTATTAGTGGGTAAATACGGTGGGTGGTGGGTGGTGTACTACGGGTACATACCCGATCCGTTGACGGACACGGGTAGAAACTCTTGGCTTTCCAAAATAGTTCTCTACAATGTTAATCTATTCACTTATTTCGAAATTAAATGTATAAATCGAGAGTCAAGACTGCCGCTGATAAAATAACACGCTCGGTTGACCGCTTGCAGGGCGACTCGGTCATTCATTAGGTACCTATTGCTTTCTCGGAAAGTACCTTTTTAAAATCTATATGTGCCCTTCCCACACTAAGAACCTTCCGATCTCGATGATGACCGGGAAGATGTAAGGGGGTTCCACAATAATAATGCAGATTTTTAATATTTTTAACAGTGTTATTGTCATTGCAACTCATGAGGTTCGAAATTTATTTACCGGATAAATATCCACCAGGTTTTTATCCGTCGCCCCCGTCTTTAGTCCCGGACGCCGTCGAAGGCTGGACCTAGGTATATTGGAGGGTTTCGCCCGGGCCGGTCGCCCGTGGCCGGTAGCTGGAGGCGATTATTCAATAATAATCTACGGCTTTATCACACACGAGGTCGCTCGCGCGGTCCCGTTTAGACGCCGATCGGCATTGGAGAGGATACTACTAGAGGCGGGGGTAAACGCCCGGGGGGTATTTACCCGTAAATACTCATTTGGAACATCATGAGTACCTACTCGGCGATAACAAAAAACATAACAAATTACTTTGTTGATCGCTTGCGGGGCAAACAATATGAAAACAATTGGAAAAAGTCGAATAAATTTGACAAAAATTAAACATGTAAGTACAGTTAATGCACACCACCGAGCTATATTGACTCGCTCTGTGGAACCCTGTCGCGATTACGACTCATCGCGACAGGGTTCCACAGAGTGGCCATACGACCATCGGCCACTGCACAGGCTTGTAGTGACACGCGTACTGTGTGCAGACGGCGCGGAAGCGGACGCGGACGCGGAGGCCGAGGCGGGGGCGGAGGCGGGCGGCCCGCGGCGCCGCCCCGAGCCGCAGTCGCCGGCCGCGCTGCTGGCGCACTTCGACGCCTCCGTCCTGCAGGTACGTGACTCGTGACTCTGTACCGTACTCGACTATGCTGTCCCCCGCCACTCGCGCGCCACTTCGCCTGTGGCCGGGCTGCTGGCTGCGGGCTGCGGGGTTTTAAAAGAGCTTTTTTCATAAACATGTTTATGTCCGCAATGCTGTAACGTACTGCGTCGGCCCGGGCCGGCCGGCCCGAGGGAAGGACAATGAAACCTCCGTCCGATACTGGAAATTGATTTTCATGGGGTCACGTGTCTCACGGTCAGAGGTCACGTCGCAGGTCGCCAGTGGGACTGTTCAGTTCACTGACTAAATTTTAATAAAATGTTAAGTGTAGTAAGATGCACATGTTGCTTCTATTCCTGTAGATAATGATAAAAGTTCTTGGCACTCGACTGAATTCAGTTCAGTAGACTAATTAGTCAACGATTCGGTCGACGAATACGTAACTGAATTTAGGCAAAGTGTAATAAGCACTTTTATGGTACGGTGTAGTGGAAGTGGAACACGTGGAGCTGTGCCCCGTGGAGCCCCGTCGCAACACGCTCCTGTTACGATGTCTTGACATTTGTATTAATGTGTCAAATAAGGGAAAGTGATAAAGTACTACAGGGTGTATCCCCCCCCCCCCCCCCACTACGGGAGCGAGGATATTCGGTAACTTCAATGTTAATGTATGTAACATTGACATAATTTTTTTAATCAGTTCAGTAGTTTTTGCAATATGTTATGACTGTCCATGTGCGTGTGCGCAGATCCGCGCGTGGGTGACGGCGGAGGCGGGGCCGGGGGCCGGCGCGGAAGCGGATATGCCGCGCGCGCAGCCGGTCGCCGTGGGCGACGCCGACGACGTGCGGCGCCAGCTCGACCGGCAGAAGGTGAGCGCCCGAATGTGAATGGACGTGAATGGCAGTTTGTACCTGGTAAAATACCCGTTTCGGTGTGTACGAGCTCTCGGCTTAACGAAATAGTTCTCTATGAATGATAATGTATTCCGATATATAAAAAATGTGTCTCAAAAGATTCGAGACCGCCATCGACAAGAAATACATAAAATGCTCGGTGGATCGCTTGCGGGGCGACTCGGTCATTCGTCATCCGTCGATCTGTCGGAAAGTACCTGACGGACTCGACCCGGTCGGAGCGCGCGGGGCGATCTGACGAGCACTTGTTGCAGGGCGTGCTGCGCGAGCTGGAGCAGAAGAAGCCGCAGCTGGACGAGCTGCTGCACACGGCCGAGAGCCTGCGCGGCTCGCAGCACCGCCAGCAGCTGCACGGGAAAGGTCAGTCACTACGCCGACCGCGCGATGTGAACGTGTCTTTGCCACCTTCATTGATGTGACGAGCTGAGACGGTGACATTAATAATTTTAATTATAGTCACAGTTTTCCGACGATTTTTTAAAAGATAACGATCGGTGTTCGCGTGCCTCGGATCTGTACAATGGCCGCCGTGTTGTTGTGGTGACACTCGGGGTGTCGATCACATTCCTTCTGAAAGCGAACAGGTACCTACATCGGCTACTGTCGGTGAAAATATTTTGGTGTAGGAATTTTGATTATTTTAATTGTTTTATTGTATCATTCGTATCTCTTCTCTCGTGCACAAAGCTTCATATGAGTAAAGAGTCGAGCAAAATACAAGTTAGTATTGTAGCGCGGTCACGTAACCCGTCTGGACTGCGGACAGCTCATAAACTCAGTCATAAAACCATTAAACCGTCACAGGTTTGAGTAAACGTAGTAAACGTTCGACTACTCTTCTCTGTGACTACATTTACTCATTTTACATTTTTCCATTATTTTTTGACGTCTTTAGGTCCGTTCCGTACCCGAAGTGGAAAATGGAACCCTATTGCTATCGCTACTGAGTTCGTCTGTCCGTCACGCGAGTCTAGCGACTAAGCAGAGTGCATAGACAATATGATTTCACATATATTCCTTTGACTCGAATCCGAATTTCCACTTTAAAATGTTGTATAATTATTTTTAGAGGTGTTCCCGTAAAAGTAAGGGGAGACGTTTATGCGTATTTTTGTGAAATGCACGTTTGTTATATTTTGTAAACAAAAATATATTAATTTTTATAATATTTAGGTGCCGCCACGTCACACACAATTTGATGGATATTGCTACCATTAAATTAACTTTATGTGAAGCTATAACACGTGCAGCCGTGTTCAGCCATTCGGACTTCTTTTAATATAAAGATATATTTTTAAATTTTCAAAATATTAATATTTAATTTGCCACTAGCCGTCCTTTTAGCTCCCGTGAGCCCTCTACGGCCCTCTACGGCCCCGTAGGCCCCGTAGGCCCGCGCGTAGCGTGCGCTACAGAACGTTTCACCACGTTTTCCTTTTCAGAGAGCACATTACGATCGATATTTTTGTTTTTGAGAGAGGTTCTCCTTTCACAAAAACGGCGGCAAATTTAAATTTCTTGCGTTGTTTAAACTTTGTTTTTTTGTGTATTTTGTTCTTCTCGCTTTGACGTTGAGAACTGGCAGAGGAGGACGAGAAACTGGTGGAAGATAGAACATTTTATGTAGGTACATAATGTTATACACACATCAAAACAATCTAGGGATATTTGATGTTAATTTATTTTTTGGAAAACCACAATTAATTTCTTGGGAGAATTATATATAAAATTAATCCAAATTTTATGCTTTAATAAAAAAAAAATTTAGGTAAAAAATACGACGTTTTCTTGTAGTATTTAAAAAAAATGAATATGTGTTAAAATTTAAGCTCACTGTACATATTACGTAAATTAAAATTGTTAGGACAAATAAAGATGTTATGTGAAAAACTTAACATTTTATAAAATTTAATAATCCGTATTACCCCCCCTGACATTAATAACACATCGGCAACGGTTGTTCATGCTTAAAATTAGAGTGTCAATGTCGCGCTGAGGTATGAGATCCCAGGTTCTTTTCAAATGTAAAAAAAGTTGCTCTTCCGTCACCAGATTTCCTGGGAAGTTTATTAAAGCTGTCCTTTGGAGCATATCCCATGCGTGCTCGATGGGATTTAAATCGGGAGACTGTGCAGGCCATCCCATAACCGTCAAATCATGGTCCCTAAGGGCGGCCGTTACCAGCCTCGCCGTGTGTGATGGGGCATTATCTTGCATTAACTGGAATTGTTGACCGAAGTGCACTCTAAATGGAACAATTACAGGTACCACGACTTCGTCACGGTATTTTTCCGCAGACATGTTGCCTCTTATCCAAATGAGGTCTGTTCGCGTGCCAAGACGAATGCCTGCCCACACCATGATTGTTCCGCCTCGGTAAGAATAGACCTCTTGTGGGTGCTGGAGGCGACTTATCCTGCCTGGCACTCTCCAGACTAGTGTTCTGCTCGAGTCTGGGTGAAATCCAAATCGAGACTCATCAGTAAAGAGTACCATGGACCATTGGTTGTCGTTCCATAACAAGTGTTCGCGAGCCCAAGCAAGTCGACGTCCGCGATTGCCACGTCGTAAGGCTGGAACACGAAGCGGTCTGCGGGCATGAAGGTTGACTTCATGCAACCTACTCCTGACAGTTTGGTCACTGACAAGTACCTGGTGGTCCAACTGGAGCCTTTGCACTAACTGCATCGCCGTAACATTCGGTTGCCTTCTGGTGGCATTCTGTAAAAAACGATCCTGTCTTGGGATCGTAACGCGATGTCACCCTGTGTGCCGTTCCGCCACTTCTCCGGTAACACGATATCGTGACCACAGCCTAGAAATCACGTTTTGCCTTGTTCTTAGGGTATCAGCAACAACGCGTTGGACGGTACCAGCTTCCAACATTCCTATCGCTCTCAACATTTCTTCTCTGGTTAAATGTCGACGTGGCATGGTTTCGCAAATCTCGCAATAGCACTCTGGATTCAGAATTTTGTTCTTGGCGGAGCTTAATTAATGATATCAATTTTATTGAATAATAGCACAAAACTTAATTTTCAAAATTCGTTTGTAACTTCCTGAATTCCCGCGCAAATGTTTTTTTTATTTTATTTTTTTATTTTAATGGCACTAAAGAGTGTTTCTGCCATATAAACATTTTCTCTAGATGGCCAGTATTTTTCAAATTATGCAAAAATGTGAATATCCCTAGACAGTTTTGATGTGTGTACTTTAGATTGTAGAGAAACCGTGATACGTGCCTTAGGCTCAACTTTATGGACGTTTCGTGCGACTGACGGATTGTTACTTTTTTATAATAATTATCAAGGCAATTGTAAACTCGGACCGTAGTGTCGCTCGCCCGTCGCCCGTCGCCCGTCGCCCTTCGCCCGGAGTGGGCCTCGTCAGCTCCGTCAGCTCGTTCTCATTATTTGCTCACTGTATCACAACACAATATTATTAAACTACCTCTATTGTCGATCGGTTTTTGATATACACCGTACACACGAACAAATACCTCCTTATACCTATTAATATACATGTCGGGGTGCAACGTAACGGTACGTCCACACGCCTGGCGAGCGCTGGCGTTGCTTGCGAGTGCGCCAGTACGTTCCGAGCATCCCACCGTGTCGGACTTCGAAGTCACTTATGTACGCATTAACCTATTTTTATTTTAAAACTTAACAAAACAAAAGGTAACGAAGTATTCGTCAAAATAAGACGATGTTGGATGACAATAACTATAAATTACATGTAATGAATGAATGAAAAATTTTACATACATAGAAATTTGTGTTTTTGTTTCTACATAGATTTATATAAACAAACAGACATACGTGTCACCCCTTCCTCGATCGGAGGTAAAAAATATCATTTTCATCAATCATATAAATCATAAGAAGACGTCCGTCCGTCGCCAGTCCCGAAGCCCACGCGAGCCGAGACAAACGACCCGTCCACGCGCTTCAATTTGTGAGCGCCAAGCGTCTGGCGCCGGTTTAAAAGTAAGCTGTGAAGTCTGCATCGTATACGGCACGGCACTGCCACTAGCATCGTGTGCACGAGGCGGCACCGGCACTCGCCCGGTCGGCGCGTGTGAACGCGGCCCTCGGCCGACCGTGTCGACGTGTCGCATCGTGATGTTAGACCGGACTGGACACGTCGCTTCAACGTTTTCGAGTATGACGTGCTCCTACTTCTCATTTCGAGGATTCGTTCCTTTCAGAGTTCCGCCAAAACATGTAGGTACCTAGGTATTGTATCGCTATTCTGTAAGCAGTAGGACGGCGGGCCACTCGGGCGGGGGCGATGGGGCGGCGCGGGGCGCGGCGGGGAGGGCGGGCGGCGCGCGCGTGCGGCCGGCACCGGCAGTCGCCTCGCGCCCGCCCGCCCAGCCGCCGCCGCCGCCGCGCGGACCGCCGCGCGCCGCGACTCCCGAGGCCTACAATAACATATCAGTGCGCCAGCCGCGGGTGCGTGTCCCTCGGGTGTCGCTGTCGCTCCGCCCGCTCGAGCCCGAGCGGCTCGGGCGCGCGCTCCTCCCGCATTAATCGTTCGAAGGGTCGCTTCGAGTCCTCCGCGGACCCGCCGTCGGACGTCGTGATGCGCTCGCCGTGTCTGCACGGACGTCGTCCGCGGAGCCTCCCCTTGGCCACGTGACGTCACGGGGCGGCGACTCGCCCGGCCCGCCGTATTTGTACACACCGGACCGACCTAGTACAAAATATAATTACACACTTTGATTACAGCGACCGATACGTTAATACCCCTCGGTACTTTGTCGCTGTGATTTATTTGACTCGGTCATAACAATATGTCGAGAAATCATAACTGAAACTGATTGCGACAGTGTAGCTCCATGTCTCGGCTCGATGTGTCCTCCGCTGTACACCAAACGGGTCGGTTCGGTCGGCGTGCCGTGCACCGCGGGAAGTCACGCGGTGCACGCGTGCCGTGACGTCACGGCCGTCCATGTCCGGACCCGATGGAATCGTCACCACAATATTGGTGCAGATATTTCCCGCATCAAATAATGTGCACGACGGTTCCTGTGTCCCTGTTCTGCCGACTACGTGTTATTCGTACCGGCGCGCCCGCCGCGCCTGGCGACCGCGGCCGCAGCCGCCCCGCAGCCGGCAGCGGAGCCCCACTCGCCTCTCCCGCGGCTGTCGCCTGTATCCATAATGACGGCAAGGGCCGACAGACTATGAGTCGTGCCGGCCAGCCGCCGCCGCCGGTCACCAACAAACCAGCAGTCTTCTTTGTGTACTTGTATTTTGCCGTCTTAAATTCACTTCTTAGTTCGTTTGTCGGCCAGTTTGTTTGTCTGTCTGATCAAATGTCGTAAGCACCTAATCCCATCTTCACCCACTTCCTCCAATTTGGACGAACACTTCAGTCCCGGTGACAATACGATATTTTGATGCCCGTGCCCGGGCGGCGGGCGGCGGGGTCGGCTCCCGCGACGGGAACTGTAATACTATTGTATTTAGATTCGTTTGACTCGTCTCTATGAGTTCTTCCATGGCCAGGGTTCGAAGATGGAATAGGGCGGTGATCGAAGGAACTCCTTAACAGCCGACAGCGGTCCCTCGACCGCCGGCCCCTCGCCTCGGACGAGGGCGCGGAGGGCGAGCGACACCCGCGACACGACGAGCGCGGCCCTCCCGTTGTACATTCGGACAGTTTTTAATATGATCTTAATTGACCAATATTTTTTTAAGCTGGAGTATGCGGTTGTGAATTATTTTCTTAGGCGATGCAAAATATTTATTTGCATGTCTATTTAGAGTTGACCGTTTACATAAATATACATATTATTAGTACCCACTACGAGAAGCTCGTATACGAGACCTTCTTCGGTAAACGACACTCGTGCAGTCAATTACATGAACACGGAGTGAAGTGAATTTTTGAAGTGATTTTAAGAAATATATAAAAAAGAGGAATGTCTCAAGCGCCGCAACAAGGCTTCGCGCCAGAGATGGTGCAGGAGGCGGGGCGGCGCGCGGCGCAGGAGTGCGCGGCGGAGGGGGCGCGCGCGCTCGGCCTCGCGCGCACCGAGTGGGCGCCGCGGCGCGCGCGCACGGCGGCCGCGGGCGGCGCGGGCTGGGAGCCGGCGCCGCGAGTGCGCGCACGCTCCGCGCACGGGCCCGAGCTCACGGAGCGGCTGGCGGCGCAGCGCGCGCTGCACGCGCAAGAGTGGGCGCGCGCTCGCGCGGCGGCTCGCTTTTCGTCGCAGGAGTACCTGTACGAGGCGGGCGGCGCGCGCTGGCCCGACGCGCGCTGGCCGGACGCGCGCGGCGCGCGCCGTCGCCGCTCGCAGCAGGACCTGCACTCGCTGGACGCGGGCTACGAGCCCGACGCAGGTCGGTACCGCCGACGAGCAACGTCACGACGGCTGACACGTTTCATTGGTTTGTTGTTTGTTTCGAAGCACGCTCGTACAATGACATACTATGCACAATTTTGTTATTCTCGATATATCTGCGAACGTAATAATTTTTATTTCCTCATTTATACAGACCCATGCGTCATCCATTTCAACCGATACCGGTCCGCCTTCGGGCATAGGCCTCCTCGGACTTCTTTCATTTCCGACGGTAATCTTTTAAACTTGTTTAGGTTAAAAATCATCTGTTTCGGATTCGCACTGAAATTTCAAACTCGTTTCGCTCGCTGTCGCCGTAGCCTTTTTTATTTTTTTTATTTTCTTCTAAACCCGCATTTGACCTCGATCTCGATCTCTGATGGTAAGCGACGATGAGGTCGACGATAGAGCATGCGGGTCCAGTAAATGCCTATTCACTCTGGCCTTGAAGATCCCAAGGTTGTTGGTTGTAGGAAATACAGACGCCGGCAGGCTGTTCCATTCCTTAGCCGTTCGCATAATGAACGAAGAAGCAAATCGCTTCGTACGAACAGATGGGATATCAACAACATAAGGATGGAACCCCTGCCCGGGCCTGGTAGTCCGGAGGCGGAATGGAGATGCTGGAATTAGGTCGTGCAATTCCGATGCGCACTCTCCGAAATGTATCCTATAAAATACCGATAGACAGGCAACCTTGCGCCGATGTTCCAGACTTTGCAGTCTAGCTTCCACCAGCGATTCGTCACTATAAGGCGCTTAGCACGTTTCTCCACTGAGAAATAATCCTAGTTAGTAAACCATCATTATCGGATTTGCGCCAAATTTTCTAGCTCGCTATGCTCGCTCCCGCACTAGCATTCTAACCTAATCCATCATCTGTGTCAGTTCTATTCAATGACTAGTTTCCATTCCGTACGTAAAAACTGGCGATACACAATACTCGACTGCTTTGCTCTTCAGATATTGGGGGATGGTTTGATACGTTTAATATTTTGTTCATTTGATGTCACTCCATTTACGTCTACTACTTGTCTACTTGTCTCACCGCCGGGTATGACTTGCAACCGACCGGACCGTAAAATACTCGTAGATCTTATCCATTGGTACCATTGTGTTCGCGTTTGTCTGAAGCCCGCTCTTCACTCGCCCGCGAACCGCGGCCGCGACATTTGGCCGCGAACTCTGCGCGACAATATGTCCCTCCACACTCGCAACTTAACACAGGCTAGTTTCTTTATTTATTTCTTTGTTACAATCATTATGTCTGGTTCGCAGATTGTTCCAAAACACCAGGCATTTAGTAACTATGTGTAGTTTACAATTACCTACGGGTACAAAGTAAACATCATAAAAACATCAAAGGCTTAAACTTAATTTAAAAATCAACACACGAATTTAAAAACATTGTAATTTTTTTACAAATACTGTTCCATGGAACTGAAAACACGTCGGCATTCCGGACCGTGATTAGAATCATATTAAGTAGCAGGGCAGCTCGGGACGTCGGTGCTGCGCGCGCTTGACGCGTGCGCCCGCACGCTGCTTAGACTCGCAGAAGAAGTCAACAGTTCTATCGAGGAACTCCTAGCCGCTCAAATCGTCCCTCAGGAAGACCCAATGGTTTTCTCCTCGGGACAGGTGCAGCGTCTACTCATGAAACTGAAGCCAAGAAAGGCCTCGGGCGCAGACAATATAACGAATGAAGCACACCTACCACCGCGATCCACAGCGGCGGTAACCAGGCTCTTCAAGTTGGCTCTTGGAGTTGTGCGCTCGGGACACTACCAACACACATGGAAGCTGGGCAAAGTTATCATGCTAAAACATACAGACCCATAACGCTCCTACCCACCTTGTCGAAAGTTTTTGAACGCCTGCTATTGAGACCATCTGCTGCTATCTAGTACCACACATTACGCCAAGACCAGAATAGTTCGGCTTTAGGACGGAACACTCACAACGTTGCAGCTATCGAGATTATATTATATTGCACAACATATCGGGCGCATCAAACAAGAAGGAAAGAAGCGTCGCAGTATTTCTCGACATGGAGAAGTCCTTTGACAGGGTGTGGCACCAAGGCTAGATTCATAAACTACTGAAGTCTTCAGCACCACGCAGAATCAAAAGAGTCATCTCGTCCTTCCTGGGGGACCTCGCTTCTACGTGGCGGTGGAAGATGTCATCTCTGATGAGAAGGAAATTGAAGCGGGAGTACCGCATACTTATACTTTATTTTGCACACATAAACCACACATGAAAAAACAACAACAAGAAATTTGACGTACACAGGTAGAGCTTATCTCTAAAATAGAGATTTCTACCAGCTAGACCTTTAACATAAAGATATTTATAATTATAAGTAGACATACATACGTGTACAAATTATATATAACAAAATTACTTGAATATATTCATATGAACATATATAATACTTATACTATAATAATACTATTAATAATATATACACTAAACTAACGATAATACATACACAGTAGTACATACACTATTTACATAATCTATTTATATACTAATATTATATATACCTACATATATATGTTTGCATACTACTTACAGTTAGGATTTGTGACAAGTGATAGGTAATGCTATTTTAATCGCTTTTTAAAAATGCCTGTGGAAGCGCTGTCACGAACATTGTACGGGAGTGAGTTCCACAGTTTAACTGCCTGCACGGTGAACGAGTCTCCGTAGGCTCGGGAGCTGTGGACAGCCGGCTCGAGATAGAGGGCATATTAGTAGCGCAGTGGTCTGCTCCAAGATGAGGAAAGGAACTCAAATCGTTCACGAAGATACGAAGGAGAGGCAGGATTATTCAGTATGTTAAAGAGAAGTGTCAGAATATGAGTATTACGGCGAAGGCGGTTGGGCAGCCATTTTAACTTGTTACGAAATTCAGTGACATGATCGAACTTGCGTAAACCGAAAATGAAACGGATACCCAAGTTCTGCAGTCGCTCTAGTTTGTTTACTAGCCGGTATGCTATGCATGGTACACAGGCGACATACACTGTGCTAGCTCCACTCCTACTACTGAGTAGAAGGAGTTGTGCTAGCACTTTACGCAGATGACGTCGCATTCATCACCCACTCCATCAACACAAAGCATGCCAACAAGAAGATGCAGAGACAATTAGACGCAATTCCCGCAAGGTTGACGGACTGGCGACTGGCGCCAAACGCGGCCAAGATACAGGTCCTGCTGGTGGGAGGACAGAGAGCCCCTAAATTGAAGTTCAAAGAAGAAGAGATAGACTGGTCGCCCACAGTGAAGTACCTGGGTGTGACCATCGACCACACACTGACCATGAAGGCCCACCTGCGACAGGCGATTGCGAAGGCGAAGGCGACGAGACTCCAACTGTGACCGGCAGCGCTCACGTCGAAGCCGCCGCTCCAAATGAAACTTGGATTATACAAAATCTACATCTGTTCAATACTGACGTACGCATCCATCCGCGACCATACCACGAGTGTGGTATGGTCGCGTTCGCGGCCCGCGAACACGCTGTTGCGGGACAAAATACCGACACCGGACGGGGAATGCCGCGAAGCCGCGACGCGACGCGACGCTGTTTCGCGCCTGTCGCGCGAGTGAAGAGCCCGCTTAAGAGAATACCACACGAACTAAAGCCTTTGATAAATCTAAAAAAATACCATAAGCGTGTATCGAGCCCGACATGCAAGCCCGTTTCGGGCCGGAACCACACTAACTCTTTCATAACAAAAATCAATTTGTTGTACATATTTACATTTTGAACAACTTTGTAAAAATTTTCCTATTATTAGGACCGCGTGGGCGACGCGCGCACCCGGGGGCGCCGGGACCTCGCCTCGTGGCGACTCCCGCGGGTGCCAGGAGCAGCAAACCTTGACCTCCAATCTTTTCCCTATTAATTGCTGACACACAGACCAATAAAGCGCAACAGCTGTATGCTGGGCGCGCCGCGGGGTCGTCGACCGGCGGCAGGCGGCGGGCGGGCGGGCGGCGGGCGGGGGGCGCCCCTCTATCGATCTCGTGCGTGCGGCTCTGCACGTGAAAGGTTTAAAGGTGTTCCGCATTCAAGCGGATTTCCTTCCACTGATGGTAGTCACCTGACTTGACCGTCTCGCCCCCGCCGCCCGCCCGCCGCCCGCCGCCCGCCGCCCGCCGCCCGCCGCCCGCCGCCCGCCGCCCGCCGCCCGCGGCCCGCCGCCCGCGGTCCGCGTTCATACGATCTCTCAATGTTTCCAAGACGCATACTCGTAGTTGTTCGTGTATCGTACGGTTAGTGGCCGACTCGTAGTATACGAGTAGGTATACGTATATATTCTACGCGTACCTATAATTAAATATGTTAAACCCTAAGTATACTAACTGACTGGTTTGCTGCGCCGGATGTCGCTCCACCCCCAGCGGTCCGCGGACTCGGTCAGATCACTCGCAGGTGGACCACGCACTCCATAACGCATCCCATTTTTTTAAAACAAATACTTTCCCACCTTAAAATCATTAAAAGGTTATAAATAATTACAATACAGTAATACCCCGCTTTACCCGAGGGATACGTTGCAGAGAAAATCGCGTTAAGCGAAATTCGCGTATATCGGGGTCTGCTCAAAAACAATACATAAACATACAAAATCAATTTAATTTATTGCAAAATACTAGGTGATACATTTTGAGCGTTGGTTTTATGAAAATGCACGCCTAAAGTCTTTTCCAAACATCGTCACTTATCTCTGTCATACCTGGAGAGCCAACGTAAAGACGGCAAGTCGCAAAGGCAAACATTTTAGAAGGCAAGTCGCACAAGAAATTAATTTGTGGGGAATATCCCAGTCAGTGTTTGCAGGAAATCGCGTAAAGCGGGGCAATTTAGCGCGAAATTTGAAATTCGCGTTGTAACGAATCCGCATAAGACGGGGTCGCGTAAAGCGGGGTATTACTGTACAAATAAAAAACACGATGTCATAAATAGCCCACGATTCAACAGTGTACGACAGACACGATAATTATTCAACAGTGTTCGACAGACACGATAATTATTCAACAGTGTTCGACAGACACGATAATTATTCAACAGTGTTCGACAGACACGATAATTATTCAACAGTGTTCGACAGACACGATAATTATTCAACAGTGTTCGACAGACACGATAATTGTTCAACAGTGTTCGACAGACACGCCACTTACACGATAATTATTTAGAGTACTTTATTATATATATTTTAATTATTTAAATCCGGCGGACACTGAATGAATCACAAATTTAAAAAAAAGTGGTCAAATGACGGACGCGAGCACTCGGTACCTATATTTTGAAACTGATCCGCCAATTCGAAACCTATAAAACCTAAACCAACATTTTTATGTTTTTTTATAAATAATATAGATTTATTTATTTATACTTTAATGCACAAAATAAAAAAATGTACATTAGGCGAGCTTAATGCCTTGCGGCATTTTCTACCAGCTAACCATGGGGTTATGCAGAAATGTTTAGGTGGGCGTATAAAAAATGGAAGTTCTATGAAGAGAAGATTTCAGGAAACGATTGACATAAATGACAATACGAGTTTATTCATGACATTCTGGAGTTTTGGCGGAAAAGTTTGTCGTCGTATACACCCATTCGGGCGACGGCAGGTCAGCCCGAACGTTTGTACTCGGTGCCGGGCCCCGAGCCCGTCCCCCCGGGCGCGCGCCCCCGCCCCCCGCACGACACGTTCCCGGCGGCCCGCACCGCCGCCGCTGGACTCGCGCCGCTCTATAATAATTATTAAAATTAATTTATAAATACATAACATGATGACACTCTAGCTAACGGGTATATAATTTTGTTTCCCATCATCATTTTATCATTAGCGATGTACATCATCATACCTGTGTCGTACTACCGGCCGCGAGGAACCGCGGCGGGCGGCGGGCGGCCGGCAGTGGGATCTCGAATGTAAATAAATGCGCATAGCATTACCGCCGATTTGTTTAGTGTCCGTGAGTGTTCCGCCGCCCGCCGCCCGCCTCCCGCCGCGTGTTTATTCGTGGTTGTGTCCGTACTATGACGATAGTACGTTACTAGTACGTTATCCAAATTACACGTTTCCATTGTTCGCGTTCACTCGCCCAGTTCAGTTCCTTCTCGTTTCAGTTCAAACGGCGCCTACTTTAATAGATAATAATGATTCAAATAAATAGGTGAGCACCGTCGAACGAACAGCGAGACTCGTGTCTCCCGTCATACACGTGCGACACTTTACTGGTTACATTTGTTTTCCGAAATCGTTTTTATGGATCCGCGCCACACGGGGGAGACGGAGCCCCGGTGCTGGCGCTCCGTCGTCCTTCCGTCCGTTTGTCTGTCAGGCGGCTCTAGCGGAATAAGATACGGAATAATATCAAAATTTCACATAATACTTATTCCTTTATCCCGCATCCGAATATCGAAGAGGGTCCCATATACCTAAGTATACACCTACCTGTAGGATCCAATACGTCGTACCCTATCCTCGTACCCTACCCTCGCACGTCGCTCTTTTTATTTTCATGGATAAATAACTACATAAGCGCCTCTCGAAGTTGTCAATTTTATTTAATGGAGAAAGAGAAACAGGAAATGCGCCTGGGAACAATGTGTCGGGGACGGGTGGCCGGCCCGCTCGTTAAACCGAGGACTGGCGCCGCCGTCGCCGGGTCGCGTGCCCGCGTCCGCTCCGAGAGAGCCGGTCTATCACTGACTGACCCGTGCGCGTGCGCCGAAGGGTCTATAACTATTCACCGTATTTCGGTGGCGATACTTATAAAATCATAGTTTATAATGTTTTAAAATAGTTTCCGAAGGCGTGTGAAACACCGCACGGCACCGGGTCCGCTCGGTGGGTCGTGGCCCGCAACCCTCGTGCGAGGGGAGGCCCGTGCCCCGACAGTGGGGACGTTAATAGGCTGATGAGACGCGAGAGAGTGTATAATGTGTGAGAGTGACGCGCGTCCGCTGCTCGTTGTGCCTGCCTACCTCACTCGCACGCGGCCGCGCCGCGCCGGCCGGCGGCTCCGCTCCGCTCGTAGTCTACATTAGCTCTCCCAAACAACTGGAATGTCTATTTTTTGCTGGATCGCTCGAAGATCTAGTAGCCGCTCCAGAATTCGGAATAATGTTTTAGTGTCAGTACTGTAAGGGCGACCTCGGTGACGACACCAATGACGATAGCCGCGTCGTGTTGCGGCGAGAGGTGCGCGCGCCGCGGGGAGCACCGGCCCCCGAGGTGTCAGGTCGGCGGCGGAGGCCCGGGCCGAGGGGGCGCAGTATGATGATCGGCCAGGCACACAGTCAACGATGTTCCGTTCCACTAGAGCTCACAACGTGACAGTTACGTGCCGACACTTGTGCTCGTGTTGTGCTCACCGGGGCGCGGAGTCCTCGCCGGGCGGCGGCGGGCGGCGCGGCGAGCTCGCGTGTCGGGTGACACGTCGCCTCAGTTTCGGTGTCGGCCGGCTGCGGAGTTGACATTGTATTTGCAGTGCGCGATCTGTATATTATTATCCTTAATTCATTTTTTCATTAGCTGCAAATAGATGCCCGTCACAAATAACTGTCAAAATTCAAGATAATTTCGAGCCCCTCGAAATTTCGGAACACCCCCCCCACCCCCCCCCCCCCCCCTCCACAATGCGCTCCGCACATCAAAGGGCGCCTTCATTTACCGAGCACCTCGTCGCGCACAACTCAGACCTACTTACACTGCTGCATGCGACTGCCGGGAAAATAATTATTCGGCGGTGGTTTTTTACTAGCGAAGGCTCTTTCTTCCGGCGTGACATCATTTTTTGCACGATAATTATTTTCTCTCGCCTTTGTCTGCGCCGTAGACGCGCGTTCAACGCGCTGCAATCGCGGACTGTGTGTCTGCGCTCCTACATAAATGAAGCCCGCGCCTTGAGCCGTGACACCGCGTGTCCACTAGAGACGCGCCGTGAGCCGTGACACCGCGTGTCCACTAGAGACGCGCCGTGAGCCGTGACACCGCGTGTCCACTAGAGACGTGACGATTGAGAATATTGCAGTTATCCTCTTCGCATATAACAATACTAATCGAAGCGGAAATTTAGCATTCGTAATCGAGGTGACGGAAGGAATTTTACGGCCCGAGTTTACAATAGCGTTTCAGCACGTATTTTGACAACGTTTTCCATCACACTTGATGCGCAACATGCCGCTTCGTGACCCGACACGTCACTTTGCAACAATAAAAAAAAGTAGTAATGGGTCGAAACCATTTTATAGTTGCAATGCGAGTCGTGTTCTGTTATGTTTCATGCAATATCGGAGCTGGTTCCAGAAAAGTGAAACTCACTAGTGCGAAATGATCCATTTTCGATCGATGCATGTACTGAGGGATGCGCTTTTATGAGATATGTAAATCGCATCAGTGAGAGCTTTTATAGTAGACGATAACGACACCGACACGACATCCATATGTATGTATGGTATCGTAGACGACATCGTGTGAAACTAAATGTAGAGAAAGATGTGGATAAAGATACTTTACATTCGACTCTTACAGCTATGTATCATAAGTACATGATCGCACAGTTTAATACACACAATAAATGTGTCAAACGGGGAGGCACCTGACTTCTCAGTTTTAGCCAGAATGAACTCCACATTTTATCTTTGTCGTGATCGTCTGACGTGATAGCGGCCCTGTGCCTCCTCCTCCTCTCTCTCTCTCTCGCCCCCGGGCGGCGGACAGTACCTACTCGTGTGCTCCGGCCGTGTCGGTCACTCAAACGGTCCTCTCTGTACCATGTTTTACTACTCAAAACTATTATAAAATCTGAAAAAATATCAAGGTCAGTATACCGATGATTGAATGAATGAATTAATATTTATTTGCACACATATACATAACACGATTACATTTCATTAGGTACTTAAAAGAGCTACTTTTTACATTTTCTAGAGTAAGTTTACAATTATGAACGATAATCCAAGCTCCTACTGGGGCACCTCGTGTCACCGCACGCAACGTGAGGTGCACCGGATAAGGGTTCGGCCGGATATCCGTATACCGAATATCCGGCCGAATGGAAGCCGCTACAAACGAGTGACGCGCTCACGCGAAGCTACGTTTACTAGTAGTTGTCTGGTAACGTTAATTTATAAATATTTTTCTTAATAAAGAAAGACTGCCTAGAATAGATAGATAAAAATTGTATTTTTTTTCAGTATCTTTTCTTATACTAAAATTATTTTATCTAAATGAAACGTTAAATAAACAAACATCATTATTCAATTCATAGTAATCACTGCGTCTCGATTTATTTGTTCGACTTATTGTCTGCACGAAACGTCCGGCGTGGCCGGACAATAGCACCTACTATCGGCCGGCCGGATACCGGATACGAACCGAATATCCGGTGCACCTCTAGTTATTATGTGTTTCACTTCAATTATGGATTTACGATGTGTCCGGGATACGTCGAATGTCGCCAGCATGTCACATCTGTTGGTGTCGTTGATGCTACCCGTACGGTGCAGTCAAATGTATAAAGTGTACCGGCTGCGCACCTACTCGCGATGAGCAGTCGCGGCTGCCACTCCTCGGTCCTCGGGCCGCACTGCGCGCTCGCTGCCGGCCGGCGAGCGCGCAGTGCCCCGTGCCCGCCGCCACCTCCCCGTCACTTCCTCTGGCCTCCCCCCACCCTCGCTCTATTTCCTCTAAACTAATTAGTCTGGTCGTTCGACTATACTTTTTGCCGCTTTCTTTTTGCACTTTCAACCAAATTAAAGATGGCTTCTAATCTCTTTGTCCGACAAAATTCCAGTAAGCAATCAAGAAATTGAAAGATTTAATTGAAGTGCACGCGCATGGTCGTCGCACTCGCACTGTGATTGACGTGAAAGATTCAACTTTTTTATCGAATTCGCATTTTTTAATCCTTTCGTATGTTATAGCTTTCAAACTAATGCAATGTCTACGTTTTCCTTGTTTATGGAGCTTCAAATATTCCAGTTTTCCGATCAATTTTCTTTTTCCAGACATATATACGAGTATACCTATTTGGTATACGTCTGTGTTTCTCCATTTGCGACGTCGCACTTTGATACCATCGTACACCGGGACTCCTTCAGAACATACAACTCTATAACAAACAGCCATGTCCCTATTTGCGTCAGTGTTCGCCGTGGACAGTGTGCGCGCGCGGGCCCGGCCTCCTACTCCCCTGCTCTATTACTGGAGAAGTACTGCGTGCGAGAACCTCACAATAAAACACATTCGAGACTCTGCGTGACTTTCTTATTTTTATCTTGTCTTTATTTATTTTTAACACAATAAATTAAAAAAAGAAGATATTACATTAACGATGTTTGTGGTCCGAGTACTCCGTGAGGGGAGCGAGGGCGAGGGCACAGGCTTCTTCAGTCACCCATCACAATCTGCCTGCGGGCAAACTGCCGTTAATTACTTACTCGACTGATTTACCTGCATTCGGTACCCGCTACCCGCTACCCGCGCCGGCCGCCGCGGCCGCTCGCTCCGGCCGCTCGCTCCGTGAAGCGCCAACGCCACGCAGCACGAAACGAGCGACACGCAGAAGCAATACCATTGTTTAGATTTCCTCATTTTTTCCTGGCCATCATCAGGTCCTCAAGGTTCCAAATGTGGGAAGGGCACTTGGTCCTAAACATTTGAGCTCGAACTCGAACCACCTAACTGTACGTTCCGTTCCGCAGTCATTCCGTCTGACATCAAAGATACTCCAAAGTCATGGAACCCTCTGATCAATTTTTATCAGACGTGAGCCCGGCGGCCGTGAGCCCGGAGGCCGTGAGCCCGGCGGCCGTGAGCCCGGAGGCCGTGAGCCCGGCGGCCGTGAGCCCGGAGGCCGTGAGCCCGGAGGCCGTGAGCCCGGAGGCCGTGAGCCCGGAGGCCGTGACGACTCGTAACACATACTCGTATAAGAACAGATGATATAATCGATCCACACTCCACTACTGGCACACGTGGCGCCGCTTGGAGCTCGGTAGAGGCGGCGGTTGCCTGAAATGAAGAAGATGGATTCACCTCGGAAAATACATATTCGTGAGTTAATTAAATTCTACGAGATAATTTGATATCCTCAAAAACATTTAATGTAAAAGGGGAGCCAAGACTCGTGTTGGCATGTTTTGCCGTAACTCTACATTAAAAACTTAAAAAACCCCCGACGTACCATTGTCGAGAACTCCTTACTTTTTCCTGGTCATCATCGGGTCCTCAAGTTTCCAGATGTGGGAAGGTCACCATAGTCATAAACATTTGGGCTGAAACTCGAACCAGCTACCCGTTACCGTTACAGAGATCCCATCATACTCCGACATCCCAAGATTCTCCAAGATCTTAGAACCACTGATCCAATGTTCACCTGACATAGCTATGAACATTCAATACATTAGACCTGCGGCGCTTGAGGGCAAGGCACGATCCGGGCCTCGTCCTGCGGCCTCGCCATACCTATCTTACAATTTCTAGTTCCACATTAATGCCATCTTTTTTCTTTCTTAAAAAGTATCAGGATTCCCTACAACTTTAGTTCGAGAAGACCCCGTCTCACTATTATAGTTTCGATAGGCTGATAATCTTCAAATTCTTCCAGTTTCATGTTATGAAATTCAAGTTCACTTACTTTTTTCTGGTCATCATCAGATCCTCAAGGTTTGAAATGTCGGAAACGCACCATGAACCTGAATTTTTGAGCTCAAATTCGAACCATCTAGCTATTACCGTTCCAGAGATCCCATCTAACATCAAAGATACTGCAAAACCATGGAAACCACTGGTCCAATTACCTAGCTAAGAACACTCTCGCCAATATTCTATGATAAATTTAATAAACCGGGTCCAAATCTGTTCATCCGTTGTCAAGTTATGGTGCCACAGACAAACAGACAGACAGACAAACGTGTCAAACTTATAACACGCCCTCTCTCGATCGGTCGGGGGTTAACAAAAAGTAGCGAGATCTCATGTAAGTACTTGAAACTAGAAGAAATAGGAACATGAAACCCGGGAGTTTCCTTTTTTCTAGTCATCTCTTATCTCTAATACAAAGTTTTTATTTAATTTAATTATCTTTGGTATTGTGTTTCAAGGCACAATAATTCCGCCAATTCACGCTGTAATACAGCATAAAAGTGTATACATCGGGGATACGTAAAAGTGGTCACTTTCAATAACCGGTCGGTTATTAATACAAAGTTATAGGCAGAATAAAACAGGCCGAACCGGTTTAAGAAAAAGGTTCAAGTCTAGCAGAAATAGTAGTGCCCCTTGTGTTTTCTGCTAGCCTTGGCGGGGGCACTATCGTGCCCTCAGATTGTAATAGATGTTCAGTCACTCAACTCGACAAACACACGTTTCCCGGAATGGTTTCAAATGAAAGTTTAAGATAATGTTATGATTTCCTCTGGGCGCCCGCGCCGCCGCCGCGCCTCCGCGCCGCCGCCGCCGGCGAGTCGAGGGTCTTATTTCAGATACTTCATTGGCACGTTAAATTACGAGAGCCCTCCGAAGCTAAAGCTTCTTTGAAATGCCTAAATGTAGCCCGAAGCGAAGGTCTTTATTATTTTCACGAAACTTATTTTTCTGCGAAATTATGTAAGGACACGTATCTTATCTGATTACGCTTTGTTTTCAAAAGTAGCGCTCACTTTTCTGCCTAGCTAGCCTGCGCAGTACGTCGTGAGGTCGGGGCGGGCAGGGGAGGGGAAGGGCGACCAAAATAAGCCTCATTTTTGGATAGGGAACCTCTGCTCGGTCCGGGAGGTCGCGTAACATCAAATATAATATGTAAACACCAGCTTCTCCTTCAGTCGCCCGAAGGCCTCCGTAAACTCCCGCCAGCACTGTGGGCACGTGGTGGCCCGTGTAGCGCTCCTCTCTCCTCATTTCCCCCCCTCCACACACACACACACGCACACACAAACACACACACACACACACACACACACACACACAAAATTTGAGTAAATATAATATTATATAACAGACTGTGCCATTTAGAAGTTTTCGCCTATAGACCGTATCGGTAAATAAATGTTTTATGGTCTCATAGATATACAAACAGGTCGCGGAATAAGCGAGATAGTGAGACTGAAATGTAAACATAATACGTAAATAACAGTTAGTAAGGTAGCTAAAAAAGCATTTTCGAATAGACTTTTTCAGTGTATTTCAATAATGTTGGATATTGTAGTTTGTTCAAGTGGTCGCGTCAGTATTGGTTTTCCGCGCTGGATGCGCGCCGCCCGGCAGCGCGTTTGTATTACGGACGGTTAGAGACGGAAATACAAAAGGGTTGAGCGATTTTACGCCGAGCTGACGTCGGTAGGGCGAGGGGTGCGGGGCGCGGGGCGCGGGGTGCCGGGGCTTGTAGGGTGGGCACTACGTACTGTTTTACTTTATTTTGGTAAATAAATAAATAAATATAAATCGAGAACAATATTAATTTACGAGGTGAGTCCATATACATAAAGGTTGCCGGTTGCCAAGAAGAGATCGCTCTTAGTGACAAGGCCGCCTGAACTGTACGTACATCGTTATTTCTATGTGTACCTATTGTTTATTTTGTCCTTTTTGTGCAATATTATTTTACATTTTACTTTACATTTTTATTTTAATCAAACCACTTCCCTACTCGCATGAACAGGTATTTGTCGGAGTTTTATTATAATCGGCCGCTGATCGTTTTTTGTGTCAGTTTGCCACGCTCACAGACTTTCTTCTATAGACAGAGTCACACAGATATCAACCTTCGTATCGCCTCGCGGTCAATCGGGCGTCAACCCGGTGTCGGCTAGCCGTCACCCGGGGGACGACTATAGAGCTGATAAAAGGACAGGCGGTCTACGCGCCATTCCCCCGAGCCGACGGCGAGACGTCAGCACGGCGACGCCCCGACGTAAGCGCGGTGACTGCGAGTTGACCACGAACCGCGAGGCGATGCGATGCCGTTACGAAGTTGATCAGTGCGTGTCGCAGTATGGAGTTTCATACAAAGAATACAGAACGGCTCGAGTCGAGGCGACGCTGCTCAGGTGCCGGGGTGATATGTGTGCAATAACCTTTAGTGCCTAAATTCTGTAAATAAAGTGCCAATTTCTACAAAAGATGTAATTCTCTCGAAGCCATTCTTCTCTCTTTTTAATAACTTAATTAAAAAGTTAGTTCTTACTTAACTTCATTAAAAACTAGTTCTTCAATGCACAAAAAAAATCATTTCGTTCAGAAATTCCTGCCATTTTATAAGCATAAGCTTCTACCGAGCCAGGGCAATAAACTACACTGATGGAATGTTTCATTCTTTCTTTTGTTCTGTTCTAATTTGTGACTGGTATCTGCAGCTAGGAAATGAAAAAATGGACTATAGATAAATCAAAGGCCACGCTTGGGCGTGTGATTTTAGTTTCTTGCGTGGAAAGTATCTGCAGGGAGGCCAAGGCACATCATGAAATAAACGATCGGAATCTCTAAGTCCTTTCAATTTCGCACACGGTTACAAAAATACTCAAGAAAGTATAAAGGCGTGAGTGCGTGCCGGCCGGCCCGCCGCGCGCCGCCCTCAGTATAATGTTCCGCGTCGCGTTGCCGTCCCCCCTCAGTATAATGTTCATATGTTGGTACCTCTCTAATCTCTATGAATACACGTACTAATAGGTAGTATAGTATATATTATATATATGTATATAGATATTATATATATTTACCTGTATTTGTTTACTTATATTTTTGTATTTGTATATGAAAGTATATAGTGTGGTGCAGGTATTAACACGTTATTATTGGTTTTTGCGATGTTATCTACTTTTACTTACTAGGAGTTTTCTAATTATCTACCCGTCTATTAGATGTCATCTTTCTCCTGATGCCGCGGGGGAATACTTTGAAAAGTTGTAAATAAACATTTGTAATATTTTATTTTCTATTTGACGATAAATTAATGGATCGCCCTAGGTATCTCATAGTACGTGACACAGTATAGGTGTTTGTTCGCAGCGAGCGTGAGCGGGTTCCCGGTGTCGGCCACCGGCGGGTCGCTGCTGCACTTGAGGGCTCTGTTGAAAGGTTATCTCGTGTTGAGAGTGAGTTGAGTGAGCTGAGTGAGTTGAGTGAGTTGAGTGGTGACTGCTCGCTAACGAACTAACGCTGTCTGACTACTCAATGCTTTAGTGTTCCATTTGCATTATTAGTATTTAATACTGGCGATTTACGAGTATAGTCCCAAAACTCCAACGTGTTTAATTACACGCAATACGGTGCGCTAGAGTTTGTGTCTGTTGGCTTGCGATATGCTCTATTTAAACAACAAATACTAATACTTGATATATCTATAATAAATTGCAAGTTGTGACCAAAAATCCAAAAACGGTATACCGTTTTTGAAAGTTGTTTTCACATAATATTGGCGAGACCCGACTCGCACTCGGACGTTTTTTAAGCTTAATGTATTCGTAAACATTCCATCTATATAGATACGTACAACGTAAAACAAGTGGTGTACACGAAGTATAACATAATTATTACGCAAATGAAATCGCCGCCGCCGGGTGTCAGCCGCGGGCGGCGGCCGGCCGCTCTGGCGCCCGCCTGCCACTCCGCCAGTTAATATGCAGTCTGTCATTCTCATCGCAATGCCGACCGCAGCCCTCGGTACGCCACTCGCTCCCGCTCCGTGTCGCGCGCTGAGCGTGCTCAGCCGGCAGCAGCCGCCACGCCAAGCCGTCGCCGGGACCCTTGGCTCGGAACGTTCAGTCGAGTCAGTCGTACCCGTCGAGTCAAACGCAGTGCTTTTAGCTTTAACTTTCGAACTTCCTAGAGTTACTCGTACGAGTATATGTTACGATATCATTGAAAACGCGGGGTGTGGATCTTTTCGGTCGGTCGTATTGTAGGTATGCCGTTGAATTCTGATCCAAACGCACGCCGCTGAATAATGTATGGCGGGGGGCGGCTCCGGGCGATTCACCTCTCCGGTGATAATGTATTTATATTTTTAGAGATTTTCATAAATTCCTGACACGGCGGGGTCGCAGCACTGGAGCGGACGTCCGGTCACATTTTAATCTCATTGCCTACACGTGAAAGGACTCTCTAAACTAAATTACAACTCGTATTTAAATCGGGGATCTTGGAATTTTCGGGATTCCGAATATTTATATAGATAGCCACTTTCACAAATAATGTTTAAACTTCTGTCATCCGAAAAAAACAATTTTCCGCACTAAACTTATAAGTAGGTACATAATGCTTGCGCTTCCTGTGAGTACAGCGCGGCGCGCCCGTTCGAGTCGTCATCTCCTTTCCTCGAAGGTCTACGGGAAGAACACTCTGTCAGGTTTATGTATGCCTTCATGTTTGCCTTTGTGTTTAATGTAATTTTGTGTACGATGAAGAATAAATAAAATAAAAACGACCGCTGTCCGACCGCACCGGTCCGTCCGTCCGCCGGGGCCCGCGGCCGACCCTGTGACGTCACGCGGCTCGGGCGCCTCCCCCGTGAATACCGCAATCGGGACATTAATATACACGACTTGTTTATGAAGCGCTCCGAGTTGAAGGATTTCTGGGAAAATATTTGCTCTGTCGGCGTGACGAGCGGGCCACGGAGTCGTTTCGTGTCCTAGGCTTCGATCGCACAAAGCGGTCGGTTTAGTTTTACGTGGCGACGTACAGAACATGAAGCGGGCTATACGGCGAGACGGCACACGGTACGAACGGTACGTGTTCCGCAGTATACTGAGCGGTGGTGCGAGGAGAAGTGACGTTTGACGTGTGTCGTGTTGTCGGCAGTGACGGCGCTGCGCGAGCACTGGGACGAGGCGAACGCGCGCGTGCTGCAGCGCAAGGCGCAGCTGGACGCCATGCTGGGGGACTCGCAGCGCTACGAGGCGCGGCGGCGCGACGCGGACGCGTGGCTCGCGCGCATGGAGACGCGGCTCGCCGCCATGGCGCCGCCCGGGCACACCGCCGACGTGCTCGAGATGCAGCTGCGCGACCAGAAGGTGACTCCACTCACACCCTCTCACGCTCACACCTGGCAGCTCCCTCACACTTTCCACCGTCTATTCGATACACAACAGTCGGTCACCGCGCCATTTTATCACAGTACTTATTATTTCCACGAGTGAAACGGAGTGGAATCTACAAGAATCTCTGGAATAGCGGAATCTTTATCCCGTCAACGACCGATTGTGTTGTGAATCGAACAGACTGAATTCTACAATCCGAGCTCCGATTGCACTCGGAATGCAATGCGAGGCTCCAGGCGACGCTCACGACTCAACCATAAAATATGGACGTTAGCACGGAACGTATAATTCAATTCAATGTTGCGAGATACAAACTTAATTATTACCATAACGTTCGAGATTCTACGTTTGTAACGCTAGTTTTTGGCATAATTGCAAACTGTGTGTGCACTTGCAGATACCATTTATTAAAGGGGAAAAAAAAGAATGTTTGCAACTTGTTTTGAATTAACGCTTCCTAGGTAAAGGTTTATCAAAGAAAAAACTGTCAAAAGAACCCGACACGCCCACGGCGCGCTCATAGTGATTATTTTCTCGCTGGGCATTTGTCGAGGAATCACAGTGTTCATATGAACAGCTCCAACTGTGTTGTATGACTTGCGAGGGCCGCAATTTAGAATAACTGCGCTCACATATGTATGCTCGGCATATGTCGGTGAAATTATTACGTTTAGAAGATTTCTTTTGTTACTTAAATAAACAGGTCTACGGGTATAAGAACAAACCGCTGAGAGAATGGGCTATAAAAATAGAAATAGAATCTCGAGAGTGATTGGGAAATCTTTCGAACTGGATTAATAGGAAACTGCTCCATCACCGCGACGGTTTTGATTATTTAGGACTCGTACATTATTATAATATTATATGTTATTTAGGACACGAACAGATATGATTTTTGTTACATTTTCTCCAAATGGGCCTATTTTTGATTGAAAACTGTTAATGAAATGCCAATCCTTTAGCTACTTTAAAATCAAACTAATTGCGAGTACGTCTTTAAATATTTGGAACTGTATTTTTTTAATTAAGACATTATCTGTTATTAAAATCGTCTCATCTCATGAGCTGCGAGCCGTAGATGAAGGGAAAAAAGTCTCCCTTTACTCTACTTCGTTAGTTCCTGTGTGCTACGACGAGCCCTTCATTTCTGATTGAAATACTGGTTTTGTTATACACCTGCCGGGGGTGAGACCTGAACCCGTGGAGGGTCCGCCCGGCTGGCCACCACCACCACCTGGCTACGTGAAGTCTGTCGTCAAATGTCTTTGCTTCAGAGTTGATGTGTTTCGGCGAGCGAAGTCCGAAATTGTTCGTACAAGTGAAGCAAAGTTGTGCGCGGTCCGTGCACAGGAGAGCACGTTAAACTGTCGTCCGATAGAGTCGTTAGGCCAATATCAGAAGTCTACGGGCGGCCTGAACAACTCTGACAATAGGTTGGCCACTAACCACACGACAAGAAAGAAGAATTAGAAATGAAATTGCAGTAATTTAATGTAATTAACCCCCGACCGATCGAGGGAGGGCGTGTTATAAGTTTGACACATTTGTCTGTCTGTTTGTTTGTCTGTGGCATCATAACTTAACAACGGATAGTCCGATTTGGACCCGGTTTTTTAAATTTAATACATTTTTTTTGTCTGTGTCTAATAAAAATTGCACCAGTGGTTTCCAAGATCTTGGAGTATCTTTGATGTCAGACGGGATCTCTGGAACGGTAATAGCTAGATGGTTCTAATTTGAACTCAAATATTCAGGTTCATGGTGCATTTCCGACATTTGAAACTTTGAGGATCTGATGATGACCAGGAAAAAGTAAGTGAACTTCAATTTCATAACATGAAACTGGAAGAATTGGAAGATTATCAGCCCGTCGAAACTATAATAGAAGCTACAAATTGTAAGATGGCTATGGCGAGGCCGCAGGACGAGGCCCGGATCGTGTCCCACCCTGAGGCGCCGCAGGTCTAATGTATTGAATGTTCATAGCCATGTCAGGTGAACATTGGATCAGTGGTTTTAAGATCTTCCAGTATCTTGGGGTGTCAGAGTATGATGGGATCTCTGTAACGGTAACGGGTAGCTGGTTCGAGTTTCAGCTTGCTACAGTCTGTCCTCTATTGCCGGCTAGCAGGGTTCTAGGACAGTGCGCAGATGAAGAAATAGGAGAATTAGTTTTTAAATAATATATTTTAAGAAAAAGAACACATAGTAAGTAACACAGAAAATAGGTAGTAGGAAATAAGAGTGAACGGGAGACGTCCGTTCGAGATGAAATACAGATAAAAAGTCAATGTACAAAATAAAACAATGAAATTAATGGAATAATGAAATTTAAAAATGGAATTGGAACATGATTTTGAATTTAAATGAAGAAATGAAGATGCCAATACGAAATGAGATGAGATAAACGCTGACGATGAGGTTGAAATTGATGGCAAGGAGGTTGATATGGACGATGAAGTCGACATCGTTACAAGCTCAAATGTTTATGACTATGGTGACCTTCCCACATCTGGAAACTTGAGGACCCGATGATGACCAAGAAAAAGTAAGGGGATGTCCACAATGGTACGTCGGGGGTTTTTTAAGTTTTTAATTTAGAGTTATTACCTCGGTCATGACAACAGACATAGCTAGGTGTCGGTGTACGCGCCTCGTCATTTACATAATTGCGCCAATAAATATTGGACTTTTACCGCGACTAACGAGGATTTGCATTAATGAACATGGCCGCCCCCGCGACCGCCCCGGGGCGGCTCCCGAGACGGTGCGCGGCGCCGGGCGGGTGCTGGGCGGCGCCGGGCGGCACCGGGCGGCGAGAAACGTGCCGGTCTTTACTCGTAACTCGTTCATTTTTCAGAATTATTGACATTATTTTTATTAACTTTTTTATATCAAACCATTTTATATTAGACTTAAAGACGACATATTCAGATTCCGTCGCGAGTGACCCCGCGAGGTCGCCCGCCGACCGCGACCGACCGCAATAACGCCGATTTCAACGTGACCTTCGTACATTTCTCGAGCTTTTACTATATGAGTATTTTGGGCCCTCTACGAAATGGTTACAAAATCTACTTTCAAATCAAATCAAAATGTTTTTTTGTATGCAAGTACCTTATAGTACATTTTTACGACGTCATTTGTTTACTCTACCACCGCTCCGTGAGGAGCTGCAGCTGAAAGGAAATAACTTATTGTTTAGGTGTAGTTTAATTGCATTCTCCTTGGGTACATAAGTCGTATAAGTACTTAACGACTACTCGAATAATAGGTAGGTATGTTTATTTGTGATCGCACACACTATCGCCGCCCAATGAAAACGACACGTCAAAAAGGATTAATAAGAATTGTGAGCAATTGGTACAAACACTCCTTGTCCTATCGGAGATAATATAATAATAATAACTCTTAATTAATAATTTAAGAAACCCCCGTCATAACGTTGTGGAGACCCCCTTACTTTTTCCTGGTCATCGTCGGGTCCTCGAGATTCCAGATGTGGGAAGGTCACCATGGTCATAAACATTTGAGCTCTAACTCGAACCACCTAACTGTTACCGTTCCAGAGATCCCATCACACTAGAATCACTGATCCAATTTACATCTGATTTGGCTAAGAAACCTGATGGCGGGGGAACCTCGGGTCTTCGCCCTACGCGGAGCTCGGCATGGCTATCTTAAAATTCCTGGCTCCATATTCTTTTCTTTTTGGCCGACATTTTTAAAGTTTTCGTTTCTCTTGTAATGTGTCAGGATCGCTATTATAGTCGATGTAACTATTATAGTTTCGTCGGGCTGATAATCTTCAATTTCTTCTAATTCCATGTTGTGGAATTGAAGTTCACTCACTTTATGTTTGTCATCATCATATACTTAATGTTTCATATGTCAGAAATTCACCATGACGCGGAATATTTGAGCTCAAATTGGAACCATCTAGATATTACCGTTCCAGAGATCCCATCAAATAGAGATATGACATCAAAGATGCTCCATGATCCTGGAAACCACTGCTCCATTTTTTATCACACCTGGCTAAGGGCACTCTCGACAAAATTCTCTATTAAAAAATAAAAAACGGTTCCAAATCGGACCATCCGTTGTCTAGTTATGATGCCACAGACAAACAGACAGACAGACAAACGTGTCTCACTTATAACTGGTCAAGTTATACTGTAACAAAACGTATTTTTCCGATTGGCGGCGCGAGTGTGCGCGACCTCTCCTCTTAATACGACTTTGTTTTTTTCTATAGGCATCCAGTAGATATACTCTTTAATCTAGACCAAACATTCACCAAAATACACATGAATGCATATTAAGGCAGTCACATCGAGCGCTAGCACTATAATAATACTCGTAGGAACGTAGGTTTATGGTCTATGAAGTTACCGTTTTGTATGGACCAATAATATCAATTGACTTTATTTTTATCGGCCCGTGTGATCAGTGCACGTTGGGTTTTTAATGGTCGTTGATTCTAGTCAGCTGTTAGAGTCAGCTGAGCAATGAAGTCCTTAAAGGCACTACTTCCTGCCTCATGGAATATGAACTTTTTGCCTCCTAGAAGTTTTTTAAATATATTTTTTATTGTCTACTAAACCCGCATTTGACCTCGATCTCGCCTGATGGTAAGCGACGATGAGGTCGACGATGGAGCATGCGGGTCCAGTAAATGATTATTCACTCTGGCCTTGAAGATCCCAAGGTTGTAGGTTTCGGGGAATACAGACGCCGGCAGTCGGAAGCCGTTCAAATTCTAAAAAGTCTGTCAGTGGAAGATCCATCAAACACGGTGGGTGTAACGTTTATATTGTGGTCGCGCGCTGTTGTTTTACCACTTTAAACTTGCAGGAGTTACAGCTGCAAATCCTCCATCACATGGTATACTCGCCGGACCTCGCTCCGAGTGGTTCCCACTTTTTTGTAAATTGTAAAACTTTTGAAAGGAAACATTTTCTTCCAGAATTTCAATGATTTCTAGGTCAAGAGACTTTAACAGTAGAATCAAGAATCAACTCCCATTGTAAAGCCAACTCAATAACTGAATGACCAAAATAAAAAATCTATTCAAATGTTTGCTTTAAATTCAGCGGCAACTTCACAGGTACGAGTAAAGACCTAATATAATCCCCCGAAACCGCAATCTTCCCTACACCGAGAGCCCTACCCTTGTGTATTTCGGTGTAGGGTGACATTACAATGTTCCCCGTGGAGAGCTCAAGTCAAACCCCACCCACGTGCCCAGAGTTACCCTTGACCCAGTTTCCCCACAACCGTGGACTCCCCTCCTACACCGAAGCCCAATCTAAATCTAATTTCTACGAACGAGTATAAGTAACAGTAGAGCATGCGAGGAATCTCTTCAGATTCTCATTGTTCAATTCCGTGGGATATGAAATAGTAATAAAATTGGTAGAGGTTTCTCGCGGATTCCCGAGTTTCTGATAATGGGCGTTTTTACATTAGACGATAATGACAACGATAGAGATTTCGTCTCTCAGTATCACCATACGTATAGGTGTCGTGTCGGTGTCATTATCGTCTACTCTGAATACGCTTATCGGGTAAACGCTTACCCTGTACAAAAAAAACATACACAAGGAATTTTACTACTACCTACTAGTATCATACGAACATTACCTTTTTTTGACCCCCGATCGATCGAGGGGTGTTATAAGTTTGACACGTTTGTCTGTCTGTTTGTGTGTTTGTCTGTGGCATCGTAACTTTACAACGGTGATCCGATTTGAACCAGGTTTTATTTAATTTAATAGAGAATTTGGACGAGAGTATTCATAGCTAGGTCTGATATAAATTGGACCAGTGGTTTTCAAGATCTCGGCATGTCGGAGTATGATGGGATCTCTGGACCGGTAACAGTCTGGTGGTTCGATTTGAACTCAAATGTTTGTGACCTTCCTACATCTGGAACCTGACGCTGACCAGGAAAAAGTAAGGAAATCTCCACAGTGGTATGTCGGGGGTTACTTTAATGTTTAATTAAGAGTTATTACACTGGCAGAGAAGAGATGTAATGTGTGTGTGATGTGTGAGCGTAACGCGTGCGTCGTGTTGCAGTCGTTCCACGCGGAGGTGCACCAGTACAAGCACCAGGTGGAGCTGTTCGCGCAGCTGACGCAGCGGCTGATCGCCGTGTACCGCGGGGACGACACCTCGCGCATCAAGCGCGCCACCGAGGCCGTCAACCACCGCTACGGCGACCTCAACAACAGGTATAGAGCGCGTTGCACACACGCGTACGCACCACTCGCGTTCCAGCATAATTTTTAGGTGTCAGCGGGGTGTAGAAGAGCGAAGGGAAGCGGGGCATGTCCTCCTCACATCGCGCGACATGTTATACGAGACAAGGATCTCTTCTACGGCCGCTGACACCAAAAACATGTACTGAAACGCGACTCGTGCCTATATTCAGGCCGGCCATAAAGACCGACGCGCACTCTACCCTCCCACCGCACCGCCCGCCTTGCGCGCAGCGTGGCGCCCTCTCTCGGCGGAGGTGACGAACGACACACTACACGCTGTCGGAGGACGACACGGAACCGTGTTCCACACATTACTGAAAGATGGCGCTGATAAGCTTCGCCCCTTTTGCCTCTGCTAATCGTAATACTCGTAATTCGGCGAAGGTCCGCGTTGTCGCGACATGTTTGGACGAGCAATTCGTCATATCGCGAATCTGCAATATAGAGCGAGCGCTTCGTCCATGTTACTTCTCCCGAATGTTCGTCCGAACACGAATGAAATTGGACAATGTGGCCACGCGGTTCTACGTAGACCGAACACGAAGTTTTTATCGCGACGATGCGACACGAATTTTCGTCCGACAGTCTGGCCGTAGCACGAACGTCGGATCGGGTGTGTCGCGAGGGTGGCCATGTTAGAGTGTGTTCCTATCGTTTCAGAAAGACGGCGACCCTCGTAACACATCCGCATGAAGGTATACGTACCTACTATATGTAAGTTCCTTGCACATCCGACATTGTGGCGAAAGCCTATAGCTTACAGCAACAGCGGATACAACCGTGCCGTCTTGTCCAAAAACACTACCGCAATAATGTTTGAAGCGTTTGGTCGGACAAAGGGGCACAGTCGTATCAGTACTGCTGTAGTTTCACGTAGTAGGTGTACTCTATTCTTCACATAACTTGCGAGTGATCCCATGTAGTACACTCGGTCACGTGGCACGAGAAGACAGGCATATCAATCATTGCACATCGACCGTAACACTCGTGGGATGTCGTACCGATGTGATGCATCACGTCATCACATAGCGCAATTCGCGTGCTGTATTCGCCCGGTGAAGAGCGACCCGTCCTCTCGTGCCGTGCGCTCAGTAATATTTGAGTCCGTTCCGTCAGTTCCCTGTCTCGTTTCCGTCGTGTGTGTGTCTCTATAATAAAAGGAGTCGTGTCCCCGCAGCATCGTGTCGCGCGGCAAGGCGCTGCACGCGGCGGTCTCGTCGCTGCAGTCGTTCGACCGCTCGCTGGAGAAGTTCGTGGCGTGGCTCAGCGAGGGCGAGTCGCTGCTGGACGCCGCCGAGCGCGACCCGCATCTACTCAAGGTACGGTTATTATTGTTTCACGTTACAAGTCGTCAACCGAACACAGTATTTATATGAATCGCGACAACACCTACCATATTACCAGTGGTGATGTACGAGGAGCGAGCGACTGTAATACTGCGGATGAAAGAAAAACTAATCTCGGAGGCGAGCGCGCGTTTGTTCCTCTGTACAATTTTTAGTGGGCGTTGAACGGAATGTAACGCTGACACCAAATAGTATTAAACTGTAGCTGTAGACGGCGCTGTCGGGCCGCGTGTAACATATTTCGAAGCACACTTCCTAGAGGGCTCCGTCCGGTCGGATCGCAAGTCGCGCCATCTCCGGGGAGGCCGCCGTTACACGTCGGTCGGTGCGGCCGCGCTTTGTCTGTGAGACGTTCCGTTTGGGGAAGACGGGGCGCGGTGATGATGATGTCTGATGTTTACAGATGTCGTTGGATGTCTTTCTTTTTATAAAACGAAAGTTAATTTATTTTTGTTCACGATAATACCACAGATAATACTGTGGATGGTATAGACACGAGTGGAGGGTCGGACGTCCGATAGAATGTGCCTAGCTGGATGTTTAACGTCCGCGGAGTGAGAACGCGTCCGATAATGTGTTTCCAGCTTTACGATAGGCACCTATAATTGTTAATACCTATTTGATGTTTTTCTATAAAAGTTAAAGTAAATTGTGTTGATTTTGTTGCAGTATTTTTTCGAATATGCATAGATTGTTTTCCGGAAAAGTAGGTCATTCACGTGCTCGGGTAGGGAGGGACAGGGCGTTTCACTTGCGATGCGCTCGGGTGGGGGATGGACTCTGTGTTTAGTTAGGCTCGTGCCTCACGAGGCCAGGCCCTGTGGCCGTCGTCTCTCCAATACCTCGTTGTCCGGCTATACAAATATTGGATGCACGAAGGAACGAACTCCCGCTCCCGGGGAGGGACCCTACTCTTTCTTCCATCCACGGTCGGATGAGTGACTTGACTTTAGCTGTATACGCAAAGTTCATTACAGTTTCATTGTGCGAGCGTCTACGACGTGAATAATAAAAGAATCAATTTCTTTATGCTGAAGTTAAGCCGAGACTTCGCTTATAAAGTTACCGTCAAGTTGTCGTAGCAGCTCTCGAGGAGCGGCCGCCGCGCCCTCCGGCCACCGCCGCCACTCGCACCGGGCCCGTCCGCGGCGGGTCAGCACCCACCTACGTACGTAGGTACTCGTAATCACGAGGTTGTCGGACAGAGTTGACAATCCGTGCCTGCGAGCTAGCTCGCTCTTTGAGTATACATATTTACAATATATTTGTATAGTGAACGTGCCCTCTCACATAGCCAGTGTAACATAGCCAGTCTAACATAGCCAGTGTAAAAGTCAATATGTAATTACTTTATTACATTTATTGTCAACGCGGTATGCGCCGGCCGCCAGGCCAACTAGTTCGGTGAGTACCTAGACTAGATGTATACCAGTAGTACCATATATATATGAACCTGAACGTGTCGTTGCAACTTATAATAATATTACAAACTATCCAACGTAGCTACATACTTACATAACGTAGCTATATACATCGTCGGTGACCAGGCTAAAGAAAGTACAAAGAAAAAAATAGTACTGTAACCACGTCCTTTTTGTACCAACATACGGGATACAAATACAAGTAATTGATTTTGTAGAGCTAGGTATTGTACCCAGAATTTTATCTGTAATATTGGCACAAGAAGGAATAGGTCCCGTAAACAAGCGATGTTCAAGTTCCGACTCTTCAGTCGAGCCTAACAGCTGCCAGTCGTGACATCGTACGATGTTCAGGTAGGTGTTTGTCATAAAAGAGCCGATGAAACGGATATATGTCTAAGACCCCAAACGACAGATTATATGCAGTATACAGGGTGTAACATTAAGAACGGTCAGTATGGGAAAGTCTGAAACTATAAGACATACGAAGATCTGTTCTTAGGAACCATGTCATCAATTTTAGTAACAAGAAACACTGTATTCATACATTTTTTTAAAAACCTGTACTCAGCCTGGGAATCGAACCCGGTTGTTTTGAAAAAAAATCCAACACTATTTCTGTTTAGATATCGATTGTGTAGGTCTTAAGGAATAAATGTTAGTATGAAACGTGATGTTTAAAATTAATAAAACGCATTGTTTCCATATCTTTTAATTTATTTTAGTAGGTGTTCGAAATGACTACCATTTTGTAAAATACAACATTCAACTCGTTTAGGTAACGATCTTACTATTGAATTTTGTATCTTCAGGTGGTGAATTTGCGTTAAAATTGTCTCTATGGCTGCTTTTAGGTCTTCAATTGTGTCGTAGCTTGTTTTGTACACTTCATCCTTAACGTAACCCCACAAGAAATAGTCTAGTCTAAAATAAATTAAAAGATAGTAATTAATAGTCTAGTCTAAAATAAATTAAAAGATATGGAAACAATGCGTTTTATTAATTTTAAACATAACGTTTCATACTAACATTTATTCCTTAAGACCTACACAGTCGATGTCCAAATAGAAATAGTGTTGGATTTTTTTTTCAAAACAACCGGGTTCGATTCCCAGGCTGAGTACAGGTTTTTTTTTAAATGTATGAATACAGTTTTTCTTGTTACTAAAATTGATGAAATGGTTCCTAAGAACAGATGTTCGTATGTCTTATAGTTTCAGACTTTCCCATACTGACCGTTCTTAATGTTACACCCTGTATAGTGACATATTGTGCAGGTAGTGTTTCAGCCAAGTGCCGGGCGTGCGACACGGTACCGGTGGAGTATCAATGTGAGACCACAGCACGACCCGACTTTTAATTTCGTTTAATTTTTATGCAAGAGTACTACTTAAAGATAATTGTTCCATCTGAGTGGACTCAAAGAAAGCTCCATTGCTAATAACAAGGGTCGCTCGTTATCTATCAGGCATAAATTGCTGCTTTTACTTTGGAAAAGTGGACGTCCTCAGTGCCGTGACACTGAAACATTTTAAAACGTGGAGTGAGGGTCCCGGCCTGCCCCGCGCCAGGGGGAGTCCGCGCTGGCGCTGGCTACGAGTACAGCGCCCCGCGCGGCGACCCACCGAGATACCGTTCACTTTCGGCCGAGGGACCTGGCAGAGCGATGAAGCCTTACATTAGAACATCGTTAGCGATACAGGAATAATTATATGTTTATCATTTTTTAATGAAACCATTAACATAGCCTTATTTTAATGTTTAACAACAAAAACATGAAGTTGTTTAAAACATGAAGTAATCAAACCCTTATGTATTCAAAACAAAACACACTTTTTATAATACAATGAAATTTATAGTAATTTACACATAATTTTCAACTTTATTATTTTATCACAATATTTTGACATACCCGTCAGAGCCCACCAAGCTTGTACCGCTGGGCGGCGCTGGGCGGCGCTGGCGTCGCGCTCCCAGCTTATACTTACACTACTCTTTGGTTAAATCAAATGATCCAATAAATGCACAAACACAAACGAGGACGAAAAAAACAAAGAAAGCTTGCGAACTGCAGTTGTCAGCAATGGTGACTGACAACGATGAGGATTTAATAAGTTTCGAGGTAGATATTCACTTTTAGAATGAATATGAGGGTAGAAGTTCGATTAGATGTTATAATAGTAGTTTATGCAACGGCCACGTAATGATATAAACTAAATTTATTTATTTATCAGACAACAAGGTCCATAAAAGTGTTAGTACAATAACAATTTTAACTTTAACAAACAACAATACAAGATCGTTCGAGTGTTAAAATTGCTACTAAGTGGGTTGTATACAACACAATACTTTTTCTACGACCATGAAACATAAACATAAAATACAAACCATTACGGAGACTTCAGCAGACGCCATGACAGCTTAACATGTTATTGGTAACTATGGAAACCGTAAAATGTTTGACGTATTGTCGACATCGTGCAGGCGCGGGTGTCGAGTTTTTTAAATGGCTATATTATCAAGTAGTTGGTCAGTGAAATGTAGTGCATTTAATACGAAAGAGTTCTTGTATACAGTGCCATGCAACAAAGAAAGAATTACCTATTACAATCGAAAACTGTTATTAAATACTATTTTCACACGACCATGACAAATGAACCTCTTTATATTAATGATTGTGGTTTCTTAATGAACAAATTACGAAATGGGGGTAGCTAATCACTAATGTTTATATCTCAAAAGTAACTTTAGTGTATGATGTGAGGGTGCGTGCCGACGGCAGCGTGCGGCGCGGGCGGGCCACGCCGACATTGTCAGACTAAACATACAGTTTGTAGATTGGTTTCTGTTTTAAATCAGGATCACAAATATCATAATCTCCACAATTCAACTAACATTGTATTGTACCTATATGTATTTGTAAGGTATATATTCTCAAGTGATGTAAATGATTTAATAATAAATATACAACAGATCTAAAGAGGCTTAATAGCCATACACAGTCTCTCGTAGCTTTTTATTTAAGCATTAGAGTTAACAAAATTGGATGAAGAAAAAAATTGTGTCGGGCGAGTTCCTTACGTCTTCGTCATAAAACCTGTACCTGTGACCCGTTCATTCCAAGGATTCATAAAACATTTAACCAAAGACAGTTATAGTAACCTTGATACCACCCCCCTTCCCGAGCTTTGGAACTGTTCGCATTCGAGTTTGAAACGTGTAAAAATGTGAGAGCGACAAACATGAGCGCGCGAGAGTTCCCGCCGCGCCGCCCTCGCCGTGGGTCTATTCCCGGTAGCCCGGAGGCCCGGCGGCGCGGAGGCCCGGCGGCCCGGAGGCCCGGCGGCCAGGCCGGTCCCTTTCTCGGCGCTACGCCAAATTGATTTATAGTTACACATGAAAATTGCGTCTCACGCATTTCTAATATCGTATTAAGGAATTACAAATACGGATCCCTTCGTTTCCTTAGCGTTCTCGTCCTTTGATCCGAGCGAGTCGGCCCTTCCAGTGGAGGGTTTTGTTTATGGACGGATTAAACGGGATTTCTTTGAGCTTTTGTACTTAATGCGCCGCGCCGCACGCATCACGCGGAATTGGAGGGTTAATATGAATACTTTTTCAGATTTACGAGTTTCGATATTCAGTAGCTCGTACGAGACGGTATACTTACATAGAGACGGTCGTCCTACCGAACTACATAGTTCATTCTTCTTTTTCTTGTATTTAAGAGCCAGGCTGTTGTCGGTGTGGTAAACGCCATTGTGTAGAAACCTTTTTTTTTACCTATTTACAGGACCCAACGCCAGCCTTTTCTTTGATTTGCTCGAAATATCTCGGTCTTCCTCGTCCACGCTTCAAGTTTTCCTTCTATTAGATTCCTGATGTAATCGTCGTGTCGTATAAGATGGCCTACCATATTTCCTCTTCTATTTTCAATTGTCTTCGGGATGTTTTCTTTCACTCTTGTCACCTCTTCATTTGTCACTCTGTCTGTCCAGCTCATCGTTTCGATCTTGTATTAGGCAGCATTAACTAATAACATTACCTATGTAGTGCTGAGTGTGTGGCGGTTATTTCGGAACACCACTGGTATTGTTCCGACTTGAAGTGCCGCACACAAAATATAATTTAATGTATACTATAATATCTCGCGCCTCATACCAGAGACGTGACGTCGTATTGCGGGGGGGGGGGGGGGGGTGTAATTCCAGCGGTGTCCGGAAATAGCCGCCACTGCACTCGAGATGCATTACCAGCTCAAAAGTATCGTGAGAGTTCTTAAACTATGTTATAAAATATGTAGGTACTTCATAGGAACCGGTAGAGGTTAGCACGAGTACGCGTGGAGGTCCGTGACACTCACACGAGAGATAGCAGGGAGCAGCACGGCGTCGGCGTCCTCGCCGTACCCTCACTCCAGCCCCGGTGAGCTTGTGATAGTGTTGGTGCCTCGCGTCGTACAAAGTCTCCCTACCGTTTTTGTAGTAGCTGTAGTATTGTGATAGTTTTACGTAGTCAATTATATATTGTTTGGTGATAGAGCTGTGCTGAACTGTTCGTACGAGCACGAGGCCGGCGGCTCTTAAGTGTTGATCTGCAAAACATATATGCAAAAAAATGGCCAAGTTTCCTTTGGATAATATTTGGGCTAACGACTGTTGAAATCCAATCCGTTGCCAAGTTTATATGCGTTTTTAGATACATCAACACTTAAAATACCTATTGCGTTGTTAGTGGGGACCTAGACGACATCCGCCATCTTTAACTCTCACTTGTATAATGTCCTTCATGTTATAGGTGTAGTAGAGTAGCGAGTACGCCGGTCGCGGAGTCTCAGGTTCCATACAACTGTTGTTCGAGAAGTCCACTACTTACTCGTATTTTTGTGGTAAACTTCCACTTTCGTATTTGTCCGTTCATATTGAGTCTCCCCTCCGCAATTCGTAGCTCTTCCCCAATCAATTCCCGCATGGTTACCAACTTTGGGTAAATTTTGAATATGAACCTTACATTATTTTAGAACGATACATTTTATCGAAAACAAAGTCATTCGTTCACCTAGCTGCAAACAAACAGTACGCATGGCCCGCATTAATGTTTGCCGAGGATATAGCAATAGCAACTGAGTCAACTCACGCTTGATCGGATTTTTATTTTATTTTTTGTTTGTCAATCTGCATATAAATTACATGCCGAATTTTATGGTGATAGGCTCAGCGGAAGTGGACTAGAATTTTGATTACCTACCTACCTACAGCCAGTGCCAAATTCGGTTATATTAATTATCATGGATGAGCAATTTGTTCTGTCATCAGAACTTACCTAATGTGATAATTAAATCCCTCTCCTTTAGTTCCTCTAACTTCAATATTTTAAAACATTAGTACTCACGTAGCGAGTCGTAGCGCTCGAACCGTAGGCGAGCGTAGCACGCGCGCCGTAGCGACGGCTACGACGCAGGCCATTCCCGGCCCCTCTCCTCGTTACGTTACAGAGCTTGTGTTTCCTGTCTGGTCTATTCATTGTGCTCTTTTACGTTTTTGGTCAGTTAGTGTTCGCGAGAATTCTTTCCAACTTCGCAAACTGCAAATGCATCGTCGTTAAGTATCGAAAAAACTAAATTCCTGAACTTTCACGAAAACTTTTGCCGCCTCCCGCGAAACAAACGACATCCGCCGAATAACAACCGAAAACCGAAACACGAGTGCGACAGACGTCGCGGCGACGGAGCGCGGAGCGGGGCGCGCGCGGGGCGGTGGGGCGGCGCGGCGGGGCGGGGCGCCGGCCGCCGGCGTGCTCCGGGCCGGCAGTGTCGCGGCACCCGCGGAGCGGGGCGCACGACACGCGGCGTGTCACGCGCTGCAGCGCACGTCGCTATGGCCGAGGGGGCGGCCAGGCCGCGGCCGGCGCCGCCCCGCAAACCCGACTCGCTGAGCCTCGCATGGCCGCGCCGCGACGACCCGCCGCCGCCCGCGCCGGAGGCCGCGCGCGCGCAGCCGTCCACCAGCGCCGCGCTGCACGACGACTTCGGCGGCTTCGCGCCCTACACGCCGGGCCGCGCGCCGCCGCCACGCCGCCCGCTCAGCGCCGTCGCCGTGCGCGCGCCCGTCGGGCCCCCGGCGCGCCGCCCGCACTCCATCGGCGCGCCGGGGGGCTGGCCGCCACCGGTGCCGCTGCTGGCGCCGGTGGCGAGGCGGCCGCGGCCCGCGCTGTGCACGCTCCCGCGAGCCTACGGGCTGCCCGCGTCGCGCAGCGACTACCAGCTGCAGCGGCCCGCCATCATGAGCAACGGGTACGGCGCCGTGCCGCCGCACGCGGCGCGCCGCCTGTCCCTGCCGGGCGCGCCGCCGCACGCGCCGCCCAAACCGTCCGCCACGTTCCACGGGCTGGCCGCGCTGCTGGCGCTGCACGCGCCGCTCGGACCCGGCCCCGCCGCCGCCGCGTCGCCCGGCACGCCCATGGCCGTGCGCGACGCCGTGCGCCACCTGCTGCAGCAGCCGCGCAACGGGTTCCCCATCATGGAGCACAAGCTGTCGCTCTTCATAGAGATCCTCGACGCGCAGGAGAAGTTCTCGCAGGTGGGCGTCTGCCGCACTACACGCGCCTGGCCCGCGCGGGCGCCGGCGACGGCACGTGCTCGCCGAGGACTGTTTACGTCGGGACGCGGGGCGCACCGGTACAGGCACGGGCGGCGCCGCCGGAGCCGACCCGGAGCGACCGGCTCCTAATACCATAATATTAACTTTTGTTCGCGTTTACGATTTTATTGCGAAAATTCAAAACCAATTTTGAAAATAAACCTTTCAAAATTCATATCTTACAGATAATTATGTATAAATACGTACAACTTTAAGTATCCCAATTCTTAAATCGAACTCGAGTTCGTCACATTAGTGGGACGTGGGAAGGAAAAACCGGATCACCACCGTATAGCAGTTACATTTAAACCGAGCTGCATTTAATTAACGGCTCGCCTGTACTGTACTGACTGAATAATACGCGCGCCGAGAGCGCCCCCCCCCCCCCCCCCCCCCCCTCAAGGGGCTCGAATTTCACGGACGTTCCATCTCTTGACCCCGTTCTGAGGACTCTTTTGTTTCAATATGAAAAATTACTGTAACCAGTGAAATATAAAAGCACGGTGAGAGAAAGAAAAGAAATAAAGTTCACCACCGGCAGCACGCCGAGCGCTTGAGGGTGTGAGTGTAGGGGCACCACATCCTGTTCACTTGACCCTTGAGCTCAGTAACATCCAATATAGCTGAACTATTACACATTGGAAATTCATGAACCATGGAATATTTGATGACATATGGGGCCACAGACAAATTCCTCGTTGCCACCGTGAAGTGTAAGCTGCACGCGCACAGACTGCCCGCACTGTGCTGTGCGTGTAGTGACCCACGTCAACATAAAACTCCGCGTTTTATGTTACTCGGCCGATTCTATTCGTAGCGCGTAGCTGCTCGCCGCGGGCCGAAGCCGTCGTAGCCCGTAGCGCGTTCTACGAGTCGCCACTCTTTACCAAGAAATAACACGCAGAAATAGGCTTTTTGTTACACCTGCTCAAAAATGGGCCTATTTATTTACCTATTTATCTACTTAAAACTGTACAGGAAGTGCCGCATTCCGCATTTCGCAGTGCGGGAACTCCCGACTCACGATCTGAAGCACTGAACAACAAGTCGCTAATAAGTGATAATATTTAATAAAAGAAAATCTCCATGTAGTAAAGAAAATACAATTTCAAATAATTGAAGACATTGCAATTAGTTATAATTAAAAAATTCCTTGCCAATTACTAGTAAGTAATGGCACGCGTCGATAAAACAGTTCATTAGTTTGAGCCCATGAACGTATCAATGATTTGGACCGCTCCCTCTTCATGGGCAAATAACAACCTGGCCTGCTACACCTACCTAACACAAATCGGAGTAGGTGGTAGTCGGAGCGACATATATATCAGCTATATATTTTTTTCGTGAAGTCATTTCATTTTTTCCGGAATTTTTCTTCCGCATCCTCCAGAGGCGAGCCTGTTCTGTTCCAGAAACCCTTCGAAGTCGGTCGCAATTAATTTTTTGTATTACTCTCGGCATTTTGTTTTGAAGAGTTCACACTCTCTACAAATTAGCTTAAAATAATAAATGTTCACTATCAAACGATACATTTAAGTCTTATTCGTAACTTCGAGTCGTTCAAATAACTAAATTTGCTCTATTACACACGATAACACACTCGCAACAGCATGCGGCAACGACTGACAGTCTATTTTTAGACCTTTCTCTCGCACGTCCTGACGGGAAGGGGAAACGTGTGAGGGGAGAGTGAAAGAAAGAAAAAAACATTTATTCAACATTGCACACATTATTAAACTTAAAACAATGTTGGAAAAAATAAAATAAAAACAATGCAACATTAAAAGGGCACATGCTCAGCATGGGTGCATATCGTCATTCAAACCTAGCCGAAACGCACTGCGTAACGGTGTAATAAATGTAACTTTACATGTACTCGTAAACTGTCAAAATGGTAAGCGTTTCAAAGTACATGATTTGTGTCACACTTATGTTCACGGAATGCCTCCCGAACCTGGAGGAAGACGTTCATCGAATTCACGTCGAAATATCGTGTCTATCCCGTGTGGGAAGATCACACGTTGCTCTCGTTTTGCGATATAACTTGTAGCGATAATTCGTTCTTTTCCGTACTAGTTAGGTTAGTTAGGTTACACTTAATTACCTGCATGCATAGGTACCGTACCTGCATACCGTACGAGATATGCAAGTAATAAAGTATTAGGCCACACGCGGGCTCTGCGTACAAGCGATCTCAGACGAACTCGAACGCGATGTCTTTCGCACAAAGTATAATAATGTAGAATAGAATATACTTTTCTGCACAAAACTTAACATCAGACATTCCGTAGGTAGGTACCTCGTCAAAACCGCGGACGCCCGGAGTGCACCTCCCCTGTCTTTATACTTTGTGTCTGTACACAAAGTTTTGGATGTAGCTAAGAATATAATTTCGGAATCGAGACGAGCTTTCTTAATTTCATTTTGTGGCTGCTATTTAGAATTTTTAAAATAGTTTCAATACTTCGTGGTCTAACTTTTAACTGCAGATAATATTAATATCGATAATTTAGAAAGAAATGCCTGAATGCAAATTGGCCTGCTTCGTAGGCACTCGACTCTAGTTCCGAGACCATAGGGTTCGATTCTGTGCGAGAATCTTTTTTTTTTATGGACAAAAGATTTTTTGTTAAAGCTTAAAACTATTTAGCTACTAGCCGCCCGGTCTGGCTTCGCACGGCTTTTTATAAGGATCGAAAGCCCAGCCTCGGGAATGAACCCGTTCCTCTGGAGTGTCTTAAAGGATTAATCCCCTCCCCCGAAACTGAAGGCTTCCCGAATGTTATATTTTCCATAGATGGTAAACCTCTCAATATCCTATGATCTGCGTTTACATAACCCGCTCCTCCCGAAACTCTACTACACCCAAATTAATGCCAGCCCGAATCCGGAACTAAAACCCCCAGATTATGTATGAAGCCGCCGACCCCTCTCGTACACACAGACCCCAAAGTTAAACACGACTCTCAAATCACCGCGAGGCGAACGGTCACGTTGTCTGCAAATATCAATAAAAATTTAATCTCTGCTCTCACAACCGATACGACTTTCCAAAATTACTTCATACTCGTATTTCCTGCTGTAAAAAGGAAAAAAAAAATAAGAAACTCACAGGGGAACCGTATTTGTGGACCTTACGGCTCTCGGCCGCTTCGGCCGCGGTACCGGCCGTCCCGCACGTGCACGCGCTCTGGAGGCGGGACGGAGTCGGCTAGCGTGTCTCCTTAAGCAGCGCCCCAGTTTCCAAGGTATTAACGGTGTGGCGGGAGAAGCGGCCGCGACCGGCGCTCCTTTGGCGGGACAGACCGTGGTGACCCGAGGGGGCAGTGTTGGCAGTAATCCACTAATCGAGTAATCATGACTAAATGCCAGAAATTATTAGTCATTATTTTTTATTCTTAGACACTTTTGACTGATGAATACTCATTTAAAATAAAGTGCGAGAGGGGGTGTTGACGTGGGGTGGGGGTGGGGGGAGAAGCGAGGGGCCAGTGGAGGGATCGTAAGGGGACCGGGACCGCGACCGACTGCACCTGATCGCGACTGACTGCTCTCCCGTCCCATGCGCCCGTCCATCGTCCACCTGCACACGCTATGGTTAATTTGAATACAACCCTTGACTTAATCGTATCATGGACTAGACGAGAAGAAGCGGGTTTGGATTACTTCGGGTTGAAGTTATGAGATTTTTGAGGGGTTCACCGTCCACGGGAAACGCTACGTTCGGGATGCCTGCGGTTTCGGGGGAGAGGTTCGATTACTAAAAAGGCTAAAATAATATTTCTGGGGGATTTTAGCCACCTATGGGAAACTCACGAGTACGCGGACAACGTATTTATTCGCGTTAAGGGTGGTCTCCTATCCTTAAATGGACCCGTGCGAACCCCGAGCGAGCAGCTAGTACATAATAAATCGGTGTTTATGCAACAGAACAGTCTCTACACGTAAATTTACTTATTATAATGTAAACTAATTCACGTAATTGTGTACCCCATTGCGTGTGCACAGAACACGTGACTGTCTGGTCGCACGCGCACTCTGAAGGGTTGTCTAGTAAATAATGAAATGTGGAGCTTTTGTCGCGAGCCCCGTAGCCCCGTAGCGCGAGGAGGAGCGTAGCGTGCCGGTGACGTCACGCTGTGGCCGGCTCGCACTATAAGCGACCTTCCTTTTATTCGAGCAGTTCCTCTACACTCTGCATCGAGAAATTTACTGTAATCGAATAAGATGCAGCTGGAGCAGTAGGTACGAGTGATACGACCCGGTAGATACGTCGTCGAGTGCATTCACGTGAGACTTACCTTCGGCGTTATATCAGACCGCACCAAACGTCGCCACGTCACGTCAGCTCTAAATTACTGTAAGTACCTACTTGAATTTATTCACACGGGAGTGTGGCGTCAAGTGTTAGGACGCACATTGCCAATTTCGTAAAATGCCGTCGGTTTATAAAATCAGTGGTTTATAGAGATGCACGCGGCGCTAGCGAGGTGTTCGTACACACGAGAGTTGCCGGAATGTGGGTTGCGACCCTTCACGTCCGGCGGCCCTCCCCGGCCGCGTAGGCCACGCGCGGGCCACGCGCCGTACGGCGGGCCACGCCGCCGCTCTACAAACAGACTCGGCGCTGTGAATATAACTCCGACTCCTGTACAAATATCAAGAATCGAGACATCTTGCCCCTCCGCCGCCGCTCGACACCGCTCGACGCCGCCGCGCCGCCGCCGCTCGCTGCAGTTCGTGTTCGTCTGTCGGATCACTAACCGCTACCCGCTGGCCGCTAGCCGGCGCTGCCTCCTCGCCACGCCGCTACTGACTATTCTGTTTTATGTTTTCATAAAACAGTTTTTTTGAAATTCCATATTTTCAGGATTCCGAATCTCAAAAGGAAAAAACGGAATCCTTATAGGATCACTTTGTTGTCCTTCTGTCAATCTGTCTGTCCGTCTGTCAAGACGCTTTTGCTCAGGAACGGAACTCAGAAAAAAATTAATATCAAATACCCTTGGCCCGTGGTCCCTCGGTGCTGACAACAATTCAAGCTTCTCATCATCAGCAGCCTACTCTAGTCCACTGCTGGACATAGGCCTCTCCCAGGGCGCGCCATTGAGCCCGATCTTCGGCTCTTCTCATCCAGTCGCTGCCAGCCACCTTGCGCAGATCGTACCATGGCTGCTACCGTGACCAGGAATAATGGGGCGGCCGGGAACTGGGGGCCGTTTTCTTTTTGCGCTATTCATGGGAGGTAATGCCATAATCGCCACGCTAGGCCTGCGGGTTGGCGATCGCAGTAGCCGGGTCGCTTGCCCTGATGACGCTGCTGCCCGTCATCGTGCTTCTGGTATTTTGACCCAGCCAGAATTTAAGTGGTTATACCGCCACTAGTCGGTCGCCAGGGACTCGTTAGTTAATCGGCAGGATGCACCACGTGCAGGTGAGTTTGACTTTTGGAGGTCTAGATGTTGGTGACCACCCTTACATCCCATTCAAGCTTCTAACTGAATGCAATCAAAAGATACGGCCAATTGTCATATATTTTGATACTCACAAACTCACTCAACAAAACCTATTATTAACCTATTGTCAACGGGAAGTATCCCGTTGACCTAGAATCAGCATTTGGCACGAAGCAAGAAGTTGTAGGGAATCCTGATTCATAACAAGAGATAAAAAATAAAAGATTGTGGGATTGGCCGCAATAATGAAAATTATGTGTAGGCTAACTATGACTAATTAACTAACATAAAAGAAATATTTAATATCGAAATTATGAAATACAAAATTCTATTCCTAAAAAACTATAAAATTCCAATAACAATTTATTTATGAAAAATGAGAAGTTCATAATAAATATAATTAACTTATTTATGCTCAGGGTGTGTACCTACTCGGATGGGCGGCCCGCCCGCCGGCCCGCTCCGGGCCGGCGGGCGGGCCGGCGGCCTGCGGGGACCACACTGACACAAATAAACTGACACAATACCTAGGTTATTTTTCTAAGCACACTTCCCCGAAATAAATAATTGTTAGGGTCCCGCGGCCATTGATGTGTCAACAAGACGAATGTGCGCGGCGGAACCCTCGCCCGCTGCGATACACGGGCTATCGATTCCCGCCTTTGTGGAGCGTCATAAAGAAATCTCTCTTTTGAAACTATATTTTGGGAGAATGATGAAGTCGTTCGCTTGTTACGTTAGGGCGTGTCGTAGCCGCCCGGGGTGAGGCGGCGGCACTTCGCGAAGCGGCCGGACTCGGGACTGCCCGCAGCCGTGACGACTGTGACGGTCCAGTCAGCCCGGAGTGACGATAAGGTTGTCCGGGAGAGTCATACACTTAGCCTGGTATATGGCTGCTCTCTGTAGCGCCTGTTGTGACTGTGACGCCGGAAATGATATCTCGGAGTTGTCGTCACGGGTCACGTCACGGCGCGTCATCCCGTGAGCGGCCGCGGCGGTGGGTTGACAGCGCGGCGCGATTTCAAATTCCCCGGGACTGCAACAATTTATACGCGTATGCGCGCGCTGTCCTCAGTAGATCCCGGCAATCAAAGCCGAAGAATGAAGTTTGACATTTGATTTACTCACTTACTTCACAATGAACTGGCGTATAATAAAATATTTTTTTTTTTTTTATTTACTTCTAAACCCGCATTTGACCTCGATCTCGCCTGATGGTAAGCGACGATGAGGTCGACGATGGTGCATGCGGGTCCAGTAAATGCCTATTCACTCTGGCCTTGAAGATCCCAAGGTTAAATATCGCGCTTGTAAATATTCCAAAAGATTTGAACGTGAGGCACGTCAGGAGTTCCCACAACTGGCAAGTGGAGATGATTTGACGAGGGTCAGCCGCGACAGGCTCAGGGTGACGGAGACCACGGACCACGACAGTACACGTTAGTCAACGTGTCCTTAGAGCCACGAGATTGGTACTTAAGTACTTATCTATTTTGTGTGATACCCTGGCGAGTGACTGGCCAGGGACTTTTTACACTACGGCCACTCAAACAATATTTGGATCCACTGGCAAGGCAGCTCGCAAGTCAACTTGAATCGCCACTGTCAGAATTCAAACAACAGATTTTTTTTATTGTAAAGTACCTTAAAGTACATTTTTACAACGTCACTTTTTTCACTCTACCGCCGCTTCGTAAGGTGCTATAGCTGAAAGGAAAGAAGCGGCATATATATATCAATACATCATATACACAATGTGCAGAGCTGGAGCTGAATTAAGGACCGAGCCTCTTTACCATTTAAATAGTCATTTATTATATAATAACCCTTTTTAAATAAGGTCTGTCTGATGTGGGTCTTATTTTTTTTCTCTGACATACGTAATACAGTATCAGGTATATTATCAATATTATAATCGTACACAGTGACCCATAAATGATGTATTTACTTTACTAAGTCTAAATAGGGGAACTGCAAGTTTGTTTTTGTTTCTGGTATTGAAATAATGATTATTACATTTTTTCTGAAACAGCTGTAAGTTTTTACGTACAGACATGATATTTTCATAAATATATTGACACGTGACAGTCAGTACATTTGTTTCTTTGAACAGTTCCCTTACAGAGTCCCTGCAACGTAGATTATATATTGCACGAGTTGCCTCCTTCTGTAGCATGAAGATGGTTTCAATGTCAGCCGCTCGACCCCATAAAATAATGCCATAAGACATTATGCTGTGGAAATAATTGAATTATACTAGCCGTGCGGTTGCTATGACTACATCAGTCACTTGTCTTATCTTTGTAACAGTAAAAGCGGGGGAACTTAATCTTCCGGCCAATGAATGTATATGAGGAGCCCACTGAGCGGCGAGTCCAACGTGATCCCTGGGAGAACTGTATCGTTAACCAATTATAGTCCACTGTTATCCAATGCTAGTTTATTTTGTACCTCTTTTACGTTATGCAAAGTGAATTTAATGCATTTGATTTTATTCGCATTCAGAACTAGATTATTAACTGATATTTACCTCAATGAGTTCACTGGCTTGTCTATTGACTTTGAATATGAGTGAAATATCATCAGCAAACAATACGATATATGACATATTCACCACTACATATGGCAAATCATTTATAAACACAAGAAACAAAAATGGACCGGGAATTGAACCTTGAGGAACACTCATTTTAACCAGAGATCGTGAAGATTTCTCTTTATGTATTTCTAACTTTTGGACTCTATTTTCTAAATACGACGTCAGTAACTCGAGAGCCTTACCCGTTGTTACATCGTAATGTTTTAATTTTGAGTAATAAAGTCTCATGGTCAATGCAGTCAAATGCTTTGGAGAGGTCGCAGAAGATTCCTATGGTGTCATGATAGTTCTCCCGAGCGTCGAAAATATGCTGTATCCGTTTAATGTCCACCGGTAGTGGTGGCTAGTGAGTTAGGACAGTAGGGGTACCTACTGTCCTAACTCACTAGTTATGGTAGGGGTAAACCGTATAAGTATGTACCCTTCTCTAAACACTTGACCAAGTGTAAACTGGGCTAATGTGTAGCGCCTCGAAGCGACACGTACCCGCGGGGCGCCGCAGTCGTCGTCAGAACAAGGGGCGCGACGCGGCTGAGGCGCACTTCCTGCACACGTGCACCCCGGAAATTAAAAATGAGCGCGCGCGAGCCGCGCCACAGAAAATACATGACAAATAGGACCCAGAGAGCGGCGCGCCACGACGCGACGTGGCGGGCGAGCCCTGCCCGGTGCCCACTCACACTGGACCAGACCGTCCAGACCACACCCGTATATAGAGGTGGTAGCACTCTGCAGCCAGAATCTAGAAAACTGAAAAATAGATTACTAGGTTTCGGAACGACTGTGATTGTGCGAAAATCGGAAGCTCGCTAAAGTTAATTCATTTTTCACGATAAATTACCTTTACCGTCAGTTGCAAGGAACGTACTAAAAGTTAAGTCTTCATTAAAATACATGTCCCTTTCTATGCCATGGCTCTAGATAGAGGTGACACGAGATCTAAGGAGACGATTTAACAAATAATGATTCTATTTTGTCACGAATAAAGCGCAAAATAAGTAACCGAAATAAATACAGCACTGAAGTCTCAGTAACTGATGACAATCTTTAGTCTCGGGGGAAAAAGCAGATTTTCGTTAATTAAAACAGAAACCGCGGCCGCGCGACTCGCAGCCCGAGTGACGAGCGACAGCGGGCGCGGGCGCGGAGCGGTCTGCTGGGAATTAAAATGTCGCCGCCCGCTCAATTACAAGGGCGCCGCCGGTAAATAAGGACGAAAAATCAAAATTTAATGAAAGCCACTCGCCCGCCGCTCCCGCGCCCTCCTGAATAATCTATGTCGAATGCTCTACCGCGGGCTCTACTCTCGACACGTTCTCGCTTCTGGAGAAATCGCTCTTAAGATCAAACGTGGAATAAAAATTAATAAGAGCATCTATTATTGTAACTACCCTACCTTTCGTTCCCTCCTCTACTCGTTAATATATCGTAAGCGAGATTTCGAATTTAGTTTCTAGTTTCAAAATATTTATATTCAGCCTTCAATGAGAATTATTATACTCATACTCATTTATTGAACCCGAAGGAACTGTCAAAACACTAGGTTAAGTCACAAGATTTACAAGAATATTTAAGACTAATAGATGAAACATAACTGGATACCGATTCGGATCAAAGAACAGCCCGATTTGACAATTTTATACAACAAAAATCCTCAACGTCGAATAAACTGGCGCGTTTCTGAACCGGCCGGACGACACGCGCGGTAGGGCTGACGCAGATAGTGGCGGCTGTAATGAAAGGGCCTAAACAAATTAAACGCCGTGCAGCGGTGAGTAAATGAACGACGTTGTTGATACAATATGGAGAGACGAAGCGAGGCGGGGTCTCCAGGCGAGCTCCTCGGGGCGCGCGGCCGCGCGTGCCACGCGTCCCAGTCATTTCTAACATATGCTTCCACTGATTTCTGTCGCTCATAAATCCACGTGTCGGCTCGTCGTCGTCGACTTCCAGCGCACTCGAACTCTCAATCCGCTCCTCACTGGCCGGCACTCTGTGAACGCCGGACGTACTCGTAACTTAATAAAAAAGCGGCTAGATTTTTCACGTCACATTAACTTAAACCTGTAATATTTAAGAAGGCCGCTGAATTCTTCATTTCACGCGGCGTTATAATTGGGTCAATTGCGCGAACCGCCGCCCGCGCGCGGGGCGGGGGCGGGGGCGGGTAAACACTCGACGTATAAAAATATGGTGCGGTTTTCTTTTCACCCGCAGAAACGCGCACTCGGTGCGCATCGGTTGCCCGTGTAGCGGAAAACGTAAACAGCGCTGCTGCTTCAGAGCGGCGGGATGTTGACCCGGATTTTATGCACGCTCTGCATCCTGGTGCGCTTGACGCGCGGTCGCGTGCGGCGGCGCGTGCGCCGCGACGTCTCGGTCGGGGACCACTGCTTCTGTTGGAGAGGGAACTAAACGTACACTCGTAAACCCGACGACATCTGTTTTACGACTCCGCGTCAATTAGATTAATTTGTAACACTGACCATCCACCTATACCAGTCACACTAGACGTAGATTCACATTCGTCCTCCACATTCAACATCTACCACCTACCTGACACACCAAATGTGTCTGCTGTGTGCTGTGCGGTCCGAGAGAAAAGTAGGTACGTAGGATTCATATGAACGACGCAGTTCGAGCAAATAATGTGAACATTTGCACACGTGTTGCACACCCAAAAGATCATATTGAAAATTAGAGCCTACTCAGATCACCGCTCCTCTACGAGGGGGAGGGTGTCAAAGTGCATGGTTTTCTAACAATGTCCGCAGCTAGTGTGGTGTGAGCCCCGCTCTCGAGGCCTCGCCCGCTCCCGCGCGCGCGCCCGCTCGCGGCACTTCCGCCAAACGCTGAGCAACTTCCAAATGCTTACCTAATGTAATCCACTTGATGCCAAGTTAAAAGTACATCCGTCTTATTCTGACGTCCTCACTAAACTTGTTTACAGCGAGATGTAATTTGTAACCGGCAACCACCGGCGCGAGACCTCTCGCGCGCCGCGCCCGCCCCTCTGTTTGTATCGTTCTCGAAGAGGAGGGGGGGCGCGGCAGGCCGGGCCGGCTGGCCGGGCCGGTGACTTAACAGAATTGTTGAACGGATCATTACGCAGCCCCTGTACATGTTACTCGATCTTTCTAGGGTTCCGTACTTCAAAAGGAAAAAACGGAACCCTTATAGGATCACTTTGTTGTCCGTCTGTCAACACGCTTTTTCTCAGGAACGGGTAGAGGTATCGAATTGAAATTAATATCAAATACCCGTGGCCCGTGTTCCCTCGGTGCTGTCAACAATTCAAGCTTCTAACTGAATGCAACCAAAAGACACGGCCATTCGAGTTACATATTTGGACTATTTTTGACAATCACAGGCTCTCTCACAAAACCTAGAGGGTACTTCTCGTCGAATTTGGCACGAAGCAAGGTCTCATATATCATATTATATATCACCTAAAAATCCTAATTTTACGATTACAAACTTACATTTGTAGGTGACACAAATACCGTGGTATAGACCTATGTATAGTAAAATATATTATTCTAGTACAAAGCTAAATTTGTTATTCAATCCTACATAACAAAGGAAGATCCGATTTTTTTATGATTACAAATTACATTTGTAGGTGATACTCCGACCGTGGTATAGCACAATATATGAAAAAAAAATATTCAAAACAATTCTAAGTGTGTCATTCAATCCTACGTAACAAAAGGTGATCCAATTTGGATCCGGTTTTTTTTTCAGAGTACTTAGCTATGTCTGTTAAAAAATTTACTAGTTATTTCCAAGATCTTGGAGTATTTTTGATGTCAGATAGGATCTCCGGAATGGTAATAGGCTAGATCGAAATTGAGCTCAAATATTTAGGTTCGCGGTTCGTTTTAAAAATCTAACCCTGGGGATCTGATATCTAACTGACGAAGAGTTACTGAATTTCAATGTAGGGAATCTTGAGACATAGCAAGGCAAGAGATAAAAAAATTGAAAGATGGCGGCCATACATAAAATGAAAATTATGTGCAGGCAGGGATTTTAAGGAGCTATGGCGAGGCCGAAGGCCGACCTCCACTTAAGGCGAAGCCCGGAGCATCCCTCTCGTCTTTAGGCGCCCAAGGCGGTACGCCTTGGGCTAATCACCTGCGCGCCAGACTTGTGCTCCCAGCCCCGCCCCTCCCCGGACAAGAAGGCGCGTAGGTACCTACTCGTAATGACTCGTATATTATGATGTAACTTTCGACAACTAGTTATGGTCCACTGCCGGGTGCACTGTCCAACGGTTCATTAAATCGTTGTGCACGTGGCGCCAACCCTCTCCCAGGTAGATGGGAGGTCGTATCGCCTATCGTCTCCCGGAGCGGCCGGGAGGACGCGGGCCGGGTGCTGACGATAGGTAACAAAGTCGGGAGGCGACCGTTTAGTTCCACGTTACCGCGACAATGGCGAGCTAGTCGAGCGCTAGTCGTCTGAGACAGTAAATAACTAATTGTGTTACATGACGACATGCGACCGCTCCTCCTCGCGAAGCTGATAATTTGTCCCATCGGGTAACAGATGGATACGCAATGTACTCAGTTTACCACCACCGTCGTTAAAATACTTTTACGGCGAAAAAAAGGGGGATACAAATGTTTGTCTCAAAATAATTAAATCTGTCTGGTAGACCCGAGACTGGGCACTGTCAGCCCGAGCCCGTTCGACATCAGTGGACCGACCCGGCACAGCTCCGCGGCCTCGAGCGCACTCTGCGAATTATAAGTTCCGCCGCACCGTTCGCTCGGAACTGTGAGCTGCATACATTATAAATGTTGCTCACTTTAAACTAATTAACACTCGGCTACAATCAGGCGGCGCGCTATGGATGGCGAGTTTGTTTATAACATCTCGTCGCGTCTTCTGGACTGAAATTACAATTTGATTGTCCATTTGTGCTTCAAAGTAAAAAGAACAACACCAGTGGTTAGGAATTTATTTGGCCGAGATACGATAAAAACTTCACCGCACTCCACGCCGACGTATGAGAATCTCGGTGAGACGCGGCACGCTCCACGCTGACGCGGTTTACTCGTTCAATTTCGTGCTTTCTTGTCGCGAAACATTGTAGAATCACGGAGAAGATTCGGGTCGCCCTTCGTCGCCGTACCTCAGAATGCGCCAAAAATGTAGTCGCCATGAATAAACCGACGACGGTCGCGTCGAATACGCAAAGGTTAATAAATTATGAATTCCGCCCTCAGATATGCTGCAGCTTATCTTCGTAACATTCAAATTATACAATGTGGAGCGTCGCGTGTCGAGCTGCCGCCGCCGCACCGCGCACGCGTCCCGTGCGCGGTGCGGCGGAGTCGCTTCGCTCTTACTTATTATATTAGTAACTATGTATATGGATATTAAACCTCCGGATATTAGTCCCCTCGCCGGACTCACAGGTCACAGGCTCGTACATACAATTTCAATTAATAAGATGGAGTCTCTTGATAAGTGTTGTCGATGACCTGCATGCCGGCCCACATTCGAAGGCTCCGTCCGTTCTGAATCAAATTAACCCAAAATTGGTCCGTTATCTCCCCGAGACCGTGCAGTTTCCCTCCTCATTGGTCTCCCTCACAATGGTGGCGGGCGTTCGTTCCTTCGTGGTAGCATAACGCTAAACCGGAACAAACAAATGTCGACTCAGTAAACTGAACATTCGTTCGGCTCGAGCGGTAGCGCGCGTGATCTGTGGGAGACGGGATCAACATTGAAGTACTACAAATCCACTTCAAGTTAAATCTATTAGGTAGTCACTTATGGAGATTGAAATATAAAATTCAGAACAAGCGGCAGGTACGGCGGCAACTTTGTAACTCGCCGAGATCCGGGCGGGCGCGGGCGACTTCATAACATATTTTCTTTGCGCACCGAGCCGCGGCGGCCTCGGCGCACTCGGCTCCGCTTCAGATGATGTCACTCTAGTGAAATACAAATTTATGTCGGTTACATACAATAATTATAATTGCGTCGAACTGTATGCAAACGGCAGTTCACTATCGAAACATTCAGAAGCGACGCTGTCATACTTTTGGCTGATAATAAAAATAAAGAGTATCGGCGTTCGCACACAGTTTAATATTCGATGGTCGCGTAAACCCTCCTCCGCCTGCACCGGCCCGGCCGCATTCAGATATAGTAACGATGCGATAATTACTTATTATATCCTGCGAACAGGAGCACACACGAGTACATCCAGGTGTCGATCATCAACAATCACGTCGGGGACTTTGGAATTCGTCTATATTTGGTTGGAACGTTTCTTTTCGTGTTTTGTTTAATTTAATTCATCGTCGCTATGAATGAAGCATAATTAAATGTACCGCGCGGTGTGAAGTGAGAGGGACGCCCTCTCGCACATAAAGCGGCGGCATTATGCGAAGCATCCCTGATGTTATTCATACCGGTCGGGCGGTGCATTGCGATTCAGAGGCGCGGGCCGGAGCGGGCCGGCGCCGGGTCGCGGGCGGGAGTCTATGACCGAGATGTTTATTAATGTCCATACATTCTAAATTTCAATGTATGGGAGAAGTGGCGAAATTAAATAAGTATTGAAAGTGGTACGATATGCTAGCCTTGGGTGGGGTGTTTACAGAACTCAACCCTCCGGTCCCCTCCCCTGCTCCTGCCCCTAGAAAGGTCCCTTTTTACAGTTTTTCCAATATTGTACGAAACCGGTAAGAGCTACGACATAAGTGTTAAAAGCGGAAATAATCTTTAATAAATTCTACACAATATGGTTCTACATTATCTTTTGATAGGACCAACGGTTCAAAAGTTTTATCCGGAATTTAAGGAAGACATTTTTATTTTTCAACCCCCGACCGATCGAGGCGTGTTATAAGTTTGTCTGTAGCATCATAACTTGAGAATGGATGGTCCGATTTGAATGAATGAATGAATGAATACTCTTACTACTGCACCCGGTTTTATTTATTTAATCGATAATTTAGTCGAGAGTGTTCTTAGCTATGTCTGATAATCCAAATACTATAGACTATATAACTGATAGTTTTATGGAAACAGAAATAGGTATTACAAAATGATCAAAGACGAAAATTATCATTATTAAACACTCTGGCCTTCCGATGAAGAAATCTGAAATTTTGCATAATTTCACGTTTTATCTCAAATTATGTAAAAGCTACTAGAGTTACCAGAAAGTTATTAGGGCATAAATAAAGGAGCATGTTTGTTTGTTATGGTATGAATTAATAAATATGTTGGAAAAATCTGTACAATATGAATATCTCTGCGATACTAAAGCAATACATACCGGCCGAGATTAAATAACTCGGGAACTATTGTGCATTTAAAATTAAATTAAATTTATTTATTAGGTAAACACAACAGATTACACAACAAGGGAAATTACAGAAAAATCATTATAACGTTATGAGCTAGGTCGTAACCCTTAACGTGTAAACACGGCACGGTCAGGAAGTGGGAAATTGATTGTTGTACAAAATGAATAAGATTTTGTTTTACAGAAGGAATTGGCATGTTCAATTCCTTTATTACCTCGTTTTTCAATCAATCATTTTCAATGAAATTACCAAGAACTGGCCATAACTTTTGAAACATAGGTCCTGTTAAAAATATTTAGAACCATATTACGTATAATTTACTATGGATCACTTCTGCTTATGAAAGACTTGTAGCACTTTTAGCGGTTTCGTACAATATTGTAAAAACTGTGAAAAGGCAGTACCTAGGGGAGGGGACCGGAGAGTTGAGTTCTCTAAACACCCCACCCAAGGCTATCATATCGTACCACTTTCAATACTAGTGGGTCAAAGTAGTGGGATCACGAGTGGTATCCAAATTGCGCCACTTAAATTTCCAGAAGAATGGACTTTAATATAAACAGTGAGCGATGGAGTACCTCCGCCCACCGCTCAGCCGTGCTCCTGGCCACCACCGCTGGGGGGGACGCGGCTAACGGAAACAAGTTTGCGAACACGAGCATCAGGTCCCCAGTAAAACATATAGAACTAACCGTTCCAGAAATAGTTCAACTTAGATAAACTACGGCGAACCCGAACGAAATTCAGGCACTAATGAATAAAACTCATTCGATTCGCGCCGCTAACCCGTTTCGTGACAAAACTATCTCAATAAAAAGCACTTTCCGTCGTTCACGTCGCACGACGCTAACCGAACACTCGTGACGTCCACAAAAAGGCGGCGAGCCCGTCAGGCCCACCACGCATAATTAACAGAAAATTGCTCCATTACACCGCCGACCCTTTTAGGGTTCGCGTTATTATGTGTCGCCGTCGATTAACATTGTCGTCTGCGGGTTAGACGATGTTTTTGTAGGACCGGAGGTGCCGCCCGCCCTCGGCGAGCATCGCTCGTGGCCGGCGGGCGCCGGACGGCCCCGTGCACTGCACGCGCCCGCGTGTGCCGCCGGGCCGTTCCCCCGGCTAGTCCCGGAGATGGAGGCCCGAGCACTCGTAGGACCGTCTCCCCGACCGAGTATCGGTACTGTCGGTGATCGACGGCGCTCGTCGCAGTACGAGACGTGGTCGCGCACCGGACCGTACAATTTTAGTCGTGTATCGATCTGTCTGCATTGATCCAGCTCCCGGTACACTACTTTCGAAGCGGATTTTTTAATTTTAAACTTATCACTCCTTCGTTTCTCGAATCGGTAGCCTCACGCCGCGTCACACGTCGCTGTATCGAGATTTTCTGTCTGTCAGTCGGGTGCAGTCGGCCTCTGCGCCGATGGCGAGCGCGCACCGGTCAGGCATCCATACGGTACCGGGCCGTCGCTCCGGGAACCAAAGACTATAAAGAGCATACACAACGTTTTGGATACATTTAAAACAAACTTTGACATAATTTCAGCTGCCTATTGCCCGTGTCACAGATTATCGGGACCGCGTCTCACTCTCAGCTGTCGCACCGATGGACACATGTCAGTCACAGAGACGCACATTGCACCCGTACTGCGTCGGTCCCGCGGAGGTCACCTTCTCTTTGTCGTCAGCCAGCTGTCGCACAACGCGACGTAGGCGTCAACTTCCAACTCACACAGTCAAACCATTGTATGAGCTATTGGTCATTTTGTGATTTGGGTTAAATACCCTGAGTGTATTGTATACATAATAAAGTACCCCATTCTGTCCGTGCACAGCACAAGTCCAGTCCGTGTCCATTGTTACTCGAAGCGACTAGTAGTTAGCCCGTGACCGTTTTATGTGGACACGAGAGGTCTACAAGTTTTTACACGTGACGCGATCTGACTGAATTACGTACTTAACCTGCATTTGACCCTGGATTTTCTTTCTGAGGAAATCCTGTTGAATTTATAATATTTCGCATAAAGTGTTACCCAGTGCCGAGCTCTCTCTCACGTTGTAGCACTCTAAATGCATTCAGAATACATTGTAACTGGCTGTGAATTGAAACTTTGTCTTTGCTAGTTATTTGAGCTCCGAATTATCTCCCGTGCTGTTTGTATAGAGTACTGTGCCGCCTTTGTACGGTCACATAAGTACTCGGAGAACTCCCTCAGCGGCTGAAACATTTTAGCTGAGATATTATGTTGTCGAGGTACGCGGCAAAGACCAGGTAAGTTACAAACACTGAGTTAATTAGCAAAACCGGTGTTAACGAAACACAAAGCCACCCGGCCACCCGGCGGCCGGGTGGCCGGGTGGCCGGGCCGGCAGGAGCATTATCATGCAAATGAGGATAAACTACGCTTTAATTCCGGTTAATTCTGAGCTGAGGAATGTACTTATATAGGTGTAGCCATTCGGCGTAGAACCTCCCGATCCCGGTGATCGGTACAGTACAGTACGGCACCCACCGGGTGGGACTATACGCCGTGCTGAGCTGTACATTGACAGAGAGAGCGGAGTGAAGGTTTCTAGAGTAGAACCACGAGCGAGCGAGGGATGCAATTATCTGCGTCACCCGAGATGGAACACTCTCTGTTCCCTCCTCTGTACGAGGTAAAGGCACTTGTTCTATTAGCATTTTTAGATCGGCTACTCTTGCACGAAAATATGCACTTTATAACCAAGGTGCGATGAAAATATTTAATCATTATGGACCCTGTGGACAACTCGAAACAAGGATAGGCTGGGGATGTACTGTTGCACAGTTGGTGTAGGTGTTATTAAACCACCTCCATAACGATTTCCTCTAGGGAGGGATGTTCAATTGATTGAAATAATATAGGTATAGTTATAGTTTTTATACAAATAATAGAATGTATTATTTTGTTTCAGGTAAGTGATCGCCAGCCGCCGCCGCTTGGCTCTTCTGCTGAACAAGTAAGTCTAACATTAAGATCTAGTGCTCGTAAATCAGTAAGTAGATTATTAACTGAAAGGTATTATCAACTAACTATAATAACGGATGCCGATTACCGATCATAATATAAATTCAAAGTAAAGATATCCGGGAATAAAATGTTTGGTTACTCACGAGTAGGTGCCGTTAAATTATGAATTTCATCCAGGGAAATTAAAGTGCTCGTACACTGCACTACTTGTCAGACGGACACTCGTACAGACTTTTATTTTATGCGAGAAAATAACACATTTTCGTGACCGAAGTCCGCCTAATAGATCGGGACGGAACCTTACAATTGACAGCCATTAATACTGAATGCCCGTATTCCGTCCCTGTACAATAAGTTCGTATAACGACGCCACGACACGGCCCCCTGTCGCATGAATCCCGGAGTCCAACATTTTTAACCCCCGACCTATCGAGGGAAGGCGTGTGATAAGTTTGACACGTTTGTCTGCTTGTGTGTTGGTCTGTGGCATCATAACTTAACAACGGATGATCACATTTGGACCCAGTTTTTATTATTTAATAGATAGATAGATATAAACTGTATTTGCTGTTACAATGAACGCTTACAAAATACATACGAGTACATTATGTATGCATGAATTTAACGATACTTTATATTGTCAACAACAGAACAACAGAAAGTCGATGACTCGGCATTTGTTGCTGCGGGCGCACGCTGGCGCTCGCAGCGCTGATCTTCCGTCAGAAACATAGAGAATTTTTGTCGAGAGTGTTCTTAGCTAGGTCTGATAAAAATTGGACCGGTGGTTTCCAAGATCTTGGAGTATCTTTGATGTCAGATGGGATCTCTGGAACGGTAATAGCTAGATTGTTCGAATTTGCGCTTCGGTTCTATTTAGGTTCATGGTGCGTCTCCGACATCTGAAACCTTGAGGATCTGATGATGACCAGGGGCTTTCTTATGTTTTTGTTTAGAGTTATTTAATTAGCAATACTACTTACATTGCGGCCCGCGTTTGAAACATAAACAAAAGGAATCCCACGGTGCGCCTTAAAGATCACATTAACGTTTCACCTGAAGGCGGGGGCGCTCGACGTCGCGGCGGTCGGGGGCGGCGGGGACGCGCGCGGCCACCTACAATTGTTAAAAGGATTATTTGAGAGTGGGTCCAGGAGTAATGGAGGCGCAGATGGTCACGCGCCTCGTGGTGGTAGGGCGGGTGTGAGTAGTGCGCTGTGCAGGGCGGTGGAGTGGACCTAGCGCAGTCCGATTCATCGTTAGTCAGGACGGAGCTTCCAACCGACAACTTGAATGTTAAAGTCGTCGTAAAATGTCTAAAAGTAATTCGTATTTAGATAAACATAAATTATAAATAAGCCCCCCCCCCCCCCCCCCCCTCCGCAAAATCTCACCATATTTAATTTCCCCTTCATAATCTAACTCTATTCAAACTCCAAACCCGATTTCACTCTTACTGTAATCGGACAAAGTTTTAATTTCAACGATGGGATTAAAGAGGTCGCCGGTTGTAAGTTTTTACAAGCAGTTACCTGTTGCAGCCGCCGGTTGCCGGCGAACTGTTATGGACTAAAAACTACGATTCTAGGCGACGAGGCGCTTTGCGAGGGTTCCCGGGGCGCGCGACTCCACGCGACTCGCGAGACACGTTCAAAAAGTATTTGGAATGACTGACAGAATATGTTACAACCGACTTCGGTTATTTAACAATAACAAAACTTTATCAATTACGAAGTGGTTTACTACGTACGAATGAGGTTTCGGTTACCTACTTGTTACCAATAGTTTTGAAGGCACTGATCACGTTCCAGGTAAACACCGACGCAAATACACAGCTTTGGAAATAATGTGTGCCGGGTGCACACTCGCGTATTCCTTCCTCAAATAATCATGTTGAAAAAGTAGATTTTTCACCGACGTTTCATTATAAAGGGCCGCCAATAAATATTCGTGAAAATCTTGCCAAAATTAATTTCCGCTCAGCACCTCGCTGCGATAGATCTGTCGACGAGATCTCAGAAATGAAAAGGGAACGTTTCAGAGGGAACACTTTTTGTCCGCTCGAAAGGTGTCGGTAATTTTATAGACATTTGGGAGGTGTGGGTGCGCCGCGCGGCCGCCGCGAGTCGGCGCGGGGCCGGCCACCGGCCGCGATGGACATGACGAGATAAAGTTTCATCTCGGGAATTTGGCACGACTGACATTTTTAACTTATGAATTGAAAGGTTCCGTTTTTAGTGAATCGTCTTCTCTTTCGTTTTTTGTCACAGGCAAAGAAACGTCGAGGTGTTGTATTCAGTCAGCTGAGTACTTCGTTCTTGAGACAACAAGCGTACATTCATTCTACTTATTTATCATCATTATATTTATAACGACGAGTTCACACGTGCTAGCCGACTATACACACTATACACTACACGGGCACACATTAGCCGATAAAAAATAACACTTGTCACAGTTACGGGCGCTAACAAAAACGTTTCACATGAACCAGCGAAAAATATGGTCGTCGCAAATCACGCAAAAAGCGCCTCGCGGGGCGAGCGAGGGGAGCGTGAGCGTGTGTGGGGGGGGATCGGTGGGGATGTGTCAAATGAGCCAGACAAATGGTGTGTCGTGTCGAGTCAGGGATTACTAACGCGCCGTCCGCCGCCGTCCGCGGCGTCCGCACCACACTGGCACTAGCGCCGTCGTCGTGCCCGCGCCCTCCCATTGCCGTGACTCTTGTAATGCGCGGTCAGGTCTCGTCCACAAAGCCGTAGTGCCCGTCTTCGAGATCCGAGAGGCACATCCGTATCGCCGAGTATGTACTCGTGTTGAAAGTATCATCTGCCCGCCGCTGGCCGAGTGGACAGCATATCGCTGTCAGCAGCTACAACACATCGCTGTCGAGTCCCGTCAGCCCCGAACTGGTGTAGTAGTCGGTCCACAAACTTGTCAAAGTGCATGACCCTCGCACAAGTTACCTGTCAGAGGCGTGAGGGCTTCGCGACGAGTTCACGGCGAATACTTCTGACAATCGAGACCGGTCATCGAACTTGGTTATCAACGCGACTGCAGCCGTATGGTATGACCACTTCAGATACGTTTCTGATGATGAACGAGTCAATGAGCAGTGAGTGTCAAAATAGGTTAACTTTGCATTTGATTCAAGAAACTAAAAGAGAAACATGAAACTCGAGGGTTTCCCTCAGCTTGTATATCTCACTAGTGGAGACTCCAGAAAAGGGTGGTATTTACTACTGCTTTCTGCTCGACTTAAATAAATAAATAAATACAAATAAATTTATTTTGCAACTTACAATTAATACATGGTTGATGCTCTAAATCCCGCACTAGGATACCCTGTGGCGCGGGATTTAGGCTCTTCTATTTAGGAACAATTGGCAACTTACAACTTTGCAGGCACACTACCGTTTTCCCAGATTGACGTCCGTGGGGTCACAATGTTGAGGAACATAATGTGTGGGGAACATAAATCTTTAACTTTTTTTAAAGAAAAGCTAGATAAGTAGGTAGGTGTAGGTACTTATGCCTGTTTCAAATGAAATGTGCCGCCACATTGCGATATGATAAAGCGGAAAACCGGGACAGGTTTTTTTCGGAAAACAGAAATCAGATATTTTTTTATTATAAGTACCTAAGCACTTTTTACTTCACTCACTTTCACTCTTTTGCTGAAAGGAAAGTAGCGGCGCAAGAAACTTTCAGCAGCACATCTTTTGAAATAAATATATATCTTACAATAATTATGAATACAATCATATATGTACACAATGTGCAGAGCTGGAGCTGAATTTAGGACCAAGCCTCTTTATCATTTAAGTAGTCATTTATTATATATTAACCCTTTTTACATAAGGTCTGTCTGATGTGGGTCTTACATTCGTATTACATTATCTGGTATCTTATTATAAAATCGTACACAGTGACCAAATGATGTGTTTACTTTACAAAGTCTGAAGCGTCGGACCACAAAGATCGGAGGTTTAACGTCAGTACGTAACTAAAGATTATTGCATTTCATTATATTCGGAGTAAACTAATACCCGCCGTGTGCGCTGCGGGACTCCCCGCCCCGCGCACCCCGCCGATGCCGTCCTCGTTATCCCTCTAATAGAGTTTAGTCTGTCAAAGAAACTCACTAATCGTGTTGCAAAGCGCCAGCCTTTGACCGCCCCGCCCGCCCACTCGACGCCGCGCGCCGCGCGCCGCGCCGCCGCGCCGGAGGAACTGGACGCGGGGCGCGTGGCGCGTCGACACTGTACTGCGACACTAGTGTTGCACTCGAGCAATGGTACTTGAAACAGGTGAACGGTTCGGATTCTAGAGGAGTTTACTTGCCTTTCCTCGCCTGTACGAGTATGCACACAACCTTTTTAACACACCTGATGGCCACTCATTCATTGCATATCGTTAATATAACCATCAAATGTGGAATATCGAGGTAACTTTGGAAAAAAAATTCTATCGAGAAAACTTTCCCGAATCGTGTTTTTGCGCTGGTTTTATTTTAGATTATAGTCAATACACACATATCCAAATCCCACAGTCGTAACCTTCGTAGGAATAAATAGAAAATGTGTTTAAAATTTTACATGACTACTACTTACAATCTAATAGCTGCTGTAAAGGGGCATTGTCAATTAACATTAACATTATTACTTACACACTTAAAGGGGCATACGCAGTACATACTACCGATGTAATTTAGACAGAACAAAATAATACTATTATTTATAAAATATCATAAAATTGAATTAACAAATAACAAAATAAAAAAATGTTAAACTAATATAATATTAGATTGAACATTGAGTGGAGCTCCATATTTATTAAAAAAAAATTTACATACGAGTATCTGTTTAAAGGATTCGTTACTACTCGTACAATCTATTGTGGCTTCAGAAAACATGTTGTAGAATTTAACACTATCATTAATAGAACTGTTCGACTTCCTAATCTACATTTAACTGGAACAAGTTTACGTTTATTTCTGGTGTCAAACGAGTGTACATCAGATTGTTTTGGAGTACTGGACAAGTTAATCCGTGCGTATAAAAGATTAGAATAAACATAAGTCGAGTAAAATGTCATGATACAGGCGTCTTGAAATGTTCCACGGCATGACGTTAGCGGAGATGATATCGAGTGAAGAGTCCTGATCGCTCTCTTTTGCGAAATGAAAATTTTGTTAGCAGTCGCAGTATTCCCCAGAACTTAATTCCATAGCTCATTGTGCTATGTTTATAATACGATTACAGATGGCAGTAAATTACTTAATTGATTCGCTTCGAGTAACGCGTAATATAAATATCGATGTAGATACTTTGCCCGTCGGTAAAAAGTAAACAAATACTCAATAACAAGGCAATTAAGAGTTTGTGCTCACCTGATACCTGTGCTGATTTGATAATGAGTTGGGGCAGAGAATGTGGATACTAACGATAGGCGCGCGTGACTCGGCATGCCGGCCGCGTTGTGTCGAGGTCCGAGGCCCTTGAAACAGGCCGCAACTAGTCGGAGGACTTCCTACTGTCTTCGGCGTGTAATCCCTAGTTAATTACACATTTAAGATGTCTTACTATAGTTTCAATTCTAAAAAAGTTACGTAAGGGTGTACTCGCTCTCCATAGTCAATCATGTATACCTAATTCCATCCCTCATTCTCCAAAATTCTCTTGACGATAAAGGCGGGAATTATAAAAGTGGCTCAGGGCTACATTGACCGGAGAGTGTTGATCCATTAATTGTAATTTTTGTGGCAGTAAGATAAAATTAACCCCCCTTTCGCGTGTGGAATACTCACCCAAGTGAGGCAATTTAGAGGACACGTTTATTCGCCCTTTGTGACGTGCAAAGTTGAGGTTTCAACCCTTCCTGCGAGACAAACTTTTTCGCCCTGAAATTTGGGCAAATATTTCAAAAGGACGGCGCCCACCGCCCCTAATGGTCGCTCACGGCGAGCCGCGGTTCCTTAACATTATCAACATATTACTTCATCATTACCAACATTCGTCCGGACCCCGTGCCGGCCTCACCCACGACGTTCCTGCAACCCCGGCTACGTCACGTATCACTCTCTCTGTGTGACCAGGCACAGTGATCACTGGTCATAAACTATGTGTTAACTTGTCGCGGTATACGTACGAGTAATTAACATGTGTCGGGTGAACGCCGCCGTAACCATGTAGAAAACAACGGATTACAGTAATCGTCTTTAAAATTGACGTTCCGTTATGTGTTTTAATAGAATTTAAACGTTGAGAACATAACTCCACAAAAAATATAAAGTAAATAATTTAATTATGTCAGGTTTGGCGGTAAACCGCCCGACGCTAAAAGTTCGTAGCTCTCGTCGTAGCTGTGGCCGCTCGTAGACGACTCAGCGAGGAGTTCTTATTCTGACCACAAAAAGGGTGTCGCACGTTCCCAGTGTGAGGTCACAGTGCGTCGAGCCCGCAGGCCGCCCCGCGTCGCTCGCCGCGCGGCGGCGGCGGCGGCGGTGGCGGGGCCGCAGGCGTCGTCGTCAAAAGTTCCAATTAAGTTTTCTGTTTCCGCCTAAGTGGCGATAAATCTGCTCGAACTTGAGGCAATTAGTCTTAGGATTAATCGAGCAGTATAGCTACTTAGTCGCTTGAGCCGCGACCACCTCTACTGCTGCCACACCCCGAACGTTAAACTGAGCCTGTTAATGTGTACTCTTCTGCATTTAGACTGCCGTATATCTGATAATAACCGTCCAACGATAGCATTACTTTTGAGTGGCGATAAATATTCGAATTTGAACGTTAAAAATTAAGCATGATACAATTCGACACACATACAAACGTCGTCTGCGCAAGCCGGTCGTACGTTCATCTTTCACCCCACACGGCGCGGTGCCGACGACGACGGTCCGAACGAACCGGGGCACTCGGTCGGGTCGACGATATACCTTTATGATGATGAAATTGAACGATTTCCCTGGTTGTCTGACGAAAAGTATTCATTCATCTATTCCAAAGAAATTTTATATAATATTGATTCGTCGAAATAGTTATTTGCATATGTTCCACAGAAGATTCATCGTTTATTTATAATGCGAACACAAAAGCGAGAGGGATCAGACGCGGTCTCCTGCGTGCGTACATAGGTAAGTAGGGTGTTATCCGGTACCAGTACGACCGGTATCGATTGATGTGGAGACGTTCGCGGACACCTGCTCCGGCTGAGGCGGCCTCGGGAAACGTAATATTTCTTAGATTGAGTTCGTGATATCGGGAGCTGCTTGTGATGACGATTAGCGACGCACTCGTCACGCGCCGCTGCGTGTCTAATACCGGCGGGCGGCAGCTCTGCCCTGTTCTGCAGCGAGCAGTCAAAGCGATGAACGTGATAAGCTATTTATTACTCGTCCAGAAATACTTATAACTCGCAACAGGATCGTTTTCCTTCATTGCTACCGGGTCTTATTGGAATACCCATTATTGGAATAAAAATTATAGTGTAGGATAGGTATACAATGTTTAGTTAAAAGTCTAAAAGCAAACATAAGGCGACGCAATGAAGACATCGCCCGCGCCCGCTGTGACCACACTCGCGGCTGCGGCGCTAGAGCGGGCGCGGGCGGGGATCGACACGCGGCTGCTGAGCAATATTCATAAATGTAAATTCCGGACTTAGCAGACGTCCCCACGTCCCCACGTCCCGCGGGGCCGCGTGCCCGTACGAACTGAACGCCACTAAATGATGCGATACCTTCTCCGCCACTACGGGATTCGCTTCCGGGATTATTGAATACATTTACAGCGATGCCAAAATCTCAATTTATATTTTATGACAATTTATCTCGACGACCACCGTTTTAGATTCTCTCGCACTGAGACGATATTGGCAAAAACTTACCTACTCGTACTTCGGAAAACGATTACCGTTTTATGCAGAATTTGTGTGCCGTGGAATAAAATCCCGGCGCCGTGAGCCGCCGCGAGCTCGTCTCGTCTCATAATAATAAACTAAAAGCCCTCTCCCACGTTGTCTCGCGCCGACAGGTGTCTAGTGCTGATATCCTATCACATTTGCACGCCTTCCCCCTTCACCCATCCAAGTCGCCGTAAAACAATCTCGCCGCCCGCGCCCGCTCCGCGCCCGCGCCGCGCCGTCTCGCGCCGGCCGCTCTGCGAACGTACGGGCAATTCAATAACCTTCATCTATCGCGCCGCGCTAAAAACACGGGAGTCTTCCCTTAGGCCGGGGCCACACGGGCGTGTTTTGCCGGCCCGGGCTCAAAATGCGCCGATTTGGAGTCCGGGCACCGGTTTATCACCGCACACACGCGGGTCGGTCGCGCTCTCAGACTTACTACGGCCGCCGCGCGCCGCCGCGATCGGTGCTCTCACAGGGATGATAGTGTACGATTATTTATTTAGTTAGTTTTTATTCATGCAGTTTTGAGACTATTTCAAACAAATTTATTCAGAACCGAGCACCATTATAATAACATTTTATTAACAGACTTCAAAAAAAGGATGTTATTGTACCGATTTCGATTATTCTTACACGGATGTGACATTCATATTACTGGGAAGGTTTTTCGTCCATCATCCACCATCACTGATGATTATTGTCATTCTATATTATAACTTACAGAGATTTCTAACCAATTATATTGTTTATGCAATTATATGAAGAAGATATAGTTTATAATTCTGATTTCTAAAGCATTTTTTTTTTCGTTTGGATCAGGACCGTTTAATTTTTCTCCATACAATTTTGTATGAAAACTGATTTCAGGTGAATTTCCACTTATAATTTTTAATATAAAACACACTTCCTTCTAAGCTATTATATTTTAAACAACGTACTATTATTTCTTTCAACCAAGTTATCGTTACAAATATACCTATTCTGTCAACATAAAGAAATACGACGGGTTCCGTAATTACAGAAAACCGTGACGGAAATTCGCGACGCGAAAAAAAACCGCTCAGCACGGCGGACGTCGCCCGACCGAGGAGCCGTCCCGGTCGCCCGAGACGTGTGTGGCTATATACGACCAATCTATGCAGAGCGCGCCTTCGGGTGCCCGGACCGGCCAAACCGAAAGGCGACCGCCCCGATCACTGACTAACCGGGCCGGGCGAACGGCCGTATGGCAAGGTCATTTGTATTGAATTCGCGCCTCCAGGCGAGCGGCAAAGTCGCCCGGCCCGCACATGTGGGCACAACCTTATGCGACGATCCTCTCGCGGGGAATTTTTGATGTCCGCTCCGAACTGTAAACGAGGGCGGCAGATGTGGTGCCGCGCGCGCGCGGGGCTGACCGGGGACCGATACACTCGGAGTTAGGGGATTTTGTATTGAATTAGTCGTTGAGCGACCGCACAGTAATACATTCCGTGGACGGATGTCCGCTACGTGCGTCGCCGGTGTGTGCTCGGCGAGGGCGCCGCGGTCCACGCGCCGCCCTCGCCGAGCAGGCTCGGCCGGTCAATGCCGGGGGTCTAAATTAAAAATACCTGCGCAAGGAAGACAAAGCCGGGCGTCCCCGCCGGGGCCGGCGGCGGGCGAGCGGTCGAGCGGGCGAGTGGGCGTTTTCCTAATACCGACAATTATTGCGCCGTCTTTGTGCTGCGCGAATTTATTAAAAAAATAAGAGATGCAAAGCCTTCAAAGTGCGCGCGCATATTTGAGGGAAAAATCACGCGAAATGGTAATATTCTCGAACACCTTATTTTGTGTACGATGTTCTGCGGTCTTGGGCTGACAGAATATTGTAATTTAATTTTTTTAGAAGAGTGACTGTGGTTAAAAAACTATGGTTAATCGTGTGATGTGTATACCATAGCACCATATTTTGTGATATATCACTTGAAAGAATAGATGCATAGATTTTTAGTATACTATTAAGGTAATAATAAAATAATAATTTAAGAATTGTGCAGACGAACTGACAATGCCTTTTTGGGCCCTCATAAACCAATCCTTCGAGGAGGGTTCCTTCCCAAACTTGTTAAAAAAATCCATAATAAAACCTATCCACAAAAAGGGCGACCAAACAAACCCTAATCAATATCGTCCCATTGCCCTGCTACCTACCGCATCAAACATCTTTGAAACGACAATGTCAAATAGATTATACTCCTTTTGCGAAAAATACCACATTTTAATGATAGCCAAAATGGCTTCCGCAGAAACCGTTCAACGGCCCTAGCGATCTATAAATATTATATATTTACGAAATACTAGGATTCATCAACAATAAAAAATACAAAGTCTCATATCAAATACTTTTAAACAAATTATATGGAATTGGCGTGAGAGGTGTCGCGCACCACCGGTTCACGTCTCACCTACGAGACCGAGGACAGTACGTGGAAGTGGTACACCACGACTCTCAGACGGGGCGTGTACACACCGTCACGTCGGAGAGGCAGTGTACGAATAGCTCAATACCGCAAGGTAGTGTGCTAGGATGTATAATGTTTCTCATACTAGACGCATCGAGTGTAGGTACTATTCGCAGACGACATTTCCATTTTGCTACCGTGTATAGATAACGATAATTTAAATAATAACCTAAATAACGTATTAACTAAAATTGTAAACTGGTTAAATGACCATAATTTAGAACTCAATTTTAATAAAACTAAAATAATGCAGTTCAGACCGTATCAAAAGGCCCCTCTAAAAATATTTTTTTCGTTCAATAATACAAAATTAGAATGCGTGGACACCTTCTCATTGCTAGGATTGGTAATTGATACAAATATAAATTGGAAAGCTCATGTACAAAAATTGACAGGTAAATTACAAAGTGTCACATACGCCCTGGCAGAGTTAAAGAAAACGACGGACTTAAAAACAGCACTTGCTGCTTATTATGCTTACGCCCGCGCGTGGCTGAGCTGCGGTACCATTATGTGGGGAAACGGCACCTCAGTTGGAGATCTTTTTAAATTACAGAAAAGATGTGTAAGAATTATCGTAAACATAGATCAAATGGAAAGCTGCAGAATGCACTTTATTGAACAAAAAATATTAAGCTCAACATCAATATACATTTTGGAGATTTGTAAATTTGTCAGGAAACATACACACTTGTATAAAAAAAGCAGAGGACCTACACAGTACGCCATTTAACACTCACCACCAGAAAAGACTTGCTCTGACAAAATCAAAATTAAATATACACAGTTCTCTCTTCAGAAATATATAACAAAATATCACAAATCATCGGCATTGAATTAAAAGACTCAACAATAAAATATTAAAGTTGTATCTTCTTAACAAATGTTTCTATTCACTGCAGGAGTTTTTTGATGATAAAACCAATACTTAACTATAAAATCAATTATGTATAACTTATAATGACATTTAATTTAATTTATCCCGTTAGCATTTATTACTATTATAATATATTATAATCTGTTATTTTATATTGCGGTGCCCTACTCAGGGTTTCATGTATGATCATATAATATATATATATTTTAAGACCAATTGTAACACATGAAAAGCAATAAATGGTATGAGTATGAGTAATATATGAATCTCGTGACAGATAAATTAGTTCAAAATAAAGAATAATTATTAGCGTAAGTAAATACAGGAGGTCTTAAGGCTCAACATAAATTCAAAAATAGTAAAGTTACAGCGCAAGGTCTTCTTACCTAATAACATCGTGGATCATAGAACTGTAGGTATACCAGGGACCGGGCGTTTGATCAACATAATTTATTGTAGATTTTACCTTATAAGTTGCAAAATATATTTCTACCCAACACTACCCGAACACGAACACGTCGTACAGTAGCCGCGCGAAGTGCTCGCACCTACTCCGTCCCCGCCCGCGCACTTCTCGCACCAAATTGTGTGAAAATAAGTGCGTCGTCGCTAGGATTTTCTTATTCGGCGCCCGAAGCCGAGAGTTTAGAGTATACGAATATAGGTGTAGGGATGTAATCCGCGCTGCGGACGCGGCGCTGTGCGCGCTATTAATATTTATATCAGCATTTCTTGCAGCTCATACTTTCCAGTGTATTTCTATAGTAACCTTTTTCCGACAAGGTTTTTTTAAGGTACTCTGAACTGACGTGCAGACGGGAAATAGTGTCCGTCGATAACCGGTCTTTAACCAGTGCGTCCTACCAGTAATGACCTACGGAGCCGAAACGTGGACACTGACGGTGCGACGGGTTCACAAATTGAAAGTCGCTCAGCGTGCTATGGAAAGAGCTATGCTCGGTGCTGCTGGATCTAATCCGAAATGAGGAGATCCGGCATAGAACAAAAGTTATCGACATAGCTCATAAGATTAGCGAGCTGAAGTGGCAGTGGGCCGGTCACGTCTGTCGCAGAACCGACAACTGCCGGGGGAGACGAGTTCTGGAGTGGAGACCGCGTTTGAGCAAACGTAGTGTGGGACGCCCCCCTGCTAGATGGAGCGACGATTAGCGCAAGGTGGCTGGCAGCGACTGGATGAGAAGAGCCGAAAATCGGGTTCAATGGCGCGCCCTGGGAGAGGCCTATGTCCAGCAGTGGACTAGAGTAGGCTGCTGCTGATGATGATAACCGGTCTGCCGGCCGCAGCCGCGGGCGACGCAGTCAAGTGAGCCACGAGCAAAGTAAATAAAAGCTATTTGTCGCGGAGCGCGCCCGACGCGGCCTTATTAGATATTGCGCGCTATCGGGCCCCGTCTCCCGCCGATGGGCTGCGATAGTGCCGCAATGTGATTGTGCACGGGAGGAGGGCGGCGCCCACACCTGCGGCGGTTTCTTCGATACCTACCACTATAGCGCTCCATTTCAGAGTAATTCCCATTAGAATCGGCTTCCCATTAGATCCGGTGGTGTTTTCAATTTCCCATTGGATCCGGTTTCGGACTGGTCAGTAAAAGTACAGTCGGTGAAAGAAACACAAGGAATACAATTTTCATACATTTATTCGGTGCATACAGGATCTAATGGGAATAAAAAATAAAAATACCGGATAGAATGGGAACTACTCCCATCTCACTGGCCGTGGCTCTCAGCCACTGTCCCGTCGAGTGCGCGTGCTATCGAGTCGTCACCCACAGAACACTCGGTACTAAGAATAGTACCTTCCATCTCTGACCAGTGAACCGTGTCTCTCGCGGAAGTTTGGAAAGCTCACCAATTTCGTTTACTGTTTAAGCCCAGATAACTTATTGCACTAGATGTACTTAACGTTGGACAAAAATATACATAGGTAACGTTGGACAAAAATATACATAGAGGCGTTTCATAGAGAATGTATTTATTGAAAGAGCGATTCTGAACCTGTATTTTAGTAAGTGCGGCTTCCTTTACGACACTGTTAACTTTATTATGCACCCGGGCCGCATTCCACTCTGTGCGTGGCGGCCGCAGCGCCCACCGCGCCCACCGCGCCGAGTGACACGGGCTCACGGCGGAATTGGAATTTTCCAATGTATTTTGCTCAGAAATTGTGCGGGTACTTGTACCTTTGTCCTTAACATTCAGAATCGAACAAAGAACGAGTGAAGGGCGCCTACTCAACAGTCGGCGACTCCGTGTGCGCCGCCGCCGGCGCGGTCGGCGGGACCTCTGTTCGATTCGCCTGTTTAAATTCAAAAGTAACACAATCGTGCTGTAATAGTACAGTGCCGTTCGATTACGACATAAAGCGCCCTTTATGTTACAATTTCTGTATTACTTACTTATAAGTACAAAAGCCTGTGCAAACTACGCTTTTATGAAGAAATCCCGGTCAGACTCGCCATATAGTCTGTATAAGGTCTATTTTTAAGTATAGAGAACAACAATTTTTGCTTTTTTTTCACAACTTACAAAATATTACAGATATATCATGTTTCAGTAGGTATTTGTTGTTAATTAGAGGATATGACCAATATTGTTGCAAACTTTCAAGTTCCTAGATAATACCGTTCATTCATGAAACAAACCTGGTAACAAAAGTGGTCTAAAATTAACAACTTTGCGAGTCAGTTAATGCCGTAATTTCTCCACGAAAAAAAAAGTTTTAAAACATTTTAAAGTCGATATTCGGATATGGGGGTAAGCCCGCATGACAGACGAACGGACGGACGGACGGAGTAGCGACAGCAACAGAGTTCCGATTTCCCCCTCAGTTTCCCATCCCTAACAAATGAAATCTGATACAAGTAAGCTGATTATTGTAGACTCGAGCCTCACCACCAGGGGTCGCAGTGTCACCCAATTAGAGCGTTCCGTGCAGCTTCGCGAGCTTCGTTTAATAGAGACCGGCTGAGAGCGGAGCCACGCTGACATCGTACTTAGCCTTCGACGATTACTGTGTGTAAAACCTACTCGTGTAATTTTATAGGTTACTAATTAAATTGTAACGTCAGTTTAGAAAGTCGCCGAACATGGTCGACCCTTTACTGAATTCTCTGCGGGAGTCGCAGCCGAAGTCACGAGCCGCCGGCCGGTGGCCCTCGGCAGTGTAACCTATTCGAGGGACGGAACTGGAGCGGCCTGCGCCAATAAAATATTAAAGAGCGCGGCGCTGCGGGAGTGTCCCGCTCCCGCGCGCGTCACGCACCAGCCCGCGCGGTCTACGAATGTCTAAAGAAGCATCAGCCGGCTGAGTCCCCCCGACGTCGGCGACTCTTACGCTCGGGGGGAGCGCACTCGCTCCCGACACTCCAGCTTGTAAATGATTTATGACGTGAACGAGTCGCCGTTCGGAACAGCATCGCGTTATGGCGTAAACCTCGTTACAGAATCGCACAAGTGTTTCGGTGCTAATAAATTCTCAGTGGCCAATGATCAGTAGAAATAGTGAATTTGGCGGTTTTTTTCTCCTGAATATCCCGAGAAATGGCGCAGTTTTGTGAAATTTTCATTGTAAATTAATGTGTCGCCTAGCGGAAATCGACACTAAAACTGGAGCCCAGAAGCCGGCGGCACGCCCACCACTTGACGTGGGTAAGTAGGTACTGGACGAGTGACACGTCGGCGGCGCATCGCACATTTATTTACGATTGCTTTACGTTCAATAGCTGAGAGGTTTCGAACAAAGGCTCGCCTTCACCTGTCTGTTATATTTCCGAGAATTTCACACACGTTATATTTTGTTACTCATGTCAATCTCCAGTCGTGTCGAATACGCCGGCTAGTGTGATGCTCTGATGAGAATCCCCCGTTTCATGAAGGTACTGACCGAAGTTACCAAATCGTTCACTCGAGTGCTGTAGTTCAGGCTGGTAAGCATAAATAACGACTTCCGATACACCTCACGAAGCAGGAATCTGGCATTGTAAATGCAGAGGTAGGAAGCCTGCGGATGTCTCTATGAGCGAGCGGCCCGAAACAAAGTACTGAGCTACTTGTCTGTTGTCGTGATGTGCGGTCGGGGCCGGCGTCGCGCGGGGTCCGGCTATCTATTAAGCGGCCACTACCGCCGCGGATCGCATCAAATATTTATGAGGTCACTCCCGCGCGGCGCCGCCCGCCCGCGGCGCCGCGCCCGCGCCATGTCACGAGACTCCCTTCAATTTTTGCGTCAACTAAATAGACAAGCCATTTCAAAATTTCATTGCCTCTCCCCTCCTACTAACCGACACACAAACCCGCGAGGCGACACGTCGCATCGCCAAAATCTGCGAGCTCGCCCGACGCCTCGCAGAAACTGGCGACGCGATTCGCGTCGGTGATCCGATGTGACGTCAAACTTGTTGACCATTACTTTAGTTCGTTATGGGACGGTGGAGTGTCAAGACGTAAAATGACAGACAACTAAAATATATTTTTTATATATATATATATATATATATATATATATATATATATATATTGTTAGTGGAGGAACACCCCGTGCTTTGGGATTCGAGGAACAACTATTATAAAAATAAATAATGGTGGTAAGGGGATGAATCTAGAATCTTCTCCATCTTTTCTTTTTCATACGAGTATAATGTCTTTTTAACAACAATAAAGGAGCGATACGCTTGTTACGATCCCCGTCACACGTAGAGAGGTCATCATACATATGCTACGGCGGCGGCAACAGTTTGTGCGTGGGCCCTAATAACTACTCTGTTTTATTTTGTGAAAATAAACTAACCAATAAAACATTGTACTAACAGTAATTTAAAAAAAAAGTAAAGTAAGTAAGTTTATATTTAGTGTAAATTAATAAATAATTTCAATAATGGCAGAGTCAGAACTAAATGTTCAACGAGTAATATGATGATGATGATGTCCTCCACGACGTATCCGTCGACGGCGACCCCTGCTCAGCTCCTTGCGTGCGCTCGTAGGTGGCTAGCGAGGACAAACTACGTCCTGAAGACTCGGTCACAGACAGAGCGGTAGAGCTGTCCGCTAGAGTTGAAGGTGTAGTCATAGGAGGGCTTCGGACGCGTTTTACGGACGTGGCGTCTGACGTCAAGGTCTTCTAGGCGTTTGAGTTCGAAGTCGTCAGTGGCGTTCTTGACGGCCTTTCGCCATTCCAGTCGCTGCTGTGCAAGCTCCTCCCGTGATCAAGACATGCCCCTGGAGACCAGGTGACGCTTCAGGACATCCTTGTACCGCAGATATTGACCTCCGGCCTTGCGTTTTCCACTCGCCAGCTCGGAGTAGAACACCGCCTTCGGCAATCTCGAGTCATTCATCCGCACAAGGTGTCCACACCATCTCAGTTGGCCTCTCATTAGTAAGCACTCCATGCCGTTCACCTCTGTTCGACGAAGAATATATAATCGGAGTTTGGCTTTGACCCCCAAATGTGAGGCACACCGCGGTCGCGCGTCGGACTAAAGTTAGGTCGGCCGCGAGCCGCTAGCTGCCCCGAATCCCAGCCACCAGTGAATTTAACTAACAGTGAGTCTAACTCATCATACAATGTTTTAATACAAAGTTTTGTTTGAGCGCGTGAGTGCGGGCGGGCCGCTGGGGAGCGGACGCTGATTGGCTGGCGCGCGCGCCGCCCGGTCACCGCTCCTAAGAGCACATCATGAAAATAAAAGTCGCGCGGTCGACCTTATCAGGTCTGGAGCCGATAAAAGTCACTCAAGTGTGAAAAATATTCGTTTTTGCTTCTGGAAAGTCGAGGAGGCAATAATTACGGCGTAGGCGCCGCCGCCGATCACTACGACATTATAGTACTCTCACAAATATTCTACTATTTTCTCGTAGATTGAATATCAGAATCCGGCACGAAGCGACAATGCGATGTCATAATGATACCAAATAATTAGGTACCATAAAATAGTAGAGTCGCGTAGAGTAGTAACTCTAGGGGGCTCGTGTCGTGTTACGAGTGATGTATTTGTAATTATAGTGACGTCAGAGCGCGAGCATGCTGGGGCCCCGCGCCCCTCTTGCTGCGCAGGCGACACACTGTTAAGCGGTTCACCTATAGCATGCTTTACTCTGCAATTAACAGCACAGTAAGTAGGTACTTGCTGTGACTAATCCATTCCCCGAGAGAGCGGTTCGCGCCGCACCAACCGCGAACGTAACGCGACCCTACAGTGTGTAAACGTGCATCTTTTACCGGCCAATTTGAAGCCAATTTGTGTCGCGGCGAACCTCACACGCGCGCGTCCTCCCGGCTCCGACCGGCAGCGCTAGCGCCGCGCCCGCGCCCCCACGACCCTACTGCTACATTATGCTAATGGCCTGACATAATGTATGGAAGCCTTGATGCCCTGTAGATGTTATCTCAGGTGGTTTGATGGGGTTTTTTTACTCCAGAAAGTAAATAGACAGCTCTAAAAGGATCCCTCCATTTGCGCTACGTTTTCCTCATTTCGTGGAAAAGTAATACATTACAGTTCTGCTCATTATCTGGTACTCTCCTGCGTTCTACCTATACTTTTATTTTTTTATTATATAGGGGAGTTGACGGGAAAACGGGCATTGACGGTGAGTGGTCACTGTCGCCCATAGTGCCTCATGTGCAGGCAATTACGATGGCTGTCTTACCCTTATGCAAGAATCTTGCCAAGAAATCCCCGCGAAACGCGAACGCGTTCACACTTCTCGGGTTCTCATTAACGGTTCGCGGCGCGGCGTGGACGTCGAACATGCAGCTGAGGCTGCACTTTGCACATTCAGTTACTACAGTTATGTTCCCATTTTACACGCAACAAAAATTAAGAAAAAGGTGGAGAAAGAGACAGATTTGTTTATACGCTCTGTAAGAGGACATAAGCGATTCTTTTTTTAAAATTGGTCAATTGTGATTGGTATATTCATAGAAGCATCTATGCGCATCATTATTTTTTATTTTGTCCTTAAAATAGGGATGCTTCGCGTCCCACAGTAGTGGTTCGGTTTGATATTCCTCCAAGAACCGGAGTTCTTGCTCGTTGTTCATGTGTACTCATTATCGGCACGTCCTTCCGCTGCGACGATTGTCTTTCGCGCGTGAAGTGTGAACGCGTTCGCGGTGGCGACCGTCCGCGGGCCAGAACGAGGCGCGATGCAGCCAAGCCGCGAGCTCACTGTGACGAGTGTAGCGGCGGCTTTAAAACCGAAACAGTCACGTAAGCATTGTTGCGTTGCGGCAGAAACTGGTAAACTCTGCACAAAGTCCATCAAATTACGTCCACTCTCCTAGATTTCTGCACCTTCTAATACTTATTTGGAAAACGTTAATTTCCCCGACATTAATTGGGGCGGCTCGTCGAACGAGGTGTTGAAACGATCATCAGCATCATTCTGATGAATAACCTCGAGACGGCAGGGCGGCAACACTAGTCTGTCGGGAGTCCGCCCGCTCCCCGCTCCGTGCGTGACAAATTGCGCACTCCGCCGATTAATGGACGTGTGACGTTTATGGATTTATGAGTCTTTTGTATGGGAGGCGAATTGATTAATGCTGCTTGTGTGCGCGAGCGCGAGTTATCTCCGCTCTAACCGCGGGCACATCAGGGGCGAACAAAGGGCCTTCTATTCTGAGATACTCGCTGCCTGGAGAAGGCAAAAATGATATACGCCGAGAGAGTCGGTCGGTTTGTTTCTTAGATATTACCTTCTTTAAACAACTAAGAAAATAAAAGACTAAGAAACAAGACGGTCTCCGTGTTTGACGAAATTATTGAAGCTGATCGTGCGCCGGGGCCGGGTCCAAGAGCGAAGCGTTGCCGGCACTCTTGCGCAGGTTGCGGCGCGCCTCGCCGCTGCTACTGGCGGTCTCCTGCGGCGAGCCGGACGACTCGCGGTTGGAGGAGCCGGAGTTGTCGCCGCTCAGCACCGCCTTGTAGTCGTAGAAGAAGTGCTCGCCGTACGGCCGCTCCATGGCCTCCGTCGAGTTCTTGCAGCGGTGCTGGTGGATCATCACGAACACTGCGCAGACACACGGTACGCGTACATTTAACGATCCATTCGTCACATGTAAATTGATCGCTTTACAGAAAATAAATAGAAATATATATATAATTATTTACCACAGATTTAAATCATATATAGACACGCTTTGACAGGTTCCGCAGAGAGTTCATCATCATCACCGATCGTTTGAAAGATGAAATTAACCCTTGAGATTTCGGATTTGATTTCATCATCACGTTTCCAGTCTACGCGTGCCCAGTATTGGTCATAGACCCCCTCAGCTCCTTTCGGCGTGTTCTACACATTGGATTAGATTTATCAGAAGCAAAATAAGCTGGAACCGAAATATCTACAATTCTGGGATCAAATTGTCAAAGTGTCTGAAGACTGACTGGTGCCGTCCTGACAGTTGCGGTAGTACATCATGCAGAGACTCTTGAAGGAGCGGCGTGCGCGCTGGTACCCGCCGCACACCCACTGCACGCGCGGGTCCCGCCACTTGAGTTTCATGTCTGACGCGCACGGCGTGCACTTGCGGTGCCACTTTCTCCTGCCGAGCATATTACGGACCGATGCAATTATTTGAAGAAGACATATCTTTGAAACGAACATAAAAGAGCCATAAATTAGGCCAGGTGCCACCAAGAGAAGTCAGGTTAGAGCACAGATTACCGAAGAGATAGTAAGAGTAACAAGCGAGTAGTACGATATTCAAGAGGTCAATGTGGGGAGGCTCACCATCCTCTTCTTTCCTTGCTGGACTTGGGCATATATTTATTTTCTTTGGATTTCTGTGACGACGACTTCGAGATGGACACGCCCATACTGTTGGCGTTGTCGTCATCCTCTTGACCTGTTTTATTTACAATCATTATAGGTATTGCCGGACATGCAAACATACATAATGCTCAATTTTATATGGTTTGTGTCACAAGTCCTGCTGTCATGTCAATATAAACATGACACGAGTGTAGCCTCCGACAATTGTCTGTTTGTCGTGTGATGTCCCCAAGCGTCGTGTGTACCTTCCTGCTTGTCCCCCGGCTCCGAGGAGGTGGACCGGTCCTTGCGACGGGTCTTGCCGGCCGGGCCGCCCGCGCCGGCCAGCAGCCCCGACGAGTTCAGCCACGCGGACGCCACCTCCGCTGCGGATAGAAACGTTCCTCTCGCAAACCGTGCAGCTCGAATACTAACGGAATTCCTTGTACTTCACGAACGTTCGATATTAGTCGAGTCATACATCACACGGTGGCTACCACAAAGGGCTAACCTACCAATAGATTGTTCCGGACTTTTCCGGACCCACCCATGATAGTTTTATTTTAAAAATCCCTTCCGTTTTTATGTAAAATGCACTCAAAGTTAAACTCTCGGGGCGCCCCTGATTCATTGCTCCTGAGTGTAGATGCCAACATAGTGTCGCTAATACAATTTGTGTTATTTTTGTTGTCACTTTATCATAGTATCAAGCAGCTTTCACTTCACACCGTAATAAATCGCATTGCTGTGCGCTACTTACCGACAACCAAGAGCACAACGATCTGGGCCACCCGTGAATGTCCCATGTCGCGCGTGCGCGCGGCCCTCACATATCACTCGGAAACTGTTTCTGTACGATTTGCGCTCGTAAAGACATAAACAAATTCTATGTTGTATATATTTTAGTTGTAATATGTTTTATGGAAATGCAATTTGTTTTATGTATGAGCTTGCAAAACGGGCTCGGTGTTTTCCGTCGCATTAAGAACGAACTGCCCTGACCGCCAGTGGCGCCTCGTCTCTTCAATGGTGGGATCTCGTTTATTTAGAGTTTCTAGACATTTCCTTAGTTTCTGAACGACGAGTATAGACTGGCGTAATAGTGCTGCATTGGGCACCTTGTCAGCCTAGACGTGAACTACGTCCTACCTACATTGTACACATTGTTTGATACGTACTTACTCGTAAACAATATCTTTGTTCAAGTAGGCGGGCACTTCTGATGCTACGATACTTAAACAATTTATTTATAGAAACGCACTCTGCTCTACTTACATCTCAATTGACCCCAGTAGTGTACTTTGATGATTTATTACTCTCCTAAGAAGGGTAAGATCCGACCGACATCTTGAACACACTAAATAATTGATAACAGTTTATTCTCATTAATGGCTGCCTTGCATTGACTCTGGTGCGATGGAGAGAATCTCATCACTGGAAAGTAAAAAACTCAAACACAATAATACAGACACTTTAATCATTTAAGTCATTGCTAGTAATATACATTTCACAGTTTGTATATATAGAACCAGTGCCTGCCGTGGAAGGTGTCGTTCTTGCACTTCCCGAAGTGGACTTGCACGAACACTGCAACAGAGATGAGACCGACATGGTCTGTCGTTAAGAAACTTAAATTATTAGCCGAGTTTTCCGACGCAACTAAAAACGAGTAGGTACTTAAAAGTAAATCCTGATGGACAGAAATATCAACGTCCGGTCCAAACACTCGTGAACTTCTGTGGCAATAAGTTTTAAAATACTCTCAGTAGACAGGGGGGCGAGGAGGGCGGCTGCTGCAGCGCCCTTGTCAGCCGTCAGTATGGCTGAACAGTGTCTCGGATGTCGGTATAAACAAATATGCATCTCACTGGTGCCGTCCTGGCAGTTCCGGTAGCGCATCATGCACTCGCTCTTGAAGGTGCGGCGCGCGCGCTGGTAGGCGCCGCAGATCCACTTGATGCCCACGTTGTTGTGCCCCTTGAGCATGTCGTAGCGACACGTGGTGCACGTCCGGTACGGCCGTTCGCTGCACACGTCACACGTCACAAGGCTTGCCATTATGATCAGTACTGTCATCAAAGATCCTCTACCCCAGCCATGTTTGCTACGCTGACTACGTTGACCCCCATGTGTCTAAATAATTTGGGGATATAGAACTTGTTTTTAAACAAAAGCAATAAAATAGTGGATTTAATTTATGTAAGTAAACAGGTTCTTGGTTTCACCACGGAAGTTGACACACAATCTTTTGTGTCTCTCCATCACCATCTCCAGCTAACATTCTAGCGTGGACATTGCGCTGCGCGCGATCTAGTAAATTATAATTACGTTAGGGTATATTTTGAGAACACTAATCTAGTCTAGATGTGCAACTCTTTGATCCTTACTGTATTCTACGTTCCTCTGTCTCAATAGAGGAGGCGTCCGATGACTCAGTCTTCGACACTTGTTGTGATCCTGATGTTATTGAACTGAAAGTAACAACATTTTTATTCGTATCTTAAAATTGGGCATCCTGAGTAAGGTTAGGCGGTACTTCACGCCGGGACTGCTCTTAAACCTTTACCGAGCCCAAGTCCGGTCGTGCATGGAGTATTGCTGCCATCTGTGGGACGGCTCAGCTAGGTACCAACTGGCTGCCCTTGACTCAGTGGAGAAACGCGCTAAGCGCCTTATAGTGACGAATCGCTGGTGGAAGCTAGACTGCAAAGTCTGGAACATCGGCGCAAGGTTGCCTGTCTATCGGTATTTTATAGGATACATTTCGGAGAGTGCGCATCGGAATTGCACGACCTAATTCCAGCATCTCCATTCCGCCTCCGGACTACCAGGCGCGTGGAGGGGTTCCATCCTTATGTTGTTGATATCCCATCTGCTCGTACGAAGCGATTTGCTTCTTCGTTCATTATGCGAACGGGCTAAGGAATGGAACAGCCTGCCGGCGTCTGTATTTCCCGAAACCTACAACCTTGTGATCTTCAAGGCCAGAGTGAATAGGCATTTACTGGACCCGCATGCTCCATCGTCGACCTCATCGTCGCTTACCGTCAGGCGATATCGAGGTCAAATGCGGATTAAGTATTAAATTTAAAAAAATCAGCTCAGTCTGCGAGACAATTTCAATTTTATTTATTTTCTAAACAAACTGTAAAAAAATAAAGACATCTATGGTTCTAATTGTTAGAAAAGGTTTTCAAGCTGATTGTGGTTATATTTAGTATAGGTGGATGGTGGGTTGTAAATTGTTTCTGTAATCGTGTGTTAGATCCGGTTTACCGCCCCGTGCATAGGGAGAGGAGGGAGGGTAGGGGATGGTCACGGAGGTGGTACCTGCTGTCGTCGCCGACCTCTATGTCGCTGACGGACTGGCTGGTGGCGCCGTCGTTGTACCAGCGCGGCCCGCGGTGCTCGGCGTCCTGGATGGCCGGGATGTTCTTGAGGTCGTTCACGTGCTGCAGGTAGAAGGGCGTGGCATGGTAGTGCTCCTCGAACAGCTCCAGCTCCTTGCTGCCCATCGTGCTGCCGCCGCACCGCCACGCTGCGGGCCCCACCGACACTCTGTCATCTACATCACCTCACCTGACCGTGGATCGTGAACTCGGCTGACTGCTCGCTTTGGCAGTATCTTTTTTAGTGAACATCGTAACGTTTCTCGAGTTCGCATAATTGTTATAGCACACACTTCCGGGCAAGCAGAAGGTGTATTATGTCATTGTGATAGTGGCGTACAGTGTGTGTAATATAACAACTGAGCGAGACGGAACACCCAGTAACACCTAATTCGCCGGAGCACGTCCCAGATTTATTGTCCTCATAAAATTGTCTTTTATTGAAATTCTTACCACTTATTAGTAACAATGTAAGTTGTCCAACTAACATTATTCACCTACTTTATTGCTTTTTTCTTCAAATATTAAATTCACATCTTTTCATTTGCTCGTAATGGCGGGCGAGTGGCGCAAATTTGTCACAGTATATTTTATTGCTTATTGGAAATCCTATCGGTGGACTTAAACTTGTTCAATGCGATGCTCGTGGCCGGATCGTTATCGCAGTGGCATCGTGTGGCCCGACGCGAGACCGTTCGCTGCCGGCTCGCGCCCGGTCGAGACGTAATGCGCAGCATTCAGTAATTACCAATTATCATATTCATGTGTACTATCACTTGAGCTCTGTTTATGTGGCTCCGATAGATATCTGACGTCACGCGTACCGGTAAAGCCTACCGTCGTAGCTGATCTGCACTAAATACACAAAAAGCCAATACGCAGCGCGCCGGGCCGAGGGATCCCACGGAAGTTTGATTAAATATAATTTACATGAGGCCCGTACACCATCTGCTCTTGTAATATATTTTTAATTTATGTCCCAAAAGTTGTCAGGGCCCACCGGGGTTTTGTGGGGATACGCTTGTTAAAAATTATACGCAACTTTGTTCAAATAATTTCCTTCACAAACAATGTTGCACGAAACTTTCTGGACGCCTGGACACGACCACCTGACCGCGCGTGACGGACACTGGAGTTTGTTTTCTCGTTTCGTGTAGTCAGTTAAGTTTTCACGCAGAAACTTGTTTTATTGATTACTAGATGTTTAACCTGTACTAGATTTGAACCAGACACAAACAAACTGATAAACAAATAGAGAGAACGAATATTAGGTGTTGGATTTTCCATGACTATTACTTTCACTATTAAAATAATCATGGATCTTAGGTATGAGCTACATAGAGTACACCGAAAGTTTTACGAAACCGCCGAACCTTGCACCGTGTGATTTCTTTATTTTCCCAAAAATCAAAGATTTTATGGGGTTTGACATTTACGGGGCCAGAAGAGTCTGTGATAGCTTTCAATCAACACGTGAAAAACATGCCATCAGATCAATGGTCCTCATGTTTTCAAAAATGGTTTGAACGGTTGAAAAACTGTAAAGGAGAATACTTTGAAAAACAATAAATATATTACTTTACTTATAAACTGTTTAATTTATGAGTTACGCAAAACTTTCAGTGTGCCCCACGTATGTATGATGATGACATCCACAAATCTCCAAGTTTATGAAGTCAGTGCAAGTTTTGCCACTTTAATAGTCTACGTTAAATTCAGCAGAGAAACAAATGATACGGTTTTAGATACATTTAATGTGACTGTTAGCAGCGGCTAGTGAAGTGAGGACGCGGCGGCTAGTAGCTGCTGGACTCCTCGGGCGCCTCGTAGGACTCGCGCGTCCGCGCAGAGTCCTCGTCGCTCAGCAGCACCTTGTAGTCGTAGAAGAAGTGCTCGCCGAAGGGCCGCTCCTCGCTGCCGCTCGAGTTGCGGCAACGATTGCGGTGGATGAACACGAACACTGTGCATACGTATTACTATACTATACTACGCTCAACTGGAACTGGAGTGCGTCTCGAGCTGCTTCCGCACTGCTTCGATCCCTTTCCAGATCACTAAATTCACGAACTCATCCGTGAACCGGTGACGAATCGGAGCCGTGTACAAGTAGCTTGATTTTTGTCAATTTATTTGAAAACCTTGCTTCACTTCCTAAACGTGACCCAACTGAAGCAGTTTACTTAATTAGTTTTTGAAACGAACAACAAATGATAGCGAAATCGGGAAGTCGACGGCAAAACCACTATGGTTCTGTATTTGTCTCTAACTTCTCCTTCTTCTGCCTGGCGATGTCGCGGCAAGGAAAGTCTAGGAAAGCGAACCCCGCTTTTCTAGACAGTCTTCTTCATTTTGCCCGGTCTTTAGCTTGCTCCGTATTTGTCTCTAACTATGGCTACATTATTTTCTGACTGAAACGTGTATGGTAGACGAGCGTGAGTGAACTGACTGGTGCCGTCCTGACAGTTGCGGTAGTACATCATGCAGAGACTCTTGAAGGAGCGGCGCGCGCGCTGGTACCCGCCGCACACCCACTGCACGCGCGGGTCCCGCCACTTGAGCTTCATGTCTGACGCGCACGGCGTGCACTTGCGGTGCCACTTCCTCCTGCCGACATCAATCATCATGTGGAAAATTTACGACAAGAATACGGTAGTGATGATAGACACTATATAGGAAATCGATTAATTTTTAAATTATTTACAAAACGCATGAAATGTTTGATGATATCTGAGGATGCACGCAACACATCATGGCCCACAGAAGGCTACCCTGGGCCGAGACGTGGATCCAGAGACGAATACATGATAGTATATAATGTTTACGTCGTGAACAATTCACAAGCTGACATTTACGAGTACGTGCCACGTACGTTTCTTCAATACCGTAACATTCTGTATAATGTGGAGTCCTCACCATCCTTTCCGCTCGTTGCTAGATTTGGGCACGTATGTTTTTTTTACAGTTCCACCAGATTTCCCGTGATCGGATATGCCCATGCTCTGGTCGCCGTCCGAAGCGTTCACCTCCTCTGTAACATTCGATAAGATTAAAGTATGTTATGTACTGGTACTTACTTCACGAAGTTATTCGGATTGTTTTGTCTGACGATTGTTCAAATTTTTTAAAATATTAATAATCACCTCGATTTCCTTACAATGGCCGGTTATGACAGACCATGTATAGTTTTTCTGTGTGTACCTCATTCATGGTTACTTATTTGAAATGAAATTAACGAGTCTTAAATTAACGAATATCTTTTTTTTAAACTTAATTACATGGTGATCAACTTCTGCTGAACTTTTTCTTTTAATCCTCGTATTTACGTAGTTAAATAATTGATACCTTGTCTTGGTCGCCCTTCATCTGACGACGTGGACCTGTCCGCCCTCCTGGTCTTCACCGCAGTCGAGTTCAGTACCGCTGCTACATTTAGACAAAGAATTATGTAAGTACTCTTCATAGGTCGGGCTCCCGGCTCGTTTTAATGCTCTCGGCAGTTCCGCATTAAATGTCAGAGTACAAACAGAGCGGCACCTTCCTTCCTGTCCACGTCGTCGGACGAGGTGGAGCGCCCGTCTCCGTCCTCGGCGCAGGCGCAGACCGGCCCGCGCGCGCGCCCCCGCGGCCTGCGCGCACGCACCGTGCTCGCCTCGCCCGCGCCCTCCGCCGCGCCGGTACTGTTCAGCAACGCACACGCCAGCTCTGCTAGTTTATAAACCGTTCCTTTGTGTCATCTATTATTTACTCTAGAATTTGGTAATCGTACACAATTTTAAATAGTTCGAATGAGGTAACCATTTTCAATTGATACTTACCGACGGTAAAGACAACAACAACCTGTGCCGCCCATACACGCACCATGCCTCGACCAGGTACGTCACATCACTCGCGAACGGGACCGGTACTACCAGTACTATATACTATACTTATATGGATTATAAATGAGCGTGTAAGTATAAGGCGATTGTAATATCGTTTATTGATTTTCGATTTCTCGTTTTACGAGTAGCAATACTCGTATAATGTTCCAAGAGGTATCGGAGTTTTTTAGAAATTCTGTATTTCCCAAATGATTTGCATTGACTTACATAAAAGCAGTCTTTAGACTCATACAGAGTATACATAGAGACTCGCAAGCTAGGTTTGTTGGAACAGGGAACCGAGTTTCTTCACAAAGAATTTGAATGTCTGATTTCAGTTCAGATGCAGTGGCCAGATATTGTTTAGCGCCGGTATTAAGGTTGGATAGAATTTTTGAAAGGAAGGAACGACATTACCCATTAGAGGTCTGCAACGCTCTGCCTCTCTTTATCTTCATATTTCTCTCTCACTCTCTCTCATATAATTTCATTTCTATGGTTCTGCAGGGCGTCGAAGTGCTCTAAGACGAAATAAAATCACCGCAATATGTACTCGTACTAAACTATATCTTCGTTTAAAGTATTAGCGTGCTTTGTCACCCATTTGCTGATCACACAATATTACAAACTTAACACTAGGCTCGGGTCCGTACGTGGCCGCGTCGTCGTAGTCGTCTATTTCAATGTCCGTTTCCGTGTCCTATTTGTGACGTGAGAGCCCATATTCAGGATTGTCTGCAATAAAATGTTGCGTTTAAGAGAAAACACAATATATGGTAATTTTTTATTTTGCCGGCTTTACATTGACACGGAGCGAGTCGACTTGAGCGAATATTAGTCTCGTGGCCGAAAATAAAGACGGGAAAAGAATTAGCGAGGAAAACAGTGTGCGTAAGAAGTGAGAGTTAAAATAGTCTTACGAGCAAGGGGTGCCCAAACAGTTAGCGACGAGGGCGCCACTGTCGTCGCGGAAGCAGAAGCAGGCCTGACAGTCGTGGTGGTACATGTCGCCGTCGTACTGGCACCGGCCGCGCCCGGACCCGCCGGCGCCGCCGCCGCCGCCGCCGCGCGTCCGCGGTTCTGGCACACGGGCGGACATCGTGCGTATAGGACAGAGGGGATGAGGCAGAGGCGTAGGCAGAGGCTCAGTTCAGTCGTGAGAAGTCGACGTGTGCCGGCAAAGGCAGTGGAAGGAAAACTAGAAAACCGTCACTTGTACGTGCTTGTACAGGAAATATCCAATACGAAATAAAAACGATTGGCTCGATTATTAGCATACCTACTCAAATCTTTCGCACTATTTATTCTGCAAACAATATTTCTTGCCAAACTCTTCTGGAAAGTCATTCATTTACTTCTTCACTCACCTGATCTCATCCCAGGTCTTGCTCCGTAGTTAGCTGCCGCCTGGCCTAGACCAGCCGCGTCTACAAATAGTTCCATATTTTAATGAAGTTTTCAAACTGTGCGACTGTGTGACTGATCAGATCTGATAAATAGATGACTTACTTGAGTATCCTTGAGAGAACGCTTGAGCATTGCTTGTAACAAAACCTGAACTGTCCCATCCGTTTTGTCCAGGTTTATATAATGCAGTTTGTTGGGAAATCGGTCGTGCCGGGTATAGAGTCGGGTATAAGTCTGATGCCGTTACACTTTCGGCGACAGCATTTGATTGTCCATAAGAAACCGGAGAATAAGGATACGAGTTACTACTCGGAGAATATGGGTAGGCATTATTTGAAGAAGAGTAGCTTTGAGATGAAATTCCTTGAGCGGCAGCGGATGCATCGGCTTGACTTGCTGAATAACCACCGCTCTTTAGGTAATTAAATTGATCTCCGCTATGCGGATACGAATAACCGTACGAGGTAGAGTAGTATGGTCCGCTACTATATTGACCGTTTGCCTCTGCAGAAGCTTGGGCCGAACTACCTCCTTGGTTGAGATTCTGATACTCGTTCGAAGGGTAAATGTAGGTGTCACTGTTAGGTGAATGTGGGTAAGAATTACTATTAGAAGAATAATAGTTCGGCGCGAAGCCGGTTAGGAGATTGGCTGTAGAATCCGCCGCCGCTTGGCTACTCGCCTGAGAGTCGGACGCGCCATACGCGTAGTATGGGGGGGACACTGAATTAGACTGAGATTGACCGGAAGCGAAAGCTTCAACTGCCGGGTTTAAACTCGACGGTTGAAAATTTATTGGGTAGTACGAATTTTGGGAGGCCGTTAGACCCCCAGGCGCATTATACTGATTTAGATAACTAATATCATTCCCGACAGGTGCGAGCGTTTGAGAGAGTCCGGACTGGTAATTGGCATCCGAAAAGGCGTCAGCGGATGATTGACTCCCTCCATACGACGGAGCTAGAGGGTTTTCTGGCTGTAGTCGATTTCCAAATTGATAGGTGCCAACGTTCGAGTTAGCTTCGGCATAAGCTGATGATTGTCGGCTTCCAGATTGCAACGAATAATTTTCCAGATTATAAGTGTCAGAGTAGGGTGACTGACCGCCTCCAGGTATCACTTGACCGTTACCTGGAAATATGAGGACATCATATTGTTATCGAACATTTTTCTTGGCGAAAAGGTATTATTGTATGACTTTAAAGCCACCAGATGTTGTCACAGCGACTCACAGTTCGGCAGCGGTAAGCAGTTGGCAAAGACGATGTTGAAGACGGTTCGACACTGACACGTGTTACATTGCGTCTCGAACGGTTGGTTCGGCACGTGAGCCCTGCACCTGGGTTCTGTACAAAATATACAAGTAATTATTATGACAAAGATTATACAAACGAAAACAAAAGAGGTGATGCGTTTTGTCTCAGTTACGTCATAAGCAAAGTTTAATTCGATGTTATCTACTTACCGATGAATATTATATTGATCTGAGGGCCGCTGCCCCCTGGCGCTGCAATTTCAAAGTTTTGTAACATAGATCAGAACATGTTTATGTAATATAGTCATATTTAAAAAAAAATAGAATACTTAGAGTCCTTACCGGATGGTTTGGAACCTGAAACAAAACAATAATGGGAATGAGTCAAGAGGCAAGTTCAAAGATGTGTGTGTGCGTGCGAGTACACCCAGACCTCGCTACGACACGAGTAGAGGCACGCCTACCTACGGAGGTACGAGGAGAGAGGGTCGATGCGATACGAGCAAGGACACGGGGAAGCGATACCGCGGGCGCGGCGGTCAATCATCGCTTCGCGCAGTTTGCTCTCTTGATTGTTACGGTGATTGCCCATTGATTGTCAGAACTCCCATTACCTACGTCCCTCCCTTATTGCGTTCGGTTTAAAAGCCTCTTTTCACGTTCCACAAAATTGGCCCGTGTCTCCGCTGAATTTCGCGTCCCGTGTTTTTGCTCGTTTAACGGCACCTGGGGCGACTGTGAATTCTGCCGCTTTTTACGTCTGTTTGTCAATTTTGACGTCCATGTCGGCAGGTGCGTCATAAATTTTTACTTTATTCGTTTCAGTGTTTATAACTTTTATGAGCGTGCTACGTTCGCGGGCAGAACCGTAGCTGGCGGATCGGACAAACGTTTTTATTGCGCTCGGGCTCGGCGGTGTCGTTGTGAGTCTCCGTAACTCAGGTGCCGAGCCGATGAATAAGTCGAGTGTCGGGTTTAATTTTGGATCGTTATGTGATGCTGTGAACTGTGTGGTGAGGCGGAGCTCACAGCGCGAGGCGGGCAGGCGGCGGCACGTGGGCGCCACGTAGGGGCCCAGCAGCATGCAGTTGCACGCGAGGCAGTTGTCGCCCGGGTGCACGAACTCCACGCCGAAGCTCTTGAACTCGCATATTTTATCTGAAATTGTACGCAGATAATAAATGCCAGAGGATTATACTTCTTGGCAGAGCTGAAGGGTCGAGACCATGTGTTCAAAGGCGACCTCGATGGACAGACATCGTGTGGAGGACGCTGGGGATTGAAGCACAAAAAGGACGCGATGAGAATAACGCACGTCTGCGATGCCAGGAGACGGCGTCTGCTGTCGCGGGTCACGGTCCTCGGCATTGAGGTTTACCACTGAAGAGGAGGAGTGAACACCGATAGAACAGTTCAGACCTTCGACTCGTTTCAGCCTGCGTGGACATCTTGACGATGCAATATTAACTGGCAACCTTCAAGGTCTATGTGAATGTAAGTTTAATCTCAATGGTAGCTTAAATTAATGTCCGGTCTCTATACCCTGGGAGTAGCAATACGTTACCGAGTATTATCAGGTCTCCCCATGGTGGTTGCAACGTTGCTGAAAATTGAATAAAATATATTTCCATAATCGCCGCGGATTCGGTGTTGATAAATAAGTAATGCAAAGCAATGGTAGTGATTGCAAAGCGAACTCTCAGTGCTTACGTGTAGGTACGGGGACAGGCGGACGAGGCCTGGGCGTAGGCTCTGCAAGGAACGAGAGATCCGTTGTTACAGGGCATCATTTCGTTTAATTTTTTTGCAATACAAGTCTGACATGTTACCTGGGTACGGCGTCAGCGGAGGCTCGATACCTGCCAGACAAATAAAACAATGTGTTATCTCTGCAATGAGTATAAAAGTTGATATCTTTGTTATAATAACTTCAATCACAACAGAATGAGGAGAAATTCATTGTAATACCCACTGAGACAAAACAACCGTTTCTGTCCGTCTCTCTCTCCTTTATCATAAGATTGTGTTCTTAAAAACAAAGAACCTCTGAATGCATTAGACGATCTTAAGATAGACAATTTGAGCCATAAATCATGGCCAAGGTCGGACGTGGCATACAGGCAATGTGAGAGGAGACTCACAGCAGTGCGGCTTGTTGGCGCAGTTGATCTCGACCTCGCTGCGGCCGCCGACGGCCACCTGCGAGCACGTGCACACCAGGCACTCGTTCCACGGGTGCTGGAACGGCAGGTCCGGCGGGTACGGCGCGCACGACGAGTCTTCGGACAACACAACTATTATCCACCTGAACGTCGCGAACGAGGGTCTCGCTCGCGACACTGTCGATGCCGAAATACTAATGACGCTCTCTTCTTTGTGTCCGAGTAACCACTTTTGACGAAAAATGACGCCATCGCTTAGAGATCACCGCCATGCAATGCTAGGGGGCTGAAGTATTCGGGTCACCCCGTATCGTTGCAGGAAGTCGTCCGACTGTCACTATTTGATGTTTGTACAGAGGGTAAACCGGCTTCACGTGAGGATCATTATGGTTGTCAACTTAAACACGGAGCACAAAGATTAGGTCAGAGGAGAACTACTCACGAGGCGGCGGGCCGGGCAGCGGGTTTTTCGGAGGCCACGGCAGCGTGTCTGTGGGGTAACCGGGTATCAGTGACAAGGCTTGACGAATTACATACTCAACCTCGTACATCATTTAATGTTTGGTATTTTTCTTTTAGTGTTCCGTTTTAAGTGAAAGTATGACTGGACTATAAGCATTGAGTGATGGATTAACCTGGTTCGATGGTCGGCGGCCACGGCGGGGTGGGGGACGGTTCCGGGACCGGAGGCTCGGGGGGTACCGGAGGCGGCTCTGTAAAGTATAACACCTAATCAGTAATGAAATACAAATTCTACGTGTTGTGTTGTGTGTTTACTCACTTGAAGTGTAACAAAAAGAGTTTGTTTTTTAGTTAATTTTAGTACAAATTTTTTTTTTAATTTCCGGCGGTATTGCATGTTTATATTTTGATCAACACGTATTTTTCGAATTAAAATAGCTCTAAAATAATGCGTTTTAAAGGTTAGGCTATATCAGAATTAGAGTTAAAACCATAGGATGTGTGTTGTGTACTGTAGATACGGCCCGCGGCCTTATTCGGTGGGCGTGAAGGACTGACCGCAGCCGGGCTGCCGCTCGCAGCGGATGACGTCCTGCAGGCCGCCGAAGGGCGTAGGCTCCACGGAGCACTCGCACAGCAGGCAACGGTTGCGCGGGTGCGGGAACACCACGCCCGGCGGCAGCAGTCGGCACTCCGGCTCTGGGGGCACGCGCAGTCGCGCACACAACTCACTCTTCTACTCTTTTTCTTTCAACTAGTTTGTCGTGGGACCCGAGGCAGCATAGTCACTCCGCGAGACACCCGACTTCCTTCGTCGGTCGACGTCGTATCGACACCTTTGTTTAAGTTCAAGGTACCGATGCGGATCCAGCGGTGAGCAGGAGTAGCCGCGGAAGCGGTGAGGCGGCGTGATCTGGTACACTACTTACTTGCTCACGTAAAATTATATTGTCATCTCACCTAAGCACAGCACAGAACATTATATGGTAGATCTATATTTGTGGAGAATCTAAATTTGTTGTCGAATGAAAGGAAATAAGGAGATCATTGAGGTCGCACTCACCTGGCCACGGTCCCGGGGGCGGAGTGGCTGCAACAGAGAGTTAGATTAGATCACGCTAGGTCAGCACCGCGTCTCACGTCAGGCGGCGAGCCTCCAGTGTTGAACGCCGGCGCCGGCGCGGGCGGGCGGCATCTCGCTCAGTACAGTATGGCTACCGTTGAAAATGATTAATTCTACGACTCACGTATGATCATATTCTCGGGGGGTAATTCTGTAACAAGGAAATCACACATCGTTGTAAAAATAGGCAAAGTACGAGTAAATATGACAGAAGTCCGACGTGTGGACGCGGAGTACACGTACGCGCGTCGGAGATGATACACGAATAGTACTCACGGCACTGCGGGTCCTCCTGGCAGGAGATCTGCAGCAGTCCGCGGGGCGAGGGTCTGCACACGCACACTTGGCACGGATTCAGTGGGTTCTGGAACTGCTCATTCGTTGGCAGCGGATGACACCTCGCTGGGAGTAATATCTTAAGACAGTCCGATTTGTATACGGGACCGGAAGACCAATTCCACTGTTTTACAAACTTTATTGTTCTTTCCCGACTAGGTAGCGATTACGTTTTCATATCGACCCAGCTTTATCCAAAAATCGTATTCTGCACTAGCAAAATGAGCCAACGTTGGCTTGACCGAACCGTAATGTGGGTGAGTAGTGGCACAGGTACCAAGAACATCGAGAATTTCTATTGAATTTACTTTGTATTAGTGGAATCGGGATTGTTGTACTTTGTGATTGTTGTTTTACTAGTGACAATAACTCTTAATTAAAAATTTAAGAAACCCCCGTCATAACCATTGTGGAGTTTCCCTTACTTTTTCCTGCTCATCGTCAGGTCCTCAATATTCCAGATGTGGTAAGGTCATAAACATTTGAGCTCAAACTCGAACCACCTACCGGTTACCGTTCCAGAGATCCCATCATGATCCAATGACCCGATATATACTCCGGTAACCCGTTGTCAAGTTATGATGCCACAGACAAACACGCAAACAGACAAACGTGTTAAACTATAACACGCCCTCCCTCGACCGTCCGGGGTTAAAAATAGCGTGTACCGCGGCCGATATGGGGAACACTTACGTTGTACAACAGAACACACTTACGAGGACTCGGCGGTGGTGGTGTCGGCCACGGCGGTGGACTCGGGGGTTCGGGCGGGAGCGGCGGCCACGTCGGAGTGGGATATGGCGGCTCCAGCGGCGGCGGCGGCGGCGGTGTCGGCGGCCACGGCGGAGTGGGGTACGGCGACTCCGGCGGCGGCGGCACGCACGAGGCGCAGCCTGCGCACGCGGGCCGCAGGCCGCCGAAGTCTCGGACGCACGCACACACCATGCACCCGATCCACGGGCCCCTCAACATGTGCATCTCTCCCTCTCTCGAACATGCCACTGCGTTTTCGTAACCTAAACGATCAACACGCTATGTTGAGTAGAGTGGGCGTCAAGGACCCGATCCGGAGACGAGCTCCGTGTCTGTGTGTCCATGGTACAGATCGTGAAACTGTGAACTTACATTTCTCTGGATCAAGGTACTTGATCAGAATATAATATATATGTCGTAGATACATACATTTTAGCCACTTCGTGAAATACGTGAATTGTTTATTAATACATTCAATGTTTACATGTTACAAGTTATTTTGATAGTTACCAGGGTTTTGTTGTGGTGCGAATATTTCATTTTGGGGTATTCTTCTCGTTGAAATACCTGTAAATATGAATCAATTGTTACTTTATTAACAACGACAAATGACAACAATATGCGACAAACTAATATGCAGTTGTTTTATTATTTTATAAATCGGTTTATTAAACTGTTAATAATCCACCTAAAATATATGTAAATACTTGTTACATCAATTCGAAGACCTGTCCTGCTTGTGACGTCAAAGGTTATGTAAACAAAACTGACTTCATCATATTTGTCACTGAATATATTGTTTTTTACCAATTTTTTCGCTTAAACACTGCACTTAACACAAAATAAACTTGATAAAGTTAATAAATTACGAAATAATCATACTACAGTCTTTTTCACATATGCATAAAAACGGTTTTTTTCTGTCTTGAAAAAAAAACATGAAAAAAAGCGTTTTTTTCTGGCACATGTTTTTTTTTCATAAGTAACTGAAGCTTAAAGTTCTAAGGCCATTATCGTTTAATATGCTTTTGGAGTTTATGTTACATAGCAATCTTAATTTTTAAAACCACTATAGGTATTTTTCTGCTTCACTATATTGGCAACACTGACTGAGCTTTGGTTAACGAACGGGGACTTCCCGTAAAAAAACCATTCACAACCCTAGTTGTGGCACGTTACTAATTTGTTATGTTGTCATGCATGACTTACAAGTGACATACTTCAGCCGTGCCTTCCTATGTGATAAAGATTATGGCAAAACATTTGCTTACATGAATTTTGACGTCGCGACCATAGAGAACCGCGTTTGACCTTTTTTAATTACGTTTTGTTTATGCAAAAATAATGATCAACAAAACTATGAATATTTCAAAATCTACTTAACTAAATACAGTAATCCCCTGCTTTACGCGAACCCGTATTGCGCGGATTCGTTACAACGCGAATTTCAAATTTCGCGCTAAATTGCTCCGCTTTACGCGATTTCTGCATACACTGACTGGGGTGCTTTCTTATGAGATTAATATAAATTGGTAATCGTATTTCATCTGTGTGTCAATCTTTTAAAAATAATGTACGTACCTACCAATATTGCAAGAACTTAAACAAAACTAAACCCAAAAGACTTAGGACGTGTATTTTTGTAAAACTTACGCTCAAAATGTATAACCTAGTATTTTGCAATAATATAAAATTGATTTAGTTAGTTTATTTAATTTATTGTTTTTAAGTAAACCCCGATATACGCGAATTTCGCTTAACGCGATTTTCTATGGAACGCATCCCTCGCGTAAAGCGGGGGATTACTGTATAAATATAATGTCGTCATTATTTCTGTAGAAGTCAAAAGATATAAAAAAATTAGGTTTAAATTTTTAAAAGCGGCATGCGTCTTCAATACACTTATGCATTCGACTGAACCAACTTTCAAAACATGTGAAAAACTGTTATTGCGGAAGGTCGAAAAGAAGCCGCCTAAATTGGTCGTGGAGTTCGTGGATCGGTGGTGATTTATTGAACGTTCAACGTTATTTTAACAATTAATTAAAAAATTACTAAAGTTTTCCACCCAGTGATATTTGGCCAAGGAGTTTGTAATAAAATTTGCCTCCAAGGGATAATAAAAGTAAAACAATGAGGTTGATAACCAGTCGTTGACTAACCATTTTTGGACCGCCCCACGTATTTGCATAGTCCCTATTGAGGATATAAACTACAACCCAAATAAATGTCTGAAACAAAAACTTGAAAACGTACAAGTACTCTATTGTCATCAAATATTAACATAAAATGTGACAAAATACAATTGAACATGCATACTAACTTGCGTAAGATCGTAACTGTTCATCCTCGACATCGGCATGCGCCTGCGCCTCCGCACTCGCGTATTGCGGGCCGCCGAAGGGAGGCTCGTCCTGCGGGCCCCGTGCCCCGCTAGCTGATTGCACCAATGCATTCACTTGCGCTTGGAAATCGGGATTCGAATTCAATGCGATTGGGAAATTTCCGGATCCATATGGACTCGAACCTATGGTCTCCGCTTGGGCGAAGGCATCGGCACGAGGTCGACCGAAACTAGAAGACGGACTCCGATATCCGGGGCTGTAAGGCAAAGGCAGAAATCCGGGTCCGTATGACTGCGAACTATCGCTTAAAGCTTGTGCCCAGGTATCCGCTTGAGCTTGAGCTATATTCGTAGATGGACCCGAATACTGCGTCTGTGTCGGATAACCGGTCAATCCTTGACCTTCGGCAGACGCTTGAGACGATGATGAGCCAAAATCATTGGAAATGGATCCTACTGCGCTCGCTGACGCGCCACTTCTCTCGTCATTATTCCCCGAAGCCTGGTTACTTTCCGCCTGGACGTCTTCGGGATAACCTGGTAAATACGCAGAAAATAATAATGGATTATATCCTAAGTCGTTTTCTGGATACTGGTTTACGTCAGAATTATTGTTCGCCTTTGAGTATTGTAATTGTTCAGAGAATTGCGCTTTTGAATCGGTAGGGTCGTCATAGAGGCCCGACGGCGCTCGAGCATATGCCTCGGTGGTCTCAGTGGAGGCTGGGCTATCGGATAAACCTAAAAATTAAGGCAAATTTAAGTAAGAAAATAACCATCAAATTCATTCATTACCATGGTTGGAATAACATGACGTCCAATGTGCAAATACAGACCTCACCTTCGGTTGCTTTTAATTGTAATAAATAAGTATAATACATAAAAAATCGGATGTCATACATAATATTTATTATATTTGTCGTCATAACCATATAATACATGATAACACTTCATACGAATAACATTAAAGATAAATGAGAACACACATGAGTATAGATGATTAAATTATTATTACTATAACATCACGTGAACGGCGGTGACAAAGCCACTTACTCTGGTAGTCAGTCGGAACGCCCCGCACCGCCGAGCCCGCGTTTAAACTGGCATCCTGGTCGCTAGACCGCTTCGCAACTAGAACAACGGTCCTCGATCAAACTCACTAGCAGTAGGTAATACGATACCAGTGGAACAGCGAGCAACGTGTGGCGGTCGGGCGGTATGACAATGCCCGGTCTTACCGGGGCTTTTGAGGTGGGTCTCCTGAGCACCGGTGCCTACGATACAAGACAGCAGGAGGGCCAGGAAGCACACGCTTCCAGCCGCGCCGTCCCGCATCCTACTGTTGTCTCACTCGCACTCGAGACGGTCTCGAGTCTAGCCGTTTTAAGAAAGCATTCGCTTTTATTGAACAAGATTCTGTTCTACAGCTCTTTATAAGTGCGTGAAAATTGAATTGCATGAAAATTGATTGACATTTTGATATAACATGATTTTGATTTGCACTTCGTGCAATCATTTACTAATTCTTGTAGTTCGATTTGTTCCAGCTAAATCATTTTTATAGATGTCCGATGTGATTCGATACATTGAATTAGAATTAATTTTTACCCGACTTCAGCTAAGTAAGTCAAACATAAAGAAAGGGGTTATGATTTTAGCTACGTACGTTTTTAGATACATATAACTTTTGAAAATTGTGTGTAACTTAGCAAAAGTTATGTGAATGGACCGACTTGTTTGCATAGAATGGACCGACTTGTTTGCATAGACTGGACCGACTTGTTTGCATAGAATGGACCGACTTGTTTGCATAGAATGGACCGACTTGTTTGCATAGAATGGACCGACTTGTTTGCATATAATGGACCGACTTGTTTGCATAGAATGGACCGACTTCAGCATAGAATGGACCGACTTGTTTGCATATAATGCAATCGGTATGTCTTCTAGATGACAGGCGGCAGCGCGCGCAAGGACATATGTTAAGTTCTAGTACCTCAGACTGGTACCGTAGCAAACCTTATCACCTCATCATCACCTCGCGCTATCTCTCAGTGCGAAAACGCAGTGATTACTTTCGCTATCTCTCTGTTACTTTATTATTTTTTGCATTTATTTATTTGTATTATAAGTAAATTCAACTAAGTGGGTTTAGTCGTAAATAATAATAAAAAACGGCATTCAAGCATTACAGTATAACGGGTATGGCTCTCGAATTACTGACGTCGTATTTAGAAAATAGAGTCCAAAAGTTAGAAATAAATAAAAGAAATCGTCGGGATCTCTGGTTAAAATGAGTGTTCCTCAAGGTTCAATTCCCGGTCCATTTTTGTTTCTTGTGTATATATATGATTTGCCATATGTAGTGGCGAATATGTCATATATCGTATTGTGTGCTGACGATACTTCACTCATTTTCAAAGTCGATAGACAAGCCAGTGAACTCATTGAGGTAAATAGCAGTTAATAATCTAGTTCTAAATGCGAATAAAACCAAATGCATTAAATTCACTTTGCCTAACGTATAAAATAACCTAGCATTGGATAACAGTGGACTATAATTGGTTAACGATACAGTTCTCCCAGGGTTCACCTTGGACTCGCCGCTTCAGTGGGCTCCTCATATACATTCATTGGCCAGAAGATTAAGTTCCGCCGCTTATACTGTTACAAAGATAAGACAAGTGACTGATGTAGTCATAGCAACCGCACGGCTAGTATATTTCAGTTATTTCCACAGCATAATGTCTTATGGTATTCAGTTATGTTGTCGAGCGGCTGACATTGAAACCATCTTCATGCTACAGAAGGAGGCAACTCGTGCAATATATAATCTACGTTGCAGGGACTCTGTAAGGGAACTGTTCAAAGAAATAAATGTACTGACTGTCGCGGGTCAATATATTTATGAAAATGTCATGTCTGTACGTACGTAAAAACACAGCTGTTTCAGAAAAATTGTGATAATCATTATTTCAATACCAGAAACAAAAACAAACCTGCAGTCCCACGCTTTAGACTGTGTGTAAAGTAAACACATCATTTATGGGTCACTGTGTACGATTTTATAATAAGATACCAGATACTGTAATACGAATGTCAGAGAAAAAAATTAAGACCCACATCAGACGGACCTTATGTAAAAAGGGTTATTATAAAATAAATGACTACTTAAGTGATTAAGAGGCTTGGTCCTAAATTCAGCTCCAGCTCTCCACATTGTGTATATGATTGTATTGTATTCATAATTATTGAAAATTTATTGTGGTCTTATAATAATTATGAATACAATCATATACACTCGCACTTGGCCGGAAATCATATTTTTTTATTATTCTGATTTCCGGCCAATTGCGACTCGGACTCGCGCACCGAGGGTTCCGTTCTCAAAAGAAATATTTAAGTAGATTTGGTTCTGTAAAATAAAATTGTTAATTTTTTACCCCCAAAAATTATAAATATTAAGACTTTATTTTATTTTGCCGGAATACATTATAATAATACATTCTGTCAGTATTAATTATTATAGATTTTTGTCGATAAAAAATATTTTATTGAAACGGTTTTATTTGTAAGTAAAATATATCTATGAGCCTGTATCATTCCACATTTTTCGGTTTGCAGTCATATTCTGCACATTTTAGGCCATAAATAAAAAAAAACCAAAGAACATACAATATAATATACTTTCTCCGTTCCGTCGTGGGTAAAAATAGTTTTGTAATAAAAAACCCTTTCATATGATGCCCCAGGCGTCTCACTTTCAGATTTCGAAACCCCTTTTCAGATCCCATTTTCAATAAATATAGAAAAATTTCCTAATTTTTTTCATCTGAAATAGATGCGAGCAAGCAAGTTCAGCGACGACAGAGGAAACGTCTCCAATGGTGGACGTCTAGGACAAATATTTAGAAAGCAACCGTGAATATGTACACAGTACTCGCGTGACAAAACTTTCAAATTCGAAGTAAATCGTTGAGAATTTTCCGTTGTTCATACGAGTATTTTCCCGTTATTCATACGAGTATTTTAATACGTTTGAGCATTTTTACCCATTAAAGGGCACAGTGCATTTTCCCTGAACTTTGTATAAAATTCGGTCCAATAGTAATACGATTTTCTGGACTTTGAGTGAATATTGTTTGCCAGGATTTTAAATTCAATCTCTAGAAGATCACGTCACGATCATGGGATAGAAAGGTCGCAGTTTAAGGGCTAAGGAATTTATTATTATTATTTATTTACCTGTTAGGTTTTCTCCCATTTCTGGGGTCGGTTTAGAGCGAAGCTCACGGGTCCAGGACCAATTTATTATTATTATTATTAATTATTTTTTCTCAGATTTTTTTTCAGTCTCGAAACGATATTTTCTTTAGAACAGTCAGTAAAGTGTACATAAATCTATAAAAATAATAATTAAAGAGGTCCTTTAGAGGGAGATTTTAGACTTAATATTGTAGATGAAATACATGTACTCGTACACTTGATTTTATAATAATATTGTTTCGAACTTTATGATTTTTGAGCTGTTATATATTATAACCAGAGTTCGGATGAGCGGTGTCATTACATGCAATAATATGGACATGCCTTCCTAAATTATTACTAAAATAAAATCTTATTTTAAAAATACTAAAAGCGTGAGTAAAGTCTTCGTGTTCAAACCTTTTCTGTGTTTTCTCTTTTATAATTAAATTACATTGTCTTATCTGACATTTCGCATGAAATAAAAGAATATTTTTTTTGCCTATAATATAATGAAACCATGATTTCCCCGGAAGAATATCGCCAATTTTCAAGTGAACTCATGACGAAAATTGAAATTAATAAAATTCGACGTGGAGATGGTATGGCAAAATGTTAACTGGCTCGTTTAATTTTTTGTTTAGGCTATCAATAATTTTAGCTATAGGTACTGTTATTTTCTATATTACAGGCAATAAAGAAATCTGTTTGTGTTGGTGTTACCTAAACTTCAAAGAAAGGTGCTTGAAATTTCTGTTCAAACACGTCCACTATTTAATCCAGATTTCAAAATTATACAATGCCTTGGAGAGAAAATGGACTCCGAATCATATTGGCAAAACGATATTCCCATTAAAATGCTTAAGTTTGCTCCGCTAACATCTGTGGATTGCGAAAGGAGTTTTTCGGCACATAAATATATTTTGGATGTGAAGAGGAATAAACTAACCAATGAAAATTTAGAAAAAATATTGATAATTTACTTCAATAATAAGTCGTAACTAACCGATATTTTATTAAAAAAAATATAATAAAAAAAATGTTGTTTATTTAGAAGGCATGTTTATTTCAGTAATAATTTAGGAAGGCTTGTCCACATTATTGCATGTAATGACACCACTCATCCGAACTCTGATTATAACACGCCCTCACTCGATCGGTCGGGGGTTGAAAATAGTGTTCATTTCGTTCCTTCATGTGTGGGTGTTGTAACTCACTACTCGTATGTCTAACTGTAAGGACGGGACAATCCGACGACTAACCATCTAAGTTTGGGTTATTTAAAGAAAAAATCCCATTATATGTTATCCCACTAAACATATATTTGTAAAAAGTGTGAAGCGTACAAAATTATCATTTTTACAATGCTCTTCTTAAACTAAGTGTCCGTTGAATCCTGAGGCGTAGTCGTGTAGCCGTGAGAGATCATTGGGAGACGTAGTCGATGTTAACCTGAAACATAATGCGTATTTGAGTGATCGGTGTCTATGGTACAACTAGACAGTCGGTCCAAAATTCTCCGTGGTACGACCGGCGTGGTGGTCTTTTCAGTTGGATCGCGGGGAATACCCCTCGTCGGCAAGTGAACGCCGGCCGTCTCGAGTGCATGGCGTAGTTTAAAATTAGTTCATTATTATTATATATTTAGTATTGAAATTAAAAGTTAAAAAATATATTATAGTTAGGTATTTGTAATTTTAATATTGGTATTTGTTCAATAAATAGTTTCAAAATTATACGTACATAAATAATACTAACGACTTTTTTCTTGTTTTGGAGGTGCGGGCAAGAATTTTGAGATTTCAGCGTCTAAAACGCTCGGCAGGATCCTACGGAGTTCCACGTTTCTCTTCCTTCTCTTGTCTTCGCCTTCTCCGCTTTTAAACCCAGGTGAATTCGCGTTAGCTGCGGCTGAAGCCTGAGCATTAGACCAACCACCTAATCCTCCAGAATTAGCTACTGCATCAGCCGCTGCGTTCGACCAACCACTTCCTCCAAATCCTGGGTATCCTCCACTGCCGGCATTTGCTGAAGCGTCAGCCGCTGCGTTCGACCAACCACCTCCTCCAAATCCTGGGTATCCACCGCTGCCGGCATTTGCTGAAGCATCAGCCGCTGCGTTCGACCAACCACTTCCTCCAAGTCCTGGGTATCCTCCACCTCCGATATTTGCTGAAGCGTCAGCCGCTGCGTTCGACCAGCCGCCCCCTCCAAATCCTGGGTATCCACCGCTGCCGGCATTTGCTGAAGCGTCAGCCGCTGCGTTCGACCAACCACCTCCTCCAAATCCTGGGTATCCACCGCTGCCGGCATTTGCTGAAGCATCAGCCGCTGCGTTCGACCAACCACTTCCTCCAAATCCTGGGTATCCTCCACCTCCGGTATTTGCTGAAGCGTCAGCCGCTGCGTTCGACCAGCCGCCACCTCCAAATCCTGGGTATCCACCGCTGCCGGCATTTGCTGAAGCATCAGCCGCTGCGTTCGGCCAACCACCTCCTCCAAATCCTGGGTATCCACCGCTGCCGGAATTTGCTGAAGCGTCAGCCGCTGCGTTCGGCCAGCCGCCACCTCCAAATCCTGGGTATCCACCGCTGCCGGCATTTGCTGAAGCGTCAGCCGCTGCGTTCGACCAGCCGCCACCTCCAAATCCGGGGTATCCACCACTGTCGGCATTTGCTGAAGCGTCAGCCGCTGCGTTTGACCAGCCGCCACCTCCATATCCTGGGTATCCACCGCTTCCGGCATTTGCTGAGGCGTCGGCCGCTGCGTTGGACCAGCCTCCTCCTCCTCCGAGGTATCCTGGGTATCCTCCGCTGCCGGTATTTGCTGAAGCGTCAGATGCTGCGTTCGACCAGCCACCTCCTCCTCCAAGAAATCCTGGGTATCCTACGCTGCCGGAATTTGCTGACGCATCCGCCGCTGCGTTGGACCAGCCACCGGGGTACCCGCCGTTGCCTGCGTTAGCAATAGCGTTGGCTGACGCATCGGAGTATCCTCCAAAGCCTCCCGAGTATGCGTTAGCATCAGCGTTTGCCGAACTACCGCCTCCCCATCCTCCAGCATTAGCGTTCGCGTTAGCGTTCGCATTAGCCCATCCACCTCCTAGTGCTGCTAATAAAACAAATATTTATTACTTAAAGTTAGTGAAAAAATACTTCCTAACGGACATACTCGTAGTATCTAATGAAATACGTACCGCAGCCCTGGTCGATTTGAGTGTCCAAGTAGACGTAGTTGTACTTGACCTTGCACACGTGGACGTGGCACGCGTCGCCGGGGATGCGGAACGGCACCAGGGGCTGCTGTCCTCTGCACACGGACGCTGAACACACATGCATCGATTATCCTCCCCGTCGAATACGGTATTCGTTTCGAGCCAGCTATGGTACAGCGAATTACCCTTCACCGATAGAACGTTTCGCCGAAAACACTCTTAATCGAAGGTTACTTTTACGAAGAAATCATTCATCGATGGATGCTTTGCCGAAACCATTCTTAATCGAAGGTTACTTTTACGAAGAAATCATTCATCGATGGGTGCTTTACCGAAACCATTGTTCGCCGACGGTTGATTTCACGAAAAAAATCCGAAGTCAGTAAGTGGGGACTGTATGTCTATTAGTGGGGACTATTAATTTGTTTTATTTTATTTTGTAAAAAAAGTACTTACATAATATTTATATTAATCGATCTATTTTGTACTTAACTTTAGAGCATTTCAAAATCCTAATATACAAATTGACTGCTGCCACTAATACAATAAAATGGATTCCGACAAAATATTCCAAAATAAGTATAAAATAAAACATAATATATCTATTTTAATTTTATGCATATAATGAGAAGAAAAATTATAACCAACTAAATTATAGATATACAGATTAATAAAAATCAAAGAACTGCTTGGTACAAGAAAAAGAAATTTACTGCTTATTTTTGATATAAAGAATGTGAGCCAATCCTCCTAAGAAAGATTTGATGTCTATCTCAGTTTTTTGTGACAAGTGTGTTTGTATCTAACATCATATTCAAGCTGTGCATTACGTCTGCGCTTTGGCATAGGCTCTGAGGAATTGATTCGTTGGATAGCACATTCTGTATGTTTTTGCTCTTTAGCAAATTCAGTAATTGTTTTATATATGTTCCATTTCTTTCTATGGAGGAGTGTGTTCCAGCGTTCGTGCCAAGATTCTAGTGCATTTTGTGTTCTTGGAACAGAAAGTGTGCGATCGTATACTGACCACATAGCAGGTGTAAATAATGCCGAATTTCTTTTTACGGTTACAACAGTGCCAGTAGGTGTCTGCATTTGAAGTGATCCATTGACATAATATTTATTAAACCAATGTGCAATCCCAACAGCTTCTGGCGGTAATATTTTATCTTGAACGATTCAGTGGCAGCAGTCAATTTGTATATTAGGATTTTGGAATGCTCTAAAGTTAAGTACAAAATAGATCGATTAATATAAATATTATGTAAGTACTTTTTTTACAAAATAAAATAAAACAAATTAATAGTCCCCACTAATAGACATACAGTCCCCACTTACTGACTTCGGATTTTTTTCGTGAAATCAACCGTCGGCGAACAATGGTTTCGGTAAAGCACCCATCGATGAATGATTTCTTCGTAAAAGTAACCTTCGATTAAGAATGGTTTCGGCAAAGCATCCATCGATGAATGATTTCTTCGTAAAAGTAACCTTCGATTAAGAGTGTTTTCGGCGAAACGTTCTATCGGTGAAGGGTAATTCGCTGTACCATAGCTGGCTCATTCGTTTCAAAAGCTGTCGGTCGAGTAACATGAAAAGACATACCCACGTAAATGATGTCCGGTACTGGATAAACTTTGTTTTCTGAAAAAATATACATGTAACGTGATACTAAAGTGTGTGCGACTAGCACAAGATCGTAAAGGGTGTCAAAAAAGAGAGGATGCTTATACCCGACAGTGGGATGATATGGAATGAGGATGATCATGATGATGACTAAAATGTGTGAGATGAGATTAATCAAGGAACGGTGAGAGCCACTTACGAGTGTACGGTACCGGCACTGGAATCAGTCGGTCTCTGCCCGGTATGGTGATATATCTGTTAACGGGGACAGGGATCTCTATGGGCGGCGACGGTACAGGTATCGGAGGTCCCGGGACTGGAATGCGGATAGGAGGCGACGGGACCGGAACTGGCACGGGTATTCTATGTTCCGGGCCGGGCACGGGCACCGGCGTGGGCACAGGGATGTAGCGGGGCGGCGACGGGACGGGGTACGGGCGGTCCACCGGCACGGGCACCGGGACGTCCTTCTGGTAGATCTCGGGCGGGCCGCGGATGTAGATCTTCTCCGGCGGCGACGGCACTGGCACTGGCACGGGCACCAGCACGCGCTGGCCCGGCACGGGCACGGGCACCGGGTACGGCCGGCCCGGCAGCACGATCGGCGGCGGGCCTGGCGCACGGGACGATATCACATTATTATATTTTATCGTTTCTCCGCATCCTACCGAGACAAATAGGTAGGTACTCACAGACTGGCTCCGGTCCCGGTATTGGAATGGGTAGAGGCCCAGGTCTGGGGCCAGGTATCGGTATCGGCATCGGCCATGGAGCCGGTTGTGGTCCAGGGCCCGGAATCGGTATGGGAACCGGCCGGGGTATCGGGAACGGTGGATATGGGCCAGGAACTGGGCCATATGGACCTGTAATAACTCTTAATTAAAAAATTAAGAAACCACTGACGTACCATTGTGGAGACACTTCACTTTTTCCTGATTTGATAATCAGGATCTGATGATCAGATCCTCAAGATTCTAGAGGTGGGAAGGCCACTATGGTCATAAATCATACTCCAACATCCCAAGATACTTCAAGATCTTAGAACCACTGATCCAATTTTCGTCTGACATGGCTAAGAATTAGACCTGCGGCGCCCGAGGGCGGGGGACGCTCCGGACTAAGCCCTACGCGGAGCTCGGCCTTCAGCCTCGCCATGGCTATCTTAAAATTCCTAGCTTTGCATTTATTTTTTGACTGCCATCTTGAATTTATTTTTTCTCTTGGATTGTCTCAGGATTCCCTACAACTTTAGTTCGAGAAAACCCCATCTAACTATTAGAATAGAATAGAATAGAAAAACGTTTATTTGCTGTCTGCAGCACACACACAATTCCACTTATATATTATACAATAATATATATATGCTCAGCATAATGCCATACTCTAGAGTAGTCTAGAGCATGGCGCTGATATTCTGCTTCAGCCTGTCGAGGTCGGAGGCGGTATTATGGTTTCGGCGGTCTTCTTATATAATCTTTAAATTCTTTCAGTCTTATAATGTGAAATTGAAGTTCGCTTACTTTTTCCTGGTCATCATCAGCTCCTCAAGGTTTCAGATCTCTGAAACCTGGAGCTCAAATTGGAACCAGCCGGCTAGCTATTACCGTTCCAGAGATTCCATCTGACGTCAAATATACTCCAAGATCTTGAAACCACTGGTCCGATTTATATCAAACCTAGTTAAATACACTCTAGACAAAATTCTCTATTAGATTAAAAAACCGGGTCAAAATCGGACCATCCGTTGTTAAATTATGATGCCACAGACAAACAGACCGCCACACAAAGGTGTCAAGCTTATAAGCCCTCCTTCGACAAATTAAAAGAATTAGCTTTTACAACTATTATTTTTTAGTTATGTCAAGATAAGTCTTATCTACATTCGAGATCAATTAAAACGGCTAGAAAAAAGCTAACGTTCGACAGTAATCACGAAGCACGAACGGGAAATGGCTAACATTCCAATACATGATAGTTTTTTTCAAAAAAATACCCCGAGTTTTTGCAAAAGATGCAATGAAACTGGCGACTCGTTTCCATTGCCCTCTTTACTGATATCATAATAGCCGGAGATGCGTCCGTTTCCCTTTAATCCCCCTGTATTGTGTCAGTATTTTATTTCCATACATTTTGCCTTGGGTTCGCATTCTCTTATTTAAATTATACATTACCTGGACTTGGCGGTATATATGGTTCTGAAAATAATATGTTTCTATGATTCATTAGTTGTAGGTTGTCCTAAAAGTGCAATTAAATTATGTCAAATCATCTTAAACCCTCATTTGAAACTCGTGTCAAATCCATCAAGTCATCTTAAATCGTCATTTGTGTTAACGTATCAGCGGGCCACTCGGCATGACCTGGTCAATGGTCATCTTCTACGTTCATATTTTTTCTATTATCTTGACCACGTTCACTATACGCGTACCAACGTTTGCAAAGTGAAACTTTGCTCACCAAAAAATAGCAGTATTTTTCAAAATTACTTAAAATATCCATACATTTAAAAAAAAATAGTGTTTCCACTTGACCAGAGTTCTCTACAACTTTTGTTCGAGACCGACCCGTCTGTCGTCCATCGTCACCACGTTCTCTAAGTTTTTGCATTATATTGACCACTACAAATATTAATAACGACTTTTGCGAGACACTTCGTTTTTGACTATAATGGACATCAATAAGGTATTTGACAAGTATCAAATATTAAATACGTTTCATAAAAATAAGAAAATAGACATAAATTGATGGTCTAATGTGAATACAGAATTAAAATCCTTTGAGAAATAAAATAGCTACAGGCAATCAAAAATCAGACGGTAGAAAGAGACGGCAATAGATAATTGTGACGTCACTGATTGCGCCGTATAAACAGGTCCTTGGTTACATAATAAGAAGGAAGAAAGTTTTGCTAGAAAGGGACGGAGCATCTAACTAACTTTAACCATTAATATAGCTGACGTTAGTTGAGATATCGATAAACGGATTTCAGATCCATCTTCAGGATGCCCATGTTAGTCGATTGATGCAATAAAAAAATATTAGTCAAATACCCTATTGAATGAATTTCGCTTTACTACGTACCTACTCGTATTACATGTTTGGAAAAAGTGGAAAAATGGAAAAAATAATAATCAAATGCTGACATGATCGGGTATCAACTATGCAGCGCCGTTGTTATTGCACCCGTCATCCCAAGATGTCAGAGGGCGCGACGGTCTACCTCCCATTTGCATATATCTTTCAAAAGTTATTTATTATATTTGGCCTGAACATTGTACGTATACTTTACTACTCGCATATTTAAACAGTAAATACTAAAACTTGATACATATTTTTTAAGTTGTGAGCCAAACTTTGTTTTACACTTAACTTTAAAGTAGATCTTATAGTTAAGTACGGATCCCTATTACATAGAGTGAGATCCGACTAGCACTTAGCCGGTTTTTGTTACGGGTAGTCGAGTAATTCTAAGATATTTATGTAAGTAAGTATAGCTACTTAGTTTATTATAAAATTTCATCGGGTTACGACAAGGAACAATTACTGGAATATAAATAAAGAAATAAGAACGTGTTAATGAAAAAATACCTGGTAGCGGCGAAATGTTGTCTGGAAAAATATGGTCGAATTAATATTGAACATATGGCACAGTAATCGAGTACTAACTGGAAATAGACTCGGTTTACTTCAAATGAGTGCTAACCACGGGTCACCACCACGACTCCCGCTGTCTGTTCACGGCGCCCGAGAGGTACAATACAACAATACTGGGATTGTTTTATCCCGGGGAATATTAACTTATATTTTGGCATATACGAGTAAACATCTCAGTCGTTATAGTAAAAGGGAGGCTATAGTAACACCCTTTTGATTCTTATTGTAAGAATACAGTGAGAGGGTTAGCGAGCGACGAGCCGGGCGAGGAGCTGGCCGAGTCTAGGACCTTATTTTTATTATAATTTTTGTTTCTTTACCTGGAACCGGTATGGGTGATCCATTATAATCTGTAACATTAATTTTATATTTATTCTTCTTTGAATTGAAACCATAATTATTTCTTAATTTCTGCAAAAGAATTGTTCAAGGAAAGAGTCACCATCGTCGACCTCATCGTCGCTTACCATCAGGCGAGATCGAGGTCAAATGCGGGTTTAGAAGTAAATAAAAAAAAAAGAGTAAAAAATTATTATCTATCGCTATGAGAATTTGGGTCTGTTCATGTTACATTTATGTATTCAGGTATATCTATGGTTTATGTATTGTATTTTATTGATTGTATGTATATACATATGTTTGTGTAACAAATATATATGTAGTTATATTTCTAAAGTATATTTACTTTTATTATTATGATATTTACATAAGTTTTCCTCTCCCATGTAAATCATTTGAGCAGGCAGAGTGTGGACTCTGCCTGCTCAAATCCATTCTCACTGTCACATCGGTTTGCAGGTAGAAAACTCTTTCAGAGTTATGCATACCATTTGTACATACAATTTAGACTATAAAGATTATAATTATTATTATAAATATCAGACTACAGGTCAAGATTGGAGTATCTTTTTCATTGTTGTATTTTTATTCGGAAAGCTCCACGTTTGATTTTGGAAACTTACTGTACTCGTAAAGACCTAGATATTTGTAATAATTGCAAGTTATTAAAATAATGGTAATAATAATAGCAGTATATTGTTAACGGTTTTACACCGGTGCTCACGCTCCATGTTATCATAACACTTACTCGTATTTACATTTAAAATGGTTTAATTCATGTTGTACAAAAAGGGTCTTTTCGCGAGGGTTTCGAGCGTCGGGCGGATTATAAGACAACCTGCGTTCGTTAAGGAAGCTAATAGCGACCCGGGGAGGCAATAATCGTTAGCGGTGTCGAGGGTAGGCAAATAAACAGTACGGATACCTGGCACGACGGGGCCGATCGGGATCGGGCCTGCGGAACGAAAGCGGAGCGGTCAGCGGCCGCCCACTGTGCGCACGGGCCGGCAGAAAAATTGTAAAGAAGAACATTCGTGAAAGAAGAATGCTTATTCGCGGGTTGAACCGGGGTTTGTGCGCTCCGAACCGATCTTTTCTCTGATTGCGACTCTGGAGGGAGGCGGGGAAGGGGACGGGGGGCGTGTCATACCGAAGGGGCACTGGTTGCAGGCCGCGCACTTGGGGTACAAGCCGTACACGCCGTTGAAGCAGGCGCACACCTGGCAGCCGCCGTCCATTGCGCGCGAGTAGTACATGTCACCCTCCTGCGAGCACTGGTTGTCTGCAACACACGGCACGGCATGTGAGTACATGAGTACGGTCACCTTCGTAGTGTTCATCGGACACGTTTGGGACGGGTTCCATCTGCACCCGCAAATAGTAGTTACACGTGGAGATCGCCGTCGCGACCGGTAATTCTCTAATAGCTGCCACATTGCGGGCCAGCTCCGTGGAACCTTGCGGCCTTCCGCAGGCCATTCCAAGCGTACGAACATTGTTACTGTGGAATCGCTACTACGTGAACACACGATGATTACCTTTATCTAGAGTCGTGTAAAATATGCAAGTCGAAAGCATTAACCACCTATGACCTGATCATTCAACGTACAAGAACGCTATATTCCTACTTCTGGGTTATGTTACGGAGGTCTCCATTTGGAATTGCAGACATGGGATCCACTGCATGACAGTCGGGCCTCTCTGATATGCACAGTCTTCTATCTTTAAATGAACCCGTACAAAGCTGGAGCGGGTAGCTAGTATCAGTATAACCGTACCATCGCTCGGGTTGAAGAAGTCCGGGGAGAAGCCGCCGCCGGACATCGCGGAGGCCAAGGCCGAGGCGTCCGCCGAGCTCCTGTCCTCGGCTACTCCTGTCACGACTATAACAAGAAAATAAACATTACGGAATTGGACGTCTAGCCCGAGATCCGTAAGGAGAGCGTCACTTCGGCTTCCGTGAAATCGCCAATGTCGGTGCCGGGAATGAGCACATCCCACGTGTCATTAAGAGAAGATAAACGGTAAACACGTGACACACGATATCGGATATCGAGTGGAGGCGGCACGAGACTCACCGTCGGGGATGGCGCTGGCGCGGGCCGCCAGCGCGAGCGCCAGCAGCGCGACGCCGGCGAACCGGCGGGCGGCGGCGGGGGCGCCGTTCGGGAGCATGTCGGGGCGCGTCAGGAGACCTCGGTGAGCCGAGCGCACAGCCACAACCCACAGAAGATGCCGTCTCCGGCCGCGCGCCGCTATTTAACCGCTCCCGCGTTTACGCGTTAAAACGTATGGAGAATCGATCTGATTATTAAAAGAATTAAATTGATAACGTTTTCATCTGTTTAATGTTTTCAAACGAGCCGTGACGCCCGCAGAACGAACTAATTAAACGTCCGGACGAGGCCGCGGAGAATTTATAAGTTATAGTTAATACAATATAGCGTTATCGACGACCTTCTCGTATATTTTCTCCGCTTTCCTTAATGCAGCTATCACAAAACTTTGACAATTTTTTACGCATATTTGCACGTTTCACATCTCGAGTGAATAATACTGTCAGACTGGCTCCTCACGTTTACAAGTTACCGGTCCAATAATGGTGGCAGTCGTTTGTTCTCCTCAGCTAACTGAAATTGTTTTCGTTTCAGGTACTCACTCGATTCATTCTACCCGTCCTGTCCCTTCGGCTCCCGTAAGTGCAGACTCCTAACTTCAGTCGGTGTCGTGTTCCCAGAGGACGCGCCACATGACGCCCCGCGTAACCGGATATAATTCACTGCGTTAGTGACATGTTAGCATATTCTGTATATTCACGTAAATCTGACTCGACTGAACTGACTACTGACGGTCCGTGTCCGCCCCGCTGCAAATCTCGTAACAATAAGTAGTTTTTACTGTCGAGTAACTCTTAGGAGTAAGAATTGGACTAACTGCTATTAAATTCCGAAATTTTGGAAAACCGACATCAAAGTATCATCGATCCGCGTGGAATTAGGTATGTGGGAACTCGGGAGAAAATCCCTCCTACCCTATTATTTGCAATGCATACCATTATCTGCACCATGCGAAGTTATCGGGGTAGCTCGGAACCGTTCGAGTACCCGGGTAAACGGTAAGTAAAGTCGGCAACACTAGAGTCGGATCGCCTTTCTGATCGTATGTAAAATTGAAAAATTGAAATTGAAATCGTTTATTTAGCGCTGTAAACACCAGAATACAGATTACAGAAGTATACAAAGTTTAATTACATGCAGCACAGAACATCTGGTGTGGTACAGTGCCAAAAAGGGTACACCAGCTCAGCATAATTTTTCAGCTGGCCCCTCAGTGACTGCACGGACGAAGAAAGCAACAGTGTGTGCGTGTTGTGATGTATAAATGTGTATGTGTGCGAGAGCATACTAATAGGAAACTATGTAAGTACTTACGAGTACATAGCTAATGATTATAGGCATATGTTATGTTCATTCGCATTGTAACATTACATATACTTATTTAATATTTCCTACTGAGGGCCTATCCCGTACAATTCAGTTTGACAGTTATGGAACGAAAATTTTGACAATCGGTCTCGTAAACCAAGCTCCATATACAAGGGCACCACCAGTAGTCTGACTGTAACATAATGTCAGGGCAGTAGGCTGGGGGCAGAGCAGACCACACGCATACAATTGATGAACAATTCGTATATTTTTTATCGAATCATAAGTATAAATAGAGCTGAAATGAAAATAGTGGACACTAAGCAAACAAACACCGGCAAAAAAATCTTAAATGAACATTGTATCTTTCAATTTTGATAGACGCAGCTCATACATAGCCTAGTTGCGACGGGTTTTGTCATGGTTTCCGTAAGAGATCGGCGACTGTGTGTTTTTTTTGTCATATGCTAAACGATAGAGACGAAGCGACAAGAAAGACAAGCCTTGAACACCCAGTCTGTCTCAGACCACGTTTTTCAAGAGAGAGATTTTCGTTTCGTAATTGTCAAAAAAAACCTACGGAATAATCCCTCTAATTACGTGTCTCATGCCAATCATTCCAAAAAGGGGAATGAATTCTAAACGATAGAGCTCGACGAGAGCTTTCCGAGAAACTCGGTCAAGCGCTGACCCGATGGATGCCGAGAAAACTACCCGCAAAATATTATTTTGTCTTTCGCTCTGTCGACTTTAGTCCATCGATATTTTTTTTACATTACAGTTTTATGACCGAATAAAATTTTAAAAGAAAAGTGGTCATTAAATGGAAACCTCTCAACAAAATCTGTCAAAATTTGCAATTTAGGCATCACCTAGATTTTTTGATTGATATTTAGGAGAGCAGACGATCAGACCGGCCACCCGAGTGCAGGTCACCGTCGCCCATAGACGTCCGCTTCACCGCCAACCGTTTACAGTTCCTCGTGTGATTTCATTTTAAAAGTACAATCTGTATTTGAATACGTTCTTTGAACTACTATAAAGGGTTTCGACAGGTAATGTACGTATTCATTCATTCTGATTACATAAGCCTTAGCGATACATCTCTTTGAAGTACTCGCACCAACCGTATACTCTCGGGTTAACTCTAACCCGATGTCAATTTTGTATGAAAATCATAGACAATTCGCGAGTTAACGTTTCGCGCAAGCGGTCCTTAGCGGCCGGAACACATCACCCACACACGGCGTGTCCGACCCCATAAGGCCTAAGCCCTAGGCCCATAACGCCCAATCTGCGCGAGGATAATTGATTAAAACCAATACGAGATGGGGCCACCGCCGCAGGCTGTCAGATTGATACTGACAGCTCCAGAGCTGGACGCTTTTCTTTCTCTATTTTAGTCAATATCTTAGTTTGAGGCAGTACTTCCGTGTGTCGGTTTCGTAATAAATAATAATCGTATGGCTGCATTAGAGGCCATACTTATTATTACAACAAAATTAGAAATAACCATAGAAAGCGGGTCGGTGCGGTGCTGGAGTGCACACACCACAACACAACACTGACCTCGTTCCAAAATATTTCACGTTAGGTACGAGTACTTACTTCTTTTTTGGGAAATATATTTTCTGCACCCAAATGGTTCCTAAAACTTACGACCGATGCAAGTCCACGGTCGGACATCATACTGAGGGGTGTGCCGCACCGCCGCCGCCCCCTCGTCGCCACTCCACCACTGAGGTGTTGCGATGTGGCTCTGGAACCGGACGATTTGTCTAAAGACCCGTACCTACTCCGCGGCCCGACTAATAGCCAAGTCTCAGAATGGTAATGAAAGTAATAGAGGCAATAGTAAGAGCATTGGACTTGGCTCTGTATTGCATCTCATTACTTTTTCAGAGTAAATATGCGAGACTTCTTTTTACATGAAATGTTTTTGTGGGATTATATTTATTCCGGTTAGGGTTGCGGATGAGATAAGTGTTTTGTTTTAAATTCAATCCGAAACTAAATGTGTGTGGTGGAGTGACGCTCGAGGACGCACGCAGAGCGAGCGACGAGTCGCGGCGGTCCGGGCTCGAGGCGCGCCGCAGGTGCCTGATCAAATCTACACACCGATGCAATTTAAACTTGACGCAACTTTGCTGCGTGCACGACGCTAGGCGCCGCCGCCACGAGTGTTTATAAAGCCTTAGTCTCACTGTTACGCTGTACTTACGTTAGTATACTATATAGTACGCTATTTCTGTGCGTAAAAAACCATTTGTTCAAATATTACCTAAACTCTAATTTCGACAACTTCAAATTTAATCTAATGTCAGTTCACTTATTGTCCGATTAATAATTCCCCACACCCACGCATGCATGTCGAATGTGAACACGGTTCCATGTATCCCGCGTGTACTGTACAGGGATCCTGAAGCAGCCTGAGACAAATTAAACCCTGACTAACAAGTACCGCGTTGGAAAGTCGGCTCAACGGTCTGTGTTCATCGAAAGATTATCATTGAGAATCTACAAGAAAAAATAAAAATTATCTTATTTATAAATAAGATATTTTTGTCTTGTTGTACTTAAACTATTAAACCTTTACAAATTGTGTCCTGGGGTCATGTCCCCCCCAAAATCTTGTAATCCAAAAATCCCTTTAACCTAATCTATCATTTGCGTCTGATCTGCTCCGAATACTGAAATACCGAAATACTGTTTGATTTTCATTAACTACATCAAACTCTTTATGATGAGCCACCGTTCCTCTTGGAAATGGAAATTAGTACTACTTACATATAAAAATAATATTTATTTCCTTATACATTTGGTTCGTTCGTTTTGCGTCCCAGTGTATAAGTAAATGGGGGGCAGTGTGCAGTTAGCACCGAGTGCAGCGAATTTGCACACGCGGCGCTTTGCGTAGAGTTGAAAATTCTGGAAGGTTTTCTGAAACTTTCCTTAAATTTTGGAATATTTCTGGAAGTTTTCCTGAAAACTTTCAAAACTTCCGGAACTTTGGAAGTTTTAAAAATGTTTTAGATACAAAATGTACGGTCTCGGGCCTTCAGTGCAATGTAGATTTAATTTTGTCTATGAATTTTCATAGACTATTCCTTCGCCTTAGGTCTAGCGAAAAACTTTCGCCGAATACTTAGACCGAATTATTGCACAAAAAACATTATAAATTGAATGAAAATTATTTATTATGAAAATAAAAAATTAAGACACGTAGAATTAAAACATCGTTCATCAGACTTATGCATTTTACTTTATAGCACCATCTGGAGTCATAGCAGATACATACATTTTGTAAAAAGTAAAACATTTTGAAAACTTCCAATGTTCCGGAGGTTTTGGAAGTTTTCAGGAAAACTTCATGAGAAAAGGAAAACTTCCTGGCAATTTTAATCTCTAGCTTCACGTATTGTAGTAAAACACGCCATCTGGCCGGTAATGGGCAGGCGAGCGCCCGAGTTACGGCGCACACGACGCGAATGCTCATCTCATGCGTCGCACAATACCGCCGCTCCCCTACCACCGGCCCGCCTGTTGCGTTGACTCGCCGACTCGGCAGTGAGTCGACTTCCCCATGTATACCTTTATAATTTCTCGCTTATTGTTGCACTCGAAGAAGGATTAAAATCGTAGAAAGGCGAGGAGGACGACAGAGGATCACAAAGGCTGCAGCTGCGCGGATCCAGTTCCAGATGTAGTGGTGCGGACTGTGAAAGAGATAATACTCGTACAAAATTGCACCTTATATTTTCAGCTCTGCGTCGAATATCTCGACTTTTGAGTCGTGTCCGTGCTGAGCTGAACTTTTCACGTCCTCACTAGAGTCGGAAATCGAATAGCGAGACGAGCATGCGTACATTGTACGAAAACTATTCGAGCTATTACTTCGCTTTTATCTGTCGACATAAAGTTAATAATGCTCTGTCGGGTGAGGTGCCCCCGGAAAATGCAACTTTTAACTTTGGCGTTTAAATGTCATAATTTCAGTCGCGCACATTGCTCTGCGGGGCCAACCTTTCTTTACGAACGAGCCTCTGCTTTGTGCGTGTTCAGGCGAGTGTGCGAGGGCGCGGCGCGGCGCGGCGCTCTCTGGGCGCGACGCAGCGATGCAGTAATGCGCGGACAAAGTAAGTGCTTCTTGGTGTCGTGCGATGCAGGTGCGAGCACTCCGCGCGGCCTCGCCGTGCCGGCGCGGGGTGACGTCGTGTGTGACTTCCTCTAGCTGGCCGAGTGTAATGCGTCTGTCTTTATGCTCATTTCGTCATTATTTTGTTTCGTCGTCCGTACGTTGATGTATGTCGCTTCGTCATCAATTGCGGCTGTTGGGTACTTCAATGTTATCGGCAACTAGGTCGGTCCTGTACTGATACTATTGAGTTTCAGTCGTAGGTACTCGTAGTCTCTTACCACTGCCGAGTACTAGCCCGGGGGTCTGCCTCCTCGGAGCGTTGTCCTGCTAAAAATATGTAGAATCTCGCAAGTTAAGACCGAGCTACTTCCTATTGACTTAATCCTTTGAAGAGAGTGAGAATGTCCTGATCACTATGAACGTCAGTTTCGCCGCAAACAATTTGACTATACAATGGCCGGATGACCACGACCCGACACTGCAGCCGGGATTGCCGGATCTCTAACGGAGTTCTAGTTCACAACGTAACTTTGATACGGGGTCCGTTATAATTTTCATCGAAAGAACTTACAGTATTTCAAAAGTTAAAGGGGGACGCCGCGTTTAATATACGGACAGGCGGACATGACGAAATTATAAAAACTGTAAATAAATTATGCATTATATACCGTGACGGTATTAAAGTTACTAAGAGCTCCAGACCTCCGGAGTCCGGTGACAAAGTAAACTCGCAAACCGAGCACTTATCGTCACGGGACTGTTAGCTGTGAGATTAGTGCGGTCTAAACTATAATTGTCTAAGAGGGCGGTCACATTGTTCATGGTTATTAGTTATTACACTACATCGGGGAGGTATTGGGCACCAGATTCGGTCACATAATTGTCTAACTTTACATTATTTTGAACATCGTGGTGGGAAAAGATGGCTCGGCTACTAGGTGGAAGCCACCAGTTAGTATACGAAAAGTTCTTAAAACGTCCTCCCCGACTTTTGGAATTGTTTAAAACTGCATTCATAGATTTGGAATAAATATGCGGTGACGTCGCGTCGCTCACTCGGTGTCAGTCAGTGTCTCCGACTAGGTCTGGGAAAAACTGAAATGTGTCGGAAGTTCCTCGCTTCTTGATATTTGCCAGCGAGCGCGGCGTGCCGCCGCAGAGGGCGCGACATTAAAACTTAGGGTCTGCCATCATCACAATTATAGAAACTTTGAAATAAGTTTTAATAAGGCGCGGCTACAGTTTCGTTCGCTGCGGGAAGTTTGCGGGCTGCCTTCCTTCCTGCGTCGGAATATTTCCACCGTTCCTTTGTCGCTTCCGCGATGTAACTCGGATGCACTTTTAGCGACTTCCACTCCTCTTCAGCTCGTTCCGTGTGCCACAGTCGCCGCCGCCGGCGCACACGGAGCGGGAAAGGCCGATTCTCATTTAGTTGCGACTATTCATTCCGTAATATATTTCCCCGGAGGATGAATTACAATATTCCACAGAAATCCGTTTCCGGCTCCCGCTCGGCTCCCCGAAGGGTCGACGAGGCGAAATCGTCGCAGCGGCGACACCTTTTCCTGGCGTTATCACAATATTAAGAAACGAAAATGCGGGCTTTTCTCGTCAAATCAACATCCTGCGAGCGGCTGCGAGTCGGCGTCGCATTATACGGGTGATGTACGTTTCCGTCCCGACGCCCGCCCCTCGCCGCGCGCTCCTCGCCACACCTGTGTTTGGCGGAACTCTTGCAACTCACTTGTTCGTCTGCGTTCGGAGTACGGGCGGGGGCAGCCCTCGTTGTAAACAAAGTATTAATTCAATGAATAAGTATTCAACTATAGGTAAAATAAGGCAATTTAGAGATTTCGTTTCGTGTTCGCTCCGTGGACGGGTTAATCCTGTCCGAGAGGCGCAGAGATGAGAGTAATAGTTTTCCAATAAATATAACAGCCGGCCCGTCGGTCTCCGGCGATACGAGCACCTAGGCCTCCGATAAATATCCAACCGTCAGGGCTCCGGTCGCCGTCGCTAGCGCCGGGTCGTACTATGACTACACCTCCCCGCCTCCGGAGGAGGGACCGAGGCAATCGGGTAAGTGGCTCGTATTTCAAGAGATTTGCGGCCGTCCCGCGTTCGATTTTGAATTATAAGAAATATTGACTTTTAATGAAATGGATATTGAGAAAATGTTAATTATTGAGCATCATGGATAGACCTATTTTAATTATCTGAAAGTTAAGTTTTAGTTATAAAATTAACTAAATAAAAGCTTAAAACTACCAATACGAAGACGTAGGTAGCTGTGCATCACTCCGTGCTATAATAATCCTAAACGTCACCACTCGAAACTCGCCGTGTGGTCACGGCAACAGACCCGCAGCGTGGGTACTGCTCGCACCGCGGGCATACCTAAGCATTTGCTTGAAGTTCAGTATGAGAGCCCTTTGCAAACACAAGGGCGCAAAACTTCATAAATCAAACTCCGCGGTCAGTCCCTATACTGGCACGTCCTGACGTCGTTCATAAAGGATGAGTAAAACAACGGCCGCGTTGTGACTGAGGCACGATATTGTCGATCCTCATCACGACTCCACAATGAAACGTTTTCCCTGCTCGAGTAGTCTCCGAAGAGGCTTTTGTTTGGTTAAAATATTTTTTCCCGCGCCTTCCGCCGCGTCCCTTGAAAGGTTTTCGGAGACCTTATTTATTGGCGGCTCGATAAAAATATCTCTTCGTAAACAGTCGCCCGCCCCGTATAGGTACAGTGCTGTGTATTTTACATTTGATTCGGTTGTTTATTGCCCGTCGCCTGCGCCTGCCGCCTCTGTATCAGTTTGAATTTCGTTGAGTCAGAAAAAACCAGAAATTGAATTAGATTTGTTTGCATCACGATTTTTCCAAATCATATTTCTTATTATAGGATATTCCGCCACGCGTGCCCCTGTCTTCGTTTCTTGACTTTTTGCGTCAGTCATGAACGGGCCATGTAGAGCTTAATTTTATTTGAAATTGACGATTTTTTCCTCGATATTGCTCTACAGCACATTATAGTCACTAACTCATTAAATAAATTTGTCCGCATTTGCTACAGCTTTAATGGGTAAAATTGTACGTATTATATCTGAACATCTGTAATAACTACAGTTTATGGCAAATAAATGAAACGAAATGAAATCCATTAGAAATAATGTATCCAGTCCTCACTTGAACCTTTGCAAGCTTACCATTGTGCATATAGAGACGGTGTCTCAATAAAAAAAAACTTGAAACCTTGAAAGCTGCAGAAGCCGGGCAGTGCATAAAGGATGTGCTGTAACCCAGATTATTAGTAGTATGTAGCGAGCACTCTCGGAGAGCCCTCCACGAGAGGTCGGCGTCCATCGTGCCGGCGCGGCGGCGGCGGTCGGGACCACTCCGTACACCGTCCAGCCCGCTCCGCTCACCGAATATACAGTACCGAGAATCATAAATATGAAATTTATTGTTACAAAAGAAGACCCGAAAATGTCGGAGCAATTGTAATACACACATCAGCAATTGCAATGTTGGAGCAATAGTCACAGCGGTGCCTCATCGGGACAGGAACGTGACGCTACCGTTGTGTGAACGGTGAACGACGACGCCTAGACGGGACCGACGTGTGGCAGCGAACTGAGCGAACGAGATGTAGACGGAGCTCGTGCAAACATGACTGAACATATTTATAGACGGCAACTCTGTTTGACGACTTCGAAATTTCATTTCGGAGAGCGGTCTATACGACGGTTCGCGCGACATCTTGTATGTGACGAACGTCGACCGATTCTAAGAACGATGGACGAGTCTAAGACGATCCCTTCGCAGCACCGTACCGTACGCGCGTGCGTCTGACGCTCCCTGTACGCTCCACAGAACAACGGACAGGCAACGCGATGCCCGGAATCCTCTCGCTTTCCAAACCGGCGAATTACTCGTATACGTACGTACCGTTTTTCTATAATGGAATTCGTTGCTATACGAACGTGCGATATACGAGTAACTATTTGTGTATTCTAGCCACCGTATAGCCAAGGTAAGTAAATATTGTAGTCGATTAAATTCGCTGATAAACTAACCGACATCCGACCCCATCATCTTTGGAACACTCCTGCTTGCCTGCCTACCGAACTATCAAATAGGAGTCTAATACAGAAGGCGCATCATACTCGTATCACCGGGCTCGTATCATGGCTGGCGACGGCGACTCCCGAACGAGTCGTGGCTCATTCATTACATGTCATCACCGTATCGGACCAATCGATCAGTGGAGAAAGTTGTCAACATTGAGTGCCGCTATGTCGAGTTAACTCATTACCACCGTACCCTCGGCCGCTGTGAGCACACTGTGGGCAAACACTTACAGAATTAATTATAGTGGTCTAACTGTTATAACAGTCCACTTCAAAACTCGCCTAATCCGATAGTAATTATACGATCAGTGAGCGAGGTGAATACAGTATGAGTAAATACATATCTTATTATCTCGGGATAGTATAGGTTGCTTTATATTTTTACTCTTGGAATTTAAACAAGTGAAAAAGATATTCCTCGACGGGACTGGCACCCGCACCCTCGGCTTATCCTCGGCCGTATCCCGGCCTGACGAGACAGATGTACCGACGACATAATTTTACTTTTAAAATCTCTTCGTGTACTTAATCTGCTCTGACGTAAACTAAATTAATTTTTATCTCCGCACGACCGTGCCCTTTGCTTTAAAACTCTTTCATTTTTTCGAGATTATAAATATCTTAATGCAATAAACCCGGCCGTTGTTTAAAACAGACAAAACAGACTCTCATCTCCTAAGTATCCTTCATCAGCGAGCTCCCAGAGCTCCCCGCGTTATTTACACGGTGTCTTTGAAACGGAGTAAATCGGGCACGAAAAGTAAGTTCACAATTAAATACTTACAGATTGTTTCGTTCCTAAATAATTACGGCCGGGTCTCTCGTTTCAATTATAAACATAATTAAAATTTGAAATCCGGCAGGGTTGTAAGGTTTCCATTACGTCGTCGGAGGGCTCCGCGGCGGCCGCGTCACCTTTCTGTTTCAATTATTGTTCCCTAAGTAGGACTAGCTGCTGCGAGAACAAAGACCCTGAAAGCTTTGTTTCGCAAAGGGTTCACATAGTTGCATCAGTTGCGCCCCTAAGGCGGCTAAGCGGTCACTATTGGGGGTGGAATGAGGGTTAAATGGCGCTATGTTGATCGCCGCCGCTTCACAGCTCGACCGTATCGTCGCTCACCGGTGAGGTGACCGAGTCTACGTTAGGAGGTGCAGAGTGCCCTTCACGTGTGGAACCCGGACTCCAGTGGCTCCGAGTTCGAGACGCGTCGCCGTAATAACCACATCCATCACCGCAGACGGCCCCCCCGTAATACAATGTTCCCCGTTCGAAGCGTCGTAACTACACCGACTCGACTATTTCGCGTATAAAAACTCCACCAAACTATTTCCTTAATGCTGGCCCACCTTCTCCTCCGGAAAATAATATATTCCTCTCTCGTTTCTTCGCGTACAAAACACAATATTGCCATCATTAGTGTTTCGGTACGTGCGAAGTTTCGCTTTTATTATGGAACTTTTCCTTGCGAAGATGGAATTAAATGAATTCTCTCGCGAATGCTTTTTTCTAATATAAAATTCTGCTTGCGGCGCGGTTGCGCGGGGCGTCTCTTTCATTTCTATTTTACGTAAAAATATTGAATAATAAATGCAAATTGTCAATTAAGTAAGAAAGTCCACGACTGACCGACCCGCGACCGCGGAAGTCGGTCTTCAACATCTTTGTGATCGACAGATGAAAGATGACCATAGAGACACTATTTGCTGGTTGGGCACTTTACTGTTTGGAGAGTGAATAGGCGAGAGAACGGACCTTCCCTTCTTTTAGACTTTCTTACTTTCATTAGTTCGTGTTTATAATATTAGGCAAGTACAGAAGATAGTCAGTATAAATAATATGCTTGAGGCGAGAATGTATCGCCCAATTACCGGCGATGGTATCACCAATCACGCCCACGCTTAACTTTATGTACTCTCACCTATGCTTATAGGTGCCTTACGAAATTGTCTCGTGGATGACCGATATTTTCTATTGCTTTGCCCCTACTACAGCCTTTTAAAAGGGAACTCGAACCTTATTTGATACAGAGTCACGGATATACGAGTACGAGACATTTCGTATTCGTAGAAAATTACGAACTATATCATTGATTGAAGAAGGTGGTATGACTCTGTGCGTGGTACAGACCCTCTAATAATTATGTGAGATGTCTATGAGCGACGGTCTGCTTTACATAAACAAGAAAAAATTACGATCTCACGTCTTACTCGCAGGTATATTCGAGTGTAGAGTAGGTATCTGTAGGGTATTTGGTAGTGGCGCTGCATCTTCATTCATGAAGTGAAGAAATGTGCGCGTGGGCGCGAATAGCGGCGGCCGCGAGCTCCGCGCACGTCCGCCGAGGGCCGGGCGACCGCGCTCGGACCGTCTTTCTACTGCACCTGATACCGACGCTCGAAGGCCTATCGGCCACGGTGAGGGCCAGTCTGGCCATTGACTCCTTCCATAGACCACAAGGCTAAACGATCCCGGGCATTAGGCAACGAGACGCTGGACTATTTCGTTAAACTCACTGAACGCTAACATTCCAAGAGCGGGAGCGTCGTTCGGCGGTCGCGAATGTGCTCCCTCTTCCGTTGGCTGGTTTTATAGCTCGTCTCGTGCCTCAGCTTTACGTGTTTAAACTTTAATGGCGAATCGCCTGGACGATAAAACGAACTCCGTACAACCTCTTATGAGATTGTTTCGATTATCACCAGCGCGAAGTTGATGGAGTTCTGATACTGTGGGCAAATGAATGTTGTGTTTCCTTTCTACTTTCCTTCTCTGTATCGTGTTCCGATTAGATATTCTCGCTCTACACTCCAATATGCATCCGTCCACCATAACGTGACCTCTGTCCAACTCGGTAGTAGATATCGATCAAGGCTCAAAGGATTTCTCAGCTCCTGCTGAACCGATCGAGGTCGTGATCATCAGAAGTACAACTTGGATCACACCATCACTATTACAGTCTTCATTTGAAGAATTTAACCGGTAATAAGGATCGATAGTGGGTCTCAAAGAAAACGGTTTTACTATTAAAGAGATAGATAATAATATAACAGGGTTTCGTACAGATTTATTTAAAAACTATAGGAGTATCTAGAGCACGGGCTACAGGTTCCGTGTGTACCGTGTGGTGGTAAGGGCCGGCGGCGGCGGCGGCGGCGTGGGCGGTGACCGCCACCTGCGGAGCGGCTCGCTTTTGGGACACGTTGATTGGGACACAGCGGCGTATAAAACTTATCGCATTATTTTATTTTTTTATTTTCTGTCGACGTTTGGTATTTGTCTGTGTATTATCTAAACAAAACCGGCCGCGGTAACTAGGCATTCAATCACTTTAATTAATCATTCATCGAGTGCAGAGAGCCGTCGTGCGTCGCGCTGGTCGTGCACCGGCGGGCGTGGAGTCCGGCGACCGGCGCGCATTGGAGCGCCAACGAGTGCTCTTGAACATCGATAACAGATTAGTAAAAGTATACGCGAAGAAATCGGTCAAGCTCGGGCGAGCTGTCGTCAGGTTGTCTCGGCGACTGGCGGGCGCGACGACGGCCCGTCAACCCGTCAATCACTCAATCACTCACTCGCTCACTCACTCCCACTCGAGAGCGAGGACTCGGCTGCGGGCGTGGGAATGGACTGTTGTTGTCGTTTGTTTGTAAACAGGAGTGGCGTAAGTGTCTCCTTCCTGTGACGTGAGGAACATGCAAGTAGGTTGACCTTCACTCGTATGACCGAGCTGCTTCCGAAGTAGACCCTAAATGTGTACAGTAGAGGTCAATTAGTGGACATTCTGCGTGTTAACGATTTGATGGAAAACTCTGTAACATCTTCAGACATATGCACTAATAATAAATCCATAACTCTACCTAAATTGAAACCCCCGACTTACCATTGTGGACATCCTCTTACTTTTTTCTGGTCATCATCAGGTCCTCAAGGTTCCTAATGTGGTAAGGGCACCGTGGTCCTAAACATTTGAGCTCAAATTCGAACCATCTAGCTATTAATAATAAAAAACAATAATCAATATTACCGTTCCAGAGATCCATCTAACATCAAAGATACTCCAAGATCTTGGAAACCACTGGTCCAATTTTTATCAGACATGGCTAAGATCACTCTTGACAAAATTATCTGTTTAATAAAAAAACCGAGTCCAAAGCGGATCATCAGTCAGTTGTTGAGATAATGCCACAGACAAAAGCGGGGCTAAAAAGGGCTGTGAATGTGAAGCTGTGTACGCGACGGGCTCGACCGCACACAGACGATCAAACAAACAAGCATAGCCGGGAGCTGCTGCTCTCGTACATACAGCGACCGGGCTTTCACGGCAACGGTGTCAAGTGCGATCGATACCGCGCCAGTGTGGGGCCACTAGTGCCGTGCCCGCGCCCGCCGCGCCAGTGTGGGCGTGCGTTACATTCGAACGAACCGACACATACTTGCGAGTTCGACGGACTTTTCGTCGGAAAAATACCACTTCTGAAAATGACCACTTTTTGAAAATTGGCCCATAACTGTTAGAATGACATGAGATGAGAGGCGGTGTGATGGAACAAAGGGCGTGGTCTTCACACGACTTCATTTATAAAAAGAGTAACTTCTGGAAACAGTCCGCTGCCCACGGATTCTTGAGTTTTCCATGGGTGGATGAAGGTGAAACCCGTTACATAAAATCCCCAGTAAATTAATATTAATCTCCTCCATGGAAACACTTCCGGTTATATCAAAGTTCAATCCGTATATTTCTAGCTAGAGCCTACTACGTAAAAATGCCTACTTCTCGATATTTTAACGAATACATTGAGAGAGTACCCGAATATATAGAGTCTCGAAGTGCAAGGCACTCGGGAATCTAAGCCACGACCTGCGGGTACAAAAATTATGAAGCCATAGCTCATCGTCGCTTACCATTAGGCGAGATCGAAGTCAAATGCGGGTTTAGTAGTCATAAAAAAAAACTTTTAAAATAAAATGATAAGAACGAAATCTTGCCGAAGAATCAAATCCCATCAAAACATTTCTGTAAAAAGAGGCCAAGTCTCGTGTTCTCATATCTCATATCTACTATCGTGCCCCCAGATCTATACTGGGAGTCACAAAATTGGTGGTATCCAATGTATAATTAGCTATTTGCGAACTACGATTGGTACAGTCGGGCACATAACGAATGGCGCCATCTGTCACAATCGTGCGGCTACTAATTTTATGCAAAACGCCGCAGATAGCCGTAAGTGAATAATTACCAGCGCTACAACGATAATTGCAGCGTTCGTGATTTGACAGATGGGTTAAGTGACGGTATCGTCTAGGTTCTAGTTTGATGCAACGCTGTGACACGCACACTGATCAGACAGCGGATTGGTTGGCTTACTGTTGGGCTTATTTATTATTATCATACTTCATATTCGTGCCGTGGTGCCGTGTCCTACCCGCTAGAAAGAATAGCACCACCACAACTCTTCCCGTGGGTGTCGTACGAGGCGACTATGGGTCTATTTGACACCTAGTAGACGGCGATAAGCTCGCCGCAAAATACGTTTGTGCACCAAATCTTACTGCGAAAAGTGGGAACTCTACCTATGATGAAGGTGGTTCCTCTGTCCACCTCCTCGAGGATTATGGACATGAGAGTTACGCTATGCAAATTTAGATCAGCTGTGACAAAATTAGTGATCGAGTGTCACGTCACTTAATGAAATAATCTTTAAATGAGAAAATATTTTCGACTTCGAAATATTTCGCTTGCTCATGCGTGTGCGCACTATTAGACGAGATCCAGTCAGTGAGTACAACTCGTACAAGCGAACGCGGACCAGGCCCAGGCCCGGATCTGAAGCCGAGGCCGCGTGTCAATCGTCTGTCGAAACGCCATGACCTTTGTCTGAGGACGTGCTGATGACGCTTGAGGCTCGGCGAATTAACATCTAGTCCTGCACGGCTATACCTACGGGGACACTCATTGTTTAATGTGTCCCGTGCCATCCGTCTGTCTGTAACCGATCTAACGCCTCTCTCTTGTGACTGCCAACTGCAATACTCAGTGACAACGTATCATTAAAACTAATATCTCCAATAAAACCCTTTATTTATTCACATACATGATAATTATCCATCCATCTGTGTGCATTCCTAAACACCCACGTTAGGCAGTCACAGAATAAACGTTATTCGTTTGCTGCGTCGCACGCTGTGTCGGCAAACAAAATGATTTACCCTCGTTACTATAGACTGTGGCGCCGTTGCAACAGTGGCCGGCCCACGTGGGCGATCGACCGTAACGCTTTCAAAGATCAAAGGGCTCGAATAACAGTTTGGTAAAAAAAAATCACTCGGATTTTCCGTCCAAATAATGAAAAAGGAAACTGGAGGCGTGCGTGGGGCCCGCGGCACTTCACGCCCGCGCCGCCTCTACAAAGGACATTAATTATTGACGTTTGAGGTGTTCTTTTACCTCCTTTGTGACTTTGTTTCACTAGAGGTTCGAGTGTGAACTGTGAAACTCTCTAATAAGATCTCATTTTATTTTTTAACAAATTCATACTCTTATGTTGTACATTTTTTAAAAGCATGTACAACAGCTAGCGGGGCGCCCCGTACTCGATGCCTTTTTAAGCGAGGAGTTTAATAACGGTTCTGTGCACGATATCTACTTACTCTATGCCCCGTTAGTATTACGCAAGGCTAGAGCGAGACGCACGGTCGGACAGCGGGGCCGTTACTCAGTCAATGTGGCCGCGAGCACCAGCTAACTCTGCGGAATCGGATTATTACCCAAAAAATATATTAAAAAGAATCAAAATCACAAAAAAATTTCAGCGCGACTGTATATTTCCGCGGTGGAAAAATTAAAAAAAAAAAGAATTCCAATTTTGAATTTTCCGCGCGCCGCGGTCGCTGATTTTGTATTGCAACAGTGAATTGCTGCTCCAGTGTTAGTGCGTGTACGTAAAGTAAAATAAAGTGTTGTTTTTTAATTTATATTTACACGAATATGGCGTCATTCACGAGAGATGTGTCAATGGAATTACGCGGTGCGTGAGCGCACGCTCGCAGTGCGCACGCGGCGCGATGGCCATTCAAGCGTTGTTGTTAGGTAAGTTAGTTTTTGGTAAACCTGTTGTTATCGTGTTGCGAACATCTTGAGCACTAAGCTAATACTCGTATACCTGCTTCTAATGCCGCGGTTCTATCGTGAATCATGAATTCATGATCCTATCTATCATGGCGTGGTATATACACGTTATAATTTTAAAATTTGTGTGTAAAACTATGTCATTGATGATTGCGTCAAAATTGTAGGTATGCCATTGCGAATGAAATAAAATACTTCGCTCCGTATCGACGATACTAGGTAGCTCATAAACCGGTGATACTTAACTAAGCATCTGGCGGGAAAATACTGAGTAGAAAACTCTATGAATTTTTAATGCTTACTCGGCAACTAGTCATCGTTTTTCCATTTTTAATTAACATTGTTCAGTCTAACTTAGTAGCCTGTAAAGAAAAAGTATTTACTTACTATAAAGAATGTGCCGAGTGAAGGAGTTTATGATCCAAGAGTGAGCCGAGCGAAAATCAGCTGATTGTTGGAGTTTTTCTCTCTATTCACGACTAATCCGCGTTTGACCTCAATCTTATCTGGAGGTAAGTGACGACGAGGCCGAAGATAGAGCACAGGGGCTCAGTGAGTACAAGGAAGTTTGGTGTTCCCAATACCTGGCATTTCCTGTTATTTTTTCCGACATCACTTGTGGCAGGAGCTTCCTAAAGCTCGCTTGATCTAGCCTCGTACATTTTTGATGCGGACTTGCGGCCAAGTGTTCGAGTTGTGCTTAAAACTTTTTATGCAGTGTCTGAGGATCCGGGAGTTAAGTGTGTTTACCGCCATGCCATGGCTCTTTGTTTTACGTGTTTTGACGAGATATAGGACCGGTCAGTAGATAACTACTGAACACGTTCACAAAATTTTACGTTTTTGGCCATCTGCGTTTTCGGCACAATGCGTTGAAAATGTTTATTGCGTTATTGTTACTATGCATCAATAACGCAATAAACATTTTTAACGCATTGTGCCGAAAACGCATATAGCCACAAACGTAAAATTTCTTAGGTTTACTTACGCGATTTCCTAAAATTTCATTACGCATATTGCCAAAAATGCGTTTTTCCACTTAACATTTTTTCTACCGTCCCTGGACCGCACATATACCGTACCTTTTCATTGTACGTATTAATGCAATAAAGTTTATTTACATTTTTCGTCTTCAAAGAGCTTTCATTGCGCACGCGCTTTCTGTAGGGTAACTGTATATAGTGCTATAATATGTAGACCTCTACATGCTAGGTCGTTGTCTCCCGCCGCGGCGAGTCTGTATGTACGAGTATATATGTGTGTAGTGAAGCTGGCACGCGTTGTAAATCTCGGGAGATTATGTGTGTTTCCGTTTATAGCTGAATTTACATAATTTCATACTATCCTAATTGTAACAAATGAGTCTGTTACTGAGGCACAAGTAGGTGTTCGTTACTCTCTGGATGTTTTACTTTGAAGAGTAAAAGACCTAACCGGGTCCACCAGGGACCACCTGGTACAAAGAACCACACAAAATTATCTAACGAGATAATAATAAATTTTAAGAATTTCTTAAAGATACCTAGTTTTCAACAACATATTGAAGGAGTGACACCCGGTCGTTTACTTCTATCTGCAGGAGACTCTACATTACCTTCATCATACGAGTGATATGCTCTGAATTCCTCTTTGCTAGTTCAAGAACGGCGTGATTTTAAGTAATATTTTTTCATCATAAAGAAAGGGCAGTTGCATATATCCCTGCCCGCCCATTGGTCCGTCCGCTAACGTGTGCTGCGCACGCATCTTTTTAATAACTCAACAAGTTAATGTATTTAAAAAACGTTAACCCTCCGGTTAGGACAGGGTCCTTGCCGACTCGCATTAATTGGACTGGTAGGTCGAAATGACCCGCAGTCATTATGGGGTCATTATGACTGATACGTGGGGTCAGCCATTGTCGGGGGACTAGACTATCATATTTTTTTGTTAAATAAGTAGCAAAGTACTTATACTAAATTAACTCTAGAAAAACCGAATTTTCAACACGATGAATGTTTCACCTCGTGTGGTGTGTCTGCGCCCTTAGGTGGAGTCGATGCGAGCGGCCGGTACGTGGACACGGCCTTGTTTACATTTACCCACAGAAAAGGAGATCGTGCATGCTCTTTTATACATCGCTTTGTGCCACAATTAGTCTGCGAACGGTCCATTATTAGACCGTACCCAACTTTTACTACAACATTGAAATAAAATACATTGTTAGATGTAACATGTCGTTAGGAGGGGGTTTTACCACACCAACTCGCTTAATTTTGTACCTTTAGGCCGCGCATCACAGACGAATATTAATCTTACAACATCCTCTGCGTACAGCAGACAGGAAACAGAAGGCCGAGGAGGGCACAGCAACTCAGCGACAGTAACCCGCGGCCGCGGCCCCGACCACGCGGGGACTCAAGACGTAAGCTGCGCGAGCGCAGACCCGAGCGGCATTTCGCCGGCTATATGCCGACAGGGTTCACACTTGTGCCTATTTTCTGACCTCAGTTTATTCTACAATACTGTAGACTACCTATCTATATCTTATAATAACTCCACGAATCATAATTTACAGGCGGTCGTATAAAAAATGACATCGTGTTACGAAGTGATTTGTGGTGTTCGTGTACGACAAGTCTACGAACCGCATATAATATAATCGCAGTTATCATGTTGTTGACATTGTGCGTAAGGTTTTAATTGCAAGTACCAAAGTTTTTTAAGGCGGAACAAGTGAGGAACCTTGGTGGAGCCGCGGGGCCGCGGCGAGCCTCATGTAATGCCGGTTCATTCCGTGAACTGACGTTGGCTTGTCGCATCATTAGCGATCATTACATCATAGGCACAATACACATCACCGATCGCTGTGCCGACGTTTATTCTCATTGTTATTATTTTGCTAAAAGGCCTCTCGGTTTATTGTTCAGTCGAAACGTTGCTAGCTCTCAGCCACGTTCTAAGTCTGACGCCTGGGTCTTCTGAGACATCGACCTCCGAGACGATCCGTGTAACGGCGCGCGAGTTTTATGAATTTCGATATCGTGTTCCGTTTAATGGGTGTTTTATGTGTTCCGCTCGGTTATAATGTTATCTGGGTACTTCACGTTGTCGGGGTGATCGGCGTAGTCTATTTTAGGGTCAAATAATATTTGAATCGGAAATCTGTGATATTGATTCCTTTACGTGTTTCGGCAGCCCTAGGGGTCGGTGCCGCGGGTGGCTGAGCTGAGCTCGCTCTCGGCAAAAACTAGCAACAATGGAGGTCGATGAACCGCCGGCGCGGCGACCGATCCTCCGCCACCGCCAAACGATCCCACTTTTCAACTTGTCTCCGTGACAAAAAGTCACCGGGATTCCGCAAGTTCCGAGTCGGTCGGTTTGCTGCGAATGTTATCCAACTCTTAATTACTCCGAGTACGGGTATAATTACATACTAAATATGCTTGTTGGTTTTGTACATATTATGACGTAACAGCAAAATATAACGTCATGTAACACAGTTATGTTAAGCACCTTCGTGGGATGTGACAAACACTGGACGACAACCACATTTATGATGATTTACAGCACTAGGACAGTACTTTTATTGCGATCGCTTATACTACACATAAGATTCGAATTGGAACCCTAGAGGCCTATACAATTATGACAATCTTGGACTGCAATTACTCGTAAATATGAGCCTTGCAGAATAACAAGAATCAGCCCCATCAATGAGTAGTGATGGGCCCAAGTCTCGAATGAAACGAACGCGGTTTACCCAGCGATCACCATGTCCCGCCTGCCTGCGTAGTCTGTGTGGCGCGAGGCTCGGAGTGGCAGTGTGTGCCACACGAACCGGGTTATTGGGGTGGCACATCAATCTTGTATTGGCATACAAATACTTAAAGAGCATTTATTATGTAAAATTTTATAAGCTTTAAGATTTCCCACAATAAAGAAAATAAAACAGGAAATCTGCGTTTAGGACGAGCGCGTGCCTGTCTGTACCGGTAGTACCTAAGTTACCTGGGTGTCTACTTTAGTTTCAGAAGATACGCTAGAAAGGTTCAATAAAAGCGTTATCGAATGCTGTGCGATTTTATAAATGAATTCAAAATAAACGGAAGCCGATGTCGTTGATGTAACGACGAAATCTCAAAAACTAAAAATACGAGTACCCACATATAAAAATAAACAATCGTTTTTATATTGTGACGTGATGTTTATGGTTACATTTAATAATTATTTAACACATTAAAATGCGGCATGTTTAACTCGATCAGTGTTAACTTATTTTACCAATAAATTACGAGTATAATGTTATATTAAAACCACACTGTATGTTTAAAACCAAGCTTCACGCAGTGTTATATTTTTCACCCATCATCGTTCGACTTTTCACACGGGCTCGGTGAAATTTTCTGATTTACTCTTCGTGGTATTTGTTTCTTTAATCATGATCATAATTTTATTATTTTATAATGTGTTGTTTTAAAGTGGTTACGAAAATGGACTGAACGGCATGTGTGCTCCAACAAGCGTGTGTCCGATCTCCTCACTGGCCCCCCTGATGTGACTGCGCCTGGAACCCTATCATGCCGGCGAATTATAATTATCGAGCATCACCCGGGCCATAGACGGTAGACGGCCCGTTTCCGGCGATCTGGAGCCGGAAGCGGCCGGTTATCCCTCGGGAATCACGTTTCATTACACGCATTAACGCCGTCCCGCCGTCCGCGACCGCACCGGCTGCTGCCCTGGACCCGCGTATTCACCACTTTATTATTGAGTTAAATCAGGAACAAGTAAAAGCACGCCTAATGGGTACAATGTCTGAAAACGAGTGCCAAACTCCGACAGACACTACTCCGCCAGAGCACTAGTCCGACAGTACATTAGCACAATTTGATTGAATGAATGAATTAAAATTTATTTGCACACATATACATAACACGATTACATTTCATTAGGTACTTAAAAGAGCTACTTTTTTACATTTTGTATAATAAGTATTAACGATATTGAGGACCGGGATCGGACTCGTGTTTGTGACCGGGCCCGAGTAGGGTGTGCACGTACTGCTCCCCACTCGTAGTATCGGAGGGACGATCAGGAGTCGGTTGTGCAACCTGCGACGTCGCGTCGGGGTCGTCGGGAGACGGCAGGGGAGCACCGTACCGGTTTCTCTTTCTCATGTTTATAGCTCGCTATGAAGCGCCCGCCGTGCGAACTGTCTAAGGTCGCCTGTGGCCGCGCGGCATTCCCTCGTCATAATCTTTAAGGTCTTATGGCATAAGGTCACCTTTTTGTAAAACATATTTTCAATAAACATTTATTTCAAACAATAGTGTCCATACAGAGTTGGTTAGTAAATACTTATACCTATGTTTCTTAACTTATCTTATCTTATGATAGGAGGGCGGGAATAACCCAGCGGCAATTTTTTGTTTTACACACTAGTCATTTCAGTGTGCAGGTTTCCTTACGATGTTTTCCTTCACCGTTAGAGCAGTCGGTAAATGTACGTAAGTTTTCGAAAAATACGAAAAACTCATTGGTACGTGGCACTGCGTGGTGTCGAACCCGGACATCCCGCACGGGAGTGTGTGCCACGACGCTCTTATACCTATGTTAGTAATACACTTAGAATAAAGTTTATTGTTTTCTTTTTACTGATATTTTGATTAATATAAAGCTTTAATTCAACTCTAACAGTTTAACTAACGGACGCGGACTGAAAGACAGCACTCGAGATGAAGTTTATTGTATTTTTTGGATAGTGCATTTTTTGTAGATCGGAATCATGTAGGTACAATATACAAGTGAATAAACATCTTTTTACAGAGTACATTAAGATAAGCAATTACCTTTTAATCTCTACTCGGTAGAGACGTAATAAGCAAAATTCACTCGCCAGGAAATATTAGCATTTCCCAGGATGCAAACAACCCCGTCATACTCTGCAATATTAATGTTATTCTACGGTCATACACAGCAATTAAACGGGAAGATAAACAGTACCTTATGAAGTTAGATTAACTTCACGAAGGTAACTATTAGTTAGTGTGTGGCAACGGGCAACGCGAACGAGCAAAGTTTTCTCACCGGGTATTAAAGCTCGGTCGGGACCGCGTCAGCTGATTGCGGCCGTCCGGGACCGGCCCGGTTATCGTGAGTGGCTGCGACGCGATCCGTTTATAAATCGAGCGATGCGTTATTGGTTTAGCGCGTCAAGAGCACGTGCGGTGCACTACGACGTGATGAAGTATGCGGCGCATGCACGGTCGGAGTCGTCGGCCGCGGCGGGTAGCGCCGAGCTCTACGGTGCAGCGTCGTCTTAGAATGTGAAGCTCGCTGCGGTGTCGCCCGCGCCCGGAATGCGACGCGCCATCTTAGAATACCGCCGGGAGCCTGCTCCTGACGTCGGCGCCGATGTGGATGTTCCAATTCCGCGACTACCGCAACTTCGTCCTCTTTCTCTCTCGTCTCGTGCTACAACATTCGCCCAAACAGATCGTGCGAGGTTCGCCCGAAAAAGCAATCAGAACGATCACTTATTCATATATAAGCGTCTAGTAAAAATAATAAGTTATAGGTAGGTAGGTACTAGACGAAGATGTGATGATTGACTTGGGCATATAGCATAACAAAAAGAAGGCAGATGTTATAATTTTTACTATAAGATGTGAACTCTTATTGCTATTAACAAATGATAATAGAATATATTATCGTTCGTACACAAAATCAGCAATGCTAACTTACGTGCAATTCAATATCCTGTTTTCTTATATGCCCCATATTTATTTATCGTGTGTGCCTGTTCCTACATCTCGGCTTCAGTTTTAGTTCGGCCTAGTAAGATCTTTCTACGTCAAAAGCTCAGCCGCATCCCCCAGAATTGAATCCCCATCTCGTAGGTCTTAGAGCCGAATTTCTAATAGCAGCTCCATTTTCCGGAATCCTATTATCTTATTTGCGCAGCGTGGTCCCGAAGCCGAACCGAAGTTTCAGTATATCTTGTTGATAGATGTACCTACCTACGCGAGCCGTGCGAGTCCCGGGAGCGGCGGTCACCACGCCAATGATATCAACATCCCGTGTCGCGCTGCCGCTGGAGTGGCTCACCCTCGAGCGGAACCGGAGCATCCTGCGGCGGTGATTGATGCTGTCAAACTGTACCGAGTCATTGCTTTGAGGACCTCTGTCGTGCGGCGTGATGGGCACGTGACGGCTAGGAGTTCGCGTGCTAGTCGTACCTGACACTAATCAGACAGGCAGCTCAGTTGATAATTAGACTCCCATCTTCATCGTTACACTCATCAGATCATTTTGGTTGGGTTTTCAGTTTTTCGAATTTCTAATCTACTCGTAGCCACGACATCATGCTAGAAACCTTAAAATAATTAGGTACATATTTTCTACTGAACTGTTTCACATTGCGGACACTTCGTTCTTAGTTCTTCCCTTATTATATACATGTTATGTAGCGCCCGAGTGCGGATCGCAGGCGGCACGGACGGCGTTCACCGTGCACAAAGAACCAATTACCGTAGGCCGATATAACAAATAGGCTGTTATTAATTTTCCCAAACAATAATAACAAAACAAAAAATGTACGAGTATTATAGTACTCAAGGGAAACAAAAGACCGGTGAAAGGAGACGACTGACACCAGACGGAGGAGAAGCCGCGGCCGCGGCGCACCCACCGCGCGGCGACCGCCGGTCGGTCGGGGCTCGGTGACGTGTGAAAAAACTTGTGAATCCGTAACGTAGTTGCGTGAGAGAGATCGTAAGTAGATGCCAGAAAAATACTCGTAAATTTATAGTGATAAGTAGGTACGAGTACAGGCATACTAGTGCATCTGATACGAGTATATTCAGTTCGTGAGAATGTGACAAGATATTTTAAACAAACCTATTGTGTGATTCTAGCCCCGATCCGCTCAGGGTTCCTCTCTTTGTAAATACGACACTAAGGACAGAATCTCGTAGAAAATATTTTTCGAATAAAGCGCTAAGCCTATCAAGAGAATATGAAATAAATCTCCGATATACAAGCACGTGGTTCCATTGAGGAAAGCTCAGTGTGAGCTTTTATAGGACTTACGATATTCCTTTGAGCCAAAGCCTTTTCTTCGCATGATTAGCGTTCTTTTCATGTGAATGTTAGGTACAGGACATTATTAGGATCTCGGCACGGAATATCTATATTAGATAGTTTATATAACAGGACTAAAATGCAAAGAATAGGTATATTTAGAAATTATATATTTTTAAATTCAAAGAAGACATTAGATTAGGGCTCGTTCACTCGTGTACGATTGAGTTAATATAAATACAATTTAATCATATTTCTGAGATTGTGACTCATCTAAAACCGACTAGATAGATCACACACGGGACAATCCTGTCATATTTAAATACCGGAATTATTAGGAAAAAGTTTGTTTATCGCCCCGAGCTGCGCAGGCGCCGCGACGCGAAGCAATGAGCGCAGTGGGCAAAAACTTGTTGTGTCGCAACACTGAACATTAATCTAGCTCATTTTCAATTGAGGCGTGATCCCGCGCCGCGCCCTCGGCTCGCCGCGCCACGCGCTTTCTCCCTCACGTGTGACACTGTATCATGGCTCATGGTAGACTTTGGGACGTCACACGCGAAGATCGACACCGTCAACGCTTCTTCTTCTCCTTTCGTGTTGATGATCCGAATGTCAAGGCTGAACTGAACTGAACTATTTCCTAGTAGATAGAGTCACTCCTGGGATCTCCGCAACTCTCACCGCACTCCTAATCGGTTAGCATAACACAAGTTCAGTGTGTCATTGTCAGTCCTGGTATTCAGTGCCAAAAATAGCAGCGCTAAATCTTCCGAGATCAGATGTTTTTCCATAATTGGTGTAGCTTTGTTGTGCTTCGTGGCCCTCGCACCTGATGTCACGATCCTTGACACACTACTATCACTATTTGACGACTCTCAGTCGCGGGCGACGACGCGACGCGACGCCGCGTCTTTGCTCGCAAACAAAGGGCAGTATTTTAATCCGAACATTGGGTAATAAAGCGTTTGCTTGCTCGCTTATCGTATAGTTAGAGGCCAACCTATTGTCAGAGTCGTTCAGGCCGACCGTAGGCCTCTGGCGAGGCTTAACGACTGCTGTCGAACGACAACAACCGGGACCGACTTAACGTGTTCTCAGAGGAACTGAGGAGCTCAGATGAATATGCCACTAGCGGTCACCCATCCTGGTCATGATCGCGCCCAACGTTGCTTAACCTACACGATCACTTTCGGACCGTGCTCGCACCTAGGCCACGAGCCCCTATAAATAAAGCGGTGATGCGGGTATTCGTCTTTCGTATCGTTACATTAATACTCATTAGTAAAAATTCAACGTATTGTTTGTTTAACGTCGCTCCAGTGTTTAGACGATAACAGCTACAGAAATAAATCAACATAGAACGATGAAGTGGGCGGGGGAACCCGTGTCTCAATCTTGCAATGTACTGCAAGATTTTATTCAAGCATAGTTTTCGACGCGGATCTGTCACAGCGGCTGTGCTAAAACGCCTTATTATAAGGTTTGTAACTGTTACAACAACAGGTACGACAGTGAATCGATCAAAAGGAGGTATTTCGTTCGTATTCACGTCATTTTTGGTGCGTCGCTTGTGAAAATGTTGACACGCGCTATTCATATGGCAGCTCGCCTGCGTCACCGTTCTTACTTTATTTATTTCTGTGATACAGCACACTAGTTATAGAAGGTGGTTCGTACAGTTCAGTTGATTGTAGACCTCTGTCTCTGTCAATAATTAAAAGCTCATGATAATCATGGGCCGCCTATCTTTTTGCACTGTTTGAGCCATGTTTCAGATGTGCAATGCGATGCATCCGCAATGTTGCACGCGTTATCATCAGTCAGTAGCATCCTGCGGATGATTTAACGAACCGTCCCCCGGTCTGACCACGAGCAGAACGCGTCTGACGTTATGAAATAGGTGATCCATAAATATTACTTTACGGAATAGAACCGCATTTTTATCTCTAATTCCGAGATGGTTATCATTGAAACACCGACGCATTCTTATGTGTACGGAACCCACGCGGGTCGGTTCAGAGCCCTGGGAGCAAGGTGACCGCTGCCGCAGCTCGCTCGACGGTCGACGCTCAACGGTCGATGGTCGTAGGTACCATCATTACAACATGTAATTCACAGATTTACTGTTATTTCTTTTCTAGAATCCGGTTGTTGATTTGTCAGGCTCTATGCGTCAAGTTAATTTCTCTTGTTTAAGGGAAGTTTTTGATAATTATGGGATAACACCGGCATAGGTACGCATTTCATTACACAAATCTATCTACGCGATTGAATCAATAACTCTAAAACTAAAAATTTAAGTAACCCCCGACGTACCATTGTGGAGACCCCTTACTTTTTCCTGATCATCATCAAATCCTCAAGGTTCTAGATGTGGGAAGGCCACTATGATCATAAATCATACTCCGACATCCCAAGATACTCCAAGATCTTATAACAACTGATCCAATTTTCATCTGACATGGCTAAGAACTTCCACAGGTTAGTCTTGCGGCGCTTGAAGGCGAGGGGACGCTAGCTAAGAACACTCTCTAGTAAATTCTCTATTTATTAAAAAAACTGGGTCTAAATCGGACCACCCGTTGTTAAGTTATGATGCCACAGCTAAACAGATATACAGACAAACAGACCGACAGACAAACGTGTCAAACTTATAACACGCCCTCCCTCGGTCGGGGGTTAATCAAATGAAAAGCAAATTGAAGCAACAGAGATTTTTCTGGCAATTTAGCATATTGGTTTAATACGAAATTAATAAGGAATTTTTACAAAGCAATTAATTTTCTTTCAATGTTGAACCATGTAGGTGTAATTGACTACTTAACGAGATTATTTGTATGACCTCTTTTGCCGAATATGGACATAATAAGTACTTACTCAACTGAGTACCAATTAATGTTTCAGGGTATAGGCACACAAAAATATAATATTAAGGTTAGATATCAAAAATGCTGCTATTAAATATGAATTACTTGTATTGCTTCACGAAGTACGTACTCGTAATTAAGTTCCGATCCCGTGCCGACGCACTTTATTATAAGTCATCGGTGACGACACCGCCATCACATTAAAAACTCCCGACCTCATAAAGCGGCCATCAAATGAGCAGTAACCCGACCACCATAGATCACTAGGAACCAGTCCGCGTCGTGACTACATTTTTACTGGCTACACTTCGCCATGCTTTTTATGGGGTATCGTAATGTCGTCGGCATCTTTACACGGTTAATAGTATTTTTTATTGATATCGTTTCAAACGTCTTCGAGTGACCCGGGAAGTACTCCGGCACACGCCGTTGTCGTGCCGTAGTCGACCTTCGCTCTCGTGTATGATTTACGATCAGTTTTCTCGACTCTACTTCCGACAAAGCCCTCGGCCGGTCTCCACGCGTCCCGGCTCAGTCAGACGTCGATCATACGATTTTACGAGCAGCCTCACAGTCTATTTTGCGCAAATTACCATTTGCAGCGGCGCGCGTAAATCTGCCGTCTCCTCCGACGTATTCATTCTCGGCGGTGTCTCGTAACTCAGCGTGTTCAGCGCATTTGTGCTAAGTGGCTCCCAATTAGGCGGCTCGCCCGGAGGTGCCACTGCCGTGCGGCGAGCGCGCGGCTTGCGGCGCTCGCGTGTCTTTAGAGGAACTTCCGCCGGAGTTCGGGATGCGGGCGAGGGCGGGCGACTCGAGCGCTGTCTACGAGTACATCGGTAACTGAGTTCTCCAACTTCGCTTATAAACTGTTCGAGACGAATCAATAGTGGATCAAATGAACCGAGACAAAGAAAGATCAAAGAGCCGCTCTTCAAACGTCAGGAAAAGGATGATCAAAACGTCTGTCTTTCAGGCGGCGAACATACCTTGGAGCTGAAAAGTAAATAGCAAAATCAAAACGCAGCATCAGTAATTAAGGAATGAAGCTGTGCGGTATCCGTGAATAATAGCGGAAGCCCGGACGGAGTCCGCGGCGTCGGCAATTGGGTGGTTGATTGATGAGCGTCGCGTCTGTTTGCGCGTCGTGTAGGGCCGCCGCGACGGGCTGGTGCCTAATAATTAATTCATTTATTCATGGAGAAGCTCCACCTCCACTCCGGCCGTCAGCATCCATAACACAATTCGCGTAATTGATCCTCATTTAGCATATTGGATTTCGTTACCCATCTATAAACTATACCATAGTGAAAATCCCGTATTTTAATTTCCCTTCATTCCTACGGCTCTTTCAGTATTTGCTGTGTTTCACAGTTTCGTTATGTACATCGTTTACAAATTATCCGTCATATTTCAGCAATTTAATGATCTCATTCACTACCTACTGTATTTATTCCCGACTTGTTTTGATGTGAGCGAGTATCAAAGCTTCAGATGGGTGTGACCGTCCGAGATCTCAATTACACGTCTTAATCATCATTAACTTCAGGTACGGTCGTACCAAACGCGCAAACAGTTAATCCGTATACATTGATAGTATGTACACAATTAGATGTTAATCGCTCATCAAACGCGATACTGCCACTACACGTGTTTATGTGCAGCGTGTAGCTTTACGACACGCTTACGGCACGTTTACGATTGGCGGCTCGATTGTTTGGACTGGATTTAACTTGTTTGTGCTTCCCCGTGAGGCGCTGATCCTACAAAGGCCGATTCCACCTCTTGTCTACTCTATACACCTGTGAACTCTGTCTTTTCGTTTTCGCCTGGAACGTTTGCGAGTGTATTTTAGAACTTATTACCTACTTCTCGTAAGTCAAACGCTATATTGTAATTTATGTATGATGTAACTGTAAATAATACTGCAAATGTTTCAATAATTGTATTACGATCCACCATCAACTCGTAATGACCGTACGCGCTGTCACTGCCCCCGTGCTCCGCGGCACCACGGCGTACAGTGGGCGCACCAAGTTAATCGCAGTATAAAAGCTGGCAGTGAGCATTAACAAGTGAGCCGTAAAGCACAAGCTGTTATCATTAGCACCCCTGTTGTTGGCGGCGCGCCAGCTCCCGCGCGAGACAAATCGCCGCTGCACGCCGCGGTCCACCTTCAGCCCGTTGATACCATCACTAGACTTTGATTACCAGTACCTAAGTTAAGTTGATTACGTTCCGATTAAAGAATTACTCGCCTTTCGATTTATGTAGCGTCTCAGCCTCATCTATCCTTATATCCTCGTAAAATGCGGTTCACATAGTTGAGTCCGAGTGTTACAAAAAACAAACTCCCGTAGAGATAAAATGGGATTCTTTAATTTTTTGGTCCCGAAGTCCACATGACAACGTTACCTTACTTCATCGCCACGTGTATTCCACGTCGGATCTGTACCTCCAACGGTACTTTGCGAGCACAATAATAAGCAGTAAAGAAGCGCGGAGCTATCACATTACGCTCCAAACGATCTCGCATGAAAGAGACCGGTCGCTTCATCATTAAAAGAATAGCTCCTGCCACGTGTCCAAACAATATATCAGCTGCGCGCACGCACGGCAAATAGAGCCGCGATGTACAATGTACAACACAATACAACTGGGCCGCGAACACTGTACCTACTACAATGACGTCGTAAAAATACGTTTAACTGCGCATCACGCGTGGTGCGAGCACACGAGAGGGGTTCAGATGAAAAGTATGAAGTAGGGTCACGCCTGAGGGCTTCGGATCATTGTGTACAAGCTTAATAAATATAGTTCTCTGCAACTTATGTTCGAGAAGAACCTCTATAGAGAGGTTATTAGCTATACCGTCCGATCTTAAGGTGGTCACCGGAACTCCTTAATGGCTAAATAGCACACCCCTCGTATTTGGGGCTCCTTTAACTTGCCTTGGCCCACGAGGAAAGATTATGGCCAGGCCTGACAATGGAATGGAAGAAGTTATTATTGCTTGGACATTACAAAGCTGGACCCATTTTTTAAAATATGTTGAAAGATATTTTGTAAAGAATGGACTGATGTTTTCCGTTTGCATGATTTCATTGTGGTTCGTGAGAAAAACTTCATACAAAGTTAACATTTGTCAAACCCTCCTATACTATTAACACCACTTAAAAGTAAAGTGGATAACAATTGAGGGATGTTTACAAAAACAATATAACTAAAAATTTTACCGATTTCGTGCTGATGGTGTCATTGTGTTCGGCTTCAATAGGGCTATCAAATGATCCAATAAGATATTGTAAAATAAAGACCCGTTAGTCGGGAATTAATAAAATAAGACAGTAATTAGTAGATTAAGGCAATATTTGAAACTTAAATAAGATAATTTTGAATTATACACGTTATATTTTTCACACAAAAACATCATAACTAGCAAAATTTGACAAAAAGTACATAAGTGCGGATGCTAATTAATTCACTTTCTCTTAAAATAATGACCATAGATATAAATTAAGATATAGTTCTAACTCAATGGTCATTTATATATATTGTCTATGTTCGGTATAGTTTCAGTAATTAATACTTTAAAAGAAATTAAGTTTATTTCTATTTCCAGCAAAACTATGTGCAATGCAGTTATGTTGTTTTTGTAAACATATTATCCCTTCAATTGAATGTAAAATTTTCCCACGAACGTCGGTTCATCTCTATTCGTAGTTAACAAACCACACCGGTGAATATGTCCCCATTTATAAAGAAACTGTTTGTGAGAGTACCTCCAACATTCGAGAAATGACTTGACATTCGACATATTTAAGAAACCCGTCAAAGTTATTCATTTGTGTAAAGGAAATGAAGTTACGAGTAAAGGGTTGGAGATAAAAGCGTCAGCAATAAAATAAAAGATTCGCTTCAGCTTGCAACTTGGCGTCTGATCCAATTTACGCCTCGAAAGAATCGTAAACGTGGTATATGGAGGTTTTATTACAGAAAAGTCTTTCTAATGCACTCGTAAGATACATGACTACTATCAGTTCCGTCGGAGCTTGACTCCAGGTCCTGGCTTCGTTCGTCGCACATCTATTACATAGAAGGTATCCGTCTTGCTTTTTGTCGTGTGGAGATTGAGTAATGTCTCGCATTATCCCACTGGAGGTCACATGCTCCGGTGCCGACTGATCTAGTATGAACTACAACTTCATATCCTCAGTATTTTATTCAACTTTGATCGTTACCTAAATACCTAAAATATCAACGAAAACGTTCCTCGAATTGGCAAAAACTCGGCCACACTCTACTGACATTGATATTCTAGCAGATTTGATGGCAAAGTAAGCATCGTCTTTCAGGGTTTAATGTTTCATGCGAATTCAAAACGCTGGTTCGCTCGTAAAGCTCTTGCCCCGACCTACTTCTCTTCACCTGAATATCATGTTAAGTAGCTATTAGGTACACAACACATATAGATAAGCGCTGCCTTCAGTTTGTGTGTTTATCTACTTACACAACACCTGCTCTGAATATTATGCCCTTCAGCTCAAACTACGGCTATGTGTGTGGCATAGTTTTTGTTAATTCTCGATAAGTAATGTTCATATTTTATTCGGATTTGTACATACGAGTACTCTCGCTACAATTTTGATCGTTATCAAACTTCAACCCTCATTTGTATGCCTACATCCTGTTGTTTCTGGTTTAGTTGAGTTACAACTTTGTTTGTTTGCCGGCGCCGCAGTTTCACATCAATCCAACAAGGAGTGGACTAAACTAGATCATATGCATAGAATAATGTTATGTTATGATCATAGTTGTTTGCAGCGGGGGTGAGGCCGGCGGGGAGGGCGTCAGTTTTACGGGCTCACTGAAATATATCGTCCATATTTCATGAGTTGTAACTTGTAACACGAAGGCGGGACTCGAGTGGATGCGCCACAAAGTATAGCGCACTCTGAATTTTACGTTCGAGCGCACATCAGTCTTAGTTGACCAGGTTTTGGTTACATCCAGAAACGCCACGGTTACAATTTAGGTAGTTTTGTGAAGTCTACCGACGAGGTTTAAGGGACATTGTACCATTGTACAATTTATTTTAATTATGTAATATTCCGAACGCAACGACTACCCACATTGCGAATTGTGATCGGTCGAAGATGATTTTCGTCTTTAGAAATACTCTAAAAATAAATATTGGGTCAGATTCTGGTCAGTCAGAATACCGCCCCAGAATCTCCAACGGTGAAATTTCCAGAAGATTTCCAGTCGAAGTGTCGTTGGTCTTGTTGAACAGACACGAAATTGGCATTAAACAGTCTGCCACCTCGGCGAGAGCGAGTCGGCCAGCTGGCACCAGGGCGGGCCACTCTGGGGGCCTCTCACCGCGCGCTCCGTGTCAACTAGCTCGGACAAAGTAAACACTCCGTGGCGGGCGACGGAGAATGAAGCTTTAGTCAATACACTGAATTCGGGAACGTACTCGTAATTTAGAGAGCTCGTTTGTTAAATTCGTCCTTAATGCACAAATGAAATACAAATATACTTTATTGCATACCCGGGACAAAAACAAAAAATACAACAAAGAGAGGTACAATACAATGTGCAGAAGACATCCTTATCGCTTTAAGCGATATCTTCCAGGCAACCTTCAGGTGATGGAAAAATCATATGATACATAATATACGGGTGCAAAAGGCGTATGAAATAGATACTACCCTCAAATTAATAAATAACAATAATTTAGAATGCAAACCTTTGCAAGCTGCAATGCAGTACAACACACCTTCATAAATTCAGACAATAACTTACTACTACTACGTACTAAGTTATCAAGAATATGGTTTCTCTGTCGCTCGCTGCCTGCATCTGACACCATTCTGATAAAGCCACTGTTCTGGTAAAAATCACAGACGTCAAGTAAACTGACACTCGACGTCGCCGGTCAGGTCTGAAATGTTAGTTTAACTATACGTTCTTACGCTCACTTTATTATCGACTAGTTTTCGGATTCAAGGCTTACAAAATGCAACGCAACACGCGCATGCGCTGTACGAGATTAGTTTACGGGGCCCATGATGTGGGCCAGTTAGTTTTTGTTACGCCATAAAGTGGCCTGTTCTAATTTACATACTTCCGTTTTATTGGCGACCTGTTCCGCGAGCCCACTGTTTGAGGAAAAGGGTTTGCGGGTTCGTTCTCCACAAGTGACGAACTTTTACATTCAAAATAAGAGTAACGTAGACTGAGAGGGAATTTAGAGAGAAAGGTAGAGAGAGTAGAAGCAGAAGAAGCTGATGATGAAGTGAACTTATCTAATTCAGTAGTAAAGTAATAATAAAAATGAACTGGTTTACAAAATTTAGTTAACATAACGGTACAAGTATATTACAAAAGAAGTATTTTTGATAGTATATACCGTTCTATATGCATTGAACCGAAAATAAAATGTTTGTATTATGATCTATGATCGGAGTAGGTAGGGCTGTTTTTGGTACTTGCCACATACGGTCATAATATGGATAAGTATTTCTGTGTTTCGGTTTGAAGGGTAAGAGAGCCCGCGTAATTTCCGGCACATGAGGCACTCCATTTTAGTCCTCAAGGTTAGCAGCGCATCAAAAACCCTCTAATATTAATACAGTGAGGTGAGATGTCTATGGGCGACGGTGACCACTTACCATCAGGTGGCCCGTTAGCTCGTCTGCTTTCCTTATTTAATAAAAAATAAATAAAAAAAAAGTATGCCCAATAATCCCGGGATTTCCGGGATTGAATAAATATATTATTTAGATTTTTAACGTTAAGTATATTTGTTTTGATACACATTTAAGAAAGATTGGTGGCGAAATAATTTTTTTTAAGATTCATGGCGCTAGTGTACCTATGGTAGTGTTTTAACTTCTTCGTAAGTTCACAATTTAAAAAAAATCGTAATCCGCCGAGTAAGGGTGAGGTTTATAAAAGTAATTTACAACATTTGCTCGATAACTTAAAACGGGATCCCGAAATCATATCCATATTAATATAACCTTTGAGGACATTGACCCGAAACAGCCCTACCTACTCCGATCAGTGATTATTAGTTACATAAAACATGAACTCATGTAACTAACATTACTGTCATATGTATCCCCCCTTTGTTGTTGAGGTCTCCAGTGTGTCGACAAGGGTAGCGTATCTTGTCCTTAAGTTAACCGAGAGATATTCTCTCAAGGTTGTACAAGTTTACGCACCGACCTCGACACACTCGGACGATGAAGTGGAGGCTATGTATGAAGACATAGCCAAAGCCCTAAACAACACCTGTAAGGCACACTTCAATGTTGTCATGGGGGACTTCAACGCGAAAGTGGGAGTACGGACTTGCAGCGAATCGAGGGTTGGGCCATACGGCTTTGGCGGCAGAAACCACAGGGGGCAAATGCTTGTTAACTTCCTGGAGATGGAGGGCCTTTTCTTAATGAATTCTTTCTTTAAGAAGGGACCCCATAGGAAGTGGACTTGGCAAAGCCCCGATACTGTGACGAAAAATGAGATCGACTTCATTATGACGGATAAGAAGCACATATTCAGAGATGTCTCAGTGATCAACAGGTTCAAAACTGGTAGTGATCACCGACTCGTCCGAGGCACTCTGAATATTGACTTTCAGCTGGAGAGACGCCGTCTAATGAAGCCCACGCTCCGACCTACTCTGCACCAGGTCGTGGCAGGCTCCGACCGATTTCAGCTAGAACTGAAAAACCGATTCGATGCCTTGGAAACCACAAATAATGTTGACGAGTATCTCCAAAACGTGGTGAGGACTATTAGGGATGAAGGAGTAAGGTTTTGTCGGTTGCAGCGCACAGGCACGAAGTCGAAGCTCTCGGACGGGACTCTGGCACTTATGAGGGAAAGACGCGAAAACACACAAGCCACATCGTCAGAACAACGGGCACTCAATAAGAAAATAAGGAAGCTGACACGACGCGACCTCCGAAGCTTCAATACACGACTCATAAAAGAGGCGATAGAGCAGAATAGGGGGTCAAAAGTGTTCGTTCAGCTACTAGGGAGGAGCCACCTGACGAAGCTCAAAACTTCTAGTGGCAGGACCGTCACCTCCAAGCCAGAGATACTCGCCGAGATCGAAGACTTTTATGGCCGACTGTACGCTGCTCATGCTCCGCGGCCTGAACCGACAATCGAAGATCCTAGAGCCACGTTAACCCGACACTATACCGACGAACTGCCAGATTTTAGCCTAGACGAGCTCGGGCTGGCTCTCAAACAGCTTAAGAATGGAAAAGCCCCTGGTGAGGACGGTGTCAGTTCTGAGCTCCTTAAGGCAGGAGGAATCCCTGTACTGAGGGAACTTCAGAAGCTCTTCAACTCCGTCCTACACACTGGGAGAACTCCGGAGGCGTGGAACAGGAGCATTGTAGTTTTGTTCTTCAAAAAAGGAGACAAAACTCTGCTCAAAAACTACAGACCCATCTCGCTTCTGAGCCACGTATATAAGCTGTTTTCGAGAGTCATCACGAATCGTCTTGCGCGGAGATTAGACGACTTCCAACCTCCGGAACAGGCCGGATTTCGGGGAGGCTTTGGCACCATAGACCACATCCACACTGTGCGGCAGATTATACAAAAAACTGAAGAATATAATCAGCCCCTGTGTCTTGCATTTGTGGACTATGAGAAAGCCTTTGACTCCGTCGAAACCTGGGCTGTTCTGGAGTCCTTGCAGCGTTGCCAAGTCGACTGGCGATACATCGAAGTGTTGAGATGTCTGTATGACGCCGCGACGATGTCTGTCCAAGTACAGAACCAGCAAACAAGACCCATCCAATTGCGCAGAGGAGTAAGACAGGGAGATGTTATATCTCCGAAACTGTTTACGAACGCATTGGAGGATGTCTTTAAGACCCTGGACTGGAAAGGACACGGCATCAATATAAACGGCGAGTACATCTCACACTTACGTTTTGCCGATGATATAGTCGTAATGGCGGAGTCGCTGCAGGACCTTCAAGAAATGCTGGACAATCTCAATGCTGCTTCACGACGTGTCGGTCTCGGGATGAACTTTGACAAGACTAAGGTCATGTTCAATGACCATGTCGTTCCGGGACCGATTATCGTCGATGGTACGGCCCTCGAAGTTGTGCAACAATACGTCTACCTCGGGCAGACTGTGCAATTAGGTAGAAACAACTTCGAGAAGGAAGCCGACAGAAGAATTCAGCTGGGTTGGGCAGCATTTCGGAAGTTACGTCACATCTTCTCGTCGCCCATACCTCAATGTTTAAAGACAAGAGTCTTTAACCAGTGCGTCCTACCAGTAATGACCTACGGAGCCGAAACGTGGACACTGACGGTGCGACTGGTTCACAAATTGAAAGTTGCTCAGCGTGCTATGGAAAGAGCTATGCTCGGAGTATCACTGCTGGATCGAATCCGAAATGAGGAGATCCGGCATAGAACAAAAGTCATCGACATAGCTCATAAGATTAGCAAGCTGAAGTGGCAGTGGGCCGGTCACATCTGTCGCAGAACCGACAACCGCTGGGGTAGACGAGTTCTGGAGTGGAGACCGCGTTTGGGCAAACGTAGTGTGGGACGCCCCCCTGCTAGATGGAGCGACGATCTGCGCAAGGTGGCTGGCACCGACTGGATGAGAAGAGCCGAACATCGGGCTCAATGGCGCGCCCTGGGAGAGGCCTATGTCCAGCAGTGGACTAGAGTAGGCTGCTGATGATGATGATGTATCCCCCCTTTGAGGCAATTTCCGTTACAGAATATTAACATGTAAGTATGTAATTAAAATCAAAACAGTGTCCTGAAAGACACAAAGCGTGAAAGCTTGTGGAAGGCGCTTAGCGTGTGTAATCCGTTGGTGTGAAAGGCTTCCAGTCGCTTTACTGGTTCATAAACCCACTGTGTCCAGACAAATATTAAAATGAGCCAGCCTCCATTTTCTAAATGAGTGGTTCGGGCCGCAACACAAATCTAATTTAGGTCCACAAAGAACACTTACATTTGCATATAATGGCGTCTTAATGGAGACAGTGCTTTGACCGTTAGAGCATTCCAAATGCCGGTTATATATTAAATGGGCTTATTCCCATTTGGTCACCGTTTCATTTGGTCACTCGGTGGAATGAGTCTCAAAACGTCACTGTTTTAAAAATGAAATAAACACGAGTTGCATTTGGTAATTAGTCATTACCGTCGTGTGGTTCTCAAGCAGTACGTCAGCCGGCAAAACACGAGTCAAGTTCCAGCCTCGGTTCGGTTCGCTGCAACCAATCTCATGCGTTCCGCCATCCACACCTTGTAATCATCGCATCATGGTTGGATTTGTGTGCCAGCAATGAGCTCGCTATAATGGGCAGATGGCAGCACACGTATTAAATAATGCACACGTATACAAATATGTATGCAAGTTATATACATTTAAAAAAATGTGCGCTCTATATTTTAGCCTCGGACTACACGCATCCGGTTCCAGTCCCGGTTCGGTTCGCTCCATCCAATCAGGAAGCGCCGATTTCAAGTGGGGGCACGCATGTGATTGGGTGCAGCGAACCGAACTGGGGCTGGTACCGGACGCGTCTAATCCGAGGCTTGTTTGGGTTGCATTACTGTGATTGAGAACCACATACCATTAATGGCCAAATGCAAATCGTATTTATTTCATTTTTAAAACAGTGACGTATTGAGACGCATTCCAACGAGTGACCAAATGAAACGATGATCAAATGGGAATAAGCCGTTTCCGTTGTCGTGGGACAATTTGGTGTGTCTATTACGGCGGGGGGAATAATATTGTATAATGGCGGAACGAGTAACTGCCTTCTTTTGTGTGTACACTGTGCAGTGACCATCGACGGTCTGAGCGAAGAGTGCTGGAGCGAGAGATGGCGGCTCCTATCACGTAGTCGGATTTAATTTAACACCCATATCGCAAATAACCCTGAAACTGAAGTACAGTCAGAAGTGCTAGGAACTAGTTACCGAATTCAAGCGACACGCGTGTACTTGCTTAACACGGAAACTTACATAATGTAAGGTGAGGTGACACCACACCGGCGCGGCGCGGCGACGCGGGAACCCTTCTCACACTGTTTGAGTTGCCGCCCGCAAACAGGCCGCCCCACTTCTCGTGGTGCGGCCCGGCGGTAATGGACACTCGCGCGAACTTCGCTACCCTCGTGTGGAAATGAGCAGCCGCACTCGTCTACCTACCGGAAAAATTGGAACTTATTTTCATGGGAAATTTACTGGAACTTTTGGGACATGACAAGGACCTATTGTAGACCAGTTAGACGGTAATTAACGTAATCATCAGTTGATAGAGTACATATCTCGGTGAGGGGCCTCGATGCCGGAGCAGTTTAATTATCTAGTGAGGAGCCCTCCGCTCGGAAAGAGGCCCCTTGTTCAAATATTACCATAGAATACACTCGTCCCGAGCTGTCTCGCACACACGATGATTTGGCAACACTTTCCTTCGTTTGTGTTCTGTATGTGGAGATGTGCGTGAATACTACTCGGGATCGAGTCGAGAGATCCATACAATGGTGCAACGGCTGGGCGAGCCCGGTTGTTTTAGGAAAAGTTTTGGTGCGGATTTTTTAAATGTTACAGCAAATGTTAACTTGTCAACCTTAGACAACTCACCTCAATAAAATATTGTAAGAGGGTTTTTGGTGAATTGCCTCATGTGCGGTCATTACGCTGGCTCTTACCTTTCAGACCGGATCACAGCAAAAATGCACATCAATGTCAAATTTACTTGCGAAAAATTACTTTACAAATTAAAATACTTCCTTTGCCCTGCATTTTTGTTTGTATTCAGGAGAGAAGGTAAACCATCCAAATTCGAGGTGAAGTAAATCGATTTTTAACAGTCTAATAGAGTCCTCCGAGGGAGTGTTTGCCGAGAACAAAGTGGCAATGACGAGGGAGGGGCGGGGGTCGTGCGCAAATCAAACAGTGTCCGCAGGAGAGTGTTTGGATAGCGAGCGGCGCGGCGGCCGCGTCGGCCGGCTGACGTGACGGAGGCCGCTGACATTATTGCTTCCGGCGACTTTCGGGCGCGTCTTTTTGAAGGGACGCCGTGTCGTCACGGCACGCGCTACAACGTCTGAGCTCCACAATAAAAAGAGGAAAAGAAAAACCCCAAATTGATACAAGATTCGACTTTTGTAGTTACATTACTATAAAAGTCGAGCCAGCCATTACAAATACAATACTTTCGTTCGATCATAAGGTTACCAATGGCTAAGAAGAACTTATCCTCGACCCTAAAGGCAAAGGGTTATAAAAGGTCGAAGTCTATTAGTCGAGGTGAACCTACAATGATAAACCAACTATAGGCACCTACACGAACGGAGCGCGTGCAGTGGCACTGAATCGGCGGCGCACGTGCGCGCTTCTACACTGATCCTTCCGCATTCAATGCGCGCGCGCGGTCACAATCAGCTCTGCTCTGTGAGTAAACATTGCGACATTACATGCCGGGATCAAATCGCCGAGGGTGCAGTGGCATGGAGTGTTGGCAACTGCGAACCAGAATGGTCGAGGCATTGCTGCCAAGATAGAGAATGGTAACCAAATATTCGGGTAACCGAACGTATTGTTCACTGAATGAAGCCGAGTGTAAGACTGGTGAAAGAAGGCCCTGAAAGAAGATATAGTGACAATCTCATGGTAAACGTCGATGATGGTGCATGATGAATGATGAAGATAAAATATTCTTAATAAGGTTTATTGTCTTAATGAGTATATACTCGTAATTTCGCGAAGCATTAGGGTGGCAAATGAACCTTGAAGCTGCAGGTCTGCGCCCGCGCACTCATTATGCCGCTCGGCTGAAGCCGGCCAGATAGGGCCGCGGTCACATACCGAGATCTGTATCGCGCGCTCATTGCGGCGACCTCACGCACGACTCGAGTCATGTCATGATCACGCACATTAGGTACCTATTCCGCTTAATGTACCTCGCTGGGATTTTTTTACTCTTATGTTTGTTATATGGTGGGAATGCCTTTTCGTAAATTTTCTATTTGTACAAGAAATAGAGGCCGATACGAGTGCAAACCAAAGTTTTGTAATGCTTCCGTTGTATGTCCGATTCGTATTCGGGACCCTGCCTGCATGGGCTTCCGGTTCGATGTGGCAACTGAACACTGAATTAACCGGATTCGATCATACGAGTAGCGGGAGTGTGCGCGCAGAGGTCGATGACCCGCGCACAGCTGATCGCGGGGACAAGGCAAGGGCGCATCGCGCTCTACACTCACCGCTCACGAGCGAATTCATAAAAGCAGAAAATTATCAAGAATCTATGTAAAATACTAAAGTATGTACAGAAATGTGAACATTTGTACCAGGGTCGGCGGTGTCACCCTCGCGCCACATTTGCTCGCGAGCGGTCAGGAAGCTGGGGCTAGCGGTCGTGCGGTGCGAGTTCGAACCCGGACTCGTGTAACCCGAGCCGGCCTGGTTCGCGATACCGACATGAGGCTATTTACGGCGTGAAATCGATAGCCTCCGCTCCGTATCGCACGGGCCCGGTTCATTTCGGTTGCGGTTCCTGGCAATCTTTATAGGTGATACCAGATGTTTATACTCAATTTAATGAGTCATTCGCAAAGAAAACGTAGCGATTTAAAGTGGTCGTTAAATTACGAGTTGAAATCGATTCGTATATGAACCATCGGGTGACTCAAGTAGTTACAGATCCTATTAAATTTTGGCGAATTCTCAGAATAAAAATGATTATACGTTTCGAAGGTATATCTTGTTTTATCTGTACGAATACTAAGTAATTAGGGAAGTACCTAGTTAACACTGCTTTAATTACCTATTTGTGGCAGCTGTTTGTTATTGGTGAACCAAATGAAGAAAGAATAATAAGATACCGTTTTAGTTCGCAGATGATAAATAAACATAAAGTAATAACCGAGTTCACAGGAACCGTTTCCTGTAATGAAATACCTACTACGGACGAAGCAACAGTTTCATAGAAACTAAATGTAATAATAAATAATTCATTTATTTTGCCTTCGGAATTTACGTAACGTTTGTAGAGACCATATTAAAGAGTAAAGACCACCCGTGAGTTCCAGTTTCAAACCGAACGGTAGTGCTAGCTGACTGAAACTGAAGTCAAGTGACACAAAGCTACATTTATAGTTAGACGACCGACGTGTGATGGGATGTGAAGGAGTTAACATTACATAACTAAGCTAAGCCTTATGGATCATGTATTGTTAATATCCTACGATTCTATCCATCTATCAGCCCGTGACTGTCCACCGTTGATATAGGCAGAGGCCCTGGGAGAGCCCAGGGCGCGCCACGTCGCCGGTCCACCGGGCAGGGACCGCGTCCCACACTGCGCTTTCTTGTCCGCGGTCCTCTCCGCTCGTCTCCCCCAACTGTTGTCGGTTCTGCGACAGACATGGCCAGCCCATTGCCACTTCAACCTGCTAATCACATGCCGGACGCAGCCTCGATAACTCGCATTTTCGTGACGGATAATTTAATTTCTTCGATGACTCCTCGTTTAAAGAGAATTAAACCTTCAACTAGCAGTCAGAAAAGGAGAGGCTTATTTATGTAGGTATGTGGATTAATTTGTCTTAAATGTGTCGGTAACCAGACGCTTTATAAATTTGAGCTCTAAACACAATCGTGTAATTTAGAAGCTTTTAATAAATCATCTGTGTTATTATTAATCTCATCTCCATCACGCGGCGCCACACGCAGCACCACACCACAACATTCGTATCCTCAGACATTTCTCGCGCTCGAGACGCCTCGTGGTCGCCTACCCATAAATCTGCCTGTGCTCACAATCATCCGATAATTCTACACGTTATATACTTATAGCACTGTTCGCAAATCGCACCCCTAACCCTTCCCGGGGGCTAGAGTCTCCTCTCAGGGGCACACTGCCTTATTTTCAAAAGGGGCCATATTAGTATACAAACAAGATCTTGGGGCCGTGGGACCTGGAGCCCACTGCCTACCGGGAGATAGCCAAGCGCCTCGTAGAGACATCCCGGGACCAGAAGCCTGGCCTCTACTTTGCTCAGCTGGCGGCGTTGCCCCGCTGTATAGCCAGGCTTACCGCCAGCCTCCTCGGGACACTCCCTGCAGGAAGGGAACGACCTGGGCCAGGTCTTTTACTTCTAAAATAGTTAGGTATTTTGTAATTTTAACTTAAGTATTTTAGTGTTATTTTAGTATCCCTTCTCTGTTTAATAAATTCAGATCATCAATAAATTCATTCACAATATCAAGCTAAAGTTACTAATTATTATTTTCTTACAATATTATGGTAGTAAGGTTCATAGGGGCTAGATAAACGACGGCTATTAGTGGGGTGGGTAGGCAGCACCAGCCAGTGTGATCCTGCCCCCCTCCTCCTCCACATGCCCCCCGGTGTCTTCGGGCTGTCTGGTGAGCAGGGTGGTAGCCAAAAGGGTGACAAATTGTCAGTGTTTCCGTGTATAATTCCCGCTCAAACGCGTTATGGCGCGGATATTAATTGCGTTGTTCCGGGCACCGAGCACCGACCGACGACACGCACGAGTGGTAACATTGTTCGCCAAGATTGCAGCTCGGTACACCCCGCTACAAGTCTCGTAAATGTCTCTCTCTGTCTCTACCCGGCTCGTACTACAAACCCCTGCCCCGCATGATCACGAGGTCTAACTCATACAACGTCTTTTGTATGTAACGTTACGTGCTGAGGTAACCTGTGCAATGAATTTAAAAGGACGTATTTCACGCCACGCGGTTGACTTTTTTTCAGCGAATGTTTAGACCCTAAATCGATGGAGTGACTTCACTTACCTAATATTATATTGCTTTACCTAGACACTTTGCAACAACTTATCCCTTGCCTGCAGCTTACTGTGCCACTACCTTCAGTGCGAAGTGAGCAGGCACGCAACTTAGACAGGTAACTACAACGCTTTGCTTGCAGAACTATTGATACAGTTCGAAACACGGCTCTAGCCAATGTTCCGACACATTTGGAACAGCTTATCGTTGCCCGTAGTTAGTCGGAACTAACAGCGAACAATCGCGTAGCTATTCCTGTTGCGAAGTTGTCCTAACTTCACAAGTTACGGTGATGGGAACTCATAAATACCCGCGATTTACGGATTGTCCCGGACTTTCCGTGAGCTGACAAAGTGACAGCGCGACAACTGCCAAATATCACGGCTCGGCCTGTCTCACTGACACACAAGATATTATAAAATATTAACACCGAGCAGTAGAGAATCTCAATACAAGCGCTTAGGTACTACCGCCTACCGTGCGAGGCACTCGCACACTCGTACGCCGCGCCGCCCAGTCCGCCTCGTCTACAGGCGGGTTCTATTTTTCGCCGTTTTTCAGTAAAGTGACCGTCAGAGGAAGGATTGTAGTGAACGCACAAGATAAATAAGGTCAGAAGGTCACTGAGCGAATGTCCAGTCTCGCGCATGTGATTTAATTTATTTATTATGTAAACACAACAGATTATAACCAGAGAAATTACAGAAAAATCAATATAAAGTTATGAGCTAGGTTGTAATCCTTAACGTGTAAACACAGCACGGTTAGGAAGTGGGAAATTGGTAGTTGTACAACATTGAGTTGGGAAAGCAAAAAATACTAGTGAATGTAATGATCAAAAATAATTAAAAAAACCTATTGAAAAATAAAAATTATAAAGTAGATTAGATTAGAGTAGATTTTTGTGGAACAAGTTTCCAGTTTTTGTGAGGAAATGAAATAAACCGTAATAGGCCTCGGTCAGAAAGAAACTGAGCGACTGACACCCCGAAAATTATTTACGAATGGGTTTTCACGCGTAGGTGGGTCCGCGCTGTTTATGGTGCGAGCTTGTGACCTGGACGTGCCTACTACATTTTTACTGAGTATGGATGATGGATGAGTGATAATGATAGATGAGTAGGTATCAGTGTCGGCGTGAAGCGGCTCCTTGTGCGGTCGACACGGAGCCAAGACGCGCACTGTAATTTCTGTCAAATTACCTTACAGTACGCGGGTTCAATCCGTCTCTCTTGGCGCCCTAAAACCCTACCGTAATTTAATTTTTTCCTCGACTGCATATTAAGATCGATAGTCCCTGGAATTAACACTTCGGTAGATTAGTGATATAGGAATGTATTGTCTTGTAGAGCATTTCATCTCAGTAATTATATTTTTTAATGGATCCCTGTGCTGAGGATGATATATGTAACCCTGCAACGCCTGAGCTGGTTCTCTGCGCTCAATATGAGAGCTGCGGAGATATAAAGAAAGAAAAAGATAGAATTTATTTCCAAGAGCGCACACATACAAACGATTAGGTACATAATATAAAAATGATTATAATTTTAAACAAATATAAATAAACAAAAGTAATCAAGTTTGATAAAGGTGGTGTGCAGCACCGGACAAAGGGGACCGCCTCAGCCTGTTGCCGCATGCCCTGTGCCCGTGGACTACTCGCCCAATAATGAGAACCGAGTTTGTAGCGCTGGCTGGCTGACGGACGGATGTGCGGTTTATCTGCTCCACTCGTATCGCTTTATTCATTCATAAGCAATTTGTGTGAATTTTGTTTATAAATTTCAACTACTATCCTATAATTGTTTGTGAAACGTTTTCCGATTAACGCGAAACAATAAGTTACAGCCGAATGAGGTCGGAAATCATCGCAATTATGTAACGCGGTTCCACGCGCTCGCCGCGACGTGACACGATTCCAATTAATTACTACGCCGGAATAACTATTCAATAAATCCACCAAAACAGAACATTAATCAAATTCAGTCCAATAACCCTTAGCGTTGGAATTCATAAGCAAATTCCGCGGGTACCTGTCACACTAATCATTCATCTCGGGACAATGATAAATAGACTGAATAGACCGGCTGCGCGCGCGGTCGCGTCCTGGGCGGCGGCGCCCTGGGCGGCGGCCGGGGCGGCGGCGCGGGACTCTGCACCGTGACACGCGGCAATAGACGCGTCACGTTATCGCGGCAGGGTGCGACGGCGGGGTGTTCCGGCCGCAGTCACTTGACGGTTGAAGCCTTCTGTCAGATGTACGTTTTGGCATTTGCGGGTGTAATCATGTTTCTCACTTTAGAAATTAGCATCACAGAAATCAGACTATTCTACTTGGACTGATCGTGGATCGTGTGATATTTTTATCGCACCCTCCGTTGTTTCACTCGATCCTCAGAGTTCCAGAGGTCCCGTAGGTATCAGTTTATAATTGAATTAAAATTGTACCTAAGTAGCTTTGATTTTATAAGCGCATAAGTCTCAAAGTGTTGAGGGCATCTTATGCTTTTATCAGAAGAATAACAAATCAACCGCGCACCGAGCGGCGGGACGCGACGCCCGCCGCGTCAGTCCCACAATAAATTCTCCTATCGGAAATTGAATATGAAATCTGCATAACGTTTCACTGCGTAAAACGAACCGTCACCCTCCGAAACGAGCTAATATTGACTTTATTTCGTAAGCCGAGCGGTTTAATATCGGTCCATAGATTTTTTGAAGTTCCGAGGGTTCCACGCGTCGCGATACAGCTGCGGATACTCCATTGAGTCTTGTGGCTCCGCGCTCCGCGGCCGACTATATATTACATACACACATATTATGCGACTCTTTTACTTAATTACATTGGAAACTTATCGACATACGAGTACGTTGGACTTTTATGGATATATAAAAAACAAATTATGTCAGAACATTTAAGATTTCAAAAATCTGTCGCGCCAGAACCATTTTAAATTATTATTACCTATACGTTTATTTTTTAAAAAGTTTTATTTGAATTTAAAACTCTCCGAGGTGTGTCACAGTGTAGATAAAACCCTTTAATTAAAATAAATTAATGGCTTTAGGCAGATTGATGCATTCGAGACTGACTTCCCCAAAAATATACGCAAGATGTACAAAGAAAAACAAGTTTGGTGAACGAGTGCCGGGGTGAGGGCGTGACGGGTCAGAGACGAGGCGTCTCATAATCCCGATGTGATTAACAGTCCCGGACGTTCCCCGCGGGAATCCAATAAACAGTCCCGCGGAATCATTTGCGAGATTGCGGGATCCCGGCCCGCCCGGAGTGTTAATTTTTGTAATTGCCCGCGGCTATATTGGGTTATGGGCAAGATTTTCTCGGAGTTTTCCTTACTCTTATTATTGGCCTTTTATTTTATTTGTCTGTTGTCAGAGACGGTTCGGTTGGGAATACATTTGTCGTACTTTATGTCAGCGAGGATTGTGAACAAAATATGTGGTTCAGGAGACCTAATCTCAACAACGAAAAGAAGGATCCGTTTGAGGGCCCGCGACGGTTTTATTTAAAGTGTACATTATATATCGTAAAAAAACGAAGTAAACTAAATATGAGTACCAAATAAATATTCCTACGTATGTATATCAGTTTTTTAACAAGAGCGTTGCTGAAAAACAAAGTTCTCAGAGCCACCATCGATAGCATTAGTGTGACCATTAATAGGTACCTCAGCACTGGAAGCAGGTGGTGGACACCGGGACGCCCCGCGCGCTGTAGCAGCGGGCGCAGCAGACGGCGGTAATGCGACGCAGGATGGACAGCCGTCCGCCGTCCGCCGCTGTTCGCTCAAACTGTGCTTCGACCGAAAAATTTCTGCAACTTCTACTCTGTAACTTATTTTACCAGCTTTTATTTCAGATATGATTTTTAGTTTATTTGTTTGTTTGAAAATGTCTTTACTCGAAATATATTATTAAAATTCCATGTCCAGTGTACATAATTATCCTAAGTTGTAATATCATAAACATTTGTTTACTACTAGGACAGCAAAGCTTTCCAAACTTGCAACAATGAAAGTCACCATAACCATACCATACCATTGAGTTATGATCCATCATCATCATGGGCCTGTTACGTCATAGTTATATCGTTTAGATTAAACCAAAAACAATCTCAGTAAGTACTTCGTTGAATAATCTTTCACAAAACAAAATCTGTAAAAGAATGAACTATGTTCGTGATCGTATCGGAGTTAATAATTATGTACTCGTATAAAACCGTCGGACTCGGGGCATATTTCAAGAAGTTTCTCGCGTAGCGAGATTTATAACAATAATGTTCAGCGTAATCCGTGGGCCAAGTTTATTAAAATTGTGAAAAACGCCTCTGATCCACCCGGGGCGGGGCGGCTGACCGAGTATTATACTCTCTTATTATTTCAGACGGTTTGTCACAAGTGTTGAGTTACACACTAACGTCGCAACTTATATTAACTATTATTTTATGAATCTAGAGGTAGGTTACGGCCTGCCAACTGATGTTTAACGAACCGTCGCACAGTGTACCAATTGACCAGATTAGGTGGAATAAACTCGAGTCGTCCTACCCGCATCATTTGTATTTTTTTAGGTTGTAATACCAAGTATTAGGATTCTAGTTAAAACTAGCCACATATGGACATAGTTATATTGTCATAACAAGGTGAACATAACACAATTTACTACACGTTCATGTTGCTCAGATTGCTTTTGGACCTATCAGAAGGTATGGACGTGTAATTTTTTTTGCCGCAATTAATAAAAACATGAGGGGTTAAAATATGTACCACACAGCTGTTTTTCTCAGGAACTACTGAAGCTATCGACTTGAAATTTGGCACAATTGTAGAACGTGGATTCCTGTATCTATTTTAGGTAAAAGAAATTAGCAAATTCTTTTTTTAAATGGGTTTCGGAACGGGGGGTTGAAATCTTAGTGGGACATATGGGGCAAGTGGGGTACCATATTATAGAGCTTTATTTGCCCATTACAAAACAATTTTTTTTATTTTATTTTATGAACTGAATTATTTGACTTATTGTTAAAAAGGTGTGAACCAGGTCGTTCCCCTATTATCTCCGAAGGTTGCAAGTCGAAAGTCTGAAATAATTTAAACTCGTAGATAAACCCCTATATTTTACAGGAAAAATAAAACAGGGTTTCAACCCTAAATAATTTTTTTTATTGTATCTTATTAATAAATAAAACGATAAAAATACTTTTTACTTTTCTTTTTTTTACTTTATTTTTACCTTTTTTTACCTTTTTTTTTACTTTCCACCTAATCTGGTGAATTGGTACACTGTGACCCCTCGCATATACTCGTGCGAGTAGAATTCGAATATTGTTTTAGTTCCTTCTTCGTATTCTGCTGGTTAATGTGACTCAATGCAATTTATTTTGTTACAGGTATGTTGTCGCAACACCTCCAATTTTGCGTCTCTCCGACAATGTCTATCGGTACGTACGAGTAGGTACCTACCTAATATACGCTCACATGGCTCCTTTCTCCATTGGACATCAGTATAGCCCATTCTTATTTATAATCCAGCTCTGGGGAGCAATGCTGAAGTAGTGGAGAGGACATTTGTGTACTCCGTCCGCAAACTGTTAACTTTACCTCTACACCACGGAGCTTTTACGTGTCCTAATTCAGCCCCCGGTTCGTCCGGATCGGAACTCTTTCCTGGGTCTCTGAACTATAAACTGCTAAGGGAATTAGTTAGTTTGCTTGCGGGTCCGTGCACTCGATTACATTAAATTAATTAACAAATAAGAACAGTGTAAGAGAAGCAACACATGCGGCGGTGTTTTCCATAATTATTTGAGTATGCTATTGCGTGGAGATACGGGTACAATACCGTCTGTTCCCGGTAGTTCCATTAACAGTTCAATCAATTGAACTAGTGGGAAGTTTATGTCCTAACAGTTCAATTTACCTTCAAAATTATAGTCTTGAATGAATGAATTTCTATAAGTTCGCCTCGCACTTGGCCGTTTTTTTAAAAAGGGAACTACTGAGACAATTTTTTCCCGGTAGTTCAATCAATCTATTCAATTGAACTGTTAGGACAAAAACTTCCCACTAGTTCAATTGATTGAACTGTTAATGGAACTACTGGGAACAGACGTAGGTACAATACGAGTAGCGGAGGAATATCCCGAGCAAGCGTCGAGGATCCAGCGACACTAATATAGCCGCCGCCGCTATCGCCTAAGCCTTAGATGATGGTCGCCTTTCGCAACATTACCAGACTTCCTTTTAACTGGATTTAGAGTTAATTTGGCTAGAGATTTTTTAATTTTCTTTTCTCTGTTTAATACATATAAACAGCGTATCGTTAGTTTCGATGGGTAGGTATTTGAGAATTCGCCCAGTCATAGGACTGTGCCAGGCCAGCCTCATTGGGAAACACGGGGTCCTCAAATAAGCTGTGTGTGATCAGTGGTCCCCCGCGGCTCGCAGGTGCCCCGCACTGCACGGAACTCGACTAATCTTCAATTTATTATGACCGCTGACTGCGCGTGTGACGTCATATCACTACCCAGCCCCGAGGGTCGCTCGCAAGGGGCGGGGGAGAAACAGAATAGAAGCGGCCGCGTTCTGACGCGCTGCACGGGTAGCATAGAGCTTCTTTTCTGTTACTTAATTATCTATCGTCGTGTGACAACACACAACGCGTTGGCACTTCGTATTTACTGATCGAATTTCATATGTAAATTGTTGTTTATATGTAAGCAGCTAGTTAATTTGAGATAATCCACTTTATTTGCTGCCGTGCCGGCGGAGGCTTCTCTCGCTGGAAATACACTTTTGTCGTTTGTTGAAATGTATTGGATTGTATTGCTCGTTGGTCGACCACAAAATGATGTGGCAATCACCGGATTCCGCTCACCTTGCTACAGTCTGCCCTCTAGGTGCCGGCTAGCAGGGTTCTAGGACAGTGTGCCGGTGAAGTAATAGAAGAAACTTGGTAATAGTACATATTATATTTATCAGGAACAGAACAACACAATAGTAGAAAATAGGTAGTAGTAGGAGACAATTTTATAAAACATACGACATACGTCCGTTCAGGACAAAAATACAGAGAAATTAAAAACAATGAATTTAATGGAATTTAGAAATGAAATGGAAATATGATTTGAATGAAAAAAAAACCTAACGATGAGGTCGAAATTGATGGCAAAGAGGTCGATACGGACGATGAAGTCGACATCGTTACAACCTCACACCCGCAGACCGACATTTAGTTAATTCAAATAGCCGACATTCTCCATTTATTTCCCCGCGGTATCGATGCACTGACATTATTTGCTATTGCTCGTTACATTACACTGCACAAGGACCGCGCCATGCGGGCGTGCCGCAGCCGCACATCAAAGTATCCGTGATCTGATCGCGCGTGTGTACCGCCCCGTGTGCGCCGCACAAACGAGCGGATGACAGTGTCGTCAGCCGCAGAGCCGCTGATACCCGGCGCGGGTCACGTGAACCTCAAAAGGTAGCGATTTCAGATTTCAATTTCATCCGGTATTGTATGGGAATTTCGGAATGGGTTTGTGATAAGTTGAGTGAACGACAGGACACACTGATAATTGGATAATACTGGCTCAGAGTGTGTGTGGTGGTTCCTCTGGCTACCCCTCAGGGGATTATGGACGCGAGACTTATGCTACAGTGTATTTATAGATAGGTCGCTACCTTTTTTTCAGTGATATCTAATTTTCAATCGAATTTCATTTATTTTTGGATTCATGGGCATTCTTCACACCAGTAATAATGTCTTTTGCCTTAGCTTTATATATGGTCCTTTTTTATTAGTAGCAAATATTCGGAGGGGGGTATGTGCTGGTCATTTGTACCACTTTACACGAAAAAATAACCCCGTTACTTATATGAAGATTTTTCATTCTAAAGAAAAATAAACCCCATTATTTTGCGCCTTAGTGGCATAAACTCATCCGTGTCGTTATGAATGAAACGAGTTTCATACTTCATATTTCTGTAGGTATTAGAATAGTTAATTCATTTGTAGAATTTTCAAACAAACAATTTTGTCGTTTTTTTCGAAAATTTAAAAAGTAAAATTTTTTTTCCCTATCTTAATTATTTTAATCTATAGATGACACCATATAAATATTTGCCTCTAATTAAATAGGACTCTATACATATATAGGGTTCTATTTACTAAGTGCTCATTATTCACTTGAGCACTTATACAAACAAAAACATAACCTCGTAACCTAACCTACATGTCGAGTCAATAGTATTTTCCGTCGGACGGATCCAATCCCGAACCGTGATATACAAAGCACTGCAGTTGACACGTAATGTCGTAACATGGTTTCTTTCAGATTCACAAATTTTGACGTTTTGGTAAGTTGACCTGTGGTGGACTGTACTTTTGTCGCCGCACGCGGTACTGTCAGGAAACATAGCCTTAGGTCACCGTGCGCAAATCATAGACATTATTGCGACAGAGATCATCTGCCTTGAGTACTAAAGTTTCATACAAATATTGTAATCGGGAAAGAGGATTGAGGCTATAGGAAGCTAACATTTCTAAAGGAATATAAAATGAATATCAGCGGTAACGTATATTCGACGAACGCCCTCATATTTACAAAACTCGTCTGTATTTTGATAGGCGCCGGTATTCCGGCAACGTGTACTGGTAAAGTGGGCTTAGCGGCTGTGCGTTACAAAGCCGCGGCTTAAAACAGGCTTTCATCGGCATTACTTGTGTGAGAGTTTCAGCCGCTCTACTCCAGTACACTGTGTCATCGTAGCGGCGACAATTTGCACTTGCTTCTTCCTTTTCATCTGTCGAGTCAATGATACTGATAGTCGAGCTTCTTATTAATTTATTTCATTCTATAGAATTTTGCGAGAGCTTATTAGTTTCAAATAAATCATACAATATAGGTACGACTTGATATAAGTAACATTGACTCTGTTTCGCACATCTTTTCATGTTTTTGATAACGGTAATAAGTGAGCACCACTCGTATTTGTCAGGCGCGTTCGCCTCTTTTATATTTATTGGTATTTTCTCTTTGAACTGTAAATGTTGTTATTGTAACAATTGTTAAACTGTGAGGACACTGACTTCTCACGATACCGGGCAACCTAGTGTGAGAGTCAGAACTCTACACACCTAGAAACTACGCCGTGGAATAGCATCATTTCGTTGAATAATGTCAATGATATGGTGTTTTAACAGCTACATACAGCAACTACTAGACGCACCCTAAGCCTGTAATCATCAAAGAGAGTCCTCGCCCGTGGGTCACGGATCACGTCAAGCTCAGGATGCGATTGCGTAATGACGCACATGCTAAAGCACTCAAGACTAAACAATGCAATTCATAATGAAAGAGTAGCTTACTACAGTCAAAATATTAACCGTAATATTAATAACCCTAAAATACTCAGGAAAAATTTAAAATCTACAGTTTTACCCCCCCGTAACCCAAGACTTACCCGCACATTTTCGTTACCCAGATGAAATAAACACCCATTTTCTGGATGCACCTGGAACTATAGATTAGCCTTTCAACCTTAACCTTTTACGAGTTCTCTAGAGTCGGTACTAATGAATTTTCCCTCCAATCTGGTCTGACCTTGCTGACTCTTCTGCTTTGGACGCTTTAACGTCTTTGATAAATACATCAATATCAATTTACACATTTCCTGACCTTTGAAAATTAGCCGTGGTTCGACCTATTCCTAAAAAGCCAAATCCCACCGAAGTGAAAGACCTTCGTCCTATCAGTATCTTGCCCTGCTTATCCAAGATAACAGAAAAAGTCGTCAGTTTGCAGCTCACGGAATATTTAGAATTGCAATTCGACTGGGAATCCGGATTTCGTAAAAATCGTAGCACCGCAACTGCTCTGTTGGATGTCACTGATAATATTCTTGAGGCTCAAAACGCAGGGACGGGTACGATCCTGGTTCCATTGGACTTCTCAAGGGCTTTCGACTCCATCAATGACTCTCTCGTTCTATCCAAGATGACATACTAGGGTTTCAGTAATTCTGCTGTTGAATTATTCAATAGTTATCTCAGTAACCGTGCTCAGGTGGTCGAGCTGCATGATGCTAATGGTGTCAGCTACTCGTCTGCTGCATATCCAGTTCTTAGATTATTATTATTATAATTGGAAAGCTATTTGTTATGAGTACCCACTCAGCATGTTGAAGATTCTTCAATACATGGAAAAATGTATTTGATGTTGATCGTATCCCTGTCCACCTGCCCACGCCCTGATGTGACAACACGTGCTTAGATTTAGTAACTTTCCACAGATTGATACCAAACCAACTCACATAATATTTTCGCACAACAGCGGTTTTTTGTATCAATGATATTCATTAATCTTTTTTTATCAGAATCAGCTCCTAAATAATTACCGGCATCTTTCCTCGAAAGCGGTTAACTTTTTACAGTGAAACTGCGCTCGGCGCGTTAATCGCCCATCTCGGTAATCGGTCGCCGGATTCGACCGGGCGCTCGCCGCCGCCGCCGCCGCCGCCGCTACACGCCGCGTGCGCCGTCTACCGCGCCGGTCGCCACCGGCGACGCTTGTTTGTTGCCGGCATCACTGGGATTAACATTATTTTGCTCCGTCGATAATCTTGCGTGGGCCATTATTAGCACGAGTCGAGTAGGTCGGCACGCCGAGCTGGTGGGACGATGTTTATTGTCGTTCGGTCCGAGTGGGGGGTAAAGATAATAAGGGGCTTAAGACGAGATACCGAGAAATAACCGTGGTTCTAAATTAGTACGAGTGAAAATATCCGGGAATTACAAATAAATTGAAAGTAAATCACGCAAAATTGAGTTGGGCGGTCGTGGCGGCCGCGGTATGTACCTAAAGGGCAAGCGACCGGTAAATAGTAGGTACAAAGTGGACAATAAATCCGCAGCGATAGACAAGGGTCGGGCGGGCGCCCCGCGCCCCGCGCTGCCGGGTCGAGATAGTTGTTACATTTTTGGCCGACAACGGGCGAATTAACCTGTCGGCGTGCCGGATTACCCCGGTTTGACGTCCGGACACCCGGATAAAGATAAAGGGTACAAGTGTATCGTTGCCGGCTAATCTTTTGATAGCCTGTTCGCATTTGGAGGGGCCATTTGGATTAGTTTTCCTTTTATTTGTACATTTGCTTCTTCCTCGACTATCATTGTCCTAAGTTGTGGCGGGGCATTTTCCTGGTGCAGTCTTAATTGTTCGCACTTTTGGTTCCTTTGCCAATCACATCGATCATTAAGGGCCCTCTCGGATGCCGCGCGAAGCAGGAGTGTGGATGGTGCCGCGGTTTCGCGTTCGCGCTTCGCAGCGTTCGCGTTCCCCGTCCGGTGTCGTTTCGAACCCAACCACATTCGTGATATTGTCAAAATAGCGTGCGAGACGCGATGACGAGCGGTCGTGCGTGCTATATCACTTTTAATTAAAATTTGCGTTTCGTGGAGTAATCTGATGACGGATGAGAATCAGTACCATTATGAACATTCCTGTGGCTGATTTGAAGGAAAAAAGGACTGATTAATGTTCATTTACAGAACCTACAATAGCGTCACGACAGCGGCAGCGGCTATGTCGGCGCCCATTCTTGTCGAGCGCGCGAACTAGACTGAAAAGTTGTGAATTTTTCGCAGCCAAATGTCGCAGCCGCGGTTCGCGGGCGAGTGAAGACCCCGCTTCAGGATTTCGGTATGCCGGACGACCAAGCCAGCGAAACTTACCGAAGCACTCTACGAATATTAAATTTTTCTATCACATCTTTTCTACGTGTTGAGTCTTCATTTTTTGAAATGTCTTGTTAAACATTTTAAGTCGCCGTCTCCACTTACATTTCTTAATTCGCTGCATTACCCAACGCGAGGCAGCTCTATCGCGGGAGTGCGCTAAACGTTCTATCGGAGCGGAATAAAAAATTTCACTAAGCAAGGAACGTGTACGCCTGGCGATGAAAATGTTTCCTACCCTGGAAAGGAATTTAATCTCAGCGCCTAAACCAGGCGAGTCGGGCCCGCGGCTCCCGCTATTCTAATTAGTTGTATGAGCGGTGCGGCGCGGCGTCACGGGCGCGAGAGTTTTGAACGAGCTCGGAATTCGGGACCATCCACCTGGCTGCTTTGGGTCGAGTGAGACATACTACCGCTTCGCTGCAACTTATCGTTAGAATCTTGATACTGGCCGACATGACGAAACTTCTTATCGGCACGGAACTCGCGCCTCAGTAGTATACCGACTTGGTGGAACAACGACAACTTCAGACATGCATGTCCAACTTGCGCTCAACGGCCCTGGCCGACTTCCAGAGTTTAACTGCAGCTAAATGAAGGCTGTCCGCACCACACATATCAATGTTTACTTTTCCATTTCCGTTTTATCCGCAACCTAACTAACGTAAAGACGACAGCAAAACAAACCTCTCTCGCTCCATTTCCATTACTTAACTGCCAATCTAATTTTCAGTCTCTACACCAGCCGAAGTGTGAGTATATTTTCAGCGCTTGCAGTGATGGTCAGTTTTCTCTATCCCTATGTTAGCATTAGTAGGGAGAAAACTCTAATACGAGTTAAGCTACACCTTTTGTAAATTTTTTCTTTAATTAAGTTTAGTTTTGTATTTTGTACAATAAAGATTATAAGATTGTAATTCAAAACTAAAAAAAATAATTATTAATCGTACAAAAATACTCGTATATAAGATTGTCGGTTTTCTTATAGATAAACAACAATAGTAGAATCAATGTTGTTCGGATCATCGAGTGAGTTCAGGAATTCGACAAAAAAGGTGTTCATGAAATATTAGTCATGAAAAATATCTCAACGGTAGTGAGGTGCTAACAAACGACTTTACGCGAATATCTATAATCCAAAACCTTTGAAAATTCATCGTCTAACGCCCCAGCACTTCTCCTGGAACTAGTCTGTCTCGTCTCATCACACCCGTCGTACCCCCAACAAACAGCTGCAGTCCCCGGCCCCTCCCGGTCCCCTCTCGCACATTAAATCTCAATTTAACCGCCGATGCCCTCATATCGCGGTCTCTATGTAACAGTGCCGCGGAGTTCGCACCTCGCTCGGGGCGCGGCCTCATCATACTCGTATGTGTAGGTATTTATAAAAGGAAACTTGCTTTTCGTGTCAATCTATTTCATGAGGTTCTTCTGCGCAAATAACAATAACACAAAATACATACATAATTGAAAGAACTTCGTCAGAACTTTTAAATTACTTGGAAAAGTAATGGAAAATGGAAATGAAATTTTTGGCATTTTAAAAAAGCTTCATTCTACCCTTCATTGGATCTCATCCATTTTACTCCCGTCTTGCCGTTTTTCCTCCCCTTATCGTATTTTTAATGTCTTACAATATAATAATATAGAGAAACAGTGTCCGAGACGGTCCAGACGGACGGGTGGTCGCCCTTGACGAGGCGGTTACTGCGGGGGTAATAACTTGAGAACCTCATATCATTACCTCAGCGCAGCGGAAGTGAGGACCGGCGGCGTCGGGCGGACGGGGGGGGGGGGGGGGGGGGGGGACATTACATTCTCGAGTATGGGGACACTTATTACGGACTTAGTTTGGGCCATAATGCTGATGGATGCTAGCTGATACCAGATTTATGGTGGTCACTTGCTCACAATTTTCAAAAATGTTAAAAGAGTTTGCATTGCAGTTTGCGAGGCCGGTGCTTCTATTACAGTTAATGTCACTATCAGGTAGTATGTAACTTCGTCCGTGGGAGGTCTGATATCAGCCACGTTTTATACTGAGTTTTTCAGGTTTTTCGAAGGCATTTACTGGCACGTGAAATCCATCCAATCAACACTGGGCACGTAATGTGGACGGTTACGGACATGTTATGGCCTTTCGGTCTGGTTTTTGGATTTTTTTTATATCAACCCGTTGCGGTTCTTATGATTGGATCCCGTATGAGTTCGCGGAGTTTTTATTTATAATCACCTACTTATGAGATGGCGTTTCGAATAGATTCTTATACAAAACGTGCGCAAAGTGCCAACTATTTTGCAAAGTGTCGTTTAGCCGTCGTCGTCGTCGGCGGCGGCGTGTGGCGGCGTGTGGCCGTTGCCGATAATGGCGGCAAATCGGCGATTTCAATTATCCGGCGAGCTCGCCGCGCGGTGCGCGGTGTGCCCGCCGCCGTGCGGGAACGGCAAATTAACTTTCGTTTAACTCGAGACGTTGCCGGAAAACACCTTCACTTCACTATTATTACGGGTAGATTAAAAGTAAACATCTTTGGAAAACTTATATGTTCCTCGCAGGATATTCGACGCAAACGTGACGGTATATTGTTTCATGTTTGCATTGTTAGGGTTGTTTGGAGGTGTCTGCAGGGGCCGAGCGCATGTATATTGCTGGTGTTCATTCACAACACTTAAGTTCATAGAGTCGGTGCATGATGTACCCTCACCCCCCGTTTTAGTATTAGAACCAATGGATATCGATTGTTATCTACCGCCGCGTGCGCACTCCAATTCTGCAACTGTTTGATTGGGCGAATGAGCCGTGCACTAAGGCTGAATTTTTAAAGCTGAAGTTTCTTGTATCAGGAATCCGCACGTTATCCTTCGCTATTAGGGCCATCGGTATATGGAGGCGACAATGATTTAGCTCTGTCTACACGCCCAGTGAAGAGCTACTAGAAGTCTTCAAGTTAGACATCTTCTTCTTCTCCTAGAACACCTAGTGGTGCATAGGGCTGAGACAATATTCTTCCACCGCGCTCTGTCCGATGCCGCAGACTCTATTGTTTCCCAGGATACTTAAGCCGCATCCAGGTCTTTTTGACGACTACCTACGTTGCCATGTAGCCCTGGTTCTTCCACGTTTGCGAGATCGTTCAAGTTAGACGTACATACTGCTAATTATATTATGTCTAAAATTAAAAACGACATTATCGTTATTAATTGAAGGGTACGCTGAGCTGTACTGTGTCGTGTGCATTGCGATACGGGCGCGAGATAGAGCACGAGCCGCTCGCTCAGCGAGGGCTGATTACACAGTGTTAGCTCCCTGGGGTCTGATTCAGAGACAGTAGCAGCTACCGGTTATTTTCATTCCACCTCTAGTGCCGGATACGGCCGCTAAGACGGGAATAAAAACATAGAACCTATTAGGAATGTTACGGAGCTTCGACTCCGACTCCGCCAGATCGGAACTTCCGATTGATTTTACACCTCCGACTCCGACTTCGGCTCCGATAATTTTGAATCGGGGGTTGTACCGAAGATTTGTGAGCAAACATATTCAAATATCAATATTTTATTAAATAGTGTAGGACTATATAAAGGAATGTTTTATTACCGCACACGTCATCATACTCAATATTGGCCAGTTCAGCTATAAAAATAAAAAAACGGTTTAAAATATGAACTTCTTCTGAACATCTATCATCTACCTTCGCCTTCGACTCCGATAAATCAAATTTAAAACGGTTCGACTCCGGTTCCGGTAAAACCACCTCCGTAACATCTCTATAACCTATTACGTTTCTAATACTATGGTTCACACAATGCATTTCATTATTTAATGCAAACATCACACTGGGGGACACCTACTGTCCGATTTCTATGGTAATCTAATCACATACACGGTACATTTTAAAATATGTTGACTGTGTCGGCACCACCCCACAGAAAATTGAATTAGTAGCGTTCTTGGTCAACACAGTCAGCACAAAACAAACCCCCATACTATCGACTTAGTAGCATTCTACTTATTAGTAGAACTATTGTTCTACGATACTGCTCTTATCTACTGCTTCTCATTGGAATCTGTTCCACGGTAAGAAACAGTACATAAATCATATCAAAAGATCGTATCTAGTTTTCAGAAGATAAGTTCCTTGTTCATCTTTAAAACGATAGGACAAGATGGAATGGAAAAAACATGGTTGGTTATCAATTGTAATGTTTTAAAATAAAAATATAAACAAATTAAAACTATTTATTTCAATACCCTACACTCACAGTGGCATGATATTCTGTGAACCTGGCTATAAGTATAGAAAATGCTTTCTCTCAGCTCGCCATATATGATTGGTAATGCCAAGCAGTCAGTCCACGATGAGAGTCGCACCCCAGCAACCACGTATGGGAAGCATCTCTACCTTCGGTCAAGTATGCGCCATCATGAGCGAATTGTCCCGATTTGAAATATTGGTCTTCCATCCCACACACAGCATATCTCCATCCCTCAATCTTTGTAAAATCTGAAATATATAAGTATTAATATTGACAGAGAAAGTATATAATGTAGTATTATAAATATTATAATAGTTAACGAGATAAATTGTATTACTCACTGAACCTAGATCCTCCACCATTTGCCTGTTTGTAGCTCAAAGTTAATATATTTATTAAAAAATATATTTATAAGCATGGGAGCACAGATCAACGAAACATGGTAGTCCTTTTAGGGTTTCGCATATCAAAAAGTAAAAACGAAACCCTCACTTTGTTGTCCGTCTGACCGTCAAGACCGTTTTACTCGGAAACAGCGAAAGGTAAGAAGTCGATATTAATATCAAGTAATAAGGTCTGTGCTACCATAAATGGCAGTAATCCTGAAATGGAAGAATGTGGAACATTGCCAGAAAATTTAATAGCTCTCCACGTATAAATACTTAGATAGGTAGGCTCTTCTCAAACATAATTTTAGGTACCCTGAAACATCACCAAGAAAATCTTTTGCAAAATGGTAGGTAATTTTGAAATTTTAATTTCCTTATTGACTCGCTTAACAAAAATCTTCCTGGGTGCTCCACCTGGGTGGCATACAAGGAATTGTATCGCCTCGTGCTCCATCTAACGTTATTATTAAACTTTACGGCATTGAATGAATTCTATAATGTACGAAACCCTCAGAGCGCGAAACCTGTCACTCAATTCCATGTATTTCCATTTGAGTTTTTTTACTAATCTTGTCATGCCAGTAACAAACATTATGGAACAAGGAGTACATTACGTTACGATAGGTGGGCAATGAATAACCGATGATCGCGGCAGGAAGTGAACTGGCTGCTACGCTAGGACCACAGATAGACAGAAACCGATTTCGGGGGGATTTAGTGGTTAATGGAGGTCGAGGTCGGCGGAGAGCGTCGGCGGCGTCGTGGCTAGGACGTCGGACTCCCGTGCGGGAGGTCCCGATTTCGAAACCAGGCAATGCCGTGTACCAATGAGTTTTTCAGTTTTTTCGAAATCCTTACGTACATTTACCAACTGCTCTGACGGTGAAGGAAAACATCGTGAGGAAACCTGCACACTGAGATAACCGGTGTGTGAAATGGGGAAGGCAATAGCAAAACCACCCAATTAAATCTGCCACGAGAGTCATTCTATGTGATTAATTCCTTAGAATGATTACGACCCTAAGGAATACGACGAAAAGACGAAGGAGGTTGAGGTTTTACATACTACCGAGCTGTAGACGTTACACGCTGCTCGAACATACTTGTAACTACGTATAATTTCAAAATCATCTTCATTTATCTATGTCATTCTATTGTAGATAAAGCGTAAGCCCGTATCAGGTTTGATGCACGTCGTGATGGCGACACGTACAGACTGCCGTGTGACCGCTCGTCCAGCGTCCAATAAACTGTAAATAAATAATCAACTTTGCGACAGACTGTGACTTACGAGCACCATTTCGAATTTGATTCCACTTTTATAACAACCCTGTATAAATATTTGTTATTTTGAAACTAACTTTTACCTCTGCCTCGGCCCGCGCTCCATTATTAAAAGGGTCGACCTGAGACTCTAGTTGAAGCCGTTTTAGATATCTGTTTACTCACCTTGGTTAATAACTGGGGTTTAATAACGGGAGTTCACTTTGACGGGCTTGTTCGACCTCGTCTTTATATTAAATAAGCACCTAAACGTGAACTAATTTCTACATAAGAACGGTACTGCTTCGGTAATGAGAAAATACTTGTTCATTAATTTAGTATATAGACCCACTGGCCAATTTATTTTGATCGAGTTAAATCCTTTAGTTTATTGATAGCCAACGACACCTGTTAGCCTTTTAGGTTTCAGCCGCTAAAAGCTTGCGGAATGCAGTTATTTCTGCGAAGCTTTTAAGCCTTAAAAGGTTCACGGTATATTCCGGGGCGATGCAATGGGCGGCCGCGCTGCGGAACACTGCGACCGTACCCATGATCGAGATACTGACAACCGGTGCGACCGGAACATCGTACAAACTTAAACTATGGGGGGGGGGGGGGGGGAGTGTTCTCGTGAATTGAAAAAGAATCTCTTCTCTCAAAATGTTATGAATCCACTACCCGAACACGAGACGAAATACCTAGAAAAAGTGAAAATACAAATAAAACAATGAAATTAATGGAAAAATGAAATTTAGAAATGGAATGGGAACATGATTTTGAATTTAGATGAAGAAATGAAGATGCCAACACGAAATGAGATGAGATAAACGCTAACGATGAGGTTGAAGTTGAAGGCAAGGAGGTTGATATGGACGATGAAGTCGCCATCGTTACAAAGTGATCTCGTCCTGCAATAGATAGATACCACTACCACCTTCTGTTCCAAAGAAGATAAAAGAACATACCGATTGAACATCTCAGTAAACCTGATTGTGAGCGTAACCACTTAAGCTACAGGTCGCATGTAGTCAAACCACGTGCCGCTATTCAATTCAAACGCGGCCATAAAGGTTTGAGGGGATAACCTGCCCCATAAAATGCCGTATATTGTCATCTCGCAGCCGCTAAGAGCCGAGAGCACCCATAACTCCGCGCGTGCCGCGGCGGGCTCTGATCACCCGCCGACCTACGAGGAAAAATAATACGACCACTATACGATTGTTATGCGATCACAGTGTTACAATGGTTTGCGTCTATGTTACAATAACGACACGAGACCTCTGATACTGACTTCTACGCATGTATTAGCTTACTAGTTTCTTTTAGAACCCCTTTGTACCACACCATCTTCAGAAGCTACCCTTGAGTTGATGTAGGATCCACGTTCAGAAGGTAATGTAACGGTTAACTCTTACAAATAGTAATGTCTTCCTTCCTCTAAAATGTTTAAAATTCTTACTTGTATCTTTAAAAGTGACAAATTTAGGTTCTAAATTAACAAAACTTAAAACTGCTCCAGGTTCAGGTACTTGATAGGGAAAACTTTAAAAAACCTTGGCAGTATCTTACATCAAAAACGTTGTTGTAAGTACCTATGAAGCAATAGCAAGCCATAAATACTTCCAGACCAAAGTAAACTTGGTAAAAGTTTTTCTTTGGCTTCCATCTTAGATTTTCTTCGGCAGTAATATGCAGGAAAATTGTTTGTCTTATACGAGTGTGTATCACATTATATTAGTGCCTCCTATACGAGTATATATATGTGTACATAGTACAGGTTTGGTTTCCAAGAGAGTTTTTAACATAAAAGCATTAAGGAACGAGCGTCCGGATTTTTCTTTCATCCAAGCATGAAAGTGTAAAGTACACTCGGCGACATTGCATTCAAATAGTAGGTTATGCAACGGCCACGTAATAATACCGATTTTAACATGAGAACTGTTAATAGATCGTTCGAGTGCTACAATCTCTATTATGTGCGTTGCGTCCAATACTTTTTCTAAGACCATGAAACATAAACAGAAAACACAAACCATTACGGAGACTTCAACTGATGCCATGACAGCTTAACATGTTATTGGTAACTATGGAAACCGTAGATATGTTTGAGTTTTTTTATGGCTACAGTACCGAGTAGTTGGCCAGTGAAATGTAGTGCATTTAATACGAAAGAGTTCTTGTAAGCTGTGCCATACAACAAAGAAAATTTTACATATTATAATCGAAAACTGTTATTTAATATTTCATTAAAACACTATTTTCACACGACCATGACGAGTGAACCTCATTATGTTATCGATTGTGGTTTGTTAATGAACAAATTACGAAATAGGAGTGGAAAAACCATTGAATATTTCCGACACATCAAATAACCTCGCTATCATCCTGACCGGCGGCATGCAGAAAGTGTCTGTGCAAGTCTGTCTAGGCAAAGTCTTTCAACATTCTAAAAATACTTTTCAGCTTAACTTTTCTCTTATTCTTATGTTTAGTGCCCGACTCCTGAGCTGGCAGGAACGGCCCCATTCCATATTTTATTGCGAGAGCAGAAAACCCTTTCTTTTATTACGTGCTCTGATATTACATTAGCAGTTACTCGGGGCCGGTCGCTTCCCGCTCCCCGCCTCCCCTTCTGGTCTGTTCCATCAGCTCTGGAGATACCTACGATACGAGGCCCTCGTAGCCGCAGATTAATTAATACCTAGTTCTGCACAAGGTTAACATTTGCTTTACGAGCGAGTGTTTTCGATTGTCTGTTTATACTCGTATGTTTCGGAGACGTAGTAGATTCGAGGTAAATGGTGGCTTCTGCTTCCATAACGGCCGAGCTGACTTTGTTTCTAACTTGTTATATTACCTACGTACCATAAGGTAGGTAACAAAGTAACAAGAAGGCAACGAGCCCCTCGTGGGTGGCTGTAAGATTTATGAGACGATATTTACTTGAATTTATTTTCAATTGACCATGGATGTCCAAGAATGCGCTAAACCTAAAGATGACGCTGCTGGTCCGATCGCTGCTAGCCTACACCAATCCAATATCAAGAACAAGGCTGCTTATTATGGTACCAAGACCGGAAATCAGCCTGCGTACTGAAGAAACAGGTTCTTCAGAGTGCGGTCTATTTGGACCTGTAGGTAGGTACCTATTTAAAAGTCACAAGCGAGAGTAACCATTCGGTGTATGTGTACCAGACGGCCGCCCTGATTGATCGCCGCCCTTAAACGCGGGTTAGAGTGATGCAGCGCAGGGCTGCCGCGCGACGTGCTGCCACCCGCTTCGCTTCTGCAAACACGCCCGCCCCAGTACACGTTGATTTTTAGCCGCCCCGTGACGTGATGGAACACGCTATTTGTTATTTCTGACGTGACATTTGTTACCACGATATTTTCAACACTATTTCAAACTGGGTTGATTTGAGGAGTTTTTGGCAGTCATATTTCTACTATCGTCGAATTTATAGATGTCATATTCCGATCGTTAGCGAGTTTTGCAGGTTATTTTTATATTGCGTGAGTTCTGTCGTCGCAGCCCTAGCGAGTGCGCGGCGGGAAACAAAGTAGGGAAGCGTGTTCGTCTGGAGACTTCTTAATCTTTGGCTCAACCGCCCGCGCCGCCCGCAGTTTGTAAAGCTCTATCCGAGGCCGATCGCACTGATAGAAAAGGAACTCGAAGAGAATTAGCACTCTACTCTTCAAGATTGGAGATAAGGAAGTTAACTTGTCGATATATTTGTGCGTAGGTACTCTCCCAATATTAAAAATGTGTAAGATAACACGAGTAATACCTACCTAACTTTGAAGAGTTGACACAGATGCATATTTCGCTCCGGGAGGCCATCACGAGTGAAGTCAGATTTAACTTTCAGTTACGAGGAGTTAGCACTACTGCTATTGAATTAGAATTGCAGCAGTTGCCGAATCTAGTTAATGTTACAGCGAATAATTCAGACACTGCTAATCTAGACGCAAGAGAAGTTAGTGCACATAACTCAGCCGGCGAGCCTAGCGCTCCGCCCGGGCGCTGTTCGCTCTGCCAAGAGATAGCTGCGCGCGATCCGGCTAACCTCAGACGAGCGAGCTATAGTGCCCGCCTGGATTAGTCTAGCTTCAACTGTACAGGTACTTACCTAGAGGACAAGGTGTTCTCCTACGACGTGATCGGGAGACAGACGGTTTCAAGCACAGATATTCAAGCTTTGTGAAGGACTGTACGCCCCCAGAAAGGGGACTGAAAAGATATCTTCGTACGCGGATTCAAAAATAGTTTCAGCGCTTTACAAAGTGACAGTTTACTTGCGGCACTCGGGCCTGAACCCAGCCGCGCCGGTGACCTGCCGCTCTGGCCTAGTGCACTAAATACAAGTTACAACACGGAAATAGATTAGTACAACGTCTTGGAGACAGTTCGTTGTTAAAGAAAATCCTTTGCTCTCGTTTAGAGCTCCAGAATGTCTCGTACTAAGCTCATTCAGTTTAAAAATGACTTAGACTAAGAAGTATTCTGGTCTTTACACATTTACTCAAGCGGCAGATACTTTGTTTCTCAAAACTTGTGACGCACACGTATCCCAACACAGCGACTTATCACGTGCTCGTAGTGTCGCGGGGACCCAATAAATACCGTCTCAATTATTATAAATCCTGAGAGCATTAGAAGCATGTGGATGTTTCTCCGAAGGCCGAGTCACTGCAGACACGGCCGCCGTGCGATAGCGGCGCGGGCGCAAAGAATGCATCATGTCGCTTCCAAAATCGATAAAACAATAGAATACGAGTGTTCGTATAATTTTAAATAAAGAGTTTTAGTATGAGAATATGGATTATGAGGACCTACTCTTAATAATCATTCGGGGAAACAAATCGATCAATTTATCAGCTAAGAACTCCCACACACTCAGCAGGATTTTATCCCGAAGATCCGCCTTCTGTCAGTCGGTCGTCGCTCCTTAACACGATGCTTCATACATCGTGCTGCGATGATCACAAGTCACAACCCGATTCTTCCGTCATCGCCAGTAACCGTCGGCCCTCTCTCCGGACCGCGAGGGGGCGGCGACGTGGCGCAACGCTCGCGGCTTAGGGCACGCGGAAGCGGCGCGGCTTAAAGGCGGATTAGTGGGAATTTCCCCCACCAACTTTTATTTCCGACTCCCCGTAATTTTCCGGATTCTGTTTCCTGGAGTGGAGACACTCGTGGAATAATATCTTTTAAATTGGAGCTTTGCGAGATGTACGATAAGGACGTTACTGTGAATTAATAATTGCTTTCATTCCAACCTAGGGGGTGTTCTAGTTTTATTTTTTGTCTCCTCCGTCTATGTCTAGTTAGTTCCCCGTTATAGCTGTATTCTCGCTTTTACTATAGCTTCTGATATGTTGTGATACTGGACCATTTTAAGCTATAGCCCACAGAACGGACTTAAGCCGCCCGGTCGCAGCGCAGGGTATCTGCAGGCCGTAGAGGCAGCACGACAATGCTTATCGACAAATTGATCGCGACAAACAATGCACCTGTGCTGTCGCCGTAGGGAGGGGCTTCGTTCTCTTATCGACAGTACGGTGTCAAACCGTCTGCTACGAGTATCATAAGCGATTAAGCACACCTATGTACTCGTATGTACGGATCAGATGTTAACTGCGGCCATACGACCGGCATTTCCGTGAGGTAGGTGCTTGACATTTTTATTTATTTTAAATGCACGAGTAAAACAGACAATGGTTATATTTGCCGCTAAACTAAATTGATACAAATTAGCTTAGCGCAGTCTCCTATGTTATAATAATATTGTTAACATACCTACGCTGTTTAACTCGTGAGTTAAGTAGCTTTGGTCTCGACTTTTGACAATTAAAACAATGTTCAGTCAGAGTTATCGTGAGTTCTCAAACCGTTGGTTTACTTTTGGATGTTTCCACTACAAACGAAGGCATTGATATGTCGTAGACACATAGCGTAATGGCGCGTTTCACGAAGTGCGTACGCATTTCACGAAGTGCTAATAATCTTAGACAGATACTGTAATGGTCGAGTTCTACATTATCTGTCGTAAGATTTTTAGCCACTTCGTGTAGTGCGGATCGTTAATTCGCACATAGCGTATTGGTATTGAATTTCATGTGGATCTTAATCACTCTTCTATGAAACTAGCGCCATCTGGTAGTTTGCTCCTGTTTTATTAGAAATCCTATACATATGTACATGAATATTATCAATGCTTCATGACGCTACTTCGTAGAACTTCATTAAATTAAATATTAAATGAGATTTATAGCACTTAATTCTACAACATTTATTTTAATTGATTTTATTTACAAACAAATTCACCGCGACCGGTTCATTACCAAATATTTTCAACTACTTATATTTAACAAATTCTCTAATATAACGTTCGTATAACGACATTTAAAGAAAATCAAGATAATGTTTTGGGGCAGTAAAAGAGAGGGTGCTAGTATAGATTCAAAACATGGCATCATGAAGTGCGGTTCATCAATTCAATTACGTTATGTGCTAACTAGGGATCTGCATTTCACGCTGGCTAAAATCTTAAAACAGATAGTGTAAAACTGGACTATTACAGTATCTGTCTAACTTTATTAGCACTTCGTGAAATGACTACGCACTTGCTGAAATGCGCCATAATGCTATGTGACTACGACATATATAATATTAATATATTTGACGTACGAAGCGTAAGTTCAGTGTGCCACACTCTAGAAGCCTACAATTTTAGTTGCAGTAGTTCCACTGTCTACTGGGGTGATGTAATTGAAACTCGCATGGACAACGACAAATGCATCGACATTACTGCGGTCGTCGCGCGACCCTCGTAGAGCTATTACGGCGACCACTGGCATTCGACTCGTGACCGCCTCGGCAAGTATCGATTCCACACCGACGCCCTGCGCACATCACTAGTCACCGGTCACCGGTCGCCGGTCACCACGGCGAGATAGGTACCGTGTTCAGGTTAACCACAACACAATATATGAACAGCCTGTCGGGCAGGTCCTGCTAAAACCGCCGTATATGGAAAATGTGGAATATTTTCAGCGTAGCTTTTTGTAATGGATTCCACTCATGTCCGTGAAAGCTTTTAACACAGCTCGGGCGAGAGACAGGGACAGGGGACAGGGGACGCTCTGAATTCATTTAAGTGTCCGGACCTCGCATGAATACAATCGCTATTCATATTACGGGTTTTTATAATGAATTTAATTACTGCACTGGATTTTAGAGTGGTTCGATCTGGTCACTTTAATAGGTTTAGTGAGCTCGTAGAACGAACAATGTAGGAAAGTGCAGCCTCAATTAATGATACGTTCTTCGGTTCGTATATTTTTATGACCAGGTGGGTGACATGCCTCATAGACATAGTCACGGCCAAAGAGACCGTAACACATTGTTTTCACAAGTTACAACACCTGGTCTTAAATATTAACGTGTCCAATAAACGGACCACCAACAGTCATACTCCTCGGTGAGGCAAAGCCTGCACATAAACACTACATACAACGAGCGAGCGAATTCCCGATGTTTTCCCAAATCACTGGGCGTGGATTGAGTGCTCCACTCGACGAGTCTACCCTCTTTTTACCGGACATATGGCCACTATTAGGTACAATATAGAGGGGTCAGATGCGGAGTGGGCCTTCATTATTCCTGTATCGGGTAACCACTTAATCTGGCATGCCGTGCGGACTGCGGACGGGCTCCGGTCCTCCGGTCGCCGGTACTTTACCGGTATTCCGCGCGAGTACCTTTAAAGTAGCCTATTCCGATTCGAACAGTGTTGCAGACGCTATGGGGACGGAATAAATCTTTTCTTTATCTCTAATAGCAATTGATGTTTAGGCGATAAATCGCGGGTAGTTCTGTTTATTTACGAGTGTTACGACACTTTATATTGGTGACAAATCGATTGACGACAGTTTAAGTGTTGTTTGACTAATAGTCCGAGAGGACATTACACAAATTCATAATTAATCATGCAGTTTGAGTTTGGTTTTTCGACAATCTGCCCAGCTATAAATGCACCTTTGGCAAAAAGTGTATGTTGACGAAAAGCACCTTGCAAAATCGATTTTCGAAATTTTGATTCTTAATTTCTTCATTACAATACATTTTCTGAAAAATAATAATTTATGTAAACATTCATATTGATTGATCTATCCGATAAGGAATATAAAATGTCATTTCTTAATATTACTTTATTTTGATCACGATTTTTCACGCGCAGACCACCCTCTTAAACTAAACTAAACCCTAACAAATACTTCAGTACTAAAGTCCAGGATCTAGTTTTCTATTTAGACTTTGTTTCGGTCATTCATCCTTCAGTGTGTAAGAAGCTTACGGCCGTTTCCTGTCAAAGACGACCGTTGTGCTCGGTGTCAGCGCGGCGCGCGGCGCCGGCGGCGGCGGGTTGTTCACGTCACGGGTCATAGTTTGCATCGAGCAATGAGTGTGAATCCATTTTATTTGGCGAGAAAGTGTCGCACGCGCGGTCCGCTGCCGGCCGCGCTAACTTATGCGCCAATTTCGCCCGCACTAAATCACCGATGGACTGCGCCACCTAATATATTGCCCGTAAATTTTGATATAATCGGAATTTTTATACAGAAGTTATAAAATTATATTTTCGTTGATTTATATTGTAACTTGAAAAACGTTCTTTGTCGGAATGAATGGCGAAAATAAGCTTGTGGTGTTCAGAGCTGTCGCAGAGTGCAGTAAAACAGTCCCAACTCTGACGAGCCCAGCGAATACTGTTTTTAACAACCCTTGTTATTCTGACGAAACGGACGCCAAAACGACATCATACAATGATCCGAACATTCACAGAGCCAGCAACTGACACAATTAAGGCGCCCCCGCCGCCGACTTAATTCGATTCTGGCTTTCCCGTTCCCACTATCAATCTGCGGATCGCGAGTAACCATTAAACAAACACACAGTTTGACAAATCACGGCCGTGTCGGCGAGTGCCACCCCCTCCCCCCTCCCTCCGTCACTGCCCCGCGGAGGGCCGGGAGGGGGAGCTGATTGATGTCCCTAGACCCTTGTCTATCCCGTTTCTTAAGGTATCTGGAGCATGAAAACGAATGTGAGCTAAATTTTTTTAGGAAAGGAATGCGTTGGATTTTTAATCCAGCAATTTCTTTATGTGCTTTTAGACGTTAGTAGTTACACCACTACATAAGCTGTTATTGATTTTATTTAAGTGAACTTATACCCAATGAAACGCCTACCTGTATAATTCGAGCAAATTCACGTGACTGTTGGTAAACTCTAGCTCTGCTCAGTGGATAATTTACCAACAGTCACGTGACTTTGCTCGGATTATACAGGTAGGCGTTTCATTGTGCACAAGTTCACTATGCGGGGTCCATCTCTATTCACCACCGGCGTCTCCTCGTGCGCAGTGTTGCACTGCATGAACAGCATCCCACAAACTGTAATAAATGAACGCTCCGCGAATTTCCTAATTGTCAGTAGGATCATACTCGTAATTTAATCTATGTGTACCACGCGAGTTTCTTTATACCTATATCCTGGAGTTCACATTTAGGTTAGCAAGCAGCTTCTGCTATAAAATTATCGAGACCACAAAATCGGCGAAAACAGAGTTAGGAGAAAATCTGGGCACTGAATTTTATTACGATTCCTTACCTACCCTCCGTCCGTACTACCTAAGCTTGAATGTCGTACGCTGCTGGAAACTACACCCGTTCTCATAAATACTCTCATTTTGCGCGACCCAGCTTTGAGAAATAGAAATGAAGAAATGGCGAATAATTCGCCTTCTGCATCATAAATTCGCAGTCCGTTTTTCAATGTTTTAGGTTCCACCAACGAACAAGCGTAATCTTAAGTGTAGGTGTGAATAAACGTACTCGTAGAGCGATACTGTGTTTGATGACACATTTAGCATCCATTGCATGTCAGTGGTGCTAAACGCTTATGTCAAAAACCGAATGCCAGTTTGTTAAACTGTTGATAATGAGCCTACATTAGCTGTCACCGAGGGACAGGGGAGGTGGAGGGACAGAGGAACCACTTTAACAAACGACGCGGCCGATCTGCCCGAGCAGCCGCCGACAAGTCGCCCGTCGGATCGGAACAAATCGCCCGCCGCCGGCCCGCGGCACTGCCGCGATCGACAAAAACGCCCGGAAAATACACTAACAAGTTTGAGTACCGCCGCTTTCGACTTCCGCTAGTTATCAATACTTTTCAGATAAAAGTTTCCACATTTCGTAGGAAATGTGGACGTTACTCACAACACTTGCAAAGTAACCAGTACTTTTACAGTACCTTTTCGACAAACATGTCAACTTAAAAGTTTTAATTCGGGGAGAGTTTTACAAAATTCTGCTGAAATCACTGTGTATTTTGTGTTAATAATATTAATTACAATCCAAATTGTAACAATCGGTGTTCAGTAATTGGGGTTTCAGCGGAGGGATTACAATCGATGCCACTGGGCGTAATGTCAGTAATGTGCAATTAGAGGTGCGTGAGTAATGAACGCAATTAGTTGGTGACCGGCGCGGGCGTCGGTTTGACTAAGACTGAGAAGAAACAACAAGCATTCCGTACAGTGGACTACAACATTATGTATGTTTGTTTGTATTCTATAATGAGTGTCCATCGATCGGTCCCTGAACGACTTGAGCGCCAAATAATTGTTCTCCATCAAATCCCGATATTTCTACGCCAACCAAATTTCCATTTTCAAAGAGAATCCAATATGTAACAGAGTAACATTGTTTGCTCAGTCTAATAGCAAGTTACGTTCCAAAAACTCCGGATCTGTTCCTCGAGCGGAGACAATCTTCCAAATCTTGTATGAATATAGTTACAGTCGATCGGCTCCTACTGAACTGATGTTCGGAGACGCCCATTCACAGACGAGATTCACAGCCGTCGAGTTCGCCAAACTGCAGGAATACATAATAAATAATTTATTTATGAAATCCAATTGCAGGTAGTAGGTACTTACTTCCTAGCTACTAAACTAGCGCTGTACCCTATATAGTGCAATGCAACGAGCAATTGAAAAGCAAAGTGCGAAGGTAAAGTTTAATGAAACTAGAAATACAAGTAGGTACTCGTACACGTAAAATTCTTTACCTAGGTACTCTTTACACGGCGATCCTAAAGATGTTGGCACCTGAAAGGAAGATACGTGCGCGAAACTTTAGCAATTTCTCTTTTAAAATAATAAGTAAGTACTTAAGTGGAGTGGTTTAGAGAATATCAATCTTGCGCTGGGAACGGCACTTTTAAATTGCAGCACTATCCGTAACTACTATTCTTGAAATATTGTTTTCCGATAAACCTGTCCGTGCGTCCCCCGAGAGCGGAGACTGCTCGGCGAGCTCTACGTGTGAAATAGCCCGGAATGGAAATAAGGGCGACTAAGCGGTTCGCGAGTGATTTGCCCCGGGGCCTCCTTCCCTCCCTCTCCCACTAATGAGGCGTGACAGGGACACATGTATCGCTAACCGCGACCATTTGTTTACTTTTCCAATTGAATGGATTTTTTTATGCTCCAAAGAAACCCGAAACGAGGGAACTGTAGAAAATCCCTCTTCGAAGTGTTATCTCTTTCTTTTCTCTATATTCCACACATCTAATCTTATTACGTGTAATGGAGCAAGTTTCTTATTATATTGTTGGCATATGACATTCATCATCTGACGGGACCGGACCGAATCCACCTCTGAACCGCGGACCGCTACAGGCTTTAACTTTGAGAGTGGTCAATGAATCATCCAGGATTCTGTTTGTATAGCGGCTACTAAAACTAATTACTGCCTCGTCTTATAAAAAGGCGATGAAGCGAGTCCTGAATTCGTCGCTCGTGACCCCTCCACGGCGCAAGCTACTATGAAGCTGGCGTCGTGTGAATCGCCGCAGCGTCAGGGTTCTTTGCTTATTTTTGCCTATTGAAGATCACCAGGACCATTATAAGTATAGCCAGTAGGTACAATACACACAGGGAAGAATGCGAGCGCGGGGGCGGAGGGGCGGAATAGTTGGCGCGGTCGGGATGTCTACTCGAATGACACGCGAACGCCGGGAAATGGCCCGCGTGGTGCGCGCCACGGGCGGCCGGGAAGGAAAACCTTCACTTGCTGACGCGTATTTGACTAACGCTTGGAAAACAGAAACAGAAACTCGTTATTAAGTAGTTGGATAAATTACAGCGTACACACAAAGCATCCTATAATATGAAATCTAAATATGGGGGACAAGTTCCTGCGTGTTAAAATCTGTGAGCGGCACTCGTCCATTAAGTCAGTTCATTCGCTTCAGCTTCATCGTGTCACTATCCATTATTATTTATTTAGTCTGGTCTAAAGCCAATGGTAGTGTAAAGTCATCTTCTGAAGGAAAACTGTCTCTTATGACTTGTGACGCGCGCTAAGTGGGAAATAGCTGGGAAGTGGATGGAAATAAGAGCTAAACGCCACGAAGACAGATTTGTATTATTCACCGCTCGGCGGGCGCGGCGGCCGCGAGGGCGCCGCACTGTTATACAACTAACACTTAGACGTGCTTTAAAGCGGCTGCCTTTTTGCTTCCTTTTGTGGTTCAACCGGATTCTCAGACAGTTGTATTATAAAAGTAAACGAGACTTTGTTCAACTTGTCACGTCCCACTGTCTCTGAAATAAAATAAGTTTCAGTCGATCACTACGGCCAGCGAGGTCGACAGGTACAAAGCCGCCGCGGGCGTGCCGCGTCTCAGGCAATATTCAGCGATAACAAACACCGGCTCGTCCGAACTCCGGAGCCGCTATTGGTTCCATTCTGTTGATTCAGTAAATTCAGATAGGAAAGTTTCCGCCGGAGCCGGCCGAGCGGTGCATCCCGGTGGCTAATAAACGTAGTCCCAACTTACGAGCTCATAAATTGCCAGGCCGGAATTCCTTTCATAAACACGGAGCGGTTCGCTGTTGGTCCTAGGAATGTTTGTACTAGTGTAGGAGACTGCCGGAGCGGAGCCGCCGGCTACGGATATTAAACTTAGCTTATTGATCAGCTGTTTACTATTCTGTTTGCAGCGATGAGCTGTGCCATCACGGGCCCCGGTATCCATCCAATTACGGATTTCGCGCTGCGTTATTCACTCGTTCAAAATCAAATATTTATGTAACACACGCGGTATATCAGCTTTATAATGCGTTCTCTTCACCCTGCAGGAACTCCCGCTGGATTTAAGAGATATTATGTTATAACGAAACAGTACAATAACAGTTAATGCTGGTTTTCATCAAATGATTTGTTTTCACGCTAAACTCGTAAGGAAGCCGAGTCTCGTTTACTACCTGATGACAACTAAGATGGAGTAAATATATAGTTACGAAATGCGACAATGGTCATCAAAATAGACTTGTGAAAAAATATTGTATCAGTTCATTGAATCAGTCGCGTGCGCCTCAGTTTAGCGTCCACAGATGATTCCGTGCCAATCTTTAGGAAGGTTGATATCCCGCAGAGCAAACTTCTTAAACTCTGTTTTTATTAGCGATTTAATCTCCCCGTTTGTTATATTAGTGACGTTAGAATACTTTATTGATAGCTGCATATGACTAGATTTATAGAGAGTGTGAACACGTTTATAACATAATCTTCTATTATCTAATTTTTGTTTTTATGCATTTAGCCATGCTAGGCATACTATGTTTTTATAGTGGCTGCGTAAACTTTAATTGAACATTGGCACTGATACATTATCTATATCGGTAGATTCGAGTCCGCCAATTTTGTATGAGTAATTAGTTCTTAACGCTTGTTTTGTGCTATAGCAAACCTCGTAGATCGTATTCACTGTCTGTTATTTAGCAATTGATACGGGTGGTCATATTCAAGACTACATATAGATTCATTGGTGTCCGTAGTTGAGTTTTTGTCTCCCCGTTTACCTATCCCTAGATATGATATGGTCCCTACTTTTAAAAAGCATACAGGTCCTTTCTCAGTAGGTATAATAAAAATATAGTAATCATATACTTAATATATTATCTAAATAAATCGATGGTAGTAAATATTACCTATGTCCAGAAAGAGGGCCACGTGCCCCGCGCCCCTCGCCCAGCGCCCGCGCCGGCGAGTCGACTGATCGAACAACTTGTGATGGAGTGGCTCCTCTCCTCGTCTCCCGGGAGAGACTCCATTTAATAAGCGGACTCCCTAATTTCTAAGAAGATTTCCCGCGGTGGCCTCTGCCTTCGGATTTGCTTTGCTTCTTGTGATTATGTTCATATTTTTCTTATATTACTTACGACGTAGGTTGGCGTTCAACCTACATCGGTAAGTATTATACGTACAAATACTAGTCAGTACGAGTAGGCTATGTAGGTACCTACTATTAATTCATTACAAACATTATTATTTTTTAATCTGAGTAATTAAAATATTTCGAGGGATTGCATCTACAGGTTACAACAGCAACGATTAAGTACCTAAAACATTTTTTTTAATTCAATTTTCGATATAAACAACAAAATTGTTTTTCCACTTCACTGTTCTACGTACTACATTGATAGTTTCTTCTGTTTTAACATATTTACCTACCTACCTATAAGTATAGAAGATAATTTCTCTTATCAAAGTAACAAGACATACATCCGGTCCCGCTTAACCTATGCGGGACCGGCATGGTACGCTCTCCTACCAGAGAGCCATAAGAAGAAGCTCCGCGCGCAAGAGCACAAATGCCTGCGCGCCATCACCGATGCCCCACGCTACGTGCGCAACGCGACCATAAGTCGAGACCTGAAGGTAGAGAGACTGGACACGTTCATCGAGCGCCTCGCACGCGGCATGTTTGACCGCGCCGACAACTCTGCCCACCCATCTATACGTGAGATGGCACCGCTGCATGCCCGCCCGCCCGATCGTTCGAGCAGAGCCCAGGGAACTGCTCAAGGGCGAAGCCACATCCTCCGAGTGACATCGTGCACCGGCGGCACCTACCGGACAAGACCACGCCAATGGCACCCCCAGGACCCACCCGTAGTTACGGGTGGCGATTGACACCGCCGCAAGAGGGCATAGCCCTGAAGCAGCCTCCCCACGCCCCCCCAGGGACGTGAGAAGATTTCGATGTTGTCTAATCAAAGTATCAATGTATAAGCGATCGAAAATGGCTCAAAAACATGAAGATAGGAACGCCCGCCCGTATGGAGGGCTAATGTTTTCATTCATGCTTGAAATTTTTCCTGTGATATAACACGTGAGTCCGTTCTCGCCTTTTTTCTTTCCGAACTTGGCGGACACACTCCGTGTTTCTAGAAGTTGATGTTTTGTATGGAATATTTACTTATCTACATGGTAAGTGGTACATGTATGGTGTATATGGAACTAGCACATGCATATCTCCAAATGATTTCTCAATATATGCATCTAATAATATAGCACCCTATATACTTGTACTTGTATATAATTTTATGGTGTAACATTAGCTAATAACATTATTTTCTTGTTTCAGGTACAAACATACACACGTGTGCATCGTAATAGAACCCGCGACAAACTCGCCTGCCTGCTAAAGCAGCTCGCGCTGCGCCCAGGGGGTATAACTAAGTCGACCATGGTACCCCTACGACGTAAATACCGTAGTCTCTGATGACATTATAGTGAGGCGACCACCTACCATTTGCTCGGCTGCTCTCTTTAATACAGTTTAAAAAAACTATACTAAATGAAACTAAGGGCCCTTTTCCTGTCATGCGGATTTCCGCCAGCGTGCGGGCTGCCCGCATCCTATAATTTCATACAGGTTTTTCGTATCACGCGGTCCGCACGCACGCGGAACGCGGATTGGTTGCGGGCGCGCAATCTGCGCGCGCGCCATCCACATGCGGGCGAGCGTTCTTCTACTGCCAGTGTTGTTTTTACTGTCACTCGGGTCACACGCACAGTCACAGTGCACATACAGTCGCGTACAAAAATGAAAATTGATACTGAAAGAGTTATTTTTGAAGTACATTTTCGGCCTTTGTTGTGAGACAAACAGAACGACTTCTACAAACACCGGGATGCAAGGCACATTCGGAATAAGTTCTTAAACTTGCGCTCGTTATTTCGGAGATTTTGATAATTTACATTGAACATTCCTGTACGTTGTCTAGTTTCAAGATATGGATCAACTCTAAATCGTTATATTCTTTATTTTTGAAAATGATATATGAAATAATAACTTTTTTAACGTTCATATCTCCGCACGAGTTTACTCACTGGCGACACGCACGACACTGCAGCGGCGGACGAAATATTCGTCCCGTGTGTGGCCAGGAGCGTGCCATCACACGCACGCGGACCAGATCCCACGCGGGCGGAAATCCGCATGACAGGAAAATGGCCCTAAATGAAACTAAGTCGATATCCGCACTGAAGACTTGCGCTAACACAACTATGGGCAACACGTTGCGGCGCCCGCGCCCGGTCGCACCGTGCGCCGCCCGCCCCGGCAAGTCGCGCGATCAACGGGAAAGTTCCCCGCGATTATCTCGACGCGACGTCGGCGACGAACTAGAACTCGTGACCGTAAGCCGATAAGTCATCGAACAGTAATCGGCCTTAAGTTCACAATCCTCCGGGAGTTCAGTCGCCACAAAAAAAAAATTGGGTGGGTAGAAGTCGTGGCTGCTACTGATAGTTTTCATGAATCCAAATTTCGTTCTCGGCTCTCACCATTTTTCTGGGCTACTTTCTTTCTTAAACGATGAAGACGTATCCTCTCCGCTCCCGAAAGTGGTTTTGGTCGGTCGCAATCGGGATTTAATCTGTTAATTTTAGGCTTTTTTCTTTCGACCTTGCCAGTTTCACTTGTAATCAATGTCAGAACTTTATTAATATTGCAAACCGTATTTTTTTAACGTCAAACCATAGAGTATACTCTATTCTTTAAAATACAGTTTATTTGGTCCAAATCCTGTGAGTGAGAATTAAGTTATTAGAGTCATACGGACCCGAGTGCCCACGGTCGAGTCATATTTATTTTATTTATTTTTATCTGTTTTGCAGGAAATCTTACAGCTTAATAAATTATACATAGTAAATGTTCTTTAAATATTTGTATGCCAAATCAGATTCCACTCATTAAATATTTTTTTTTTAAATAACAACATAAGAAGGACAGAAAGGAGAATAATAATAGGATAATATATTATATAATACATATTAGTATTTACGTATTTACTATAAGTATAGGTGTATAGGTATCATCCCTTGCCGTTGATTCCAAAGTATTATTTTCCACCTTCATTATAGTATCAAATGAAAAAGCTTGACGAAGGCTTTCTGATATATAGCGCATACCCGGGCGGATGCGAAGATATATATCCTTTCAAGTTTCAAAAAAATCGATTTTCCAAATCATCCTGCTTCTGTGTACCAATTATTTCAAGGTAATTTTTAGCATGGATTTAGAAACAACCAATAAACTTTTTATTTTTTTATTTTGTATGTAACTAAAGGGATATATGACTGTTGAAAGATGATACATATTCGCGATTTTTTCGGAATATTGACTACCGGACTAAAAGTACCACAGCATGAAAGTGGTTATTTGGGTGATAATCGCAAATTGTAACTGATTTTGTTGAGCGGTTTCCATTTTATGACCACTTTTATTTTAAAATTTTAATTGGCCATAAAATCATAACCGTTACTGATTTTTTATTGAATATAGCGAATTCGTAAAGTAAACTAGGGGTTTTCTTATCTGTATTAAAATTATGTTAATCGGTGATTGTTTTAGATGTATAAAGGAGAAAATAATATTTCGTGGGTAGTTTTCTCGGCAACCCGGGCGTATGACCAAGTTTTTCAGAAAGCCCTTATCGAGCTCTATCGTTTAAGACTAGATGAAAAGAATAGTTTGTAATTGGCATCAGTGCCGGATGACGTACTAATACCTCTAGTCTCAAGTAAGATTGAAGTAAATCCTCTACATTTCCGAAGCGAACTATCTGAGAACTGAACTCAGTACTCACTTCAAAGAGTCCATCAATACAATCAGATAGTCCGCCACGAGCGACTCGGGCCTATTCATTTGCGTTCCAAGTTATTCCAAGTGAGGGTCGAAGTTATCTCTAACTTACTGTCGGCTAACCGACTTTAAACGCATCGGGAGATTGTCTGGGAGCCATTTGCTACCATCGCACTTAACTTAAGGACTTCTCTCGGAGATGCACTAACTCTCGGCTAGAAGCGCCACATACAAAAATAAGACAGGAGTATTGATATTTCCATCACCGAAAACTGATCTGAGTATACATAATTTCGTACGAATAAGTAGGTAGAGTCGGCATAAAAAGTTAGTGGGTCCTAATGAGAATATAATTGTCAGAATACTTGACGGCAAATGTACCTACATCGAAGAATTCCTCCGCTCCACTGCCGTTCCGAAAGTAATGTACTCTCCCTGACAGTTCCAGTAACTGTGAGGCTGGAGCCGCAATTAAGCGCGGGGAGTGTTAATAAATCGGAAACTTCGTCCGAGATGGATCGGAGACAGTCGCCGTGGCCGCCCCCGCTCGCGGGGCCCGGATTTGTTGGCACTAGCGACTCCGCGCGGCTCCTCCTGCGTGATACTCGTATGTCTGCATAACAAAACATGTCTGCTAATTATCATCAGTTGTAATCCATCGCTTGACGTATGCCTGTTCCCTGCCCTCCAACCGATCATTGTAAGTAACAGAAAGAAAAAGTAACAATTTAAATCTTTGTACACGTACGTTTCGTAGTTGTAGCAATCCCTGAGGAAAATATTAGATATCCTAAGCCAACCTAAACTTAACAAAAACCTAGAAGATGGTTCTAGCGCCGATATAATCGGCCTCTAATACCACAGAGTGGCAAAAACTCAGGTACAAGCGGCGGTGGCTTCTATAGCAGATTAAATCCGGAGTTATTCGCATCGCCAAGTGGGAAACTGGGAACAAACTTCAGCGAACACGGCGCGCGATGCCGTCGCGCTCCCGTCCAATTGATTCCTTTGAATTATTGAACGGTTCTCGTAAAGTCGGGACTGGGCCCGGGGCCAGTACACCACGCCGCCCAGCTCGTGACGCTACACCCCAGTTACATTGACTGATCCTAGCATATACCGCATACCTCAATTGATTTACTCCTCCAGGTTCTTGGACCAAAGCATATGGGAAATATTGTGGCATTTTTTAAAATATTGAGTTATTTTCTATGTTGGGCAGAATAGGCGTACAGCGTAGCAAGAAAGTCCTTTTTAACTGCGTATATAGGTAGGTGTAGGTATAGGTCAATTCTGCGTGTAGGACGTTATGTAGCTCCAAACTCATGGAACAGGTCATTATGCGTACGAGCCGTGTATAGGTTCATTCTGCGGTTCGGGACATTCACGCGAATCCGGTGTGTAACGTGATCCGTTATTACGTTTCAGGGATAAATATCATTAACAATATGTATTCATTTTATTACTTAAATAAAACCCTTTTACACGTATTTCAGTCCAAATAATGGAACACAAGAGCTAATTCAAATGATGGGCCAAAACGTGATGGGTTAGAGGCTCAGAGCTAAGTAGTTTGTATAATGTCCTCGTAAAATTTTGTGTTAGGTTCAGTACACACGTTGTTAGACAGAACGGCACGGAGGCAAGCAATTGCTTTAAAAACAGGTTCCAATGATCCCCATCGTTTTACCTATGCGTCGAGATGATACGTACTTATTTTTATACGTAATAAATACTTACTTACATAAATAAAAAGATAATGCAAAACTATTATTTAAATATTATATGTAAGTTAAGTACACATAAGTATTTATAAGTAAATCTAAACTATAAAACAATGTAGGTAGGTATCTATAATATTCATATGCACATTATTTATTGGCGAGATCATTCTGGCCGCTAACAAGGTACTTAATAACGATTACCTCGCAGATTACGTCTTAAGGCATTTTTCATGTCGGCCGCGTTGAACAAAATTCCATTAATGTAATGCCACGATCCGCCCGACCGGATCTCTTCATTTCCGAGGGTCGGGGCGGTACTCTCCTCTCGGAGGGAGAGTGAAGCCCGAAGATCGCAAGTGAGAGGTTCGACGTGTCGTGCGACTCGATTAGAGAGGAAAGTCAACTTTCCGTCTGTATCCACTCGTACTGGCTGCGAAGCGTCCTCCGGAAGGTTATGTTTGCTCAATTCGCTCCGGCGCGGCGGGCGTTTGTTGGCTTTACTCGTTTCCTTTCCGCGTGTAGCTACGCAAAAGCTTTATTACTTACAAGATTCTCTGTTTGAGAAATTAAAGTAAATAATACGAAATTTGCCTTTAGCAGTTTAAATAAACTCCCGAAAACTAGCTGAAAGGCTGACATCGTGCGATATGGAGGCTTTAGCCGGGGACGGCTCCGCGTCTGTCTCCGGCGCACTTTGTTCCTTTCGAAGCAGTTTTACATTGTATCGTTTGCGAGGAAAACTGATCTCAGCCGGCGGCAGGCGCGAGGCGCGAGGCGCGAGGCGCGAGGAGGCGGCGCGCGCCTCGCGGTGTCGGCGCCGAGATTGCGCTGCGAAAACTGTTTTCTGACAAGATTCCTGTTCTCTTTACCGATAAATAGACTTGTAGAGACTAAGAGCGTAAAATATTCATAGAATTTTCTACAAAAGACGGTTCAGAGTTGCATCGTTAAAATTGTTAGTGCAGCACTCGTGGAATTTCTTTAAATTTTAAACATAAAAGATAAATTCGTTCAAACAAAGCACGGTGCAATTTATCCTCTCGCCTTGTGCTCGCCGAAGTTCGATATGGCGGTGTCTCGGTGCCTCGGGGGCTCGGGGGCGCGCTTGGCTGTTTTCCAAAATCAGCATAATTACCCTTAACATTGGCCCGTTCCGGTATAATTGTTTCTGTCGTTATTGTATTTTTGTTTACTCTGACGGTTTGGACATTGTTTCTGTTAGTTACGAATTCTATTTTGAAGTGAAGCTATTGTCGTATTGTTGTGCTGCAGACTCTTCAATTATGAGTGACAGACCGCGAATAGAATGAATTGTCTCTTTGTGTGCGCCGCGGATAAGGTGTTCCGTTTTGAACTGTTTTTCCTTTTTGTCACAAAGTGTCTAATGTACTTATTGTATTGTAGCTAAGATTGGCATGGTACAGCTCCATTTTTAGTCCCTCGCATTGGAAAATATACTGTGAAACCAATCAATCAATTGTATCTGTGTACAAATAAAATGCAGGCTTGAATTGGTCCAATCTTTTATGTAAGACATAGTCGCAGATTCTGCAGTTACGTATCAAGTTAAGTATATAGCTAAATACTCGTAGCGGCTGCAATTGGTTGCAGTATTAGTGACAATATCGCAGGTATATTATGCGAATATCGTGTTATCTTTGAACTCTGGACGCAGCCCGTTAAAAAGTTTCTGGTTTAGGCCGTGGAGAGTGGAGGTGCTAAATAACTTCTCAAAATAACCCAACAATTCTTCGACCCATGAGTATAATATGTACCTAAGTATCGGTGTTAATGTGCTGAGGGCTAGCCCACACAGGGCGCACTGCGCGGGCGCAGCCCCCCGCCGCCGCCGCCGCGAGGCGAGCCAACTTTGGCAGCGCAGTGACGCCTCCTTAATTTCAGCGATTTGGGCCTTAATTGCTGATTTTCTAATTAATCTCCCGAGAGTTTGATTAATAGGCCTCCGATGAGCCTCGCTCCGCGGAGACGATGATTTACTGATTTCGCCCAAAGCCGCCATTTTCCTTTCAGTTTAGGTTTCCACTCGCTAATTAATAAGTAGAGTGTCAAGTTTTCCGAGTTGTGGAGTTTTTGTTTCGTTATTTTTCAAGTTCCGAGCCGCGATGAACGTGCTCGCACAAACTTTATTATGGTACCAACGTTTATGGGATAATAGCCGACTCTCGTCGCGGATTTTTTTGCAATTCAAACTTTAATCTGAAAACATAAAAACGAAGATGCCTACCGAGAAACCTCACGTTCAGCCGCAGCTGTGGTTCTGACCGTTTTACACCGTTTTACATTTTGTTTCGCCGCGCTGCATTCCGTTGACACAACATCTCTGAATGGTCGCCGGACATCGACATAATATCTGAAAAGATCTAGCCGATGCGAGCCGACACCACTACTGAGAGAAGAGCTCACGCTCGGCCGGATGTGCGAACGGACTGACCGAGGAATTTGAGAAAAATTACGAGTGATCTCGAAATGGCGATGGAGACCGGCAGCTGATAAAAGTGAGACCGAAGAGTGGAAGCTGCAAAAGGGCCTCCGGGGCGCCAGGGCGCGCGCCAGCCGGGGCACATGGCCCGGCCGCCCCCGCCGCGAGCTAGCGGGGGCGGCCGGCCGCGGCACGCCGGGGCCCGGGCCCGCCCTCCTCTGGGAGAGGGTCCTCACCGGAGGGCTGTGTTATGGCTGCGGCGGCGATTGGGACTTTAAAGGTGCGCTCAAAGTGGACATTAACAGTTCGGAGTATACGGGTTACAAGTATTATCACACGAGACCTGGATATCGGATAAAGGCCAGGTCCTGCGAGGACGCCAGATTCATCCACATCAACTTCGCGCTGCTCGCTGAAGCCAGGCATTTTGAGAAGGTGAGTGCTCTAAATGTTATCAACCATTTAATTCCATAACTTTTATATAGTTTCTGTTCTAACCTGTCGTATATTTACTCTCGTCTAGTCTCAAATCCGCTCGTGATACGGCATGCCTTCATTAATTATTTCAAACTCCAGTCAGCGTCCCACATCCACCCTGGCCTATATAGACCCGCACGCATATCGTACGAGTGTACGGGGAATTTACTTGCTACACCTATAAGTACCTAGTTGTAATTAAAGGTGGAACCCGGTTCGACACTTGACACGGTTACGAGACGCGGCGGTAGAGTAGCGAGCGGAGCCGGCCGGGTGGCACGAGTAGCTATTAATTAACTGCCAGCTAATAGTCACACTGCTTGCTTCCCCTATTGAATGGCGGGTTCGAGTGTTGCGTGTTAGTCGAGTTAGGAGACTTAGTGAACTCGACAATTTGCAGGTATCGATTATAACGAACGCCTTCCCTGAATGTGTTCGAGATGCTTCTGAGGCTTTAGTTGGGCGTAAACCACTTTGAAACATGTTTACCATATTTATGAACAAAACAAAATTAAACAACCGTTTTTGATTATACTCATACCTACCTTTTATAATATAGTGCTTTTTTTTCTTCATTTATGGCTTCCACTCATAATGATTTGCCAATGTCAGTATAGTGCTTAAATTAGGAGAAACTGACACATGACTAGATACCTACTAGATCTTGACTAGTTGCCTACTAGATCACGAGTAGATACCTACTACATCGTGACTAGATACCTACTAGATCATATTCAAAGCGATGGAAACAATACGAATTCACCAGTCACAACAAACTAAACTAGGCCGTAACTAGATGTAACATGTCCGCCTTTGTCTAAATTACGATCAGAAGCTAGACGTTCCACATCTACCTAGAATCTAGATACTAGATACTAACATGTCCCACTCACACGAGTCATGTACACACAGAATTGAAAAGGGAGCTCTTACTCGACCATTTATTAAGGGCGGCAGATGTAAATTCCTTTTATCTGCCATATTTCATAAGTAATCTGACTGAACCCTAATAGATTTTACATTTGAAAAACGTCTGCCGTCCTCACGATCTTCTTATAAAATAAGACACACTTTTTTCTATCTTCAGAGATACGGATCCCTATTTTTACGGTCTTCGTATCGAGAGTGGAGTTTGATGTGATTTGGCGATATTTATTTTGAGTAATGAAGGGATCGCTCGCTTTTCTTCACGTAAACTTTTGCCGCGAAGGCTTCTTTTTTACCTGTGTATTTTTCCTAAATAGGAGAATTATAAAGTACTGTGTAGTAGAATTTTATAGTAGGATTATGTACTCATATTGTGAAATATTAATTCGAAACTGATGCTTAATTCATTAGTAGGTACTTACCTAATCATTACTGATTCCGTTTGCCTACTGTCCATTTCCATTTATTAGTAAGTAAGTAATATGGCAACTGTGAATAATCCCATTTACTTAGCGTTCTCACCACCAATTTCACCGCTAGTAATGAAACGATATATTTTTTAAAATTTAGAGTTATTGAATCACCCCTTTCTGGTTTTCGGACTCCTGTTTACAGAAGATTTAATTCAAAATTCGGGGCGGTATACTTAATGCACCTGGGGGTAATTCACCTGGGTGCATTAAGTACACTACTTAATAGACTTGATTCACTCAGGTGATTTGCAGGTGCATTAAGTACACTACTTTGTTGACTTAATTCACCTGTGATTTTCTTTGTATGTAATCTACTTCGATACTTAACATTTGAATAGTTGAGACACTTGAATTTCGATTTGTTTATGAATAATTCTATTGTTTGACAACGTCAACCGATTGCCATCAAACGCAAAGTATAAGCGCCAGAAATTGATCAATCCTTTGTAGTTTTTTTTAAAGTGATATCGTAGTAGCTTTTGATTTGATTTATATAGGTGCATAAAGTATACTCAAAATTGACAATAATATTAGTTGATCTATTACGGCGAATCAAGTCTACTAAGTAGTGTACTTAATGCACCCAGGTGAATTACCCAGGTGCATTAAGTATACCGCCCCGAAAATTCAAATGCAACGTTGGCACGGCAACGAAGTGCACAAGGAAGCGATGACGTCATTAATGACAAACCATTCTGTTTGCCGGTGACACTGTCACGTCGTCACCCGGCCGGGCAAGGCAATATAAACACGGCCCCTGTTGGCTTTGAGCCTGCCGCACTCTGCGAGCCCCGACCACTGGCACCTGCCTGTTTGGGGACGAACCGTTTTCCAATATGTTTTCTCAGCCATCGATCAAAGTGTGACGTGTTGGCTGGCCGGGTGTGATCGACCGAGGAAGCCTTATAGTGATAACTATAATTACGGCGGGTGAGATTTCGTGTTAAGGGCTTCTGCTCGTCGCTTGAACTGGTTTTAATACAAAAATATTGTAAAAAAATGACAGTTGAGAACTACACCCGTCTTTAGTGTTCGGACTCGTTGCCCCCGAGATAACTTAACATTCTACGAGTGGCTACGAGTAACTTATAATTCCTGTAATTGCAGAAATTGCACTCTATTTTAAATTACAAATCTTGAATCGTTAGTAATTATTTTTGTAATGGCACAGGAATAACTTGTTTATTTTCACCCTTCGTATCCCTCCCTATTGACCCCGTTTTAGACCCCCTATAATATGCCGCTACTGCCGGTCAGTGTTTGCCTACACGAGGTCCGGTCTGATCTGGGTCCCATCACATCAGTGTAACATTTAACCCTGTTTGGCCGCCCTCGTGGCGGGGTGCGATGCGATGCGCGCGTCTCCTTAACCAAATTAATTTAACCGCCTTGTGACACGCGCCGGTTATCTACCCGCCATGAATATTAATGTCACCCCTAATACACTCGCCCGGCTGATAAATGTGTTCCGACCGACATGTGCTCTCACAAAAATACTAATGATCACAGCTTGCTGGAAATAAAGTGTGACTCGAGTAACAAAGAAGCTTGTATGCTGCAGATCACAGTCGGAGCGTTCTCGCAGACAAGTCGGTTCATTTCGTATCCTAACAAGATAGCAAAGATCCAGATATCTACTTCATCAACCAATGCTGGTGCTCGGAGGCCGGCCGCCACAAAATGGGTCTAATTGAAAGCTCTCCGCGCGGCGTGTCCCCTAACTTCGTTACCGCGATGGAGTGTCGCCTCCCCATCCACACCCTCCCACCATCAGTTCATCCACCCTTTATGACTCTGCACATTTGGACCTCGACGCTGAGCATTCAATTTGAAACTGGAACCTAATTGTATGGCATCTGTTTTCAAATTGAGCAGAATACTAAGAGATTTATCCTTTAAGATCCGCTCGTCTGTCTAGTCCGAGCCCGGCTAAACCTTGCTATTTGTTTGTCACCTTACTTCGAGAAAGTACGTTTATTTCTTCGACGCCGTCTTTCCTCATTTGCTGAGGGGTGCATACACACTTGCATAGCATAATATGGAAGATGCGCGAGTTGTTGATTGCCGCTTGTGGGGCGGTTTAATTCAGAAGCAAGCTGTGGAACCGGCGTCACGTCGCCGCGCGGGTGGACGTGCTCCTCCACCTCGGAGACGACACTGCAAGCCGCTTCTTGCAGAGCGCCGCCGCGCCGCACCGCGTGAATATCAAGCAGGTGCGCCTCGGCGGGGGCTGAATTGTAACTGATACGGGGATTTGCTCCGAGAGCTTTAACGTGCGCTAAGGAAAAGTTACTCGTATTTACAAAAGTTTATATGCGAAATAACGCATTACGCCTCAAATACCAGTATTATCTCTGAACTAACAAATATAGAGCTCCAATAGCCCGGTGTAGATATCGAGACATATCCGATATGGACGGGAATATTGGAACTTAATGGCGGAATTTGTCATACATAACAACGAAATCATTTTGAACAAGCTTCGGAAATCCACAAAAGCGCAATCATGTAACGAACGAACGAGCAAAGCGCGAGCAAGTCGCCGCCATCGAGGCGGAGCGCGACTCAGGTCGTTATCGCAGGTGCCCGGGCCGGGTATATCCAGTTAAATCCGGTTACAACCCGGTTACCAGGCCGGGGATTACCCGCCTGATCCGGTTCTGCAGTCGTTTGCGACTTGATTTATTCACTTCGGGGGATTCAAGGCGAGTTTTTTTGGCCGCAGTGGAGGGTTAGGAATGTTTTGATATTGTGGGATTTTTTCGTTGATTTATGAGTTTGTTTGATTAAGTGTTCGGTCAACTCGTCGCCGTGTCCGGCTTCCGGCGGGACACGTTCGGAGCTTCGGTCTTCGTCTGGTGACCGACTTGTAAAAAACATCAATCACTTTTTGTAGGTAGTTGCGTACAATAAGCATTCGATATCACGTTATGATTGTTGCTAGTAGAAAAGCTGTCGGTAACTAACGCTCACTAAATTGTACCCAAAATAACGCGCCGCATTGCTAAATCAAACCCCACAATTAAACTGTCTCTCAAATGACAAATGTGATTATTTCATCCGAAAATTAAGCTAATTCGTGTGCAAAAACGTCGGGTATTCGGTCCGGCTGATGTCCGGTTTGTACCGGTGTAATCCTGTACATTAACAATTCCGGTCGCGGCGCGATCCTCTTCAAAATGTTTGACTAATTGTGCGTGTTAATTGTCAACTCCTTAACGTGTCAAACGTCTACCATCGGGACCGACCGGTCGGTCGGACCCTCTTGTCGACGGCGTGTTGTGACGTCATAATTTCCCAAGGCTCATTAGAGCTGAGCTTCTTTACCTACTTAGCACTACATAAAGGGTCATATTTACAAGTAATATTGACATTGTGCTGGTGTGGTGCTGGTCCTAACAGGAAGTATGAAATCAATTTAAAAACTAAAATGTGGAATTTTATCCACAGAGCCCAAATTGGTTTTTCTTTTCGTCAACATGCTGATTAATCATAAAAAAAAATTCTTGATGAAAATAGTAAGGGTTAGAATTGCGTAAAAGTCTGCATTTCGTATAGATTTTTTGTAGTAAACGGTGCGCAGTTTACACACAGTATTGCTAGTATAATAAAAGAAAGAGTTGGAAGTGTGCCCCAGTAATAAAAGTACTAAGAAACCGAGCACTTATTCATATTATTATTATTTTGCCAACGGGCGAGAGGGGCGCCGCGCCGCGCGCCCGACCGTGTAACGCGCTCGCTACTCAAATAAAACTCCATAAAATACATGCAGTTTATTGTTTTTGTGCAGTTGTTCAAACAGGCGCCTTTCAAACGATATTTTGTATACAACCGGCTGTTATTAAAGCCTTCGGAAAGAAAATAGAACGTGCAAAATAAGGAAACAACAAAGGTGTTTCCATTCGCTGTAATAGCATTAGAGGTTGTAGAGAGAGTATAATGCGCGCACTTCTACTCCCATTGTGGTTGTGTCGTGGCGTCCGCGTCTGACTGTACCCGAGTCTGTGACGACGGTTGCAGGGTTCCTTTCCCTGTACATCGACTAAATATCTGATCGTATCAGTTAAACTCTATATAGACATTTCTTTACCTAATAGGGAGATGGAAGATTGCGATTCGATTTGGTACAGTGTACGCGTATTAATCGTTTTGTTTCGCTTTTGATTTGAATATAATTTTTTTTATTGAATTATCACTATGCTTATGCATCGAACAATACCCTGATAGTAAACAAATAGCTTTTTATTTTATTATCGTTCCATATTTAGTTAGACTAAATACAAATGTTATTACAAATTAAACAAAACCTAATTACTTTTGTGTTAACAAAGTTGAGTCCAGTTAGCTTGGGGTCGTGTCTTTTAAAATCCCCATAATGCAAGCTGCGCTACCACGCTGAATTTACCAGGGAAAATATTATACTTTGGACGAGGAACAGCCCAAGAGCTAATTGATTTAAGTTACCTATAGGTACTTTATCTTTACTACACGTGGCACTTAATTATTAAAAAGATAACAAACGCAGGAGGTAAATACGCAGTAAATTTTAAGCACCGGAGACGCGGACTTAAGGCGGACGTACCGTACCATTTCGATAGAGCCGCGCCAGGTAACGCACCTGTGGTCCGCCTCACTCCTCCGTACTTCGACTCCTCAGTCCTCGAGCGAGTGTCTTTACATTTTGTATCAAAACTTAAATCGGACTTATTATGAATTATCGTTTTTGGAATCTTCTTTTATTCTATTCTCCCAAAATGGAGCGACGCGATCATGTTATCTTTGACAATATTTTACCTTGGTTTTCTGTCAAACATTTCATTGATAGATTTCAATTACTGGAGGCGTCGAGTCATCTGTCATCCGATGATTCAGTAGATAGTCGTCGAGGTGCCTGCAGTAGTACCAAGGTGTTCAGGTAGATCTGCTGCGTAATAAATCTCTCTAAAAGACCGCCTCGGCTCTGGACAGGCAGACGAATGGCGCCGTCGCGTCGAGCCGATAATAATGAAACCTTGCCAAATTAAGTATGAGCGATGCCGTACGCCGCGTGACAGATCTGAAGCGATCCGAGAGACGATACCGAGTACAGTACGGCTGATTTTTAGTAGGGCGCATTCGTATTACGTCAGAATGTTCTACTAGATCAGGCAATGATGAGGACCTACGAGAATCCTCTGGATTGCTTTATTAAACCCAGTAGAACAAGAGCGAAAATAGACGGTTTAGACATAGAGTGCATTTGGAAATGCTGAACCCATCTGGAGTAGAAGTTCATAATAGAAACACATCTTTGACTGGAGACGTGACGTCTAGGGAATTCGATCCCGGCCCTTATTTGTAATCCCGGGATTTCGGGATTATACTTAGTCAATCCCGGGATCCCGGGATTATTTCGGGATTGAGGGTTACAAATAAAAAAATCTTACAAAAATTACCTCTTTAATAAACAAATCAAAATTTAGACAAAAATCAACGTATTTTACGGTATACATCTAGTTATGTAATCCCTCTTACTTACTTAGTCTCTATGTTAAAGTTATTCTATTTTTAGAATACTAAAATCAGCCGGCTAAACGAGATGGCTGACACGTCAAAAATCAAGTTTATCAAATCTTATTCAGTCTAGTAGTATATCAATCTTATTCTAAGCGAGCATCGCAAATTAACCCAGTGCGCTTGCTCACCATAAAATAATAGGCAAGCAAGCTCATTGAAGTTACTTGGAGATGCTTGTTTGCAATAAAAAAAATGTAGTTGAAATTTCAATGATAGGCAAGCAATTCTGTCGAGAGCACTGGCACTGAGCGTTTCCCTTCATGCAGTATATTTCCAACTTTTTTAAATGATGTCAATCCCGGGATCAGGGAAACTTAATCCCGAAAATTTCAGGACTGAAAAATGGCCAGGATACCGGGATCCCGATTTTCGGGGTCCCGGGATCGAATCTTCTAGTGACGTCGTTGTAAATTAATTAAGCCAGGCATTTCTGGGTTAATGTCCAAGTTAGGTATTATGATTTTTGTATGTGTGTAGTGTTCGTTCTCCGTACTAAGTCTCCATATTATTCGTAGAGCATTGTTACTCGTAGCTTTGCTAAAGTTAAGTCTGCCAAGCGAACTTTAACACCTGCACGTTAACCTGCAATGAGTCATTACTCTTCACACTCCTCACTGCACGTGACGTGTGGAGGTCTACCGGGGAGGTGCCCTGTACCCGCGGCCGTGACGTCACTTTACATAACTAAGGTCTCAAGCCGTTCAGGCCGCCGCCTCATGTATATTACACCGCATAGGTAATCATTTATTCATGCTCGGTTTAGAGTTGACATGCTCGCGCTATCTGTTACGTAGTCTGTCGGTGTACCTGCCGGATATTGCTCTAATATATGTGTAGGATCATTGAATATTAGTATTGTTAATGATTAAATCGACATATTAATGTGCTTTTACCTAGATACTAAAGCTTGGGGACCGTGGGTTGGGTATGTCTGTGAATAATTCATAAACATAAATATTATGCTAACTCATCTTTAACATGGGAATCGTAATCATCAACGGGTGTAGTGTCTTTCTTCCATCATCATCAACCATCCCCAATACTGTGATTGTTAACATGTTTATACATAGGTATAGCCTATAGGCGATTTTGTGTCTTTTTGCCTTCTTTATACTTTTGCCCTGACCTTCCGAGCTTCTGATCTTACTACCTGATTCGTCTCAAAGTCTCGACCCATTATTCTTGCGAGCTCGGTTAATGTGATATTTTATCAGTTTAGACCATTATCTGTATGTGGCAATTACTTACCTACATCACAGCGGCCGCGGTGGATACCTACCTGCCCATCGGCGATGCAAATCCGGAAGCGGTGTTTGCCCGCGCGTTCATTAACTCTCGCCAGTCATACACGGTCCGCGCGTGTTTGCGCCCGCGCCTGATGAGGACCGCCTTTGTGGACCCAATTGCGCCCTATACTGGCTCGTGGAGGGTTAAACAATGGAAATTAATGAGATACAACGCTGGGAAATACATTTTCCAAACGAATCTCCACGTCAATGTGATCTAATCACCCGTTGTAGGGTGTGTTTTGAAACAAACATGTTGACTCGCCCACCCGATTACGACATGGGTGGCCCTAAGTAGAAAAGTCCAAACTTTTTATTGCGAATTTCAAAACGTATCGCTGAAAGTTGTTAAGCGAGCAAAACTTCTGAACGACAAAATGTTGTCTTTATTATTGTTGACAATTGTTAAAAAACTCATTTAAACTTCCAGGTTGATTAAATGAGTGTGAGTAATTTCGAGCCAAATGTAAATAGCAACATCCTACATTTTTATTTATTTTATTTTATTTTATTTGTGTAGCTTACAACCTTATTTACAAGTTACATATACATATATAAAAACGATAGCCATTTATAAGCTTCCACAGTTAATGAAAAATTAATAATAAAACACTTAATCTAGCAACCATGTACATTTACAGATAGGCAGAGGAAAATTCGTTAGTGAGTAAGGATTTTACGGAATCAGAACTACTGTTGAAGAGATCTATAGTAGGGTTGTTGCTTAGCTGGTTAAATGCTGCACATGCTCTTACTAGGTAGCTATTCTTTCTGTAATTCGTGTGACACTTAGGGACGCGAAGTAACCTGTTACTCCGTAAATTTTGATTGGGAACCGTCAATGAAATTTTACTAAGGAGCTCAGGACAATCAATTTTACTTTGCGCAATTTTATACGTATCAGTACCTATATTATTATGTACTTGTACATACTAGGTGTATGCATGTACTCTTGGTAGGCGTACAAACGAAATTTTGTAACATAATATAATGTAGAATCGACAATGCAGTTTACATGTTCAGTGGGCAAGGGGATTTATTTTGCTGCGCTACAAATTAACGATCAAATATGCCGTTAAATCATCGCACACACATCGTAATTTAACTTGGCGATATCCGCAAAATGGTTCCAGGCACGGATTCAGGTGCTATCCCCCCCCATAGGCCCCCAATCTGAAGCCGATAACACCCGGACTGTCGTACTATTCTATGTGTCACTTGCGTGTACTCGTGCATACTCGTACTCTTCGCAAACTAAAACATTATCTAATGAGCCAGAAGTAACATATAATTCTAGACCTGTCACAGTTCATTTGGGTGCAGACTATATCCATTTCCTAAAATGTCTATTTTCATTTAAACCATTAGTTTCGTACGTTAAAGTAGCTAGCTTTTAAGTACAATCCCTGATCGGAGCAGATATCTGGACACAATTACTCTTCATTTATTTGAGTTGAGTTCGGACCTGGCTATTTCCGATGCGATAGGCTTTAATGAAAAAGCAAGAGCAATCGCTCGTAATGTCGGTTTGTATATATTTATAGCTGCAGCGCTCGTCATGCGTTAAACATTTTCAACCAATGAATTGACCGAACATCGAAATACAATTGATGGCACTGACCAAACACCGAAATACAGTTGATGGCACTAACCAAACACCGAAATACAATTGATGGCACTGACCAAACACCGAAATACAATTGATGGCACTAACCAAACACCGAAATACAATTGATGGCACTGACCGAACACCGGAATACAATTGATGGCACTGACCGAACACCTAAATACAATTGGTGTTGACCGCCGTTTTTATTTATGATCGCACACGACTTCCAATTTCATTTTTGGAATGCAGATAATTCAGATATTTTAAAATTACATTATGGTTTTCGTTTGAATCCGTCCACTTATTGATTACAAATTATTAGTGAATTGTTAATCAACCTCAGATTGATTTATCTGTATCATCTATTTGTACATGCTTACTCACCTACACACATACCGACGACTCCCTTATCCTGAAAAAAAAACCATGTTTCGTCTCCCTGCCACCTCTGTTCTATCGCCAAATAATAATAATAATTCTCTTCGTCGTTGATGTGTTCCGGCCGTGTTTAAAAGAGTCAGTATTTTAAACCCACCGGCTCCATCTTTGGTATTCTCTGAGGTTGAAATGAAAAGAGGGATTAAGCTTGAATATAAAAATCCTAGAAACCGCGGCTGTTTCAAAGGATTCGGAATGTACGCTACACACCACACCCACACACGCGCACACGAGAGCGTGTTTTTACAACATTTAATTAAAAAGTTGTGTCTTCCAAGTAATGCCGTAAAGTTTTAATCCCTTGGGCCCTGTGAGGTCTCCGCTTTCCGGTTAAATTGAAATTTTCAGCGGAATTTGACGTCACCGGAATAAATACAGAAATTATGTTAGAAAATTTCGTTTATTTACTTACCAAGACTACCTACATGCATATACATATCTAGTCCAAGTACATACATACATACCTTCGTGCATTGTCCTTTGTGGGGTATGCAAAGAGAACGGAGCGCCATGAATCCCTGTCTTGGCACGCTTCTCTTGCTTCCTCTACAGTCATTCGTTTGACGAATGCTCGCCGTTGGGGTCGTCTACTCTGTATATTAAAATCTATGACCACTCTATCAACCTGATCTTTAAAGGTCAGTCTAGGACGATCCCGTCCTCTCCCTCCACTCACTTTCGCTTCGTATACCCGTTTCGTCATTCGTCCATCACTCATTGCCTCCAGAGATGCCAAATCCAACGGAGCATGCCTTTTTTCATCTTACCGATGTCACATACATTCAGACCAGCCACTCTACGTATCTCTTCGTTGCGTATTCGGTCAGCCATGGCCATGGTTACGCCGCACAATTTACACAGAGACCGCATCCTGGGCACACGATCTCCCGCACTTGTTTCAGACCTCTGCCATTCCCTCGTATATTACACACAGTAATTTCTTCGTCCCTTTCGAACACCAGAACCTCAAGTACATATACAAATTCGTATAAAAATGTAGGATGTTTCTGTTGTCACTTGGCTTGATAGAATCTGATGATAGGTATTACCTAATCATACTCATTTAATCAACCATTTTGGAAGTTACATTAAGTATTTTTTTATGACTGCGAAAATAAAAAATATAAATATAACAGAGTAATAAAATATTGTTATATAAATAACAAATCGTAATGAAACATGTAGGTACCTAACTGATGAAATTCCATTTCCCTATCAGGTGCGATTCAGGTAGAATTCAATCTAGAATGAAAACAATTGAATTGTTCGTAGTCTCAAGACCTTAGAGAATGTTATTTATTCCCAAGCTATAAGCTATTATTATATTTTCAAGTTCTTGTAAACACAATTGTGTGAAAGAGTGTGGAGTGAGCGTCGGCCGTTTTGACGTCGCGACTCAAATACCGAAAGCGAAGTCATCAGAGTTGCCGCCCGGACACAGTGCAACAGATACAGGGAACAGTGACTCCACTGGGTCCTTCCAGGATCACCCGCGAGAAGATACGACCTCGGACAAGTAACATGAAGGGATGAATCGAGATATCTTTTCAGCCGAAAGAAATGAATTGCAAGAATATGGCAGATAATTGTTAGGAAACAAACAAAGAGACACTTTCCTGAAATGACGTCGAGAACTCGAGATACGGTCTTGAAATGGGACCCCGAGCCGAGCGCGCCAGGGCCGGCTCATCATGGGCCGTAACCCCAATAAAGCGTTAATATTATTAAGGTTTTTGCGGCGCGGGCGCGGGGCGATAGCGGGCGCAAACAACATCAATATCCCGTGAGGGCACACGCCGCCGGCGCGTTGTCGGCACTCCCGTCCGAGGGATGTGCTCTATCGCTGCTTTTATATCGATGATTTCTTTTTTATATTATTTTTATATACCAGAGCCGTATATTGACGAAGCTTTCCGTGGCGAGTTTATATCTGACCCGAGTCTGACCCATATTTTTTGCTCTTTTTATCTGGCATACTTACGAGTATAAGATATTAAGTGAATAGTATATATAACCATAAAGACGGTACCCACTCTTTCCTTCGCTTCTCGGCCGACTGAGCTGTCCTCACTCAACTCGAATGCTTCCTTCCCTAGCTCGATTCGTAAATAGGCCGTTACACAAATTAACCGAGTGTATTTGCGTATACTCAAATACAGCTTTTTAGTGACTGAAATAAAGAATACCAGTGGGTTTAAATTTCAAATCGTAATGAAATCAATTCCTAGATGAAAGCACAACCGATAGTATTTCTTTACACTGGTGCGTGCGAAATGGTGATCATTGCAATTTCAACATTTTCGGAAAATGCTCTGATATTCAGAGCGCAGCCAGGCTGCATCGAGTCGCATATGTATTTAGATTCTGAATACATATGCGACTCGATCCTTCCTGGCAATAAAATTATTTAAAGATTCGAGTTCTTGTAAACACTTCGGAAGCACGCTCATTCGGAACATAAATCGTGAGAGTCCACTTTGCAAATCTCCAAAGCAAAGGTCTGATAGATATTCAGGCATTTGTCTTCGTTAAACGGGTCCGAGCCGAGCGAATACCGCGTGCCCTTAGGGGGGTAAAAAATGCCATCGCCATAATATATAAAATGGGGACCAGGGTTCGCAGAATTGTGAGGATTCAACTTAATTTCCGGAACGGGTCCAACGTGAGGAGTGGGGACGTTAGCTATTGACGAATGAAAAGTTAGCTATCGACAAATGGCCCGGAGCTGCGTCTAATGGCGTGCAAAACTGCAAGCGCTGCGCTGCAGCGCTGATGCAAGTTCAGCTACTTTGTAAACGACACTTAAAAGTTACCTAGTTCGACACCGACTTCTTGTGTCAAATAGCTTCTACTTTTACATATATCTAAAGGATATTATAGAATTTTAAGTCGACAACTTGTAATACAAAAATGTGGAGCGATTACCTATCCAGTGGATTCCGTGTTCGCACCTTTCATTGCAATGTGCCAGGTGACGGCTCCCACTGAATAACGAGCGTTTCCAAGTGAGCCATCCGCCTCATTGCACTCCTTTCCGAATCGTTCCCCTCGCGTTACGTCTCGGAGTTCAGTCAGACATGAGAACTCTCGCCCTGACTCCTGACGCGAGAGTTGGAATGGCGGCATTTGTTACGCCATCTCGGGAACTCGACAAATTGGCCACTTATGTCAAGTAAACAAAACTTTGCGCCAACTATTTTGTGTGCAAACTGGACTGCCATGAGTAATGTCCGCGTTTGGTAGAGTGACGGGGATTTACTGCTATTTGATCCTTGTGGTCCAGGGAGCGGAGGGATATAATAAGTCGTCGGAAGTGTCTCTAAGACTAATTCGCCCTTTCCGGGTACAGATGTTCCTTCTGCTCATCTGCGATTCATTTTGTCAAATAATATGTTATACTTGAGGCTTATACTGTCGCCAATGACCTTTAACGTCTAAAAGCTTACGGCTTTGGACCTTTGCAGAAGACAAACTTCGCAAAATTCTGCAGATATAATCTCAATACATACAAGCTTTTTTTTTCCTGTTCTGTTTATAACAAAAATTGTTAAAACATAGACATTGATAGAGCTTTGAAGTACGTATATGCAAAATATTAACTTCAAGCCGTGTCGCTAGAGCTTGACAAAAAACCTTCAACTGGCGACTGTAGGCTCCTTAAGAATACAAAGAATATGGGTTGGTATAATTGTTTCACTTTAAAATATTAACCCCTCCAATTCCTGTGGTAGGAGTGGTCCTCCACATACGGCTATAACAAAGATAAATGATCGCAATAATACAGAATGCACTATGTACCTGAAATCCATACAAGTTGCACCAGGCAGCTTGAGAACTTTCACAATTATCTTTGTTATGTCTTTGTCTTTTCTATAAATGACGTGCCATTGTCCACAGGACCAATCGGTGTGATTTGTGATCATGTATAATGAATGTTACATGTGAAAACCTATAATCGACTTTCCGCTGTTACATTTACTATTTTGTTAGTCTAAGCAATATAACCCTCCTTTTTACTTCGCTCAGTCGGGTAACAAAATAATGAGAGATGGACGAACAGAAAACGGAGGGACTATGTAATGACAGCAATAGAGTTCCGTTATGCTTTCGGGGTACGGATCCCTAAAGAGGGTGACGCGCTGAATATCACGCTCTCTTTCTAAAATAGTACCTACATGAGGCGAGCTTAATGCCATGCGGCATATCGGCTACCTACCAGCTATCATCGAGTGACCATATTTAGCAATAGTGACAAGATACAAATATAATCACTGCAGTCGACTCCCCGCTCGGTGGATCATGGCCCGTACTCTCGTTTAAGGGGAGGTCTGTGTCCCAACAGTGGGGTAACCAGATGAGAGAGAGACGACCTACAAAACTAATATATTGTGTTTGCTGTCATTCGGATACTGCTAACAGTGCCTTTGTCCCCAGGACCTGCAGTCGGAGATCGAGACGCACCGCGATGTGTACGCGTCGCTGACGGGCACGGGCCGCCGCCTGCTGGGCTCGCTGTCCTCGCAGGAGGATGCCGTCATGCTGCAGCGCCGTCTCGACGAGATGAACCAGCGCTGGCACCACCTCAAGGCCAAGAGCATGGCTATCAGGTCAGTTCCTTATTAACAATTGACAATGCTCTCCGAAGTTCTGCGCTCCTAGTATTTACCATCTCTCCCTTCCGCCCTGAAGGATGGTTTGATTATGATTATCTGTACCAGCAATAATAATGTGCAATCCTCTACTTACTTCTGGTTCTTTTCCTAGTATTTCCATTCAATATTTTTTTAAACATTTTGTAGAGTATAGCTATCAGGCCGCAGTGTCTCCCACCAATTTGTGGTTTCATTGCTCTATCTCACCAACTACCTATTACTCTCTTAGTATTTTCATTCGAATTTTATATTTCTTAATTCCTTCTACTATTACAACCTCTCCGAGATGTTTCGGGCCAATTAGGGATAGCTAGTTTTAAAACTGGTGTAAGATTTGTCGAAATTGTGGTACACGTACTAACCTAGTAGATATACTCTTACTTACAAGTATTACGCAAATAGAAGTATGAGTGGTCGCTTTTTTACATTTATGTTTTATTAACAATGGCATTTGCGAATTACATTGCTTTATGCGAAATTCGCCAACTTCTCTGACTCCAATCCGTGAGTTTGGACGAGACGACAGTCGCCAAACTCCTGGAAAACGTGAACCCTCCGCCGCCCGGGGCGCGCCGCTCGTTTGCCGCCTGACACTTCGGAATTATTTTCTGTTTGGGAAATCAATTCCATTCCCACTGTCCTATGAAATGGGGTAGATTTATTATTTATTTATTTAACACCCTGCCTCCTCGTATCCCTCGGTAAAAGCTAAAGGTTCATCTTTTGTGGATTGGGTTTTCATATCAATAGCAATTAATTATACCTACTCTCGTCAGATAATATCCAAAGATTGCTCTGACCACAGATTGATTGACCAAGAAAGAAGTAGAAAGAATACCCAAGGAGTATTAAGGAAATAGTGACCTAGAGGAAGTAACAGCAGAGCTAGAGAGCTGAGAATAGGAAAGGCCATACATAGTCCATCTATGGTAACTTGTTCACAGTTGTTTATAAACATCAACACCAACAATACTCGAGTTGTCTTTGATAAGTTGGCGACCTTGTGAAGAAACTATCTCTTGTAAGTTCTGAACTTACACATCATCGTTTCGGAGCCATGCTCGCGAGGGACGAGCACCAAAGCGCAGCATCGGCCGCAGCCGGCAGCACACAGCCTATCAATTTACTGCATTAATAGCCATTAGCTGCGTAGCCAGTGGCGGCCACTAATCGATTTACTGCCGCCACCACTGGCGGTCATTAGATGAAGAGGCCGGGGCCCGCGGCGGCGGCGGTTGAGGCGCTCCGCCTGCGTATCGGAAGGATCGTTGCTAGAGCACTTGGTGATTAGTTTCACCAATGCGGAATTGAATTGTCAGCAGTCGAATTCTGCTACGGAATTGGCACTGTGATTTCTCATGAAATCAAAAAGTTTATAGCACTTTCATAGTTCTGCACCGAACGGTATAGCAAAGATTGAATCATGGATAATAGGTACTTTATTGAACCTGTAAATGGAGTAACGGTTTGATATTCTTAATGTAACTTAACTTTTTATCACCAATCTTCTCCGCTTCTCGTACCTACGACGTGAAACCGTAAATTCACCAGTTTGTAAGAAATTCCAAAATCTTACAGCTGAGTACAAGTTGCAAGAGAAAGAGTTCTCTATTTGAGTGTTTTTCTCTTATTTGTTTCGCAGTGAGTAACCAACCACACATATCCAGATGTACGTAGTTACCCGCACAAGGGGCTTTACAAAAATTAACCGTTTTTACTCGGCTGTGGAGGAAAAAAGCCATTATCCGTTATTTATGGCAGAACACAACACAGCACCTCGCTCCGTATTCCAATAAATAAACACGCGAAAATGCGGAATATTGTATTGGTTTCGGGAACTCCTGAATCCCCCTTTTTAGTGTCCAGTGTTTTGCAGTGGTTGTCACATAATAGACTCGCAGACTAAATTGTCTCACTCGACATTTGTTGATAGCTATTTTACGTCGATTGTAACGTCAATAATGAGCATAATATAATTTTGATTGCGCGTCAGAATCTTAAGGCTTCGCGGGTTATTACTGCGTAAAGGGAGGGCACGGGCGCGGTCGGAACTCCCTCCGAGTCAACCGTTACTCGTCTGAGGACAAATTCGCCCCACGGCTGTCAATTAAAAGAGCGTTAGAAATAATTCACTTTGAAGTCTAAATTTTAGTGACGCAGAGTTTCCATCGGAAAATAAATTTTCAAGTGAAAATTTGGGCAACCATCTGAGAGAATGTTCAAAGTAAGAAAGTACTTACCTAAATGAAGGAATTAGGAAATTGTCGCGACCGCGCGCAGCGAACTATTTCGGTAGGTTCAGGAAAATTGACTTCTAAGGTTGACTGTCGATCATCGCGGCCGATGCGGCTGACGCACGCGGCTGACGCGACAATAATAAACACTATGAAAATGTAGGTATGACGCCGCTTGCAAAACCCCCCCGTCAGACGCGCGCGGCCGACGTCTGTCGTGACTGTCAAATCCGCGCGCGATCGTGTCTCGACCTGTCGCGTGTCACGCTGAGAGAAGATGTCAGTCAACACAGTGACATGTGACAGAGAAATGACGTGTTTTCTTCGCAAGACATTGACACACACGCGCGACAGACGCTGACTTTGGAAGCAGGGTGAGTCGTCGGACGTACACGTACACTGGCCGCCGGCCGCGCGCGTCAGCCGCGTCGACCGCGATGACAGTCTACCTTTATGAAAAGGGAATTTCATTCTAAGTAAAGGAAAAGCAGGGCGTTAGCCAATTTATGAACAATTTGACTTCGAGCTTGTTAGACACGAACAGTACTAGTACACTCAAATAAAAAATGAATTTAAAAAATATCGTCAGTCAGATTCAGTGGCGGCCGTGTGGTTCTAGCGGCCGTGTGAGCTGGTGAAAAATTATACCACGCGTTCCGCTCCTCGGGCGATCGTTACTCAGCTCCTGGAAGGCTTGCGGCAGGCAAACCTCGCTATACCATTGGCTATTAACTGTTGTTCGATCTTCTTGTGGAATTACGTCTACAGATCCACTACGACAGAAAAAAATGGCAACCATTTTTGACGCTTCAACCGCGAACTACCTTAGTTGTTAAATCGTTTCTTCAAAGACCCATTCTATCGATTGCTGTTTGCTGTCGTAAGCGGGTCGTAGCTGTATATCCAAGATTCATCGGAAGTCAAGACGTAGGTCACCTGTTGTGAGCCACCTCCGTCTAATTTATCTAGCATAGACTGGCACCAGTCTATACGACGGATATTCTGCTCTTCTGTGAGAGAGTGGGGTATACATCGCGATGCAACCTTCCTAACTTTAAGATGGTCATGTCTTCAGTTTATCCTGCATCTCGCGCTTGGTAATGTTGCGACATTCCTTTATTAGCCGCTTCACCCTGATATCGTTTTCTTGAATGACCTTTTAGGGCGCTCCGATCACGCTTAAACCCACGACACCAAAAGCCAATAGGTGATGGTGGCAAGTGATGGAGCCAATTCCCCAAAAAACGGAATAAATTTTCATGAGATTCCTTATATGTTAACTCTCGTTTAAAATCATAATAAATCGCAGCACGAAATGCTTCCCGCGTAACCTCCATCGTAGCGATTGAAAAGTGACAGACATGTTATTTAACAATTAATTTAAAAAAATAACTAAAGTTCGCCAGCCAGTGATATTAGGCCAAGAGGTTTGTAATAAAAGTAAAACAATGAGGTTGACTAACAATTTTTGGACCACCCCACGTAGCTCGCACACTCGTCGTTAAAATGACTGAAATGGTGACAGATAAAAAAACACAGTACGTAAAGCCAAGCCCTAGAGACTAGGTAAACTAAAAAGCAAAGAGATCCCTACGTATATCTTGCAAAGTTAATGTAATGCAACTGCCAACAGTTCTAACAGTCACTAACAATGCTAACAGTCACTTTGTCACAAAGCCCATATTAAATACTGGTCGCTGGTTGTCATCGGCTTTCAATCGGTGAATGAATAAATTATTCCCTTTCAATTAGCGAGTGCCTCGTTCAATCTCTCCGCTACCGTCGGCCGGATCCGATCCGATCAGTTCGACAGCTCAATAAATCTGGCGAGAATTTAATTTGCACACCGTCCCGGGTACCGGTCATTCTTAACATCGGCGGCGCGTTTTGACCTTGCGGCCACTAGACCAGCTATTAGAAATTCAAGTGGAAACTCATTCGTGAAACTAAATTAAGTAATTTAATTAGAACGATTATTGATTCAAAGGTTTTTCTTAGTCTAAAATACCGTTTGGCTAGTTATATTCTACTTCATGAAGGTAATCATTCCGCCGGTGGCCTCTTCCGTCCCGCTTCCGCTCGCACTTGTTTCACAGCCTTAAGTGGAAAGTGAATTAATCATTCCGACTTAACGATATGTCATAAATCTTTTTTGTCCCGGAATATTATAATTTGAACTGTAAAAAATCGGGGCTCAGACTTGTTTTGGTTGTCGCGTGTTTGTGCCAGTCATCCTACATTTTTCGTTCAATTAGTTCGTCATTTCTCTCCGGCATATACGTCTGTGTCGTCCGCGGGCCGGAAGGGACCAGTCTCTGTTGCTCTCTTGCGTTGGTTAGGTTTGCAATCAGAGCGTCGGTGGCACAGTGGCTAGGGCACCGAACTCCCATGGGGTAGGTCCGGGTTCGAAACCACGAAGTGCCATGTACCAATGAGATTTTCGCATTTTTCGAAGACTTACGTACATTTACCGACTGCTCTAACGGTGAAGGAAAACGTCGTGAGGAAACCTGCACACTGAGATGACCAGTGTGTAAAATGGGGTAGGCACAAAAGATCCTCAAGGGTCGAAGTGCCGCTGGGTTATTTCCGGCCCGGCCAGATAAAATAAGATAGAATTAAAAAAAGAAAAGATAGGTTTGCATTCAACAGCCACATTTTACGGCGACACCATGTCTCACTTTGACATGTACTCGTACCTACTAGATCATCATCATCTTCTTCTTAGTCGGTCCCTCTTGACAGAGTGGTCGTGGTTATGGATTGGTCCGACGACTCTAGTGGCTTCAGCACGGCCTCTTTAGCAATATGTCTCCATCAGGCTCGGGTGCATTGCGAGAACACTCGATCAAGGAACACTTCCTCACTGACTTTATGGGGTCCCAACATCTTTTTGGGTCTAGATACTTACTCGTAATTAAATGAAACTTCTACGATGTCTATTAGGTACGAGTATGGTTCGCGATGACGGTGATATGCTATGTAGTAAACTAATAACCGACTTCAGAGGATCCCATCCTTTCCTCACGCATCAGCAAGATCTCAGCTCAGATGTTGTTACGTCTTTAACAAACTGCAACGATTTTGAAACGGAATCAGATTTCTATGGGTTTTCGGTTACATATAGTCTTTTTCACATAGGAAGCCACGCCACTAGTTTCTATAGAACGTAACCTTACAACACTCAACATTTACGTCACGACGACTGACAGGTAGCTAGTGGTCACAGAATACAACTTTAAAGTCAGTCAGATAATTCAGATAAATGATACAACAAACTAAAAACAAATACGTTTTGCTTATTAATTAATGGCAGCAGCTATAAACATAATAACGTGAATGCTCTTTGGGTGCAGTTACCTTCTAGAGTCAATGATGACGTCACGACGCTAGTGACGTCACTTATAATCGGTACGTTGTTCATTTTGTTTGTAGATTCGTATCGATTGTTCGTTGATATTATACGTATTACACGGTTAAACAATTTGTTGTTGTTTTTGTTTTATTGCGTTTGTACAGAATGTCCCGAAAACTAATTTCACAAACTATTGTAACAATAATATGGGAAATATTAATGCCTTGGAAACGTGTTCAAAGACTATTCCATTTCGCTTACGGTGTTTTCATAATAATTAATATGTGCAGTGATATGGCTTCTCAAATGATCACAGCCCAACTTGGAAATTAATATGATGCTTTAACCACAAAACTTCAAAGCTGCGAACATTTTCGGTCAGATATGCCGAAAAGCCTTTGACGGTTGCCCCACGCGAGGCGACGGACACGCGCGGAACTTCCCGAACAACGCGACACTACCTACTTCCTTAGGTACTCGTACTAGGCAAATGAATTCCAACGCAAAGCGTGAGAAAACCCTTTCTTATTCATGGAACAATATTGTAAAGCCCGTCATAATTTTAAATTCTATTCGTACATTGAATTTTTTAAAGGCTCGACATTTTTACTTTCACATTCCATAAATTCAATCTCTGCTGGTACGTTTAGCCATTTAAAAATGTTTATAGGTAGACGTTTGAGAGCCGCGAGCGGAACAGTGGGCGGATCCCATAGCGGAATAGATAAACGTCGCTCTGATAGGTACAGTCGGCCACGTAAAGTTGATTTTACGGGCACTTTACAAGTAATAGCGCGCGATACACTAGTTGCAGCGTCGCCAGCGGCACGACGACGCACGCGTCTGCGCGATAACGCCGTAAAGTCTGTTTGATTTCGTTTCCACTGCACATAAAACGTTATTCCGGTGGAGCCGCCGCCGCGATCCGAGCGTGCGACGTTATGAATGATTTGTATCGCGAAAATCTAACAGATAATCAACCTCAATTCATGTAAACAATACTTTGTTTGATAGTAGGTATTATAATAGATAGAATAGACAAAAAAATTGCCATTCACCCACTGCGTTACTTATCTAATTTCTGTTACAATAAATGAAACGTCTTCAATACTTCAATGTTTTACGTCAAAAGATACTTAATACAAGTAGTCAATCAATCGGAACCTATCGTATTAAATATCAGCTGGACCAGCTTGCTTACTTTCATTTAGATCTTACAAGTTATTGCTAACATGTAAGAAAGCGCCCCGCTTGTGCGGGAGACGCTGCCGCAGCGGCCACGCCTCTACACAATAAAAGACGTTCTGCATACGCGGCGCGGCGTCGTAAAGCGGCTGTTTAGTGATTCCGCCGCGGCGGCGTAAAAGCGCGCGGTCGTCGAAGCTTCCTTTATACCGCCTTTATGTGCGGTCGCGCGGCTCGGCCGCCCGCTGTACTTACTAGCCGAGTGTTATGTTTGACAATCAGTGTGCCGGGGCAACTTTAACACGTTCACAGTTCCCATGCAAAATTGTTTGACAACCTGACGTCCGACTAGTTTAAATCTATTGTTATATGACCCAACAAAGGAGGCATGGACTCCTTGGGTGCCCCCAGCCGGCGTGGAGGCACTGCACTGTGAATTTGTTAAGAATGATATGTTCCGGGTCTGGGACAGGAATCAAATACTTACTATAACACTCTTGAAAATATGTAGATAATATTCTCATAGTAAGTACGTCTTGCTTACTAGATCTCGTGGAAAGCGGAACCATATCTTCCTTTCAAAGTTATGTTTTTAATGTTGACTCATGTACAGTGCCGCCCTAACTAAAGCTTATCGCAAACTGGGCCCTCCTTGTAAACTCAGTGCTCTCTTTGTATCGTGGTTACCCTGGGACCCCTCAGCTCAGGTGCACTCGGTTATGTCTGCAGTATTACCGTAATATGACAGCCATTTCTCAGTTATGCCCTTTGCACACGGTACGTCGTACTTGCGTAAGTAAGTAACATTAAATATTAATATATTTATTGTTCGACTTACTCGCTTTCTATGGTCCAGAATATTGCATCGTGTAAATGTCGGCGTAAGTACGTATCAATCACGTCGCTCGCTATATATGATTTTGTGTGGTATTTTTACCACTCATCTGTTTATTTTGAGCCAATTTGTAGTGCAAATGAAATTCCAGCGTCAAATATAGGTCCTTATTATGACCAAATGGGATAATAACTGGTCCACAGCATCTTTGTAAATTAACTAGAATAAGACTTATTATCCGGCGACGTCGGATGAAGGAAGCTACTCGTAGTGCGCTGGATTTGTAATATTTTAGTAAAATTAAGTTCAAGTGTAAAATTCGTAGCAATTGTCTCAAACGCTGGGAAATGGAGATTTATGGAGTTAGCATTAGTGAGGGGACGGGTAGATTATCGACAGAATTTAGTGTCGATAAATGATGTGAAGACAATTCTATCGTTTCATTGATGAATAATGATAAAATATCTTCCTCTTCAACAGCTCGCCGTTGTGTTAGGCATTTTTCATCAAGATAACTGTACAGGAACACGCTATGTGAGGATATGGAATGACGTAATGTCAGTTGTATGAAAGGGAACAGGGAAGAACTTCCACTAGGCGGGGTGTTGTGTCTGGTGACTAGATGTCCTAGTCCAACTGTGGATGTTTGGAACTCGTATATGTGCGAAGTCCCAGGAAAATTTCGATAGCGCGTTCTACACCGATGTGAGTACTACTAATCGTAGTGGCGCGTCGTGCGTCGCCACAACTATCATTTCAAACTATACAAGGTGTTTCTGATTAACTTTGCCAAACACTTCTGTAGGTACTGTATTATCCAAGGTGAACGACAACCAACAAGATATTAATAAATGCTTAGACACGTTGTTTTTGTATTGATATGACAATCTTGCCAGTTATATTATACGAACTCAAATTCAGTTCATAAAGTTCACAAGTCATCGATATGTCAATTGACGACACTATTCCTTATCTGAAGTCGGCTTAAACATATTAGGGGGTTAAGCCGCGGCCAAAATTTCAGTAATTGTACTTATTTCCCGACGTACCCGGCCAAGTTTTTGAATTACCGACTCGGTGCCGGGGTATGGAGCGTTAGTCCCTTCTCTTTTATGGGACCCCCCGTTATGGAACATATAATCCCTTTTCCTCACGCTTAGTACCTTTTAAATTGAAGCAGAACGTCGCAGAGAGGTTATCGATTACTGTGGTTTCATGCACAGGCCTATCCTATTATGAATATACGACAATCGTAAAACGCGCTATTACGACTATATACAGCTTACAGATCTTATACTTTGTCTTCTTAGCCTCGAGGAGTAGCAGTTCTCGGTGACCATAAGGGGTTCATTTCCACGTAATAAAAACGAAGTTTATCGCCTGTCAGGGATAGTGGGGGCAGCGCGAAACTTCTATGTTAGAAATAGGTTATTATTTGCTTAATTTCTTACAAAAAAAGCTTTTGCACATCTGCGTAATAAAATAAACCTAACTAACCTGTATTTTACGTCGACCGAAATTATATTCGTCCATCAAAGGTAAGTTACTTAAATGATTAAAACCGATGAACGCCACAGAAGTGATTCGATTATCGAGTAGGCCACGATCACAGCCACGGTGTAATCACGTTTCGTGACTGCTCCGTAATGCAGTTAGGCTCGAGCGCAGTTCTGTTTAACAGTATGTAGCAACTTGTGTGTGCGAGTGGGTGCCGTTTGGATCACGTAGGAGTAGGAGGAAATCTGTTAACCTATCAATTACAATGTCGATTCGATATCGATTCTATTATAATTTCGAGTAATTGGTATATTGTTGCGCGATATATCTATATGTCTGTCTGGTCTAACACATCTAGAGGCGAGGAAAGAATGTTGGGCAATCGGTCACAGTATAGAGCATGTTTAGGAAAGATGACGACTGACAGCCGACGAAGCGATAGATGTAGGTACCTATATCACGAGCACACATAAGATCCCAAAGCGTCGAAATTCGAAACATCCTAGGTCGTCGAGTGAACCACGCACGCAGGAATCATTTGACTTGCCTTTGTCTCGCCTGTTAACATTGCGTTGCGTTTGATCGCAGGAACCGACTTGAAAGCAACGCGGAGCACTGGTCAGCGCTGCTGCTGTCCCTGCGCGAACTCACCGAGTGGGTGATCCGCAAGGAGACCGAACTGAACGCGCTCGCCCCGCCGCGCGGCGACCTACCCGCGCTGCTCAAACAACAGGTGAGTCGCTTGCTTGCTTGCACTGGATGCAAGTTACTTGCACCGTGTAAATACTTCACAGTCCATTTTTTATTTCATTTACTTATTGTGACTTTTTATTCGGCTGGATTAAGTAAATGCGTGTTATGTTGTGTATTGTTGTTTATTAGCTAAATTAATCGTCACAAGTTTCTGATCCTTATATGTTATGCGATTTAATTCCTATTCATTTCGTCATTATTACTGTAATTTTTGTAAAAAATAATAACTCTTTTCGGCGTCAGACTATTTACACCACTGTTTTAGATGCTTTTATGGTCGCACCGCAGAATGGCGGTGGGCTCCCATATTGCGCGGGCAGGTTTGCGGTGTGTTTCGAACAATTGGTTTCAAAGTTCATTTTATTGAGGCCAGCGTTTGTTTGTGTGCGCTATGCGATGGTTAAAACGAAATAGAAATACATTGTAAACCTTATAATGGCCTTTATTTCTAAGGTCAAGTTAATTTGCTAACCGGAAGACAAGTGGTGACATAATCCCCTGTCTTCGTTTTCCGAGTGTGGTACACTCGCTCGCGCTCGAGTCATGTCGCACGAGAGCTTAGTGCAGTGGCGGTCCTTGAAGCAGCCTCGTGTGAAACATCCGATTTTTCACTTCCTGGCTCATTGGACACGATAAATCCCACGAAGAGAGTGGAAAATCAAAAATAATGGCGTTCGGCTACACGAGACTCGATAGAGTGTAATATTTTACGATACTCGCCCATAATGTATATGTTACACTTAAAATTTATGTGTATCATCCAAAAGGTTTCTCTTGAAATTTTCTGCGTATCATAAAATTCGAGTAAATTTTTGCGGTTATTCGAGCTTTTCTAGCGTAGCGTAGCGTTCCTATGAGCTTTCAAGTTACTTTTTGTGCCGGGCCCTGTATAAACATGCGTTGAGGACTTCTCGAGCTAATAAATCTGGATATCATGCTCATGATATCATGCTCAGTGTAGTTATTGGACTTGTAGGGTTGTTTACGCCAGTTATACGTTTATCTACTTAATTTCAAATGTATACGAGGGCCGCGGTATAGCTGCACTGGTATAACAATAACCAGCCGCAGACCCGGAATATTTTCCAGTTATGTACCCTATGCTCCTGAATCACTGGCTCCTGTATGGTTGCAATGCTAATGACAATGTGTTCGGCCCACAGGACGACCACCGCGCCTTCCGCAGGCAGCTGGAGGACAAGCGGCCCGTGGTGGAGAGCAACCTGCTCAGCGGCCGCCAGTACATCGCCAACGAGCCGCCGCTCTCGGACACCAGCGACACCGAGCGTGAGTGTCTAAGCTCTAGCAGTGATGTGTACACACTTTCTTCTTTCTTTCCGATTCGCGTCCAGCGGCGTCTCGATTCAGGGTTTCACTTGTCCCACGCATGGGCCGGTAATAAATGCACGTCTGTCTTTCTACCTAACTATTCTGTTCCCTTAATTTTGCTCCCCTAGAGACTTAATGAACCTGGGCGGTTTAGGCGGAGCTTAGTGCTCCTCTAATTTAGATACTTCCCACAATCTGTTGGGCTATTCCACGAGTCCCTTCCGGCTATCTCCCCTCTTGTGTAAGTAACTGATTCTGAAGTTATTAATTTGAAAATACTCGTATACTATTGGATGATTTATTTTGTATAAGTACTCATATTACGCATCCATCATTTTCTTTGTTCACGTAAAATAATTGAATATTGTTCAGTTCATACGTGTACGCTTTGTGTATTTACGTTACATCATTTCGGTAGCATTATGTTTATTTAAAATTTCAACAAAGCTTTCAGCCTTTCCCTTTAAAATACGCACGAAAAAGCTCAATTCTGTAGTCCATAAGCTTAACTAACAATAAGAATTATGTGGTGAATCGCTGATCGACAATGTCGCTGCCTCCAATTAGTGAACTTGTTGATTGAGCGGCGACGTGTCTGAGCACGGTTAGTTAGTTATTCTGTTGCTACTCGTATATACGTGTCACTTGACCTGACTGCAGTAAAAACCTCAACTGTTTCACAAATACCTACAATTCTGGAATGTGCTTGTAATCCGGGCAGCACTTAGGCCTTGCTAGATTTGCATCAAAGAGGCCTGAGATGTCTCGCTTGGCTGAGGAGAGGAGAGAAGCGAGATGCGATGCACTACGCCTCCTCACGGTCCGGTTGGCCCGAGCCGGATAACCTGTCTGCACGGATCTGCAAATGCAAATTGTAAAGGCCTGCAATGCCTGCAGGTGACGCATCGATGCGGTAACGTGGAAATGGCCTGCGGTAGAACAGAACTATTCTAGTTTCTGTCCTCTTAGATAGACTATAACAAAATACCTATACTCGTAGCGATCCCTTAGGTAACTAAATAACGTTTTCCGAGACACTCTTAGATATTCTGAAGAGAAAATGTGACCGTCATATAAATCGATCAGCCAATGAGTCAAATAAACAAAATCGAATTATAAGTTTTCAGAATCTGCTTGGCAAAAGTTTCCTTAATTATATACTGAGTTGTCCTGCAAGAATTTAGGTATTTTGTTATGCCTATCAATAACAAATCTTCTGAACCAGCTTTTGTTGAGCAGTCGTGGTCCGCACGCAATCAGATCAGTGAACCATCGGACTTGCAATTGGTTTGCTGGATCTCATATCAGGGCCTTATAAATGCGGAATGAAATTGCCGTGCGAATACTAAAACAGGCGCATGAGCGAATGAATGAGTGAGCAATTAGAGCCGGCCGTTCCACTAATTGCGAATTCCAAGTTGCGCCGGACTCCCGGAACCGGGTGCCGGGGCCGGGGCCGGGCGACGGCAATCAATCGCCGATATTCACAAGGAGCTAATGGATCCCACTACGCTTTGATTGCAGAATGAGAAGCGGCGCATCTCTTGCTGCACGTGTTTGCAATGCCTCAGTCCGTAACCTAGATTCCATTAACAAGATTTTATTGTATCTATGGAATAGACGGGACGTTCTAAAGAAAGGTCCGGTGCTTTCAACCACTGACCGAATAGCGTGTCATGAAGCTATTGATTGTGGAAGAAGCGAGAACGGTTTGTCAAGATCGCCGCAGTTGGAACTCTTAGATCTCTGCCTACCCCTGCGGGAAACAGGCATCTATACATAGACATGGGCGATAGGTGTGACGGGAGGCAGCAAATATTTTTCTCAGTGTGCATTCGTAAGCGACCACCAATACGTAATAAAAATACATACGAGTACATAAAATAATCTTTTACCAGAGAACAAAATGAAAACTCACGTTCATTTTATAATGAGTCCGCCATTTTATGAATTTCGTAGAATTGTAGAATTAAAGTCTTTATGTACCCAATTTACTGGGTACTGTACTCTTTCGAATCTGTTCATCCCTACATGTACAGAAAACCAATCGCCTCAGTTACTTTATTCTGGTATTTTTATAACGATAACGATACGAACTTTATCAACTCATAATGATCGTTCCCGCACTCCCGATGTCCAATTCGCGCGTCGATCACGTCGTAAATTTGTAAACGGAACGACTTCCCGGGACCAATAGCGGCTGCGCATTTGAAAAAGGAACGCAGCTTTCGTTAGACCCCGGCCATTCCTGTCAATAAACGAGCGGCCGGCTCGGAGGAAATGCCTTAACGCGCAAAGAACTGATAAAATACGGAAAAAACTGAAACGAAAACGCTGTCAATTAGCGGCTGCGACGTTTGACAGACTCGTCGAGCTGTTCGTGGCCAGTTCGTCGTACTGTAACGACAGCGACGGCTTGAAGTTACTTTTCCGCTATTTACAAGCCCTTCGCTCGTAACCGATATTTTCTTGGATGAAAGAAAAAAATAGTCTTAATTAGTCCCTCCCTTTCATACCTTCGTGGACATTTTACTCCAATGTACCTCACCGACAGCTTTGGAGCATCCTTTCAGTAAAATTCATTTTCGCTTCATTCCGACATAATTCGAAGCAAAAATAGCAGTGGGGATTTAATTAAAAATGTTGTTTTCTGAAACCATGCGCGCGAGTACCTATGTGCATATTAAATTGTTATACATTTTCCGCCATGAAAATATTTTATTTGTGAACATGACTTTTATTCGCAGCTCCATTCACTATTCACAGCCATGTAAAATAAAGTTAAACCGCTTAATAGGAAATGTATACCTACGTAAGTATACGGCTTTGACGAGTAGGTAGTGTATTTAGTAGTAGTATTTTTGGGAACCCAATTTCCTACATAAATAATAAATTATTATTCAAATTGTTAGGTTTTCTCCCATTTTTGGGGTCAATTGAGAGCGAAGCTCACGGGTCCAGGACCAAGTGAGCTTCACTTGGTAATGGTGGTTCATCCTGTAAAAAATGTTCGTACGATACGACATGAGTTCAGGATTGCAGCTTTCTGCATTGTGATATATTATATGTATTTTTGGGGAGATCTATTAATATTATTATTATAAATAATTTTCTACAGGGTAAAATTCGGATCATTTAGTCAATTAGTGCTAGTAATCGTAAAAAATATATTTAAAAAAACTAATTACTACATGCTTTTTTAAATGCTTACAATGGAAAGGCATGAGGAACATAATACAAAAAGGAAATCTATCAAATCTTTGCTAAATTTTAAAAATAAAAAGTAAGTTCACTAGGACACTTAAGAAAAAATTGCAAAGTTTTAAATGAATTGAATCTGATAACCATATGTGAGGTTAACTGGGGTTATATGGACTGGTATTCATATTAATATTCATTTATTTCAGTAATGATCATACATTGTCAAAAATAAATAATAAAATGTTAGCATGTCATGATCAATAATAGTAAAATTTCTTACTTAAAGTAAGTATAATGTCAACAAGTTTAAAAACTAGAATAAAATAAAAAAAAGTATTGCAGAATATAAATCTACAGTTTCAAACATCGTTCGTCAAGGAACTCGTTGACAGAGTAATAGGCCTTTTGGATCAACCATTTTTTTAATTCAATAACGAAACTGTTGTACGTTTCAGTATCTCGGATACGAGCTGGTATTTTATTGTAAATTCGCGGACCAGCGACGTGCGTGGACAGCTGGCTCTTCAGCAGTCTACTGTCAATCAATTCGAGGTCCTGCTGCCTCACTTTTGTCAGTCTCTTGCCAACCCATTTTTAGTAGGATACTCTCTTAGATTTTTTCTGACATATTTACCTATCTCAAGTATGTAGAGCGATGGTACAGTTTCGTTTGAAATCCATACTTTCTGGGAAATCCAGTATATTCATCGTTGAAACCCAAAAAGCAGCCTCAAACCTTGTGTATGTAAAGCTCAGTAAAGCGAACACCTCTAATTAAAGCGGCGGGCTGCGGCCGCGCTGGCTTGATTAAGAGGTTTTCAGTGAAATTCTTAATTAAAATTGTAAGTTGACTTGTAACGAAACGCCCGTGTACCGCGCCGCGGCACCAGACAAAGACGAACACTCCGCGTGGTGGTGGCTACCCGGAGTTTAACAAGTTGTACGCCACGTAACACCTCGCCATCCTATTGTGATATATTCTGAATAACATTTGTTGAAATAACATGTGTTGAATTGAAGTTACTTGTTAGAATACAAGCTGTAGTTTGCTCGGTGTCTGGGACACGGCAGAAGTTACCAAAATAATGTATGAATACTAAATAATACCTACCTAAAGTGTATCGAGTTCTGCGCCCCAGGTATTCAGAATAACACGTGTTGAAGTTAGTATACAAACTGTAGTTGGTTTGGTCAGTTCCTGACATGGCAGAACTTACTAAAATAATGTATGAATACTAAATAATACCTACCTAAAGTGTACCGAGTTCTGCGCCTCAGGTATTCAGAATAACACGTGTTGAAGTTAGAATACAAACTGTAGTTTGGTCCCAGAGTTCCTGACATGGCAGAACTTACTAAAATAATGTATGAATACTAATTAATGATATCTACTATTAATTAATACATTGTTCTTGTGCCAGCTTCTGCACCGATTCCTAATATCTAAAACCACACCACCATATTACACCACAATTTTTCTTCTAAAACACAGTTCTCATCTCACCGATGCGCTAGGAAATCTAGGAATTAGACAGCATGAAGTGATATTTTATTTTTATTTATGTATTTTGATTTTATAAGACAACAACGTACATGTATGATAGATTTAACAAATTGAGTTAATATAATGATAAGAAGGCAAATAACAGAGGGCCTCGTAATTAACTAAGAAAATAAAAACTAGGTGGTACTTAAATAGAAGAGATAGATGATGTGTTCTATTTAAATCAACCGTTTATATAAGTTATTTGATTACTTTTTTCAATTGGTTTGTTCTTTTATTTGGTTGGGTGAAGACTGTGCAAAAGGTATGTGGTTGGATTATAGCAATTTTTGTGTGTGTGCAGCGAGCCGCGAGAGCGAGGGCGACTCGCGCGGCTACCGCTCGGCGGAGGAGCAGGCCCGCGAGCTCGCGCGCAGCATCCGCCGCGAGGTCGCCAAGCTCGCCGACAAATGGAACTCGTTGGTCGACCGCAGCGACGCGTGGGGCCGCTGCCTCGACGACGCCGTGCAGGTCAGTCTGCTTTTGTATTCTAGTCTAGGGTATTTCGACCTTAGAAAAGTTGGGTAGGTAAGGTTACCAAACACGGCTTTGTTGGACGGAATTTCTGACGGATAGAAGTGGTGCCCTCTTGCGTGTTAACAAAACATTACTACGATCGTTTCCGTTGAGCGCCACCTGTGGCACAACCCGGGAACCTGTTCAGCGTTTGTCGATATGATTGTGAACTGTAGACGATATAGAATAAACGAGTGAGATGGCGCGTTTGTACGTCTGTACCATTCAATACAACCTATTTCAGTATGAAATAAGTGAAGCTTTGGAGGTGAGATGACGGAGGAATATGTCGTAGGTAGATTGGTACTGTAGGTACCGGAATTTCATTTTGATCTAACTTAATATTCAGATAGGTAGGTACGCGGTATCAAGAATTACCTAGAATAGCAGTTTTATACTCGCCTGTCTTGTGATGTGAGGTTAACTTGCTTTTTTTTTCTTTAGGTGTTATAATTATATCCTATCGTAGCGGCTCTGTTTTGCTTCATGGTCAAGGAAACTGATCTAAGAGGAGCAAAAATATGTTTCAGATTTTCTCAATACCGACTGGACCGGTTTTTCAAATTGTATCATTGGATTTTATATATTTAAAATTATTAAATAAGGAGAGCAGACGAGCAAACTGGCCACCTGATGGTAAGTGGTCACCATCGCCCATAGACACCTCACCTCACTGTATTAATATTAGAGGGTTTTGATGCGCTGCTAACCTTGAGCACTAAGATGGATTGCCTCATGTGTCAGACATTACGCTGGCTCCCTTACCCTTCAAACCGAAACACAGAGATGCAAGCATTTCTGCTTTACGGCAGAAATAGATAAGAGGGTGGTACCAACCCAACAGATCCTTCACATTAGGATCTACCACTACAATTGCATACCTATCTAGATTTTAATTAATACTGCATGTAGTGCAAGAACGTTTAGAAACGGTCCAGTAGTTTTTGATGTTGGCCCTGTAGGTATACAACTTCCCTCTGATGAGGTCATCTTAATTAAAATATTATTTGAGATTATCTTTTCAATCATAAAAAGAATCATGGAATAGTTCAGTAATATTGTAATGGGTATATTTTATTGAAACAAGGAAGCATTTTAAAATTTTATTCAGTATCTATGAGTACGTACATACAAAAGACAACAAATAAATTCACACAATTTGTAATGATTAAGTTCCGTAACAGTTACGGAAAAGCTAAGTAGTCAAGTTAAACTTTCTTACATTCTAAACAACTGGAGGTATAGTTACTTCGCACACAAGTTACAAATAAAGTCGCCATAAATACTGAAATTGAAACAGAAAAGAATATTGCAGATCGCAACCGTTTTAAAGCAGTGAATAGGTACGTGGAGCGAAAAATATTAGGAAGCGTTGGGAGACCACGAATCGATATGTAGTTTGGTGTAGTCCATGCGGCCAGCCCCGCCGCAGTGGGCGCGCAGGGCGTCGATGGTGCACGGCTTGAAGCAGCAGTCGGCGACCACTTGCCGCTTGTCGCGCCCGCCCTCGTGCAGCCACTGCCAGCGCCACTCCGTGCGCCCCTCCTCGCCCGGCACCTTCACCAGCCCCACCTCGCAATACTTGTCCAGCATCCTCAGCAGCCGCCTCCCGCAGTAGGTCCGCGCCTCCATGGGATACTCCTCACACTCCGTCGTCGTCGCCATCATCACACCTAGCACCACCATCACTTTCAGGTACCTCATCGTCTATCAGTTCACCGGGTAGGGACTCGGGTGCGAATGTGCTGAAAAGTCTGGATTACGATGGTTTTATACTGTTCCGAGTTCATAAATATTCAGTTTGGAGTCTGGGCGGACTTATGTGTGCCAATATATCCTCGCCCGCCGACGTAAACAGCTTTTTATGGGTTATATCACTACAGCGAGCGCTGCCGGTGCTGTGTGTTTATACGACTAGGATATGATCACATTCGTAAGCTAAACATTGTTCGGTTCGTGCAATGCAGTTTACGTGAGTTATCTGGAATATACTCGTATCTTCTGTATATGATGTGTACGTGACTTCTCTTTGAAATCTTATCTAATCACAACACCATAATCGAAATCATATTTTTTTATTCCTTGGCTGCACTCACTGGCCCTGTCTTCTTCACTAGATAATGAATACGACAGTCTTTTGCAAAATATTTAGTCTTTCCAACGCAACGGGCAGACGGCCTTTGATAAGCTTTCAACCCGTCCGAGCTCCCGGGCCCGTACTGATGGGAGCGGACCGTTCGTCGCCAGACGAGACCGAGCGGGAGCGGGCGCGTGCGGAGTTGTCTGACGTCACCACCGCGGGAACAATTTATGCCTATCTAAAATTATTCGTCTAGACTCGTTCCTGTCTAGGTTGTTTACAGGCATAGACCGTTTACGCCGGCGGCGCCTGCGACTAGTCTAAAGTTGGAAGTATGTATAATAGATCATAAGAATGTATTTTTAATTTTAATGGTCTGTCATATTTTCGTAGGGCTACACCCTACGCCTGTTAAATGTCATGACGTTAACGGACTGGCACAGTGCCATCATCTACACTGATCTATCAACACGTATTAACTATGGACTTAGAAATAAGCCTCAATGGACAAATCAGATCATGATTCATACCTACAAAAACCATTGATTAGGGTTAATTTTTTTCTAACTGAACCTTTAGTAAAGCCCTTGCTGAATGAAGCGGACATCCGTCTTGGCTCAAAAAGGCAAGAGACTGAGCTGTGAGAGCCGGCCACTGATTACAATGACAATGAACAAGATCTAGCGGCGGAGTGCGTGCGCACGCGCACTCCGCCTGGTCACACGCAAACACTATTCACTGCAGAGCTGACTGAAGTGGGAACTAGTAGGAATACATACTTTCCTCCTACTGTTTTTGGTCACTACCAGGCTTTGTTACCATTCTACACTTCATTTCTACTGACCTCAATTCAATCATATGGAAAACGCGACATGTCGAATTCATGCTAAGTGCCCGAAACACTGGTCAGCATCAGTACTGACTCGACTGACCTTAACTCTCAAATGAAAAAGAAACCGCGCTTTACCGTTACTGGTCATCATCAGATCTTCAATGTTCCATATGTCAAAAAGGCACATTGACCTTAAACATCCAGTTATAATCCTGTTATAATTTATTTGTATCTAGAGCCGAAGACAACATTCGAATAAGCTCTAAACATTTTTGGTCATTTATCAAATCTAGAAGAATTATAATGATATCCCTGATTCAATCTACCTAGACAATAATGTTGGATACATAGTCAAAATAATGCTAACATGTTCAATGTCTTTTTACAATTGTTTTTGAAGATGATTATAATTAAATTAATCAAATTAATATTACATATTTAAAATCAGCGAATGGAAATATAATTGCATCTATTATCATAATATGATAACATTCTAAATATTAATCACTAAAGAACTTTACCGACAGCAGCACACACAAAGAAGCAATTTAATAAACCGATATGGTGGACCGGAAGCAAATGATCCCTACAGCACAGGGCAACCTATTGTAGGTATCAAATGCAAACATTTCACCCAGCCTAAAAACACTAGATACTAACTTTTTATTGATATAACAATATCCACTGTCAAGAAATATCTGGCACGATTGGATACAACTGAAGGCAGTGGACCTGATGGACTGCATCCTATATTCTTAAAGCTTTATAGTGAGCATTTAGCTACCCTAATTAGCGGTGACAAACATAACGTTTGTAATTATCGTGGCATTTCTAAATTATCAGTTGCTTGCTTGTTTATCGTATGGTTAGTGGTCAACCTATTTGTCAGAGTTGTTCTTAACGTGATCTCCGAGGCACGGATGAGCTCCGATGAAATATGCCACTAGCGGTCACCCATCCAGGTACCGACCGCGCCAACGTCGCTTAACCTGCACGATCACTTTCAGACCGTGCTCGCAACTAGGCTACGAGCTCCTCTTACCAGTAATTCTCAAGTTATTCGAGAAAATTACTTATAATTAAATATTATTGCAAATTATTGTATTATTGTAAGTTATTCGAGAAAATTATATACGACCGAATGTTCCCGATTATTAGACCACTTTTGATTCCTGAACAACTTGGGTTTGTCAATAAACGCTCGTCGGAAACAAATCTTTGCGAATTTCTAGATTTGGTCTCGGTGGCGATGGATGCTGGATTCCAGGTGGATGTCATGTATATCGATAACTCAAAAGCCTTCCATTAAAATTATATACATGTATTTTTTTAAAAGAAGTCTTGTGTTAATTAACTGTTTGCAGTTCCATATTGCAGGAGTAACTATGCTAAAAATCGCTTTGATGAACCGCTGGGATAACTATAATAAAAAAATCAGTAACGTTGACATATTTTTAATTCAAAAGCGTTAAACTGTGCACCTTTGATGTGGTTATTATCACGTAAATTAAAATACAATATAAAATAGTATTTACGCGAGCGATGTCACATTATAAGCTATTTCTTAGTACTTTCTGTGAAAACTTCACTGGCTTTTGTGTTATCTATATTGTCTATTATTATGTACTACTTTAGCTGTTTGTTTTCCTTAATAAAAAAAAAACATTTGGTCTCAAATTCGACCCATTTATTACTGTTCTTGAGATCCCATCAGACATTAAAAAAATATCAAAATTCTTGTTCGAATACGCTACTTCTCCTACTTTTAGTTAAATGTGCCTACAACAGTTAATCCCGTCTGTCGGTTAGTGTCTGCGCTATTCGGGAGGTCTGACACATGCTCGTGCGCCGATTAATGTCCATAGCCGTGCGCGCATCATGCCCTCAATATCTACGGCTCAATCGACTGAAATGTATCAGAACCGGCTCGAGCGTACAGTATGTGACCATTTAAATAGCTAATAATTCGTCGGACGTAGAGCGAGCGCATTCTTTTTTAACTCTTTTGTGGTAGAGTAGATTAGTGGATTCCACATACCTTCGATTTATTTCTTCCAGGGGTCCGATTCACTAACACGGCTTAACGTCAATAACATGATTTTAAGTTGTAAATAAATACCAATCTTATAACATACTCGTAAAAAGATTGCGGCAACTTGACGTTTTCCATTATATGCCACTATAGCGTTACATTTCGGTCAAGTCAACGAACGATCGGGGTTCGCTCATAATGTGTTATCATTATCATACTTATCATGGCGATTTGAAAAAGAACGCCAAACGTTGTAAAACAGAAGAATTGTGGTCCAGGTCTCTTCATTTCAGAGTTGTCGACATGTCTCCGCTCTCCACTGATAGGCAAAATAAATACTAACCACAATGGTGTTAGATCTATTGTATTATCGAATGTTGCGGTACCATTGGCGTTTACTTTCAGGCGTACATCTTCATCGGCAGAGTTTCTTGAAGCACCATTCAATTTAGCCCTTCGTCGTTTCGTATTTTCAGGTTAAAACCTAGAATCAATTTTCCCGCCACACTCCGTCCATAACAATAGACGTACCAATTCGTAAAATCATTTCATAGTCACAATAGTTGTAGCGGAGAGGCTCTCCCTCGAAATTAATTACTCTGTCTTTTGTTGTCCCACTTCACCGGGCACAAAGGGCCGGCTTCGGTTAGTGCTTCGGATACCTAATAACTAAGATCATTGTTACCGATCCTTGATAATGTACAGCCGCCATTCACTGCCAGCATTCGTAATTGCTAATGCTTGTTCAGCATGATTTGTAAATTAACTGTGTTATGCGTATTCTCGGCTATAAGTGCCACATGTTCTCGGCTAAGTGCCATTAAGGGATTCGTTTTATTTAAAAGACACCGGGCTATCTCCGTCTCCTTTTAGCAGCAGACGAATCGCAATATCTCCTGTTGTAATATCGTGGCTCGTGTGCAGACTGCGATGCACATTACATTACGCGACACGACCTCTTAACAGTTAAACACCGCAAACACATGCGCATGTGGAATTCCAGCGGTTGTGGGAATCACGTCACTAGAGGTCTGGTGAGTAGAGACGGGCGGTTTGCTAAGACCACGGTCTAACTAACTAAAGAGTTATTCCCGTGCTTTTCCATTGATGTCCCCACTCCGCTCGAATCCCGATGTCTTCATCCCGAGGCCTTTCTCTGCAAAAGCGTTTGATTTGCACATAATATTAACAAAGATACGAAATGTGTCTGCAACATATATCCGAAATTACTAATATGCAAACATATTTTGGGATCCGTATCACGAAAATTTCCGTATACATTTTCCTCCAATATTTAATATCATACACGTTCCCCGTCCACGCCCGCGCCCGTGGGAAGCCCTCAAAGAGATGTTTGCGGATTACGGCCGCAAAGCAAGGATTTTATTTATTCAGTTCATTCCGGCTACAATAGATAACGTCATTTGAAGTCGGTTCGAGTGGCGACGCATGCCGGGAAACCACATCAAATAGCTCCAACTCGGTGTCAGGGGCCGGAGCGTCGGGTGAGGGGTGAGGAGTCGAAATAAATCAGGAAACTATTTTAATTACTAGCGTCCACTTCGAACCAACTTGTGAAATGTTTGTTGGTCGCTCACACATCCTAGCTGGGTATGTCCCTATCTACCTACCTACACACATGTTTGTTTGTACCGATACATTATGATCGCACAGAATGATCCTCATTCTTGAACACAGTTCTTATTAGGGAGCTTATTGTCCAAGAAGAATTTATACAATAAGTAAGTATAAGGTACCTACATTTGAAGAGTCCATGGGAATAGCGATCAAAGTCTATTCAGAAAAACTTTTGAGTTTACGCCTCATAAAAATTAGTTTGACACGAAAATTTTTAGTTTTTATTCTAAATGACATTGTTTTTCACGTAGATTCTGAAATGAAACTGTCTGAAAGTCAGTTCAAAAGGATTCACCAAGCTTCAGGGTGCCGGGTGCTCACAGTGGAGTTATAGTATAGTGCCCTTAGCCCCTCGCTATCGACTCGATAGCTTCACGTTTGTCGATAGATAACAATGCGCTCCGGGTCGTTATCGCAGTCGACCACTTGCGATGCGGTGCGATGCCACCAGCGCTTGTTAGTGGCGACGAGGGAAATATCGACTGCCTATCGATTTGGTTTTGTTCGAACACTTCTCTAATATTGAAGCCTTCAAAATATGCAAAATTGTATAATTTTCCACTAATTACTTACTTTACAATAATAAACAAATAAAGAGCTTTAGGCCATGCGATATATTGCGGGGATACGAAGAAAAAATCAATCAATAAAACACTGCACACCTACTACTTCTTTCTCGATATCATTTCCTCTGCCCGAAGGTTGCCTGGTAGAGATCGCTCTTAGCGACAAGGCCGCCTAAATTGTACTGCACTATTTCCTTTTCAATCTCATGTTTGTTGTTTTATATTTGTGCACTAAAGTGTATTTTACTTTTACTTTACTTTTTTTAAACTTGTCTAAAAATATATTATTGTATGAAATTTGTAGTCGATCGATATCTAAAACTTTTAATCTTTATTAGGCCGCACTAGTTGCCTGAATTGTCAAATCAGTCGGAAACCTAATGAAAATTACCTTTACTGTTGACATTCGCGAAATGGAGGTACTTGTGAATGTGTAGAGCGTCATTCTAAATTAGACTACGGAACTATAATGAACCATTGAAGTACTCCACCTGCACTCCATTATTCAAGAACTATCGATAGTAGTACAGTGCCTCAAAAAAGAGTAGACAGTTATTTCACGCGGAACTAAAAAAAATTACGTACGTTTTTTGACAGTTTGCTTTTGACAGTGGCTCCTTCATTTATTGACTACTCTTGACGTAATGTAAGACTAATAACAATACCAAAGGCCATTAATTAAAATAATAATTATAACAGGATCGGTTGCGTTCATGCTATCATGGCGTGTTCGTCCTATTTTATTGTTTAAAAACGGTTTACAGCGGTTATTTTTCGTAAAACTAGTGTATTTTACCTAAAAATCGTCCGTGATAAGTGAACGTTGTATAAGACAGTGAAATGGGAGTGAAATACTACAGATGGTGTGATCCGGCAACCTAACCTCCAAATGCACTTGGAATGCAAGACACTAGGCATTCCTAGTGCACACGACTCTCCCTTAATCTCGACGTTGATAAATTGTTTTTTTTTTCAAAACAGACGCCATATCGTTCGAGTTATTTTCAAGATTCTAACACGGTCATTGGCCAAATTGCAGTGTGTAAATCACTAGCAGGGGCCATTCAAAAAACAGGTTCCACTCCGTTCGATCCCTGGCCGTTGACAACTAGCCGGCTCGAGGTCCCGCACCAATTAGCGTCGGATTGTCGATGCTTACGTTACGTTACGGTACGGCCATCCCGTCCCTAGTTAAAAGATTCACTGGGCGCCAGCCGAGGAGCTCGTTAGGCCCCGGCCCCGGCCTGGTCCTCGGCTCCCGTTCGGCCCCCACTATTTGCAGCCCGTGATTTTGATGCAACTACCCCATTCGTTATTCATCCCCATTTGTTACGTGTTTCGCTTTGGTATTCATTCGCTTTTCTGAAAATACGAGTTGGTACTTATTTTACGTAGGTTTTCAATGATATTTGAACACGAGTCTGTTCTACCTATACGTCAGATTTCATGTATCATAATGATGCAGATGTGGAGTGCAGGTATATGATTATGGTGGGTACATGGACTACACGGTCAATGAGCCTGGATATCGATTTGTAATGAATAATGGTGGCCTATTATTGTATTGCTATTAAACATCTGTCGCACACAGTTATATGGCTTCTAGCTCATAAAGACATGTCATACATATCTTGGAAAGTTCAATTGTATGTGCTACCAAAGATTTTGAAATTCAAGATGGCTACTGGTTCGATTTCTGTGGTGTGGTGCTTTTAGTCAAGATATCTAAGTAATCTACAAAATAGGTGAATTAAATGCATTCGACTGACTTAGGTTTTCATAAAATTTCGAATTTTCTCTAGATTTTCTTTTGCGTTCGTTTCCTTTTCTGCTAATTTACCAATATGAGGATATTGGTTTTCGCAGAAAAAGAAATGTGTTGTGATAGTACCTGTGAATTAGTCGGCACGCTGTAGCAGTACAGTACAGTCGACCACAGGTTTACCTACCCAGAACGTCAAAATTATATAATCTGAAATGTACCCTAAAGCGCAGGCATAAGGTTGAGTTATTAATCGAAGGTTTTTGACATGTAATCGATGGTATAGTAGCTAGAGGGGCCGACTATACCATACCTCCACGTGAATGGCAGCGTGTACTGCAGCATTTCAGTCACAGCACGGCGCATTGTGTGCATTATTCCGCCCGTATTTTATTTCATCCAAACACAGGAATGCTTTGATGTCGGTTGTTTTATTGTATTTGTGTACACAAAATTTTATTTGCGATTTTTTAAAGTACTGCATAGCGTTCAAAGCAAACGTGAACCTTTTGTCGTGCAAAAATATTCAAATACATGTATTGCAGTTACGTATTGTTTTTATTTCTACAGTCCATACCTACGAGTACATTGTTCCAGTACTGATTTGAAGATTTTTTTAAATAATAGTTTCGCTAATTTGAATCTTAATTTGCGGATTTCCGAAAGTCGCCATCACCGCCGATAGAAGGTGGTCGAATACTTGTTAGTAATACAATAATTATGATCAATATTAAGCTTCATCACGTCATAAATAAATACATACAATGACCTAAAATGAAGCGTAATTTCACAAAGAAAACAATCCCTTTAGAAGGCGACGGATATTAATAGGGTAAACATGCATAGGGGGTAAACAGAGGGCCCAGGGGGGAGAGTGGAGGGGGTCGGGGTCGGAGAGGGGCTGTATCAGCGAGGCTGACAGACCGTGTGCACGCATACATTACGTGGAGGGCGCCGGCGCCGATGTCGCTCGGCGGACAATTTTGCCATCCCGCCGATGTTGCGGGCGGCACGAACAAACGCGTTGATTTCTCATGTGAGGCGGGGTGATCGATTGGGTGCACTGATGCTCTCTAAAGCCAGGAGGCACCTAGTCACCTAGCCTGACCTTTGTGCGGTAGGTGGGACGCGGGCGGACAGATTTTAGCATGCAAAGCGCTCGCTCCGGTCTGTGTGTGACATTGACATGTGATAGAGTCGCGGGTTTAATTAAAGTTTGATAGATATTTGTTTGTTCAAAATAACCTGAATAGCAGCAACGAAAGATTATACTTAATCATAACTCTGGTGCATTGTGCTGACGAGGTCAGATATTTGTTTGTATACCTACACTATACACAATAAGTAATAAATCTGAATTAATTTTAAGTACCGTATACTGACATGTCTAAGTGTGCTGTTAGTACCAAAAGATGAATTATTGAAATGAAATGAAACGTGACAAAAAAATTATTCAGTACAAATAATTTCACAACAACATCAGACCATCAGACATGATTTCAATATGTTTAATAGCTTTGACTACGTAATTAATTTATCATAATCTGTTTCAGTCATTGCAGTGTGTGAAATAAACATATTACTTACTTACTTATCCATATATTGGATGAGTCAATTTGCGGATTATTGTGATAAAATAATAATATTCCAAATTCGTTTTGTTCCGCTGCTTATGTTAGTATTAGTAATAGAAAAGGTTAGCTACGTTCAAATTAGTTCTAACGTGCTGTTTCAATTCAACGTCGGACACAACGTTCCAGTCCCAACTCGGTTCAGTTATGTTTAGCCTAAATGAAAGTGAGCATTCTTTGTGAACCGACGTCGGACGTCGGACGGGCGACGGTAAGGCCGGTCCGGGAGTTAAGTAGCGACTAAGCCGCATAGGCCGCGCCGGCCGCACCGCCGTCGCATCGGCTTACAGCATCGCCTCGTCCGCGTAAGCCTGGATTTCACACCACTTAACGTGTAAGATATTCTTCCCTTTGAGATTCACAGGTTTGTTGATGGTATTTGTGGTTTTTGAATCTGATACGGTTAACTGACGAAAGTAAAACTTTTACTAGGTACTCGATAACTACCGGTGTCATTATAGAAAGCTAGAGCTTTCTATCGAGCTGAGTTAGATAAACGGTAGCACAAATCGAACTGAGACCTAATTTAAGTTGTAAGTTCTCTTCGCGGACAACAATTTGTCACACTATTGTTAGACAATCAGGATTTAATTGATTGGTAGGTAAACCCAAATAATAAAGCGTTAAGAGGAACGAATTTATTCCTACAAACGATGCGCTTGTATCACTTCCGTTATTTGTCTCTCAAATCTTTTCACTGTGCCATACTCGTAACATACCTTTAAGCTTATTTTAAATTGGCTTTTCCTTATACAGTGGACTCTCCAAAAGGTTTTAGACGTCTATCGAATGCGGGCGAAGCTAGAGCCAAACATTCCATACCGTAAACTCGCTGCCCGCTCCGCTCTGCTGCGTGCTTTCAGGTTTACACAGGGTGATGTGCGGACTGCGAAGTGCAAACCGCAAACCGGCCGCGTGTCGTTAACTGCGGCTCGGCGCCATTTTCAATCTTGTATGTCTGTATATAGATACATATAATACACGCTCATACGTACAATATGCGTTGTCCGCAGTACGGGGTGTAAGTAAAGAAATACGGAGAGAATTGTGTAATTAAATTATAGTTAGGTACAAACACAAACATCTATAAACACTTAGCGTGTTTAGGTACTGAAAAGACTAAACTTAAGCATCCTTATGCCTAACATATTTAGACATCTCAGACATCACTTAGTTCCTGGGTGATATCGTCTCGAATGTAACCTTAAATATTTTAGTACACTACAATATACGTACAATTTTTTCAAGGACAACGTAGTTCAGTATAGTTATCTATAAGTTGCAAGTGGTAAATTAATACAGCTATTTGTGACAGCCTGTGTTTGTTTAAACAATGACGTCACATTAAAATGAACACCATAATCAATCACATGGACGCGGGGAGAGTGACCAAGCAAGTGACAGATATACGAGAGAGTCGGCGCCGGCGCAAGTGAAAAATTACAACGGGAGCACGCGCAAATCGGATGCTCCATTCAGCTTTTATTTTATCTCGTTTTCCTGTGAATTTACGCTTTCAGCATAGTAGCTGAGGAACAAAACGGGAACGGAACTATGTACCGGTTAGAATGATTAGTAAATGAATACGTTCTGACGCCAAAAGAAATCTAATTTTACACAGTTGAGTAGTTAAAATAAACTCATCATATAGGCCAAACGATCTATAAGTGTTCTACTGTCTCGTAAGTGGGCCGGTCCAAAGATTGTTAGTCAACGGCTTGTTATCAACCTCTTTGTTTTACTTTGAGGTAAATTTTATTACAAATTCATTATTCAAATATCACTTACGTGCGAACTTGAGTTATTTCTTTATTAATTGTTAAAAAAACATGTCTGTCACTTTTCAATCGCTACGATGGAGGTAACGCGGGAAGCATTTCGTGCTGCGATTTATTATGATTTTAAACGAGGATTAACATGAAAATTTAATCAGTGCTTTTGAGGAATTGGCTCCATCACTTGCCACCATCACCTATTGGTTTCCATCACCACCAACGGCAGTCACTCAAGAGTGAGTGACGATCGTCCGAGGAGCGGCATGCGTGGTATAATTTTTCACCAAGACAACGTTCCCGCTCACACGGCCACCAGAACCATGGACTGTTTAATCCATTCTGGCGTGCAATTGCTACCACACCCCCCTACAGTCCTGACTTGGCTCCATGTGATCTCTTTTTGTTCCCCACGTTGAAGAAACCTTTGCGGGTAAGGAAATTTACGACTGCGGACGAAGCGGTAGACCAATTTAGGCGACTTTTTTTCGACCTTCCGCAAGAACAGTTTTAACATGTTTTGAAAGCTGGTACAGTCGAATGCATAACTGCATTGATGCCGCAGGGGAATACTTTGAAAAGTTGTAAATAAACATTTGTAATAACTTTTTTTTGGAAATTTAATAGATCGCCCTAGGTACTAGATTCTGGCACAGTAGTGCTACTTGCAACACTGTAGGGCAAAAACAGTTTAACAAAGTTTTTTTTTTTCACTAGGAAACGATAGGAAATGCGGATGCCAAAGGGCATGTCTATCAATTACACAAGGAGCGCATATTGTGCGATGGAGCACGCAGATCACAATATAAGTCAATAAGAACGGTAAAGAGTGTAAGCTACTAGCGGTCGACACAGCATTCACTACTCTCTAGGACTAGCTAGAATATCCGTGTGTAAAATATGTCCATTCCCAACATATCTACTTACTTCTCAAATTGAGCATTTCCCAAAATGTTAGTGCTGCCGGCCGGTTACAACGCGGCGATCGCTGCGAACCGACAAAGATCCCGCCCCTGTTCTTTTCATTCGCTAAACAATTGGCGTGCGGCGTGTTCGTAGGTACGTCTATGCCTCATGCGGAGAGCTCTATTACTGAGATTATTTACTGATCTTATTATTATTGTGCTAGGAGATCGATTGGACCCGGCCAAGCGCGCCTCTCCTCTCGCTTTTATACTGCATTGTTTTATTATTTGCACTTACGACCTATTGAAGGCATTCTAAGCAATAAGGAAACTAATATTGTAATTATGAAAGGGGAAAAGCTCTTTCTATATTGTGGGTCGGTTTAGTTACAAGATCTTATCGTCAATCTTCGGATTTACCTATAGCAGAACGACTTTGTTTACTTTGAATGGTTTGATTATAAGTTTACTAAAAAAATCTTATGTTTAATACGTAGATTAATTAATATTTAGTTATTTAGAGGTATGTACTTATTTGACTTCGGCCATGCTTCTTTCTTCGAGTTATTATTTCCCGATTATACAGAGTGTTGTGTTATTAATTTATTATTGTTTATGGTACAATAAAGTTTGATACAAGCCGCTGTGTTTGGCGGTACAATACAACACAATACAACAACAACAACAACTCGGCTGTAATCACAACAAGCCGCTGCCCAATAATAACACAAACACTGAACGACTAAGTATTTAAATCAATTCATTTAGATACTAGAATTAAATTGGCAGCCATCGAAGGCTTTTAAGATATATTAATAATAAAACGAGCCGCGTGACTGAAATTCACTTTGCTAGATTTTTACGTAAAAGGACGCAGATACGAGTAAATAATTGAGGTGTAAGTATTGGATAGAGCTTCACGCTGCAAAAAACAAAACAAAAGCTTTTTTATTTTTATTTTTTTAATTCTGTTTTTACTTATCTTTTTACAAAACTTGTAGGCACTATGGGTGTACAACCTGAGAATAAAGACATATTTTTTTACTCGAAAATACCGAATGTAACGTAAGTAACCTTATAAAAGGTCTTTCAACAAGGACGGGTCGATGTTAAAATTGAATAAAACAAGATGTGTGTGAGATATTAACGAAATATTTTTTTATTTGAAAGGCCCTTTCATGCCATTATGAATGGAATATAACATCGTTCAAATGTCCGCCGCGGCTTCGAATGGTGGCACGAATCCGAGAGGTCCAATTTTCAATGACTCTGCTGCATAGATCCGGCATAGATTTGACAGATGTCGCCAAAACAAAATGGCCGCCACAAATTATTAACATCGACCCGCTCTATTTGAAAGACCCTTTATAACGTTTTCCATAAACCTTGCACACCTACTACTCTTTCTTGAAATAATTTCCTCTGCCCGAAGGTTTCCTGGAAGTGATGGCTCCTAGCGATAAGGCCGCCTAAATTGTACTTCACTATTTCCTTTTCTATCTCTTGTTTGTTGTTTTATATTTGTGCAGTAAAGTGTATTTTACTTTACAATATAATTTCTATCGCTGCCATTATGTCCATAAAATATGCATAGCACGTCAGATTTAAAACCCAATATTGTCAATTGTAACTATGGCTCGGACGCAAAAAGTGTAATTTCCATGTTGGCCAGTGTCCAGGCGAGCGAGCGGCCCACTTGCGCCATTACCATATTAATGCGATACGTTATTAGCCGCCGTAACTGATTGCCTCGGATTAGAGGTGCACTGTTGTTCTGGGGCCGAATATTGTGGGTAGTTTCACTTATTTGTAGAGAATACTTAATTTTGGCACATCACTGTGTTGTATGGATCACAATTACCAATAAAACGAGATAAGGGGCGGTCCATTATTTACGTGAACCCAAAATGGGTCCGGAAAAATCTCACCAAATCGCATTTAGAGGGAGGTGAGGATTAATGAAAATCTCACGTCAACTTTGTAATTAGGAAAATAACTGAATAAAGTAAAGTAAAATACACTTTATAACATATTTGCTCGTAAAGTGGCTGTAATTACACCAATTTCAATATCGTAATGTATCTCATTACGCACTTGTGCGTTATAGTAATGTGAAACGCACGAGTTTTTTTAAATAAAGTAACATGTACGGTTTTTTAAGATGCTCCGTCTAAAAATGAACGATACTTTTTAAAATCTTAGCAAAGAGTTTTTATGTTAAAAAAGTGGTCAATATTTTATGAATAAAATTAACTTTGGGAGATAAAATATAATAAATAAAGATTTAATTCTTTAATTTAATTAATTTTGACAATAAATTACAACCATTTATCTGTAACAAAAACACAAAAATATTAATTTACTTTATTAGTAATACTGGCTGTTTTTGTACCTTTACCTAAAAAAAGTTGATGCGCGCGCATCGCTAATTTGTGGACAAGTAAAATTATTCCGCGCGCTTTTTCTTTTCGCTGTATTGTTTTTATTTGAAAATGTCGTCAAGTAGTGATGAATTTATTAATTTGACACCGCCACAAGTCTTAAACGCAGCGAAAAAGGCTACTCTAAGCCTCTTGCCTGAAAAATCGACCGATAGATACTTACAAGCGTATCAAAATTTCATCATATGGAAAACAAGCAAAGATGCAAATTCATTTTCAGAAAATGTGTTTTTAGCATATTTCATGGAACTTTCTCAAAAATATAAGTCAAGCTCATTGTGGTGCTACTATTCAATGCTAAAAAGCAACTGGCAACGTAACAATCACTTTTAAAAATTGTTCAAATTTCTATAACTGCTTTAACAAGTAATTAAAGATTTATTCGTTTAAGAAAGTCAAAGTTTTATTTATTTCCTCGTAAATATGTTATAAAACGTCGTATGACATACGTGCGTTTTGAAAATTACAGCCTCTGCTTCCTTATAGCCCTCGCCTACGGCTCGGGCTAGCAATATCGCCTCGGCTGTAATTTTCAACTTACCGCACTTATATCATAATGTACTATTATAACATATTTGCTCGTAAAGTGGCTGTAATTACACCAATTTCAATATCGTAATGTATCTCATTACGCACTTGTGCGTTATAGTAATGTGAAACGCACGAGTTTTTTTAAATAAAGTAACATGTACGGTTTTTTAAGATGCTCCGTCTAAAAATGAACGATACTTTTTAAAATCTTAGCAAAGAGTTTTTATGTTAAAAAAGTGGTCAATATTTTATGAATAAAATTAACTTTGGGAGATAAAATATAATAAATAAAGATTTAATTCTTTAATTTAATTAATTTTGACAATAAATTACAACCAATTTATCTGTAACAAAAACACAAAAATATTAATTTACTTTATTAGTAATACTGGCTGTTTTTGTACCTTTACCTAAAAAAAGTTGATGCGCGCGCATCGCTAATTTGTGGACAAGTAAAATTATTCCGCGCGCTTTTTCTTTTCGCTGTATTGTTTTTATTTGAAAATGTCGTCAAGTAGTGATGAATTTATTAATTTGACACCGCCACAAGTCTTAAACGCAGCGAAAAAGGCTACTCTAAGCCTCTTGCCTGAAAAATCGACCGATAGATACTTACAAGCGTATCAAAATTTCATCATATGGAAAACAAGCAAAGATGCAAATTCATTTTCAGAAAATGTGTTTTTAGCATATTTCATGGAACTTTCTCAAAAATATAAGTCAAGCTCATTGTGGTGCTACTATTCAATGCTAAAAAGCACTATGAAAACAAATCATGGTATTGATATTAAGTCATACTCCAACTTGCTAGCATTCCTAAAAAGACGCTCAGATGGCCATGTAAGTAAAAAGTCGAAAGTATTTTCGGCTGACAATATCAAGAAGTTCCTAAAAGAAGCTCCGGATTGCCGATATTTGGCAACAAAGGTCAGTTGAAACTAAATTATTGTTATTAATTTCTTTCACTTTCGTATTTCTTTACAATATAGGTGTTTATATGTTCTTTTTATCTCTTTTCAGGTTGCATTAATATTCGGTATAAATGGTGCATGTAGACGTCAAGAGTTGGCAAACATCACAACTAATGATGTCGAGAATCATGGGCGGGTTCTTCTTGTCCATGTCAAAAACACAAAAAATAAAATTCCAAGGTCTTTCACAATACAGGGGCCATTTTACGACGTAGTGAAGAAATACGAAGCGCTTCGATCAACAAAATCTAATTCCAACAGATTTTTTCAAAATTACCAAAATGGTAAATGCACTAACCAACCCATTGGCATTAATAAATTTGGAGCAATGCCGAAACAAATTGCCACTTTCTTAAATTTGCCTGAAGCACATGAATACACAGGGCACAGTTTCAGAAGGTCCTCGGCTACATTGCTCGCCGATTCAGGTGCGGACTTATTGACACTAAAACGCCACGGAGGGTGGCGGTCGAGCAGTGTAGCCGAGGGATACATAGATGACTCGATGAGAAATAAAGAAGAAATTAGCTCTCGCATTACAAGGAACATAAATTTGGAGTCAAGTGTTGACTTTCAACCATCTACGAGCACACACGCGTACATTCCACCATCGTCGCCGCAGCCGCAGCCACCTCCGCTGCCGCCACCGACTGCAGAACTCTGTGGTCTCGTTTCTCCTACTTTCACTCAAGAGAGTGAGAGAGAGACTGGGGAAATTGTAACTAATAATAATAACTTGACAACATTAAAAATGCCAACTGGCAACGTAACAATCACTTTTAAAAATTGTTCAAATTTCTATAACTGCTTTAACAAGTAATTAAAGATTTATTCGTTTAAGAAAGTCAAAGTTTTATTTATTTCCTCGTAAATATGTTATAAAACGTCGTATGACATACGTGCGCTTTGAAAATTACAGCCTCTGCTTCCTTATAGCCCTCGCCTACGGCTCGGGCTAGCAATATCGCCTCGGCTGTAATTTTCAACTTACCGCACTTATATCATAATGTACTATTATTGCACAAATATAAAACAACAAACATAACATAGAAAAGGAAATAGTGAAGTACAATTTAGGCGGCCTTGTCGCTAAGAGCGATCTCTAGTAGGTACTTACATTTGTAAGAAATTTTAAAACGTAAAATTTTTTGTACTCAAATCATTTTAAAATGCCACGTAATACTGTATGTATGACCTAAGTATATGGATACTTGTATCTGAAATAAAGATTAATTTAATAGAAGTAGTAAAAAAAGATAAATCAGATGGAAAAATTTCTGAGCTCAAAATTTAATGGTACCCGGCCTTAATCTTAACCTACATTTTGTGGTATGAAGCAAAAAGCATGAACATATCGAACAAAAAATATTTAAAAATTATGGGGGAAATCTCACGTTAGGGGGACATCTTACATGAATTTTTAAAAAAGCACCTCCCGAATTTAATGGACAGCCCCTAAAATAAAAACGGAATGGAGCATCACATTTGCGCGTCATTGTAATTTCACAATTGCGCCGGCGCAGCGCCGATGCTCTCGTACGAGTATATCTGTCACTTGTTTGGTCATTCGAAAAATTGTGGATGAAAGCAATTTTCGGATGATACCACATTTATTACATACTGCATAGTGTGTATAAGTAATTCTATAGCAGTTATAGTTTGCGTTGCGTCTGCGCATCGCTGCACAGCGCGAGCACCTCCCTCCGGAAACCGGAACGCAGCCATTAGCGCAATGGGGCCAGCCTGATCGAGCGATTAATTTGTCAAACCCAGTGGAAGGTGACGCGACGACGGCTCACCCAGGCTTCATTCCTGCCACCTATTAAAAAAAATCTTTGTTGAAAACATCACAAAACTTGTAAATCTATAGATCTTATAGATCTATTTTGTGTCCCACAAGTGTGAATGACATACAAGTAAATGTTATTGCAGAAGACCGTTTCCTTTCGACTTCTCTTCCATGTAAATTAAACCAATTTGAATTCGCGGAATGTAACTTCAGATTTTAATTAACCGAGATGTCAAACCAAATAAATAAACGTAGAATTGCAGCGTATTTTCGTATCGAGTGATTACGAAACCGATATCTTGATTACCTACAACTCGAGTTATCAGATACTGGTGTTAATTAAATAATTAATTAGTTGATTAAACGAGCGTTTAATTTAATCATGTTTGCAGTGATGCATTCCTGCACACTGCGGCGACCGCATGTTTGTTTTTGATAATTGTGCGGCTGCAACTACTCGTATATGACTGGGCCGCCGCTAGGGTACAGAATACATAACATCTTTAGGTATACGACGTCAGAGTCAATCATCATCAGCCCCCACTATTGGGGCACAGGCCACCCCTTGCAAGGGGGTACGGGCCATGATCCACCGAGCGGGCCCAGTGCTGGATTTAACACGCCTTCGGAAACTTTTAATTTCCTCAGACATACAGGTTTGCTCACGATGTTTTCCTTCACCGTTAGAGCAGTCGGTAAATGTACGTAAGTCTTCGAAAAAATCCGAAAAACTCATTGGTACATGGCACTGCATGGTTTCGAACCCGGACCTCGACGACGTTAGAGTCAATATAATATTATTATAATATTATCCGCAACAGCTCGTATATCTGTATTAATTAATCTTGTTAAAATACGAGTACACTCCGTATCGCCCATGGCCGCAACTTTTACATAGATAACTGAAAATATTGATTTCTTCTAGTCGCGCATAACGCATCCTCGACGCTACCGGGCAAGTATGTGATTCTGATAATTTAGTCTGAAGACATCATACATAAAATGCTAGCTTTCGTCTCGACAACAACCGAAACAGAGAAACGTATCTCAGAGTCATACATGATTCATCAATGCCATGGCTTTCCCGTTGCCGTGTCTGGCATATCATTACGTCCTTACGAGTGTTTGCCCCAGTATTCCAATCTTACCAGTCACAGTCGCAACCGGGGTCCACCCACTGCTGGATGTAAGTCTCCTCCAATGCACGCCATCGCCTTCTTTACTATCTTGGGCTTTTCTAATCCAATTTCCTCCAGCAGACTTTCTCATGTCATCTGTCATAGTCAGTCTTCTGTACACCGTGAATGTTTGTATGTGAGACACGTCGTCTGTTTGATTTATGTGTACTGAGGACTGCTCTGAATTTTCCTACAATTTGATACCGAGATAGTTGCGAGCACTAACCCCGAAACGGAACAATGGGGGTATCTAAGTGAATAAAAGAAGCTATTATCCTATTTCGCAGCTCGCTGCCGAGTCGCAGGGGCAGGCGGGGTGTGGGGGGAAATTAAATAAAATTTGAGCTCCATAACGAGGGAAAGCCAGTAGTTCGCTATTTAATTATGAATTTATGAGCAACGGGAAATGCAAAGCTAGGCGAGGAGCACGGGCGGGGACGAGCGGCGCCCGCGCGCGCTTATTGCCTTGAATTTACAGTGAAACGGAACCGAAAGGATTTGTGGACATGCTCGAGTCTGAGGGTCGTTCAGTGATATAGTAATACGGCGAATACCGTCGTTGTAAACGATCCTCAACTCCTTGAGTCCGTCTGTTTTGTTTGGAAGCACTCTGTGCAGTTCTGCTGCGGAATTATGAGCTTTATGAAATTCAAAATTGGACCACACGCCGCACTGGCTGGACAAATAATAATTTCGGGGTCGATTCCAAGTTGCGACATGACCAATTAGTTTTTGAACATTATCTATCACATACAATCTCGACTGTGCAGATTATTTTTGTCGTGTCTAAATGGTAAATTAACAAAGAACTTGACTCCTAGTTAGACAAACTTTTTTTAAAATATTTGGAAAAGGATCGCCGCGACACAGGGTCGCTCTAGTGCGGGGTCCAATATAATAGGCTACATGATTAATTTTTTTTATTGCATCAATCAACTTACATGAAGTCACTGAAGATGGATCTGAAATCCGTTTATCGATATCTCAACTAACATCAGCGATATTAATGGTTAAAATTAGTAGTGGGGGGAAGCTCCGTCCCTTTCTAGCAAAACAGTCTTAATAAATAGCTAAGTATCCTGCTTGTATGGCGCTACTTAGGAGTGATGTCACTCTATAGTAGCGCCATCCTTTCTTCCGTCTGATGTTTGGTTGCCTGTAGCTGTTTTATTTTTCAACCAATTTTAATTCTGTTTACACATTTGACCATCAATTTTTGTCTATTTTTTAACTTTTATGAAATGCTTTTAAAATTAATACTTGACATGTAGCCTATTCTAAATCAAAATCAATCAAATCAATGATTTTGTATTGTATTTGTATTAAAAAACTAATACGTCGCTTTGGAAGGTTGTGTATTGGTATATAACTCGTACCATTTATCCACTTGGGAACAGAAAAATGCTGATGAAAATTGAACGCCAACCGAACATGAACATTGTCGATTGTAATTTGTACCTACTTTGCGAGTCGTATTCGAGAGCCTACGACCGGTAGCGGAACGAATATAGAGCAATTTGTTCCGCTCCCGCTCCCGCTCCCGCTCCCGCTCATCACTGCGGCGACACCGCGGCCGCTGCAGCCGCTCAGTTTCTGGTTAATTAAGACAGTGTTTTGAGTGGCACTTACTGCGGACTAAATAAATAATGGCGCCCGCATTTCCGAGCACGTCGGCGGGGCCTCGGACAACGCTACCATTCCTATGTAACACAATGTTTGTTCTACAACTTTAGAAAATTCTCGAAACACGCTTCGATAATGTTTTCGACTTTCGAAGCTTTATTTTTAGTACTCGCGTATACTTACTTATCCACTTACGATCGATCCTGCACCACAATGATACAGAGGTGGGATCGATCCAGTGACGTGTGCGCATCCGTAATGGCCGCTCTCAATTTCCGAGTCTATTTTGCCATTGAACCTATATACAATCTCTCTTCCAACAGGAAGAGCGTAACAACGCTGACAGTATTTTTTTAATTTTAAAATAACCTACCTCTTTTAATTCCTACCGTTAACCGAGAGTTATGCACAGTTAATTGTTAAACAAACCACCTTAACCAGAGCTCGGCTTGAGCAACAGGCCTAGGGCCGATTCTACTACGTAACCTCAATATAAAGGAGAGTTGAGGCCCTTTTCACAACAACAGCAGACCATCATACATGATTTAGATATGTTCACCTTTGACTACATAATTATTTTATAATTATAACTGTTTCGGTCATTGCTGTGTGGGAAATAAACATATTACTTACTTACACTAAAATAAATTGGAGCGACTTGACGTTTCTCGTGTGCCACTGTATCACGAACCGTTCAATTGGCGTTACGTGTCGTTCAGCCAACGATCGATCGGTCCGTTAATATGCGTTAGCGTGGTGTTAAAGCAGAAGATAGATAAGAAACAGTAATCGCTACAAACAATACTACAATCGTTGTAAAACAGTGTAATGGAGCTGCCGCCGGCGCTGCGCTGCGCCGCCGCCGCCGCCGCCGCCCGCTTCTTTGTCAGCGAAGCGCTAGTTTTGTTCGCAACTTAAACAACTTGGTCGCGGATCAGCTCGATCAGCCGAGCGCACTTAATTGAGTTTGAGCGCTCCGCATTAAGAGCTCCACTCGAGCCCGCTTCGCTCGCTTCCGGTATATTGTTAATTTGGGGATATTATTGCGAACCTTCCGGAAGCAGTTCGTCGTGAACTGTTTCTGCGACTTCTTCGATTATAGCCTTTATTTCAAACGTTTTAAGAGCGCTTAACAATTATTTTAATAATTAGTTATTGTTAGCGTTTCGGGAATCGGTTAAAATGAAACAGTTGCGTAATAAATAATCTCTTATTCCAATACAATACTATTAAGTTTACCAATTAACTAAGTAGTTAGTTAATTGGATAATATTTCTTTACCATGATATTCCAGTTAGTTTCGATCTATTAAGGATGCGATATGTAGGGGATGCATGAAGACTGAGGATTGCGTCTTCTCACGCACATATGCTCCTAGCATATACCGTAACGAACGGGAATCGGCATCTGACAAGAGCTGGGCTGGCTATTTAACCCTCACGCACATGGGCTCTCTATCTCGGAAAACAGCTCGTTTTAGAAGAAGAAGAAAGATACGACGACATCTGGAAATGTCTCAGCGGCTGGAGTTAAAACACGCAAGTGTAAGAAACACTTGCGAGTTATAAGTAAATGAGGTACTTACTGAGGCTTTATGGCGCGCCCTGGGAGAGGCCTATGCCCAGCAGTGGATAAGAGTAGGCTGCTGATGATGAGGTACTAACAAGTATGTAGGTAAGTATGCGCCTCCTATAAATACAGTTAATAATCTATCGTAGCAGAAAAACCAGTAATCTCGATAACAGATCGAAAATCTCAACTTTGTATGGGAATATCTATTTAAAACAATCATCATCATCATCAGCAGACACATGTCTTTCCCAGGGCGCACCATTGAGCCCGATCTTCGGCTCTTCTCATCCAGTCGCTGCCAGGCACCTTGCGCAGATCGTTGCTCCATCTAGCAGGGGGCGTCCCACACTACGTTTGCCCAAACGCGGTCTCCACTTAAAACAATATTTCAATCAAAATCATACATTACATAGGTATCTATTTCCAACAACGTATACGTATAACGTACGTAAAAAGTATGTTATTTAAAATTGGTTAACATAGAAATAGTTTTGGAGTTCCTTTAGTCTCCCTATACCATAGCCCAGCTACATTGAATTACATATTCGTTGCAATAAAGCCAATACCCGTCCATCCGTCTGTCCGTCCGTTAGCCGGACGCATGTCAATTTGCGCCGGACTAACTCGGTACTAACAATGTGCCGACTTTTTAATTCAACTGTTCCATTACAGCTTGCTACTGGAACATTTCTGTAACATTCCATGCATCATTGGTACCTACGTAAATAGACCGAAAAATGTGTCAACCTATTATATACAGGAGGCGTATAATTTTTTATTTATTGAAATAGGAACCCAACAAGATTTCATTTTTCATTTCATTTATTCATCTTTCTTAAACATGTGTCAATATACAGTACTTAAAATTTCATCATCATCAGCAGCCTACTCTAGTCCACTGCTGGACATAGGCCTCTCCCAGGGCGCGCCATTGAGCCCGATCTTCGGGTCTTCTCATCCAGTCGCTGCCAGCCACCTTGCGCAGATCGTCGCTCCATCTAGCAGACTACGCTTCCCCAAACGCGGTCTCCACTCCAGACCTCGTCTCCCCCAGCGGTTGTCGGTTCTGCGACAGATGTGACCGGCCCACTACCACTTCAGCTCGCTAATCTTATGAGCTATGTCGATAACTTTTGTTCTATGCCGGATCTCCTCATTTCGGATTCGATCCAGCAGAGATACTCCGAGCACAGCTCTTTCCATAACTTAAAATTTATAGTGTAGCTATACAAACTAATATCTGACCTCGTCAGCACCATGCACCAGGGGCTTCACAGTCAGTATAAAATGAATCCCATATGTACCTATCTAATAATTAAAAGTATTAATACTTAAACAGTAATAGCTGCTGTGAAGGGGCATTGTCAAATACATATTAAAATATAATTACATAATAATTTAACTGCTTGTCGCATTGTCAAAGGGTAAACACAGTTTTAAAAAATATGTCAGTAATAGCTGCTGTAAATGGACATACAATATATCATTTATAAAACAAGTAAGTATAAGTAACCATTGTATATAATATGTATGTCTTTTTTTATTAAATAAGGAGAGCAGACGAGCAAACGAACCACCTGACGGTAAGTGGTCACCGTCGCCCATAGACATCTCACCTCACTGTATTAATATTAGAGGGTTTTTGATGCGCCGCTAACCTTGAGGACTAAGATGGATTGCCTCATGTGCCGGAAATAACGCCGGCTCTCTTACCCTTCAAACCGAAACACAGAAATGCAAGCATTTCTGCTTCACGGCAGAAATAGATAAGAGGGTGGTATCTACCACTACTTACTAACTCTATCTATCAGCCCGTGTCTGTCCACTGCTGGACATAGGCCTCTCCCAGGGCGCGCCACATTACTCTGCCCTCCGCCTTCCTCATCCAACCATCGCCGGCAACCTTCTTCAGGTCTTACTAACTCAACATGCTTAAATAATGTGTGTAATGCCCGCTGTACACACTCGGCGAGACACCCCGAGACGATACGAAAGAGTTCTTGTAAGCTGTGTCATACAACAAAGAAAAATTACATATTACAATCGAAAACTGTTATTTAATATTTCATTAAAACACTATTTTCACACGACCATGACGAATGAACCTCTTTATGTTATTGATTGTGGTTTCTTAATTAACAAATTACTTAGAAGAACTTAAAATATTACTAGATTAAGTCACTTTTTAATCTAACTACTGCTAACATGGAGTATGTGCAAATTTTTTTTTGCAAATTTGCGTCAAGTAATTTTTGGACGATAAACGATAATTGATTGCTGATTGTATATTTATATTTTAATTAGATTATTAATAACAGTCGTTAAGTCATGTCAGAGGCCTACGGGCGGCCTGAACAACTCTCACAAATAGGTTGGCCACTAACCACACGATAAGCAAGCAAGCAATGTAAAGTTTAGTGTGACATGTTTATGCAACTATATCTGCAATATTTGTAATTCTTACCTAAACTTTTACACAATACATCTTATCTTATCTTAATTATTTGTAAGCACAGGTACCTACATTTTATAACCAAGAAAATAACCCAATGCCCGATGTCCACATTGTATACAATTCCAATGAAGTTAACTACCAAATTAGTTTCATTTCCCACCGCAAGGAAAGCAATCTGGCCAGAAATCCTCTTGCGATTTGCATTGGCTGAAACCGGATATCGATAGTGAGTGCAACCTGCAACGACCCTGCAGCCGGCGCCGGCCGAGCACATGCACCCAACAACTTACAGCATCTGTTAACAACACAAACACGTGTCGTATCAGTGGAACACAATTTCCAATGCTGTAATGGAAAAGCAACTCTGCGCCGATTATCGCGCGATATGGGCTCTCCAACACAATACAAATAAGAATAGTAAGCGGTTTTAGTGCCAGGAAGCCAATTCTTGCAGAGTTCGACATACAAAAGTCGAGCGCTACGTACGTCTTATCACACTGACGTGTAATGTGAGCGAATGAGATAGGATTAATGTAGAATTTGACATTCCACTTGCGAGAATCCCCTTCCAGAGCCTCGTCGAGGGAGACACTCACACACTCGCGAACCGCATACCGGTCATCGCATACGCGGCAAGTGAATTCGCTCGCCAAAAGGCTTTAGAAAAAACCACATTAAAGTTTTTGCTTGAAAAATTGGAGTTAGTAACTTATTAGCATGCCTAACGTCTAAACTATAAAAGTTAAGAACAATAATGACTTTTGACTCTTTTACACCTCGACGATGCGAGTACAATCTAATGCCTAGGTTACACAGTGCGAGTTAGCGTGCGAGCTAGCCTGGTCAGTTACTGCAGTGCAGCTACTCGCACCGTGTGACCAAAGTATACGAGTTACTGTCATATGCCAGTCGGTCATTAGCTCGCAGCTGAGTTACTACAGCATTTTTTGTTTTCACTCGCCACTCGTCCTCCCCCACCACGTCACAAGGCAGCAGCTCGCACGTCACTCGCACGATTTGCGAAAGGACAGTAGCTCGTATGCTCGGGCTCATATATTTTATTGCGACATCATGGAGATGACTGCTGCCTAGGACTGTGACTGTGGTTACTCACAATATCAGCTACTCTGATTGTGTGACCGAGCGAGAGGAGTCGAGCTACTGTCATGCGAGTACACAGGTGCAGTAGCTGTCTACTGGCACGCCAGCTGCTCGTACTGTGTAACCCATCCTTAACACAGTTTACGCAGTAAGTGACCTCTGGTATAGTTAGTGAACTTCGCAATAAGTCGACATATTGCATTTTTGCATAATGTCTAAGAAAAGTTGTTAGAGGGCAGGGTCTAGTTTGTCGATTCATAAGTGATAGTCCCAACATAAGTATGGGTGAATGTACGAGCGTCTCTCTAATACTGAAATACTTTACTGTTCTTATTTACATCTTGAGCATCGGTGTTGTTGGCAAACTTACGTCGAAATGCGATAGCTACAACAAACACGCGGATAAACGTGCTCTTTGTATTACGGCACTGCGTTTTACTTGGAAAATGTCGCCGGGTTGTTGACGTTTATCTAGATTCTAGACTAAACTTGAGATTTGATCGAATGTACTTGATGGTTGAGTGTACTCGAAGTTGCAGAAAGCCGATCCAATCTGGATCTAGAGCTGTGTATGTAATCCTCTCCGGATCACAGCGCTGATTACTCAATACCTAATTCAAACGCCATTATAATCAGGAACCGAACCTGGGCCCTCGGGACGCATTGTGGCTTCGATCTATTTAGCGACATCCTGCACTGCGCCGCACACCTCTCGGGGCGACGACCCGCGCTGCACGTCTTGTCTAATGACGTCACCTATAGCAATCTGTGTATCACTGCGTCGATGTACACACTCATGCCGCTACAACGATTAAACGCGTTTTGCAAATTGAAAATTCGAGCTCTTTTCAAAGTGGAATTGGATCGGCCCCAAAATCATTACCCAGTCAAAGACTCGGATGTTTGTTTTAGATAAACTTCAAATTATTGCTGCTATAATGGTGATGAGGATGATGATAAATGGTGGTAAATCTACTAGACTGCATCTTTTTCCAATCCCGAGCTACCAATCAGTGTGTGATAAAATCCTGTAATACGAGATTATACAATAGGTTAGTTTCTAAGTATCAAATATTAAATGCATTTGTTAAAAATTAAGAAATAGTCATAAATTGATGGTTAAATGTGAAAACAGAAATCGTTGAAAAATATATTAGCTACGGGCATTCAAAAATCAGAATGGTAGAAAGAAACGGCAATAAATTTTATGACGTAACTGTTCTCTAGCGCCATACAAGCAGATAAAGGACTGTTTTGCATGAAAGGGACAGAGCATCTGTCCAACACTAACTTTAATTTAACCAATAATATCTCTGATGTTAGTTGAGATATTGAAAAACTAATTTTAGATCCTTCTTTAGTATGTCCATGTAAGTTGATTGATGCAATAAAAAAATTTAGGTTAATACCGTATTACTATAATAGAAATAGGATTCTCAGTGATCAGACTGAGTTGCGCCGATGTGCTATACCTACTGTGCTAGAGGTTTAACTTCATTCCACGCTGGCAAATGAAACGGCTTTTCATTTAAACTTTCATTTATTTAAATGGGACACTGTCGCGGGGACGTCTCTACCTAACTGCAATTACGTGGTTTAAGAGGACGCTTCACTTAATGGGGTCTCTATTTTTTAGTTAAACTTATAATTATAACCTTCTCCGTCCTTCAGACATACACTAAGGTTAAAATAAGTAAGTTTACGGTTTATGATGGATGATAACTGTTAGAGCCTATGCACACCGCGTTTTTTATAAGCGCGCATGACGCGCATTAACGCGCATCATGCGCGCGTATACGCGCTTCAAACGAGAACCAGTTGCGGCCAGCAAACCTTTGTACACGTTCACTAGATCCGCGTTTCTATCAATACAAACGCGCAGGTAACGCGCGTCTCTGCGCGTCTGTATCTATACAAACGCGTTGTTTCGTCGATCCGCAACCAATCTCATTTGTTTAATTTCATAAAACGCACTTCAAACGCGCGTCTGTATCGCGTTTACGCGCGTTTGCATCGATACAAACGCACCTTAAACGCGCTCCTTTAGCGCTTTTTTATCGCGTTTTCATCAATACAAACACAAACAACATGCTTTTTTAAGTTCTGCGGCGCCGTAATCGCGCGTTTACGCACGTCCTCTGCGTGTATAAAATACGCGGTGTGCAAAGGCCCTTATTTTACTGTAGTAGTTCCTTACGACGCCGAATCCATTTAAAAGCTAGTAACTACCTATATTATAAAACGTTGATTAATAATCGTATACAGGCGAATGTAGACTTAAATTATGTTACCTCTGAGTTTGCTGTGGGGTGTTAATATTGACGTCTTACAAGGCGATTTATTAAATTTTCGAAATGCTAAATATCGTTTTTTAACTCCATATACGTACTAATCGACCAGTGTAATCATGTCAAGTTGGATTAGATTATTATTTACAGCTGGTACTGGCAGGTCCTCGTAGCTAGTAGTAACGTTGGAATTTCAAAGAATCGTCTTCAGCAATTCACAATTTCCAATGGTGACTTTAAAATAGTAGTTTATATAATGTTTATTGAACAGTTTAAATAAAAACATGACCTTACCCAAGAAAAGTCCAGTCAAAAGGAAAAGGAGTAGGTAAGTACATTATATTTGATAAGGCTCCAGAAATATGGACTCTATTAGCTTCCATCTCAAGTAGAAGATTCAATATAAGGTACACTACTATGTCCTTTTCATTTAAGGTCTTTGTTTTAATTTCATAAACAATTTTGTGCATTTCTTATTTAATCATTATTTGAAATAGAAGATGGCGCCGACTCTATTTCTGTAGCCTTCCCAATGGTATTTACGTTGTACAGTCAGTTGACAGATGGTATATTTTAGCCAGTGGTCGACTGTAGGACAGTTTTGACCGTCCGACTGGGTGTGTTGTGGATCACGGGAGCCCGGTCCTTCGGCATGAGATCATGCGGACAGCTACATGACAGGCCCTAGTGCCTATATAATAATGATTATGTAAATATGCGCCGGCGCAGCTTTTGCATGTTGCTTGCGCTCAGTGTCATGGCGGCCGGCTGCCCGGCGCACGCGCCCCAGCGCCCCGCGCCGATAAAAAAACTCAGTGTTTTTGTTACTTTTTTATGTTTGAATGAATGTGTTTAATTAAAAAAAGAATAGTGTAAGAACAAGTGTTGAAAACAAAAAAACTAAATCGACCCGTGTGCAATTCTGTGTTTTATTTTATTTTTACGAGTTTAAATTTTATGTTAGTTCATTTACACTTTACTATAGTTTATTTACACTCCTTTTTCTTGTTGATGGGTTTTAGTGCGGTTTTTAACTGCCCGGATCGGGGTCGGGTGTCGCAACCGGACTGCATCGCCGGGGGGATTATGTTCGCGTCGATCTGATTACTCACTGTTATCGAGTGGCACGCTGTTATCGGCGCGCCGCGCTTCATGTGTCGCGCGTCTTTTGATGCGTCTCTACCATGAGTTCATGACATCTCATATTTATACTCTCTGACGTGGAGCAGAGCTTAGGTAACTTTGTCAGAATTTGATCCGCTTATGATTAATTGACGGATCAGGTCGGATTCACCGGCAGCACTTATAAACTGAAATCGAAACTTCAGTTTTCTCCGGGATTAGTTTGTTCCTTTTTCTCTCGCGTCTCTCATGATAGTCCACCTGGTCTTAGAAGTTTCTAATTAATGTTTTTAATAAAATTCATGTTCCATTATCTTTGTGCTTAGGTAAGTTAAGACAAAGTAAGTCAAAACCATACTTCATAGTTAGCGAACTATTTAATTTCCTGTGCTTTCTTATAATATCAGTTAATTAAAGTTTACGCAGCCTTTTTGCTGTGTTTATTTATATCATGCTTGAACTAGATCGTGACAATGACAGCTGGGTATTGGCCTCTAGCGAATCCTGTCAATCCTGTGTGTATTTGTTCCCTACCTAAGTATACGATATCATTCCTTTCTATAATATTACGGACGTTTTCATCTCATGTAAAAGCCCTTGCCTCGCTGTATGGAGACGTCAAGTGTTCTAATGCACGATTAACTTTAAACAATCTGTGCGAGTGGCCGCCATTGTATCGGTCGCTGTGTCAACATTGACTTTTAATAGTAAATATGGTCGAGACGGCGGCGTTGGCGGCGTCGTCGGCGCGGCGGACAGGCCCCGGTGCGGGCGGCTCGCTCAGAACAAGGATGGTCACATCACGAGATAAGCGGATCCCGTCCGAGTGCGGGCCGACACAACAACCGTAGGCACGGAATATGACTGTATTGAAATAACATCAGGTCCGCGAACGTGCCCTGGCGACGACGAGCGTGCATTCGTATCGTATACGATATTGAATTAATGATTACTTTTATGATTTACAAGTACATGCAGGCATGTTATTAGGTTTGCCTAAGTATAATAAGGGAGCAACATGTCCGCCGAGACGCTACTGTATATTATACAAAATAAATTTTTAAAAAATAATTACGGTGAGCTATTCAACAATTTTTGGAAGCATCTTTTTGTCTTTTTACCCGTACAATATCGTGTACGAGTATTTATAATTTCAATTGGAGATTATTTTATACATGTACGGCAATGGATTTTAATAAGTAGTTAGGTACTACTTACTTCTACTCCTAGTTAAGTAAGGATGACTGAATGGCTAGGCCATTTCTGTCCACTCTTACATATTTGTCATTGTCCAGTGAATATACACCATCCATCAAATCTAATCGTTCTGACTTTGAATAGCAGTCACCTCTTCAGTAACGTTTTAATGCAGAAATCGTGTACTGTGCATTATGCATCATGGTGATCGGTGACAGAAAATAACTCGGTTCGCACAGACTGAAGTGTTGCTGTAGTCGCTTCAAGTGGCCACATAATAAATACTTTCAGAAGGGAAACTCGATAATAGCGCTCGTCGTGTGAGGTATACTTACTTTAATTTACTTACTTTGGCAGGATCTTCTTTTTCGAGCCCACCTCTCACTGTGTCCTCCCCTTACATACGTGTCCCGCGGCCGCGGCGCGCTTGTCAGCTTTCTCCGACGAAGTCCTACTTCTAAGATCCCTTTCTGTGCTTACTTATTTTGTGACTGGGTTGACTGGTGATCAGAAATGTGAACGAAACCTGCCGTGCACATGGAACCTGCATTACCTGCACTCGAGTGTCATGTAACGTACATCACGGTGACGTACGTATGACGTACGACAGCTAGCGTACGTCCGCCCGTAACGTACGTCTAATGGACTCTGGTTTCATTTCAGGTTCCGTACAAAGAACTACTAGTTTTTTCGTACTACCTACATAATGAGAGCTTTGTTGAAGGGAAAAGTTATAGAACCAATTCAGCCTGACTAAAAATCCCCCTCTATATATTACCCCTTCGTTATGTCGCTGTGTTCCGTACACAACCTATTTCGTGTTGTATTAGCATTGTTAGTCCAAGATGTGTATTGCTGCTTGTATAACTTTGGCCACATCGTCACTATTCGTTTCATTTGATATTGAGGAGAATACGAGTTGTCTCAGTTTAATTACAAATTACGTGACATGAGTCGCCGGCGACTGTAGGCACCGCGCCGGTATGAAAAACGACTTGAATCGGTAATTTTACCTGATGGAGGTGATGCAGGATCTGGTCCGTCTGAAACATATTATTGAACCGAGCTGTCATGCCAGGGTCACAAAGTTTATCAATAAATATTGTTCGGTGTAACCTTGAAAACAAACCAAAACTCATAACATTTGAGGTACAAATTGCAGTAGGTGGTCAGGTTAAAAGAAAACCCTAACAGTTTAATACCGATGTATCTACTAAGGATAGTTTAGTATACATAGTCGTATCTCGCCTGACCTGTTAGTAGCAGATGTAGTTGAACGGGAACGGCTGGAATCGCCACCAGTAGGCCGAATGCTCGTGTATCGATTCAGTACTGGAGCAACTTTTGTAAATTTGCGACTAAAATATATACCCGCGGGAACTCCCGTTCAAACTTTTCCACTTGTGTACGACATGGCTAACTAGGCTTCACTAGTGTAAAACAAGCCATTTTACCTGACCGGTGCATTGACACTGCATCTCTAATTATATTTAAAAAATATTTCTAATAAATATAAACAGATTCTATATGAACACTGACTCCCTCGCTAATAGGATAGGCGCTATGTTGTGGAAAATCAGTATCTTCCCAATTCTCCATTACACGGTGGAAACTCTCCTCTTCCCGAATCAACTATGTAACCTTACGTAGGTTGAGAAACCCGTGGAGCCGTCACCCTGGCATTTCCTAATAAATGTGTCGCTGCACTGGTCTTTCAATAGCATTGCGCTACTATGTCGCTCGCTTCAATGTGTTAATCTACATTGCACAAGAACCAGCCATTGTTCGGAGTCGCTCCACTCCAATATGGTTCGCTCACTATACTGCGCTATAGTTCAGTCCGGAAGTTGCGCGCGCAGCTACATTTCGTGAGCAGTGACTCAGAGCAGAGCAAAGGGCGTGTCGCGCAGACCGTGTTTACGTTTCCATGATCATAAAATAACATAATTCATTCATCACCCTCGTGACGCTGACCTCAGTCTCAGATCTATGAAGTGCGAAATATTATTTGTTAATGAATTTGTGAGTCAATATATCATTAATTAGATACTAACGTCAAAGTAAATACATTGAATACATTGACAATAAAACGTCTCGCAGAACAAATACTCTGAGACGAAAAGCTTCTTTGACGAAATGCGAATAATTATTTTAATTCATTATAACTTTTGTTACCCTTTCACAGTCCTTGATTATTTTTCAGAGGTGGAAGTTTTTCATAGCTAAAAGAAAATTTGAGCTACCTATAGTCTATTCCTTCACCGCTTCAGAAAATCTCCATGAAGTTAAGGTATAGGTAGGTATATAGAAAGTCCAACACAAACACTTGATGTCGTTCTATCTAAAATTATATTAGCAGTCACACAGTATCCGATTTGACTGTATCCTACAAGACAGAGATAGTACCCATGTATCCGAGTCCTTGGAACAGGATTCCCGATCCATGTCTGTTGGACCTGTATGAAGCGTACTGCAGATGCACTCGGCTAAAGATCTGTCCGGGCCGAATTGCCGATCGGATCTTCTTTAAAACCGGGATTCAGATCCGAGGACGCCGAGGACTCGGATACATGGGTCCCATCTAGAGTCCATCGAAATCGGATAATATATGACTAAAAAAGCCAAGGGAAAAGCATTGCACTTCTATCAAGGTTGAACGTCAATCGATTCACTTTTTCCGCGTAAAAGTGCCGCGGTGTTGCCATCCTCGCATACAAAGCGCGTCAACCGGACCCCAGCTTTATTCCGAGCATGCGCGACTCAAATGTCAACCGATTTATTTTCACTCTTTTCCCGCGAAATTCACTTTCTGCTCCGTTTGCTGGGGACGTTCCATTTTACCATCGTTATGGGCTAATGGGGCCTTTTTATTGGTCCCACTCCCGCAAGATTCCGATTTCAAGAAGACTATACGTGACTTTTGTTCTTATTAGAATAGGAGAAAGTAGCGTTAACAAAGACCTCTCGTAAAATAGATATGGACTTATCTAATTAATCATCTACGTCGCCTCGTTAATTACAATTTCAATAAGTCGTAAATCATATTTAAATATAGCTACACCCCGCTGCGGTATAAAAAGACCATGTATAAGACGTTTCCAAAGTCACCACTGCGCTTAATTATTCCAGACCTAACGATTTTTTAAAGAGAGAACGTTGAACCCTGTTGAGTTCAGAGGTAAAAAGGCATCGATTCCAGGTATCAGGATCGAACAGACATTTACAGGTTACGCTCCCTTTGCACACAGACGAAATAGGACGTCAGTGTCAACTGTCAAAACGTACCACGTTCAGCACAGAGTAATAAGCAAAAGGTATATCTCTAAATTAAAATTTTAAGACACCCTCGACTTAAAACGATTATGGAGATCCTCTTACTTTTTCCTGGTTGTCATCAGGTTCTCAAGATAAAACCACCTAACTATTACCGTTCCATATATCCCATCTGACATCAAAGATACGCCAACACCTTGGAAATCACTGGTCCAATTTTTATCAAACACTTAACAAAATTTCTGTTAAACCGCATCCAATTTTGCATAAGAGTCAACCAATCTGTTTACTGAGCCCTGCCCTAGAGTTCCGCAAGGCAAGAAATAAACCATCCGGCAACGGATGCCGTGCTTATGATTTGTTTTGCCCGGTCCCTAGCGCCTAGCCATATCTAGAAATAGTCTTAACTACCTGGAAACGTGTCTAAATTGCGACTTCCAAGCCACATTCTAAGTTTGTTTATTGCTCATTGCTCGGTCGGGCTTCTAAGCTTTGAAATTGTTGCTAATTTAGTCGCCATTGGATAAGGAAATTAAGCCCGTTGTTTATGGTTGCACTTCCCACATTGTGCATTTAGACGCCTCGTTATAATTATTTGTTGTAAGAGTATGTACAAACATTGTAAGTCTGGCTCGTCTTTACTTATTAATCTTCACGGAGCTTTAGAAAACCGTTAATAATCTATCAATAACGTTCAAAGGATTTGTCCCTATTATAATTAAAATTCTTGTTGAACTTTGTGCGGAGTTTTCTTTGTTCTAAAGAAACGTTGCATGTTTACAAACTTTCTGACCAAAATTGGTAACGAAATCTGTAGCCCTTTCACGGAGCTCGAGCGGAGCAACTCGACGCCAACATTTATATTCGTCTGTCGGCTCCTCGACGTTCAGCGCCATCCCGGTCTCATCATTTCAGATCTAAATCGGGTCTGTCTCGCCTCGTCCTTTGGTATGCAAAAAGATAACTTTAACAATTCATTGCCATCAGGATCCACTCGTACTTACAGGGGTATCTATCGAGATAGCCAATTACAAGGAATGTGTATTTATGTATTCGTGGTGAGCTTAACGGCTGTCAAAGTTATATAAAGTGATCGTGGGCACTGCTCGACACTGGCGGCGTCCAGTCGACCGATCCGATACCTTATTAAACAATAATACAACTCACGGCGGAGTTGTAAAACTTTGTCAACTTGCAGAGCCGCCTCCGGTCCGGACGCGTCGTCGCATTGTGCGATAAAATTGTTTTCTGGATCGTCGCCAGGGCTTTCTTTATTTTTCAATCGACAATTGCCCCCGACTTGTGAGTAAACGCTTTTGTCCACCGAGTTCTTTAGACACTTTTATTGTTGTGGTTTTATTCCTCTTGTCGATGGCACGGTCTTCATTAAGTTACGAGAGGCGAACTAAATAAACTTGGAGTGAGTATCGCTCGTCGCGTCGGGTAGACGGGGTAAAGGATGACGAATTAGTTTATTTATGTGACACGTTATTAGTCTGGGACGGGATGGGTCGGGATCGGGAGTCGGTTCGATGTGCTCACGGCCTCGTGGGCAGCACGACGGCGACGGTGACAGTGCGGACGACGACAGAAAAACGATGACAAATAGGTACCGCGATAATACAGCGAGTAGTCACTTCGCACGTACTTCGGATTCCGGAATTTAATCTTGATTCAAATTGAAGCACGGCTGCTCGAACAAACATCCGACTAATTTGTTCAATCAAAATTTTGACACTCCAAATTCAAATTAAAGCGCAGAATCGTACAATCCTAACTCGTTATTACAGTTATAATCAAAACAAATTATGCCAAAGAGACCGTTAATATCTTTCAAAGAAAAAAACTTATTTGTAAAGTGATTCAATCAACGAGAGTAGGTAGATAAATTGTTAGAGAAGTTCGTGCAAGTTACGTTGTGATGCAAGATTCGATGTAAAAGGAGGAAGCAACAATAATGAAGATGCACCTGCAGCCGGAGCTGCCCTGCGAGATCTCGTACAAGAGCTGCGACATGGAGAAGGTTCAGATTTCGGAGGAGGCCGAGATGCTCTACTACGAGCTCATCAGGGCGCTGGAAGAGGAAGAAGTGGTAAGAAAGCAACAGTAAACCCTTTAAGATAATTATTCCTGACGAATTGACCTATTTCCGCATTTGAGTTATTGGGCTATTTAAGGACAAAAATCATTATTAAAAAATATGTTATTTATTACAAATTGTCTGTATTCAGGGGCTAACTGAATATATTTTAGTGTTCAATTTAGAAATCCAATAAAATCGGTAGCTGTGCAATAGTAGTAGAAAATAGATTTTGTTACGAGTATGAAAAATGTTCTCCATATAAATTCCACTGTAAATTCTCTTACCTAAACGATTTGAACCCGCCATAAAAGTCATACTTTAAATTTTACTGATGAAGTTTTTATGTTGTAACAAGAATGAATATATTATTGTCGCTATTTTGAAACCTAATTATTTATAAAACGTTTAATTAATAGTTTCAACTTAAAAAAACAATTGTAGTCCCCAGATTTTCGCATAATTTCTAGACACCATTTCCTGACGTTATTTATGGCATCTGGAGATGTTTTCCTTGGGTACGATAAGCTATTTGTGCTGGAAACGCAACTATTCTGTTTGAGCTGTAATTGACCTAATGTTCGGAGCGTGTTCGTGTTTGAAGCACAATAAAGTCTTTCGTGACGTGCTTTGAAGACAAAAGTTAGTAATATCTTGATTTAATTAATAGACAAACTTGTTATACGCGTCTTAATTGCGATAAAGACTTGTAAAACTGAATCTAATTGACGATTTTGATGCAGCGGAGAAATGAAGACTTGCTTAACAAAATTTCCTCACGCTATTTCTTACCATTGTCTTGACGTTAGGAAATTTTTGGCTACTTTGGATGTGTTCATACAGTAGGTTCAAGTCTGTTATTACACGCGGTTCAACTTATGACACGAGCATAAACCTGATGCGACCTAACAACGATTACGGTTTTTTCACAAAAATGTTTTTTAAAAAGAAAGTACCTGAAGTAGTTTTTTAATAATAAATTGTAACAAAAAATATTATTCATAATAATCGAATAAATTTTATCGATTTTGTTTGAATCGTAAGCCTCCGAAAGCTCATCGACCATGTTATTATTTCCTGACATGACTATTTGTTGACGGGACAACACTCATAAATGGAAATCCATATTTTTGTAAGTCACCATCAGGTGTGAAAAGTTGTTGCGGAAAATCTGTTAATGGAACACCAATCAGCGGATCGTTGAAGTCATTTCCGCTGCGCCGGCGCGGGCGGTCTCGCGACTAAGTAAACACGAATTAATCGCCAAGTAGAGTGGGCCGCAAAAATGTGCCGCCTCACTTCACTGCGCGCCGCCGTCGCGTGCACACGTCGCCTGCTCCGAGCTCCGCGCTGCGTCCCTGCCGCGCGCCCCCCGCCGCCCGCCGCCCCCGCGCCCACGCCTCGCCTCGCCGGCTTGCCGTCGAAGCATCGTGTTTCATACGCGGTCAATATACATTAAAGTCCCACGTGCCGTTTTCACGGCGCAAGGGGCTAGTTTCGCTAGTTTCAAAAGAGCGTGACGTCTTGAAAATCCACTCTTGTGGTTGACTAGTGGATACCTACGGTGCCAACGAAGCTAGTCAGGGCGTAGACCCAGGACGCCCGCGGTTCCCCTTCAGGGAAACGCAGTACCTGGTTGGGCCTGGAACCACCGGCATTTGGAGTGACCCCATAGTCGACACCAGGCATCTCCCTCCCGCCCCCGCCCTATCCCGCCTCCCATTCTCTTCGTGTTGTTTGGGCGTCAAGGACTACGGTTCGAGGCTACCCTCTGCACTTAGAGCTGCTAGGGACGCTAGGTACTCACCCTTCGCACAATAAGATCGGCGAAGGACACACAGTAGGGAACACGGAACAGGCACACGCGCCCCCCCGTCTATACCCGACGGGGAGGGTTGTACAAGACACACCCGGGAACTCCCACCCGGCGTAAAAAATGGAGCCCTCCGCCGAGGCCCTCCGCGACCTAGCCGCGTACATTTCGCGGACAAACCCCGCTCTTCTCGAGCAATTCGTGCGCGAAAACCCGATTCACGCATCCGCCGCGTCATCGCAGCCCAACGGCGTCCCGGCCCTCTGCCCGCCGCCCCCCGCCTACCTACCCCCCGCGGGCCCGTCGCCCCAGGTAGTACCGCTTCCGACCAACAGCGCCCCGGAGAGACGCTACGCGCCCCGCGACCCGCGTGACCCCCGCCAACGCCCGCGCTCTCTCTCTACCAACACGCGCGCGCGTTCCCGATCGCCGTTCCAGCGCGACGTAACGAGCCCTCAGCCCAGCCCCGCGAAATCCACGGACGCCATGGAGATCCCGGAATCCTCTTCCTCCTCTGAGGACGAGGTCGTAGGCTTAGGCCTGCCATCTCGTAAACAGAAGAGGAAGAAGAGGACGGCCGCGACGGAACCGGAGCAAGCTCCGCAAAAAGTAAAAAAGACTGAGGAGGCCGACCTCCCTTCGCCAAACACCGCGACCGCCGCCGGTGTGTCCACGCCGCTCCCCGAGGAGCACCAACACATCAAAGCCCCGCCTCCGATAATAATCCAGGACAAAGCAGCCTGGACGGACATCACTCGCGCGCTTTCCGGAAAGCAGATCGCTTTCACAAAAGCGACCAACATCGCGAACGGTATTCGCGTCCACGTCCCGACCGTTCAGGACCACCGCAACCTGTCCGCGTTACTCCGAGGTAGGAAAATCTCCTACCACACCTACGCCCTCGAGGAAGAACGCGTCCTCCGCGTAGTCATTAGGGGTCTCCCTAAACAACTCCCGGAAGAGTTGATCTCGGAAGACCTCAAAGCCCAGGGCTTTCCGGTGCAGGCTGTACACCGAATGTACAGCACACGCAACAGGGCTCCGTTCGACCTAGTACTGGTTATTTTAGATCGCACTCCCGAAGGCAAGAAGATTTTCCAACTGGAAAATCTCTGCCACCTTTCTGGCCTTAGGGTCGAAGCTCCCCGTAAAAAGGGCACCCCAGGCCAATGTCACAATTGCCAAATATATGGCCACTCGCAGAAAAACTGCTTCGCCAAGTCTCGCTGCGTCAAGTGCGTAGGCGACCACGGCACTCCCGACTGCTCTAGGAAGCTGTCGAAGGAGCAGTATGCTTCTGCCGCACCCCCCAGCTGCGTCCTGTGCGGGGAGGTGGGTCACACCGCGAACTATCGCGGTTGCCCCAAGGCCCCGCGCAGGAACGGTCGGGCGCTGCGCCAGAGCCATGCTCGCACCTCAGCTCCCGTGTCGCGTAACACACCCGGGCCAAAACTCACTATGAGTCCTCCGACCCCCGTTTCGCAGACCAGGCTCGCGCCGGCGCGTCCAAACGCCTGGTCCCGACCGCTGACTCACTCTCAGCCCTCCCCCGCTCCGCTCCCGGCCTGGGGATCATCCGCGGCTCCTACACCAAAGCCGCCCGCGTCTAAACCATTTCCGCCGAAAAAGGCCCCGGCTCCGGCCCCCACGGTACCGTCAAACAACGCCGCGTCAAATATTGCTATGATATTAGATATCATAGACGCGATCGACATTGACGAACTGAGCCTCCTGGCACAGAAAGTCAACAGCGCTAAAAATACCGCACATAAACTGCTCGCGTTAACCGAGCATACATCATTAATCAAGGCCATTAAGGCCTTCAGCGCCCCCTCCCCGTAAAAACGTAAATGGATTATACAACAAATCGTATAAAACCCCGCGCGCTCTCCCTCACGTACTTTAACGCTGACGGACTAAAGAGACAACGAGACCAGGTTCATGACTACTTAAAGACCCACCAGACCGACATAATGTTAGTGCAAGAGACCTTCTTGAAACCTAGTATGGGCAATCCTAAGATTGCAAATTATAAGATCATCCGTAATGATAGGGTCCACTCCGCGAAAGGCGGGACCCTGATTTACTACAGAAAGTCTCTTCACTGCATCGCACTTGACACCCCTCCCCTAGTTAACATTGAGGCTTCAGTCTGCCGCCTTGCCATGACAGGCCATCAGCCTATTACCATCGCTTCAGTATACCTCCCCTGCGGTAAGGAATTACTCAGGAGGGATATACAAGCACTACTCGACTTAGGCGACTCAGTCATAGTGGCTGGTGACCTCAACTGCAAACATGAGCGATGGAACTCCATCATTTCAAACCCTAACGGCAACAGACTAGACGCATTAGCTGACACGCTCAACTTTGACGTACTAGCTCCCATGTCCCCGACCCACTTTCCCTACACCGTCAACCATCGACCCGACATACTCGACGTGGCTCTCTTCAGGAACGTCTCCTTACGGTTTCGTTCTATAGAGACGCTACATGAGCTTGACTCCGACCACAGACCAGTACAACTCCTTTTAGGTCCGCCTGACTCCTCCGAGCCGGTCACCAGGACAGCAATGAACTGGAAAAAGCTCGAGGAGTCTCTCCAAAATCCTAGTTCCCCCCTACTGGACCAGATTCCTGACATTCTCACCTCCAAAGACGACACAGTGCTGGCGGTCAATGCCCTCACCAGTCACCTCGGTAACGTCATTAGTGACGCCTCCAGGCGGGTTCCAGCGTCGAATGATCGACGCTGGGAGCTGCCTGAGGATATGAGGGAGCTGTTGACGGCAAAGAACGCCGCCACTCGAGCTTACGACAATTACCCGACTGATGACAACAGGAGACGGCTACGCGCTTTACAGAGGGACGTAAAGGATCGCATGGCCGAGCTCCGCAACCGTAGGTGGGACGATCTGCTTTCGGAGATCTCGCCATCCCACCAGGCCTACTGGCGCTTGGCGAGAGCTCTTAAATCAGAAACTGTCTCAGAGATGCCCCCACTAAACCGACCGAACCAAACTCCCGCGTTTGACGACATCGAAAAGGCCGAATGCCTCGCCGACAGCCTGGAAAGCCAGTGCTCCCCTTCCCGCGAACCCGTCGATCCAACCCACCTCGATATGGTGGACCGCGAAGTCGAATCCAGGGCACAGGTGCCCCCGTCCGATCCCCCGCTTGATCCGATTACGGCTCAGGAGGTTCATACCGCTATCAAAGGTCTTAAACAGAAAAAAGCCCCCGGCTCAGACGGAATTACCAACAAGGTTCTCAAATTGCTCCCTGCTCCCCTGATTTGCCTATTGGCATCTATTTTCAACACCGCAATGGCCAACTGCTCCTTTCCAGACGCCTGGAAGGAAGCAGTTGTCATAGGTATTCCCAAACCAGGTAAACCGCGCTCCGAACCCACCAGTTATCGCCCCATCAGTCTCCTCAAGACAATGGGGAAAGTCTACGAACGACTTCTCAATAATCGCCTCCATGGCATTGCCAAGTCCAAAGGTTTAATCCCTGACGTCCAGTTTGGCTTCAGACCCGGACACTCGTGCGTCCAGCAGGTGCACCGCATCACGGAACACATACTGGAGGGACTCAATTATTCGCGTAAGCCGATCCCCACAGGGGCGCTATTCTTCGACGTGGCGAAAGCGTTCGACAAAGTCTGGCACAACGGTTTGATATATAAGTTATACCAAATCGGGGTGCCGGATCGTCTCGTACTCATACTACGGGACTTCCTCAGGAATCGAACCTTTCGCTACCGCGTCGAGGGATCGCTCTCCTCCCCTCGCCAAATCAGAGCCGGAGTCCCCCAGGGCTCCGTCCTCTCGCCACTCCTCTTCTCGCTGTATACCAGCGACATCCCTCGCCATCCAAAGGTAGAACTCGCGCTATTTGCGGACGACACCGCTCTCTACACCTCTGATAGGAACAGGGCTCGTATCACCCGGATTCTCCAATCCGCCGCCACCGCCCTAGGCGAATGGTTTCGGAAGTGGAGAATCGAGGTGAACCCTGACAAAAGCGCCGCCATTCTCTTCGCTAGGGGTCGTGCCCCTGATACGACCACCCATGTTCGGAATAACATAGGGCAACTCTCACTTTTCGGCAGACCTATCCCTTGGGAGAACAAGGTCAAATATCTAGGAGTCACCCTTGATAGAGGTATGACCTTCGAGCCACACGTAAAACGCGTCCGCGACCGCGCAGCATTCATTCTCGGCCGGTTACACCCGATGCTAGGCAAGGGGAGTAAAATGTCACTTAGAAATAAGTTGACAATTTACAAAACTTGCATCCGTCCAATCCTCACGTACGCAAGCGTGACATTCGCGCACTCTTGCCACATTCGCCGCCTTCAGGTTATCCAAAATAGGTTCATGCGTAGAGCAACCGGTGCTCCATGGTACCTACGTAACGTAGACCTCCATCACGATTTGGAACTCCCCACGATCGCTCAATACATGAAGTTAGCGTCTCGACGCTTCTTCGAGCAAGCTCCCCACCACCCAAACCCTCTAGTAGCAAGCGCCGCCGCTTATTCGACTAACGGTTTACCGACATCCCGTCGACGACGTCGGCCTAGACACGTCCTAGACGACCCCGACGACGCCATCACGATCTCCATCGCCGAAGCCACTCCGCCACCCGATAGTAGTTCACACACAGCACCTTCATACCGCCCGCGCCGGCGCGGGCGGCGACCCGCTTCTGGCGCTTTCACGCGCTATCGGCGTATTCCAGGCCGCTTCTCCCCGACCCCTCCGTCCCCAGCGACGTCCTAAGCCGAGGTCCGTACCCACCTGGGTGCCCTTAGGCAGTCGCTTCTTATAGTAGTTTTTAAGTCCTCCTCTAGGCTGGAGCGCAGTTAGCGCTCGCCCCAAAAAACCCGGTGAAGCTGTAAAGGTCATTAGGACCAACAGCAATTATCAGTACGAAAAAAAAATGTGCCGCCAGCGTACCGGGGTCGTTCACCCCGGGCTTTGCATATATTAACACATCAAAATGTCTGTGTAACTGTTTATTTGTTTTGATCTACTAGTAGCTCCCAAGTTTGTGAATTTTTCGCGAACTTGGCGCAATGTTTACTTTGCTTTGATTGTTCCGCACCGTGCAGTGTCTGGTACAGTCACAGACAATGAGAACAAACATTGATAAAACGCTTTTTGATCATTGATAATGTTATGTTATCATCATCTAAAATAACATGATCACATTATCCTTAGTTTTAACTGGAACTATCGTATCATGGAATGTAACTATCGTACGAAGTAAGTAATCCGTTTGCTTGGTGCTATGGTACCCCCTAGGTCCGCTTGTCACCCTCTTGGATAAAAAAAGTAGTCTAGGGGCGGGCGTTAGTTCCTTCATGGGCCCGTACCATGTTAGGTCTGTAAGCCAAATAATTAATTATCTTCCAAAAACTCTATTGAATATGAAATAAAAAATATGTCGCTTTTAAAAAAAATTGTCGCAAAATGTTTCGTTTCGGCTTAATATAGTAAAGAGGCATACGGGTAGTCGATGAAGCGGGTTGTATTACGTCAATTACTTACTTACTGTATATATAATATTACACCGTGGTCCAAAATAACGTTGACCAAATTAAAAAGTTGAAATTTCAAAAATGGTAAGCTTTGTGATTTAATTTGTTTTCTATGATTGATTTCGCTTATCTTGGCCTCATTTTAACATTGATTCTTAGTTACTAAGTCCATGCCATGTCTTTAAACCGTGCATCTATAATAGTATTGCACGAGAGTGGAACACGACAGTGTGAGATAGTCAAGAGTCTTGACGTTAGTGGCCAGTTAGTTTCTTCAACGATTAAACGATTTGTATGGAGTTCGGGAACATTGCCGACCGTCCTGGGAGAGGAAGAAAAAGAACTGTTAGGACTTCTAGAACGCGGCATATCATAAAACTAGTAATCCACAGGTCAAGGTGAGAAAAATGGCTCGAGATCTCTCAATCAGTCGGTCTACAGTGCTGCGTATTGTTAAAGATGATCTCTTTAAAAAAGGCATAGGTACAAAATACGAAAAGTACAGCTTCTCACAGATAAAGATGAAATATTTTGTCTTGAGAGGTGTCGTTTGCTTAAGCGTCGCGCCGCTACTGAGAACTGGAAAAACATCGTGTTTTCAGACGAATTTTTTAAATTTATTTATGCCACTTACCGTCAAAATGACAGTATCTACTCAATCTGTTGACTTTCTTCTGAACGTCCCGGATCTGCTGCAGTAGATCCTCATCGTCAAAACGGGAAACCGTCATGGTATGGAACATTATTTGCTCTACAGGCAAGACACCCCTAGTTTTTGTAGAAAAGGGTATCAGAATTAAGTAAAACAACTACAGACGAGACATTCTTGAGGCTGTTTTTCTTCCTTGGAGCCAACAGCATTTTGGAAATCAAACGTGGATATTCCAACAAGATTCTGTTCCATCTCACAGGAATCTTGTGAACCTGAGGAGGAAAAAGTAAGGGGATCTCCACAATAGTACGTCGGGGGTTTATTAAATTTATAATTTGGAGTTATTGTTTCGAGCATCCGTCGGTGTCGAATTTCGTAATTCGTTCTTACGATCGCTTGTAGGGGGTTACTATAGAAACCCTACCTACATCCGTACAAAAATTATAAGGAACAATGGCGACGTTCCATAAGTTTTGAGGCCCAGGGCGTTTATTCCAAAAAACATGTTCTACAAATTCTTCATTCCCGACTTCATTCTTTTTGATTTCTAATAATGTACGACTTGTATGTACTAACTTAGCATAAATATTTAAAATGACACATATATCATTAATGAAGAGGAATGAGTTAGAGCTGGCTTCTTTTTCATTTCTTAGGAAAATATTTCTTTATAAGGCAGCAAAAGGCAAACAAAAAGAGATGACTAGTATGTGACAGTGAGTCACACTCACGCATCAAGCTTCACCTTTTGTTTGTTTGACGTTTTCACTGGAATTATGAAGAGACTGTCGCGAGTGCCTTCTGCGGTACAGATCAGACCAGACAGAACTCGGAACACCAGCTCACTTCTTACAAATAAAGAAAATGATTCGTATTCAAAGACATACAAATACAGATTACGTAATTTATTTACAAACTTTTCACAGTTGTATTTTTAGGGTTCCGTTCCAAAATGGTAAAAAAGGAGCCCTTATTTATTATTATTTAGCGACAGCGATTCGGCAGACAAAGCCGAGTCCCTTTGTAGTATCGCCGCGAGAATACAAGTAGGTACAATCTGTACGCCCTTAGAGTCCCGGTCTGGTTTTCTTTGATCCTTTGAAAAGGGACTTCGCTTTCATTTTTGTGCGCCAACAGTTAATTTTCTTATTTTTATTCAAAAAACCTCCAGAGTTTATGCTTGGCTGATGAATTGCGGTTCGTGATTGCGATGGTATTGCAAAAAAAAACCGCAGAATCCAGGAATGCTATAAGATTTAAATTTTAATTCGCGTCGAAGTTTGCTCTAAAGAAAGCTACAAGTTGTAAGTATATTTTTTAAAGCGGGCGTTTACTCACGCCATGTTTGAGTCGTAATTGCGTTTTTTTTCGAACTTTCGCGGGAACTTGTACTTAATCTAAGAGAAATACACGACCTAAAAGAAAATTAACAACAGTATTTAAAAACCTAATTCATATGTAGATTCTAAACGGGAAATGTAGAGTACAAAGCGCCAACAAAGCGCCAGTTACTTTCAAATTAATGATTTATATTTATTGACGATACCTAAATGGTGGTAAAGTTAATTCGTAGTTCAAGTGAAGTATTTTAATTGAGAACTTGTGTTACTTAAAAAACATATAGATTTAAAAAAAAAAGGATGATTTACTCCTTGTCACGTACTTAGAGCTACACATAAACGTAAGTGTACTACGTATAAAAAAAGGATGATTTACTCCTTGTCACGTACTTAGAGCTACACATAAACGTAAGTGTACTACGTATAAAAAAAGGATGCTTTACTCCTTGTCACGTACTTAGAGCTACACATAAACGTAAGTGTACTACGTATAAAAAAAGGATGATTTACTCCTTGTCACGTACTTAGAGCTACACATAAACGTAAGTGTACTACGTATAAAATTATATACCTACTGACCCTTAATTGCGTGTTATTAAAAAGCATCTTGGACCGCACCGCAGTCCGCCGAGAACTTAGGCCGCAACTGTCTTAGCCCCGTGAAAGCCAATTGCGGGCAATTTTCTGAATCGTACGATACGTGGGTACGATGCAAGCCGGTCGCCTCGTCTCGTGTGCTATATTATATCCTACCTAATAATACGTACCTACATGCTACAGCTTCGCCCACTGTACCTCGTCCCTCAACTAAAGACTAGCTTTTGTAAACAACTAAACAGATATACGACCGCACATAGACTTTACACAAAGGTTTTAACACAAAGGTCATTCAAACAATACAGTGTTTGAAAAAGTGCAGAAAATTTAAATTAAAAAGGTACGTTCCAAAATGTAAACGACATGATCGTAAGATACTCATCCCATTCTTTTAGAAGCTAAGACTTATGGTCGTCATCTCATGGAAAAATAAATATTCAAATTCAAGAAATACTGTTAGAATCTCTATTATTTAAAAAAGGCCATGACGCTGACAAATCATCACTCCATTTTGAAGACTGTTTCGAAATTCGAACATTAAAAATGGTGTCTAAATACGGCGACAGGCGTGAAAATGCGTCCAAATCATAGACAATTTTTCTTTTCTACGTGTCCAAATTAATGACTCGAAAGCGAAATACACTAATGAGGTAGTTCGTCATTTTAAACCAAGTATCGTTTACTGGTAAAAATATTAACCTGCTTTTTGTTGAATGTATGGCATGTAGGTATAACCATATCGGTTGAATGCTAATGGCTGATCATTATCCGAACAATGAGTACAAATTAATGAGTCCATTTGCACCACATCTCATTTTAATTAATTGAACACAAATTTTAAAATTCGTGTTTTTAACGTAACACATACTTTACTGCATGTAATAAATACAATAAAATTGATCGTAGTAGGGGCCTAGGGCGGTCCAAAAATTGTTAGTCGACGGCTTGTTATCAACCTCATTGTTTTACTTTTATTAATCTGTGGAGGATAATAAAGATGACCTTAGCCCGGGGCCACCACCAACGGCAGTCACTCAAGAAAACGTCATCAGGGTGGAGTGGCTAATAAAGGAATGTCGCAACATTACCAAGCGCGAGATTCAGGATGAATTGAAGATTGGATCAGAGGCAGTTTCCACCATTTTACATGACCATCTTAAAGTTAAGAAGGTTGCATCGTGATGGATACCCCAGTCTCTCACAGAAGAGAAGAAAGTCCGGCGTGTAGACTGGTGCCAGTTTAATTTATAAATTTGACGGAGGTAGCTCACAACATCTGACCTACATCTTGACTTCCGATGAATCTTGGATATACAGCTACGACCCGCTTACGACAGCAAACAGCAATCGACAGAATGGGTCTTTGAAGAAGGTCGTTCACGGTCGAAGCATCAAGAAAAAAATGGTTGCCCTTTTTTCCGTCGTAGTAGCCCTGTAGCCGTAATTCCCCTAAAATATCGAAAAACAGTTAATAGCCAATGGTATAGCGAGGTTTGCCTGCCGCAAGCCTTCCAGGAGTTGAGTGACGATCATCCGAGGAGCTCACACGCCCGCCAGAACCATGGACTTTTTAATCCATTCGGGCGTGCAATTGCTACCACACCCCCCTACAGTTCTGACTTGACACCGTGTGATCTTTTTTTGTTCCCCACGTTGAAGGAATCTCCGCGGGAAAAGAAATTTACGACTGCGGACGAAGCAGTACACCGATTTAGGCGGCTTTTTTTCGACCGCTTGAACCGTTTTTCACATATTTTGAAAGTTAGTTCAGTCGAATGCATAAGTGCATTGTTGCCGCAGGGGAATACTTTGAAAAGTTGTAAATAAACATTTGTAATATTTCTTTTATTTTCTATTTGACTATAACATACTGGACCGACCCATGTAAGTACTCGTAGCTATAAAATAATGCACGACTACAACGATGTGCAACGTAAATTAAAACAGTGTATATAAGAAAAACATGATTAAAGCAGAATAAGGCAGATGACTCAATAGCGGGGAGCCTTTCAGGTGGGACCGCTTGTACTTCTAGCTTGGGTCTGTCGATAAGCTATCTGCCTGTACGAGATAGCAGCAGGGAGAGACTACGCCCTGCAGCTCTGCGGGATTATACGCATTGTAGACAGTGTCCTGCAGCCAGTGCCACTAACTCGCACTACAATTTAATCCTAGTTTAACCGACGATAGATTAACTAAAACACACCTACAGCAATTAGTAGGGAGCCATTCCGTCGCGTGTTTTAAGATAAATTAACAATTCGATTGTTACATCTGAAACCACGAGCGAGTGTTGTTTCTAATAAGGTTTATTGTCGAATAACTATTATAATTTAGTTAATAGTGTAGGAAAGCGCTATGTGAGGACATGGAATGACGTAACGTCAGTTGTAAGAAAGGGAAAAGGGAAGATCTTCCACCAGGCGGGGTGTTGTGCCTGGTGACCAGGTGTCCTGGTCCAACTATGGATGTTTGGAATTCGTATTATATACGAAGTCCCAGGAAAATTTCGATAGCGCGTTCTACGCCGATGTGAGTAGGTACTGTATCGTAGTGGCGCGCGTCGTGCGTCGCCACAATACTTTAGTAAATCCCCCATTAAGGAGCTGTGCCACCGGGCGCGCCTGCGGGGGCGGTGCGGCAATCTGCCGCTACGATCGACGCCAGTCGCAGGTATGTAGCCGCCCTTATCTGCGCTGCGTTCGGTTCAAGTTTGTAAGGATGTAATTTGTAACTATTCGCGTTGGATATAGTATAGTAGAGGAAATAGATGATTTGCTTTCTCAAGCTGGAACCAATTATGGGACGGGGTGCCAGGGGGAGTTCGAGAGGAGTAGGTACACGTAGGTATGGCTGGTTGTCAGCATACCTTGACCCCGACAGTATCTGATGTTTTGATTGCAGAACATAGTCGAGTATAAATCTCGTAGGGCGCGTGACATGCCCAATCGCACTTGCCGTGCGTGCGCGCCGAATTGGCGACACAATGCGTTTTGAAATGTAATGATCTCGATCTGCGTGTTGCCTCAAGCCGTGCCGGTAATGCAACCGAGGTGCCGCGCAAAGGTCGAAATTTAAATTTGAAAAGGTAAAGATTTAAATCGTTATTATGCAAAATTTACAGTGATTCCAATGGTGAAACAGACCCGATTTCTCCATGAGCCACAATTCCTTTATTTTCTATACTTAACTTCCTATTATATTAATAACTCGCAAAGTAACAGAGAACAAGCAAATCAGAGTGTTGTAATTGTAATTTCGTTGGCTTGATCTGACTTTTTGACCCTTTAAAAAAACGGATTTCTTTTTTTTTTTTCCCTTCCTTTCCTTTCCTTTTTGTTAGTAAGAACTAACATATCTGCATGCCCAAAGGTCAGCTGGCAGAGAATGCCGCAAGGCATTAAGCTCACCTGTACATAAAAGTGTTATATAATAAAATAAAAAAAACGAAGGTTGAATTTTCTCTAAAAAATATTTTAATAAATGTGTACAGCAAAGTGTATACAGCATATTCAGGTGTATGTATCGGAAATGAATGAAACAGCCATCGACCAGTGGTTCTCAATACTTGGCGCGCAAGAACAATGACCGCTAGGAAGCTAACAAAAAAAATACATTTGCATAATAAAAAACTTTTGTTAGTCAGTCCCTTATACAGTTAGACTCCCACAGACTCGTAACCCAGACGGCTCACAGACCACTTCCAACTCTGATCCACCGTCGATAAAGCTCGTTATGCGAAGCAAACTGCGTCGAACTTACGCCGTTTTTGTGCAAAATATTGTAAGAAGTATAATATCTTTAGGTCGAGTAAGTTTTTCAGCATTGCGCAAATTGTGATTCTGCGTGTGCGGCCTACGGTGTGTTTTCGTATGTACTCGTGTACAGTGGGACGTACGTAATGTATGGTAGTTTTCATTCACTGCCGACACATGCGGACAATGAGTCAAGCCCGTCGAAGGGATTCATGGGGTTTTATGTTATGACGTTTTTTATGCGAGATCTTTTGACCTTTGGAACAAAGATTTACGGATCCTCTGAGTTAGATCAATCATTTCGTATTGGGATATGATATCCTTCATATATTTTGTCTGTTGTTCACATTTTCAGAGCTGTATGAGCGAAAATAGTGACGTATGAAGAGGGAGTTGTAATGTCGGTCGACTGCACATAATATGTATTTATCGTCTACCAATTAATCACAATACATAATTATAAATTAATATACATAATTGTAGAGTTAATAAGTAAGTGAATTGGATAAACATACACACCCTTACATACACTCCCACCCCCAAACACACCCTAACACCCTAACACACACCCTTTCATACATTCACACGTCTTCGGGTATTATATATATATATATATATATATATATATATATATATATATATATATATATATATATATATATATATATATATATATATATATATATATATATATATATATATATATATATATATATATATATATATATATATATATATATATATAATAATAATAATAAATTGTAATTTGAGACTATTAGAGCTTGGTATTCGGTAGGGGGCGGTATTTGTCCCATGGATAGCTACCAAGTTGTCTATGGGACAACCGTTGCTGACCGTTATTGAATACCTTCTTTTTGGGAAAGCACTGTCTCCCAAGATACAGGTTCGCCTAGTTTGGGAGTCAGGGTATTGTTCGATTTACTAATTTGTGATGTTTTCAATAAATATAATTTAATTTAATTTATTTATTGTATTGTAGTGAAGAAAGTATTCAATTTGATTCTTCTGCTTTCAAAGACAAGGAAATAAAACAACAAACTTAAATAATAATGAACGGTTTTGTTGCGGAGCACTTGTACATTATTCCCATCCATTCTCGGCGACAAACGCGTAATTGACATTTCTCAACTTCCTCCCCGCCCACCGTACATGTCGCAGCGCCATATATTCTAACAATAAAAGTAATTCGCGCAGGCTTTTCCAAATGCTGTATTTTTTTTTCTAATATACCAACAAGTCGGGCTAAATCCCCGCCCGGCCGTGACGTCATAAACGGGCGAACATGGCCGCCGGACTGCCCCGTGAACCGGATATTACCGGATTTGTTCGTAAAATGAAACAACGGAGCGTTAGCACCTCGCAACCGGGCTGTTAGTGCTTTTGTTTGGAATGTTGTACAAATGTAGTTTAATTGAACCCTTAAATGTTTCAAAATGATATTCTGTTGCAAATGCTCCATTATTGTTTCCAACCGGGTAACATTAGCTTTGTTGTTAACACATACATAATTCAAACTAATATCATGGTTCGTCTATCTATGTATCATCTCAATAGAACAAGTAAACGATGACATCGTTAATTCACATTTCATTGTTTTCGTATCGAACCCCTTCAGTGGCGTATGCCGACGCGTGACCGACTGTACCTACCCGCAGGCTGTACTGATAAGGCAGAGTTGATTAGATAGAATAGAACCAGTTCGGGCGCCGGTGTATCGGCAGCGACAATTTGTATGTCCGTGCGTCCCACGCGACTCGAACCTGCACCGCCGACGCCCAGGCGAAACTGGAAACGTGCCAATTTGTGACTCAACCGGCGGAGCGGGGTTCGATTCCCGCCGTGAGAAGTTTCTACCACGAGTGGCTCGCGGAATAACAAATAATTTTAATTTATAGATAACGGGACTCTTTGCGGTAACTGCGGAATGTTAAACCTGGGTGTCGTTTTGTCGAGTGCATGCGACTTGCGACTGCGATAAGCTTACCGAAGACGGACTTTTAATTAAGTAAAGAGGGAATGAAGAAAGGTTCCGACGGGAAGCGGTCGGCCTTACCCGTGCCTCGAGATCGTGCCTATGCCGGCACGAAACGCACTGCTCTGCAGTTGAGAGGTGCGAAGGCTTCTGTAAAACGAAAAGAGTGGTAACGGCTCCAAAGTCGATGGCGTGTAGAGTTGTAGTTGTAGAGGACAAAACCACTGGATGAAAGGAAAATAATTACCTCCCCCTGTTGGGACTTGCCCGGTTGTTCATCACGGAGGAGCTGAATCTCAAGGCGCAAAGACATACTCGTAGACGTGTACTTACTCACCTTTATAAGGGCCTTAACTAAAACTTCTCAGTCACTTAGGTACCAAATGGTCAGAGTTCTGTTGCATTATAGCTCAGGGCTCTCTTTACTGGCGATAACATCGTCTTTGCTTAGCCTAAGCCATAGCTTATGTAAACTAATTACTTTTACAGTGACTCCTTGTATTAGGAACGTACAACGGACGCGAAATAAATGGTGGTATGTGTCTGAATCGAATCCGAAATGATATGATGATCGATCCGGCATAGAATATAGAACAAATGTTATCGACATAGCTCATAAAATTCGAGACGAGATTCGGTAGACGAGTTCTGGAGTGGAGAACGCGTTTGAGCAAACGTAGTGTGGGACGATCTCCTGCTAGATGGAGCAGGTGACTGGCAGGTGGTGGCGCAAGGTGGCCGGCAACGATTGGATGAGAAGAGCCGAAGATCGGGCTCTATGGCACGCCCTGGGAGAGGCCTATGTCCAGCAATGGACTAGAGTGGGCTCCTGATGAATATGATATTCCTGTATTATGCAGAGGAAGGAACCTCTTCTCATATAAAAATAGTGACTATATAACAGAGTAACTAACCCAAAAGATTATGATTCCTTGACATCATACGAATGTGTCATATGAGTAAAAGTGACAAAAGTGTATTGTAGACCCTGACGTGTTCACCACTGTACAAGACATCCTTGCCTCTTGTAGGTGCATTGCTTCTTGTAATTCTTTTACGAGTAATAACGTACCTATAATAGCATTCCGTGTATAAAAACCTAGCTCATAGGGCAAGGTACAGCATACCGAACTAGTTTTTCTCCTGTTTCACAGTTACGTACAGTCAGACAGGTCTACCCGTCTAAAACAACATTCAAATCGACTGCTAGTTAGAAAAACTCCGTAGTGTGTACTCTCGGCCACCCCTACTCGTCTCTGCTCTTCAGGTACCTGGTGGTACTGAGCTATACGACCAGTACCCGATTCAGTGTAGAACGTCTGTCAACAAAACACAGAACAGGCCGCTCTATGCACGTTTTCTGGAGACACGTTAGACCTAGCGTTGGTCATGGTTGATTTCCCCGAGGTTCGGTATTCGCCTACGCACTTCAGTCCACCGACTTTTGTTATTAAATGACTAACCCATTTCCATTTTCGCTGTTCCACTGACCAGGCACTAAGTAAATCAAGTTATACTCTGTGGAACTATGTTAAATTAGTTATAGCGACAAAGTACTAAAAGGAGTTGTGTTGACCACTTTTTGTTTATATAGCCTAGGGCCCCAGTGTACTCGTACAGCCCGACGTGGTGACCACTGTAAGTACATTAAAATACCAGTAAGCACCAGACTCCATTAGAGACTCCGCTCGCGCCATTACGCTGCGAGATGGCGAAGCACACAAACGGTAACTATTGTGTAGAGCACAATGTGTGCAACTGATGCTCGTAATTGCTTCCCGATAGCCCTTATCTAGGGGCTCCGTATTGCCGTTAAGGCGACGACATTCGCCCGAGATATGCACCTTCACATCCTGTTTGTTTACGATGGGTCTACGTTTAATTTTTCCTTTGTCGATCTTCTGAAAATATATATAATAATGTTAACATCTAAGTGGTTATAACACTAATTTAGATGAATTGCGTTACTTATTTTAGGCTAATTACTGTCGGTATATGCATTTATTATTATAGACGTTTTAGACATTCTTATCATAAGACGAGACTTTAATCTCCATTATAATCGCTAAGGTTCATAAAGTGAAAGTACCATAACTACAATTTATCTAAAATTACCTATACGTCACTCTAATTAATATGGCTAGAACTTAAGTATAGAATACACACACAATAAAAGACGTAGCAAAAGCACTAGACCGCGTGTGCCCTTCGTGCCCGTATGCATGCACGACGAGGAGCTGTAGGTGGCTGCAGAGGCAGGCGGAGTAGAGACTGTATAAGAAAGGCATCTTCATGGAATCAGAGAACACATAAGCGAAGGTATTGCTCAAAATCAAAACATAGGCATTTCACATTAGTACCTTAATAAGCGCTCGATGTAGGTAGTCGTACATGTAGGTTATCCTATAAGGTAAACGTAATATTCCGCACTTAAGGCCCGCCACATGACGCGATGCACTCTCGCCCTCATCGCGTGAGTGACGCCACGTTCTCTTTGAGTCCGCGGACGTGTCGCGGAAATCGCGCCTGTTATTAACTCGTCTCTATGTCTACACTACATTTACTGTGACTACTACTACACCTGTACTGTAGTCCCTGAACACACGACACTTTTCCTTTATTATGTATTGCGTGGCGACCTCGACGTGTGTACATGGTAGAGCGTCGTCACACGGACGGTTTTAATATTGTTTTAGTTTCCTCATAGTGGAATAATAAAAAGTAGAAATCGAAAGAAAAAAGTCAAAAGTGACTGCTTCGATTAACCGTTATTTGCCCCAAAATACCGAATAATTACGTTTTGTTTGCGTGAAAAGTACCCTCAATCTTCTATATATAATACTTCTAAAGATATATTATTTGTTATCCCAAAAGCCCCAAAAGGGAAGGCTGAGCCATGCGCTAGACATTTTCTCTGCCTACCTAGATCACTTTATTAGACTGATTCCATCAAGATCTCGATATGGATTTTTTCTTTCGCCGAAACATTCTTACTCCTTAGTGGTCATAGCAACGTTGGCCCCTTAACCGCAGGTCGCTGACCCCATCATCTCGATAATGACCCGCGCACACTACACGGGCGGCGTGAATGCGCTCTTGTGTGCGCCTGCACGTCTGCGCCGACCTTGCGCTTGCGCTCTATTTCTAATTATTTGTTTACGTTCCGCACTCAAATGTTTACTCGACGGAAATTTGGTTAATGTACCCTTTTTGGCGTTGTCGGATAGTATTTTTTCTGGAATACCGAATATACATTTTTTTTTCTGACAAGAGACTGTACATGTACAATTGGTACCTTTTAGGAGTGGTCCACCACAATGCTAAAAGGTGGAAATTTCGTTGGACGGAATCGATTCAGTTAAAACGTTTTCATCAACCAGTTGGACATTGCGGTTGTACCACGGGGAACTACCCGTCCCGAGCACTATAGCCATTATTCGAACGAGAATGCTGTATGTTTCTGCTGCCTTGTCACAGCCTCGTCGCCGGGTTGGCGTCCACCGGGGCTCCGACCGGACTTGTCTGTATGGTGGTGACGGCGGGCACACTCAGCGACACGGTCGCTGAGTGTGCCCGCACGTTGATGACGTCACGGGCTGACGTGTCGGTCACACGCACCCGCACCCAACTGCACTTACAAGAGACATATCAATGTGATCTCAACTGGTTCCGGATACAAGAAGCTGGATCTTGACATTTTAACAATGTTGGTTTGTTATCGTCCTAGGTCCTAGTAAAGCACAATTGAATAGAAATTCTACATACCTGCTGTCTTTCATCATGAATTCTGCCCGTTTTGTTCCTCAACAGATATTCGAATGCCATAAATAAAGGTCTTCTTCCAAGGGGTGTGATAAGACGTAATATAAAAGTAAACTATGCTCTATAAACAGTATCAGAGCTTGCTGGGGCAATACACATCAAACCACATGATAGAGGCGCGGGGGTCCCTCGGGCCGCCGCTCCAGACCCGTAAAAAGCATCTTTTCTCCTTCAAATAATACGAACCCGTATAATCTCACGGTCCGCTTGTTCTGCCCCCTTCACACTGACTATGCCCTGAATCTATGATACAGCGCTGAAAACTCGTTGTTTATGTTCATGAGTGGTTGTCACAAGGTCTCGAGGCACTCTGAGCTTCATTTGCCTTAAAAATAATATAAGTATAGTATTTACTTTCACGATTGCGAGAGTCTTTTATGTACACATTTTCTCCTTAATATTATTTCTTACTGTGTACTAACTTTATTTTTAATAACGGAATAAAAAAAATTAATGTCATGTTGAATGGTTTCAAAGAGAAAAACCTTTAAAAATACTGCTTCAAACATTTCACTGCCTTATAAAATGCTATTAGCATTTTTAATAAGAAGTTTTTTAATTTACCAGGCGGTAGTGGTGACTAAATTATGGAAGTAAAACCTATTCAGTACTATTTTTTTATTTGGTCTCTAAACATGTTTGCAAAGCATCCTTTTTTATAAGAATGCGGTCTGTTATCTTATTGTGGATCTAGTGTCCGGTGCGGGTGCAGACCGGCAGCGGGGTCGGCCGGCCGGAGTCCCCGGAGGACCGGCTATCCGGCGAAAAAATCTCACCGAGAACGCTTGTAAAAAAGCGTAGTTTAGCAGGGAGTTATTAAGTATACCTAAGTAGTTTTTTTGCTGTCATCAAAGATATCTGTTTAGACTAAACGTAGGGAAAGTGAAGCATTATTTTTAGAATCCATTGTCATCTTGGATAAAATCTCAAACATACCGCTTCTGATCATAACCGTACCTATTTGGTTTGACATGTATTACGTGGCTGTCAGTTTCCCGTAGAAATATGGAAAACATGCACCTTCGTCAAATCGAGGTACCTACACACACACACATACATTCACACACCCGCACGTGTCATTCGTTTTCATGTGAGGGTCGCATTAATATTTCTGAGATTTACCTATACGAGTATATTGAACATTGTGCTACGCGACGACCGTACCGGTTGTTTTGTAAAATTATGTTAGTTTAGTTTGCTAAATGAACTGCTTTTGTTTTATATATGGTACGGTACCTAGTTGCTGAATCCCTTTAAAATATGTTCTCTTCTCTACATCAATGGTGACTAACTACCCCGCAATAAGTAACTATACCGAATGCGATCGAAAGATAGCACCGTATTATGTAGAATAGGGCTCACCCGGACAAGATGGCGGCCGGTCCGGGTATCGTGCGACCGATCTGCGGCGGTCGCACGTGTTATTAACTTAGGCACACATTTCATGTCCTTCGCAAACTTTATTCAAGGGAGATAATGGCGCGAGCGGCAACTCAGTAATAATTCAAACAATTTTTCTGTTCTACATTTCAGTTATCTTCACTATTTTATCTTTTGAGATTCTTAGAGATGTTCTGTGGGGATAACGATTATAATTTACGGGTAAGTATCGTTTGAGGAGGAGGAGGTTCGGTCTTTATATTCATCTAAATCGACATAGGTAAAACAAAATAAATACTTAATTATGCACATAATTAAGTATTTTATGCCGATTATATTATTATATGATTCTGCGTTCTGCGTACAACACGATCGTACTCCGAATTTATTTTACATTCTTTAACGAAACGAATAATTCCGGACTATGTATAGTTTATGTCGTGACTAAAACACTGCATGTAGTTTAAATCCGTCTGTGTATCTGTAGTATGCATCTCACGAACCGGACGCAGTGTGAAATGTCCCGTCGCTTGTGAGCCCCTGGAGAGTCCAGCTCTCTACTGCGAACTGTGGATATATACCACTAATAAATTTAATAACATCGAATACTTGCATCGGAATTTATCAGTTTTGTGCACTTCTGATATTGTTCTAAAATATTATTGTTTATGTTTTCCAAATTTCGATGTATTAAATTTCTTGTAAAAGGTTTACAATATGAATTAAAAATAAAAGTTAGTCGGGGCCAGTTAACCGATTCCGACTCCGCCGCGTACCTACCAATCATCTTGTTAACTTCAGTTTAGTTTCTTAATTACCTACGATCCACTATTTCCTTTCCAATCTACCAATATAGATCGGTAGAGTACAGTCTTAAACATAATACATACCTATGTGTACGATAATCAATCTGTAATATAAGTACGCTATTTGTCATTTTATTATCTAAGTAATAGAGTATAAGTTCTTTACTCGTATTAGGAAATTACGTAGGTGTTGTCCTTTCGACGCAGAACGCCAAAAACGCAAAACGCCAAAAACGAAAATTTGTACGCAAAAAGCCAAATTCGCAAAATGCCAAAAGTAATATACGCGAAATGCCAAATACGCGAAATGCCAAATACGCATAATGCCTACCTACTTATCTTTTGTTCGTTGTAATTAGTTCGAAATGGTTGTACCTACATTTAGGTATAAAGAAACATTTTAACAGATCCAATCTAAAATATTAACAGATCGAATCGCGTCTTCGCTATCTCTAACCAAAAGCATTCAATTGCATTGGTCTCGAGAGTTTTTTTGAATTTTCAAATTAAAATCTACTGAACTAGATTGAAAATGGCGATCAAACGCAAACGTTTCCTAGAAAATTAATCTACTCGTAGCCCAGTGCCACACCGAGAAACCGCGGACGCGGATTAACTCTCTAACGAATTGGAAATCTCCTTTTGAAATAGAATAGCAACGGGGAATCAAAATTCACTTTTCCTTCTTACAGCATAGGTAGGCACCACAGCATTGTCCAATTTCCCCGACAATATTAGTCTCGTGTTTTGGGAATTGGGAATCGGGTAGGAGTCTCGCGTGTGATCCGTCACACACGGCGAGGCGGAATCTTAAGAAGGTGCCCAGGATTACGCTCTCGTGATGGAAGTGGCCTGGGAATTTTACTCATTTTTTTTACTAAAAACCCAATTTAAATTTTATGTGGAATCCTACATTTTTTTACAAATTTAATACTGTCATACCCAGGGGCGTTAATAAATATTTTTGACGTAAAATGTATTGTCCGCTTCGTGTTAATTAAAACTGAAAGGCCGGGAAGTCCGGTGTGATGAAATTTGAAATTCAATGTTTTAAAAATAACAATGAACAAAACAAGAATCGATAGTTAGTTATGATAACAGCTGGAAATGGATTTAAATCCCTGAACCTGTATCTCAAACAAATGCATAATAAGTAGGTATGAATGTTGTAGTTGTAGTACCTATAAGTGCCCTGGTATACCTACATAGTTTTATATCAAGTGTCATTGTCGCTTTATAGAGATACATTCTCACCATTGATGGTGGTCAAATGGTGTTACCGTGACGTGTCATCGGATCTATCAAATCAATCGATGTGGATGTGAAGAGGGATACCGGTCGAACAATTCGATCGACAACCGAGGATCTATTTAATTCCTCAGTATAATTCAACACACTCGTCCCAACTCCCAACCTCAATTATGTTTGAACCAACAGAGCGTTTCTTCATTTTTTTTTATTTACACCTGAACCCGCATTTGACCTCAATCTCTGATGATAAGTGACGATGAGACCGAAGATAGAGCACACGGGTTTAGTAAGTAGGCTCTTCTGTAACCACTGACGAAACACATCAACGCCGAAGCGAAGACATTTAATGATAGACATTACATAGAATGGTCGTTAGCCAGGCGGACCCTGAAGACCCCTTCAGGGTCCTTCCACCAGCCAGCAAGCATAACTTTTTATACGAGTATGTCCTTTAAATCAGGTCTAGTCTAGATGGATAATGTGTTTTGTTATTGTTAAAATCATCTAGCACGCCTTAGTTCGGCGTTCTCCCCCGACGAGTGCCGACGGCGCGTAATGTGTCTCGATTTGCCGTTTTTGGGCTTTTAATGCTGATCAGGAGCCTATCGGCTACCCCACTACCCAGGTGGGTAGTACGAGTTTTATTTTCATACGATAGAAAGTCATACTACACTATTTTTGCAATGAAATTAATTCGTGAATTCTAGAAACAATGTGATCTGTGTCCTACATATCAGAACCGCCACTAGTTTATGTTCCTGCTAAACCAGGCCTCACAAATAACCCTAGAATATATAGGGTGGGCCATGAATTAGTTAACAATTGAAAAAATCATATAAAGAAAACCATTTGACATATTTTTAAAATTGTTTATTTACAAGAAAGTTAGTTATTTGGAATTTATTTTTTAAAAATAACATCATCTAAATGACCACCGTTTCGATTTTTGCACTCTTCTAAGCGAACACCGAAATTTTCGAATACTCGTCGACAAAGAGACCGCGAGATCGCTGACATTTCTTCACTAATGTCAGCGATCCAGATTTAAGATTTAACGCCAGCAGACTTCTTTTTATGGGGTTATTTGAAGAGTCGTGTTTACACCCATAAACCAAAAACACTACGTGAACTAAAGGAAAAAATTAGTGAAGAAATGTCAGCGATCTCGCGGTCTCTTTGTCGACGAGTATTCGAAAATTTCGGTGTTCGCTTAGAAGAGTGCAAAAATCGAAACGGTGGTCATTTAGATGATGTTATTTTTAAAAAATAAATTCCAAATAACTAACTTTCTTGTAAATAAACAATTTTAAAAATATGTCAAATGGTTTTCTTTATATGATTTTTTCAATTGTTAACTAATTCATGGCCCACCCTATATTTTAAAGAATTCAATATTAATTCTAGTAACATTGGGTATTTGACGTTTTTTTATTGCATCAATCAACTTAAATGTGTCCATTTAAGTTGATTGATGTCTCCTGAAGATGGATCTGAAATCCGTTTATCGATATAGTATAAATATCACAGTAGATAAATATCGAAAAATGGCGGATATCGAAAGACGGGACTTTTGCCTATTCTCGCATCTTCGATATTTATCGAGTCCTAGCGATCTACATGCAACGAGTGGTCGATATTTTAATCGATCGCTAATGAAGGCGATATTTATAGTCGACATGTGAGATGGGATATTTATCGAGTTTCGATATTATATCCCGTTTTTGAGAATTGGCCTCCTGCTTGTATAGCGCTACATAACAGTGACGTCACAATTATCTATTGCCGTCTCTTTCTACCGTCTGATTTTTGAATGTCTGTAGCTATTTTATTTCTCAACGGATTTTAATTCTGTTTTCACATTTGATCACTATTTGTCTATTTTCTTATTTTTATGAAATGTATTTAAAATTTGATACTGTCAAATACCCTATTATAAATTGTGACGAAAATGCTACATAAATTAGGTAGGTAAGGACTTGTATTTTTTTGAGATACATTTATTCGAACTAACTGCGGTATTTTTTTACTTTTATTTAAAAAAAATAGTACCTGCAATGTTATTTTGTTAATTGCGTCTGCATCTACGTTAAATATGAATTTCAAATCTATTCGAATTTTACCGATTTTGATTAACAGCTATGATTAGAAATGTAGAGTTCATGTTTTCTACTATAGCTTTCCTACATCTTACGCATTCTTAGGTTTTATAAGCGTCGTACAATCTTACAAACCCACGTAGAGTTCGCGGACGTCTGTCTAGGCACTCTTGAAGCGGCCCTGCCCTAGCGGGTTGCTATGCAGGTAACCCTAGCCGGGCGGCAAGGCTGCGGGCGCTGCAAGGTCACTGCCGCGCACCGCGACTGGCGGCGCCGGCGCAGGTTTACCCTACCTGGTATTACATACTAGGTAGGTGCTAGGTGGTTAAGCAATTTTTAGGTACGATGTATCATGCAATGTTTCCGGTAGTATACTCGTATAAGGTATGGAAGAGTGGAGACAGGCAATAAACGAAGCGTTTCGGACGATTAAAGATAAACCACGTAATGTTGTACCATACCTGCCGATTAGTAGTCGTTTTATTAAGGCTGTTTGACGTAAAACCCGTACTAAACTAAACCCAGATCTCAAAAAGGAAAAAGAAGAATGGAAAAATAACTCCGCGGTAGGAACGTTCTTTATCTCAAAAGTTACCGCGAGTTTTTATTTTAGTTGGGAGTAGAGAACAGAAAAATCATTTATATTTATACTCTGGGAAACTTTAAGAAGGAAAGGGAAGTTTATGTAATAAACTTCTAGAGGGGGTAAAGAAGGGTAACGGAGCTGAAATTTGACACATGCTTTATTTGAAACAAACCTTAATTAGGGTCGAATGTACGTAGCTATGATACTATAGAAGACAGTGATAATTCCTTATATCGTCTTCCTTTCATCTTTCTTAGTTGGTCCTTAATGTACCCTACGTAGAAGTATAAAGGTGATAGGTCGATATGCTTGGGGGGATCTTCTAGATAACCATCCCGGGCGGCTCGTGATCTCAGAAACTCATAGCCACGTGATTACTACCCAACTTTTCTTAGGTCCACCCCTATTCAACAGCGCTTTCTCTATATTTTTCTGTCAATACTCTACTGAACGTGTTGTGCTGTAAGTTGTAACGTATTGTATCGTCAATTACAGCGCGTGCGCACATTCACGCAGTCTCTGGAGGAGCTGACGTCGCGCGTTCAATCGGCGGAGGCGGCGCGTGCGGCATGGCGCGGGCCAGGCGACGCGCGAGACGCTCGCGCGCAGCTTGATGCGGTGTCGCGCGCACGCGCACAGCTCCCGCCGCTGCGCCGCCTGGCCGACGAGCTGCACGCGCAGGCGCAGTCGCTCGCCAGGGACAAGATACAGCTGCCCGACCATCTGCTGGCGCGACTTGATGACTTGAATACACGGTGAGTTGTATTCAAGCTTCGATCGCCAGATGGAAGATCGACTGACATTACATACAATGACTAAACTTCGACAGATCACTGAACAGTCAGGGCAATGCTTGGCTTAAATCTTCAGATACATACTATGTTTCTCTATGGTCTTAAGTGACGTCTCTACAGATTATGACGTAACCTGCATAGTCCCGAGTAAATTCACAAATAATCTACCTACACTTGGTACCTAAGCTGGGATAGTTCATGATGAATAACATCTGTAGTTGTAATTAAAATTTGTATTGATTATTTGTGGGGAGAATAATTCGATTATCAACATCTAATAAATGGAATTCACACTTGATGGTTGTGTACGTGTCTCCATAAACCGTACAACAACTCTTGTTACTCTCAGGACTGACTCGTCATTGGCAGAATTTGTATCTTCGATATTGCCATTAACCGAAGAGAAAGAAGATTGTACCTATAGAGGTGAACCAACTAAGTCGGGCGAGCGTGCGGCAAGCGGGAAGTGTGGCCTGCCGCCCGCTCGTTGCACGCCGACCCTCTATCGTCTTGCCCCGCGCCCCTCTAAAGTCGCGGGCGTCGTCTGACTTAAATGGTTCACCATAGACGGTGTGATTGCAGCGTGTTGGGGCTGTGCGCGGGCGGCGAGGAGCGCGCGCGGCAACTGGCGGGCGTAGCGCGCGACGGCGGTGCAGGCGCGGCGCAGGGCTTCCTCGCCGGCTCCGTGGACGCGCCCTGGGAGCGCGCCGTCACGCCGGCCAACGTGCCCTACTACATCAAGTGAGCTCACTCACTACGCTTCTATATATAAGCGTTGGTGGCGCAGTGGCCAGGACGCCGGAGCCCCAGCGAGAGATTACAAATTACTGCAATGTCAAGTGTCAATGAGTTTTCAGATTTCGTCGGTCTTAATCTCAATTGGAGTATGGGACAAAGTTCAGGTTTTCAGGATGAGCAAAAAAACAATACTTTTCCATTTGCAGTCACGAGCTGGAGACGACGCACTGGGACCACCCGCAGATGATCGAGCTGATGAACTCCCTGGCAGACCTGAACGAAGTTCGCTTCTCCGCATACCGCACCGCGCTCAAACTTCGCACCGTTCAGAAGGCGCTTTGCAGTGAGTATTCACTTCCACACCTGAAGATAAAGATACTTTTTTGCCACGTACTTTTTTCTCACGCTATCGGTCGCACCGGTCTGTCTTCAGCCGAATATCCGACCCCTATCCGGTCACCGCAATGACCAGTGACCACGTGTTGTTTGCGCAGTGCACATGCTGCAGCTGCCGGCCGCGCTGGAGGCGTTCGACTCACACGGGCTGCGCGCACAGAACGACCGCCTCATTGATATCCCAGACATGATCACCGTTCTCACTTCGCTCTATGAGGTACGTCACGTCACGTCACGCCACACCAGAATCTCAGGACAGGAGGTCACCAGATAAAAGATAATCAAGAGGAGGAGTTTATCTGTGACTAATCTAACCAGACGGTTAATTCTTGAGTTGATTCTCCGCGAATCTGTGTTCACCTATATTAATATTTCTTGGCATCCATGGATGAAGGAAAAAGGTCGCCGAAAATATTGTTAGAAATATATGACATGGGTAAGAAAATTGTGTCACAAAATGAGTTAGCAATAAAAAAAACCGGGTACCTACAAAATGTTAAGTAGGTATTACTAACAAAATGAACCATTGATGTCTTAAATAAAGATTTATTTATTTATTATGGTGTTCCAGACTCCCGGCACCTCCTTACGTGCTAGGAAACAAACATTAGTATTGCAATACAATGACGTAATAATACAGGCCGGGTAAAAGTCTTCATTATACTGGGCGCCTAAAAGATACGACCCTGCTCCACAGGTTCCGTAATTCATGTTGTCTTTGAACAACACTTAGGGCCTCAGCTGCGTTAATATCCGGTGAATATCCATTGCTCGTGTCACCGAAAGAACACGATACCTGGCAATTTACATCGATATCGATTCCACGGCCTAGAAAGTCCATATTATATAGTTTCCCTATGCCCCTCCAGGTTATCGCAGCTGAGAACCCAAGCTTGGTGAACGTGCCGCTGTGTCTCGACCTGTCCATCAACTGGCTCCTGAACGTGTACGACAGCCAGCGCACCGGCCAGATCCGGGTCCTGAGCTTCAAGGTCGGCCTGGTGCTGCTCTGCAAGGGACATCTCGAGGAGAAGTACAGGTAACAGGCAGACAGCCGACCAGGTATCAGGGGTCTGCCACGGAACGGGAACGGTATACTGGGGTCGAGTTGTTTGCTTTTGGACGGGTTATAATTGCGTTCAAAATGGTAAAGGCAAGTTGAATGATAAATGTTATGCAGTTTAGCTGGTAAATGTTCATGGTATTGTTGTAATATTGTGGCTGTTTGCTCAGTTAAATTGTATGACCGTTTGCTAAGTTTTTTTTAAGTTTATTTTTATGATACGTCCAGTAGCACCATCTTCGACGCTAATTAAATGGAAGTGAGTTGGCCACTCATATTCTGTTTTCTTCAAATACTTGACCAGTAAACCCAGATCCGTGGTGGACTTTAAAAATAATGCAATGCGATGACAACCACGTGGTTTTTACTGCTGGGCATTGTGTTAGCTCGTGTACTGCTATGATCCTTATTTCCACAATTCTGATAAATATACTTGTATTGTTGGATTTTTTCTTATTTCATACCACTGTGAAATTGTCCAAACATCCGAATATTTAAAAAAAAATGATGGTTCATTCTATATAATTCTAAGTCATTTTTTATTAATTAATACTTAAACAGTCAAAATTAAATCACTCTTAGTTCCCGCTCTACGTGATATTTCGATCCCAAAGCAAAAGCGAATTAATTTAAATGTACATTCGAGCACAACAGTAACTCGCCCAACGTCATACGGTACTATTTGTACATGACTCAAATTTGCAGATACCTATTCCGCCTGATCGCGGACCCGTCTTGTCGCGCAGACCAGAGGAAACTGGGACTTTTGTTGCACGACTGCATCCAGGTATGTGTGGCCATAGTTTGTTACTTGGTAATTATATTTTGTAAACATTGCGATGAGCTGGCGAATTGTAAACTTTTTTTAATTATGAATCAATGCGAATGCTATAAGATTTTGATTTAAAGATTTTCTTAATGTATTTTTATATGACGTATCAGTTCTTTACTTCTTCGTTTTCAAGAATATTTAATTTAAGATACCGATAGCGTAAACTCAGGGCACGAGTTCTTGCGCAGGCGCATCGACAAAGAAATAATTCCACTTTAACTACTTGATGAAATGTAGAATTTATTGGTAAGAGAGGGCGCCGTAAGCCTAATCAATCAGGTACAGTACAGTCCGCCTCTAGCTAAAGTATACCATCTATCATAATAATAGAGGCCGACTGTACGTGCCAATGCCAAAATGTTCAATGTGCTTGATGGTCAAAGTGCAGACTTTAATGTTTTTCAGCAACGTAGGTATTTCGCTAAATCATGATTGGACTTGCGTCTGTAACCCGTAATCAGTGTATGGTCTGTGAACACTTGTACCCGGTGGTTGCAGGTGCCGCGTCAGCTGGGCGAGGTGGCGGCCTTCGGCGGCTCTAACATCGAGCCGTCGGTGCGCAGCTGTTTCGAGCAGGCCTCCGCCACCGGCGCCCGCGACGGGAACAAGGCCGGCACGCTCGACAGGAGAGCCGGTAACTTTTTCTCTTAAGTTAAAAACGAATCTACTTGCTATAACCTGCCCTCTAGGTGCCGGCTAGCAGGGTTCTAGGACAGTGTGCAGATGAAGTAATAGAAGAACTTGGTAATAGATATTATATTTTTAAGGAACAGAACAACACAGAAAATAGTAAATGTAGAAAATAGGTAGTAGTAGGAGACAAAATAAAACGGAGAAACGTCCGTTCAGGACAAAATACAGAGAGAAAGTGAAGACAATGAAATTAATGGAATAATGGAATAATGAAATGGAATGGGAATATGATTTGAATTTTGAAAATATAGATGAAGAAATGAAGATGCCAACACGAAATGAGGTGAGATAACTATGAGCTAACGATGAGGTTGAAATTAATGGCAAGGAGGTTGATAAGGACTATGAAGTCGACATCGTTACATACTTAGTGGTGCTATTATACCTCAGAGTTGATGTTTTCCAATCGTAATACTCTTTAAAACTACGGTAAACGCAATGTACAACAAAATAACAAAATTAATAACAAAATTCGGCGGTCGAATTGCTTAGCTAAAATAAAACGAGTGCCCTCGCCGCCGAATGCAGCTACCGATTGAATAAGATGCATGTCTAAATCGTGTCTAATCCATCTAACCGAATCACCAACATCAGTACATGTATTCTTATTCTTCTTGGGGGTTCATTGTTTCTTCACTGACTCCGTTCAAGTGGGAGTATTGTGCATTTCCAACGTGCTGTCGGCTCAGCCACCCCAGTTCATCGAAATAGCGAAGTAGGGTCTCCAGCTGACAGGTCTACTGCTGTAGGCTCCTTGCTGGTGAAAGGCTCGAGTTCGTCTTCATCCCATACGGTACATGTATCCTCATTCTAACTGAAGTGTCTCTTCCAGACAAAGACAAGGACAAGGAGAAAGAGGACGGCAAGGAGAAGACGCTGGAGCGCGATGCGGACGGCCAGTTGCAGCACATCGAGGCGTTCCACTTCCTGCAGTGGCTGCAGAAGGAGCCGCAGTCCATGGTGTGGCTGCCCGTGCTGCACCGCCTCGCGGCCGCCGAGAGCGCGCGCCACCAGGCCAAGTGCAACATCTGCAAGGAGTACCCCATAATGGGCTTCCGGTGAGGACACTGTCACTTCCTGCAGTGGCTGCAGAAGGAGCCCCCTCTCTCTTATGTCTTGTCTCTTGTAGAGGGGCATGATCGTGTGTTAGGCCTGGACTACATGCGCCGGTTAGGTTCGCTGTAGCCAATCACGAGGCGCTGACTTCAAGCGTGACGAGGGCGGATCGCTTGTGATTGGCTGCAGCGAATCGAACCGGCGCATGTAATCCCAGCCTTGCTTGCTTACTTATCGTATGGTTAGTGGCCAACCTATTGTCAGAGTTGTTCAGGCCGCCCGTAGGCCTCTGACATGGCTTAACGACCGTTGTCGAACGACAACCGGGACCGACTGCTTAACGTGCTCTCCGAGGCACGGAGGAGCTCAGATGAAAATGCCACTACCGATGGACCATCGTAGTCGCTCATCATGGCCGATCGTATGGACTATAGAGGAGTCATGAGATGTCCACAGGGCTTGGTGGGCATCGGACGAGGCCACCCATCTTTACAAGGTGGCCCCCTTCGTATCTATTCTTGGAAATGTTTCGACTACGACAGTGCCCTCTGCAATCCCTTTTGGGTGGAAAGGTTTCTCCGGTGAACAGTTCCCTTCTTATGGATATTCAACTTAACTCGTTCAAAACACATCTCACGTCGTATCTTTGAGTAATCATTGGAAATATAGTAATTTGCACGTAACCTAATGTTGAGATATTATCCGCAGATACCGCTGCTTGAAGTGCTTCAACTTCGACATGTGCCAGAAATGCTTCTTCAGCGGCCGCAAGGCCAAGAACCACAAGCTGACGCATCCCATGCAGGAGTACTGCACCGCCGTAAGTAACTATTGATTGTAGACACCGTGGCATAAGAAGAAAGGCACAATGTTTGTCATAATGCCTGATGATGACGTACCCTTGTGCATGAGACGTGAACATCGTGCAGTCCGAAGTCATTATGCCTTTCTCCTTGCAACATGGTAGACATTATCGTCAATAGCTACATTGCATGTTCTTAGGTGCAAAGTCAATTTATTTCCTCGTATCTCCCCAACGTAAAAAAATTCAAGATAACGCAAAAGACATTAGCAAGACTGAGGATGTAATAAGGCCGTCTGAGCTGTACAATCATGAACCACTTTTGCACGTATCTGGAACGTCTTAATTTGTAATCAAAAGAGATATAATACTAGCGTTAATCTGGTATTGACTATGGCAACGTTGTTCAATGTGTAAAAGTGGGTCCTAAATTAAGGTTTTTTGACCATACCTACCTTCCTATGTTGCATTATGTATTTGCACGTTTCTCTACGATTTTATTTACTGTTTTCTATTTTATGTAGCTCCAACGTTGATCTTCGGTCGTTTGACACATATGACACTAGTAATAGTAACCTGACGTGACCTCTATTGCGCAGACGACATCCGGCGAGGACGTGCGCGACTTCACGCGCGCTCTGCGCAACAAGTTCAAGTCTGCGCGCTACTTCAAGAAGCACCCGCGCGTCGGCTACTTGCCTGTCCAGACCGTGCTCGAGGGTAAGACACGGATATCAGTCCTCAACGATTTCTGTAATCTACGTACAAAACAAAAATTTCCAGTGAAAGAATCATTTCGATATCTTCAAAAATGAGGGTGCTATGACGCTTCGAAGGTGAGTCTAGACTCCTGAACTAAGTACAATATTTGTGAGACACTTATTCATGTGAGATGGCCACGCACGAGGAAATGTAATTGGTCAAAAGGACAAGTTCCTTTTTATTAGGGCTCGCATAGCGTCCTTCTAGGACAGAATGCGAAACTCTCACAACAGCATCCTCAGAGCACAATTGCTTTTAAGTTTACTGTTGGACCCCGCACTAGGGCGACCCTGTGTCGCGGCGATCCTTAAATACATTACCGATATGTATTTTTGTAAATGTTTAGATAAGATAAATGTTTCTGAAGTGATCTCAAGTGCCGTGTGGTATGTGCAGGCGACGCGCTGGAGTCTCCGGCGCCGTCCCCGCAGCACGGCGCAGGCGCGGCGCTGTCCGGCGGGGACGACATGCACTCGCGGCTCGAGCTGTACGCGTCGCGGCTGGCGCAGGTCGAGCTGGGCGCGCGCCCCGGGGACACGCCCGACAGGTAGGGGGGGATCTTTATTATACACACAAACATAACATAAAACTAAATTCAATTTTCTTCGAGTTTTCTGTGTATTTCTGACCCGCCCACGTCTCGTCCGCAGCGACGAGGAGCACCAGCTGATCGCGCAGTACTGCGCGTCGCTGAACGGCGCGGGCGACGCGGAGGAGGCCCCGCGCTCGCCCGTGCAGGTCGTGTCCATCATCCACCGCGAGCAGCGCCACGAGCTTGAGGCTATGATCAGGTACTGTCCCGTCACATCTCATCGGCCTAATGACGTCCCCACTGTTGGGGTGCATGCCCTCAGACGTGCTGGATTCCTAGAATTTTCCTAGAACAGTCGGTAAATCCTAAACTCAGTGGTACATAGCTCCGAACCCGGACCTCCCATATGGTAGCCCGGCTGTTGTTAAGCCATTGTTATGCAATAAACCTGTGCGTGTGATGCAGGGAGCTGGAGGAGGAGAATGCGAGCCTGCAGGCAGAGTACGAGCGCCTGAAGGCCAAGGAGACGCCGGGGTCCACGCCCGAGGAGCAACACGTCAGCGACAACCGCGGCGCGCCCGCCGACCAGGTGGGACACAGTCCGCGGCTCAGGACGGGGTCTGCTTTAGATCTCTGTGGCACGCCATCTATTATAGTTATAGCCGATTAGGTCTTTGTAACAACTAAACCTAACTACTATAACTGTGTGAACTAAGAGGTGAAAAATGTATGGTGTATTATTTCCTGAACGTACTCCGACCGTCCTTATTCGCGTTTGTGGAATACCTAAAGATCGCATTGAAGCTTCGTTCCACCTCTAGATAGTTAGTTCATATCACGGTTTTTTTAAGAATCCTGTGTTTATAGTCTACTCTAGATAGCTCATAACGAAGTGTTGTTTCCAGGACATGATGGCTGAGGCGCGGCTGCTGCGCCAGCACAAGGGGCGGCTGGAGACGCGCATGCAGATCCTGGAGGAGCACAACCGACAGCTAGAGGCTCAGCTGCAGCGTCTGCGCCGGCTGCTGGATGAGGTGAGGGACTTGACATGATATTAACACCCAACATAGATTCGTTATAATTTCGTCTGTCGGGGTGGGTATAACTGTGTGATTTTATCATGTAATAACATAACTCTCCCGTCTATAATCCCCGAGGGGGTGCACAGAGGAACCACCTTCATCACAGGTAGTTCCCACTATCCGCCGTGAGATTTGGTGGACAAACGTGATAGATGGTGAGTCTACCGCCGTTTACTAGGTGTAGAGTAGTATCCACTAAGACACTCACAGGAAGAGTTGGGGTGGTGCTATTCTTTATGGCCGGCACAACTCACAAGTATCGTGTATCATTTTGAAAATCTGTCACAGTTACGTCACAGTAACCCAGATCACTGTGATATTTTCACAGTATAGTTATTTAACACGCATTGGTCCTCGCCTCAGGAGATCTCAGAGCTGGCACATACTCCGCTCAACGCCTAAGCCTAGCCGTTCAGCGGGGTAACGCTGCCAGTATCCTGGGAGCTTTACCGCATGGGAGCGCCGTAGACGGCGTGTTTTCTTTGTAAATATAGGTAGTTGAATATTGTAAATAGGTGTAAATTGTTTTATGTATAATATTTGTAAATAAATGTGTAATAGCCAGTTATTTACGGCCATGTACTACGCTCGTTCCAGCCGGCGCAGGGCTCTCCGCCGGCGCGCACGGGCACGCTGCAGACGCGCTCGGTGACCGCCTCGCAGCTCGCCACCGACTCGCCGGCCAAGATGCACAACGGACTCTACCACGATACTCAGACCAGTAAGTTGAATGTATTGAGCTTGCGATCTTATTCCGTCACGCTATGGACTGCGAGTCTCGCTTGGGACAAAAAGGTGTCTGATACAAAGAACATATAATTTACTACGTCTGAGGGTAGTTGTTAGAACAACTACCCTACTTCTGTACTTCTGATCCTTAATGGTTTCAACCCCCAAAATATTCTTGAAATTGTAAACAAAAGTGGTTTGGTTACCAACTCTGGCCTACCTTTTCGGATCCACTTTAGTATACACAAATATTTTAGTAAACCCGAGGAGCATGCTCACAAGGTGCAATCACGTTCCGCGGTCTGCGTTCGTATCTGTAATTGGCACATTCTTTGTTAGTAATGATAATAATATTCTGAGACAAAGTGCGAACGCGTAACCGACTCCTGTGAGCACTACACATGCCTTCAAAAGAAATTAAAATAATGAAGAATTCTGAGTGTGTTTAGACAACGATAGGTCAATTGGGTAGTGACTCGAGCCCCACAAAGCTACGGAAATCTGATGTGTTCCTCTATAAAACAAAACATAGTGTCCAAACTACGACCGTCTTTCGAGTTTCGTTCTGTTGTCTTCCACCTCCACGCGGTCTTGCGATGAGATAGGGTTATAATAGTCGTAGCGTCCGCCATTTTGACGAGCGTTTGTGACAAGATGGCGGCGGACGCTGGGTGGGCGCGGGCGCGGTGGCGGGGGCGGGCGCGGGCGGCGAGCGCGAGGCGCCGGAGCGGCCGCCGCCGCCACCACACAGCGTGCACTCGCTCATGCACTGCGCAGGTCAGAGCCCTCGGGTGCTAGTCTGCCGTGTGATAGCTTGGACTATAGTGTATGGCGCCACTGCATCCCTTGCAAGAAATTTCAGCAAACTAAAAGGATATTTTGCTCAAGAATGTTGTTCATGAAATGTGTTACACGAGTTCGTGGCCTACACATTTTAAGAGCCTTTTATTTTGCAACTGCCGATTCGTTCCGGCCCAAAATTGTCAATGTCCTGAAACGTTAAACCTAATATCTAATGTCCCACAACACTACCAGTCCTGGTACAAATCATCTAGCACTACGGAGACTTTTAAGACTGGAAGATAAATGATGAATTGTATTCCTATTTGAAAAATATTCTATACATTATCTACCGGATATTTTGGGACGTATTGGACCGGTGGTGGTGCGTATCGATTTAAAAATCATACCTATCAAATATTACCTGAGCGTTCCATACACTATTGTACGACCTCCTATATTCATAAAATAGTTCCGCTTTTCTTTTCCATTTATATTTTGCAGTTGTCAGTTGTCGGAGTTTGCTCATACACTGAGTTTTAGTGTAATGTGTGCTTAGTTATTTATTACATTGTGTTGACTTCTGCTTCTTTATTTTTATTTCACCTCAAATACTGCAGCGAAGTCTGCGATTTATAACACCGTTGCCGTCGAAACCAGCTGTTTTTCTTTTAGTTGATCGTGTTTGTTAGTGGTTTGTGGTTGTTTTCGAGAGTGCCGCATGAGTTTGCATGTTTAGTTTTGTATCGCTGTTACTCTAACTACACGAATTATTCACATTGGATTTATTTCTGTTCACGCAACCCTCAGGACGGATTCCATGAAGTCGAAAGTACTATTCGAAAACTGCTAACGAGGTAAACAGTTCGTTCGTTCGTACCGGTCAGGCCGCCTCGTGATGGACTGTCGAACGTTAAGCGCATGTTTTTATATTAAACTACCTGTAGCTGTATTGACCTCTTAGAGGGCGTCTCGGTATCGATAATTAAAAAGAGTAAAGTAAAAGTAAAATACACTTTATTGCACAAATAACAAAAAATAAACAACAAACATGAGATAGAAAAGGAAATAGTGAAGTACAAAGAGCTTTTTCTTCTAAATTCGAAAAACGCTACTAGGCCGCTTTCTGTAGAAAAATATTAAGACTCAAAGTAGGTACATTGCCGCGGAATGTAATGGAAGCGAACGTAATTGTACATAGCATAATGAACTTTATGTCAATTGTGTAACATACAAACTTAATACGCTTTATCGCTAGGAGAATTCTCGAGAATGCGCGAGGATTCCCCGGAAGACGCACGACACCATTTTTGGCTCGTATTTAGTTTGTATGTTACACAATTGACATAAAGTTCATTATGCTATGTACAATTACGTTGCGAAAATTCGCTTCCATTACATTCCGCGGCAATGTAAATTGAGCCTTAATATTTTACATACTTATATCAGTTGGTGTGAGAATTTGAAGTCATTTGTTTAGATTTAAGTATTATGTTTTTCAGTTTTCGATACTGGGTCGCCCTGCAAGTGGCACAGTTTATTTTTCATGACACTAGGCCCTAGGCGGCCTCAACCCCTCTCCCTTTGTCGAAATCATTTGCCCCTCTTTCTCTGAAATGTCAACCTTTGAAACCCCGAACTAAACCGACCGACCGATCCGGCTTAAATCTAGTTGTAAAATTCAACTTTATGTTTTCCAGATGATTTAGGACGCGCTGTCGAGGAGCTAGTATCTGTAATGACGGAGGAGCAACAGAACCAGAACCAGCCTTCCACGGCGCCTCCGCAGTACACCAACGCCAACAACAACAACAACAACGGCGGCGACAACAACAACAAGGAGTAACGCGGCGCTGCATCTGTGTCGTCAACAACAACCGAACCACTCGCTCGCCGTAAGGCCTAACGTAAACCCTTGGTACCAAAACAACCGGTTCGATGACACAGTTTCAGAATCGCATTCTATCTCGCTCTGGCAGCTCTGTCGATATGTCTTTTGCTACAATGGTATTGCTTAGTGCCCCAACGCGGTCCAAACGGTGTCGAATAACACCTGTTTTAGTGTAGGTTTGTCCAAAGGACCGGCGCTGCACGTACGACTCTATTTTTTTTACTAATTTTCGACTCATCACTAACAAAACCTGCACACACTGTCTGTATCCAAATATAACTATACTCCTTAATATACATGAGCTTAAACATTCCATTTATTCTTTAATACTGTCGAGCCGGGCTTCCGACGAGAGCCCTCACTCGCCACTTGCGACTGCTCACGTGAGGGTGGAAGTCTAAAAGCGGCCACATGCGGCTACTACTACTACTATAGTGGTCTGTTCGTCCTCTATGGTAGTCGTGGCCGGCGGCGGCTGCGCGCTCGACACTACGATGACCGTATGCAACGCTTATTGTATAGATAAGGGCGTGCCATTGTTGCAGTACGTATCGTGATTGAGTCATTCTATCCCCCGTCTCTACTATTTTGTCTCTTTCACTGGTAATACCCTCTAATTTCCGGCGATTCTGCCGCCGACAAAATATCTTACTTCATTTACACACTACAATTATCTAAATCAAATTATTTTTTATACTTACAAAACTTTTTATGAAATTTTGAATTATATTTCGCTTAGATAATAAAGTCTTTTATACTCGTATATATTAATCGTATAAACATAATCAATATCAAGTATCATTGGGTGTACTGAATGTAATAGCTACTTTTATGTATGTACCGTAGTATTTACGACACGATGTTAGTGTAATAAAATAACTAAGGTATTTGTCGCCACGGGCGGCGGGCGGGCGACCTCGCCGCGTCGACAGCGCTGCCGGAACGCACGTAGTACGTTCAACGAAAAGACACTGTAACGAGCATTTATATTACGTATTGTACCAAATTGGTCGATCATTTAATTAATCGTTAAGTACATATCTTATTAGTACAATCTCCACGATACTGTCATATCACTTCTTGTAAATTTCCATATCATTTTGCTGTGTATAACTGGCATTTGTATAAGTGAAGATTCACGCGACCGGCCGGCGAGGAGCCACCGGCCGGGCGCCGGTGTAGGCGGTCGGCTCTGACCGAGGGGCCGGATCCGAGCCGCGAGCTTCGATAGAACCACAAGCTAGCTTTAACTGTGTACCGTTTTGAGATGTATTTACCGCAACCCGTGACGCAAAACCTAATTTCGCGAACGAATCCCGATTCGGACGAGGGCCTACGCTATAGTGGAAATGTTAATGATTGTTGTTACTTAGACATCTCCAATGTACCACGTGTATGCCATCCTTCGACATGGCCGTAGTTAGTAATGGATTCGTGAATCAGTTTCGCAAGTAGATCGTAGTTGTAGCCGATCATTATATATTGTGCATGTTTTGTATGTTACATGTTATCGAGTTATCAAAGTGTATTGTTAGGTGAGAACATATGTTATTATAACTAATCGAGCCGTTTCTCTGCGACGTAGTGAACATTCCTTTACGGTGTCCGTATCCCGGCCCGTTCGACGGTAGCGACTCTTCTTAGCGACTAATATACTATAATACTCGTCATGTACCCATCATATTCCACTATACGACGGCGAGTGGCGCGTGTCCCTCTGATACTCTATATACTAGTAAGATGCTGCCTGTCTACCCCTTTTTTAGATAAGTATACCTATATATATTGGAGAGACTTTTATACGAATGTTAAGTAATCTGTTGACGCTAACTTTACAGTAAGAACTTCAGATCTAACCATATCATGGTCTTTGTAATTTGTTGGTCGTCGCGCTCGCGGTGCGAGGCAGCGGAATTGTGTTTCAAACTGCAGAACTACGAGATCGACCATACCGGTTCCATAAACACGCACGGTATCGGAACACCTGCATCGCAACACCGTGCAAAAGAAACAGAATTCCTCTGCTGGTTTTTAATTTAGTTAACTTTATATCATATCCTTAAAACGTTGCTTTACCCGCGACTTTTAATAAATATTTTTATTAATAATTTGGCTAATATAGTATTTAGGGGAAACGAGCACAAGTTATCATTATTTTAACAAAACAAAAAAAAATTAAATCTACACTAATATATTGTTAATCATTTTATGGTATTTGTTTATTAGAATTAATATGGGTAGTTTGTTTTAAAAATATTCCTTTGTATGGGCAACTTTATAAAAATGTATTAGTATATTCCTTATACTATTTGAACATTTATTTGTGTATTTTACTGTGTTTATGATGTTTTAGCGGTTAATTGATCCAAATAAACATTCAGCATAGTGAGGAGTGTTTCATTTTACTTTGTAGGCATTTGTCCCGTTCCTTGTTCATTGAACAGGTCGACTGTCCCAAGGTGTTGTTAGGAGTAAACGAGCTGGTGTGAGGTCATCACAGGACAATAAGGACAGACATACTGAAACTTTTACTTATTAACCAGAGGGCAGCGACATTATTTGATAAGGTTAATCATAAGATTTTGTGTCGTAAATTGGGAAGGTCGGGTGCCCATGGAAGCCTTCTCAGATGGATTGAATCATACCTCAGTAATAGAAGTCAATTAGTAGCACATAAGGGTTTCACTTCTTCTCCAATATCAGTAAGCTCTGGCGTGCCTCAGGGCTCTCATCTGGGACCGCTGTTATTTATTGTGTTTATAAACTACCTCACAACGCGCTTAGCCTGTCCATGTCTTTTTTATGCATATGATCTCAAGATTTTCTACTCTGTAAAGAGTAGAGATGCCTGTGAGATCCTGCAGCGAGACCTACACACTATATCTGATTGGTGCGACCAAAACCGCATGTTTCTTAATATCAGCAAGTGCTTTGTGATCTCATTTACTAACAAAGGTCTCAAAGTGATATATAATTATGAGGTTGATAATCAACCTCTTCAGCGGAGAACAGTAGCCAAGGATCTGGGTATATTATTTGATAGCAAATTAACTTTCCGCGATCACTGTAATTATATCACGGGCAAGGCCTTTCGACTGCTGGGTTTTATAACAAGAACTGTTAAAAACCTTACACAACCCTCAAATTTTTTAAACTTGTATAATAGTCTTATCAGGACAGTCCTTAAATATGACTCAATAATTTGGTCGCCTTGTTATAAGGTCCACTCCGACAGCATAGAGAGAGTCCAAAGAAAGACCCTTAGAATAATGAGCCATAAGTATGGTTTCGGCCGTCAGCTGACGTCATATGATGATAGACAGGCAAAGTTTAAATTTAAAGAATAATCCTGTATAGGGCAGATTCGGGATTGGGCAGATTCTTCGAATTAATTGATCTCGTATTATATTTTGTGCACAACTGTGCATTTTCCGTCGAATCCAAGAATCTGCCCAATCCACACTAATCTGTCAAATCAAGAATCTGCCCAATACCGAATCTGTCCAATCCCGAGCAAGGGCATAAAATCGTTCCTCTACGAGGGAGAGGGGTCAAAGTTCCTCCGCACTCCAGTAAAAAAATTATAATGTCATCGTTATACTACGTAAACCAAGAAGCAAAAAATCTTACATACATACCTTCGCTTGCGGAAAGAACGGGCGCCACGAATAAAATAAAAAATCAAATATTAGTAACAACTGTTTTATTTATATAAAACAAAACATAAGTCTTGAGAATGTACAAAATACTATTACATATTAGGAATTTAATCAGTTCTCAGCACTGGACAACCGAATACCGCTAAGCTAACTGCATCTTGTCAGTAGCTACTACTACTACTAATCGAGAAATCTAATTTGAAAAAAAATCAATAACCTCTAAAAATTGATATTTCACGTATTTGATATAAAATAATAATGTTTAACAGTGAAAAATATAAATAATTCAAGTAATATTTCTAGCAACACTGCGAGTTAACTCCGTTAACCGGCCGACACCGGTGGGTTAAATTTGAAAAGAGTTAACCCTAGTTTAACTCCGGATTTGCGTTGGTGCAAGACGTTTTTGTGATTTAACCCGGGTTAGGCATAACTTAACCTGACTTTTGCGCAAGTGGCCCTCATTCAGTGTGACACACATGAAAACTTTTTGTTTAATTTCAAAAGGGCACAGAAGAAATACGTGAAAAATATTGTAATTTTTTCTAGTATTTCATCCATTAATTCATTATTTCAAAAATCTAAACATTTGACAAAATAAGACACGATACGATTGTCGATCAAGGTCATTAGTGAAAGTCACATCTGAGAATTTATTATTTACAAAATGATTTTAGGTTTTTGGGCTATCGTATTATAAATTTAAAAGTTAAATCGCTCACTTTGTATGGAGCGAAATCCATCTTCATTATGTATGTAATTGTATAAATTATGATATAAATAAAGATTTGAATGCTGAAGGCCTGAACTACATGCGCCGATTCCAGCCCCGGGTCGGTTCGCTGCAGCGACTTCACGGGGCTGACTTCATCTGATGGGAGGGCGGAATGCTGCAGCGAACCGAATCGGCGCTTTAATCAAGTCACTACATGGTTTCTTTTGAACACCCGTGCGAACTCGGTCGCCGCCGCCTCCACCTCCTCCGAGGTAGAAAGAGGGCCAGGTAGATGGAAGTTTGTGAGGGCCGCGTGGAATTTTTCCCAATTAGTTTTGGACTTCATAGCCCGAGTCGCCGCGCAGACATCCGGGCTATCTAACGAAATAAGTATTGGGAGGTGCTGTGTGTTACTGTGTGTCACTAAACATACTAAATTAGCTGCCACAAAACAAAACGCTAAGCCAATTTATAAATGATCCAGTTATGTACATCTTTATGCAGAGATAAATGTTGGTTAGTTTTGGAACTAAACTTAAGTTTTTATGCAAAGTCATATGATATTATATATCAGGTTAATATTTTGCAAAATATAAGACACAATACGGCTTGAAGACATTCACATAGCATATGAGGCAAAAATAAAAAACGCTTATACGATAAACTCACTCACTCAGCTTATGACAATGCATATTCAAAAGTGCAACACGCACACTAAACAATAATCAATAATATTTCATTAAAGTAATCAATCAGTACAACTTTGAACAAAGTAAGAATTTAGTAATAACAGTAATTTTAGTTTGTAAAAGTTGTAATGAAAAAGGAGACTTTCAAGTCTTAATTAGTATAGTAAAATAAGTAGATTCTTTTCAAAGAAATTCTTTTCGAAGAATCTACTTATTTTGTAAATATTTTACAAAAAGAAATATAATAAATCCTTGGTAAATACAACCTAGCAGCGTCACGTCGTCAAGCTAAATTAGATTCGGCTCGGCGATGCTTGCGCCGCAGTCTCACTCTACCCTTTGAGCCATAGTCGCTCTAAACAACTAGGTAGTTTACTGAAATTATCATACTCCCTCTTGAATTGTGTAAGAGTGACAGAGACATTCTGTTTAGGAAGTACTACCAATTCCAGGGTATAACTAGCGAGTTATCCCCTGGAATTGGTAGTATTCCTTAAAAAGATACACCGGTGCCGAGCCCGTACAAAGTCATATAAATATCACATACTTTTTCTATCACCGGCATGGTGTAGCATCTAGGACCTTTTAACCACTGGACCCGAAATGTACTTCATAATGTATGAAAACTCGTTCAACTGGTTTTTGGGGGGAGGCATTCCCTCCACACACACATAACATTGCAATTTATACAAATATTCTACACGGCTGCAGTATCATATATCAGTACGCTCTATTGCGCGCAAAGATTTTCCATGTGTGCACTATTATGGCGCTTGTCGCGTGTATGGCGCTCTCTTTTTATTTACTATTACTATGACATTAGCGACGCACTACATTGAAGATCTGACACTAGAGATGATATAATGCGACCGATTTATGAAGTTCGTAGTTAGTAGGCTTATGTATGGACTCAGTTTAACTTTTCATAATATAGTGTATAAAACAACCATAAATAGAAATTATATGAAAAAGCATATAAAAACGAAAAAAATCTTACTTACACGTGGAATGAAACATTGCTATAACTTTGGCACCATTTGACACAACATTTATCCATTTTTATAGGATTTTTAGCATATAATTTCACGTCGAATGTCTATGCCGAACTGACAGAGACGAATCGTAACTCCGGTTAAATATTCAAAGTTGGACGGCGAATTACGATTCAAGGTCGGCCAGCGGGGTGAGAGCGAGGACCGTAAGGATTTCTGGTCAAGTGGTTAAAAGGTCCTTGTGTAGCATGATTCATTCTTAACTTATATTGTATCAAGTTTATTATTTCATAGTTGCATAGCAATCACAAAAAGACAAACCTAGATTACACCGCAATGGTAGTGGTGGTGTTTAGATCAACAATGTTGGCTGGTGATGGATCTACACCATCGACAGTAGGTGTTTCTGGCTTTGGCCTCCGGAACAGCAGCACGTGTGGCTCGGGCTTGTGGACCATGAAGTGGACCCAGCCGGGGCTCTGCTGCACGCCCAGATTACGCCACTCCGTCTCCGTCATGAGGTGAGACTTCTGCACTTTGATGGCTATGTCAAGAGGCAGGATAACGTGCCTGCGAAAACATTTTCACACAAACAATAACATTTTTAGAATGTTATTAAAAATGATCTTTCCAGACTGGATGATTTTCCAGACTTATTTTTTCCGTGTATGGGAAGGATTTAGACCTAGCGCTACTGGATAAAGCATGTCGTATAAGGTCACTAATCCAAGAAACTTGCCAATGGAAGGACCCCTTCAGGATCTAGCTGACTAGCTACCACCCTTATATGTAAGTCTGTCGTCAAATGTCTTTATACTTTATAGACGAGCTAGTACTTACTAAGTGTGCTCCATCTTCGACCTCAGTGTCACTTACCACCCGGTAAGATTGAGGTCAAACACAGGTTTAGATGTAAATAAAAAATAGGAGATAGTTTGGCTGGGCTTGTACAAAAATCCAAATTCATGGAGTCAGTGCAGGGTCACCAGCGCAGGTGCCACCCTCTTCTTAGAATTAGAATCACAGGTCTAGGAATCACATCTTTGTATAAATGTTTTTTTTAAAGAGTTCAGGTTTTTATAGGTTACTCAGAACTACAAAAAAACTGTTAGTATTAGTGTTGATGAGATTGATTTTCATGTGATGTCCTCGCAATAAATGTGTGTTTTTCATTGCAGATAATGTGAATTACCGGTTGGGGGTATCCCTAAGGCACTAAGGGAAAAAGTGTTACAAAATTTTGACTTGTTAAAAAATGAACTGTGTCACAGAAACCTACTAGTGCTACTGGATGCGAAACCGACTTGGATAAGGTAGGTTATGTTAGGTTGCTTTATGACAATCACGCAAAGCGGCTCCTTCGACTTCTTTCTGTGCCCCCTTAACGACACTTTGACCTTAACCTACTTTATTCAAGTCGGTTTCGCATCCACTAGTAGGTTTCTGTGACACAGTTCATTTTCCCTCAGTGCCCCCTTAGCAACACCCCAACAGAAACAGATTGTACAGGGAAACTGAAATTGCCATACCTGTATTCGTACACGTCGTCGGAATATCGCTCAGAGTATTGAATTTGATCAACAGACATTGTTTTTTCCCCAGAAAAATTAAGTAGGTATGTAGGATACGTAGGTATTTGTCGAAGAATCTAAATTATACGAATTGCGGAATCGGAAAAATCACAAAACAAAATGTTTTTTTTTTGTTTCAAATTCGTTCCTTTCGAAAAAGGCAAAGGGACCTTAGCCCGTACCTGCCGTTTTTATGTTTAAATTCGTCGTTGAAATGCTTTTGTTTCATATTCCAGGCTCGAATTTACATACTTTTTAAATCTATTTATACTTTATTAACCTACAAAAAGTTATTTGGTGTGTTTGCAGGAAGGCAATTCTCGCACATTCGACTTAATCTCGAAAGAGACATTAGTCGAAAAAAAATGGCGGATGTCGATTGATACAGCTTTTTGTTATTCTTGATATGTCGAGTTCGACACATGTCTACTACTAGCAATAGACATGCAAAGAGTGGTCGCTGGCACTCGACATCGGTATGTCGAGCGCTAAGTCGATCGAAATGGATTGAAAAGTGAGTGAACGCATTATATTTTTTTACTGGTGGTCGTTTATTTGAACGTTTGTTTACATTTTATTGCAATAATGTTGTGCTAACTTCGGAAATATTTGTAAGTCCTATCGCATCCTTACATTATATAATATAATATAAATGTTTTTGAAATATTTTTATATTTAATTGTATATATAGACTTTGTTTATAATTTTGCGATTTTATTCATGGATTTAATGTACAGCTCTAGCTAAACTAGCTCAATTTAAAAAAAAAGTAAAAACCGTGTAATTCGACTAATATACAATCGAAATATGGTTGATATCACACAGCGACAAATGTCTCTTTCGAGATTAAGTCGAATGTGCGAGAATTGCCTTCCAGCCATAACTGTTCTCTATTATTACCACTGGATAGGCTGCCGCATACAGTGCCAGCCATGTTAGTGTGTGTTTTTAAGGCAAAGGAAACTGAGCCCATACAGCCATGTCTGATGTAAACAACTCTTTCAAGTCTTCATTAAAATGTTGGATTGCAATTCACGCAGTGTTCGACATACAAAAGTTGAGCTCTACGAACGTCTTGTTACGCTCACACATGTAATGTGAGTGAAAGAGATAGGACGAATGTCGAATTCGACGTTCCACTACGAGAATCGCCGTCCTGGTGTGATACTTTTCTTGCAGTCTGAGAGAATCTTCACGATTCTGCACCATCCGAACCAAAGAAGAAGGTATCCCGGATGATTCGTTACGAATTTCACGAATCGGGCTGCATCGTCTTATTTGACTTTACTTCACTGTTCCACACATTATTAACAATGACATCTTGTAGATGTTCTTCTGGCAAGAAACACCATTCTTACTAGAAAAGCACTAGGTACTGTAAAACAATTTGCAAGACAAAACGAAACCAAGCTGACGAGGCTGCTACAAAAGCGTGGGAGAAACTCCGTAAAAACAGTAAAAAATCTTTCCAATTTGGAAAAGGCAAAGGGATCAAAGCTGAAACCAAAGTGGCCCCGTTCTACAGAAATCAAATATTATATAGAAGATACATTATATTCGTAACTCCGTGCCCCGTTTGAAACCCTGTTTTAAAAAAAAGAGAGTAAGCGTAATATTGGTATCCCGTCTCTTCTCATCGTAATCTGTAACCGGAAATTTAGGACTTTTTTACTATGGTCTGTAACTAAAAAGAGATAGGATGCCCTACTCCTACTCCGTATGTTTCGACGCGGGGCCACTTTCTTTCCATGAAGATGCTTTTCCAGTTCACTACATAGTAGTATTGCAACTTCCTTGCTGAAAGCTTATACATACCACAGAAATCAAATATTATACAGACTGGCAAGTTTCGGCGGGGCACCCAGGGCAGCTACCAGATCCAATGGAAGTACGAGAAAATGGTCTTTGGAAACCTTCTCTAACTTTTGGAGCTATTTAAAACTGCATTCACAGATTTCTGAAAAAAGGTACAGTCAGCGAAGCCAATCGATTCTATTTCGTGTCAGAAACAATAGACTCTAAGGGGTCAACCGAGGTTCGAGTACTAGAAATCTCAGAAGTAGCAAAAAACTATTCCCATACATTTAGTATGAGTTATGATTTAAAGGTTACTGTGGAACAATTATGATGGATTTAATCAAACCAACATAATTGTTCCTGTTTACTTATGTACCACTTTTGACCGTACCTAGTAATAATATTAGTACATAGTACTAATATTAGTACTAGGTACGGTCAAAAGTGGTACTTACCTACCTACTTAACCAAAGAACAGATTTCGAGGCCATTCCTCCTTTCCTTCCGGTGCACTTTGTCCGTTCCTCCGGGAACGGCGTTGCGCAAGCGCAGCGCTCCGTTAATAACATAATAACATGTCGTTACATATAAGTACCTAGATACAGTGAGACAACGCGGCATATTATCCAATCACGGCGCCCCTGCCGCCCTAGCTGTCCGTAATCAAAATAGGTAGGTAGTCTTTGCCGTAATGGACCCTCGTAGGTAGGGCGCCGACGCTTTAGCGGAATGGCGGACAGTCCTCTAACTACACGGCAAAAATATTTATTAATTATTTTAACCTCGTGCAGGTTCGCGGTTCGGGCCATGATTCTATGTGCCCCTCACTGTTGGGGGCGAGGCATACTGGGCCAAAGACAACACCGATTTATTGTTCGTGGTGATGCTCGGTACCGAGCTACTGTCACCACCGACAATTCCCTTGAATCCCCGGTGTTTAAAGACTACGCTTAATCATTAATTTAAATTGAAATTGAATTGTATTTCAAAGTGCCCACACTTTTTTTTTCGTAGATATTACGTCGCCTCGCCTACTGTGTTCATCATTGTTTATACGTCGCCACATCTTTAGAATTACACTTACCTACCAAAGACTATAAACCCACTGGTTGCCTTGTCGGAGAAGATCCTTAACAGCAGCTGCAGCTGGTAGCGTGGTAGGAGATGGCTTAGTAACAAAAGTAAGCAGTCTCTTTGGTAGCGGAGGTCAAGGTTTGGACCTTGATCCACGCTGCATCAGCGCAGTAAATCGAACCACGTCATACGGCAAGTGTTTTAAAATCGTCTCTAAAATGCGACTAATTTCCCAGATTGATGGTGATGATTGTCGCCCTCGTCAATCACAACTAAATCTCTGGTCGGCGGCGCGGTAGCTCATCCACTTGGACCCCTGCATCCACCGTCGTCGGACGTCTCTCCGTCGCCATGACCGAGATCACGTTGGAGTTCCTGCAGGAGCTGCTCAAGGAAGACTACCCCGATGTCACTATACTCGAATTTGAGGTGGGTAAGGTAACTGGACTGGTCGTGGTAATTTTAAGATGCCTTTTCTAAAAATGGAAAATTCCTTTAGTATTCCTTTAGTGATATCAACTTTCCAGCAATAAGCACCCTTCACTTACATATTCGTACTTGCTAGTTTGCGATTTGATTTAGAATAAGTAGGCACTCGTGTTGCTTTGCGTCAATAATCCGTAATAGATAGCTACCTACAATAGAGAATACAATAAGAGTGGAGACCATCTTCCGGCTAGACAAAGGGGATCCAGTCTAGCTTTATTGCCCCCTTAATTTGTAGTAATTCTTGCAAACTGCGACAGACTAGTAGGGGGATATTTGCCCGCTATTTGTAGCGATACTTGCGACGCAATTACTTTATTAATTATATTATTTTCCAGGGTGCCCCAGGTACTAAACGAGGAGACAATTACACATCAATGGTCTACCGAGTCACGCTGAAAGGAATCCGGAAACACATGGAACCAGACGGATCCAGCGAAGTCGAAGAACCCTGGGAAGGGTCCATCGTTTACAAATGTCTGCCGGAGAGCATAATGCGCAGAGAAGCCTTCAAGAGCGATGAGCTTTTTTGCAATGAAGTCGCTTTTTATAATAAGATTTGGCCGTCGCTATTTGCCTTCGAGAAACAGTGGGACAAAGTAAAAAATCCTTTCAAGTCTATACCGAAATGTTATCTGGCTCAAAATGACTTAGTGATCTTAAAAGACATGAAGCAGCTGGGGTTTGTGATGCCCGACCGGAGGCAGGGTCTGTCTATCGAACAGTGCTACTTCGTGTTGAAGCAGCTGTCTCATTTTCATGCATTGTCCTTGGCGATGAAGTGTGATGATCCTGAAGGATTTTATGAGCTCCTGAATATTCAGGATGGAATATCAGAAGGTGAATTACTGACTACAATACAAGTTGGAGAGGAATTTGTGCCGATTTCAGAACCCTAAGCTACTAATTTCATTACTGTTCCAGTATTCTTCGTCTCTGACAACGAGGATTACTACAAGACGTACTATTCGGAGGCAATCCGGAATGCCATCGCTATGGTGGAGGAGGAGCTCGCGGACTCGCCGGACAAGGAGCTGTATCTGGACAAGTTCCGCGGGTTCTGCAACAAGGACACCTTCTTCCAGACGATGATGGACCTCGTCACACCCAACGAGCCCTTGGCCGTGATCTGTCACGGCGACTGCTGGACGAATAACATGCTGTTCAGATATGTCGATGGAGATATTGTCGAGGTGTAACCGCTATGCAACTTTTTAACTGTCTTACTCAATACTCTAGGAATAACAACCCGCCTAGTACCTACGACACCGGTTCCTATAGCTCCTCTGCAAGTCTTTTTCAAATATCTGATTAGGTACTGTAACTTTCGGGGGGAATGTTTTGAGTTTTCAAGTATGGGGCTGAGGTTTTAAGGTTTAGTTTAGGGAAAAGATTGGGTAGATCAAGGTGTGAGGAATTTGCAACCGTCCACATGCTTTGATCAATTAAGTCCACTCTAGTCTGCGGCTCAGATACTGTTGTACGAATAATGTGTCTAATTTACTTCAGAGATTACCTGGAAGAGATCGCTTTAAGCGATAAGGCCGCCTTTGTACATATCGTGCTATTTTTCCTGTAGTTTTTACTTTTCCTCATTTTGTGTACAATAAAGTGTTTCTATATATCTACGAGAAGTCAAAAGTATTCCGATCCTTCCTGTGCTTTTAAGCGGAAATTAATCATGATGTCTGGCTGTTCCATTTATTCCTGCAATTATGGAATTTGACATTTTTCAAAAAGGTAACTCTTCTCGCTGCACTTGCAGATGTGCATAGTGGACTTCCAGCTAGTGCGCTACGGCTCGCCGGCTCTGGACCTGTCCTACCTAGTATACCTGTGCCTGGACCGCGCACAGAGAGCCGAGCACTTGCCCTCCCTGCTTGAGTATTACGTCGACGAGTTGCACGCCCGACTGCTGCAGATGACCCGCCGCGATTCCGTCTTCCACAAAAGCCTTAACCGGGATGCCCTTTACCACTTGTGAGTCTCACGTCATAATATTTGAAACTTGGTAACAAGCTATTGACTTAATACAGTAGATATTGAGTGACACTTCTGAAATCTTGAATATAGGTATCTACCTAACGTTAGCTTAATGTAGGTAACTCCGAAACTAACAAATCATATTGGAAATGATACTGTGACCTTCAACTATGTGTTCTGACTCAGTCACAATTAGGGCCCGTAGAAAAGGACTTGAGAATGCTTGAGATCTAGACAGCAAAACTTGAGATCTCTAGTTTTTGCCCTGTCTAGATTTCAAATTTTGCTCTCCCTAGATCCCAAGTTCTTAACGACGGCGGTGAATGGCATATAATTATATCTATTTGTTTTGTGTAGGCCTATACCAGTTGTATTTTGGTGTTAAACAGTCCTAAATAAATGCTTTTAAATTTCAAATTAGATGGAACTGTACGGACATATACGAGTAGGTACTTAATTGAGATCAAGCTCTCGTTTGAAAAATCTAGATTAAATAGAACCTACTCGTATTTATATAAAAACTTATTTTTCTTGGAACATAAAGGCATCTCTGTTCGGTCTGTCTACAAATATACCTAATTCTAGTTAAATCGGTCAGAGGCAGGCGTCACCACCCACCATGCAGCCCACTCGACTGCGTCGTGCACGACACGAGGCTGAAAGGCTGCGGCAGCCAAGTTCTGTCTCTATCTTGGCTGCTGCATCCGGACTGCCTGGTGCTCGATGCCTCAGCTTCAAGAAGACTTGCTGGATGCTACATGATGTGGTTCATTAAATAGTGTACATCTGCGCCAGTTCACTCAAACATCGAAGGAGACTATAGGTTCCTCATTGTATACCTAGTCATTTCTACAAAATAAGTAGGTAGATACTTTAATCATTTCATACCGCGATCAATCATATCAGTCAAAGTAAAAAATCATATCTGAAAAAATCCATGGTCCAACAGCTGTGCCAAATTCGAAGATTTACGTAACTGCTCTAACAAGGCCAATCAAGACCCGTACCCACTTGTACAAGGAGAAGCATGTGCTCTAACAGTGGAGGTAATAGGCGATGATGACCAAAAAACAATGTGATGTCGCGCAGGCTGCAGCATGAGTTCCGGCGCAGCGGACGCTTCGGGCTCGGCGTGGCGCTGGACATGTATCCCATCATGACGTGCGACAGCGCCGAGGCGCCCAACCTATACCAGGCTAAGGTACGGCTCTCTCTCGTCTTGTCTCTACCAGGCTAAAGTAAAGGCCTCTTTCTTGTTTTATCGCTACTACGCTAAGGTACGCAGAGGCGTAGTAGCGGAGTAGTTGACGAGGCAAGAGAGAACTCCGCTGACTTAGCGACCCGAAGTTTATATAAGTATTACACTTGACTGAATTCAATTGACGATTTACTCGACTAAGGGCGACTAGCGCGACAGTGCGGGTTAAATGTTCATAACCCTGATTTAACTCGCGAATTGTCTAAAAAACCATTTCATACAAAACATTTCAGGGTTAGCGTTGGTGCATGGCGTTTTTGTGATTTAACCCGGGTTAGGCACAAACTCTCGGGTTAACTCTCAATTCGACTTTCGCGCAAGCCAGCTCTAGGCAGGCTTCCGTTTATAGCCTGTAAATCGCAAACTACTGAATGCATTTCCACTTGACTGAATTCAGAAGAAGTCTGAATGAACCGCATTAAGTAGACTAGTAGGTACGGTAAAAAAACGTGAGTAAAACTGCATGTCTTAACACATTCGCAGTTCTGTGCTCCCACGCTGGGGACCCCTTGGATAGGCACTTGCCCATCCAAGGAGTCCCCTTTTGTTGGGTCACCTAACAATAAATTTAAATTAGTTGGACTTGTGAAGTTGCCAAACAATTTTGTATGGGGACTGTGAACGTGTTAAACAACCTTGAGATAAATAATTTATATTTAATCTAATTATTATTATATTATTATATTATATATCTTTTCAGGGTGTTTGAAAGACTCACGTGGGGACGCGGGTCCTTTATACATTATACTATTATAATTGTTATTCTAATAAGGTTAATAACTGAACCTATGCAATTCCTGGTCTCCAAACCATGGTGTAATGAAGGGTCCGATTTCAGGAGATCGAGGCGGGGGCGGGGTCTACATCGCACGAGACGAGCGTGCCGCCGGTGCTGACACACAGCGCCGCGTGCCGCATCAAGATGGCGGACCTGGTGCGAGAGCTCGTCGACGACGGCCTCTTATGAGCTGCGATCGGCCTTGTGCCGTGTGCCTTCTGAGCAGTGCCGGATTAAGTGCCTTGGATGCCCTAACCAATCCAAAACTATTACGCCCCTAAGAAGCCTAATCGGTGACCCAATTTCTTTTCTTCACAAACAGAGCAGCGCGATGCAAAACGCCGATTCTTTTTGAATTTCATTCCGCACTGATTTTCAAACTGATTTGTGCAATTTATTTAGGACTTCACGAGTCCGACAAGAAAAGGGGGCTCTCACATCCGCAGCAACTGCTTACTTTACTATTGGTTAATCCGGCACTGCTTCAGAGTCTTCAGACTTGTAGTCAGGAGTTTTGTGTAGTGGTACCTACAGGAGGTCCGCTGCGTTACGCGGACGAGTCGATATCGATGTACATTGATGGTTAACGTGTTCTTTCGCTGACGTTTTAACGAGCAATGGTTATTCACCCGTCGCGTGCGTCCGCGTCCCGCAGGCACCCGGCCTCCCGGGCGGGTATTTTTTTGTCGACAAAGTTTTTCAGCGCCATATTTTAATCCTTTTTATGTATAAAAATATGGATATCCATATTTATGGTGCTGACATGTGAAAAGTACATTTGCATTTTTAAATTGTATTAGTATGTTATAGTGCAAATTGAATAAAAATACAATTACGTAGAATACATGGCAGAGATCATAATAAAACAACATTATTTATGTAAACCGTGAACTATGTAGGTAAAACGTGACATAAAAATAGAATATGTCGGTCGAAAAATATAGGTAGGTATTTAATTTTGTAGTCTTTGATGTGCCTTTGCTTGGATTAAAGTAAAAATAGTCTCCCTCCCCTAGGGGCGGGCGTAATAGCAGAAACGGACAGTTCACGGATCGCATAAATGTCTGTCGTCTATATGACACCGTCATGTTACATTTTATTGTACTTCGTTTAGTAATTAAACACATACAATAAAAAACTTGTGTTAAGATCCTTACAGTTACTTATGCCTAGTTTAATACCTGGGTAGGTAGGTATCTAGAGCGTATATTCCGCTTTTGTGACAATATGATTTTTTCATCAAGATCTAATATACGAAAAATATCGTCTATTATGAATAAAAGTCAGATCATTTGAACTACCTAAAGAATGTCTCTCAGTGAGCTCCAGGCTTCCGTGTAGGACGCTCTGTGCTGGAGCTGGGCACGCGATTTAATGAACAATTGTTTCGTCATACTGAATTAATTGAACAAAGTTATAAAAATAAATATTTATGTGAGTGATTCACATTAAAACAGACAGTGGAGTGTCGTGGTGCCACCGCAATACATATTTGAGAATGGACCTTTTAATAATACCCGTACTGATTCGTGCCACGAATTAGAAAATATTAAAAAACTTACCTATATAGTTTTAAAAACAGTAGGTAATCTAAGAAAAAATATTGCGCGCGGGATATGTACGCATTTAAGACATCTTGTAGATAGTTTTTATAGATAATACAGATCTTTTATGAAAAATATTAACTTAAACTAACAATAATATTATCAGTCATTGAAAACTTCAGATTTACTGATGAGATTCTAGCGCCTATATTGTTATCTGAAGATTCCAATAATATCTGTTTATTCACTATTTCCTTAATACTATTACGCTTATACGTTTGAAGTCTGGCCGTTGCAAAATATAAGGCACCATGTTTTTTAACATTTTCGTCTAAGTAAATAATAATATAAAAAGCAAGAAAGCGTCTATTTGACGAAGTTTCTCGTTGATTTGGTAGGAAATATTACTTGACACTGGCTCTGAAGCCCTGCTGCGGAGTGGGTGTGACGGTGCCCCTTCCTTTGGACGCCTGTGTAGGCCTCATGAACCCGGAGGTCCTGTTGGCGGTAGTTTTGACCGGTGGCCGTGAGGTGCCCACGGAGCTGCCGCTCGAGGACGACCTCGACGCTGGCATCCTGGACACCGGTTTCGGGACCGGCTTGGGGGCGGGCTTGACGGGCGCCGGCGGGGCTCGTTTGACAGTGGCGACGGACGCGGAGCTGTTGAGGGAGCTTCGGGAACTGCGCAGCGACGCTCGTGACGTGGAGCGCTCCACGCGCAGCGAGCTGGCGCGTTTCGGCATGGCCCGTTTGGGGTCCAGCGGTGTCCGCGGCGGCGTCCTCGTTTCTTTGACTATTTTCTTCGACGCGACGGGCGACTTGGCGACTTTCGGCGTCGGCGAGTCGCATTCCGCGTGGCAGCCGGACGAGGCGCCCTGCGACGCGCTCTCTGAGTTGAGACTCTGCGTCTCCTCGAAGCCCTCGTCGTTGAGCTCGTGCTCGCTCTTCGCTTTAGGAATGCGCGGCGACGCGCTCCTCTCGATGGTCGGGGCCTTCTCGGTTTTAGCGGTCATAGATTTCCTATAACCGTTCCTTGACCACACGCCCGTCGGCGTCTCCGTCGGAGACTTGAGCTCCCTGATAGCTTTCTGCACGTCCTCCTGATTGATCGACGTCTGTCGCCTCGTCCTCGAGTAAGGGTGTGTTTTAGTTTCTTTGGTTGGTGTTTTGTCTGTGCTTTGGCTTTTGAGTCTATCCTGCCACCGTTTGAGCCTGTGTTCCTTTTCGTCTTTGACGCCCTCGTCTATCAGTTTAGCTACTTCCTGCGGGGCATCCACGGGATACGATGCTTGGACTTCTAATTTGGAGGGTCTGATGACCTGAGCTTCGGCCACGAGCTCGGCAGGGCTTTCCGGCTTCTTTTCGTCCTCCGGCGAGTTGGAGTCTGTTGTCCTCTTGTACCTCCTGGTCCGCCTCGCCGCCGAGAACCTGTCGAACTGTCCGTCGCCGAGGATCTCTTGACACAGGTCTCTCATTTCCGTCGATGTTTTCTCGTTCGTATTGACTTTGCTGGATAGCGAGGGTTGGAATTTTCGGCAAGGCTCCCTTTCCGGCGGAGGATTAAACAGCTTCCTCTGGACCGGAGGTGTCTCGATGTTTTCCGAGTCGATCTCGACCCGGTCCGTCTTATCCGTCCTGGCGTCTCTTTCGGCGGTGATCTTGATGTCGGGTAGCTTTCGTTTCACCTCCTCCGTGATGACGACCAGCGGCTGAATGATCTCTATCTGCTGCCGGGAGCGTTGCCGCCTCAGACGCCGCATCTCCTCGTTTTCTTCGGTCTTCCTCCACGGGACTCTGTCTTTCGTTTGTGGTTGGACATCTGGAATGTGAGAGGGGGTATGTAACGCGGTCGTATGGACGACAAGGGGCAGTTCCCTGCAGGAATGTAAGTTGGGTTACCTTCGACGGCCTCTATGGCGCGCACCACGTCGCTGTCGGGCAGCACGGCGGGCCGCCACTCCGCGCGCGTCTCCGGCAGAGTGTCCAGGGTCGTGCTTCGTTCGCTCTCTGCAAACAACAAGCACAATTCATAGTTTGCTCGAGCATAGTCGATTTAAAACTGTAAAGAAATCTAGGTCAATACAGTACAGGGATGAAATATTCAACGCGCCGTGCCGTCTAGTCTTCTAGAGTAAATCTGAAATACGAGCACACCTGCTATGGTGGGACTCGAACCCTTAGGTTCGAGTCCCACCATAGCAGGTGTGCTCGGATTTCAAGGTGGGGGAAGGGCGGAGCGCATGTGATTGGTTGCATCGTACCGAACCGGGGCTGGAATCGGACTCTTGTAGTCCGAGGATTTGACGGCACTTACCGGAGTCGTTTTCCAAGGACCGCCGGTTCGCTTGCAGTCGTCTCGCTCTCTCACGTAGTTCGGCGTCTCGTTTCTCTTCCTGGCTGTTCGCTCGCAGCCACGATTCGATCTTTTGTCGCCACTCTCTGTAACGCAATAATAAGTGTTATTTAACATTTTGAAAGGCTGCTATCGGTATTGGTATCGGTTTTTCCACAGACAATTATTTTTTGCCAGTTCAACAATAGCACGTCTGGAAATTGTACGAGTACGTCTGCAAAATACGGTGAAAATATCGATATAGCTTCCTATCTTCGCGAAGATATGGAATTTGTATTTAGAGGTGAGTAAGTCCATATGTGGATGACTTGATTGAACGTGAATCACCTTGGCGCGGTAGAAATCGTCAGTTAATTGGAAATATTAAATCAAAATTCAGGCACGTTCATACATACATACATAATTCTCACGTCCATAATCCCCGAGGGGGTAGACAGAGGAACCACATTCATCATAGGTATTTCCCACTTTTCGCCGTTAGATTTGCTGGACAAACGTTATAGGTGGCGAGTCTATCGCCGTCTACTAAGTGTAGAATAGTGTACACTAAAACCCTCGGTCGCCTCGTACGACACCCACGGGAAGAGTGGTGGTGTTCCACATACAAATATTATTCCTATCACATTTGCTCGTACACACAAGAAGTATGACCCTAAAGAGACTTTTGAAACGTAGGTACTTGGGTTTAGCGGGCGCGGCGTCGGGCTGCGGCGCGGGAGAGGGCGGGGCACGCGGGGACGCGGGCCGCTCTCTCTCCCGGTCTTTATCTCGTTCCTTCTCCCGCTCTCTGTCTCGCTCCCTCTCGCGGTCCGGGATCTCGAGGCGCGCGCGCACGGCCCCGCGGCGTGACCACGAACGATCTAGAGTGACAAGTTAATACGGAGCGTCATACATACATACTATATAATATTATCATCTTATGGAGGATGGGGTTTGTACTGGTTACAGATAAGGGATAAAGCGCCATGGCACGAGAAGACGGCACATTCTTCACTAGGCAAACCGAGTACGGATTGAACAATATTCATGTCACCGCACAAGGGTACGTCATGAATCGTCGTCGTCATCGTTCGATGACGACACCTGAAGTGAGTGCACCGAACCGCAAACCCGTAGTCGTTTCGCCTCTCTTGCCATGCCAGGCACCGGGACAAACGAAGCACATTTGAAACAAATAACTTTTAACGTTGGAAATATTATTCATTCCGTTCTCAGCGTTTTATGTGAGTGTCGCAAGTCAGTTCCTATCAGAATCAGTAGACCATTTACAAATAGAACCAATAGAGTGTTCTCACCGAGGCTGCCCCAGGCGCTGCGCTCGCGCAGGTCGCTGGCGGCGGGCGAGGAGTGGCGCAGAAACTCTAGCAGCCCCTCCTCGTCGCCGCCCGGGCTGGCGCGGCTGCGACGGCGCAGGCTGCCCGTCGGCGTCACGTCTGCGGGGAGAAAGGCATTCAGAAGGTGCTAACAGTAACCACGGAATAAATGCCTGATATTCGGCCACGCACACGCGGGCTCTACATACAAGCGATCTCAGGTGGAATCAGACGAACTCAGTCGCGAGCGTCGAGTAGTAGGCATTATTAGTGAAGAAACCAGTCGTGCAACCTTGTGCGCAACCGGTCAAGTGCGCGATGCGCGTTGGGTTTCTATAGTTTAACCTGGTCGGTGCGGCATTTGTCCGCGGCCGAACCCGTCTCGTGCGCGAGGACCCTAGGTGATCAAAATAGCGAAACCCCCCGTCACACAGCGGACGTTGTCACCTGGAGAAGGCGCGGCGTCGTGCGGGCGGCGCAGCGAGCGGCGGCCGAGCCCGTTCTTGATGTCCAGCAGCAAGGACTCCATCAGCGACTCGCACTCCGACACCGGCGTGCTACACACGCTGCCGCCTGCAACATTACATGTTGGGTTAACGTGTGCTGAGGTCACACATGTAGGACTGTAGAATGTACAAGGGATTGTACAGGGGTTGCCTGTGCCCTAACAGTGGGGACATTAATAGGCTCATGATGTGATGTCATGTGATTGGATTATTATTATTATATATTTATAGACAGGCAGCATATATGATGATACGTCTATGTCATAGTGTTGGAAAGTTATAAGTTTTTAGTTTCAATTATGGATTGGTTGATGTGCAACGTCTTCTTAGTAAGCACTCACGAGGGTCAACATCCAACATCGTACAATACTGAAGGACAAAATCACTCTAAAACTACCGTCTCCGGACTAGAGTGGCGTGCCCCTAACTTTCTTATGAAACGTATCAGTCCTAGACTCCTAGTTATGGTGGCAACGTCTCTCTCGAGCATCCGAGCTTGCGTTTCATTAACGTTTTCGTTGGACATATGACGACATTCGGAGACAAGCGGGCCGGAAGAAGGCAAGGGCTTTTTGCACCCCGAGGGTTCTTCGTAAGAAGACACGAGAACAGTATACGCACCAGGCCTGGTCTTGGTGGCGGCGGCGTCGCGCGCGCGCCTTCGGGCCGCCGCCTGCTCCTCGTTGGCGCGGCGCCGCTCGTTGTCGCTCACCGCCTGGCGGAACTTGCCGCAGAATGACACGAAGATCTGGACATATACATATGTCTGTACCATCCACAGGAATACGTAAAGTGGGAATAGCGGCAACTAGGTGCAGTGGACAGTGATGAAAGAGCGTAGTCAGCATTACGATACGATGATCTTGATACAAAGACATCTCATTAGAACTGATATCTTCTCCCGTGACAGCTTTATATAGAATTTTGGCACACAGGCAATCTCAAGCTATAACTAACCTTGAAGCACTCCTCGAGTTTGAAGGAGACGGGGTCTTCGCAGAAAAAGTCTGCGAGTTGCTTGCGCAAGCTTTCCACTTCCTCCATGTCCGTGTTCAGGGTCGACAACTCTTGCTCCGCCACCTGCAGGCACATTGAGTTTGTGACTTGGTTTCCCGACTCTAACAATATCCCCAGGTGCGCTTCAACCAGAAACCATTAAGTATGTACATAGGTACTGCTTTCAGGTCTGAGTTGGGTCTTATTTTAACGTGCAATTGCATGAAGTTGAATTTCTGGCTACTGTAGGTCTGGTGACAAGGGGTTCTAATTCTAAGCCGTGTCTGATCTAAGTTGTCTCAGCACCTTCCATGATCTTGACCATCTATTATCTTACTGATAATCTTATGAACGGCAAAAGTCATAGCTGGAGCTGAAATATTTAGGATCGTATGTCGTGTGCACCTATGGATGTATGAGGATCTGATGATGACCAGGAAAATAGTAAGTGGATCATAGATATGTAATTTTTTTTAAATTGCAAGGAAATAAGTAGGTACCATAGTACATTTTTACAAAGTCATCTTTTTTACTCTATCACCACTTGTAAAATAATATAAAGTAAGTCAGGACTTTTACAAAAAGTTACCTGAAGGAAGTCTCCCATCTGCTCCTTGATATCTTGCTGCGTGGCCGACAGCTTTATCTCCCGCTTGAGCAGCGAGATCCTGTGGTCGAGGGTCTTCAGCTCGCTGTGGATCTGCTCCACGCTGGCCTTCGCCGCCTCCTCAAGCACCCGCGTGTCGTCCGCGAAGCGCACCAGTTCCTTGTTCTTGCGCTCCGCTTGCTGTCAACGAAGAGTTTATATTAATTAGAAGCCATCATGATCAGAAAGCCTGACTTGCAGAACGAGAACGTCTAAGGGCTGGTTTACACTTGGTCAAGTGTTTAGTCAAGTGGCAAATGCCAGTGGCGAGTATGGCGATTGCCATGCGAATTTATTATCATAATTATTAAAGCACCCATTAGAATTGAGAATGATTAAAATCATAAGGCCAGGTGCGGAAAGCTGCACGTGTATTGTAAAAGAAGGAAGATTAATAATTGAAAAAGTAGTGGCGAATTATAATCATTTCACTTTCCAACACATTTACTACATACGCATTTGCCAAATTTAGAAATTCACCGCCAGAACTCAGAACCCTGAACCCTCTATAAAGTATTTCCAGTGAGAGAAGTGACCAGTGGCCTCGCACTGACCATAGCGACGTAGTGCACGAGGGTCACGCCGGGCTTGTTGGCGCGGATGTCCGGCAACTTCTGCAGCGAGGACAGCTTGACGCCGGCCGCGCAGCCCGCGTACCCGCCCGCGTTTAGGAAGTTACCAGCTATTAGGGTCAGGTACAGGATCTCCTGAAATTTACACATTAAAAGTAGCTTGTAGTAATTCAAAGTATAGCGACCTACCCAATTCTATTGAGTATTGCCCATAGCCAGCTAAATATTATACCCTAGACGAGTAACTTCCAATAAAATTCCCATACAAGCCGGCACCAAACCTCACGCCACTGTGTGCGAATTGAAAATAATGCAACACATTTCTCACACAATGAAACTCAAATCAATATTTGAACAGAGTAGATCTGACGGCGATGTCACAAAGGCGAATATCCGTCTACGCAACTCTTACATAGGATCGTATGAAAAAGCGTCGGTGGCACAGTGGCTACCATACCGACACCGGACTCCAATGCGGGAGGTCCGTGTTCGAAAGCGTGCAGTGCCATGTACCAATGAGTTTTTCGTATTTTTCGAAGACTTACGTACCTACATTTACTGGCTGCTCTAACGGTGAAGGAAAACATCGTGAGGAAAACCTGCACACTGAGATGACCAGTGTGTAAAATGGGGTTGGCACAAAAGATCCTCGAGGGTCGGTCGAAGTGTAAATTCGGAAGTGGACAGTGAAAAGTGATTATTTTGGGAAGCGGAAATCTGAATGTACCTACGTTAAATATCAGATATGTACCTGTATAGCCCGGGAAGACATCAAGTCGTCGCCAGCCACCAGGATGGCGTTGATGGCGCTCTCCAGGTATCCCGCCGTCGAAGGCCACTCCTCTTTCAAAAGCATGCACTCTATGCGCAGTTTGTAACTGAACAAAAAAAATTGATCACTTAGAACATCATTGTCGTAGTGTGACATCTGAATTTGGACCGTTTTTTCTAAGGTACACCATGAGTTTTGACAGGGAATCCTGTTTTCCTATTCAGAACGGGCGGTACCGCAACGGCGGGTGTCGAAATTGCAGTGTAGACACGAACAGAATCGTGCTACGGTATTTTTTAAAATCCACCTATCAACCAACACTGGATTTTATTTCTGGAACCTAGGAAAGCCTCAGCCAACCGTCACTTCCGACACTTGGTTCAGAGCATCGTTCCAACTCTGCAGTGCCGGATCAAGTGACTTGGGTTCCCCAAGAAATTCAAAACTGCGGTGCCCCTTTTCCTTTTATTATTTATTAGATTAGGTACGCAATGAGTGATGAACGAATGACGAGGCAGGTATACGAAGTTAAGTGAGTGGAAGGAGAAGCCGAGGTCATCCTAGACTGACCTTTAACTCTTCTCCCGCGATTGGAACACTTGACGGATTCAGATTGCGCTCTTAGATTTTAATACACAGAACAGACGACCCCAACGGCGAACATGCGTGAAACGACGAATGACTGTAGACGAAGCAAGAGAAGCGTGCCAAGGGATTCGTGGCGCTCCGTTCTCTTTTCCTACCAAGCAAGGGACAGCATGAAGGTGTGTATGTATGTTAGTACGCAATGCAGATCATTTTTGATTTCGTCGGATTTTCAAAGTAATTTGTGTAGAGGTGACCTCCGGGTGCTCTGGCACTTACTTGGGCAGCTGTATGAGCTGCAGCAGGAACTTCTCAGCGTTGCCCAGCTTGGTGACGTCACCGGAGAAGGCCCGCAGCATCTCGCACTCGTCGACCTCGGGCAGGATCTTGAGCAGACCGCGCAGCTTCTCCGCCCCGATGTCGTCGTGCGAGCCCTCGCGGATTAACTGGATTATGTCGTCGTTGGAGCTGAAACATACATTTAATTTATTGTTAAAATTGTATAGGCGACTATTTTTAACTCCCAACTAAAAGGATGGGGTGTGATAAGTTTTGACGTGTACGTCTGTATGTCTGTGACATCATGACTCAACAACGATGATACGGTTTGAATTTAGTTGAGTGTTCAAGTAACTGAAGAAAATTGGATCCTTGGTTTAACGGTGGTTCGAATTTGAGCTCAAATGTTAAGTAAGGATAAGGGTACCTTTCGCAGATCTGGAACCTTGAGAATGAAGACCAGGGAAAAGTAACGGGATCTCCACAATGCCAAGTCGGAGTTTCTTAAATGAGAGTTATTTTATTTGTCGTTTATAAGTGACGGTGGTTTCTTACCAACAGGATAAAGTTTTTCTTATTTGCGCCTTATTCTTATCCTACTGGAGGGTCGCAATGGTAGCTTGAACAATGTTCAAGATCCACTGAAGCATTGACTTGTCTGAATTATCCTTTGGGAACGTACCTTCGGAACTGTTTCAGGAATATGTTGACGTTTAAACTCCGCTTTCCGTCCAGGAGAGTGATCTCGGAAGACTCCTTGCGGGGCTTCCTCTCGCCCGATGTGTCGCAGATAGGACTGCGCCCCAGTCGCGGCGACGAACCGGCCGAGCCTGTAGGCTGCACCTACGAAAGAAATTACACGTCAGAAATTGAAGGAGCACTTTGATCCAGACTCTTAAAGCGAGGGCCGACTCTAACAATACCTGAGATTCCCATCCCTTTCCCATTCCTCAGTGACCCTAACGAGGCTGACATGGTCACTTCGCTGTGTACCAAAGCCTTAAAAAAAGAGTGGGTTTTGTAATTTGGTTAGCGTTAAACCATCTTTTGAAAGCCTGTAACTCTTTGTCCGAAGGAGCAGAACACCGGTATCCCCTGAATTAAAATAGACCTCAACAATCAACGAGGTTCCGTTTAACTCGGACGGGTCTCAGTGTTTTTGTAGTTGTGTAATAGGGCCTAATTCTGATATGCAGTACTATACTGCTACTAACACACAAGGCCACGAAGAGCTGCTGCTTTATAAGAGCGTCGATGGCACAGTGGCTACGGCACCGGACTACAATGCGGGAGGTCCGGGTTCGAAACCATGCAGTGCCATGTACCAATTAGTTTTTCGTATATTTCGAAGACTTACGTACATTTACCGATTGCTCAAACGGTGAAGGAAAACATCGTGAGGAAACTGCACACTGAGATGACCAGTGTGTAAATGGGGTAGGCACAAAAGATCCTCAAGGGTCGAAGTGCCGCTGGGATTATTCCCGCCCCCTATCATAAGATGAAATAAGAGCTGCTTATTGAAATTAAATCATAAAATATGTGAAATTGTTATTTTGGTTGGTTCATACCTGCTGGCAGAAGAGTCCTTCGATCTCGCTCCAGTCGAGTTCCGTTTTCGACGAGTGTTTGTGGCTGGACGCGACTAGAGACCAGATGTTGTTACGCCCTATCACCTGAAACGATAGCAAATTACTCGATTCAATGGCCTCTAGCCAGTAAAGATCACTAATATAAATATATAGATTTATTAGAAAATAGCAGCACAAGTGGATCGGCTAGAAGACCAGTGGACCGAAAAATGCGTAGTAGAACCCTTCGGATTACTGCTGTCATAGATGCAGTCTGAACAAGGATACGTCTGGTGCGGACATGCTGTTTAGTTAAAACGGTGGGTAACTGGGTAGTGGCACAGAATAAATAATAATACTACGGTAGAGGGGAATTTACAATGATGATGTCAGCACTGACAGCCAGCCAAAGAGTTTGAGCAAATGCACATATCCAACTAGCAGACGCGGTTTGCATATAAAAATTCTCTAGCGAGCTACCTACATAGGGTGATTTTTTTATATAAATAGCCTAAGGCATACAGGCAAACGAGCCACCCGATGGTCACCGTCGCCAGGGACACGTGCAATAAGTACCAGAGGCATTGCTGATGCGTTGCCGACCTTGCAAGGATAGGACTCTCGTTCAAAATCTTTGGGTAAAACTCACTTTGTTATTCGGAATCTTGTTCCAGTTGATGGTCTTCATCTTGGCTTTCGGCAGCGGCGTCTCCTGCTGCGGCAGCTTGATGTCGAGGGGCGCGGGGGGTGAGGGCAGGCTCGGCGCGGACGGCATGGGCGGCGGGGGCAGTGCGGGCGGCGGGGGCGGAGGGGCGCGCGGCGCGGCCGGGGCGCAAGGCGGCGCCGGCGCCGCGGGCGTGCCTACACAACAAACATACAGGTTTAAACACAGCCCAAAATTTAAAACATTAAAAAATTATTAAAAGTCACTATTTGGTACAAAAAAAATAAGAATCTTAAAATATATAACGTGAATGCGGATTTTAATTATGATAAATTTCTTATTCGAAATGTCCTTCTTGTGCTGCTCCTTCTGCTTCTTGTCTTTCTTCACTTGCAGAAGCATTCAAGCTGTTGAACGCTTCTGCAAGTGAAGAAATATATATGCATGAACAAATGAATTATGACTTATCCGGTCCAAAATTCTCTAACATTTGTTCAGTCTTATTTCCGTTTGATATGGTCATTAGGTGAGGTTAGGTTAAGGGTGGAGGTGGTGTTGTAAGGGTGGACCTTGAGGTTCAAATTCAAAATTTAATAACACTGGAGCGGTAACTGTTCAATGACGCCGCAATGTTTTCTGATTGAACGCCGTGGTTGATTGAGAACAGCGACGCGGTCTATGTTCTCGGCCGATTTGACGGGTTTCGTCGGTGATTTGTTCTGTTATTCGTTGAATCTTTGATTCGAACCCTTGGGTTGTGAACCCAATCACATGAATGATCGGTGCAACGTTTAAATGACGGATATCAACAGATTACAAAACTCTCGCCTAGCTTGAGTGTACGAAAAGCTGACCGCAAAGTAGGCCCCTACCACATACGCGCATCGCGCCTTTGGGCTAAAGCGAGAAAAAAATCCAAAAAACTGAGCCGGCGAATATTGCTAACATCCTCTCCCTAATCCTATAAAGTACGGACTTATTAAGTTTAAAATAAATCGTGAGACAGCCTGTATTACAGCTCCTCTTCACGATCGCCCATGATGGGCGATTACAGGCAAACACGATCGTGTAGAGAGCATGATTGTCTGTAATCGGCCATGGATCGGTCAGCGAGAATCGGATAGCTGTCGGTTTTTCGTACACACATTAAGGGATGACAGCTCGATGATAAATAGTTGCCTGGATGTTGGTAAATACCTACAACATGGTGAAATATGTCGTGTAAATGTTTTGAGAAGTTTTGTGAATTAAAAAAATATATATACCTGCAGGGGGCACGGGAGCAGGCGGCGGTGGCGGCGACAGGGCCCGCTGTAGGCTCTGCTTCCTGCCAGCGCTCGATGCGTCCCTGTGCTGACAGGTACATCCCATTTTTGCCTGGTAACAATAAAACGTTGGCCTTGATGAGAAACGAGGGAATCAGGAAACTTTCGAGGTTATTTTATACTACTAAATACTACTTAATAAAAGTATCCAATTGAGTCTCGTACGTATCCGCAATTAAATAAATACTGACTTTTCGAAAAGTGCTTAATATACAACGGTGGTGATTCCCACGGAGCGGTGGAGACAGAAAGAAGTGTAACTATACTTATACAAGATGTATTATTTATATATCGGTCGCTGCCTCCTTGGGGTCCACACGTTAGAGGCACCGACCTGCACACTGGGAGCCCGCAGCAGCTTCGCGGCGTCCTCGCGTGACTCGAGCAGCGTGGCGCGGTGCACCAGCGTCTCCGCGGTGTCCCACACGATGTCGCTCACTGCCTCCTTGGGGTCCACCCGTAGGAGGTGCTGCAGGATGCTCAGGAACGGGATCTCTTGCGGAGTATCCGCCACCTGCCGTACATAAGGAGCCATAATGAAACACTTTACGCAAAATAGACCGATCGACCGATCGCAACACAGACCCTGTAACTTTAGCGTTCTTCTATTTTCACCATGCTAGTATAATTACTGTCCAGATCCTTATCTGTACCCCTGAATGAAGTTGAAATCGCAGCTGTCTTCATTGTTCTCCTACTAAATCTCACCACCAAAGGGGAGTAACCATCAAAGAGGAGGTAGGGTTTTTTTTCTTATTTTTGATGACAACGGGCCCCCGTTGTCATTTGCTCACTGCACACTGTGGGATTGCAGCACTTCACACAGGGGGATTTGAATAAAAGAGCTACAATTCTGCTTCATCATCATCATTAGCAGCCTACTCTAGTCCATTGCTGGACATAGGCCTCTCCCAGGGCGCGCCATTGAGCCCGATCTTCGGCTCTTCTCATCCAGTCGCTGCCAGACACCTTGCGCAGATCGTCGCTCCATCTAGCTGCTTACGTAACTTGAACGGCTCCTTTACATTGTCATTGCTTCGATTCCGGGGTGGGCACTGACCGCCAAATCTAAACCTAAATGAAACTCGCTCACTCATATACAAGATTGTGTACGATTCGCTACGCTAAATTTGGCGGTCTCAGAAGTCTTGGTTCCTTGCAAAAAGCACTATAAGCTAACACCCCTAAAGAGCCTATAGTCTGCGCACTATACCTGCTTGAGTATCGCGTAGAAGACATCGAGGTGTGAGTTGAGGTTGATGCCCCCCGGGCCCTGCGCCTCGTCGCTCTCCCGCTGTTCCTCGAACACGTCCAGCTGCACGCCCAGGTCAGGGTGGCTGGCGGCCTCATGTCTGCAAAGAAATGCGCAACATGTTCTTTACCATGGCATAAGAAGACGGATATTCTTTACCAGGCAAAATATTGTATGTAAAACGTCATGCAATCCGTATCTAACTGTTCTGTTTTGCTTGGTGAAAAATGAACCGCCTTCTTGTGCCATTTCGATTCACAATTCCTTAATTGTATGGAAAAAGGTGGCAATACGGTACGAGTAATATGGCTTCTATTACTTAGAATTCCTTGCATTATCATCAACCCATTGCCAGTAAGGAGATTACAGAGGACAGGCTCTTGCTTTGTGCAAATTCTTTTAAACTTCCGTTTCCATAGATGCATTCACTAAAGTCACTTCTGTTATATTTACGTTTCTTTTACATTTCTATCTTTATGTCTTTACTTACCAAGATAACATTTCTAAACGTTCTTAAAGTTGTCTTTAAAAAAATATGTAAGCTATCTATGTCTTTCTGATGACACTGGACATAAGGAAGCCGTAACATTAAGGGTGTTTCTTGCAAGTCTCTATTTATTTATACTTTATTGTACAACACTAGATTTAATAAAAGTAATTACAATAGGTGAACTTATTTCTAAAAGAGATTTCTTCCAGCAAACCCACGAAAATGAAAGATGCGTTATAATTTATAGTCTCTGTTAGTCATTTAATTTGAAGTGCTCCTGTCATTATGAAACGCCGCTCCAAAGTTTTTGTAAGAATACTATAGTCTGGTTTCTGTGTTTAACAAAGCGGAACATGAATTTATTAAGTTCGTGTAGGTATTGAGATTTGATGCCATTACTCAACTCCACGATTAAAATAAAAAAATCCCTTACTATAACCTCACGTAGCTTGTCATTATTACGATCAGATTATTCACCAAGCCGCGGTACGAGCACCATATTTGGCGTGCCCTCGGATGTGCGCCCACGCACCGTTTTTACGCGTTTCCCTACTGATACACTGCGGCTGATTTGTGACTACCAGGAGGTCTTTAGTCTAAGGCCCAGATTGACCAGAGGCGTTTAAATCGCCCGATTTGATTGCAGTTTTAAATATTTATTTTTAAAATAAATATTTTTAAATATATGATATATTTTTGACGGTAATGTACCAACATAAACAACCGACTAAAACCATAAAAAAATACATGCATATACCTTATTCCAGATTTGCATTCTCAAATCTCAAATATTCATTTTCATTCTTGTGACCACCAGTCAGTATCGTAAGAGTACAGACCGTCCGAGTATTGATTAAAGAGATCACGGACTATAGACGATAGATATATAAAGTCTATTGCATTATGATTGATTAATCTCAAAGCCCTGTGAGAAGATTACTTACGAAATTTGCTTTAAAAGAAGAGGTTTGTATTATGATGATAATGATATAATTAAAAACAAAATATTTGTTTGCCATTTTCTTAATAGCTTCTCAATATCACATAAAAGAATAAAGAAATGAGTTTCGAAAAATGTTTGAGAATTTATTGAAAGAAAATTTTATTAACTTATATTAAACAATAATAATTTAAAATTAGAGGTTTTCCATCACATTGTTATAACTATTAAATACCATGACGGCTTACTGTAGTGTGGTTGGCCACTGACTTATTTATTGGTAGACGCAAAACAAAAAGTGTCGGCAAAAACAAAACTTGCTTCAAATAAAGGACAGATTAATTGGAATGTTTTTGTACGCGACGAAACTTATCGTTCTGTCAGTGTGACCGTTCGCCCACACGTGGGGCAACGAAATCTTAGCCCGCAACTGACCAAATACAAGTTATTTGAACTTCACTATCGGTAGAACTTACCTCAAGTTATTAAGAGTAGGCAGGAGTCCCAGTCCTGAAAAAAATAAGAGCTTAATTAGTCATTCATCATTGAACCTAAGCTTTCCCAAATTCAACTAACCACATTTTCATCCATGAACGTACATAGTTTGGACATTTAGAGCAGTTGGTTAGTTAAATGTATGTAGTAAGTCTTTAGAAAACTTATTGGTACTGTGGGCAACACATCAGGCTATATTACGAGTATATATACCTACCCTTTAGTACCTTGTCGCTTTCGTTTATTTGACACATTCATAGTTCATTCATCATTCATAGTCAAGTAATCATAACGAAAACTTATTGTGGCAGTGTTCTACATAGTATAGCTTGATGTGTCTTCCACTGTAGGTACATGTTTGAAACAACGCCACCGACGCTCTCCCTATACCCCCATCGCCTGTCTACCCACAAATTGTGTTTCTCTCATGGTCCTAAAGCTAGAGACCACCAACTTACCGATGAACTCGTTCCGTACGCGGATGCGGTCAGGCAGGCGCGGCGCGGAGATGATGAGGCAGTTGACGAAGGCCACCAGCGCAGTCTTGTAGTCTGTGGTCGCGGCGCTCTTTAGCTCTGCCACCACCACGCTCAGACGGTACCGCTCACCCTTCAGCGCCTGGCACATCACAATAGTATTAACTACGAGGTTCAGATAACACTTTAAATTGCTGAAAACGTCTGTACATTTTTAATACAATACAAAACCAAACTTCCCTCCTCATCTCAGTCAGTATAAATGTTGTAGTTGTTAATTCAGTTCGCCATATAGATAGACAAGAGTCTGAGACCATACAGCCTTCTCATAATTATGTTTCTTTAATTTTAAAATATTATTATTAAAAGTCATTTGCCTGTCCGTAATGGACGAACATAATATCATCATCATCAGCCATGTCAGATGTGTCAACATGTGTATCGATCTTAGAGTAGGTAAGGATCTTAGATTATAGATAATCTAAGGTAAGGATATATTCTTACCTCAATGATAACGATGGTGTCACCTCAGTATAAATTCAAATCTATCTGACTGTTGTTTTATATATAGCCTGGAGGAAAAGGCTTCCTTCATTCAGCCTAGTCTATAAATGTAATTTAATTTCTAATAATAGGTTTCGGTACGTTACAATAACATACAACCTTGGGATCTTCAAGGCCAGAGTGTATAGGTACTACACGAGGCGAGGCGAGATTGATTTGACGGTTTAGGGCCACTTGCACGAAAGTGCGGGTTAAATGTTCTTAACCCGAATTAGATAACCTTGGGTTAACTCGCGAATTGTCTATGATTTCATACAAAATAATTTAGGGTTAGCGTTGGTGCAAGACGTTTTTGTGATTTAACCCGGGTTATGCACTAACTCTCGCGTTAACTCTTAATTCGAGTTTCGCGCAAGCCAGGAGTCAGCCTTAGTGCTAAATTTTAAAAAACTCACTTGACTGAATTCAGTCAGTCTGACTGGGTGAGTTAGTCTCTGAATCCAGTCAAGTGTAAATTCATTCAGTAGGTACGGTTAGTCTGAAATTTACAGCTTGTAAACAGAAGACTAATTAGTCTATTAAATCGTTGACTAATTATTAGTCGACTGAATTCAGTCAAGTGTTATAAGCGCTTCACATATAAAATAACGAGATTACTCTCTTTTAACCTTTCTCAAATTCTAATTAAACTTAATATCTGCTAGTCAACTATATGATGGAGTGCCAAATGCTAGGTATATGAGTACCTACATACTAACATGTAACTAAGATTTATTGGAATTTGTTATAATTACATCCAGATATTTCAATTTAGCAGTACATACGTAACGTTTTAACTTCTAACCAACTTGCAATTATTGATAAACAATCCTGAATCCATAATCAATGAATAATAATATTGAATGAAATAAATTACACGCCTATAGGCATTTGCACTCTGCCAGAGTGATAGAACAGCCTGCCGGCGTCTGCATTTCCCGAAACCTACAACCTTGGGATCTTCAAGGCCAGAGTGAATAGGCATTTACTGGATCCGCATGCACCATCGTCGACCTCATCGTCGCTTACCATCAGGCCAGATCGAGGTCAAATGCGGGTTTAGAAGTAAATAAAAAAATAAAAAAGAGTGATTTCTTGTGATTTGTTGTGTTAAAAATTATGCAACTACCTACTCAAAAACTAATCACTGCATTACTTACAATACTTTGGGCCCAATTACACACAAGAGATCCCATTGAGTCAAAGTATCGCTGTGTCATCCAGCTCAAAGATAAAATTGGGACCTACAGGAGTTCGTTTAGTTTTATCGTGTGAAGGTATGCCTCTACCCTTCCCCGGGAGGTTGCCTCTATAGGTTTTATGGATAAGTCCTCAACGCACCTTATATCGGTCGAGGGTGTCCACTGCCCTGGCGTAGCCATCTGCGTTGTAGACACACAGGGCAGACAGCAGCTCGAACACCTACGAACAAGCAGCACACGGATAGCACCAGATCGAGTACAGTGCAACAAAAGCAAACACAACAATAGTCAAAATCATCCCTTGCCCAAGATACAAGCCCCCACCACGGCCGTTCCTTTAGGTCCAGAATATTCGCTTTCGCAAAATAGCAGTTAAAAATTAAATGTGTAATTTCCATATTTCTAAATCTAGCAGAGATTTTGGGTAAGCGAACAACTTGGACTTAAAGCTTCACAGTCATCAAGACGAGCAAAGAAAATCCCTTAGCAGCCGAGCTTAGCGTGACCACTTTAACAGCTGAACCGATGTCAAATCGGCTGCTCGACCAATCATGATCGAGTATTCGTCGCGAGCAGCGCTGCATATGACTCGATGTTCATAGAGTCATATGCAGGGTCTTAGAGGATTGGTCGACGTTCTTCACTGTCCATTTTATTAGCGCTGCTATCAAATCAGTTTTGAACAGTGCTAGGGTCCATGTTCCGATGGTTACCTGCTTCTTAACGGGCGCAGCGGGCGAGGTGAGCGCGGCGGCGAGCTTGCCCGCATACTCCGCATGCTCCACGATGTAGTCAAGCCCCACGCGGCTCTCCATGCCGGCCCTGCCAACAAACATATGCGCTTGAGTCTGGGGAAACGATGTGGTTTCTAGAAAATAGGGAGCTGTGGAGAGATATCGTCTGAGGACATTCCGCTGCAAAATTGCAGAAGATAAAAGCTTGATCTCGACAATGATAATTAATGGAAAAACAAAAGTCAAGAGGCCAATACTGAGGTATCAAGATGGAGCTTAACTTTCCAGTCGGTCCGATTTAAACTCGGTTTTTTAAATTTAATACGAGAAGTTTGTCGAGAGTGTTCTTTCTTAGATAGGTCTGATAAAACTTGGATCAGTGGTTTTCAAGATCTTGGAGTATCTTTTAAGTCAGATGGGATCTCTGGAACGGTAACAGTTAGGTGGTTCGAGTTTGAGCTCAAATGTTTATAACCATGGTGACCTTCCCACATTTGGAACCTTGAGGACCTGATGATGACCAGGAAAAAGTAAAAGGATTTCCAGAATGCCACGTCGAGGGTTCTAAAATTTTTAATTTAGAATTATTGTACAAAGAGTGAAGCGCTGTTTTAAGTATAGTCGGTCCAGTGGGCTGATTTGTATATGTACGTTTTAGGTTTCGTATACTTGTTGTGAAAAACAACTGTCCACCATTCTGGAGACTAAATTACCATATTCAATCCGTTATAAGACAAGATAATACTTATGTAAATAAATAATATCCGTCGTAACTTTACCTAAGTATGCATAGGTGGGTATTTGAAATGTGGGAAATATTCGATAGTTATGCAAAACTATGTCCGCGGAATGCCACTTAAATGCAAAACCGGTGGACTATTACAAGATATTCACTAGATGTCTATGCTATCTTGGATCTCAAGTCAACTATATAGGTATTGGCTTGGTACAATGAAAATTGTACAGTGTATATCAGGCTTTTAGTACTTTGTCGCTTTAACTTATTTGTTTTTTTTAAGGCAAAGGGAACCCATACAGCCATGTCTGATGTAAACAACTCTTTCAAGTCTTCATTAAAATGCTGGTGTGACACATTTCAATGCTATCTGGAAGAATCTTCCACGCTTCTGCACCATCCGAACCAAAGAAGAAGGGGTCCAGTATGGCTCTTCAAAATCCAGCTAAGTACGGATAAGACGCTGCAGCCCGTGCAGCGTCTTATTTGACTTTACTTCACTGTCCCACACATTATTAACATCTTGTCGAAGTTCTTCGAGCAAGAAACACCATTCTTACTAGAAAAGCACTACTGTAAAACAATTTGCAAGACAAAACGAAACAAAGCTGACGTGGACGCCACAAAAGCGCGGGAGAAACTCACACATCCATAAGAATATGAAGGAATCATAATAAAAACGTATAGCGACAGGGTTCCATAAAGTGATGTTTCCATCAACTGTACAATTCGATATACATTTCTGCTCTATATTTGGCAAAATCTTGTGTTGCGTGCTGAATATTTTCAGAATAGATACATCGTTATAGGTAGCTAAATAATACGTGTGACGGTCCAAAAATTGTTAGTCAACGGCTTGTTATCAACCTCATTGTTTTACTTTTATTATTCCTTGGAGGCACATTTTATTACAAACTCCTTGGTCAAATATCACTGGCTGGCGACTGGCACTGACATCCCCCACAGTCCTGACTTAGCTCCGTGTGATTTCTTTTTGTTCCCCACGTTGAAGAAATCTCTGCGGGGAAGGAAGTTTACGACTGTGGACGAAGCAGTAGACCAATTTAGGCGACTTATTTCGACTTTCCGCAAGAACAGTTTTTCACATGTTTTAAAACTTATAAAAGCTGGTTCATTGATACCGCAGGGGAGTAAGTAGATAAACATTTCTAATATTACTTTAATTTTCTATTTGACTAAAAATTAATTGATCGCCCTTGGTAAAATAGATTTGAAAGCGCGGTGTGAAATGTAAAAGTTGATCAACATGAACAACACCTAGAACGAGAATATTTTTTATTTATACAAGTGATGATAATACAAACTGGAACACATCAGCGCATCCAATCCAAGCCGGTTCGCTTGTTAATTATTATGAGATTTATGCGCCGTATACGAAACCAACTTGTTAAACAAAATGGATGTGTAGCGTGGAATTATCGCTACGACATAATACTTCTAGAAAAATACTTAAGCATTCGTTAAAAATCTGTTAGGTGGGTCTCTCAAGTCGGATAAAGATCAAACAGTAATGCCCTTTGGCGCATGCGTGCTCGCGCAACTGGTTCGCGGATCAACATTGTGTCTGGTCCGCCTCTTGCATTATAACAACAATCACCACTACCTTTGGCTCTCAACATTTCCGAGATAGTCGTGAACTCGTGTTTTTCTCGCACTGTTTTATTATTATATTTTATAAGCTCTTAGATAAGGCAAACTTTTATCTGCGCAAGAAAAAACCGCACATTATAAAATAATGCCGCCAAATTTGTATTTCACTATTACCTTTTCTATCTTGTGTTTGTTGTTTTCTATTTGTGCAATCAACTGTATTTTACTTTTACTTCTGAAAAGTTGCAAGAAGACATTCAAAGTCTGATACTTCAAGTTTACTGTCGAGAGTCGCAACTCGTAATCCACTAGAACCGAATATCGAATCGAGTAGAACTCGAAATCGCGTCTGAGCTGACATATAGTAAGGCATGGGATAAGATCGTACTGTGAGAGAGGTCCCCACCTTGACTTTAGTTTAGTTGTCAAACCTTCACCATTGTTTGGAGCGCCAGGTATTCTGCACACAACCTCACACGGAGACGCAATCATAATCAAAATAGTTTATTTGTTGAAAGTAGGGAGGTTCTTCTTTCTTATCTTTTTATCTTATGATGGGGGACGGGAATAACCCAGCGACACGAGCTGTATAAGTACAGCTTTCGGCGCCTCCAACAACCATATAAGTAATGATGACTATGTTATCAAGTAAGCAGTCAATATATTTAAGAAAATATTACGTATGTACGCAAAAACTTAGTTGTTTAAGAAAAACTGCGATAATCATAAATTCAACACCAGAAACAAAAACAAACTTGCAGTCCCACGCTTTAGACTAAGTAAAGTAAACACATCATTTATGGGTCACTGTGTACGATTTTATAATGAGATACCTTATACTGTAATAAATATGACAGAGAACAAATTTAAAACCTATATAAGACCTTATGTAAAAAGGGTTATTATATAATAAATGACTACGTAAATGATAAAGAGGCTTGGTCCTAAATTCAGCTCCAGCTCTGCACATTGTGTATATGATTGTATTCATAATTATTGTAAGATATATTTATTTTAAAAGATGTGCTGCTAAAAGTTTCTTGCGCCGCTTCATTCCTTTCAGCTACAGCACCTTACGAAGCAGTGGAAGAGTAAAAAAATTACGTTGTAAAAATTTACTACATATAAGGTACTTCCTTACAATAAAAAGATTTTGATTTGATTTTTTGATTGGTTATTCAGATCACTGGGTTTTTGTTTTGTTTTGCTACACTCGGGAGTTGTATTGAGATCCATCGACGATGAATTAAAAGTATTTCTAACAAGTATGTGTAAGTAGGTATGCTAAGCAGGTAGTGTCAGCTTCACACACGGCACCGCCTGCGACCGCCGACGTGCTGAACATACCTAATGTGTTCTGACAATATGACAAGCTTCCACTCCTTAGCTCGTTACTTACTGTTAACATCTGGGACAAGTTAATTGTTTAGGAGTACTAATAGTTTAAAGGATCAATTGTAACAATGAGTAATGAGACATTTCACAATTTATATTTGATATGGGCAGATTTGTAAAATCCAATATACATCTATTCCATGCTAAAACAGACATCAAATATGATCTCAGAAACAAAACCGAATTAAAACTTAAACAATGTCGATTGCAAAGTCTACCAAAAATTGCCAAAAATTTACAATAAAATTCCTAATGAAATAAAAAAAATCAGATAGTGTAATTACTTTTGAAAATAAATTAAACATGTGGTTACTAGGCTGTGCATTTTTCAATAAATACGAATTTTATAATATTGGACATATTATCACGTACAATAATATTTATACTAGGAACATATATGACATGTAAATTAATTTTATAAATAAATTATGATTATGACTTCATAACGTATGCGCGCTTGTACCTAGATTTTGACACATTTATTAGGAAGATCATGCATTGCACCTCATTGCACCCCTCATTGTTTGGGAGCGTTTGGTCAGGAGTTTTGAAGGTCATCACAATCAATTTGGAGTACGTCATTTACTCGAACGAGTATGTCCTTGTTTATCGTGGAAACACCTTAGAGACACACATGAATGAGACTTCACGTAAAGTGAGCCTATAGACCTCACGATAGCCTATACATTAATTTTATAATTTATTTAAATGTATATAATAAAATCAATGTCATACTACAACTATGTAAAAATTATATAATATAATTTCAGTCAAACAGCCCCCCGCGAAGTGCCCCCTGGCCGAAAGTACCCAGGATACTCGCGGCGTTCCCTCGCTGAATGGCGAGGGAAATGCGCTGTACTAAAAAGTGGCCGGCTCGCGGATCACCTCCTCTCTCCTTAATTCGTCAAGTTTAAATGTATAGTATAATACGAGTATACTCGTATTTGCACGCTCAATAACATGAGTAGAATGTATCGGCACTTTGTGTCTATAATATCCATCTTGTATTTATACATCACAACACGCACACACTGTTGCTTTCTTCGTCCGTGCACTCACTGAGGGGCCAGCTGAAAATCAGCGCTGTGGCTTGCCTCAGCATTGTGCTGAGCTGGTGTACCCTTTTTGGCACTGTACCGCACCGGATGTTCTGTGCTGCATGTATTAAACTTCGAATACTTCTGTATTGGGTTCTGTATTCTGGTGTTTACAGCGCTAAATAAACATTTTCAATTTAGATAATGACCTAGATTCTATAGCTAACTCAGCCCTACATTGCCTAACACAATATTTAATGTTCTCAACAAAACATCTAGTAAGCCAGACAAGCTAGGCACTGAGGCAATGTAGCTCGGTATTTCCTATCGCAACTCGCTGAATTTCTAGAATTTCATCTCTCTGCTCCTTACTGCTGTCGTCCTTACGCTGGTATAAGTGAATGATACAGTCGGGACAGTCCAGTGGCAAGTTGTGAATTCAGGAGCGGATCGTTACAATGGACTGTCTGTACTGTGACTAAGACTAAATAAGTGGTAGATCCGAAATATCTTTCTAACATCATCATCATTATCAGCCTATTAATGTACCCACTGTCTGGGGCACAGGTCTCGCCTTGAACAAGGAGGTACGGGCCACGGTCACACGCCTTCGAAAACTTTTTAATTTCCTCATGCAGGTTTCCTCACGATTTTTAAGGGATCAGTTTTGATCAAAATCATTTATTTTTCATTGTAAGTAAGCACCTTATAGTACATTTTTACAACGTCATTCTTTTTTACTCTACCCAGTGGTAGAGTAAGGTGCTGTAGCTGAAAGGAAAGAAGCGGCGCAAGAGAATCACGCCCAAACCCTTATCGGATTTGACAGCACTTATTTTACCCGCTGTAGATTCCAGCGAAAATTGAAAGGTATTGGAGGAAGCGTTATGGCGCTGAGTTTAAAGTTGGCGCACTTTTCTATGCTGTATGATATTCGCAGTAACATAATACAGCATAGAAAAGGGACCGTAGCGAGTCTACTGTACCGTTTATTTATACCGAGGCGGATTAACATAACTGAAGCAAGTATGTCGGTTAAGCCTCGGTGCGAGGCTGCAGCTCAGCGCGGATTTAGACCAACGGCCGAATCTGACCTGACACGTGGGGAGATGACCAACACTGAACAAACAGAACTGCTTGATGATTACAATGTAAGTATATCTCGCAGAATACTGAATGACGCTACATCTCACAGGCTCAGAGTAAAACAAAATATCTAAATTCGAAGCGATATATTTGCAAGAGTCGTGGAGGACGGAGAGAAGTGGAAAAAAGGAAAAGTTTGAGCCACGAAGTGGAAATTAACCTAACATAGCGAAAAATACATTTTATACTTAATTTAGAAAACAAAAAGACAAGATCGGTGGCCTAGTGGCTAGGACACCGGACTCCCATGCGGGAGGTCCGGATTCGAAACTGTGCAGTGCCATGTACCTATGAGTTTTTCGTGTTTTTCAAGACTTACGTACATTTACCGATTGCTCTAACGGTGAAGGAAAACATCATGAGGAAACCTGCACATGAGGTGACCAGTGTGTAAAATGGGTTTGGCACAAAAGATCCTCAAGGGTCGAAGTGTCGCTGGAGTTATTCCCGGCCCCTATTATCATAGGGAGAAGAAACAAAAAGACACAGTGCATACTTGGATCCGAAATTGGAAGATCCTGTTCGTAGGTACTTATAGAACAAACCCTCCTTTTACACATAGAGGAGTTAGGTTAGGAGCACGAGTCCTGATCTACGGGGCTTTATACCACTCTACTTAAACAAAGATCTTGTTGTAGTTGGTCAATGAGTAGGTCTGTAGGGAAGTAACGGTATCCCCACCCACTCAGAATCTCGCTCCAGAAATTGATATAGGTTATTTATCGAATTAAGACATCATCACCGTTATGTCCAGTGGTTCAACAATAGACAGACACTGACTTGACAAGTTTACATGGAACTTGTGTGAGCCATTTCGCTTGTGTCTCGAACCACCCAGGTTCGTTGTCAGCCCACACATTCCGCGTCTCTTCAATAACAATGTTCGCCAGCTTGTCTATTCCTTATCTATTAGACTAGAAACTATTTGCAGAATTTTCAGAATTAGTATGGAGGTGTTGATAAAGATTATTGACTACATTTTGGGAAGTGATAATTTTGGCAAGTGGACACTTGGGGCTATTACCCAAACTGACCTACTTAGTTGTACTCGGATATTAGGAACCTCAAACACGTTAATACATTCTAAATATAAATTAAAAACATATAATTGTTACCTGTGATACGTGTAACTGACAATTTATGTTCAGTAAAGTGACATCTCTTCCCTCATATCATATCTCTTGACACTTGATGGACCTTCCTGAGGGTTATGTATGAGCAAGCGATTGCTTCTTCGAATTGTATCAGTTTAGGTTCAATTATCAAGAACTTCCACCTACAGAATATTTCACGGCGGCGATAGGATAACCGGCGACAGCAATGCAAGCAATGCTGCTTTGCGGCAGGTACCTTCCCAGGCTGACTCTGCACAGTCATACATACCACCAGTGCGATGCATTCCAAGGTATAGTTTATAATATTATCATTCACTCCGCAGAACGCTGACGAGATGCTCAAGCAGTACTTTCTGAGAACACGACCTCCCAGAATATACAGACAGATACAGTCATGTTTATATTATCGTTATCCAGCGGGCACGCATCGTCGACATACAGGGAGCTTGTTGATACCGGTGACAAGTCTGTCGTGACAATTGCTGTTCGTACTTGAGTTGTAGTGATTGGATGATGGATCGCATCCATTTTGGCTCTCGAATTGCGACTGTCACACATTCCAATGTTGTGGGATCACCAGCCGTCTTGAACCGGAGTATCTGATACTAGGTTAACGCTTCAACAGGCATAGTACGTTTCATCAACCACATGAAATAATTTGAGTTTGTTAGAGACCCTTAGCATTATTTAAATTAGCATATACATTATTTTATTACTTATATGTATAGTTTTCGTTGTAAGGTTTAACTTTTTTACTAAACATTTCACTTTGTGAAAACTCATTATACAAAATATGTGGCAAATTCATGCCCTACGCCTGACTAGGGGTTGTTAGATATACCCACTGTTTCCATTACATATACAATTTTATTTATGACTGGCACTGCATTCATTTATGAAATAAAGGGTTAAAAGATAATTGACTCAATAATTTTTAAGGAACCATCACAATAAAAATGTGTCGCCAAATGTTGTCTTTTCTAGTTTTGCTATTTCCATCAGAATGTTTTAAAATTATTATTATTGGTTCACAATTTTTTAGTAAAATAACTATGCCTACCTACTTATAGATACAGTTGCCGTTGTCGCCTGTAATGGATGACTCACTAATTGCACTCAATGGCAGAAAAAGTTCCTTCCTCCTTTTAATAAGGCCCTGCAGTTTGCAGAAAAAAGTTAATATCGTTCAAGAACGACGACATTTTAATTTACTATTTTTTTGTTGCTTGTTAAAGAATTTAATACTAGCTCTACTTAATAACTTTTCATTGTGGAACGAACGCTGCAAGAGAGACTTCGATTATTACAGTATTTTTATTATTAGTGTACTTCGAAGTCGCTTCGAAGGAAGGCAAAAGGAAAGAAAGAAAATCCTTTGTGACTTTTTAATATCAAAGAAATTCTAAAGAAGACGGTATTAGAGATTTTATAAGAATCTATTTAAAATGAAGACAAAATGAAGACAACTTCTCGTGCAGATAGCGCATCAACGTTTGGACCTCGGAAATTCCTTAATTAAAATTAAATAACAATGTTTATTTGCTAATACTCGTATGTGACCTCCTAATTTATACAGTAGATATTAGATAAGTACATTTTATTCTCTCGATATTTTGGGTTTGCTGGAAGAGATCTATCTCTCTTAGAGATAAGTAACGCCCTTTGTGTTTCACATATTTTTGTATAAGTTTGTATTTGTGTGTGTACAATAAAGAGTTAATAAATAAATACCTATAGATATCAGGAACGATGGCACACGTACTAGTTTTAAAAAAAAGACTGTATGACATATGCTAAAAGTTACTCGTACGTTGCATGACTACTTTGTGATCTGAATAAATGTACCTACTCGTAGGTAAGTAGAATATTCTTCATAAGTATAACTATTCGGGGGGGTAATAAAAACGCTCTTTACTCCCGAAAGGGGGTTGTTCAGTATCCATAACTGAACAATTTTCACAGTGGGGCCAATAAATTACAAATAACTACAAATAAACAGAGTCATTAATATCACACCTACACAAATTTTACATTCTTGATAAGTACTGTATTGGAGGAAAACAAATCAATGAGGTCCCAATTCCATTTCCAGGTGAAAGTTGTTCAGTTATGGATTCTGAAACCCACCCCCCCACCCCCACGGTCATATAGGGGGGGGGGGGGGGTACATCCTGTATGTACTATAGTTGTAGACCTACACCTAAAAGCACAACTGTCAGAATAATAGAAATAGGAATAAACTGGTGATGCCTCGTTTACGTTTGTGTAAAATAGTAGTAGTAGGTACTTTCATGGGTAAGATTCCTGATAGGTAGTATTTTGTGCCTCACAGATTCAAAATTGATAAAAAAGAAACTTTATGAAACAGGCCTATTTACATTGTCAATAATTACCTAGGACAAGAAGCTTTGTGTTCCCCAAAATAGGTTTTATGGTTTTTTAAATCTGCATTAGAAATGAATTGTTAATTATTTGTTCAACGGTAAAGTATATACTGTAAATTGACGTGTAAAAGAATTTATGATATAAGGTGTGTTTTATTAGGCTTTGGCCCATTATATGAGTTTGCCAGCCTCATGTGTTTGTTTCCATGAGGTTGGCACCTGAGACAGCGCCCGATATAGCTGACTTAAAACTGTAAATGTAATAATCTGGTCATTACGTCCCTCCTCGTCACCTACTCGTATCAAGCGGTGTTTCTGGGCCGCCCCGGACGATCACACTCCACAAACAAGTGATCTGATAGGACGTCCAGTCACGCTGCTACCTTCACCAGATTTGTCAAACCGTCCGCCACTCCGTTTATCCAGATACCAAAGAACCACTCAACTGATTCAACATTTATGTCAGAGAGTCCTGCAAGAAAGAAAAGTGGAAGAGAGGCGGACGGAACATCCAAGTAGGGAAAGAAGTCTTGATCAAAAGTGTAGCTACGGAAACCAGCAGGTGGAAACTTGAACCAGTCATCGAAACCCATCCAGGTAAGGATGGCGTGACGCTAAAAAGATGTATTTAAAGATCATTTTCTGAAATAAAGTTTGAAGTTTGAATAAAGTACGATAATCGTCTTTAGGTCTTCGGTGACGTATTTAATTATTTCATTTCATTTGCATCACCTAGCCACGCGGACCTGGTAACAAGTCGCCCCACAATCGGTGCCCAGAGCAAGGTCATGGTGTGGGCGATGAGCGACTGGTGAGCGTTGCACACGATGCGAGATACTTGCGCTGGCGTACAGGTACATGCATCATCTAAACACTGGTTACTGCAAAGTTAGATGTTACGAGATGCCAGTGCGCAAATTCAAATCCATTCAGCATTTCCCGAGAAATCAATAATGAATTATTGAATTGCCCTGCAAGCGATCAACCAAGCATTTTCGTACGTTTGTTATTACTACTCATGATGTTTGGGGTTTTTACCAGCCGCCCCCATAAAGATGGGCTAAAAAACCCTGCGCCTTCAGGCTACCGGCCATGGACGACCGGTTAGGGAAAAACCTATAATCATGTGTGATACACGGCATACACGGTTTTCGCATAATGTAGGGACATTATGCGAAAACCGTGTATGTCGTGGGAACCGGATCGAACTATGCACTTTCACTCTGCAAAAAGCATTACATGCTAAAAATATCTTCTTAGTATTAGTAGGTACTTATTTGCGCAAGTACTTTGCATCGTGTGCAACGGACAGTAGAATCATGCCAAAACACACTGCCACAAAAGAGTAGTTGATTATAGGTGCTTAATATTTCAGCCTTAATAATAGCTATAATACCCGGTCAGTGTCGAATGAAGATTGATGAGTGATGAGCAAAAAAATAAGCTACTATTGAACACGTCCAAGCAGAAGATTCCCTCACAAAGAATAAGCCTATAAAAAGTTCGATTAGACCAAAATTTTACATATAAACTTAACCGTTTTTGACTTTAGTAAACAAGTTAATAAATTTCCCACTTAACTACGACTGCGTTACAGACGAGTAAAACAACTCTAATCGGTTTTATTAACCCGGCACCGGTCATTACGAGTCCTCACGACAGTATTTATAACCCCAAAATTATAGTGACATGTGTGCGACCGACCTTCCGACAAGGTCTTCCAAATTTGGCCAGGTCGCCAGGTACGACTGCCTGTGCCCTTATTATGACCGTTCACTCATGTCGAGAGGAAATATTGTATACACGAATAAGTATTTTATTATACACGATCGGTACTGAATCATCATAAACACAGGACTGACGAATGAATTATGGGGAAGTCAAATCAAATCAAATGAGTTTTTTTAATAAGCAAGTACCTTATGGTACATTTTTACAACGTCATTATTTTTTACTCTGCCACCGCTTCGTAAGGTGCTATAGCTAAAAGGAAAGAAGCGGCGCAAGAAACTTTGAGCAGCACATCTTTTGAAATAAATATATCTTACAATAATTATGAATACAATTATATAGGTACACAATGTGCAGCGCTGAATTTAGGACCAAGCCTCTTTATCATTTAAGTAGACATTTATTTTATAATAACCCTTTTTACATAAGGTCCCCATTAAGTGTGCAAAGAGAGCCGTTCTATGTAATTAATTCCTTAGAATGATCACGACCCTCTTCAATAAGGAATTCGACTAAGAATGTGACGAACACCGAGGTACCATAATCCTGCTAGAAACTAGCAATTCTTGCACTGTTTCAACAGACACAAATGAGAGCAAGTTTTCATAGTATTCCCAGGACAGAATATCTTTATATGCCAAGCCTATTAGAAGAAGAAAAACCCCTGGTTAAAACTTGTTACTTGCTCTCTTATAGATAATAATTTTAAAAAAATGGTAAAAGATTCTTTAGGTCGGGTGTGGTCGAATGGCGGCCCAGAGACGCTTGTTTGACGAGGAGGGGCGTAAAGTTTTAACCAGCCACTTTCCGAAATAGCGATCAAACTGTTCAGCTATATGGGGAACTGCCTCAGGGCTGCAGTGTAGTGATTGAGGAGCCTGTGTTTCTATGACGCTCGCTATGATGGTCAAAAAAAATATCCATAATTAAGAGATCGAGCGAGAGGTCAGTAATAAGAATTTAAGCTTCCTCAAAGGTCCGGTGCTTCATTATCATTGCAGTCAAGTGCATGTGCGTGCGCTGTGCACTTCCGGAGTTTTAATTCAACCAGTGCCATTTCACCACATGGAAGGTACCTACTTTACTAAAGGAAATGTTTTTTTTTTATAATTTTGTTAATTTCAGTGTTGTTGATGAAAGGCTTTAAAGGTTCTGATTCATTTCGTAAGAGAACCCTAGAAAAGAATAAGTACCTACTCGTACAGTCAGCCACAGGTCAACCTACCCAAAACAAAGTCAAAATTTGAGAATCTGAAATGTATCATATTGCGCAGAATTTAATCAAAGGTATACTATAGCTTGTGGTCTACTGTATAATCTACAAAATGATTGATACTGTTTAGTTTCTTATATCAATCCTCAATAGTGATCCAAGAGAAAACCCTTTTGCTGTGTCGCTCCTTCGTTCGTCTGTCCGTTAGTGCCTCTTCCATCTTAAATTCATAATAGGTACTCATCCGAATATCGATAAAATAGAATGTCAAATTATATTTTACAAGGGGGTCTCGATAAAAAACATTTTTGTAACCTACACATGTCATTCTTGACCATCCTCCACTGCCACCCATGGCACAGATCTTGAATCCATTTAGTAGGATCCTACTACATGGGTATACGGGACCAGGATGGGTTTCGTAACGGCGCGCGGGGCCCGTGGCCTAAATCAGCGCCAGCCCGCCGCCGCCGGGGGGTCGCGTCGAGCCGAGCGCTTTCACTGCACTCGCGAATAATGTCTAGCTAACCTGAGACCTAGTACTAAATAGATAACAGAAATGAAACTCCTACCTACATTATTCTAGCGCGAGGTACATGAACGCTGTCTGAGCACCAGAAGCTGCGCCAGGAAGCAGAGCATCATGAGCAAGGAAAAATTCACTATAGGATAGATAGAAAGAAAGAAAGAGAAAGCAAGAATTTATTTCCAAAAGCGCACACATCATCTTGTAACTATGTACCTACATTCTGGACAAATAAATTAATCTGAGTCTGAATCATAGAAGAGACATTGAAATGAAGCGAATGTGTTGGCGAATTTCTTCCTGCACCTCACTTGATTTCCTTGCGGGCTCTGGTGCTGGTGGCAGCCAGCCTACACGTGGTCTGAACTTCGTTATCGCCGTCCTGTATTTATTTTATCGATTTTCAAAGTAGAGTTATCATATCTATCAATGCCTAGTCACAACTTTAGACAGGGACACAGTTTTATGATGATAAACATTGTCTCACCGCGACTGTATAAGGCGCGTAGCGTGTGATTGTGTGAGTAACTCGACTAGCTCCAGAACGCTTGAAGGTAGATTCTTTTCTGTTAATTACATAATATATTTTGGTGGAGTTAGCGAGCTTTCTGTCGCAAATGGACAAAATGCGCCAACAATAGGTTTTGCAAACCTTTCTAACCTACTTTCATTAACTTCAAGGGGCCTGTCAGAGGCCTACGGGCGGCCTGAATAACTCTGACAATAGGTTGGCCACTAACCCTACGATAAGCAAGCATTAACTTCAAATAAGTAATCCACCAAACCAAAACTCTCAGTTTAGGTGAATCAAGTTTTAACACCCGGCGCGGCGGTGAGGGTACGGTAACTATAGGTAAAAATTAGTACCTACATTTAGGTTATGTCACTAGGTTTATAAAGGAGTATCAATTTCTGTCAGAGATGGTGAGTGGGTGAACAGACGGACAGACGGACGAACGGATCGAATTTCAACAATATAGCGGTCATCGCACTGAGGAAACGGTTCATTAAGTCCGCACCTACCCTATATTATAAGTTTATAACAATGAAACACTGCACTTGTGGGTAAAACACCAGTTGTTACTATAGCCTCTTGCAGAGATCAGCTTGTCGAAAAAAGTTCGTCTTATACGAGTAGGTACGAGTAGATCAGCTGTAAGATGAATGAAAGTGCTACTAATATATTTTTCGTATAGAGCGTCGGTGGCCTGGTGGCTAAGACTCCCATGCGGGAGATCCGGATTCGAAACCATGCAATGCTGAATGCCATGTACCAATGAGTTTTTCGGATTTCTTCAATGACTTACGTACATTTACCGACTGCTCTAACGGTGAAGGAAACATCGTGAGGAAACTTGTATGTCTGAGGAAATGAAAAGTTTCCGAAGGAATTTCAAAACCACCAATCAGCATTGGGCCCACTCGGTGGATTGTGGCCCGTACCCCCTTGTGCAAGGGGAGGCATGTCTCCCAACAATGGGGACATTAATAGGTTGCTGATGATCTGATGATGATGAATATTTTTTTCGAGTTATTATTATTATGGAATTAAGTATAAATGTTGTCTGCTACCTCCATAGTAAGCTGTTGCACTGCACAATCTGTGCTTCCTTTTAACAATTTATCTATCAAATGGTTATCTGGAAGAGATTGTTCTTAACTATAAGTAAGATCGCCTACATTGTATTCTACCGTTACGACTACATACATAATGCTTTGTGCTATAAAGATATTGCGTGTATCAAGCAATGACTACATTGTAGCATAATATAAGGTAGCCTGGAAGAAATCGCGATAAGGCCGCCTAAATTGTACTTCACTATTTCCTTTTCTATCTTTTGATTGTTGTTTTCTGTTTGTGCAGTAAAGTGTATCTGACTTCACTTTACTTAATATAACTTTTAGAAGCATTTAGTCAGGACGGGAGTCATTCACAAAAAATGTTACATGCGAGTAACTTAGGTTCAAGTAGAGTTTATAGGCACTTAGTGAGTCACACGTAAGTCATTGTTTCAAGCAAGGACGGAAGGAGTTATCGATAACTTAACTCTGACCATGTTATCTGTACATAGCTCACTTTGCGGTGTGGAATGGGTATGGGACTCTAATATCGTTTAAAGTTGGCGGAATTGATTCTACAATACGTGGTGACTGAGTACAAAATGTAAAACAATACAAGCAGTTTGTTCTTCTATGCAACTCTTACCTAACACCGTTCAAACACGGCTACAGTCATCACGAGAGAAGCACCGCAGTCGCGGGCGCAGTTATAGCCCGAAATAAATGCCATTCATTTATTGGCTTATTGAACGCGTTTCATTACCACGTCGCTTCGCTTCCGCGCATCGCTTCGCTCGACACAGACCTTGGGCAACCGGTCCGTTATGCAACCGCTTCACGAAGTATTCGGGGCTGCGTGTGCGCAGTGCTCAGTCCCACGAGGTGCGTGGATCCCACGTTTAGCTAAAGGGGTTTGCGTGGATCCTAATAAAGGTTTACGCCACGGATCTTCGCGTAACCTAGATTTTAGGATTAGATATTTGCCAAGGGCTCATGCGTGGAGCTGAGTTTTGCGAGGATTAGAGCTTTGAATTAATTAATGAATGAAGAATACACTACAATATATTACATAAATAAATACTTTAACCAGAGCCGTATAGATTCTAGGATTACAAGTTTACCTCACTGCCTACCTTGGGAATTAAAGGATCTGCGTAGAGCCTAACTTTGACGATAACGGTTTGGCTCTACACGTAGGAAATCAGCGTTTGTTACTTGTTCCAACTTTTAAGAGTCTGATTTTTAAAAGCTCCTACTACTGGGGTCATCTGTACCCTTCCGGGCGAGGTATGGGGTTGGGGCGAGCCCCCTTCCCGCGCCTCATCTTGGAGGGGCACAACCCCTCAATCTGAGACCGCCTCTTAAGAGGCTTGAAGGTATTATGCTGGCGAGCAGTAGCTATGGTCATAAATACCAAATACTACCCATTCTTTATGGGACACCTGTATATCCTTTCATGTTGTTGTATTGGCCAACTTAGTTGTATTAGAAGGTACCAGTATTTTGTACAGCAAAGGCAGGGGATATAAAACGTTTCTATGACCTGCATGGCACGATGGCTTGTAGCATTGTCATGTGATGACGCACTCGCTCCCAAGAGGGTTTCTGTTCGAGGTGCGGTGACGGACGAACACATTATATAAGGTAAAGCCTGAAGTCGGACCCAACGACGCATTGTTTATTTGTTTCTAGCCGTTGACACTTAGGCAGGCTACTCCACAAACATATTTTACTTACAATTAGAATTGGGTTTATCGTACGGTTTATGGTTTTCTCTAAAAAAAGGATACAATCCACTTATCTTAGGGAAATACAAGATAAACTTATTGTAGATAGATAGATAGAAACACTTTATTGTACACAAAATCAGGAAAGTAAAACTACAGGAATAATAGCACGGTATGTACAAAGGCGGCCTTATAATCTCTTCCAGGCAACTTCTGAAGTGAATTGGACATTAAAGAGATTAGCGACAGTGTAGTGTGAAGATATGAAAAAGGTTACTATTACTTAATACACAGTTAATTTAGTAAAATAAAAGTAATATGATATACATAATTAAAAATGTAGGTATACTAAAATAGTAATCCTATAAGGGTTGGGTTTGGTTGGTTGGTACTGTCGCGGAAGTTATGCGCAAGCGTTCCCGTGGCTTCGCCTTCAGGCGGCGCGCAGGAACACCGGGGGGTTTTTGGCCGGTAAAAGTCCGGCATAACCTCTTCGTCTCCTCCATGCGGCGAAGAGGTAAGTATGAGCGTTTCCCCCCCGAAAAAAAAAGGGTTGGTTGGTACTTATTGTTAATGAACAATGTGTACGATTGACGTGATTTTAAGGTTATTACTTATTAATTTCTAGTATATAATACTCTGTTATTAAGGTTAATCTATCTAATTGAAGAGCTGTAATTTTTCTGAGCTGCTGGTAACCAGAAGACGAATATAATAAGTTAATAACACACAAAATATATCGTGCTGTCCACAGTGGCACAAACTTATCTGTTCCGGTTATCATCATCAGCCTATTATTGTCCCCACTGTTGAGGCGCAGGCCTGGGGAGGCCGGCCAAGGGGGTACACATTGTTTGCATAAGGGGATACGGGCCATGATACACGGAGAGCGGCCCCAGTGCTGATTGGTGGATTTCACAAACCTTCGGAAAGTTTTTATTTTCTCTGACGTGCGGGTTTGTGAGAAATATCTTCCCTTAGGAAACGGGAGCGCAATAAAAGGCCTGGCTACTGGGACACGTCTATTAGAAGACTGACATGCACTCCTTTAATGACTACTACAAACTAATACTATAATAATAAACTACCCCATACATTACAGTTTCCTCACGATGTTTTCCTTCACCGTTAGAGCAGTCGGTAAATGTACGTAAGTCTTCGAAAAAATACGAAAAACTCATTGGTACACGGCATGGTTTCGAAACCGGACCGGCATGGGAGAATTGGGTTTATAATTAGCCTTAATTACTTAATTATTTGATTTAATAGTCCTGCCTGATATTTGTGTCTTTAATATCCAAATCCACTTGACATAATAGACACGTTATCTCAAGCTCTATCTTCGTCTTTTGACATATATTTTATTTATTGCATTTTATACTCTCTTCAAAAGCTACGAGGGACCCAAACTAAACCAAATACAAGTACCTATTTAAATCATTTTGTATTCCAAACATGACCCATGGCCTAGTAAAGGAAACCAGTATGGTCAGGTCGCTAGGTGAACGACTATTTGTACTTTTAATTGCACTGCCATAATCGCTGGGGCCATCGGTGCGCTATGTTAAATGCTGCGGCTGACGCCCTTCTTAGACCGATTTATTATTCTATTTACAGACTTATTTGTAGTAAGTAGATTATATCTTATTAAATAAAAAAATAGTTGGTATAGATACTGGTGCAGATACTTCATCATCAGCCTGTTAATGGGGGTACGGGCCAAGATCCACCGAGCGGGCCCAGTGCTGTGTGGTGCCTTCGGAACCTTTCAATTTCCTCATATATGCAGTTTTTCTCACTATGTTTTCGGTAAATGTACGTAAGTCTTCGAAAAAATCGGATAAACTCATTGGTACAGTCATGGCATTGCATGGTTTCGAACCCGGACCTCCCGCATGGGAGTCCGGCATCCTAGCCACTGGGACACCGATGCATATACTTACGAAACTAAATTAATAATTCGGTATTAACCTAATTTTTAGGGTTCCGTACTTCAAAAGGAAAAAACGGAACCCTTACAGCATCACTTTGTTGTCCGTCTGTCAAGATGCTTTTTCTCAGGAACGGGTAGAGGTATCGAGTTGAAATTAATATCAAATACTAAGGTATATGGTACCTCAGTGCTGTCAACAATTCAAGCTTTTAACTGAGTGTAATCAAAAGATACGGCCATACAAGTAACATATTTTAATAATAACTGACTCGCTCATCAAAACCTATAGGGTTGTCCTAAAATTATGAAATTTGGCACGAAACAAGGTCTCACAGCACGAGTAAAGGTAAAATCAGAATACAAAATAGTTTTATCAATCAGCGCAAAAGCGTATGACATCAGACACGGACTATCGATGCGTCAAAAGAGAGCAGGAAGCAGAGAGCAGAGAAGCAAACGGGTCACCTGATGGTATACTTACCATCATCACCGTCGCTCATTGACATCTCACCTTAATGTATTATTTTGAAGACTTACGATTTAGTTATTATCGATCAAGTTATTTTGATTACTTAAGATTACCTTGAAGACTTGAAGAAGATAAGTAAGTAATATGTTTATTTCGCACACAGCAATGACCGAAACAGTTATAATTATGTAGTCAATGGTAAACATATTGAAATCATGTCTGATAGTCTGCTGTTGTTGTGAAAAGGGGCCTCAGCTCAGCTAATTACGCTTTCAGCCGAAACCCAGCAAAGCAGGCATTTCTGGTTTACGACAGAGTCAACATAATAGGATAGGGATGTCTTGCATGAAAACGTGGCATGTCTTATGATCTTATACAGGATGTAACAAAAGGTTCGAAAGTGTGCGCTATGAACATTATTCGGTTCGGAAGTGTATCAGGGTTATCAAACAGTTTTAGGAAGGTGTTTGGAATGGTTCATTGCGGCCTGTCTATATCGGACAAGTTAGAAAATCATTAATACCACACTGTATAAATAAGAGATTAAGGTTAGACATAAACTTGAAACAACTACAGCTGTACCTAATTAAGAAAAAGAAGTCTAGAATAAAGCAATCTATCAATATATACTAGTTATTTTTACCATGCGCCGCCCTTACATGGGCATTACTATAAGCACAGATTGATCATATAAGTGCTTATTTAGCGCACGTATATGGCAATCCTGCGCGTGAGCAGTCGACGCAGACGCAGGCAGGCGCGGTAAACACGGTGTGGTTATGTGCCATATAGGGCACTGCTAGTGGGGCCATATGCGCGCGCTTCCTGCATCGCACCACATCTAGATTACGAGACAAAAGATTCCTGGCCGAGGTTCTATGTGATATGAATTAAACTAGCCGGCAGGCGTCGCTAAGGAAGTGTTATTTTTAAATAATGTTAATATTAAAAAAAAAAGAATATACCAGTGAGGAAAATCTGTATCTTCCTGCATGTCAGGCTGAGAAGTAGGCACCATGTATAAATAATGTCCGTGTTGGTGGACCAAGGTAAGTATACTTAGCTACTTACGATTATCTAGTGAGGATCATGAGGAAATCTGAAACAAAAAGAAAAATAATTAAAAAAATGTCACAATTAAACAACAGCTTGTAAGTAAACAACCCCTACGCGCAATGACAAAGGCTTTACGAGTTCCATGACAAAACCCCAAGTATATATTTGGTAAAATCTATTAACCATTTCCGTGCCACGAGCTCAATTCTTTGAGAGTCCGCGTCATTCCCACGGCGGCGTCGCCGACATCGACACTTACAAAGTAGAGGCAAATTAACCGCTTCCAGTTAAAAATAACAAAAGTGATATAACCAGAAGGCTGCGCGGCTTGATCAAAGGGCGCCGGCGCCGTACATGGCTACCGGTAGTCGGGGCAGGCGCAGCGCAGGCTACGTGATTGCATCGGTCTACAGCAGGCTTGTCGCCAGAGTTGTTGGTTAAAAAGATACATCTACATTTCATTCTTAATCCTCTGTTAAGCATACACTTCAGAGACCTTCAGATATTGTCGCTGGCCAGCCTGAAGTTGTACTGAACAGCATTAATCCTACCACTTTTGGAAATTGTAAAAAAAAGTGACAAATCCATCCTAGCTAGTTTTTGAAGTATGTTACACACATTACAACTAAAGAACTAGTTAAATTCTTGGGCTCATATAGCAAATATTTCTTTAATTTGAGCATACAGTCATAAAGTAGAGACTTCCTCTTACAACAGTGCAAATGCCTGTGCGCATTGTCTATCTGTGACTTACTTACGTAACTCAACAGTGTAAGTACGAGTAACAGCTGGTAGTCCAACTGTCTAGGGCAATATAACAGCAGATAGCCAAAAGTGTCCCACAGATAATGCATCTGGGTCGCGCGCTGGATATTGTTTTCACCTGTAGACAAACGGCGTGACCTGATTAGCCCTCTCAAGTTTTCAACTTCTAGACGAGCTTCTACGTATATTTTGCAAGACCAGTGGTCTGATCCAGAGTCGGTAGCAGATACCGGTTCCGGTTCGGTAAGACTCGTTGAGTCTTTCTTTAACTCGAATAAAGTTACAGTCACTTGAATGGCCTTTCTTTGTTTCATTTTGTTTTCTGGCATGCGTAATAAGGCTCTTTGGTCCAGTGAGGTTTCCGGCTGGAACAAAGTAAGGAGTAAGCGTTGTCCATGATTCCGGATGACGATAAGATATCGGGACCCACCATCCGCTGGGCTTTTCTATGACGGTTGCGGCGAGCCTTCGGTATTTACTGAACAAACTTTGGAAGTCCAAGTCCAAGTATTATTCACATTTGCACTAATTCCGTAGAGGTTAAAACCGGCGGTCACTCAAAGTCCGTTTTTGATCTCCAGTGAATAAAAGCGAGGTATGAAGTACCTCCATATAAGACTCCTAAAATAGATGTAATAAACCGTATCTATTCAGTGGAACGACATTGACGAGACAAGCGGTCGGTCACGATATGCAAAACTGTAGCAACCTTCGCGACGTGTACTTACACATACACAACACGGCCACCGGGAGGCCGAAGCCGCAGTCGCAGTGGTACACCAAGGAGACCACATTTCCGTGTGTTTGCACCTCGCCACGCGAAGTAGGCTACGCAAACATCTTTTTGATAATTTTAAGAGGCAGTTCTAGAGACTTGATAAACGGAATTATGATCATTGCCAGAGAATGGGATGTTTCGAAATGGGTTTTGAAGAGCGTAATCATTCATGAAGTTAATTGCTAAAATAATTTTTATTTTGATAACAGAATACACGAGTACAGGGATCAATATCGATGGTATCATAATATTAATGAAATATAGTATCATTTGGAAAAAATATTGTTTAGTACAAAACCATCTAGAGCTTCGAGGACCTCAAGTGGACAAAATGGCACTAATGTTGGATAGACCACCAACGGATCAGACTGTCACTTTCTTCAATTTATTAGATTGGTCTAGCTTAGACAGATTTGTATCAGACTGCATTTAAAGGATACAGGTATCTAATAATCTAATGAAGTCAAGGCGAGTCACAATTGTGCCTCATCAGTTGTTCTTTATAAATTACTAGCTAGTCCAAAAAAAGACGAAGTTTTCACCAACCGCTGACCTAGAACAACCAATTTAGGCATCAATATTTAACTTGTGATGACTACAATTAATGACGTCTTGTCTGAAAGCCTGACAGACAAACATACGACTTGCGTCGTGTTAATAGAAGCCAGTATCTGCCGGCAAGTGGGTCAAAAACGCGCGTGCGGCTCACGGCCACCGAGTGATTTACTGTGGCGATGGACTTCATGCTCTCGCGGTGGACCATTATTATTATATAAGTCATTGTTATAGTATATTGCATATAGGAAGGCACACCGGATGTATCTATAGATGTGTTAACACCATAGTTCATTAGATCTATAATGCCAGCCGTGCGTGACTTCCTATGTGAAAAATACTGGAACTGCATCATAATATACAGGTAGAGTTTTGGTCTTGAGCAGTTTTGACTCACACAGGTTAAGTTTCTGAGTAGTAAGGAATTTGAATTATGAGTAGTTGGTACCATTGCTCAGTTTGTACAAATGCTTAGTGATATCTAAGCTTAGATAGCTTAAAATGTTTCCCCTTCGCCGTAGATACGAGTAAGTATCAGTATCCGAAATGTAAAACAGCTTCAATTCGTAAAACAGCTGCACGCAACTTATGTTTATGAATAAGATGTAATTTTTATGAATTAGGATCCTGTTTGCGTTATCAGAGACGCCGGGAGCGGGCGTCGCGCGCCGTTATCTTTGTGTTTGATGTTATAAAGACGAGTGCAGCGACCTCTCCCGTTGCGCACGACGTTACGATAACGACAGATTTTGGTCTGCGTAATCTGCGTTAGATATCCTGTTGAAAATTAAGTCCTTAAACCTTCCTTCCTTTATTTTTATTAACAGAATTGCAATGGATAAAGGAATAAGAAGAATAGAAATTTCTCGTGTGGCAGAATCATCATCAGCCTATTAATGTCCTCACTGTTGTGGCACAGGCCTCTGTGGTACGCCGAGAGGGTCCAATGCTGATTGGTGGATTTCACACACCTTCGAAAACTTTTCATTTCCTCAGACATGCAGGTTTCCTCACGATGTTTTCCTTCACCGTTAGAGCAGTCGGTAAATGTACGTAAGTCTACGAAAAATCCCAAAAACTCATTGGTACATGGCATTGCATGGTTTCGAATCAGGACCTCCCGCATGGGAGTCCGGCGGCCTAGCCGCTAAGCCACCGACGTTTGGCAGAATCTCGAAGCTCAACTCGTGATGCCATTGACCAGACAGAATAAGGAGAAGAATAACAAAACTAAGCCTAAAGAAGAACAAAATGTAAAAGCTAAAGGTAAAAAATATCTAGACTAGAATGTATGTATAGTAAACAGAAGTGGACGAAGATGGAAATTTGATCAGGCCACCATTTCAGGGTAACAATGTGTATTAAAAGTAAAGCAGTAGATAGAATAAAAGTGGTTCAGAACAAAATTAGAAAGACGTCGAATATTTAGAATGAGTAGGTGGTCAATGGTAAAGTAGCTACATTGATGGGAAAATATCGAGTGTTCCAGTGGGTCACCTTCCAGGCTGGTTTCTCCGCGTGGGCGTCTCTCCGCCACTCACCGTCAACAGTGTCATTTGCCCACCAACCAGCCACCGTCTCACCGTCACGTCACCGTCGCTCAACCCTGCCTATTATGGACTCTCTTTAGAGAGCTTGCGTGGACAGTAGTTATTAGAGATGCATTAGAAACTATGTTAGGTAGGAAAGTAAGATTTAAATCAGAAAAAGTTACACTGTGACAATTAACGAAAGGCTGTAATTAATTAGGGTTCCGTACCAAAATGGTAAAAAAGGATGTCTGTATGTCACAGCTATATTTTCTCAGGAACTACTGAATCTATCTACTGGAAATTTGGCACAGTTATAGAACTTGCCCGCATCATTCTAGGTAAAAATATTTGATAATAATTTTATTATTAGTGGGTCTCAAAGGGGAGGGTTGAAATCTGAAAGTAGGACAACTGGGGCAAGTGCAGTGTCATATTAAAGGCACCCACGGGGTTGGGGTGGGTGTACTATTCTTTATGGCCGGTACGACACGGCAAAAATAATTAAACTAAAAACTAGACATGTAAGACAATTCTTGGTTTCAATATCAACTCAATTCGTAATTAATATAACGTAACGTAGATGACGTAGAACCCAGAAATGGGGAAGGCAATGGAAAACCACCCCATTAATCTGCCAAGAAAGTCGTATTTCTATAGAATGATAACGACTCTCATCAATGAGGAATTAGACTAAGAAAAAGAGCCAAAAAGCTTGCGTATATCAGTAAACATTGTGCCTGTATAAAATGAAAATATTGAAGGATATGGGACCCAAACCTTCCCAATTACGACTCTGCAGACATTAACTTCCTCGCAGCACCTCGGCACACGTCGGGTCCCTGCGGCACAGTGTGCCTCTCCTAATGACTTAACATCGACACTGAACTAACAGGAAGTACCCTCCGATTTGAATGACGCCGTAATTTCATAAACAGCGTCTTTGTCTCTACACAAATCGCCTCTGTAGCTTAGTTTACTTGTTTAAGTAACTTAGTTAAGTTTACATGAGACTTACAATTAGTTGCGTCACACTGTCATGCACTTATAAGTAATACATGCATGACTAAATTCGTACTTATATTGTGATACCGGTATAAGAAATTTATTTCAAAGGCTTGAGGATTGGTTGAGCATTCAAATGTTTCGGAAAAACGAGGTGAAATCTAAAATAAAGATATCTGCATATATGTAATAGATAATGTACCCCTACCTGCTGTTACCAAAAAGCTGTATTCTCACCTGCTTATTACCCTGGTCATGCAGTTGCCTCCTGACTAGAAAAATCTAGACATTACTATTCTTAACAATACAAAGGAACAGAGTAGGTAACGATTGTTTAACTAAGTAATTGCAACCCTCAAGTCCACCTACTGTACGTGTAGAAACCTTCGCTAACATCATTAGCACACAATCAGGCTGTAGACAGACGGACTTACATTACAACGGAGCCATACCTAATGCATTTGTCGCTTTGCATACACACCCGCGGGTTTCGTCTAGTGTCGGTTTTGGCCTTTGGCACTGTTTGAATTATCAATGACGTCTTACGTGCGCAAGCGCTCTCCCCTGGCTACTAAAATCGCTAACAAAATTCTTCGATACGCTCAAATATATGCATTTCGTGAAGTTTGTATAAATGTTTTTAATACTTCTTTTGTAATAAAGAATCTTAGCATAGGCCGCTGATTCATGATTATACACCCAGTGTTTATACAGCAGCAGATAATAACAGTAGCTTTAACTAATATAATGATGTAACTGGTCAACATGTCAAGGTCGCCGGCTTTATGTGGCTGTTAAAAAGGGTAATTTTAAAGCTTATAGTGCCATTAGAGTTTCCCAAAAACCAATTAAAGAAACCTACAAAAGAATCAAAGAAAGTTTTACACGACAATTCGTGTTTACTTATTTCAAAAGTAACACCAAAATTCTGCATTGATTAGACGTATTGCGCAGGAGCGTCTTGTATTATGTTGTAAACAAATCGTAAATCGAAGCTTAAGAGGAGGCTCTAAGCCAATCCCTGGAAACGACGTTCACGGTTTTTCTCGATTTAACGATTTCATTCAATCATAGTTACTTAATTAATTAAGGAAAAAGACCAATTAATGACCATAAAAAGCGATATGTTTCTGTTCTGTTCTAAACAAATAATGGCGTCTATAAAAGCGATTTTTTTTATAAGTGTTGCCGGAATACCTTTATAAAGTTTATAGCGTAGTAGAGTTATGGTCTGGTTTATGTTATGATGTTTGATGTCATCACTTCGGTTACCCTTACCTAGTGCAAAGTTGCAATATAATCAGAACTCCCAGTTTCTTCACCAAGGAATACCCTTCTAGTTTATAGATGAATAACTTTTCGACTAATCACGCTTACTCTTTGCTTTTTCCATTAGAATACTTCCGACTGTCATGATCCTCCATTTTTAACCCCCGACCGAGCGAAGAAGGGCGTTCTATAAGTTTGACACGTTTCTCTGTTTATCTGTCTGTTTGTGTGTTTGTCTGGCATCATAACTTAACAACGGATGATCCGATTTGGACCCGGTTTTTTTAATTGAACAAAGATTTCTATCAAGAGTGTTCATAGCTAGGTCTGATAAAAATTGGATCCGTGGTTTCCGAGTTCTTGGAGTATCTTGGGATCTCTGGAACGGTAACAGTTAGGTGGTTCGAGTTTGAGCTCAAATGTTTATGATCATGATGACACATATCTGGAACCTTGAGGACCTGGTGATGACCAGGAAAAAGGAACGGGATCTCCACAATGCAATGGTACGTCGCGGGTTTCCTAATATCTAATATTCTATCTATTCAAGACCTTTTGCCAGAATAATTCTTCCAATAGATTTTTAGGACTCGTGCGACAGCCCTGAATTACGCAGCGGCGAGTGCGCCCGCGTAATTCTATTCAAACAAAAAACCATTTACGAGTCGATGATGCGTGATGCATTCTCTATTGTAGGAAAGTGACCCCCCTCCCCTCCGAACTCCCCCGCTGCGCCTACAATGCCCTGCGCAGTTGCGCACTGACACGAACATCATAGAACCTTCAGCAGCGGCGACAAAGGATGAACTTATCTCTAAAAGAGATTTCTTCTAGCAAACCCGCGAAAGTGAAAGATGCGTTATAATTTAAAGGTAGACAGACTTAGTGTGTACGTCAAATAAAAATAAATACAATATATAAAGACAACTATAATTAATATGCATATATATATGCATATATATATGTGTATATATGTATATATACATATATACACACATAAGTACAGATATGCAATAACTATAAATTAAATAATAAATATCTCTAAAAAATAAAAATAAAACATAATATATTATACACACACACATATATATATATATAAATATTAACAAACTAAGATAGATGACATAACAGGAATCAGAGATGAGAAAGGTAGTGTTCTTTTACTTGTTTTTTGAGAATGGGAATTGCTTGACTCCCACGGATACTGGGGGGTAGTGCGTTCCACAACCTAACCGCGTGAACATAAAAGGAGTAATTGAAGAAGTCAGTTTCGTGAGGAATGGAAGGGAATTTGAGGAGGTTGCTGATGTGATATCTAGAAAGTTTTAAGTAATTTTGAACACCAAAGAGGGGAAAACTTACTTACTTACTTACTCCGCTGTCGCAGCGACCCGAAGTGGATCTTGGCCTCCGATACCAAAGAGCGCCATCGCTCTCTCTCCTGCGCAGTCTCGAGCCAGTCAGGCGCCCGGAGCTCCCGCAGATCCTTCTCCACTTCATCGCGCCAGCGGTATCTGGGACGTCCGACCGGACGTCGTCCGTTAGGGCGTCCCACATACACTCGTTTAACTGCCCGATCCTCCCCCATCCTAGTGATGCCGAGCCGAACATTATAGGAGAGACGAAAGCGGCTCGACTCCGATGGCTCGGGGAAAACTTAAAGGAACTTAAATAATAGATTCATCCCTTTGAATTTTGCAACCCCATTTCAACACTACATTGTAACTAATGTAGATCAATGACAATGACCGTCATGGTCAGTGGGTCATGTCCACGGTTGTGGTTTTTGCATACAATCTATTTATGTAACAGTTCATAATAAATAGTTGACTCGTGACGTGAGCTTAGGCTAGGATTAACGGATATGTTGACAGGTGATAACGAAACAATGTTCACATGGAAATGGTTATTGTTGCGATTCGCAGAATGTACGAGTAAGTACAATTTGTGTCAGTGGTCCTGGCGTTCTCGGCAGAGTATCTGGCGTTGGTCTGGTGATCCTGGTAGAGAAAGCGCTGCTTCACAATAAAGTTCTTCAAAAGAAACTTCTCCCGAGTTCTTATGTCATTTTCTTTTATGTACTTTTAGGGCCTTTTCAGAGTCGCGCGTATTTCGCGCGGGTTTGCCCCACGTGCGTGCTCCACGCATCACATTGTTTCATACATTTCAGTATCATGCGTGCTACCAGCATGCGGGGTGCGTGGAGAAATTGAAATTGACATAGAAATTGGTATAAATTGAATTTTCACGCATGCGGGGCACACCCGCGATATTATACGCACGACTCTGAAAACGCCCTTATAGGCAGTCTATTGATTCTGGAGTCTGGACCCAAGATGTTACTTCTTCATTAATACAGACAGCATGTCTTATATGGTGACTCATTCAAGATTTAATTCATTAAACTTAAAATAATTATTAAAAGTCACTAGTTGGGTTTACAAAAAAATTATGAATACGGAATTTGAAAACGCAAGTTCGGATTTTAATTACGAATAATTACACATCGTCGAGATGTCCTCCTTGTCGGCTTGAACGCCCCTGCCGGCGAAGGTGCATATTCCCCATCGTACGCTGCGCAACTCTGGTGAAATCGTTTTCACGTCGTCATCATGGATTCATCAAATCGTGTTCATGCCGAGAAGTACTGGGGTACCAAAAACGACAATTCTGTCGATTTACGTACGTCTTCAAGTTGAATAAAGTCCAAAATACTCTAACATTTGTTCCCAGCCATTTTTCCCTTTGATAAGGTCGGGTGGAACTTGAGGTTCAAATTTAAAATTTGTTGAACACTGGAACGATGAATGGTCAATGACGCTGCAATGTTTTTTGATTGAACGTCGCTGTCAATTGAGAACAGCAACCGACACGGTCTCTGTTCTCGGTTAATCTGACGGGTTTATTTCCTCGGTGATTTATTTTGTTATTCGTTGAACCTTTTAATCGGAACCTTCTACCCACAACCTGATCAAGTGAATGCTCGGTGCAACGTTTTAATGACAGATTTCAACCGATTACGAAACCCTCTCCCAGCTTGAGAGTGTACGAAGAGCCGACTCTAAAGAAAGCCTCTACCGCGTACGCGCAGTGCGCCTCGGACCTATAGCTATATAGCTATAGTGACAAAAAAGCCGAAAAACTAAGTCTTCGAATATTGACAGCATCCCCTCCCTAATCCTACCACGTGCGAACTTATTTAATATTACAGAGGGAATGATGTGGACCACGGAGTGTCTTGTGAAATCTCAAATATGGATTTTAAAGGAGAGTGTGAAATCGTTACTTATCGGGGTCCATTATTTACATGTCGCTACTGACATCGCCAGAGCGTGGGGTCCAACCGCAGTAGATCGGCGCAAGAGTTTCTCTGGAAGCATTTGTTTTACAAACAGCGCGCTAAGGTCATCGGGGTCAGCGGGCCACCGCGTGTCAACCACGAGGGCAAACATACGACGATTCACTTTCACGGGCCTCTGTTTACATACTCAATAAATTATTGTTGTTGCCGTGCTTGTACGAGGTCGACGATTTCGGAGGGCTATGGCTAAATTAATTGACCATGTGGTGACATACTAAAGCTTTCTGAGAAAGCGCCTATTCTCTTTAAATTAAGGACATAACGACTTTAAAATAAGGCTGCTAAATTTTATTGTCGTCGTACTTTAAAATTCAGCAGCTGCCAAAAAAATAAATGTTGTCTGCTTGTTAGACCTGTTATCTGTGTCTTAGACTACGAACATTACAGGGTCAAAAACTAGATTTACTATTCAAAGTTGGCAGCGTTGAGCTATATCTCTGTTGTAGCTACTGTGTTTCAGCATCGGTAGCCATGAATCCATGATGCGACGGATGACCAATGTAGGGTGTGTGATTCGTGGTCCCACCTACATTGTCCCACCATTACTCGTAGTTCCACTAGCCTGAAATGTAGGTTCTTGACCCCACTGCACAGTGGGACTACCAGTAATAGTTGTAGATTACAGCTCGTGGTCCCAGTCTATTTTTATTTCCATTTTTTATTTCCCAATTAATGTTCAGTTTCTAAAATATTGTGATATTGTTTATGGCCAAATTAGTGGGACCAAGAGCAACTGCATTACGGCTGACTGATGATCCCACCAGACAGTGGAACCACGAGCCCATTATATCGAGAAACTGTACCACTAGTGGGTCAAATTAGTGGGGTCACGAGTCGTAACCGTAGTTTTTCAGGATCGTTGCAGATGGAAATCTTTGATTTATACCTGACTCGTGCTAAAATACTTCACTCTCTGCCTACCCCTGCGGAAACAAGGCGTGAGTCTATGTATGTACTAATATGTAGCCATGTTACATCGTCAGAAACTCATCACCTCATTCTCCTCAATAAGATTAGATCATCTTTTTATAAAGATTTTTTTTCTTTTTGTTTTGGCACGAGTCAGGAATAAATCAAAGATTTCCATCAGCAACGATCCTGACAAACTACACCAGGGTTACGACTCGTGACCCCACTAATTTGACACACTAGTGGTACAGTATCTCGTATTTGGGGTGATATTCTTATCACCCCAAACCACTTAATGTTTTCGCCATTAGTTACGAGTGATGTCGAGGTAGCAGCCTGTCGCAATGCAATGGACCCGTGTGTCGATGTCGCCTCCACATTGTGCGACTCGCAATATTTGCATTTAGTTAGTATGCGCTGCATGTTACAAAACAAGCTACTGATGTTAAGAAGCCGCACCGTAACTTGAGATAATTACCATAGGTGAGGTACGGGTAGGTACCTACCACACTTCGCGGGGCGTAACACTTGGATGCAATTTCAACTTTGTTGTAGTAGGGATGAGCGCCGATTGGCGTGATGCGGTAAGTGACATTATGTGATAAGTGGCAAAGTGACATGTGATAAGTGATATGTGACAAGAGACAAGAGATAATGTCTTGGTCACTTTTCTCAGTCACAAGATCATAATGTTTATAAGGATCATTGATTTTGGTTACTATACTGACCAATTAGCTGGTTATTTAATCGATCAGCAAATTAATCAATACCACTGGTCAAGATGTCACTATGAAGTGAGATCACAGTTTCGAAGATCTATTAGGACTCTGTTTCCAAAGCATTGTATTTGGCAGCCCTGGTCAGGTTGCCGTGATATAGGGAGTTGTTAAGCGTACAAAGTAGTTGAACCACCGACCGAAACGATGGGACCGAAACTATAAAAAATCGCGACTCAGTATGCAAGCTTGAAATAGGTACCTAACCTACCCGCACTGGTACACACAAATCCTAGATTTAAGAGGTTCAAGTATCTATTATGTAGGAAATTAGAAGGTCTTCTTGCATATCGTTTTGTTTCGGATACGTCCTCAAATTTCGTGCATCAGTCGACAAAAGTTTTCGTGCCAATTTTTAAAATAAGTATTACTATGATTGCACACCTGCCCAGTTTTACTGCTTTGTTAAATCAGAGACGCTTGCGGTGGCTGGGGCATGAGCATCGCATGGACCACTCTCGTTTGCCGCGCGGCGTCTTGCTCGGAGCAGTGGCGCACGCAAAGCGTAATGTCGGTAGACCCCTACTGCATTAAAAAACCTACGTGACATGACTGCATTCGCAATCAGTCACGATGATTGGCAGCAGCTCGCGGATGACAGAGATGCATGGGGGAAACGTATTCGAGGGGAATGTCAGGAACACGATGCGAAGTGGTTCGAAGTACCCGGCGCACCACTTGCCGCGCGTGCGGGCGTGTGTGTCGCTCCCGAATAGGTTTATATAGCCACAAAAAGCGATGCCTTCACGACGCTGCTCAAATCGTCTGCAACAGACGTAACAGACCTATGATGAATACCTTATTAGCCCAAATGTGTATAACTCCTTTGCCAATAAAGTACTCGTATGTATCAATACGACCACCTAACACTCTAGCTAAGTATTTCAAGTAGCGCATCTTGAAGTGATTGAAGGCTTTCTGTTCAAACATAGTGCGATTTGTAATTGTCGAGAGCGGTTTGTAACGACCGAAGCTATCATTACCTCACTTTCCCCCTCGAGTCGCTGACTGAGTGTGATGAATACTCCACGATGTAAAACTGGCATCGAGTGCGCCACTAGAGAACTCTTATGTAGTTACAACACGGCGACCATTTCCCAAAGAAGTTCAGTTCGGTGGTACAGTGGCTAGGACACCGGACTCCAATGCGGGAGGTCCGGTTTCGAAACCGTGCAGTGCCATGTACCAATGAGTTTTTTGTATTTTTCGAAGACTTACGTACATTTACCGACTGCTCAAACGGGCAAGGAAAACATCGTGAGGAAAGCTGCGCACTGCGATGACCAGTGTGTACAATGGGGTAGGCACAAAAGATCCTCAAGATTCACTAGGCAAAAGTACTCAAATATATTAGAAAAAGGTGAAAAAGAAATTCCGCGCGCGGGATTTGAACCTGCGACTTTGTCTTCCCGTGGCTGCTCTAAGCAACTGAAGCCAGCGGGGTAAGCCGCGATAGCTCAGTTCATTATTAATAATGAAAGTAGAAAGACCAAACATTACAAACAATTATTCAGCAGGTAACTATTATAGTATAAAGAATATAGAGGGATTTCAAAAAGTGCGACATCCATCCCAGACTTACCATATGGGAAAATGCTCACATGACGCGGTGGACATGGCAGATGCCGTTTCGATTTAAACGTATCTAGCTAGCAATCTATATAGGGTAAATTTCAAAAATTTTGGTTAAATCTAAACATAACAGTGGCAACACTTTCCGTGTGGTGCGCACCGGCGCCGGCGCGGGCGCTTTTCCATGTCCGCCCACTATACCACCGCCGGCGTGAGAACTCAGATCAAGTGCGTCGCAAAATTCCCAAATCTTGAGTAATAACTAGTAATGAGTAGTATTATTATGTAAGAACTATTATAATTATGTGTTTGCTTACATAAATGAGCTAAACGGTGATATGGACATTTTCCTTAATTTAAACAATGACCTAAAATTTAACAGAAAATCTTTCTTTAAGCTAGAAACCCAAGTACTTTCTATTTCACTTCCCATGTTTTGGCTCTATTGCTAACATCATAGAGGCGGAAATCATAGAAACCAGTAAAATAAACCGAGACTCAAATCAACCGGATTTAGAACATATTGAAGTATTTTTTCTACTCCCATTTCGTAATTTGTTCATTAAGAAACCACAATCAATAACATAGAGGTTCATTCGTCATGGTCGTGTGAAAATAGTGTATTAATGATATATTAAATAACAGTTTTCGATTGTAATAGGTAAATTTTTCTTTGTTGTATGGCACTGTATACAAGAATCTCGTATTAAATGCACTACATTTCACTGGCCAACTACTTGGTACTATTAAAAAAACTCGACACCCGCGCCTGCGTGATGTCGACAATACGGTCAATACGTCAAACACATCTACGGTTTCCATAGTTACCAATAACATGTTATGCTGTCATGGCGTCTGCTGAAGTATCCGTAAGGTTTGTATTTTCTGTTTATGGTTCATGGTCGTAGAAAAATTATCGAACGATCGATATGAAACGAAGCGAAATGTTAAATTCGCTATCATTAAAATCATGACAATCATGTCCCATTTTTACTGAAAAACGACTTCCCGACTTCCGTGATCGAATCAGAATTATGATTATTTCACGGACCACTTGTAAGTGGGGCCCAATTTTACACACTGAATGACTTCGTCACCTTAAAAGGCTGTTCAATGTGTCAAAGTGGATCACGTACTACTGGTCACCTGAACCTTGTGTACAGGCCTTTTCCCACAAGCCCAGGCCGACCTTGAAATACCTCCACAAGTGACGACCTCCAAACTTTCGGATTGCATAATGACACCGAATGCGCAGACGCATCCCGCTAAGGAGTCGCCTGACAGCCACCGAGACTAACCATAGGCTAACGTTTGACAGCCGCTGTCAAACTTTGATCCGAGCCATTTTTGGGCTAGAAACTCCTCCTACAGTGATAAAGAAACTTAATTCTAATAATTATATACGACCACGAGTGTACTCTAATGATACTTTACAAGATTAATGGTTTGTCAAACGGCTCTACCGATTTGTATGAAATTATAATAATTAAACCCGAACAACGCAAAGTGACTTAAATACAGTAGTTTTCCAAACAAAATAAACAAAGCCTTTACAACTTACCTAGTTAATACATGAATGTACCCGTAGCTTTATGTTTTGTTATCCAATACATAAGTGCAATGGAGTTGTCAGCTGCAATACACCAGTATCCATAGACCTCTCATACTCATTCACATTATAACAACATCTTTAACGTTCTGAGATCAGTGTTGTTTGGTCGATACATCCAGTGTAGTCAGAGCTCTGATGATGGTTAGTTTTGAAATATACTTGATAGAAACTCGGGGTCACGTTACGTCAGTCATGGAGTGCTATTATGTAAAGAGAGTTATTTCATGGTGTTTTAGTAAAATAGTCACGAATGTCACGAAACACCATAATGCGACTTCCGGATTTACATGCCGCTTTGTAACCTATTAACGTTATGCACTTTTCCCCATCAGACAAGGGGTTCAACTGGTAACTTCGTATGTAGTTTCCATGGTTACCCCGGTTTCTAATAAGAAAATATAGACTTTATTTAAAATCACTGTTTCCCGAAGATTTTGAAAATCACCCTAGCGCCACTCTAAAACGGACGGGGCCCGCTCTAAATGAATTATAAATTATAAGTAAGTATTTACGATAAGATTATCATATAAGAAAAATCGATAAAACAGAAGACGAAGTTAAAATCTGTAATGTGAATACGAAGACAAGTCGGGTAGGTAAACAAGACAGTCTTTTTGAAAGCCATAAGTATAAACAAATCAAAATAAAATATTTTTATTGTAAGTACCTTTATAGTACATTTTTACAACGACATTTTTTTTACTCTACCACCGCTTCGTAAGGTGCTATAGCTGAAAGGAAAGAAGCGGCGCAAGAAACTTACAGCAGCACATCTTTTGAAATAAATATATCTTTCAATAATTATGAATACAATCATATACACAATGTGCAGAGCTGGAGCTGAATTTAGGACCAAGCCTCTTTATCATTTACGTAGTCATTTATTTTATATTAACCCTTTTTACATAAGGTACGTCTTATATGGGTCTTAAATGTTTTCTCTGTCATATTTATTACAGTATCAGGTATCTTATTATAAAATCGTACACAGTGATCCAAAAATGACGTGTTTATAAGTCTAAAGCGTGGGACTGCAGGTATGTTTTTGTTTCTAGTGTTGAAATTATGATTATTGCAATTATAGCTCTATCGATCGACCCGCAACCAAACTAATATCATTTCTGATGATGAATATGCGACATTCTGTATCCTCGATTTTTGTCAGTTTAGTACTTATACATTGAATGAGTAGTTACCATTAGCTTGACTACAATATGACGCAACCACCATTACATCTAGATTATTTCACAACACGCTGACTTATCGACATGTATCTTATCACTACCTTTTCTTGTAACAAGTCCTTGATTTTCTGCATCATCGCCAAATAACTTTTAATAAATAAGGTAGGTATATAAGAGGTCTTTGAAGGGATGATCCCTTATTCAGAAAGAAAGACTTAGGTATGTATCTATGTTGCAAAGTTTCAGTTTTTAAATGAATTCATTCTACACGTGGCCAACGGATACGATATTCATAAAGATAAGGTCATATAAACAGTATCTAGGATTAGTCACCAAATGAAAATATCGTTTGTCAATATAATAAATGCTATTATAATCGGTGACTAAAGTTTATTCGAAAGGATATAGCGTTCAGGGCAAAAATATACAAGTTATGACATTTTCGGAACGTTCTGAAAATTCAAACTAGTATTTATAATCAGATATGTCTGCGTGGTAATGACTATCAAATATGGAGCATTTGGCTTCTTGCTCTGTTCTGTGATAGAGTTTTACAGATAATAATGAAGTTTTCTTAAAATTCAGGATACCATAATTCTAGTAACACTTTGTTAGCTAATATATGGGAGGGTATCGTCCAAAAAGTCCCACCAAAAAGTAATCTAAGGAGTCCAAACCTATTTGGACTCCTAATGTCGATTCTTTTGTAGTAGCCCCTTAAAGAGTTCCGTTGAACACCTTCACATTCCATCATACATGTATTTACTGGGCATCATCTCTCACCTAAGGACTCATAAAGACAAGTCAAATGAGCCCAAACCCAATCGTACTGCAGTTTACCGTCAAGGTGTTCCTATGAGTACGACAGTCCTGGCTCCATCATCAGATCATGGACACAAAGATATTGAATTGTTACCGGGATGCAATTAGCGTAGCAAAATTTGAAGTCAATCGAACTTCTGGAAGTGGCTGAAGATGTGACTAAGAACGAGATTTGATCTAGACAAACAAACAAAGAAAGGAAAAGAACAGAGAAGAAAAGACGAAAAGAAGTTAATAAAAGGGTGGAATAAAAAGTAACAGAGCTCGACTTGGGACGCTTCATGCACCTGCCGGTATCAACCTCACATTGCATTCAGATATGGATTAGGGATGGATAGGATATATTATATTTGGATGACGCAGTCAACAAATTCAGATTACTAGACCAAAATAAACCGGTACACAACACGATATCAAGATATTAAAATGGCGGAAGGCCGTCGGTTATCTGTTGTACTCGTCTCGTCACACTATGTGAAGAACGTCACAATATTATACGCTGACTCCTATTACTGCTATCTGTACTCTAGGTACAATAACATACTAATCATAATTTGTTACTAATTTTGGCAAAAGATCAAGAATCATATATCACGGAAATACTAGGTACGATTTAATTTTGAAATCACAATCGATTACTGTCACATTTGATGCGTCAGGTGACATCGGATATATTGCTGATGTTTTATTTTTTATCATATTACGATACAATGTTGGCCAAAGGCTATACTGCAACCTCTTCATGTAGGTGAATTATTCGCGGCTCCTGAAGCCTAGTTTTTAGAAAAACATTCAGAATTCCAAATCGTATCGTCATTTAGCAAGGCTGCAATTGCTTTGATGAGTTTATGTATCTGGAATCTGGAAACGGAACCAAAATATCACAATTATAACTATCTGTGATCAAAACAAAGAGGATTAAAGATGTGTACCTACTACATAAACTGAAAACTTTGACCCCCTCCTCTTCCAACGGAGAGGAGGGGGTCATAGTTCAGTGGACAACACATCAGACTATACCCTTTACTACTTTGTCGCTGTAACTTAATTTGACACATTCGAATGTCAAGGAATCATCACAAAAACTTATTGCGACAGGGTTCCTCAGGGTATATCTTGATGTGTCTTCCACTGCACATTAATCAGGCAATTAGTATGACGCTGGCGCAGAAAACGGTCAATCCCCAGGCAATGAGCAGAGCACTTATAATGGGTGCGCGAGCGCCTGAATATGACCCGAATGCGTATAAATAACGTGCGCCAATCAAGCGCATCCTAATCGTCGGGGTCAACAGCCTACATGCAGGCGCCCTCGAGTTACGAAATACCACTTTTCCCTGAAGATTTACTATGACATAATTTATGGACGTTGGGCTTATCCAGATTTTCGCCCAAAAAGGCCGGAGGAACGATATATTCGATTATTTTGTACTTTCAATATAAGATACATACACCTTTACAACGCAACGGAAGTTGTTTAAATCTACAATACACCCAACATGCCATGATGATGATGATGGGAATAATTTTCACTCGAGCGTGAATTTAATTTTACTTTAGTGTATAGTACCTGCTTTTTGACGTGTAATGAACATCGTTAATAAAATATGTCTATTTCTATGTATATAGTATCGCAGGTGAAGATTGTAACAAGTATTCTTTGAAGCTGTATTACAATAACAATTGAATGCCCCATCCGCCGCTTCGTGCTCGGCGAGCTCGGCCGCCGCTGGATCACTGCCTCACTCAATCCAATTCGTCGTACATTATGATCATTCATATCATTACTCACAGACATGCATTATGTCAACTCTACTGACTTTAGGTCCCGACTGTGCACTCTATATAGACGTATCTTGGTCGTACGTCCAATTCCCCAAAGGACCAGTCAGGGAGTGAATCCCTATTAATTGTCTTAGGCATTCGATCCAGCTCTACATTTTAATATTTTTGATGAGTCATTCCTATTCTCGTATATATTATTTTGTGGACAATGAAATAAGTAGGTACAGTAATACGAGTACCATAGTTATAAAGTCAACAACCGGCATATGTTGTCATGCGATTTATTAATTTTTTTTTAAAACTTAACGTCTGGGCTATTCTTCTATTGTACCAAAATATAACATTACAGAAACCCAATGCGTTACAATAAACGCAAAATAAGAATACTGAAAAAGAAGAATTCGTTTCTGAATTACATACAGACTTAGAATATGGATCATATAGCCTCTTGTGGACGATATATTATAATAATATCTTGAAATTGTACATTAGTCTAGTAACCGATGTCATGGACGTAGCATAACGCACTTATTTGTACTATTTACGCGGACAGCCGGCACGGCACGGGCCACGGTTCGAATTGGACGAGCGACCATACAAATTGGCCTTAATTTTGATATAAAATTTAGCACAATTTGGCGAGACAGACCCTGATTTCACGCAAAACAATTGCCTACCCATATTCCGATCTTATATAAACTTATATTGGGCAACGATATTGTGCCGGCCGTTTTAAAGTTACCTGCGGGTAAAAATACATTGTTTGTGAGTCGACATCTTGATTGATAGTGATAGAGCAAATATATATCTGCTTCTAGTCTAGTGTTTTCATCAGGAAATCTCCTCTCTTTCAAGATGAAGGTGTCTTATAAGTACTTACATATCGCACACAATACGCTAAAAAGAGATTAATCTTACTTCCGAGATAATTCTATCTATCTATCTATCTCAGCCACGTGTGGTCCGCCTTCGGACATAGGCCTCCTCCAACTTCTTCCACTTGTGACGGTCGCAGGCGGTGCGCATCCAGTTGTGGCCCGCTATTCGTCCACCCATTGCGGCGACCTTGTCTCCGCGTGTTTTGCCGTGGTCTCCACTCCAGCGTTCTTCTGGTCCACCGGTCCCTATCCATCCGTGCAATGTGTCCCGCCCATCTCCATTCCGGGATTCGTTGATGTCTACCACGTTCTTCCTAAGCATTGTCCTTTATCTGATCCACTCGTTCCGTTTGTGGTCTAGTAGTGTTACACCGAGCAGTGTTACTTTACACATTATAACTTTACAATTAGTTACCATTACTGCAATACAAACTATAAAGATCGTAAACTAAATAGTACTTATAGCCTAATAGCTTCTTCAATTATTACCAGTTTAATATCGATTAATATTGATTAATCGTTTATCAGATAGAGAGGCGCGCACGCTGCTAGCACCTACCTGGGTAGGTAATGTTGTTTGTTACTTGATTGTAAACGATTATCAAAGATTTCGTCAGTTTCTGATGATAAATCTATCCGTTTAGCAGAGGTAAAATTATTTGCCCTTCGACTTGGGATTAATAAATTGAGTAATCTAACCAATTTCCAAACTAAACGCATTTTTACCGTTACCGCATAGGATCTTCGGTTTTCTGTATGTTGAAGTGATTTCTATGATGATGATGATGTCCTCCACGACGTATCCGTCGACGGCGACCCCTGCTCAGCTCCTGGCGTGTGCTCGTAGGTGGCTAGCGAAGACACACTTCGTCCTGAAGACTCTGTCACAAACAGAGCAGTAGAGGTGTTGTCTTTCTATGATAAAGTGTAAACGAATGTAAAGGACTTTCACAACAAAATTTTGGGCTATAAACAGCATGATCGATCGGCCCATATAACGCTGGAAAGACACGTCCAAAAATTGGTAAACTTAGCTCAAGATAGGACGATCAATATATTCAGGTCTGATTACATCGCTTTTACGAAGTAAGGTACAGATGTCTTCGGATTTTGTTTTGTAGCCCATAAAGTCGTACTACACGCGTCGCGCGTGCAAACTGTGGGTAAGCCGATACATCTCGAGTTAATCCTACACGAATCGACTCGTGCGCATCTCGTATGCAACGAAATAGGCATAATGGCGGGAACTAGCCCATAAATATAACCAAAATGGCGCCACGCCCACTTAGCAACGGAACTTTTTTTAAACGTGTTTCTATTTTGCAAGATTGTAAAATATTTTTAAAGAAATTGTATATTGGTAAGACAATAATTGAATGAAAGAAAATTCGTAATCGTAAAACGATAATTATTTAATGTAGGTAGATTTTACTGAATAAACATAATCGGTCGAATTATCAACTATTGTTGTATCTATTCGGATAAGATATGGTTTATTTAGTACATACTAGGTATTGTAAGTCATCCATCATGTGATCATCTTTTTCAACCCATCCACTGAAAGGTGTAAGCCCTTTCAATTTTGCGAGTTCAATTCCTCCAAGTTCTGACCCCTGCACTTGCCGTCTAGACGCTTCACAAAATGACCTAATATTTTCTTCAGCTTCACATTACCCACATTCAGATCACAACACAGGATATAGGCACTTCAGCAGACTATGCCCAAAGATCACTGACCTTGCGGCAGTGTGCGCCGGAGCACCATCTGGGTCACTTTTTGCGACCAGCGCTAAAGCCAGATGCACACGAACATTGATGCTAAATTAAAGCTGATAGATGTGGCCAGCCCGGTTAGTCACTGAAGCATTTCCGTTTTCGTTCATACGTTTAGTAGTTCAATTGCTTGACTCTAAATAAACATGATCAAAAATAGACTGTCTAATTCTGCTGGACATTATAGACAAAGAGACGTTTCAAGTTCTGGAAAGGTTTTATGAATCTCGCCATAAGTCTCCATTTGTGTCCTTGTATCGAACGCTTTAAACCATTTTGAAGAGATAAAGCACAATTTTCCAGACCAACGTTACTTTTTAAGAATAACAGACACGAGTTGAGATTTTTCGCGATTAAACTTGCATGGCTTGCTGTTGGTCATACAGCCTTAGCTTCGCGTTTTTTATTGCTACCATTAACACGCGTGCGCAGGACATTAGAGCCGTAAGTAACCGGCGAATGAGGCACTAAACAGGCCATTCCACAGCCGCTAAGTTGTTAGACGTCTAATTTGCGTTTTTGCTTATTTTGGCGTCAAACGGCTTGTTTTGACGAAACAACAACAACATCTTATCTTATAGTCGGTTATTTTGAACGCATATGAAGCGAAAGTTTGCGTGTATTAAGCTACTATATTAAATCGAGACTCTGCGTAGGTTTGGTTTCCTCACTGCCTTTCAGATACTGCGACGATGATGAACTGATGACTACATTCCTGTTGATGAAAAAAACAACAATGTCGTCAATTCTGGATGTAATTCGCTAAATAAAAACATTGTTAAACGAAACGTCGTCGCACCCTAGTATAAAAGTGAGTGAGCGAAGCAGTTTTATTTAGTTTTAACATTCGATTTAGATTGGAATTCAGCCGCCCCTGAATTGGTGCCTTCTTCTTCTTCAGGTCCTAGTGGTGCATAGGGCTGAGACAATATTCTTCCACCGCGCTCTGTCCGATACCGCAGACTCTATGGTTTCCCAGGATACTTTAGCCGCATCGAAGTCTTTTTGAAGACTACGTTTCAATGTAGCAATGGGTCTTCCACGTTTGCGAGATCCTCCTGTAGGTTGCCAGTTCAAGGAGACGTAGGCGATGCTTTTTGAACGACGTAAGGTGTGCCCTATCCACAACCATTTCCTGCGGCGGATCTGTTCAGATAATGGTTTTTCACGCGCCATAGCCCACAGGTTAATGTAAGAGATTGTTTGCGGCCAAAATATCCTGGTTCCAATTCCATGGTGTACTTCCAGGTTTCACAGCCATAGAGTAGAATTGGTGCGAATGTAGACTAATTTGACAAGCACGATTTTTATCCTAAAAGTGATTTATATTAACCACTAACGCTATAAATACGTAGACGTGTAGTTTCTCGTAACTAATAAAAGAGACGACAGACAACACATCTTCGTAGTGTTATAGTAAAGAAAACACAAAAACGAACAAAAGTGATTGCGAAACTGAGGTAATGAATGGATCCCATGTCCGGCGTGGAACGACGTCATTATCCAATTGGGGGCCGGTCCGTCCATCGGGGTCCAATGAGGCCGTCACATAAATCTCAATGAAAACTGGAAGCCCTAATAGACCCTTTCTCAGGGCACTCACACGCCTATGTTGACCGCCGACTTTCTAGAAGTGTAATTGAAAACGGACACTAAGATGTCCTGCAGAGACAATTCCAATGATTTCAGTTTGAGCTTGTCCGGATCGCGTAATACTTATTAATTTTGATAATCTATTGTCATCAAATGGATATTGTATTTTACTATGCTGAAAAGTTACCAGCTTAAAAATTAATTCTACAGGTACATGGCATAGCATAACTCTCACGTCCATAATCCCCGATGGAGTAGACAGAAGAACCATCTTCATCATAGGTAGTTCCAAAGATTTAAATAGTTGGTAGTTCCCAATTTTCGCCGTAAGATTTGGTGGACGAACGTGATAGGTGGCGAGTCTATCGCCGTCTACTAGGTGTAGATAGTATCCACTGAGACCCTTTGTCGCCACGTACGACACCCACGGGAAGAGTTGGGGTGGTGCTATTCTTTATGACCGGCACGACACGGCACTATAGGTAAGTATGGATAATAATAGAACGATGGAGGATACCATACATCAATTCGCTCATTAGATAGGATCCCAATTTGAGACAATTGTGAAGATTCTACAGCAAAAGCGACAGAAAGCAGGCAGGGCTATACGCTTTTAGTATCTAGACCTATTTGGTGACTGAAAGACGATACGAGTGATGGACCCGAAGAGAATGTGAGTGACCCCGAGTATGTAGGACGAAGAAATTTCGGGAGACATTGTGAAGGCAGCCAGAAAATGTGGATGGTGTTCACATTAAGAGACTATTACTCGATAGATAACTCGCTAGGTAATACAATAAGCTCAATTTCTATTCAGAAAAAATAATGACAAAAATATACAAAAAAATAATTAAATCAGACATCAGTAAAATTTTGATGTATTTGTTTATTATTTTGCTCATTTATTATGATTGATTATTTTATTGATGATAATTTATGATTTATTAATTGAATAAAACGCTTTCGGGCAGAATATGGTGATACTGAAACGCAATGTAACATCTGCATTACCCGTCTTTACAAATAAATGATATTTATATTTCAGTCCGTATAGGCGCTTCTTCTTAATTTTTTCGTTATTTATCATCGTTACCTGGTGAGAACACAATAACAATCCTTTTTAAGATGGCGCAGCCGACGTGACAGGTGCGCGTGCGCCAGGAACGTCGCCGGCGAGACGACACCCGACTATTTCCGAATTTCTTTTTTTTCCGACGGATTTAACGCTCGCCGTAGGGCATCGGAGCGAGCGTCACACTTGGCCTAAGCTTGGCCTATCGATTTTTTACGTTTATTGGATAAATAATTGGAATGTCTGACGATACAATACAAAAATGGAGAGAATTAAAACTGAAATGTTTTTTTGTTTGAATACATGTCTAGGTAGATGGGGTGCCAAACCCTCAAAACAATATAGGTGGAAAATATCTATGCTGCTTTAAAATTCACTTTAAATTTAATGCTTTAAAAGCAATTGATTTGGACAGTCAAAAACCTTTCAGAATTGTAGAAAAGTAAGTTGAACTATCGATACTGAGTCGCGTTGCAAACGGTCAATACATAGTTTTTGGCACACTGTAGAAGAACCTTAAAGAAATAAAGCATGCTTATTATTACAGGATACTACTGGCCCCCCTTTTCCTCGTAGACATGATACGCCAATTATGCACGCAGTGTCGTCAACTCGTCACAGGAGGCTGCAGTACCGTTGCGTCGGGAGTCAACGACCCCATAAACGTCACTCTAGAGCCACTGTGACCAAACCTATAGGTGTTATATTTCACGCGAATTCGTTAGAAGCGCGACCGATGTGTCTGTTCGCGCGATCAAAGCTATCCGACATGGTCTACACGACCTACAAACGACAATACTATGTACTATTACGATCTTGTAAGCTGGACGGTCATTCCAAACCAACCAACGCTTACTAATAATGTCGATGAGATAAATCCTGAGGGTTTTCGGAAAGGAAGACTAACAATAAGTCAAATATTCCTCGATATCCTTCAAAACATATCGCAGTAGTTCAATGATTGAACTGAACAATTGAACTAGTGCGAACTAGTTCAATTTCATCGAGGTCAATCCTGCCTGCTAGCCTTTCTGAAGGGAAAACCAAAATTTCAAAAGTTTTCGAACGACCACTAAATTCAAGAAATCATAGTATTATACGGAAGGAATTATTATCAGTTGGAGAACTGCTCAGTTTATACAAATGCTCAAGGTAATAGTCAACCCAGTCGTCCTGATTGGTAGAAATACCTTCATCATCGTAATGTCATCGGATCTATAGAATCGCAAGACCCGATTAGGTCCCTATCGTTTACTTGCTGAGAAAAATGACAAACGACCTAAGTATGGCGTAGATATACCTACATCTGTAGACGCTATGAGTGTACAATTGTACATGGGTTAGTTTCCGCCCATCGCACTAACAACATGCCTAAGATGTCGGCAGTTAATATTAATCTATTGCCTATACAAGGAACGAGCCAAGGACGCCAACTTCTCGCGACATGTTGAAATATAACCGACATTTGTTATGGACGGATCACGATTTATTGTTCGCTATAATGGCTGCCGTACGGGTAACGACTCTGTTCTGTCATTACAATACAAACTTCGGCCTGAGACTGACCTGCGTGTACGCATACATCTACGAGAAAAGGCTCAAATTCATTCAAATCATTTTATGCATATTATAGGTAACTTTTTTGATCATCGGGCTGGTTAGTAAAGTTGTATATATTTTTTTTCTTTCGTGTCAGTGGTTATCTAAATTGCCAGACCAGAAGGCATGTCATTGTGTGGGCAGACTGCAGATGCGGGGCATAAGGACCACTGAACTGTTTCCTTGGGGTAGGCAGGCACAAACTAGTTCTTATTAGATGCTGTCATGCCACTTGGGCAGCGTCTGACCTGGGATCGCATTCGGTTCAAAGTCTTAAAAGTTAGTCCGAGCATATCATGCTCAGTGACATAACAGGACAGTGCTTCGTAAATGCTCAACGTAATGTTTGATGTACTTCTTCCAATCCTAAATGCCATGTCCGTTTACTTCTGGAACTTTGACACAACTTCTACTTTGAGCCTGGTTTGGTCTGACTTTCGCAATCTCGATCTCCTGCTATTGATGTATTCTCATTCTCGGTAATAATGAACAAGAGGAAAGATTTCCGTTAACGTTGCTGGCAATATTGCCACAGTGGAAATTAACTGCTGACTCTAGCTTACTAGTATGTCGCGCGGGAACGGGAATGCTTGGCGCGCGTCGCCACTTGACACGGCGCATTCCGGGAACAGTGTCCTGCGCGAGCGCTTATTTTTGTAACGGTCGTCCCGCTGTCCCGGTACGGTGGCCGGAATGGATACTAATAATGTAAAAATTTTCTTAATTTATTTAATATTATGATTGACTTTATATTAATTGACATTGTTATGAGTAGGTACTGAATAAATCGAATTAAAAAAATGTAAAAATAAGATTATTTGTGTCAGATTACGTTTCGTAGCCAGATAAAAATAAAGGGAGTTCACAAAAGTGCGGTATAGTTACGTGATTCGATTTTTCAGACCCCTCAAGCTAAGTCTCAATCTGAACCCAGTATCACAAGCTGTGCAAAAATGTTATTTTTGTTGGATTTTAAACTTTTTTAATAACATACCTATGTAAAACGAGTAACCACAATACGTATTTACCACATAAACATTAATTTACGTTATACCTGAGTTGTATAACTAATAGAATGAGAAAACATTAGTAATACAGACAACTTTATGCTAATTTAGCTAAAGACCAACAATATAGAAACACCCTAAATAAAGATCAGTAGGTACAAGTAGGTACTTCGCTATCCTTGACTAACGAGCTGTTGGCGAGCGAGGTAAATCTAACCTTTCAATTCACCTAAAACGTTGACGTAACCAAGGTTACTGAGAAAAACTTAACCTAACCTGAAGTAACGAGTACTTAAGCTTATCAAAGCGAGGTATACTTAGATCTAAGTACAAAATAATAAATCATTAGTACTTATTGCCTAGTTTACATCATTCGAATAGGCGTTCCAAACCCGTAATATTGAAGAAAAAAGACAAAAAAAGAAAAGACATTGAAAAAAGTCTTTTTATGCTGGATTGATGAAAGATGAAGTCGCTACTGGATTCGTAAGTAGCTACTGGATTGCAGGACCAGAATGCCTACTGGAATAATGTAAAGACGCGACGGGTCTGAAAAAGCGTCTACTAAGATGTCAGTAAGTGAAAAGCGGCAGGACGCACGCATTTCTCGACGAACTAATCATTCACGTTGTCTTGTATCGTAGAACTTGTATGATCTATGTAACCAAGTGTTACACTTTGTTTGATTGGAGAATTGTTTGGCTGTTGCATTCTTAGTGCATGAGCTGGAGACGTGCGCTGAAGGCAGTATTTCAAATTAAAATATTTGTACAGGTGCATGTACTGACAATGTTTTAGGGTCCTAGTGGAATTTAGAGGGCAATCAGTGGTATCGTGTATTAGGAATTTAGTGTCTGTTATGTTAGATAATGAGTGATGTAATAGTGATAGGGGTCAGTAAATGAACTGCTTTTGTTTCATGACTCAAGAAAATCGCAATTTGCAACTACAAGTTACAGTTGGGAATCAAATACTCATAAATAAATACCTACATCTTAGATGACATAAATAATCTGAGGCCTACATACATTATTACGAAAATAAAAATAAAAGCGAAACAGTTTGAAGAAAGAAAAAAACTAATTAGGAACATTTTAACAGAACTGAGCGTGTTTTACGCGACGATTATAGCAGAAGATTTATATGATCAGCTTATATGTTAGTATCAACTTCATTTAGCTTCCATTCGTGATCCGTTTTATTACCGATGACGTCGGTTCAACGGCCACATAAGGCGTCAAGGTCAACGTACTTTATTCCCATAAAACGCTTCAAGAATAAATCACTAAAATCTAAAACCCAATAGAAAACTTAATAAAGAGCCGAGCTGCCAGTTCTGCCTCTATCGAAGCGTTAAGCCCACAACAGGTAAAAATACACAAAATCCTATAATCCCTTTTATAGGAAACAGGAGACGCGTAAGGCAGGTCGGGGTTCGTAATGAGACTTTATTTATATGTGACGGCTCAGAGCCGTGCGTGGTACTGAGCTCTCGAACTCGTGTCGTATCCGTGTCAGGAGCAATTTGTTTGGAAACAGGTAAAGTCCTACCCATGAAAGTACGAGTAAGTAGTATGTGGAAAACGTAAGGAAAAGTTCTAAAGAGCAAGTTTTCTCTCGACCAGCTAAATGCAGATAAAAACAGCTGATTTTAAACTAATGATTGACAGATGCGACATTCCCGGTGGTCGTAAATCAACGCGCTGATTACAGGTCTCCACGCAAGTGTATACCTAGAGAGTTCACCAGCCGTGTGGACTACTGGTAACTGGACCAGTCCAGTTCCACTAGAGGTCTGTAACCTAAGTAGCGATTAGAAACGTAGCTAATTTATGGACTTAGTTTTTACAGAGGTATTTCAACCGCATATATGAAAATATATTTCATAGATTACGTCGGAAACAGATCCTCGACTTGGTCATTGAGGGAGTAAAACCCCGCGGCCGACCCAGAATGCACGGTTCGACATTGTGAGGACCGAGATGAGTTCTAATGGACTCTCAATAGAAGACACTAAAGACCGGGCAAACTGGAGAAGACTGTTTAAGAAAGCGGACTCTGGTCAACGACCGCGACACGCAACAGAAGAAGAAGAATCAACCTGAAAAACTATAACATACAAAATCAAAAAAACACAAAATTAAGCGCCGCAGTGCTAAAAGAGCTCCGGCAACAGGCTGAGGCGGTCCCCTTTTTCCAGTGCTGCACACTACCTTCTTCAAACTTAGATACTTTTGCTTATTTATTTTTATAATATATTTGTTTAATATTATTTTTATCTTCTGTACCTAATTGTTTGTATGTGTGTATCGAAAATAAATAATCTTTCTTTCTTTCTTTAACATCTGTAATAAAACTCAATTTGTAGCGTATCAATGAAGTACTAAATGTGTCGAGTGAAACAACAATAATGGTAAGATTAGAAGCTAAAAAGACAGTAATGCTATTAAATCGGGAAAAGATAATCCAGAGAAATCCAACTTAGACTCTATAGCCCTCATAACATAATATCAATCGCATAATCACAGAGAGGTTAGCATCGTTTTAATGACAGATTGCAGAGTCGAAGCATACCTATTCTACCAGGCTCAAAGTCAGATTTTCTGGTTAGATTCAGGTAAATCATTCCATGTGTAGGTGTTCCATGGGATTCGAGACAATACACTCACGAAGAGAGATGATAAACATGTAGATACGTCAGGTAAACGGTAAAGCCAATTTAAGCCAAAGAAGGCGCTCGTTTTAGTAACTCAGCCTGCCTGTGAGTCAGAACTGCCTGACCGTAGCCCACCTACCCACGTTCGATCACGTAGGTATGACTAAAATAATATAACAAAGTCAAATCCGGCGTTTCTGAGAAATATTAACCGTTTCGTAGATAGTTGAAAACAAAATTCTATTTTTTACACATTTCTTGATAGTGGCACTAATACTACTGACGAAATCTAACAATAACTGACTTGTGTCCTTTGATCGAATTGAATCCTCTTAATGTACAAAATCATAAACTTGGAGTAGCTATAAATAAAGCGAGTTCTAAATTCCTGAGGACGTGGTTTCCAGTGACGATTTGTAAGAACAGATAACTTCGAGGACAGTATTACCATGTATGACGCAGCCCGACCACAGTACTGAAAACACACACATTACACAGAAGTGTTATTAATAATTTTCCTTAAACAATAAATTGCAAATAAACGCCCATTACTCATTGTTTGTCTAGGTCAAGGCTCGCACCGTCTGTTCTGGCGGCGGCGCGCGATCACTTGCCACAAACAGGTGATCTGCCTACAGCGACTACTTCATTCGACTATCAATTAACTTCTAATGTATGACCTTTATTTACTGCACTATTACTCTTACTGCAGAACTTAGTATTCGTCTGACATCGACAACTGTTACAGTACTCTTTTCGGGCTGCTTTCCTCAGCCATCTCAACCCCAAAATACTCAGGGCTAAACTTTAGTTTAGTGTCGACCGTCTGTTTATCAAACATGGCTATCGACACGGCTGTAGCACCTTTGTTTTACTTGTCCTTGCCTGGCTTGACATTTCGACCGAAAATCTGGAGGTCTTCACGAAGGAGGACTTCTGGCCGAAAGGAGTCGGTTTCGAGGACGGCTACGAAATACAGACACCGTGTCTGCGCAAAGAAGAGTTAAACAATAGATTACTTTTTATTTTAATTTTACGTTATGTATGTTAGTCTGTAAGGGTATATCTATGGGCCTTGTTACCTGAAATTATTCATTCATTTTTAATGTACAATTTTCTTATTAACTCTTTTTTCTTATTCTTACTCATCTGATCCTGATCTCCTTATTCTTTTTCTGAGGAATATAAAGTTCTCGTTTTGTATCACTATCCTTAATTATGAATGTGGATTTGACTTCCTCTTCGCCAGCCTTCTGTGTGATGGGTTTGATAATGTGATTTTGATTCAACATTGTGATCGCCAGTATCTCTAGTCACATAATTCCGGGTTTTCGGCAGTTTGGGCCATAGACTAGACTGAGTAGTAATAGTATTTACGTGTTTTGATTAGTACTCGTATGTGAGCGCCGTGTGCTGCGCTGCGCAGACGCATTGCGCGTAGTGAGGTCGCTCGGATAGCAATGACCCGTTTCGCCTTAAAAGTCGCGCTTGCGAAAACCCACCTCGCATTCCCGTGCACAGATGTTCTCCGCGACAGAGGCCAGGCGCCTGCGCGCGACCTGACCGCCAAGGTCGGGAGTATCACTTAGACTTGTGTGGTGGTAGATCCTTATGTGTAGGATTGCCTGGGTTGGTACCACACTCTTAACTATATCTGCCGAAAAGATAGCAATGCTTGCATTGCTGTTTCGGTTCGAAGGGTTAGAGTGCCAGCGTAATTAGCGGCACATGAGGCACTCTATCTAAGTACTCAAGGTTAGGAGCGCACCGAAAACCATAACCATCGAATAACACTATAGCGAGGTGAGATGTCTATGGGCGACGGTGACCACTTACCATCAGGTGGCCCGTTTGCTCGTCTGCTCTCCAACTATTATTTTTTTAAACTTGATGATTTGGTGTATGAAGAGTTGCGTGCAAAACGTATGGAAATACATAACCAAAGCTTGTAAATTCGTCTTGTGAAATTGTCGATGGTGTTGAAAAATATAATTATTGTCTCATCCCTGGATTGACATAAATGGAAGATCGAGGTGTAAGCCGCCTGCCTTCAGTATTGAAGACCAACAACTTGGACAAGAGTTTCAGTAGTTTACAACAGAGCTCCTGTCACTTATGGAGATGAGCACATCAAGGGCTCAAGATGTACTGCTGTATAACTCCATCCATATCCACCAACTTATTGCTAACGGGAAGCCACCACTGATGCTACAGTGAAGGAGTGAACTGTCCTTTGTCCGAGAGGTTCCCCTGCCTACGTAGGAACGGACGTTCCCGCTTAGGGGAGGGAGACTATTTTTTCTTTCATCCAAGTTCCTGCCTTTGACGTGATTCCGTCAGAATCACGTCACGCCCTTCATAGAAGTCAACCGCCCTGGGGCATCGCCGAACGACGACGCCAATGCGAGTGTCGAGTCTGTTCCGGCATCGTATCGAGGGCGAGGTCGCCGACATCGCGACAAGATTCAAGACAAGACAGGGTTAGTGTTGGCCGCACTATTTGCTTTGCAGAAAGTGGGTGGGGGGAGGGGTGGGGGATCAAATGTCTTCAGAGAGACGTATAAGTTCAAGATGGATATGGAGCTTTATTTCAACTATAGAAGAGGAGAAGAGGCCTTTATCCAAAGTTTAATACTCGTAGAGATCTGTCCGTGGAGTACTTTTCTAACGTACCCTCTACATGACGCTGAAGGTGCGGGTCCAGTCACTTCTGAAGGTTGAAAAATTCCCGGTTACACCACCAGTGGATGAACCGCGGTAGACGAAACGGGAACAAAGGCTTGTACCAATTAGGTACAAGACCGGTAAATTCCGCATGACATTGCTGACAAACGCTAGACCCGCGTGCGATCTGCGCCGGAGTTCAATAAATCAATTAGTACATGTCAGAGAAGCATTTCGTTTCTTCATCGCGCGCCGAATTGCATGTAAAATTGAATTTTGCTACTCGTTCCGCGGTCCAAGTCATTCGTGACGCGCGATCTCTAACTGAAGGAAAAAGAGAGGTTCTCAATTCGACGCATATGTGCGAGTACTTGTATGTAAGTGGATTTATCTCAAAATTTCTCGATAACTAACTAGAGGCTCGATTTTTACGAAATATTATGGGTTAGGCTTGGTATCGTTTAGATTAGGGAAGAGTAAGATTGATCTAAAATTGATCATTTTCTAAATTATTAAAAAAACGTTACACATGGTATGAACGTTACACGCGTCGGTCGGATGACTGAGCGCTAACCGGTTTAAACTTGTAAACATCACACTGTATTTCTTAATAGTAGTAAAAACAAAACAATAACAATCTCAGTCACGCTTATAAGCTTGTCCGCGTGCGAGTGAGAAAGAGAGACTTTTCATGTTGCGTATGCAGTGTGACGTCATGCCGCGTGCTTATTCACGGACACTACACAAACGCAATGTGTGAATGTGTTGTACGTGCCAGCTTTAGATAATCGACCTGTACCTCGGCCTGCCTCTAACAACAATAATATGGGTAAACATTTTCATATTATAGGTAACATTTTAACAGTGTTTTCCCGCGTCCGCGATCTAGGCAGATTTCATTTTCTGCAGGCAGTCTATTGTCGTGAAACGGGTAGCAGTTTACTGGGTTGTTCAGAATGAAATCTTGGAAAGTCCAAAAATTTACTTCCAATTAAGAATTTAATTTTTTCGCCTTATTAGATGCTTTCATGGGTATATTCATCTAAAGAACCAAATCTTAAGTCTAAAAGTTGGAACTATCTGTGATTACATATGGTCCATCTGTCTACCAGCTCGGGGATTATAGACGTGAGACTCTATGTATGTAGGGTTGAAAGAGGAGGCGTTGACAGTTGAGCCGTAAGATCGAGACTAATCCACGCGAAAACCGCATCGCCTCCGCGTGTGACAGAGGCCTCACCCCGCGGTCAAGCACGCTAGTGACAGCAATTGTGCAATTTCTATCAATGTAAGAGAACGAGACGCCCGCGCAGCCGCGGTCTCAGATCGCTAATTAATGTGCAAAACAACAACACAGTTTGTGTTGGAGCCTTTTGAATTTTTTTCACAGTGGTGGGTTCCTCGGAAATTTTGATGTTGCGTTTGCATGAAGATACAAAATCTGTAATTAAATCGAAACTACAAGTGCGATTGGAATACTTTTTTTCTCATTATAACCAGCATTATTACCTAGGTTAGTGTCTTAAAAGAAATTTCCATCAATCCGTCGACTATCTCTAAAACTTAAATAGAACCAATAAGTATATACCTTTGCAGAAGTTATTTTTCTTGTACTTATTTCGTAAAATCTTAAGCTTCTCTCAGATCCTCCAATCATCATCTGATCGAACCCAAATAGACCATACATGTTTTTTTGTCTAATCACGTTTTTTGTTCACGTCGGTATTATTACGTTTTTTATTTATTCCGTATTGATTTATCGTTTTTTTTTTCATTGGTGTTTTTGTTATTTCTCTAACGTATAGGTCACATAAATCGGTATAGTAGCGCCCGCTCCTCTAGAATGATGACGTGAGTACTGATAGCGAGCCAAAGGGTTTGGGTAAATGCACGTATAGTTCCACATTCATTTATTTTATAATCTTAAAATATAATCTTAGAATATAATATAAACATATTATATGGGTCAAAATCTTTAATCTAATAAACAGCCCCGAGTCGCACCCGGCGGGAAGGTGCCCATCACGCTGGCAGCGTTTCCACGCTGAATAGCCAGCGAGATGCGCTGCACCAGGTATGACATTTCAATGTTCGACTAATGTATGGGAAAATGCTTACATCGCATGTGCCGGTTTCCATATAAAACTTCTCTAGCAATCTTATGTAGATTGCTTTGTTGATTGATTGGTTGAATTTAAATTTTTTGGTGTAGTTACTTTGTTTCCAACTACAATTGGATCAATTATGTAAAAATGATCCAACTCACAAACTGTTGACAGAACGAAATGAGACTTCGTCTCATGAAAACTCTTTATTTGACATTTGTGGATTGGACCATTTGGCATAACTTGGTCCAATTCGTCCCGACCTAGTCCCGGGTTCCACTTCACGTCACCAACAGACATCGGGCACCACTCGAGGTGCTAACTGCGAACAAGTGGGCCACCACAGGGCCGCAGAGGCTACGTAGGCAGTGCCCTTAAACTTTGTGTTCGGTTCGGTTCCGGCGCACTGGTAGCTGCAGCTGGTACCTCCACACTCGTGGGCGTCACTCTTGACACACTAAACGTGGCTCATGACGACTCTGATACATTAGTATTCAATATAACGTATTACACAGGCGATGGATATAAATTGAAGTTAATTTTTACTTTGTGGTTTGTGGTTTACACGCCAGTAGTACTATCATGGGAGACGCCGCTTAGACGATAGAAACACTATGTTTCCGGAGTGCGGCCATAGGCCAACTGACTATATTAATAAAAAAGAATATAAAAGACGTCGAAGGAGGAGATTAATATACTTGTAACGATGTGGACTTCATCGTCCATATCAACCTCCTTGCCATCAATTTCAACCTCATCGTAAGCGTTTATCTCACCTCATATCGTGTTGGCATCTTCATTTCTTCATCTATATTTTCAAAATTCAAATCATATTCCCATTCCATTTCTAACTTCCATTATTCCATTAATTTCATTGTCTTCACTTTCTCTCTGTATTTTGTCCTGAACGGCCGTTTCTCCGTTATATGTTTGTCTCCTACTACTACCTATTTTCTACATTTACTATTTTCTGTGTTGTTCTGTTCCTTAAAAATATATTATCTATTACCAAATTCTTCTATTACTTCACCTGCACACTGTCCTAGAACCCTGTTAGCCGGCACCTAGAGGGCAGACTGTAGCATACTTACTTCAGTACTTACGAGAAAAATGTGTAATTACCTTTAACCTTTGATTTCAGAAAGAGAGGTGGCAAAAGCATGTTATATACCTACGACTATATGTCAGTGTTTTCATATACCTAAGTATATACTGAAGATAAAATTTTGAAATCATTTTATATTGGCTCGCTTCCTAAGCTGTCAATTGACAACAGAAATTGGTTAATGGTTACAAAGAGCTCAGAACAGTTAAAAAGTTCGAACACCTATGAGCTCAAAGAATCACGATGCTATTCATCTTGACACAGCAAGCACATTAGAAACAGAAGATTCACTCACCAAAGCTGGAGCTCCGCTATGCACACATACATCGAGGCTGTGGCATCACTCACACACGCATAGTCCGTGGTCACTGAGGAACCACTCCCAATCACATCGCCTGAAAGTCATCGGTCTCAGACTTCAGAGACAGTTTCGGTCACAGTGAGTTTTCGGCACTGAATTTCAAGTTACGCGTTAACCTGGAACAAAAATCGATATTAGAATTCGCTGAAAGCATAGTAGAAGACAGATACCGGGGTATATACAGGGGTATATACAAGTACATTTATTTAGTTTGTATGTTACACAATTGACATAAAGTTAATTATGCAATGTACAATTACGTTGCGAAAATTCGCTTCCATTCCAATCCGCGGCAATGTAAATTGTACCTTACGCTCATGAATCCAGAACGTTACTTTAGCCTGTCGGCTTGACCCCCATTGAACCACCGCGACCCTCAAGTAGGTTGCTCTACGTCTAAGTCCAAACAGTGCGTTATCACTGGAGCATATCTCTATAAATAACCGAAGACGGCCGGCAAAGTGCAGCTGGTTAAATTATTTAAATGCAGGAGAGTGCTCCGATAAGCCTCGCATTCATTATTAATACCAAAGCTATGGCTGAGAGAGCTTTTGTCCTCGGAGAGGCATCGATTGGTGGACAACCTAAATTGGGAACAGACAGGAGGCAACAACAATAGGGTATATGACTTGTCAAATACTTGTATAGAAGATTAAAATTAAATGCATTTCATAAACATTAAAAAATAGACATTGATGGTTTACAGCAGCGATTCCTAAGGAATCTTACATTCATCTTACATTTTGAATCGTATCGTATCGTATCGTGAATTACATCATTGAATCGTTGAATTATGTTGGCTGCTAAATAATTCCACAGTTACAATTGTTATTTTGGAATAGCTATAATGTTTGAAATATTTCTAATAAAGATTTTTTACTATTATTTTAAATTGCAGTGTCATTCATTTGTTATCATTTGATGTGGGGTGCCATAAAATAAAAGGGATTTGTTAAGTGTTCCGCAGCCTAATAAGTTGGGAACCGCTGGTTTACAGAATTAAAATTCTTTTAAAAATAAAATACGAGTAGCTATTACCGATAATTAGAATCAGACGGTAGAAATAAACGGTAATAGCAAAATTGTGACGTCACACTACATACAAACAACAAAAGAGGGGGGGGGGGGACCTAAAAAGGGACGGAGCGTCTCCCCACAGCTAACTTTAACCATTAATTAGGTATTTCTCTGGTGTTACTTGAGATATCAAAAAACAAATTTTAAATCCATCTTCAGAATGTCCATGTAAGTTGATAGATGCAATAATAACTTTAAATTAAAAATTTAAGAAACCCGCGACGTACTATTGTGGAGACCCCCTTACTTTTTCCTGGTCATCATCAGATCCTCAAGGTTCCATATGTGGGAAGGTCACCATGGTCATACACATTTGAGCTCAAACTCGAACCACCTAACTGTTACTGTTCCAGAGATCTCATCATATTCCAACATGCCAAGATACTTCAAGATCTTAGACCCACTGGTCCAATTTTCATCTGACATGGGTAAGAACATTCAAAAAGGTAGTAGGTTATGAGCCCCTGGTGGTGAGCAAAGCACCAGTCACACTACTCACTGAGTAGAGTTAAATGTAACTAAACAAAATCGATTCAATAAACGAACATTAGGCGCTGTTTCTTCACAAGTGAACAAGCGGTTTTCATCAATAAGTGAGAAACATACATCGTAAACTTACGAAACATAATGAATGATATAACTTGAAAGAAGTTAAAATAATAAACAGCGTCTAGTAAGTAGTAAGCGTGCGTCCATTAGGCTGGTTACTGGGTGCGCCGGCGCATCCCACGCGGAACCTTGACGCGCGGGCGACTGTCTCAGCGCACAGTACATAATGATTTTTAGGATCTTTAATTTGTTTGTTTGCTCTATTGACTGTTCTTCCAATGTCTGGGTTACGAGTAAAAACAGTATGCCGAGGTTTATCTAGAATCGAACGCGAGATAAACTTAAAAACTACACTAGGGGCGATGACCCTAAAATATATTTAATAACGAACACGTCCACCATCGTTCGTAAACATACAACAAAATTTTCCAGCTGTTTCTTTATCGCGGTAAAAGCCTTCTCCATTAAATATTTCTGTGCTATTGTACGAAATTACAAAACCGCACATCTTATTGTACGGGGATCCAACTTTTCGATACAATGTGATACACATACTGCTAAATATACTATTAAGTTTCGAAATATATTAATCGGAAACATATAGTTCGGAGTTCCGGAGTTCGAGTAGTGTTCGATTCGATCATAAGTCCCGTCACGTACTACTCAACGGGAAAAATGGGACCAGAGGTTGTTAACCGACTTAAAAAATTGAAGTTCTTCATTCTACTATGTTTTTATGTATGTTACCATCAGGTAACATAACAGCCAGAAATATCAATCTCTTGGCTTTTGCAAACAGATTAAATAAAAACTTACAAAAATGATAGTCTAACTAAATGAATGGATTTTTTATCGTAACACGTATCGTTAGCATTGTCTCCTTGTAACGATGTCTATTTCATCGTCCATATCAACCTCCTTGCCATCAACTTCAATCTCATCGTTAGCGTTTATCTCATCTCATTTCGTATTGGCATCTTCATTTCTTCATTTAAATTCAAAATCATGTTCCCATTCCATTTCTAAATTTCATTATTCCATTAATTTCATTGTTTTATTTGTAATTTCACTTTTTCTCTGTATTTTGTCTCGAACGGACGTTTCTCCGTTCACTTTTATTTCGTACTACTACCTATTTTCTACGTTACTGTTTTCTGTGTTCTTTTCCTTAAAAAATAATATTTATTACCAAGTTCTTCTATTACTTCATCTGCACACTGTCCCAGAACCCTGCTAGCCGGCATCTAGAGGACAGACTGTAGCATCCTAAGCCATAAGCCACTGAAGTTGTAGATAATAGGTATTTCTATACAATATAAACAGTTAGTAGAACGTAAAGGAGAGAAAGTATTTTCCCCACGACCTTGACGGCTTAGGGCTAAGTATATTTATTTACTTCATTTGCTGTCCACTTTCTTTGTGAAATGGCCACGGCTTCCCGGTCGCGTTGGAGTCCGAATTCAAGTCCGGAATTAAGATACATATTGCGAGGACATGGAATGACAGTAATGTCGTTTGTAAAGAAATTATCATCATCAGCAGCCTACTCTAGTTCACTGTTGGACATAGTCCTCTCCAGGGGCACGCCATTGAACCCAAAGTTAGGTTCTTCGGCTAAAAAAAATAGGTAAAGGGAAATCGTCTATCAGGTGAGGTGATGAGTCTCTTGTTCACCATGGGATGGTTGTAAAACTTTAAAAAAATCAATAACGCGTTCTATTTTTGTATGAATAAGTCTTCTAGTAGGTGCTTCAGTCTTCACTGTCAGGGCAGTAGACAAGTGTCGGCAAGTTGAGAGCCTCCCTCAGAAAAAACATGTTTTTAGGTTTGTCCATTATGTCATACGATTAGTTCAACTTGTGGAACAGAATGAACCAAAAAAATCCAGTTTATACTGCTGCCCTAGTATGACAAACAAAATGAATTTGTTATGTCTGTTCCACTGTTGACAAAACACTAAAAAACATTTTTAATTTAAAAATATATTCTATGGACCAAGACCAACCCATGTTTTAAACGATAATTTAATTACCGTTGCTCTACAAGTAAAAAGTGTTCCTTTAACGTTTCTTTCAAGTGTTCCTTTTGGTAACAAAGTATCTGCTGATTATAATAATTAAATGTTATTCAATCGGTGGTTGAAAGCAACGTTAAAAAAAACTTTTTACTTGTAGAATAACGATAATTAAATTTATCCGCATTAAGGGTTGAGCCGCTGGACTATGTCATTGTCACTGGTTGAGCTGCCATAACCGGTATGGAGAACGGATGCGACCAAATCGAACCGAACGATGCGACGCGACGACGTGACCGGACTTTAATATCTGTTTTTTTAAATGAACGAGTGTGTCATAGATCAATATAACGTAGTTCAAAGAAAATAACCGATACTGGGATCGTTCAAAGAACGTCGGTCTAACAATAATTGCTAGACCACAAGCGTCCGGTTCGGAATCACATGCGTCCCCCCACTGGAAATCAGGGCTTCGTGATCGTTGCTGGAACCGGACCATGTAGTCCTACCCTGAAAGTTGTTCCTACTTTTCCTATTAGACTGACTCAAATCACACGTATTTCTCAACGGACTTCTAACACAAGGTAGTGGCGAACGAGACGACATTATTGTACCAATTTAAGTTTAGCCAATTTTATACGTGACATACAAATACAAATGCAAGTAATTCGTTACATGCCGGGACCACAGTCTGGCAACACCGACTGCATGCCGATATGGTGCGGCCGTGATATGACTCCAAAACTGAGTGTATGACTAATGGGCACCGTCGTCGTCAGGACGGACGACCTCTGGATTAGGAACAAAACAAACTGCATTTCGAGCCTTTCAGAGTTCACAATAGGAACCCCGGATACAATTTCGGATCTAATGGTGCAGTGTTCAGTGGGCTTATCCCGTAGGATGTTTTCAGAATTACGCAACGAAAATCTCTCTCGACAAACGAGGTCTGAGACATGTATTCAAGACTTGCCTTTCTTGTCGCTACGTCTCTGTCGTCCAGCATACGGAAACTATCACAAAACCTTTTACCACATATTTCTGGCCATCTCCGGAAGTTTTTGAGAGGCATCCATAATTCCGCAGCTCTCTCAATATCCTTTCCGATTGCCTACGGAGTAGTGTGGTATTTCTGCCGAGCTCGTACAGAAACCATCACGAAACCGTTTACCAGACATCTCCGCCAGTCTTCGGTAGTCAGTCGGCAGTTTTTCCTTGTTTCGCACTTTCATGAGCCGATTTTAAGGGGCAATTTAAGATGGTCATGTAAAATGGTGGAAACTGCCTGTGATTCAATCTTCAGTTCATCCTGAATCTCGCGCTTGGTAATGTTGCGACATTCCTTTATTAGCCATGATGATGTTTTCTTGAGTGACTGCCGTTGGTGGTCTTCCCGGTCTAAGGTCATCTTTCAGGTCGCTCCGACCACGCTTAAACTCACGAAACCAATAGGTAATGGTGGCAAGTGATAGAGCCAATTCATGTGATTCTTTATATGTTAACCCTCGTTTAAAATCATTATAGAACATAGCACGAAATGCTTCCCGCGTTACCTGCATCGTAGCGATTGAAAAGTGACAGACAAGTTTTTTTAACAATTAATAAAAAAAAAACTAAAGTTTTCCAGCCAGTGATATTTGGCCAAGGAGTTTGTAATAAAATTTGCCTCCAAGGGATAATAAAAGTAAAACAATGAGGTTGATTGCTTGCTTCTCCAATCCTCCATCCTTTCTGTGCTCTGCTCTGCCCCCAATATCCTAGCGCGAAATTATGTTACAGTCAGACTACTGGTGGCGCTATTGTACATGGAGCTTGGTTTACGAGACCCGTTGGCAAAATTTTCGATTCGTGACTGTCAAACTGAATTCTTCGGGATAAGCCCTCAGATACAATCCAATTCCGTTCAGTTCCGTTTTGGGAACTCTCGCTCGAGTGATTTTATGGATTTCTTGCAAGGGGAGAGGCATCGTTCGAGGTCAAAATACCATTTCTACGACGTGGAAAATGCCATAATAATTGTCTTTGTAATCCATCCTCCCGGTAGCGTCGCGTGTCGAGCGATTAAGGCGATCAATCACTCATAATTATCGTCTGCATTTACATATACGTATGAAGGAAACGCAGTTCGCAAATTCGCAAGCGGTTCGATGGGCTTGGAAAAATCGGGTACAGGACCAGTTAATATCGATTTCTTCAAAATAACAGTGTAATTTAAAAAATGGTCAAGTGCTCAACTCGCAGCACTCACGCTTAGGGATCCGTCCGTACTGAGCAAAAGAAAACATGTTCTTATTTCGATCATAACTTTCAGATTTTTACAGATGTAACAACTAACAAGTTTTAGTAATTTATGTTTAAATAGAGAAAAGGGGGGTTATGTTTTTGCGGTCATGCTGTCACGGCGTGTTCGTCCTATTTTATTGTTTAAAAACGGTTTACAAAGGTTATTTTATGGTAAAACTATGGTATTTTACCTAAAAATCGTCCGTGTTAAGTAAACGTTATATAAAACAGTGAAATGGGAGTGAAATACTATAGATGGTGTAAATCCGGCAACCTAACCTCCAATTGCACTTGGAATACATGACACTAGGCATTCCTAGTGCACACGACTCTCCTTTAATCTCGGCGTTGGTAAACTGTTGTTTTCAAAACAGACGCCAAAACGTTCCGAGTTATTTTCAAGATTCGCCAGCGTAATCAGAAGGGGGAATTCATTAAATATATTTTTTAGAGAATATGATCAATACGTTTCGTTACGTTACGATCTAGATAGGGTACAAATATTTTTATACCATAATAAAATATAATTCTACAAAATGTTCGTATGTAAGTACATACAAGTACTTATTGTATTATATCCTGTCTCTTATCTTACTCAGAGTCCCTGAGAAACCCCTAAGATTTAACCCTCCCCTACTTATTCCCCGTGCATCCACCAATAATATGCAAAATACATATGTATATGGCTGGTAATACTTTCAATAAATTATCGAAAGAGCTTTATTCAGATCTATTCAATACCAGTCCTGTATCGGCAGGCGCATCTTGAATCAAAGGTTTTTTTAACGATTAGTTGGTTTGATCTTGTTTTTTTATAATACGCGACGTGGTAGCAGTTAGTTGCTAGTGTTGTGCGGGTTGTCTGTGTGTGCGTACTGCTGCAAGTAGTTGTAAGTTGTTACTATCTGTGAAAACCTGTTACTGGTTTTTTGTTTCTATTATTTTTGACTTACTTGTTTCTACTGCTGCTGGTTTTCCAATATATTGAAAATAAATAAAATAAATTGCGTTTATGAGCCAGAAACATGTATGAGCGGATGACGAAGGAAAAGGGTTCCGTTGACGTACCCCGTCTACCTAAAAAGTGCGGATTGCCCTCCCCCAGTGTTCACCCGTGCTGTTTGTTTATGCAGACTATCAAAACACCATCATAATGATAAGCTAGACGCCAACGCACGTAAAAACATAGAACTTCAAAAGAAGAAAAAAACGCATAAAGTGGTATGAAGTGGCGCCTGGCGTTATGTAATCTGAAACGCAAATAGCTCCGCGGGCATTACAAACTTATTAAGCATAATTATGGTGAAAATTAATCTCTGCGCGCGCGTTTGATCTATTTCCCGACGAGGAAACGGCCCTTAATAGGGATGTCCAGGAATGGTCCGACATCGATGATTCCACCCAAAAATTATGTCGCATTTTTGTTTAAACAGCGTTAGGTAGAAACAAAGGAAACAAAGGTTGTTTGTATTCTGTTTATTGTACCCAAAAAAAAACACAGAAAATAAAAACATTAAAATATGTTCAAAGGCGGGCTTAGCCCATAGGGATCTCTTCCAGCCTACCTTTGATTTATCAGTTTGAACTACTTTTATGGTGGGTAAAGTTTGGAGTACAATAAATAATTTTAATTTTTCGACAAAAGCTGTAAATTTTATCGAATGTAATCGAAGGCAAAGTCTTTTCTATACAAGGTGTTCCTTTGGTTATGCATTAACTTCGACACTGTACTCAGAACATCGAAGTAGTTATTTTCCATATTGTTCCATTTTTTAGTTTTAAAAAAATAACTTATATTTTCATACAAACTAAATGCTTTGCCTTAAATTACCTGGTATGTCAAACTCTTTAACCGAGCTGGCAACATCACATTTTGATTAATTTGAACATATAGGCAAATAGTTTGTTATTGTTTTGTTTCAGGTTTTCTTACGGGCATAAATAAAGTCCCTTACTCATTGTATAACTCAATTAAATAAAACAGCAAGTCTCTCGAAAACGAAGCGTTTATGAGGATCACTTCTATCGTCAAATATATTATGTAAAAGCTACAGAAGTGTTTGGCGAAGTTAATGCATATCCTCAGGAACAAGTAAATATACAAGTATTTACTAATAACATCGAGGCTGCTCTAATTGGAACAGGAAAACATCGTGAGTAAACTTATGCTAGTTTACTCACGATGTTTTCTTGTCTGAGGAAATAAATACAAAAAAAGGCATATAAAACCATCACACTGCAATGGAGATATTAGCAGAACTGACTGATGAGGACCAATGAAGAATACCAACGATGTCGGTCGTGGACAACGATATATTATAGGTGTCGAACTGTCGACTATCGATATGATCGATACTGCTCACTCGCCATCCCTAATCCTTAACGGCTAAGTGCGAGCGGCGCGCGCGCATAGTGTCGCGCCGCATCAGGACAGCGCACTATTTTTATATTCCGTCGCGAAACGCGGACACCTTCCGCTACCGCGTCTTCCGGCGCTATTCCGACAGGAATGTTAACTAGCCGCGGTTGGGACACCATCGCGCGCCTTGTGCTATGCGGACATTTTTTAAACAAAAATGCGCATTTTTTGTGCTAAAGTAGGTTAGGCAGACAGACAGTCGAATTGATTAAGTGGCCACAGCTTTCCGTCTATATTTTTCACAGTTTTTCGCCGACTTCATCATAATGACATCTCTACAATAACTGTAGCTGTACATATGTCGCCGATTTATATCTTGAAAAGAGGTCTAATTAAATAATGGAAGTAACAGTGACACATACAGTACTCATTTCATCAGGCCATGTAACTAAATAGGTCTGTATCAGGCCGAAAAAGTACTTGGATATACAGACTGTCTCACGACAGCCGCGAGGAAAAGAAGAACGCGCTGCGGCAGCTAGCAAATTTTAACATCATGATTCATGACCCATGAAGAATATAAAAAAAGGAGACGTGTTCTATAACAACTGATAGTCGGGATTTAATTTTTATCGTACACAAAATTACATACAAAATACCATTGTAATGCGATGTTCAAAGGTGCACATAGTCCTAAAAAGAATTTGTAAGAGCAAATCGATTGACGCTACCTTCTGTAGATTTACAATTATTGTGATGATATCTTAGAATAGGATAATACTCGTATGGCCTATTATGAATTTCTAGTGCATCTGACATATCATATCGAATACGATATGTCTATGGATCATTCAATGGTATTCGAAACGACGTCGTCCACTTAGCAGCGGCCATTATGTACCTCCTCTAAGATAATGCGCCACGCCTCTCCCATGATAAGGTCTCCATTTTAATTAACATTTTTATCAGACCTGCTAACCCTAAAACCGTATTAGATACATGTGGAGGCACAGCCAATGAATTATTCAACATATAGCCCTTCGATCGAGATCAGAGCGAGCCGACCGAGTTAGAATGGACGTCATCTGAGGCGGTTTGGTCTCCATCAGGTGTACTACAAGCTGGCAAGCTGGCAGGTTATCGCGGAACGGGTTCCGTGACCGTGTTCCGTATGGGATGATTGGAGCACAGGTGTTCAACCTCAAATTTTTGGGAAAACATTTTGATCGTGGGAGTCTTTTGTCAGACTTTGTTACAGACAGATTACATCTAAGTTTTTATACATACAAGCTGCTGGTAAATGGTACACACATACTTTGAGAGGTGGAATTGGTTCTGCTAAATCCTGTCGGAACAAACACCGTCAAGGCTGGAATATTATAAGCTGGGACTAAGCTGCATATAGGTTGTTGAAAAACCGAGCACTTCGAGCCAAGAATGCGAAATTTGGAACAATAAAAAATTTGTACTTTGGACACCCAAAGGGTCGTTCAAAGATCACCACTCTACCACGATGGGAATTCACAGGAAACCTCCTCAATGCTCCTGTGCAGAATTTAAAACTTCATCGGTTACGTACCAACCTATCTATTGTTGTTATTGCTTTATTTCAAATAGAAAAAGTCTCTAACCAGGCGGACTTTTAGGAGATCCTTCCACCAATCAAGTTGGGGAACAAACGACACTCAGGAGTCCAAACGTAGACAACGGTGTAAATTACAACCCCATGTCCCTAAGTTGCCTTTAAGTATCTCAAGTATGGGAAGAGATGGAGTGTTCCAATTCGCAACCACTCGTACAAGTCCGAAAAGAATGTCATTGTTATGTTAGTGTATGTACAATTTATCGGAAGTATCAATTCAATATCCATCGCTAGTGTTCGAGATATAGTAAATAAATTTATGGTCCAACCGATATATGCTAATTATCCTGAACGAGTTATCTCATAAATAGCATTGGCGAACATACAAGCAAGGTTATCTAAATGCAACACAAATACTGCTCCTTGTGAAATTCGGCAAAACAATATTTTTAGGGGTATTGTAGTCTCCATTGGCGGGTGACCCTAGGTAAGGCAGCAACGTGCTATGGCCGCACGCTGCTGTGACGGGAGGAACCGGGAGTTGGAATGTACACCTCCCAGGAAGAGCCCAAGGCAGCTGCTAGGAGGGCACCGGTGCGTTCCTCTGGAGATCCCGGAGCCCTCCGATATGCACGAGGCCGGCCATCGAGAGGGTTTTAGTGAGTAAAAATCTCACATAACCCAGTCTCTCCTCCAGGAGGCTGGGTATCTTTCGACGATTTCACCCCGTTACCAAAAAAAAGGGTATTGTGGTCGTTCCGTCGTCAGTCTGTCATAACTCCCAACTAAGGTGGTCAATAACGTCCACTTGGATCCATCAATGGAGCCAACCACGGGATGCAAGTAGATAGCGAACGTGCTTCTAGCTCGTGAGCAGAATAAGATACAGACTTCAAAATTTCTTCAAATTCTCCTACAAGTAACGGAGTCTTAACTTTAAGGCCGATTCTTGGAATTCAAGGAGAGCCTGTGGCAGTCGTATTCTACGCAAATGGTTCTGAATTCGATTCCTGGTTGAGATGGTGCATTAATGCTGTCACTTTTTTAGAATTTCTTAGTTATTTGTGTCTGAGTATTGTATTCGGCTGGACTCAGGATACAGGGAATTCTAACAAGTATGTGTTATTGAGTATATTGTTGTCTTTATCAAAAATATTAAAATTTGACAAATCTGAAAGATAAACGATTTCAGATTTGGTCAAATCTTCGCCTACCAAAATTACTTTTCACTAGTGAAGTGACTTAGGTATTATTAGTTATTATAATTAGAATATTATTCAGTTTATAAATTCCTATAGTTTTTATAGCAATGCTTTGGTTTCAGGGCTTGCAATCTTTTGTTTTAATTGTAGTGTAGTGAAAACCACTTGTTCAAATATTGTGAACTCTTTCGATACGAACATCGAATTCTCCAACATATTGTCATGTATAATGTAGATCGCCGATATTGGTAAAACTGGTAAAACCCATAAAATTAATATCAACTTGGTAGCGCGTAGGATGATTACCAATAATTTACATCGATATCTAACCAAAGATCAATGATTCGTAGATGATAATATTATTAAAACAATAGATAGATTATCACCTGGAAGAAATAATAATAAGAAAAGTAATTACACAATTAAAGTAAAAGATTTCCACTCGTCCAAAGGTACCTAAGTTGGTGTAAGGTAAGGCACAAAGCTACTTGAGCCCAATATAAATTGATAGATATTTAATTTGGAATACGTAATCATCACCATTAACTAACATCTTATTGAATTTATAAGCCCAAAAAGTAGGCAATGAAATTGGAGAAATTATCAATTTATATTGACAGTACTGGTGGCAAAATGAGGTCGTTAAGGTAAACAATGTTGCTCGCCAAAAGCCTTAATTTATGCATACGCCAAGCGACATTAGACACAACTAAACAAATTCGCAACGCATGACAGCCGTTACATTCAAAAGTTCGCCAACGACAGCCGAGCCGGAGCTTCCGCGATCCTTAGATTACGTAACATGCAGTTAACTACTAGAATAAAATAAAAACTGACATACTTAAATTAGTGTTTGTCTTTGGCACGTCCAAACTGGGAACCGTCAATCGCGGCGTAAAGGCACTATCACACGCGGTGGTCGCGCCAGTCGAGTCGTGCGCGCGCGGTCGGCGACTACAGCGCACTGGCGCGGCCGGCGTCCTTCGACTTTCACTAATGATAATACTGTGTAACGCGACTGATTCGAGACGAGGCTCAGGATCAGAGTCTTGGTCCTGGAGCCTCGCGTCACCGAACACGGCCGGGTGCGCGTGAGTGACATTGTCAAACGCCTGTGTTAGGTCTTTTTGTGCAGGGCGCGGTACTTGCATAATGCTAAGCTTGTTTACGTGCGCTAATTGTTTTATTAGTGTTTCCCTGTAATGTTATGACACCTTTGTCTGATATATTTAACACTTTGTAATTGGTTACAGACAGACTGTCCGAGGAGATGATACTGAAAACCAGGGCAACCTCGTAGACTTCAAGTTTGAACCTGCCCCTCAAGGTAATTAGAGAGTAAAAGCCGACCGAAAGAAAGGCTCAACTGATTTCAACTGCGTCACCAACATTGCCTTCCATATGCTTTTTGCATATTTAGAGCTTAGATGTCTAAATATCAACTAATTGTTTTGTTCAGTAATACGAGTAGGTACATATCGTAAGTGACCTGACCAAGTTACGCAAAAACCAAACAACACACTACCTAGTAGTGTTTATTCCATTCATTATTCAAACGTCACACGAAAGCTGAAGAGCTAACGCTGCAACCACACGTCACACCACAGCCTTCAGGCTTGCGTCACGCGATAGCTGTAATGTAACGCGTAAACATAAATCATGTAAAACTTTACTTATTCAAAAAGATCATTAAGCACACTGGAATAAACACCCTGGGAGTTAGATACCTACATTCAGAGGTTTATAAGTGCTGGGTTTAGACAAGGAGAAACTAAAGCTACAAGTATAGGCTATAGATAGGTTGAGGGGTTGAGGCAAGGAACTAAAATCGATAAAATGATTCTTATAGACCATATTATTATAATGTAAATGGTGCCAACTTCCATAGGGCTTTCATCAGATCCAGTAACTTACTTAACAACTCCTTTTGAAATTGACAAAATAGTTATCTACTCGAATTTGCCTAATATTTATTTATACGACAAAATATCTGAAATAATTAAACTGGTAGGTGTTAGTATATTCTGAGAAAAATAAAACGAAGTCTTTGTCTAGGAGTCAAAACAAGCTAGATAATAATATAATCCATATCAAATGTACTGTCCTGACTTTAGCTGATCATTTTTATTGTAAACAATTTTTCTGCTACTTTCGTTGAATGGGTTTGGGTTTATGAGTGGATTAGGATATATTATATGTTTTAGGTAAAGGGCTTGAAACTAAGGCAAAGGGATAGATCAGAGACCTTATAGCCTACATGTGAATGCAAACATCTCGTTTTGATATGGATCCATATCAAATGTACTTACCTGACTTTAGCTGATCATTTTTTTATGCGATACTTTTTCTTTGCTACTTTCTATGAATAGGTTTGGGTTTAAGAGTGGATTAGGATTATTTTTTAAGGTAAAGGGCTTAAAACTAAGGTAAAGGGATAGATCAGAGATCTTATAGCCTACATGTGAATGCAAACATCTCGTTTTGACATTTGGGTGCGGAAAAATACTTGGTCGACGATTGCTGCGAAAGTTCAAGGCCCCTCCAGTAGCCCGGAGACCGTGGGTGGAGGCGTTCAAGAAAATTCTTGCTTTTCCCAAAAGCGGCGAAATGTCATGAACAAAACGAGAGGACGAGTGCTTTTACACTTCGCGATATTATTATTGACAGCAGTGGTAGCAGCAATGAGTTTAGCAAAATACACTTCTTGCATGACGAATCCTGAATCGATAAATGAACAATTATTATTTCCCTCCGTCCACTTGGCTCCCTTAGCAAGGATCCCCTGGCGGATCCATTAATCGAAATTCCGTTTTTTTTCTTTTCTCACAAAACTTAATCAATGCCTTGTTTTAGATAAAGGTTTTCAGTCATCGATATTGAGTCGCATTGCAGTGGTTACTCTAATTTGACTTTGAAAAATTATAAGAGACTAGAAAATCTAACTTTTAACAAAATTAATGCTACAGTCTTGACGCACGTTGTAAAGAAGCATCGACATTTAAAAGGTGAATGCTCTTAAAAGTGTAAAAATAAAATTAAGGACACGGCTTTAATAATTGGATATCAATTTGGCTGTTACTCGTATTGACGTTTAATGTTGGAAAATGTGAATAGCCCTGACAAATATTGAATGTCATGGACCAAGATAGCATACCTATCTCAAATGAAGATTTTATTTATTTATACTCATCAACATTGGTCAATTGACAATTATCAAAAGTGAACTAGACATTAGTTTCCCGCGAACATCCTATAGTTTTTGTCCCGGTCGAAGCTTGACAATTTCTGGATAGTTAGGGTCTCCGTCACCTCTCACTATATATATTACTTCCACCCCTTCCTCGTCAACGCTTCCATTGTTTGAAAACACTCCGCTCTGCGTGTCAACACTTCCATCGTCGCCTGCGTCGAATCTGAAGTCGTTATTAGTATACACTAGCGGCAGTGACGGATAGCTGTTATATTCTACGTCCTCGTTCTGACGGTTGCTCTGTACTCCTGGGAAAATGAATCCTTTCGCTTGCCTATTTGAATTATTTTCTTTAAAGATATTATCGGTTTTATAAGTTCCCTCTGGAAATTTCAAATGTCTACTACCTCTTTTATTATTGTAGATATTATTATTAGGATTTACTTCTTCAGGAAACAGCCATTTAGGATTCTGATCGCTGCTGGCAAAATTGTCATCATCGCTAGCGCCTGGTCTGATATTCTGTATCCGTTTTTCTATTCTGGTGTTGTCTATTTCATTGTTTTTGAAATTATTGAAGCCATATTTATTCTGGTTATTATAAGGGTAATTGGAACCATAATTTTGTTGAGGTCCATTATAAAGACTCGGTCTTTGAAAGCCGTAATTCTGTTGATTGACATGATTATTGTATAATCCATAATTCTGTTGCTCTGGTACATAACCAGGTTGACCATATTGATCAGGAGTTGGTTGGTATAAGCCATAATTTTGACCGGGCTGACCTGGTTGACCGGGTAAAGATAGCTGATTATAAAACTGTTCTAGATTCTGTAGTCCATATTGAGGGTTTGGAGGTTGAGGAGCGCCGAAGAATCGGAAGAAGCCTCCGTTGTGGTTGTTGAGATAATGCACCAGCTGCTCAGGGTCGGTCGGGCAGAGCGGGTAGGCGTATCGGCAGGTGCCGGGGTTGGCCTTAGAAGTCATGCCCAGGAAGACTGCACGCCCGAAAACGAAAAGCGGGGATGTGCTGGCGCCGTTGTAAGCTGCGAGTAACCTGGAACAGATATTTGTTAAAGTAGTAGGTACCTACTTGTTTGTCAACTTGGAGCACTCATACAGAAGTTAACCATGAATAAAGAAATACATATTATCATGAGGACCGACATAAAGGCCAATGGGCTTACAATAGAGGATTCTAAAGACCGGGCAAAGTTGAGAAGACTATCTAGGAAAGCGAACCCTGGCCATAAGCCGAGAAAACACTAGGCAGAAGAAGATTGTGGCGAGATAAATTAATCGCCCACTAAATACTTGTACTCACGTCAGTAAAGGCTGTAATCCAGCGATAGACTGCAGCAGGCCCGAGGAACCGGCTGACGCCAGGGCTCCGCCCCCGGCAGCCTCGCATAGCAGCCTCGGCACGCACTGGTAGTCGTCGTACAACGCGATCGAAGATAGGGCTCCCGTTACGGCTGACAGGGCTTCGGTCGCTCTCGAAGGTCTGGGGCGCCGAGGCGGTCCTAGTAAGTATTGGACACATTTCATCAAGTTGGAAATATTTATTAATAGCGATTATGCCTTACTAGCGCCACCCTTTAACCTTGGATAAACTCGCGGATTGTCTATGCATTTCATACAAAACTGAACTCGGATTAATGTTAACCCGAGTGTTAGGTTGGCGCAAGTGGTACTAATAGGTGCAAGTAGATCAAGACACCAACAAATCTACTTACTATAAATGATATTTTACTTACTGTGGAATTGCCCACTAGGGAATCCAGGATTTACATACGGATTCTGTCCTGGTGGTAACCCTGGATTCCCTGGAAAACCAGGAATTGGTCTTGGATACGCCAACCCCGGATAACCATATTGTTGCCTGGGCTTCCTTCTTCGCCTCCTCCTCTTCTTCTTCTTTTGGCCCTGTCCTTGAATTCTATTATCATCAGGGCCCTGTTGACTTTCGATCCTATTGTCGTCTTGGAATGTCACTCCATGCCCTCCTTGGGCTACCTGAGGATCTTCTTTGATGCCAACATTGTCAGGATAGTAATGGGCCAACTGAGGATCGTCTTTGATGCCAACATTTTCAGCATAGTATTGAGGGCGGTCTATACTTTGATCTTCGAATTTCAAAGGCTGGTCGTGACCTCTGATCCGCTTATCATCTTCGTCTGGTATCACATCTTCGGGATAGAAATTAGGGCCGTCTTCTGCACCATGGTTTACAAATTTAAAAGGATGACCAGCAGTAGAGCCTTCGAAGGTGACGAGACCGTGTTCTAAGTCGTCTGACGATGGGTCAGGATGACCTTCAAACTTTACCAGTCTGCGGCCAGCCTGGCGGGATTCCATCGTGCCATTGGAAAGATTACTGAAAATAGAATAAATTACTAGCAACTATAGGATATTTCTTACATGCTATTGAAATTGATTATTGTGTATTTTTGATGTATAATTTTATATCTATACTAATATAATATCTATACTAATATAATTGAGAAAGAACCGGATTGACTGACTGACTCAACGCAGAGCCGAAAATATTGAAACTAGAATAACGAAATTGGGACAGTAGATTCCTTTTGACCTAGGCAAGCAATAGGAAATAATTTTTGAAAATTCAGTCTCTTAGGGTGAAAATTTTGGGATGAGAGTTTGTTTGGGGAATAAATTTATTTTCTGACGATTCACTTGAAACTTAGTATATGTGCTCTATAACACAAATAGAGAAAAACGTGTATCAGGTTTTCTCAAAATTCATCCCTTAAGGCTGCATAAAAGAGGTTGAAAGTTTTTATGCCGGCCGCAGTATGACACATGAAATTCTTGTGAATGTTTAAAAAAAAAGTAAAGTAAAGTGTTCATTTGTTTATGTTATTAGGGCTTATTTGCTCAGCTGGAGGTTTTCCAAGTCGGCAATCAAAAATTAAAACGGTTATCTATAAGGTAAAACAATTCTTTATAGATAACCCTTTTATCTATCAGAATTATTTTTTTCTTAGGAAACCTGGCGACTGGATGAGAAGAGCCGGAGATCGGGCTCAATGGCGCGCCCTGGGAGAGACCTATGTCCAGCAGTGGACTAGAGTAGGCTGCTGCTGATGATGATGAGGAAACAACGGTTTTCTTTAAGGAAAAACAATTCTTCGTAGAAAACCCGGTTATCTATGAAGACATATTTTTCCTTGTAGATCGCCGCTTGGTTATTGGAAATTGGTTAGAGTTATTCGTAACCATCGCATTTTGCGAAACTGGCAATTTGCGTCTAAACCCTGTACTAGGAAATGTGAATTTTTTGGAAAGTGAACTTTTTGAGAAATTGGACCAAATAAACCTAAACGCTACTTTGGCGTTCCGCAGTCGGATGAAAAATCAAACAACAAGACTCACGTCATCGCGCCCTCGGGTGTTGGCGAGTGGGTGGTAGCCGCAGCTTCACCACTGATGGTCATCGAGAACGCTCCGGTCACCAGCACCGCTACCAGCGCAGCGCGACTCATTCTCGACGTGAGAGACTCCCTTGACCTAAGATGATGATGCTGTGAGCAGCTAACAGGGAGAGAAAGTATAATTTTAGTACAGGTTGGCCCAAAATAACGTTGACAACTAATTTAACAAATAACTCAAGTAACTATAGAAGTGAATTGTCTTAAATAAAGATTAATTTAATTTATTGTATTGCGAATTGTATTGTCTATGGTTTTCATACAAACTTGACCTCGGCTAGTGTTAACCCGAGTGTGAACGGTTGGCACAAGTGGGGCCATTTTCTCTTCCTGCCTGTTTGCTGTTCGCTACCAATATAGTAAATGTATATAGTCGCTATCATATACTGAACAAAAATTATGAAAAAATAAAACATATGTGGCGACGCACGACGCGCGCCACTACGATACAGTACCTACTCACATCGGTGTAAAACGCGCTATCGAAATTTTCCTAGGACTTCGTATATATACGAATTCCAAACATCCACAGTTGCACCAGCACATATGGTCACCAGGCTCACCACCCCGCCTGGTGGAAGATCTTCCATTTTCCCTTTCATACAACTGACATTGCGTCATTCCATGTCCTCATCGCGCGTTCCTGCAATTGGCGACCCCTACTACGAACACTTAATTGGATTGGATCGTCCCTACACATAATTCCTTCGTAAGCTTTTGCCATGATATTTCCCTCAGGCGCTTTCTTGTAACATTCGCATAGAAAACAAAATGCACAAATAGAATAGATTGGACGATTAATATGATTTAGAACATTCGCAAAGAAATATTTAGCTTACGTTTCATACAACATAGGATGAAAGACAAACCACACGGGACATGGGGGTACGCATAAATTAAACATAAATAAATTCTTATAAGTAACTGTTTTAACAGATTTCCGGGATCTTTTTTAGATTTTCCCAAAAACGAACTATCCTTTAACGTTGCACGAAACATCCTTAAAGTTAAGTCTATAGTAAAATGCATGTTATCACTTTCTACATAAGCACGTTTTAGTAGCTCACGGTAAGATACCTAATTAAAAGCATGAAACATTGACCTTTACGACTAAATAATAATAATATTATATTTTTTACAACTAAAAAGTTTACAACTAAATAATAATAATTTATTTCTCTGTAAGACAACTGAAATAAAGAAGTATATTATAAACCTACACTAGGATTCCCTGTGTCGTGGGTCACTAATTTCTTCAATTTGGTGAATCCAGGTGCCTTTTGTTTTAATTTATCAGACTTTGTGACCAGTCTGAAAAACAACTATTTCAAGAGAAAAGACTAGTTCACACAGTCTAAGATATCTGACCGATGATACCATGTATTTTGGTGCCTATTATCCTGTTAAAGTTTTTTATGATACACGAATAAATAAGTAAATATATATTACATACCTTCACTCACATAAAAGATAATCCCTTAATGAGAATCACACAAGCAGTGTCGTTCCTTGCGAGTCCGTTCTTCGAGTGCCGCTGATGGCGCAGAAGAGAGTTTCTCCTCTATGCGTGGGCGCAGGAAAGTTGTGTGATATCATAATACAGCCACTAAAGGATTTACGTGGTTTGATTTGCCGTATAAGGGATATCCTGGTAGCTGCAAATGTTATACGTGTGTTAGATAATCAAAACTGAATGAGCGTAAGTGGTGTCCTAATGAGAGGGTTCCGGTTCGATCCTAGATAGTTTATTTTCCAGATAAATGTAAATGTTTTTTTCTAGATAAATGTATCAATTTTTCTAAGACTTACCGTACGAGCATAATGTACTCGTATACTATAAATTCTGCAGGTGCCTAACGGTGAAGGTGGGAAGTGTTTGAGATGCCATTATTTAAATTCAACTCTTTAAAGAAACTGTATCTATTACTGAACAAGTAACAAAAACAAAGTGATTCTATTTCCTATCCAAAAGTTCGCTAAGACCTGGAAAATCGCTCCACGTTCATGCATAATATCTATTCAGTAGGATTTTATAAATTAAGTATGTACTTATTGGCGGATAATGTTATTATGTATCATAAATTATGATTCTAAAATAAAATACAGGTGAAAAAATAATTAACAAGTACTTACTTACTTACTTACTCCGCTGGCGCAGCGACCCGAAGTGGATCTTGGCCTCCGATACCAAAGAGCGCCATCGCTCTCTCTCCTGCGCAGTCTCGAGCCAGTCAGGCGCCCGGAGCTCACGCAGATCCTTCTACACTTCATCGCGCCAGCGGTATCTGGAACGTCCGACCGGACGTCGTCCGTTAGGGCGTCCCACATACGCTCTAACAATTAACATAATTATAATTAATACATAGTTAGGATCATGGGCGATACGTCGAATTCCAATTGAATGTCCAGTCAGTCTACGAGGAAGCTACGGTTAAACGCTAATTTGAAATGAATTATGAAATAAATCATCTACTTGATCAAATGTTCAGTTAGATTTCAATGAGAAATAAGGGTCTTCCTGTACGCTCTGTAAGAAGACCCTGTCAAAAAATAACTGGGCACAGTTTAGGAGTTATCCTTCGGAAACCGAAGTCGTCAATTTGTTAAAAATATTTCTGTATTATCAAAACTCTAGTGCGCTTTAAATTACGCATCGCGACATCTATCGGCTTACGATTAGTATTATTTTTAAGACATCGGGAATTAAAAACAAATTATGTAATAATGTAATTTTGTATTGTTGTAATTTGCTAGCACAGAAAGTGCGACAGAATCCCGACTTCCAAGATACAGGTTTTCGACCTAGTTTGTAAGTCGGAGGTCCTTTTTTTGTGTGCCCTGTATAAGTGAATAAACTTTTTCATAATTTTTTTTAATGTTTTAAATACAGATTAATTTACTTTTTCTATTCCCATTTCGTAATTTGTTCAATAAGATACCACAAACAGTAACATGAAGAGGTTCATTCGTCATGGTCGAGTGAAAATAGTGATTTAATAAAATATTAAGAGACCGGTCTTTGGAGCTGTTTCGAACAAAATGTTCTCCCGCCATAAAATCAAAATAAAGTAATATTAAGAAACGAAATTTCTTATTCCTTATCGGATAGTCAATACGAATGTTTGCATGAAATTACTTTTTTCAGAAAATTTATAGATATTAAGAAATTAACAATCGAAATTTCACGATTTTTCACCAAAAACACCAAGAACAATTAACTGAACTAAAAAGACTAAAACTAATCAATCGCCAATAAACTTGAGGGTTTGACCTTCAGCATTTAGAAGTTTACGGCTTTCGACTCTTGCCGAAAACAAACTTCGCAAAATCCTGCAGATATAATCTCCATAGTTCTGTTTGTTTGTCATAAATGACTAAATCAAAATACGATGGAAAAATAATTTAAAATATGTCATCCATCTGACAATTGCGAGCACGGTCCGAAGATGATCGTGCAGTTTAAGCAACGTTGGGCGGGGTCGGTACCACGATGGGTGACCACTAGTGGCATATTTCATCTGAGCTCCTCCGTGCCACGAAAAGCATGTTAAGCAGTCGGTCCCGGCTGTTGTAGTTCGACAGCAGTCGTTAAGCCATGTCAGAGACCCTACGGGCGGCCCGAACAACTCTGACAAATAGGTTGATCACAAGCTAGCAAGCAACAAGTCAATCGTGATCTCTGTCCGGTGGCGACCAACATTGACCTTCGCAACGGTCTGTACCGGTCGGATAACCGATCTCTTGCGCCAGTGACAGCTCGAAGTGTACCGGTCATGATCAGTCAGAGGAACTGGTTAGATGACTAATTGGGTTGGAAAAGTCGGTCTTCAACAGGATGTAGATGTAGAATCAGCTCACTGAAGACTGGGCCTTTCCTACATTCGAAAGCGCTGACTTGACGCTGACTGAAAATTTGACACTTATTTACCAGGATCAATTTTCTTTATTTTGAAGGAGGAGATTGACTTAAAATGTAATGGCTTATCGCAGAATATAAGGGGCCAGCTACTAATTATGATACATAACACCCCCAGAAGAGTGGGACTGGACTATGTGGTATCCGTTGGCAATAGTACTAACAATATTGGCTAGAGCTTGCAATGTTTCTGCACAATATTTCAAATTACATATTCTTCCTGCTTCAGCAAACATCGTACGCAGATTGCTACGAAAGGCGTGGAGAAAGAGTTTGAAAGGGATGCAAACTGGAGACCTGTCGTAGCATAGTAAGTGGAGAATGGGTCGTAGATGGGACTACTCGTATTTACGGAATTTGTAAGGAGCATATAAAAGTGCGCGCGAGCAAAAGCCTATACGCGTACCGCGCGCATCTTCTGTGATGTCCGTATAATCGAAAGGTGAGTACCCAACATGTGACGTCATAGAGCGTGACCGGCGCAAGCGAAGCGGCTTCTGTTGCGACACGGTCATGATGACCAGCTTGGCGGCGGCGGCAGTTCCACGAGTGCGACAACTAGTCGCCAAGACAACTAAGTGCTCTCAAGGTCACTGGCTTAATTCGGAGACGTGAGCCGCTTGGTGAGATCTCATCGCTTTTCAGGGCTATAGCCTACTGGATATAGAGTATACCCCTCCCCTTTTTCCTAAATCTCACAAGCAGTAAGGATATGAGTATCTCGCTCTTCTCGATTTTTGTTGAGAGGTGTTGCCGACTAAGATATCTATAGTTTTATCAAACTTTAATCATGTCCATCTGCCTGTTACAGAAAATCTGAAAAAGTTCTTAATGATACCGTCAAAGATGACCTTATTTTTAAACTGAAAAAGAAATTTTAAAAAATAACTCTTTACTCTATTAAAATGAAAATTAATTTATTTATTCAAATTAATTTTTAGAAGCTCGTACTTGAAAGTGAAATAGTTTAAACGCCTACTATTTTCTTTATAGACATACGCTTTCCGATCATCTTTGCATTTTAAAACTCACAGGCGCGCATTCTGTGGATTTGAGTCGTGTAGCCGGGGCTACACTAGGACCTATTATTTGATCAATTATTCATGATTTAGTGCACTTTCCGTAAGCTATAAAACTATTCTGCTACATCAGGCGCTGTCTCAGGGCAGCAGTGTACTGATTATAAATTTGGTGTTACCCTATGAGGCTGGTATGGTCCCATATATATATTAAAAAAATTATTATTTACCTGTACCAATAAGAGTAAATAAAACAAGACCTCCTATCTTACCTAAGTAGGTACTTATCAATTGATAACGTCTCAGTCTCACGTATAATGGGATGGGCTGGTGAGACGTTATAAACACAGTGCAACTATAAGGGGCCAACAATTAATTACGTCACACGAATTTCATGATTTTGGAGCCCTCGTCCCCCCGTCCCTGTCACAGGTCACATTGTGATATTCACCCTGACTGTGAGGATGAACTTGAGTTACTGTTTGTTTACTACACAACTGTGTCAATGCTCTGCGCCGGCGCTTGTTTTCCTTCAGTGCTTCTTTAGACGCGTCTTTGGTCGCGCGAGACTATAATATATTCTAAATAACAATATTTGCGATATTTGTACGAGTACATTTATGGAGTTGAACCGTTCCTGTAAGTATATAAAATACTTATTATAATTTCTATGTATCGGGTAAAATAAACCGTCAAACAATGTATGGAAGTCAAACCAGGGGTTTGCAATAGTATTAGTTGAAAAAAAAAAAAAGTTTCTGCCAAAGAGCGAAGGTAGCGTAGCGTAGTAGCGTAGTGGCTAGGCAGACGGACCCCAATGTCGGGGTTCGAAACCATGCAATACCATGCCGTGTTGGTAGCACGATATACGAGTATGAGCATGATATATGAGTTTTCGTTTTTTTTTTCGAAATATTTACGTATATATTTATTTACGTTTATATTTATTTTTTAGCAAATGATGTGTGTTATTTAATTATTTATTATATAATATTTTTGATTATATATTAAGTATTATATTTCTGTATATATTATAGTATTTACCGTAATATTATTACTACTGCTTTGCAGCTTGCAAAGGTTTGCATTCTTTGTATTATTTATTTATTTGAGGGTAATATCTATTTCATACGCCTTTTACACCCGTATATTATGTATCCCTATGATTTTTCCATCACCTGAAGGTTGCCTGGAAGATATCGCTTAAAGCGATAAAGCCGCCTTCTGCACATTGTATTGTACCTCTCTTTATGTTGTATGTTTTGTTTTTGTCCCGGGTGTGCAATACAGTATATTTGTATTTGTACGTACTTACATACATTTATCGACTGCTCTACCGGCTAAGGAAAACATCGTGAGGAAACCTGTACACCGAGATAACCAGTGTGTGAAATGGACAAGGAAATGGCAAACCACCTCATAATCTGCCAAGAAAGTCGGTTCTATGTGAGAACCTAATTTTTCCACTGAACGATCACGACCCTCGATCGACTTAGAATAAAATTAAGGTTAAATTTAAACAGTGTTCAGTTTTTTTGGTGATTATAATATAAGTACCTACCTATGAATAATAAATAAAAATAGGTATAATAGCACAACCGATAGGAATCTAGTGTTTTAGTGAAAAATAAAAGTTTAGGGATGATAACGAACCCGTATGGGTTAACTTCATGTAGACGAATAGAATGAGTCGACGATATGTTACTTCAGGTATCGCTCTAATACTCAATGTCGCGAAGAAAACTTGACTCGTGGTCCCACCATTACTCGTAGTCCCACTAGCCTAAAAATGTAGGTTCGTGGTTGAGTTCCTAAAACATTGTGTTATTGTTTATGGCCTAATTAGTGGAACCAAGAGCAACTACATTACGGCTGACTGATGATCCCACCAGACGGTGGGACTACGAGCAATTTATATTGAGATACTGACCCACTTGTGAGTCAAATTAGTGGGATCACAAGTCTGTTTCCGAAATGTGATCGATACATTACCATCAAGAATTGCGAGAGGATTTTGGGTAATATTCGTAAGAAGACGTAACCTTGGGTGGGGCTCAGAAAAGCCACCCATGGATAATAATAACCAGAACAGACTACAGACGAAATTATTCTTACACGCCTTATCATCCTAATGCGCTACAAGTTTTTATATTGTCATCATACTTATACAGGTTTAATAACTGGTTTATTGATCACCGCATCAAATAACAAAATTGTTTTTTGTATGGATGGTAATAGCTATCATCAAGTAATATAAGTACCTAACCTCGACCTGACCTCTCTTCAGATACAAAAGAAATTCTTCAAAAGAATCTTTGGTCAAATATAGGTCCAGCCAGATAAAAAAAGTCATACTTACGTCACGGGCTAACTATAATAACCCAGAATAGGTAATTACTCAGCTCTCATTATCCAAATATTCCGAGGAAGTCGTACATACGAGTAGATAATTAGGTATTTAGGTTTTTACTGATAAAAAAAAAACCAATATATTACAGTTAGCTTGATTTGATTGATCAGAACTGATCGAGTGGTAAAATATCCTCGTGGACCGACTAATCAGACGATCCTGGCCATGTGGAATGTCCCAATCAAGTCATAATTATATCATCATCATCAGCCTATTAATGTCCCCACTTTTGAGGTACAGGCCTCCCCTTACACAAGGGGGTACGAGCCATGATCCACCGAGCGGGCCCAGTGCTGGATTTCACATCTTCAGAAACTTTTAATTTCCTCAGACATACAGGTTTCCTCACGATGTTTTCCTTCATAGAGCAGTCGGTAATTATATTAATAATTATATCGCTATCAATTAAAATATAGGACTATTTTTAGTACTAGTAGATAGTATGCATTTTACTGAGAACCGACTCTTTTTACACATATAGGGTTAGTAGTAATAGTTTGTAAAGATATATTCCGGAGATTGGGCACTATTTAGATACTATTTTAAATAGTATTGTGTCGTAACAAGTGACCATGGCGATCTTCACGATCAGCCATGACTTGAATCAATAGACCATGGGCACCTCTCACAGTCAAATTGTGGTAGCCTCTGCAATTATTTTTAATATTTTAATCCATCAAACGATACACGTGAAACCACGCCACTTCGACCTCTACTGTGTTTGACCTTCAAGTACCAGTGGGTCATAGTGTCGTAGTCGAAATTTGAAAGGGCAGCCTAACTGGGAATTTACCACATTATTTTTCTATGAATTTTTGGGATGACATGACTCGAACATGCGGAGGAACAGACTGAGTAAACGGATAAAACGACCTCTTATAGTGAGACTTCGGTGTCCGTCCGTCTGTCGATCTGTATATGCACAGCTGTTTTTCTCAGCAACTACTAATGTTATCGACTTAAAATTTTGCACAGTTATAGGACTTGCTTGCCCGCATCTATCTATCTATCTGCAATTTACATACCTAATTAAATGGTTGAAAATATATATATATTTAAATGGATTCTTAAATATTTCTTTTGAGAACAGAACCCTCGGTGGTCCGTTTTTTTTTAAATTTCCGACTAAACTCGTGTTTGACCTCAATCCCACCTGGTGGTAAGCAGTGACGATGAGGTCGAAGATGGAGCACACGAGCTTAGTAATTTAAGCCTAACGATAATTATTTTACACACCAAACTTGGTTACTACTCGTACGAGGAAGTCACGGAACGTACATACAATGTCATGACAAGTAATTAACAGAAATTGGATGTACCTAGGTAAGATGTACTTATGTACCTCGGTAATGATGGCACCAGAACACTCATTGAACTCTTATACGTAAGGCTGACTAGCCAGAAGCCAGGCTATTCTTTACAAGAATGTTTAGATGGCAACGCGATCTTCGCAAGGCAAGGTCTTATGGTTGCCTTGAATGGGCCAACATTCATATTTAAAATTATAAATGGTAACATTTGTATTAAAAATTCGTCCTTAAAGACCAGTATTGACGAGATAGTTAGCAATTAACACTTTTAAAAGAATAAAATATAGAGTACTCATAAAAGGTGTGATAATGTGAAGAACCAATCTGTACAATGTGTACTTTATACTTATTCACAAACGGACTTATCTGTCATTTTCTAAATAAATATTTAGAGATCTAGTACAAAATACAAACAGGGGTGTAGATTAAAAACTATACAATAAAACACACGTATTACAAACCACACAATGTCTGGCTGAGTACATTAACACATATTCATACCTACCAAACTTCTTTATATCAAAATTTTAAAAGTTACCCTTAAAATTCTATGTCGTCATCGTGCTGTATTGTGTATACGAATAAAATAGAAATAAGCAATATCTAACATTTTGTAAAAATCAATGAATGAAATACTTCTGAATACCCTTTTTTCGTATATTCAAATGTCTACAGAGCAAGAATTTTAAATTACTCTAGAAACAAAGATGACAATGCTATTGTATGATGCAGGTTTATAGTTTTGCGAGGTGGTATTTAAAAACAATGTCTTTATCAGCAGATAAGGTGCAACGGCATTGAGGACAGATTGACATGGGACTGCCAGCAGACACGTCACGTGGAGAAGAAACTATTACTATATTAGCACTTGAGATTACACACTTGATCTCAATCAACAGATTTCAGACACCTTGGCCCAAACGGAAGGACGTAACATTGAGATAAAAATTGTTTTATTTGTATTTTATATTTCCTGTTACCGGTGAAATAAAACTCGATTACTGATAAAATGAACAGATAAATGGATTGCAACTTGAGAAGGTTTTTGGTCACTCTGCAATTCTAGAAGGTCAGAGTCATCCTGAGTTATCAAAAGACTTGGACAAGAGAACATATATTTGGCTTGTCATGTCGCTGTCTCTATCATCTGATTCTGACTCATGAAAGGAACATACAGTCGACGTCGTCAATCTCGAACCGAGGCGTTCGCCACAGCTTACAATCCTGAAATTTTAGTGACCCTTAATCCAATGAACTGAAGGCACTGTATAAAGATGCTGACATTCGAGACATGACGCCACCCATAGATCTCAGAGTCGAAGAAAACATTACGAACGTAAAGTATCCTATCTAATATATACCTATAACAAAACTGCAGTGCCTGCAGTCAAAAATTGCAGTAATAAAACCAACTTTCCTAAAAAGACACAAAGATGGTACAAAGTGTATTATCCAAAATAACTTCAACTGCAAAGAAAGAGGATACCTTCACCAAGCTCGTGGGGCAAATCGGGCTATGGCAGTTCCTATACATACTCCCAGTGGCCTTAGTGAAGCTGTCGTCAGGATGGATCCAAATGGCTATATTATTCCTGACGCCCAGCCTGACCTTCTGGTGCGCAGAATTCGAAGGGAACTCCACTGTGGGTGACAACTCCACTGTGGGTGCCAACTCCACCTGCTACCCTGACTGTGTCCGATACGAGTACGACACGAGTCCTTTCGAGAACACGGTGGTGTCCGAGTGGGACCTGGTCTGCGAGAGGTCATGGATGGCCAGCTTTACGCAGACGATGCTGCAGCTTGGTATTTTGATCGGCAGCGTCGTGTTTGGTTTCTTTTCTGATAGGTGAGTTTTATATACTTACTCTTACTTATGTAGGTATGGCATCTACAGTCTGATTTTGAATAGTAGAAATTAAATACTGAAATTACCATGGTATACCTGGGTGAACTACGCGGGTGGATCACGGGCAACAAACCGAATGTTGCTACTATTTTGGTGTATGAAAGATTTCTAGGTTTCTACTGTCTAAACAGAGTATTCGGACGTTTGTTCGACATATTTACGTACCTATAATGTATGTCTATGAAGATCTATCACCTGCCTGCAGATACAAGTACAGATCGAGACAGGAACAAAGATTGAAAGTTAACAGTTTTTGAGAAAATATCAAGTGACTGTCACACGTTCATATGTGTAGGGTTGATTGTAAACTTAAAGGATTGGAAAATTTCCAGCAGGGCCAAAGAGTATTAATAATTAGGCTAGTTTTGCGAACGTGTTTTGAATAGTGTCATGATTTCCCACTTAGTAAGTACTATTAGTAATTATTTCCCACTTAGTAAGTTAGTACTATTAGTAATTATTTCCCACTTACTAAGTACTATTAGTAATTATTTCCCACTTACTAAGTACTATTAGTAATTATTTCCCACTTAGTAAGTTAGTACTATTAGTAATTATTTCCCACTTACTAAGTATTATTAGTAATTATTTCCCACTTACTAAGTACTATTAGTAATTCCATGGTTCTAACTAAAAAAAACTAAGTTAAAACTGATTGTAGTATGTCAAGTTAACGTGATGATGTTCGCCCTCAGATAAGATTTTTTTAAATATTATTTTTTATGTCATGGTAATTTAAAATATAAATACTTATGAACATTGAACATATTATATATTTATTTATTTGCAATCCATTTACTTACAGATATATAAATAAAGTAGTTACTCATGTAATATGTCAATTTATATGGAATAATTCGGTATGTATAGTTTTTTTGGAGTATTTTTTATAGAGCTGGATTAGAGCAGTCACAATTAAATCTGCTTTAAATTACTTATATACGTAGGTCCTTAAGTTTATTTATAATTAATGATAATCATTTATTTCATAATTTTCATTATATGTCATAAAAAATAATTAAATTACATTAGAAAGTTAATAAATAAAGGAGATAATCCTGGAATGTTTTACCACTAGAGGCGCCACTAGCACAGTTAAAAATACATTAAAAAATACGACGTACGTGTACGATTTAAAGTTGATTTTGTTCTAAACATAACATAACCTAAATTTATTGCTTTCAACGAGAAATTTGTGATATCTTCAATAATGAGTGTGCTCGTGGCTCCATTTACGCAACGGCTTTGCGTTTTATGCCCTATTAATTACATAATACAAATGTCATATACTTATAAAGTTTCTATACGAATCAAGCCCGGGATCCGATTAAGAGAGACTTTTGTCATCCAGGGTTGTAAGATGCTCATACATAGCTCATCTTTTTATTCATATCTCTTCCAGGTACGGCAGAAAGAGCACGTTCCTCGTGACAGTTGTATTGCTGATCGTGCTTGGCTTCGGCGTGCCTTTCTCGCCCAGCTACGCCGTGTTCACGACCATCCGGTTCTTCCTGGGGGTGGCGGCGGCGGGGACCATGGTGGTCTCCTTTGTCATCATTATGGAAGCCGTGGGCCCCAAATACCGGGAGCTGATTGGATGTGTATTCCAGTTTCCTTTCGTAGTTGGCCACATGACCGTGCCAGTGTTTGCATATTTCTACCGCAGCTGGAATATCTACTGTCTGGCGATGGCAGTGCCCGCAGTACTTTATCTGGGGTATTTCTTCGCACTAAGTGAGTCTCCGAGGTGGCTGATCAGTGTGGGCCGCGTCGAGGAAGCCGCAAAGATCGTGAAGAAGGCCGCTGAGATGTAAGTAACAGGGGAAACACTTCCCTTCTTCAATGGAGGAGAGGGAACTCCCCCTCTTCTCTATTTCCGTCGCCCATCGGCGCGCATCCATTCTGGCAACCCACTAACTTATAAATTTTATTTTCTAATAGGACTCATAGAAGAAGGATATGGAATTTTATTCCATTTATCATTTCCATTATTTATTTCCCATATCCCAAAGTTTTCCCCGGCTATACTGATCAAAGCAACGACAAAATAATCTAACCCCAGCCTCCCCTCCTCCTCCTAGGAACAACCTACCCACGGCGAACATCCCCGAAGCCATAGCGAAGATGTCCCTTGAAACGCAGAGGCAGACCGACCAGCCTAAAGTGAACTACTGGACCCTGGCGAGTCCCTCGCTGCGAGGGACCACGACGAATTGCTGCGCCATGTGGCTGGTGGCAGGCCTCACGTTCTTTGGCTTCAACCAGTACATCAGTCAGTCCAGCCCCGACCCTTTTGTCAGCGTGGCCGTCGCTGGCGCTATACAGGTTATCATCACTGTATCTTAATAATAATTAGGTACCTACTAATAAAAATGGTCTATACTTATTCGGCCGGTTTCGTTGAGGTACTTCAAGTATACCTACTCGTACCTGTACCTAGGCTGCGTTATACCTACAACACCTGACTCTCAAAATACAGGTTTGGGTTTTGGAAACTTAGTTTGAGGGCCAGATGACATTTTCTAGATATGTACCTAATAATCATCATCAGCAGCCTATTAATGTCCCCACTGTTGGGGCAAAGGCCTCCCCTTGCACAAGGGGGTTATGTGGGCCATTATCTACCGAGCGGGCCCAGTGCTGATTGGTGCATTTCCGGCGTCTTAGCCACTAGTCCACCGACGCTCTTGTATATACCTATACAGGTCAATAGTATACAAAATATTATTCAAGAAATAACTTATTTAAAAAAAAAAAAAATTCCCATACAACCATTAATGTCCAATACAAAATTAAAACTAAAATAAATAAATTAGACGCGTAGTAGGTTTGTGCCCGGATCTGACTCATGGCGCCGCGGTGTAGCGCGACCACACCTCCATACTAGGTGCTGGTGCAGTACGAGATGTCCACAGGCAGCGACAGCTGTCTCTTGACGCTGTCGCTGCCTGTGGAATCTACGCGCCAGCATGTTCGCCTTTACAGATATGGTGCGGCGCGGCGCTGCTAAAAAGTTTCAGTGCAATTTGTTCCTTGAATTTGTGGTTTTACGTTATTATTTCTGTACATCAACGAATTCAAGATAAATATTCAATGTAATAAACCGAATCCTGTCCTCAGATACCAGCCAACCTGCTGGCAGTATGGCTGATGCGGCAGTTCGGGCGGCGCGCCACCACGGCCGGTTGCTTCTGTCTGGCCGGCCTTTGCATCGTGACCCTGGGCTGCGTGCCGCGTCTCTTCTGGCTCACCCTCATCCTCGGGACTCTGGGAGTCAGCTTCAGTGCCATCGTGGCTGCCTCTGTCTACGTCTTCACCAGCGAGCTGTACCCCACAGTGGTCCGCAACATGGGCATGGGACTAGCTTCCATGAGCATGAGGGTCGGCTCCATGATAGCTCCATTCGTCTCCAATTTAAACGTGACGCTGCCGTGGCTGCCGACTGTGATATTCGGCTTGGCGCCCATTGCTGCCGGGTTGATCGTGTTGATGCTGCCTGAAACGAGGGGCAGGACCTTGCCTGATAGAATTGATGATGTTACGATGGACAAATCACTCGACTAACATTTCCCGCAACCTCACCTCTCCCACTGCTACTCCTGTTTAGCCAGGATCGACGTTGGTAACTGAACTTGAAGCCACGCCAACCAATGAAGGATGGCGAGTACCTGGAATTGAGTCTACGCTACCTTGGGCCCAAGATAAACAGTGTAACTTGTGTAATTCATACGGTTGTGATCATGAAAAAAAATAGTCTCCCACTAAGAGGCGGGCGTTCCTACCTTCATGGTTGTGTGTGATTATGCAGTGTTCACAATAGTGGTGGTTTCAAACATTATAAAATAGATGCTTACCTACCACAGAGTACTATAATATACACGTATAATAACGTAACTACCTTTAAGGTGGAATACGAGTACTTAGTTATTTTGTTAACTTTAACAGTACACGAGTAGTCATTTTATAATTATTTTACAGTTCTTGTGGCAAATACAGTACATGTAGTGATATTAAAAATTAAGTTACGTATTATTTGAAATATTATTGTAATTATATGGTATTTATTTAATAAAGAAGGGATATTTTAGCTGAAGTATTTTAGTGTTAATTTATTATCCCTTCTTATTTTAGTATTTGTTGTTTAAATTGAGAATATGAAAATAAAGAAGGGATATAAAAAAATAATTCTTACGTAATAATTATATTGTATCAATAAAACCTACCTAAGCTAAAATTACAAAAATTAATATACATACACATATTTAGATTATTTTTACATAAATAATTTTAAGTTGTAAATAAATACCAATAAATAGTTTAATACAAAATAAGTACCTATCTAAATAAATCATTTCAGTAAAATTTTTACAAATATCATTTGATTATTTAGACCTACCTAGACCTAGTACATCATTTAATATACCTAAATAAATTTTTATTACTTTTTTGCACAACTAACCTATATACCACACATATGAAAATAAATTAAAAGAAAGATAGATTTGTTCAGCGTAAAATCTCTTCCAAAAATTACCTAAGTATCTTTATAAAATAAAATTCGGACGGATTCGAAATTATCCCAAGACACTACGCATTCATGAGTGTATGATTAATTTAATTTATTAACGTGACTTGACATGTGTACGAAGTGTAACTCCATCAATACCATGGACAACGTACAGAGCCAAGTAGGGCTTGAGGGGTATTGCAGAGTAATATCCTACGTAAACTATGGTAAAGTCACAAAATTGCTATTTTCTTTTTTTTTTATAGGAAACGTTCCAAATTAATCTATTGCATTGCACAGGCTCCAATTGGAAAAAATATATTAATCTCTATTTTAACTGTGATTTCAACACGTAAAATCAGGAACATACAGCTAAACGGCCAACGACATACATATCTAAGTTATTTAAAAAAAAATTTATATTAGTGATCGAAGAAATCACAGAATTAACATAGATAAGCATATGTCGTCGTCGTTGCCCGTCCCGTCATACATTAAAGTTAATAACAAATAACATTATAAAAACACTATCTATCATTTCCTAATGTAGCTTAGCGTATGTAGACAAAATATAAAAAAAAAATCCAACGTAATATATTGTATGAAACTCATAACTAGATTTTGCATTAGATTTCCGAAGTACATACTCGTACAGTATCGTATGAGCAATATCTCAAAAGGTACAGATTATGTAGCGATCGCTCTAATAAAGCAATAGAAGTCACATAAAACAGTAGGTAATAGGTACAATCCAAATAAGTTAACGTTTACCCTTTTAATACAGAAAAGTGTATTTTAATTGCTCTCCTGTAAAGTTGTAGATATGAATACAATAGTTTACTTAGGAGGTGTCGATATCAAGAATTACCACAGCAGTACGTCCAGCGGTCAGCTGCAGCATCACACCCATCTCAGTCGGCGCCGCGCTGGCTCAACGCGTAGGGCTCCTTTGCCGCCGTCCGTAAGTAGAAGTTGCCGCGCAAACTGCAAGCCACACGAGGTTGGAATCACGACTTTTATAACACAATCGAGTTTCTGGGAACCACGTGACTGTATTGAGCATTGAGTCAGGAACCACGTGACTTTACACTGTTAATTATTGTAAATGGTTTGAAAAAGTCTGCCCCTCAAGCAGCAGATAAGGTTTTGAGTTTTGAGGTTCCAGAGTTGGATTGATTGGTTATAATAAGTAAAGTTTGATATAGTAACTATGTACCTATCTCACTCAAAAGGACGATGGGCAGTTCTGTAGTAAATTTACTATAATAATTTTTGCAATTTTAATTTCTTTGGACCAAACTTCATACATTTTCGCCCACCATTCTTTGTCACATCTGCAGTTCCCTGATTATCATTCTAGAGGAAAGGGTACCTACGCTAGTCATAAGTCCGTTTTCATTTCGCGCGTTCCAAAGTTTCGTGGCAGGGAAGGTTCAATCAGATCTAGAATGAGCATTTGAGGTCGTATCCAAAAAAATTTTTACAAGCCTATAAAACAATCATATGTTGAAACTGACTCGGGGCTGGCGCGGGAGCCCATGCTGACGAGCTCGGCTGCGGCGCAGGCGCCGCGCAGGAACCCGTCGTAGTCTGCGCACGCGCGCGCCAGGAACTCCCCGCCGCGCACCGACTCAGCCCAGAACGCCCACGACCGCCAGTGACTGCAGAAATCTGTAGCGACACATTTTTTGCTTCCCAACCGAAACTCGTATAATGCATTATACTTTATTAGTAATCCTTATTAGAAATCCTTATTAGGATAAATTGTACAGTTCTTGATGCTGTGTGAAATTGTAGTACCTACACTCTTACACCTAACATCCTAATTCACAACATACAACAGTTGTACCTAACATCTCTTGTTGTACATTATTGGATCGAAACATAATTGTTAATAAGGATTAACTATAGATATAAATCAAGTAGAACGGTGACGCGGGAGAGCTGCCATATGAATCGCGCGTGTCAATATTTTTACCCACGACGGATCTGAGAAGGTATATGCGTTTGACCTAAGAGGATGTTTGTTTGTTTGTGCATGTGTCTGTTCCGATCTAACTTCGAAATGGTTGAACCAATTTCGATGCGGTTATTTGCTGTAGCTTTTCATAAGCCACGCCGGTAACGTGATTACGAACGCAATACCTCCTTTTGATCGATTCACTGTTGTACCTGTTGTTCTTACAGTTACAAATCGTACAAAGCATTTTTAGCACAGCCTCTCTGAGGGAATGAAAACTTGTAGTATATTGCAAGATTGAGACACGCGTACCACTTCGCCCACCGCCCACTTCGCCGATCCATTGATTTATCACTGTGGGATAAACAGTTACTGTTACTGTTTTATGTGAATTTTAGTGATTAACAGCTGTTTATCACTAAAAACTCGTATGTTTTATTTTATTTATTTTAGCGAACTTAACAGCTTTCTACTTAAAACTACACATATATCTTAAACATAAACAGCCAATTATAAAGTTCGACAAATTACAATTATTATTTTATACCGAGGATAGAAGGAAATAAAAGGTGGAAGAAAAAAGACAACACTATGCAAATTAAAATAACCCCAGTGCAAATTGTCTGTCGCGTTGCTCGTCTGTGAGGTTGAGTATATGTGAGTGTAGTGTGAGTGTTAGCAGAGTGTGATATAGGTTCTGTGATCAGGAGATATGATGGTTAGTGGTTAGTGGCTGCTGTGACCGTCTAGTAGTGCTTGGGAAACACGCTTTATAAACTGAGTGCGCGTGAGAAAGAAGACGTCCGCATCACCGAATCTCTTGTCATAAGTAGTGACTATTCTGTGTAGGACAGAGTTCTGACCGTAGTTGGTGTGAACACAACCAGCGTAGAAGGTCCGCGTGCGTCTCGTGCGAATAGTATCAATAGAGTCTTTACTTTTACACACAACTAGCCCCCCGGGGATATTCTAAAGATTCAAAAATCATAAACTTGCCCATTTTATGTTTTTTGTTCTCCATCTCCATTCGCTAATATTTTTTAACATTCTCGGCTTTTTTGGACGGCGGTGGTGGTTCTTCTTAAGTAGGGAGTCGCACCGTGCTATCAACATCGGTTTTGTACAGCGTGCGATACCGTTTCTCAGTTAATAAATATATCGATTTTATTTAGGATTTATTAGTTATTCTCGTTATACTTCTTAGCATTGTCGTGTATTTTGGTTCCTCCTTAGGAACTTGCAGCAAACTATATCTCCGTTAATAAGTGCTTATAACGACAAATAATTTTATTTAGGGTTTTCAACTAGTTATACAAATTACGTCCGAGAAAGAAATCCGCCATAGATTTTCAACTAAAATTTAAGACAGAGAGGGTTATTCTAGTTGTCCTTCTCCATTCGTTAATATATTTTTAACGTTCTCGGATATATTGATATACGGCGGTGGTGATTCTTCTTTAGTAGGGAGTAGCACCTAACTATCTGTCATCGGTTTTATATATGTGTGACCAGATAAAAATTATGAAATCTACAAGATCAATTCCAAAATTCTTACAAAATCCTAATAAATTAAATATAATGAGATAAAGCATAGCAATTGAGATATACTATCTATATATACAAAAGGGGGGGTCTTCTATCCGAGTCATACCCTCGACGGTGAGCGGCAGGGTGGCGGAGACGCAGCCGGGCTGCTTGGCGCCGCCGCCGTTGGGCCAGAAGTCAGCGTGCGCCGTGCGCGTCGGCGCGCCGAAACCGCCGCCGTCGGTGTGGATGGCGTCCACAAAGTCGGCATCGTCGGCGCCCATCGGCACTGCCAGCAGAGCCGGGTAGAAGCCCGGGTGTGCGGGGTCCAGGCCAGTCAGTCTGGAGGATTTTTATTTATAGTTATACAACTGGATGAGTTCAGTATACGGGCCAACGTTCTTTATGAACCGTTTGATGCCAGGCTGAAGAATGCGATATCCGGAAGGTTTTAACATTACTCTAGCACTCTAATTTCCGTTTAGCATTTCGTCTTTCATTTTCTATAGGAAAATTTAAACTTAAAGAAATACTTATACTTACCTAATATTATTAGACCTGTAAAGGTTGGGCTGCTACGTCTTGGCTAAACCTAGAAGTTCGACATGGTGATACTATACGAGTACGTACTACCTAGTCAGGTTCACCTGCAGTGAGAACTGACTCAACTTGTAAACCAAATATGTATTGCATATCAATTATGACTGTACAGAACGATGGTGGTGCAACGGCTGAAGTGCGTTAAATTCAAATTCAAATGTTTTATTGCTGATTACAGGTTAGGTTAGGTATCAAATTGCTGACAAAGATATTCCTGGCTGGAACTCGAGTGTCACTACAGATTAATATTTAGACTGACCTTCACTGACGTCCACCTGCGCCTGACATTGACATTTCTCGACATATCGAGATAAGCCACAGTTCACTTGCGGGTGGATTTAGCATTGCACCAACGAAGACATAGCTCTAGTCAGATAATAGTGGATTAAATTTGATAAGGTTAAACCTAGTTTAACTCGGAGTTTGCGTTGGTACGTTAGACATTAGACGTCTTGTCGTCTAATCTAACCCCGGGGTTAGTTTTGTGGCTAACCCTCGGGTTATTTCTTAATTCCAGTTTCACGCAAGTGTACCTCAGTTGTAAGAATCGTGTTTGAATTGGTATATAACGCACTATATAACGCGGTAAAAATAAATTGGAGACAAAGTTCCAAAATGTCTAAGTCCTAAAACGGCCTTTGCATACCACTTTATCACAAAACACACCTAGGCACCCTGAAGCCCCTTGCAGCCAGGTCCCTGGCAGCAAAGGCCAGGAGGTGTGCCCCCATGGAGTGCCCCACTAGGTGCAGACCCTCCAGCGAGAGCCCTTCCTTTAGCAGCACCGCTAGTGCTTTAGCTGTCTCAACGCCTATCTGAAAATAATAGCCATGACATAAACCTGTCGTATTTATTATATAAGGCGTTACTACAGTTAATTATAATTTATGGAAAAATGCGCGCATTACCATTGCCTTTATGTTCAAAATCCAACGCAGATAGAGCCCTAGATATCACGTCGGTATAGGAACAGGATAGCAGGAGATTATTAGAAAGAAGATGCGAAGAGGTAAGAATGCATGCCACAAAAGTCTGGATATTACCCGTAGTACAACTGAATGTCCAAGTGATTGATCCCACGGGTTTATTCTCCGTGGACCAACTATGTAGTTGGACTAATTAATATTATCATCAATATTAGTAATATCATTAATATTCGTTCGTTTAATAAATCAGTCACTTTCCGAAACAACAATCTAACTGTTCAGCTGTCTCAGGGAACCAATGTAGTGATTGAGAACTTGTGTTGCCCTATGCATTGTTCTAGGTCCTATCATAAGCCTAAAAAAACTAACAGATTAAATCGTTCCCTGTGGTACAACTTATACATACAGTATTCTAAGACGATATATTCACGATCGGCCATGTTGGGCGATTACGATTGGCCATGAAGGACAATTGTGTGGAGACGCGCACAGTATACCGCACGCATTCCTTTGATGTTCCTATGCACGAAAACTGGACGTCTATCCGATTATCGTCGATTAAAGGTCATCTTGGCCGATTACACGCCATCATGCTGATCGTGAAGAGGCACCATAAGATCTGTAATCAGGGTTTCTTATAATTTTAAAAGTCACGCTCGTACCAACCTAATTTCAAAATGACGACGGATCTCTTCAGAAAGGAATTGTAAGAAAAATATCACTATTTATCACTTTTATGGGTGGTCTTTCTCAAAACGGACGTTTATCGCACGAAAAACATCGATATTGTCAGATACGTTTCATAACGTATAAGAAAAATATTGCGGTCCCCCGGCACTCGTGTTATGAACCACCTAGGCGCCATGGACACCACTTTAAGCAACCCTGATCTGGATGAAGACGACCCACCGGCTTGAGGTCCAGCGCGACGGCGACGTAGCTGCCGAAGCCCAGGTTGGCCCAGTCCAAGGCCAGCACGTTGAACCCGCCGGCGTCGAGGTAGGCCCGCACCACGCGGAGGACGCTCTCGTCGCTCGTCAGCTCCACGTACCTGATAAAAATAAGATTCAATTCAATTTCAATTTATTCAACAACAATAATACAATGCACTTTACAATTTACAATGAGTTACATCTTGAGGAAACCTGCATGTCCAAGTTTCCAAAGGTACTCTAATCAGTACTGGGCCCGCTCGGTGGATTATGGCCTGTACCCCATTGTACAAGGGGAGGCCTGTGCCACAATACAGGGACATTAATAGGCTGATAAGAGGGCAGGTGACTCACCCGTGTGCGTACACGACTGTAGGCCTGGTGAGATCGAAGAACGAGTCCGCGAACATGCGCCGGACCTCGCGGAGACGGTACGACGTGGGCTGCGTCGAGTTGCTGGAATGAGGAATTATACCACGTTAGGTAACATTTTTACCGGTCGGAATGAATAATTTGTAGAATATGTTTTTCAGAATAAATGTAATGCTTGCTTAGCGTATGGTTAGTGGCCAACCTATTTGTCAGAGTTGTTCAGGCCGCCCGTAGACCTCTGACATGGCTTAGCGACTGCTGTCGAACGACAGCAACCGGGACCGACTGCTTAACGTGCTCTCCGAGGCACGGAGGAGCTCAGATGAAATATGTCACTAGCGGTCACCCATCCAGGTACCGACCTCGCCAACGTCGCTTAACCTTCACGATCACTTTCGGACCGTGCTCGCAACTAAGGCTATATAGGCTTGAACTGTAGTATTGTATAAATGTAAAACGCAATTAGTTCAGTCGGACCACTGGCCTGTAATATCTATTCTAGTATGTAATATTACAGGTCAGTGAGTCCGACCCGAGGACCACTATCTGACCCGTTTTTCCACTTTGAGTTATGTCAAAGCAAAAACAACCTTGTTCGTTTTTTTTAATTTTATTTACTTCTAAACCCGCATTTGACCTCGATCTCGCCTGATGATGACGATGTGGGATTAAGTTTAGTCTTCTTTTTACTTTTAATGACAGTTATCTATCTAGTCATGGTAGAAATCTATGGTCCGAGAGAAATAATCCTGGCTGTCAATAAACCGTTAAAAACACTGGACCTCAAAATGTATGGAAATTCGCCATCCTTCTTTCATTATAGGGTACGGAGAAACTTTTAAAGGTAACACATATAATTAAAAAAACACACATTTATATTATCCTATGTTCTGTTACCTGTTCAATTTTTGATGGATTTACGTACATTTACCGACTGCTCTGACGGTGAAGGAAAACATCGTGAGGAAACCTGCACACTGAGATGATCAGTGTGTAAAATGGGGTAAATACAAAAGATCCTCAAGGGTCGAAGTGCCGCTGGGGTTATTCTCGGCCCCCTATCATAAGATAAGTACATGTTCATTTCCACTGGTCACAGAAGAGATCTGTCCTCCGAGATACAGGAACTTCCTTGTTCGGAGGTCAGCGTTTATTGTAAACTAACTGGTTGCTCACTAATTTTATTTAGTTTAATATAACATATGCTTAAGTTCCTACTGGTGTATGGACTATGAATCCATTGTAATCTTACCGCATAAATAAACTATTCTTATTATGTTCCCGATCAGGCTTTAGCTCTTCCCACTTATTACTAGACATTGACAGATATATTTTAGATTTTGTGGAAAAGATGTTGATTGGCTACGTACCATTGTGCTAGTGGCATAACATTGCAGGATTATCTCCTATTGGACATAACGCCCATGATCCGTAGGTGTGAGTAATGAATGTTATAGTATCACTTACCCGTAGTGTCGTATAACAACATCGCTCAATTTCGTCGATCTTCCTTCGGGCACTGAAACATAATATAATATAATTGTTGGCCTCTGTAGGCATACCCTAAATAATAATTATCAATCAACTTATATGGACATCCTAAAGAAGGACTTAAAATTCGATTTTCTATATCTCAACTACGAGTAACATCAGAAGTTAGTACTGGAGAGATGCTCTGTCCCTTTGTAGCCAGGACCTGCTTGTATGGCGCTACCCAACAGTGACGCCACAATTCGCTATTGCCGTTTCTTTCTATCGCTTGATTTATGATTGCCTGTATTTTATTTTTCAACGAATTTGAATTCGGTTTTCACATTTGACCATCAAATTATGTCAATTTCTTTTTTTTAATGATATACCTAAGATTTATAAAAAATCTCATCCAATTACGTAAGATTGGGCTCTAGCCCAAGTTTAATAGTAATAAATAAGGGTTACCTACTTATTAAAAATAAACTTACGGTTATTACAATATATATGTAAAGCTTGACCAGAAAAATAAAAATCTCGCCCTATTGCAGAATTAAAAGAAACTTATTTTACATAGCGATCTACAGATTATACACCAGAGCCGCCTCTTGACTGAGTTTTTATTTTCTTGGTCAATCTTTAGTTAGGCACCTGTCAACTTGCTCCGGTGTATCTGACGGAAGCTCTGGGGCGACAGGGGCAGAACCGCGTCCCTTTGCCCATGGCAGCATATTGTCACTTGAGGGGAAATACAGAATATACAGCAACTACAGGACCGCATCACTTAACCCCGCCATGGTCTATTAGGAATAGGTACCTACATGGTTTCCGCGTGGGAGTCCGGCGTCCTACCTAACGTAGGTACCTAGCCACTACCGTCACCGACGCGCGACGCTCTACATACGACATACTCGTACATATCGACGGGGCAAAGTTTTCAGAACAAGCAAAAAACAACTTCCTCCATTACGTGTTACATATCTTAGATTAAAATGCTTGAAATAAAGTCCACTTTTTCTGATAATATAGTCCTCCTCTTCGAAACCGACGACGGTGACCCCCTTCAGTTCCTAGCATGCGCTCGGATGTGGCTGGCGAATCCGAACATGCTCTTGAAGACCCGGTCACAGCGATCGCAGTAGAGTTGTCCGGCACTGTTGTACGTGTAGTGGTAGGAAGGCTTTGGGCAGGTTTTCCTTATATGGCGTTCGTAATAACAATAATGCTTGAAATAACCGAAATTGTTTAATTACAGATATTCGGGAAAAAACGGCGGATGGGGCTTACGCTAATTGAGTTTATGACTGTCAATATGGCCTGCTTGGAATCAAACCTGGATCTCCCACAAGGGAGACCGAGGCGCGGCTTTAGGATAGGGGGCGGTTGGGCGACCGCCCCAGGGCGCCTAGGCTAATAGGTCCCTTACACCTGTCTGTCGTAAAAGGCGACTAAAAGGAGAGATCAGGGTCGCGAGCGGTCAAAGTGGGGGCTTTAGCCGTCCATTGGCTGGCGACCCTGGGGAAGGCAGCAACGTGCTATGGCCGCACGCTGCTGTGACGGGAGGAACCGGGAGGTGGAATGTACACCCGGCGAATGCTAGGAGGGCACCGGTGCGTTCCACTGGAGATCCCGGAGCCCTCCAATAAGCACGAGGCCGGCCATCGAGGGGGTTTTAGTGAGTAAAAATCTCACATAACCCAGTCTCTACCCCAGGAGGCTGGGTATCTTTCGAAGATTTCCCCGAGTCGAGATAAGGACTAATGGTTAAAGGAACACCACTTAGACGCTTGATGAAACCAGATTGTTTAAAGTTCCATGCCACTCACTTGCGTCTTTCTTGTCTGTTATTTCTGAGGGACAAAAGCCTATTTTTAGTTTTACTGGCGAACTGACCGCGCCCGGAGTTGTATTCAATTTGTGTCCATCCAGTAAATTAACTTTATTGTATTTAGGTTTCCATTGAAACGTCTTTTGAGATATTTCTTTTACAATGTAATGTTGTTGTGAGTTTTTGTAGTCCCTGGCATGAAAGATCGAAATATTTTTAATAAATCACAGAGGTAACAATATATTTGATTTGATAAGATTTCTGTGTAATAAATACAAAACAGACCTTTCTTATTTTTTTATATCATGAGGATCGTGAAGAAAGTTTCTTAGAAAATAATTTAAAAATGATGGTTGTTGGTCATGGATGAAAGAAAAAATAGTCTCCCACCTTCATGTTGATGGTAGATAAACGAAAAATAATTACTTAGGCCCCAGATGGATATGAAATTACTCACTTTTATTATGATAGCAAGCTAGGTACTTCAATAAACCTAAGGGCATGAGCATACCTATAATCTACTACGACCTCATTAGGTAGGTACATATATCGATGTCTTTAACCAGTACGTCCTACCAGTAATGACCTACGGAGCCGAAACGTGGACACTGACGGTGCGACTGGCCCACAAATTGAAAGTCGCTCAGCGTGCTATGGAAAGAGCTATGCTCGGAGTATCTCTGCTGGATCGAATCCGAAATGAGGAGATCCGGCATAGAACAAAAGTCATCGACATAGCTCATAAGATTAGCAAGCTGAAGTGACAGTGGGTCGGTCACATCTTACGCAGACCGACAACCGCTGGGGGAGACGAGTTCTGGAGTGGAGACCGCGTTTGGGCACACGTAGTGTGGGACGGGCGTCCCTGTTAGATGGAGCGACGATCTGCGCAAGGTGGCTGGCAGCGACTGGATGAGAAGAGCCGAAGATCGGGCTCAATGGCGCGCCCTGGGAGAGGCCTATGTCCAGCAGTGGACTAGAGTAGGCTGCTGATGATATATCGATGTAAGTATGTCTATTAAAACACTATACTCCATTTAAACTTGACATTAAAATTTATCATCTATGCATATGGTATGAAAGTAGTCAATACTATGACATTACGACTCACAGTGTCGATACTGAACAACATTATATTCGACTTTCGAATTTTTAAAAGTTACTCCCGCCTATATACCCAAGCATGTGTATACATACGTATTTTTTATATCACAATCATTAAAACGAGATTTGGTACGTTCGATCAAACGTAACATCGTTCAAAAGTAGGTTCGATCAAACGTTGTCGATCAAAAGTGTTTCGACCAAACGTCATTCGCACAAACGTATGTTACTTATTTATTAGAAATCCTGGTGGGAGGGCCATGAGGGTGGGAGGGGAAGGGGCGGAAGTGAGGTCGCCTTTAGGGCTAAAGCCTCCCCCACACAAAATAGTTCTATTTTTCCAGTAACAATAATTCTAACTCCCTTTAAGTACTTACCACTAAACAAAAGAAATATGACATATCCAAAGTAGTGCGGGAGCATGTTTCCTAAACACTTTCCCTGAAGTTTCAGTTATTATAGGCACAGTCGTTCGCGACAGCAGCTGTTAGATAACTGATGGTTGAGGATCGCGGGTTCAGTTCCCGGCAAGGTCGCAGAAATTAAATTACAATGACACGTGCGTGTACAATGCGCTGGTAATGAACGTGTCAGTAGGGACACTCCGATGCCGCCTCTACTCTATCGCATGCTCGCAACCTTTCTCACCGCAAACTTTATTACAGAGGAAAATTAAAACGAAGTAAGTAAGTATTTTATTATTATTATTTTGAATTTTTTTTAATGTAGGTAACCTAGTGCTCTCGTATAATGTTCCTAAACCTATACTTAACTTAACCTTCATACGAGTGCAGAGCATATAGGGTGCAAACCGAATATTTTTGCTAACAGGCGTCCTTCCTACTCAGAAAAGGGCTCAAATATAAATATTCTGTATTTGAATAATTGATGAATGTCGGTGACGTAGTGGTTAGGACACCGGACTCCCATGCGGGAGGTCCGGATACGAAACCGTGCAGTGTCATGCATGTACCAACAAGTTTTTCGGTTTACTTACCGACTGCCGTAACGGTGAAGGAGAACATTGTGAGGAAACCTGCACACTGAGATAACCAGTGTGTAAAATGGGGAAGACAATGGCAAGCCACTTCATTTAAAATCAGTCAAGAGAGACTCGTTCTATGTATTGTTAATTCCATAGAATAATCACGATTCACAACTTTCACCAATAAGGGCAATAAGGAATACGACTGAGACGTAGATTTGAATAGTCCTATCTTGATATAGACTAAACAGAATTCGTAGATTTTTTACCTCGAGATAACACCAAGTTCAACTTTGTTTACCTGCGTAACTTTTCAATCGGTTTCACTACTGTAACTTATACTGTGACTTAACTAATTTTACGAAGAAACACATAATACTTAATGTTTAATTTCGTCTTAAATTCATAGGTACAAATCTTTCTTTTATCCTCTATGTTTCAGTTATGTATCATAACTAGTTTTATAGTTTTATAAATATCAATAAACAACGGTAATTTTGAAGAGGTTTGTCTAGTTAATTACTTTTTCGCTGTGTGTACGTCGTGCCGTCCATAAATGATTTTTGCCCCCCTTGTCACACACATTTCTGTTAAAAATATTTTTTCATAAAACCAACAATAATAAAAAAGTAAGTAAAGGTTGGCTGGAAGAGATCCCTATGGGATAAGCCTGCCATTGTACATATTTTAATGTATTTTTTTTAAATTTCTGTGTATTTATATTTTGTGTGCAATAAAGAGACTACAAACAAACAAATAATTTAAACATTTTAGAAAATTTACCAATCATCAAATCAAATGAACGATACAAAATTTAATCATCTTGTGTCCATGAACTTTGAAGCCATTCATTTATATTATTTATGACTTCTTCTTTTAGATTTACGCATGTGACGTCACGAAGCTTATGACTTGTCCCCCCTTGTCACACGATGTCACACTTTGTTGACCTCCTCCTTCCCCCATTACCGTGTGACATAATTTAAAGATGGCCCCCAACCGACCAAGACACCAAGAAAATAAATACAGGAAAGCTAAGTAGGTACCTATGTACAGTACAGTACAGGAATTAGATGGGAATGTAATAAATCTGAACCCCGCGACTGTCCGATCCATGAAGGTAAAAAGTATCCGAAGGGCACTCGTGGTTTAATAGTGTATAATTGTTTCCTATATGGCCGTGTACCGTAGTCCGATCACTTCCGGAAGTCATATCAAAAGCAAGATAAAGAAGTGGTTTCCATTGTATTTACGTGGCATAATATAATATAGATTTACTAATCAACACCTGAGCATCAGGGTCAGGTCTTGGTAATTTTCCTAAGGTTAGCGTGTATATATAGACATCGCATGCCGGCAGCGACGTTTTCTGTCATGCATTTACCTATGATGATCATGATTAACTTAGAACAAAACCTATGGCTGACCATGATCCCTTAATATAAGCCCTTGTTCCCGTTTCAATACCTACCCTACCGCTGTTCATCAACTGGTGGTTGAATCAGGAAATTAACTTCCAATTTAACTACCAGTGGTGAAACTGAATTTTTCAACTACAACCTGGTAACTTGAATTGTTACCTCATTTTTCTATTCATTGTATAATATATTCCTAGTAAGTATAGTCACTAATACCTTTTATTTAAGTACGAGTATACATGTATTATACAGGGTGTAACATTAAGAACGGTCAGTATGGGAAAGTCTGAAACTATAAGACATACGAAGATCTGTTCTTAGGAACCATGTCATCAATTTTAGTAACAAGAAACACTGTATTCATACATTTAAAAAAAACCTGTACTCAGCCTGGGAATCGAACCCGGTTGTTTTGAAAAAAAATCCAACACTTTCTATTTAGATATCGATTGTGTAGGTCTTAAGGAATAAATGTTAGTATGAAACGTGATGTTTAAAATTAATTAATATCTTTTAATTTATTTTAGTAGGTGTTCGAAATGACTACCATTTTGTAAAATACAACATTCAACTCGTTTAGGTAAAGATCTTACTATTGAATGTTGTATCTTCAGGTGGTGAATTTGCGTTAAAATTGTCTCTATGGCTGCTGGTCTTTAGGTCTTCAATTGTGTCGTAGCTTGTTTTGTACACTTCATCCTTAACGTAATCGATATCTAAATAGAATTAGTGTTGGATTTTTTTTTCAAAACAACCGGGTCCGATTCCCAGGCTGAGTACAGTTTTTTTAAAAATGTATGAATACAGTTTTTCTTGTTACTAAAATTGATGACATGGTTCCTAAGAACAGATCTTCGTATGTCTTATAGTTTCAGACTTTCCCATACTGACCGTTCTTAATGTTACAGCCTGTATATCTGCCTATTTATTTTATGTACTTATTAAGTATAGTTAGGTAATTAATTACCTTGGTATTTATAAGTATGTTATTGCTGTGTAAATAAAATTCTCTTATACATCGTTTTCCATATTGATTTCACACCTACTACCTCTTTCTCGAAATCATTTCCTCTTCCCGAAGGTTGCCTGGAAGAGATCGCGATAAGGCCGCCTAAATTGTACTTCACTAATTCCTTTTCTATCTTTTGTTTGTTGTTTTCTTTCTGTGCAGTAAAGTGTATTTTACTTTACTTTACTTTAAACCGCTACCACTATAGTATGTAATACGAAGTCTCACCATAGAGGTTCCTTTTATTACCATTTTGGTACGGAACACTAAAACTAAGAAATGAATACGCCTTCTCTTTCGCTACCCGGAAATATTGAATTGATTTGATATTATCTACATAGTTATTTGAGATAACCTTGTACACAGATATGTCTGTGATCTTGTTAGATGGCGATATGACCTTTCTTTTGGCCGCATGTTGTCACCTTGTAAGTAAAGTTGCATTGTAATTCACCCTACTACCTTATGTGGGAACCCTAGTACCGTGGCGGGGCTCGACGCGCTGATCCGACCCCGTGCAGCTAGGTTTAGGAATGGGATTTACAAAAGTAAAAATATCCTAATTGTTGCTATTTCATCCCACTGTTTGGCTGTATTTAAATTTAGGAATAAATTGTTTATTTTGCAAAAAAAATAGTTTAGTCAAAATTCAAAAGTTACTACTGTGTATTGTTATGCGATTTTTATTGTCATTGTATGATACTTGATATAATTTTTAATGTTATGATTGTGGACTCATTTGTCTGATTTAATAAATGGTTTAATTTATGTATAGGTAGATTGCTCGCTAGAGAATTTACATTGGAAACCGGGTTGCATGGCATGCGATGCGAGTGTTTTCTCATACAGTCGAGCATTGAAGTGTCAAATGTATGGAACAACAAATGCATTTACATAAACCCTTTGACTCGCTGTCAGTGCTCACATCATCATTGTAAAGAAGAGGGCGCTACTAGTCCGATTTCTGTTAGTTTCATCTTTAGGGATACTGTGCACTATACGGGCTGTACTGATATCACACTACACTACATTATGTACAGGATAAAATGTAGTGAGGTCCCCACAGGTGTTCCGATAGCGACCCATTTTGAGAAAAATATTTTATGTACTTAGTATTATATATGTTATTACTGTAAATAAAATTCTCTTATATTATATGACGTTTTCCATAAACCTTGCACACCTACTACCTCTTCCTCGATATCATTTCCTCTGCCCGAAGGTTGCCTGGAAGAGATCGCTCTTAGCGATAAGGCCGACTTTACAAAACAAACTTGTAAATAGTTTTCTGCTATTTCTGAGATTTCTAGTACTCGAACCTCGGTTGACCTCATAGTCTATTGTTCCTCACACGAAATAGAATCGATTGGCATCAAAATTTATTTTTTTTGTAAAATGTGTCAATTTTCTAGCTGACTGTACCTTTTTTCAGAATTCTGTGAGTGCAGTATTAAATAGCTCCAAAAGTTAGGGAAGGTCTCCCAAGACCATAATCTCGTAGCTCCATCGGATCTGGTAGCTGCCCTGGGTGCCCCGCCGAAACTTTCCATCCTGTATACTCATATCATACATACCTATACTTACACTATTTATTAGTTCCAATATTAAGTCAACGCAACATGTCGACACTAAATGGACAAGCGCCATTCAGTGATGTCGCCGGGCTGCGCACACGCCTCGGGCGGCCTGCGGCGCCCCGCCATGTAATGACAATTGTATGAAATTAAAATATACGTGTCCTTGGCTCGCTGTCAGTGCTCTAGAGGAGTTCTATTGTTCTAGAGGAGATTTCTGTAACCACAGGGAAACCGCCTAATTTTAAAGTGTGATAGGAATAATAGAGGCCGCTACTAGTACGATTTCTGTGGAAATTAAGTTAAGTTTGTGTCACTAACAACACGAATTAGCACGATATATTTTGAGGGTGATTCGTCTTCTGGTTACCCGCATCTCTGAAAAATTACAGCTCTTCAATTAGGGTAACCTTAATAACTGAGTAGTATCTACTAGAAATTTAATTTTTATAAGTAATAACCTTAAAATCACGTCTACCGTACACATTGTTAATTACTATAAGTTTATCTTGTATTTTCCTAAGCTAAGTGGATTGTATCCTTTTTAGAGAAATGAATGTCTGAAACCGTAACCGTAATTAATTATACACCACGAATGATGCGACAACGGCTCAATATCTAAAACTGAGAAGTAGACGTGCTGGATCGATCCCACCTCTGGACCGTTGCGGTACGGTGGACCACACTTAATTAGTTGGAGTAGTGAATAAAAAAGAAATATAATATGAGACTTTTTATTTATGATGTATGGAGTAGGAATGTTTTACAGATAACTTATATATTATACTACACATACAATATTCGGCATGCAAACTAGGATAATACAAAAATTATAATAGTCTTATTGTAACAATGAAAACCTTATTCTTACGAATCTCAGACTGAAATAACCAAAGAACATTTGTATTTAACCATATTGGAAATAACTCGAGAAAGTGTTAAGATGCCACAATTAATATAAAACAATAAAAACAGTATTGAGATCGTAAACGAAACATTAAATAGGTACTCTTTAATTTATTATCTTAAACTTCGAATAATAAAATTAATTATTAAAATATTTACAAAGGAAGGTTTCTAACATATTTTGAGCTTCATTCGATAGCAAGTATACAATATACGTCATGTTTTAATTTTATTAAAACATACGTAAATAATATCGAATAACTCTCGGATACCTATCCACCTGAAAGAAGTGACGTCGCCAACCACAAATTATTTTTATCCACTAGAAGTCAGTTCTAGGCACAGAAATAAAATATATTTATATAAACGAGCAGAAAAATTATGCGTGGCAAAATCCAGAGATAAGAAAAAGACAACCTCTTTGGTTCTAAGAAACATATTAGCTCAAATTCAAAACATAATAATCAGCCGGGGCAGCAGCCGAAGCAGCGGCTCAAAGAAAACGGGAGAAGTACGCCGCTCTGGAGCAAAACTACGTTTTTGTCCCAATTGCGGTTGAATCGACACGTTGTTGGGGGGCGGAGGGAAAGGATTTTGTCAGGGAGGTCGGCCGTCGCCTGAGAGAGAGGGGCTGTGACCACCGCTCCGGGTCGTTCTTGGTGCGGAGGTTGGCCGTGGCGATTCAGCGTGGCAATGCCGCGAGCGTCATGGGGACCTTTGCGCCGGGGTCGACACGGGGCGGAGTTTTTGACTAAGGGCGTCTTTTATAGTCGAAATCATTTATTGAGTGACATGTTAATAATTTTATTAAATGAATTAATTAAAATGTAGATAATTTCTTGTACCTAATTAACAATAGAACACATGTTAATTAGATTAAGACAGATGGCTGTCTTAAAATTATTCTTGTCCAGATCACAAAAGGAGATGAAAGGAACCAGTTTTTGCTAAAATCACTAAATAATTAAAAATCATAAGGAGGCGTTACCTTAATGGAAGATAACAACTTTAATTATTATTGTATTTATTTCATATCAAAGTAACAAACGCCATTACAAGATATGTCATACAAAATAATTAAGTAATAAATTAAATAATAAATCAAAATTAAATAATTTGTACCTATATCCATATTTTATAATTAAGATTATATTTAACATACTAAACAGAAAAATACCTGTAATACTACAATAGTGTACAGTCAATAAAAAAAGGATGGATGCCGTATATCAAAATAATTTTAAAATGTCACAACTTAGAATAATCTCTTTCTTAATTGTTTCTTTTTAGCCTTTTTCATTATTTTTTTAAAGTTTTTAAATCTATCTTTCCTTCGTTCACTTGGTGCATAGCTTTGTAAAATCCCTAAAGTGGTTAGGTTTTCTCTTAGGTTTAGATTATTTCGCACATAATTTTTTTACTTTGGAAATGGCAGTGTTATAGCAGTATTCAATGGGACCAATAAATATTATAATTTTCTCTTCTACTCTTCATCTGTCATCATTAATATGTTGTTTACAAACTGGTTATAGTTACAAGTAAAGTAACATACACGTTATTGCACAAATAGAAAACAACAAACAAAAGATAGAATAGGAAATAGTGAAGTACAATTTAGACGGCCATTAGATTTTGTGAATTTTCTGCCGTATATTCGCTCAAGTTTCTCACTATAATCATACGCGGGGCTCTAAACTTAATATTATAGCATTGTGGTCAGAAAGTTTGTAATCAAGTACGCCGCCCGCGCCCTTGAGGGAATTGTCATGAAAGTTTACAAAGTTATCTGCGATTCTAGTGGGATTAGTAATTATTTGTCTACAGTTATAATTATTCATAATTATTTCAAGATCTTTGACACGCTTATCAGACTTTTTAAGTAAATCGAGGTTGAAGTCGCCGGCTACTCTATAAGGCTCAATTTACATCGCCGCGGAATGGAATGAAGCGAATTTTCGCAACGTAATTGTACATATCATAATGAACTTTATGTCGATTGTGTAACATACAAACTAAATACGAGCCAAAACAGAGGTCGCGCATCTTCCGGGGAATCCTCGCGCATTCTCGAGAATTCCCCTAAAGCGTATTTAGTTTGTATGTTACACAATCGACATAAAGTTCATCATGCTATGTACAACTACGTTGTGAAAATTCGCTTCCATTCCATTCCGCGGCAATGTAAACTGAGCCTTAATCGTTTATTTTCGCGACTGATTTTATTGAAAATTTTGATAATAATTTTCTCAGAAACTTTAATATCGTAAATCGGGTCTATAACCACAGACGATCACTATACAATTGTAGTAACAGGCTGGTTTCCGCAACTCGACGTCTAGCGCCTATTTTGCGTAAGAGTACGTATTGGGCATATCAAAGACCGCGAACACCCAGCCTCGGTCGGCTTCGTCACTGCTGTACCTAGCTAGCTCTTACATTAAGTATACTGATACAATATATTAAGTTAACTTAGTTTACATACAAATGGGAAAACAGTTTTCATACGATTCTGTAAACATCTAAGGGGAAACCAGTACAAACCCCCATTGTCCAAGTTTTGTGCCGCTTAGATGGGTATTTAAAAGTCTGATTTAATAAAACCACTAATAATTTCTGAAATATTGCACGTTCTATCGCTGAACAGTAGGTACAGTGCATTTACGAATGGCGACACAATTATTTCTGTTATGATTTGTTGAACTAAACATACTGTACCAACTTTATTACAAAAATTCAAACCTTGGGTGTAATTCTTACATAAAACCTGCTAAGATTTTCGTTATAAAAGATGACATTATGTTAATGAAGAGTCATGACCAGTGATCGGAGTAGGTAGAGCTCTTTCGGGTCAATGTCCTCAAAAGTTATATTAATATGGATATGATTTCGGGATCCCGTTTTAAGTTATCGAGCAAATGTTGTAAATTACGTTTATAAACCTCGCCCGTAATCGGCGGATTACGATTTTTAAAAAATTGTGAACTTACGAAGAAGTTAAAACACTACCATAGGTACACTAGCGCCATGAATCTTAAAACAAAATTATTTCGCCAGCAATCTTAAATGTGTATCAAAACAAATATAACGTTAAAAATCTAAATAATATATTTATTCAATCCCGGAAATCCCGGGATTATTGGGCATACTTAGCCATATTATGACCGTATGTGGCAAGTACCAAAAACAGCCCTACCTACTCCGATCATAGGTCATGACTCATGACTAATGATATATATTCTCAGAGGCATCTCAGCGGCACAACTCACTTGGAAATTTTAAATTCATTAAGTACTACTTACATTCATCATAAGAAATAATGAGCCCTTAGTAACGTACCATGCACGCAGTTACGATCAGCATGTATTAGTGTGACCAGATTCGCAAGAGTGGTAAAATAATAACAAAGTATTTCTGTTTTTCAAAACTACTTGTAAAAAAGTACACCAGACAAATAAATACATAAGGTATGCAATACATTACAATGTTAACAAATAAATTATAATTAAACAAAGAGCGTCGGGCGCTTCTCCCGCCATGCTGCCTTAAACGACATTCTGCGCCGCTCTCTTCCCAGTACGGTATCGTGCGTGATGACGTCAAGAGACCGGACGGAGACGGAATGTCGTTAATACCCTGGAAACTGGGACGTGCCTTCGTGTGCGACGCTACTTGCGTACACTTTGACTTCGTCCCACCTCCAGGGTACGCTGAGGAATGCCGCTACGGCGGCTGGTGCGGCTGAGGGGCTTAAGGCCCACAAATACAGGGATATCAGCAATCAATATAACTGTAGCATTTGGTGTAGAGACCCTCGGTCCTTGGGGCCCTGGAGCTCGGTCTCGGATTCGACACAAACGTCTATTTGATGCGACGAGGGACCCAAGGGCTGGCGGCTATCTCGCCCACAGGATCAGCATAGCGCTCCAGCGGGGCAACGCATCCTTGGTACCACACGGGCCTAATTTAATACATTTTATAAGTAACATTTAATTATTTTTTTGTACATTTTCTCTTGTATATTGTTTTCCTTCTGTAATTATAATGTAAATTATTATAAGTTGTAAATAAAACTAAGTACAGTCAGCCACATATCGGCCTAATCAAAACGTCAAAATTTGAGAATCTGAATGGTAAAATGGTAGCTAGCCGACTGTACAATCTCCAATGACTATTCGTGAATCTTTTGAAATTCTTTCTGTACACTTACTGGTCTGTAGTAAGCAATATGCTATAATTATATTATTATAAATTAATTGAAATTGAATTATAGCCACGATTTACATTAGAATTGGCACGTTTAATAGGCTAGTTGACAATTGTAGAGAAACTGGTTAATATTTCATTTTACGGTGTATTTTACTCAAAATATGAAAGTTTCAACGAAAATCCAACATTTACATGGTGTATTTTGCATTTTTATAAAACTGTCATGGCGTCTCGAATGGCGTCACGCCTTGCAAAACACGCTTTTGTAAAACCTGAGTCCATTGCAAAGATGTGTTGTTGTCGACGTCGTATTATTAGAAAACTATAGGTCAATTAATGAAATATATTTTATAGCACAAAATTACCGAACCACAATAAACCACTATAAAAAAATATGTTTTGCAAGGCGTGACGTCATGCACTCTGTTTGGTGTTTACTGTCACGTGACCAATGACTTTAATTTTTTTCATTTATTTCTCAAATATATTAAATAATCCTGTTTCTTTAATTGATTTTTGATATCTTTAGACATTAACTAACAATACAACACAAACATATTATACATCAGATTTTGTCTTACTGTCAACTACCCTATTAGGTAAATAAATAAATTGAGCTTTTCCTAGATTTTTTCTGAGTACATACAATACTGTAATCTGGTCACAATTACCCACGCTGTTTGCAAAAAACAGAGCATAATAAGGGAAAACCCACTCTCTTTAAGGGGTGAAAGTACCCATTTTTAACGCGAGTCAGATCTGTCTCTAGCGAGGCTGCTCGCTCAGTCAGTGCATAGCTTTTTTTTCGGTTAATAAAGTACTTTCTCGGCATGAAGAGAATGGTGGGCTTTCTCTGACACAACCGACCACCGTGGGCGACCGACTCGCCCCAGACGACCGGCCCGCCCCAGGCGACCGGCCCGCCCCAGACGACCGGTGGTCTACTTCAGGTCGATGTCGCCGCTGAGGAGCTCGTCGCACTCTCGCTCCCACTTGTCGTCGCCGGTCCGTTCGGCCACCACCTCGTATTCCTTCAGCTCGGCTTCTAACTCCTTCTCCCATTGCTCTGGAATGTTCCAACGGTTTTAGCACGAAAACGTTGTTAAGTACCAGAAGAGAATCTTAGAACAGTCCGTGAGTTCTTAGTACATTCGCGTATCGCTGTCAACAACCGAAGTCTTAAGATACGAAGCCCTTACTAAAAACTCACGCACTGTACAGCGTTCCAGCGCGAAGGCACTCACACACTCGACTGCTAGAATCCATCAAATCAATTACAACTTACGTTAGGTACGACGGTAGTGAGTGGTAAAATTTAAGTATGGCAACAAAAAACATAGAAAAAAAGGAAGATATGTCAACGTCAAAGAGTTGCTTACTGTCGATAATTAATTTCCATTACAAAAATGGGGTGCCGTAACTAATAAGACACTAGTAATTTTTTTGTTCCCAATCGTTTGAGCCCAAAGGTCGACAGCCCGCCGGTGTGTCACTGTGTGAGTGCTTTGCGTCGCGAGCGCTAGTACGGAATTTCACTTCTGGTACTTCTCTGTTTTGTAGTGTAAGACTCGACTACTGTGACTCAAAAGGTGGAATCGTCACCAAGTGGTCTTCATACAAAAAGTTTTTAAACTTTAATGTTGTATTTGTGCATTTTTTTACAGAAATATACTTATTAGGTTCACTATGTTCTTATCCTCTCGCGAATGTAAAAATTAATAGCAGTTTTTGAAAGTTTTCACACAATAATTTGAAAGTAACGTATATAGATACGTAGACAAGAAAATATAAGAAACAAGGTAATGCAAAAACTTGTGCTGCATTGAGACTCACACGACCTACAGTACAAAAATAAACGACATGAATTGAAAAAAAACTAAAGACCCGATTACAATGAAAACTTTTTAAATAAAATCCACTTGCTGCCGTTTGTGAACACGACCAGTCTATCAAACGTGCGTTGAGTCGACTGTACTGATAGATCGTCCACACTCATGAAAATGTTTGATGCTTATACAGTATGCAACAAAAAAAGGGATCCGAAAAGGTGATTTAAATCGGTAACTGAACAACTTTTCGAAATTCTTTAAAAAGAGCTTCAATAATAAAAATTAATAACAATAACATAACTAAATAATAAAAAATAATTATTTAGTTTAGTATCAATATTTTGTTTCTAATTGCTTGTAAAATGTATCTATTATATAAATTTGCACACCACTATGTGGTAGGATATGCTGGAACTACCTATGTAATTTTAAGATCCTTCATAACGTTCATAACGTATATTCTTGCAAATAAAATTCATTTCATATCAATAAGGGGTGCCTGAGATATTCCAGTTTGAAAGTTTCATATAGGTAGAATGAGGGTGGTATTAGTCTTACAGCTTTAAATGCTGTTTCCTAAACATCAAACATTTTGTTTTCGGGATCAAAATAATTGCGGATCATTTTGTATGTTATTCGATCAATCCCATTTCGGATCTGACACGATATCACTTTTGTTACACAAGGTACAGGCGTTATCAGAATGGTGTAGATGTATGAACTCGACAGTAAAGTCAATTCACTCAAATACTGCCAAACGAAATGCGGGTGTTTAAATATCGTAAAATAGGGAGCAGCCATCCCGTTCTCGCGGCGACATCCTTTGACTAGTAACGGCGCTAGCGCGGGGTGCATTGTCATAGAGCGAGCTTATTTGAGTGAACGGAGTTTACAGTGGTCAAACAAAGCGTCTGGCCACCGTGACAATAATGTGGTGTGTGGTTTTGTAGATTCAGACACTTTCTTTGGTCAACTACGAGTATACACCGAGTTCATTTGTGCAATATGAGATCACTTAAATGTTAGTATTAAGTTAATATTACCTTCTGGCTGATAAAGCGGCACTTATGTGATTTGAACAACAAAACATCACCAAGAGCTAATCGCAATGATGAAATAACAAGACCGATATTATTTTAGAATAATATAATTATTTCAATTCATAATAACTAACTATAAATGCCAATTCTCATTTAATAACTATAAGTACGTTGTAATTCACTAAACAATGTTCAAGATTTTGACAATAAAAAGTGTTCCATCTACACTGTCGCTATAGGACTGGACACGATCCGAGTCGTGGTGTGGTACAACTAAATAACGAACACTACTGGGAACACGGAAGATATACTGTTACGTTAACCGGGAAACTATGCTAGTATTGGAGGTCGTCTTGTTACAATGACGTGGTGCAGATATGGGCAGTTCCATTAGTGAACATCGACACGGTAACGTTTGAAACACACTATAGCCAGATTATTTAAGTATACACCAAAAAGACACTTCAATTAAGGACGTGTTCGTATTTTGCAATGTGAACGCGAACACCGAACACCGAACGTCAAAACAGCCATATTGATCACATCACCGTATTATTGCTACAAATAATATGCCGTACGAGCGGCGGCGATACAGCGACAGAACCCATGCGACAGACAACTAGGCCAGTATGTTATCACCGTTTATCAATTACAGACGAGTTTACTTTACTTCATTATCGACTAGATCCACTACACAACATTATAACACTGGAATATTTTGTCCTCGAGTACAAGAAGTATTTATCGGATCACCTAATCTAATTGTAAATCATTACGAAACAAACGGACAGCCTTGCGTTGTTAGCGACAAGGTTCCAAAGACCAGAAAAGGGCAGTTATTTCATGTGGAGACAGTAATTGACAGACGCGAGTAAGAGTGATATGTCGCGGCGGAACGAACGGTGCGCCGAGAAGCGCTCTTAGGGTCGGCGTAGTTCTGGATCGAAGAGAAGAAGCACGTGTATAGATTACATAGTTCAAAATTTGAACGCTGAAGTATACATAGTTCAAATTTCAAACTATCCAAACGTAGATAAAGATCGAGAGATGGGGCAAATTAATCCGCCGCGCCGATCTACGCTTAGTTTGCGCTGACGCTTACAATACAGAAGACGATTAATCGATTAATTGTTAAATATAATCTGACAACACAGTGTATGTACAAAAAGGTAAGTTTCAACATTGCTACGCGGTATGACAGCGGCCAGGGCGCGTTCGACGAGTTACGACCAACTTTGAGAAATATAAGAGAAGCGGAGAAAACGCCACCAGACACTGCAAGCGGCAGCACAGCGAGGACACGCTCGGGTGGATGGAGTAGCAATGTCAAAACCCGAACAAAGTAACTTACAATTAATACTACTGAGCCGAATCGTAATGAACTGGGTGATGTTACATACATAACCTTAATCGATACTTAGACATATATATAACATTCAGTAGACATTAAAATAGGTTCCATTGAGAAAATTTATTCCATTTATAGATAAATACACAGCTTTATTGTATTGAACTTTACTTCAATCGCTTGGGGTTAAAATCTAACTTCAGTTGGCAGTTGCATGCAAGTGAAAGAAATCTCACCAGTTAATGGTTAAAACTAATTAGGCTTTCATCATTAGGTAGCTAGAGATAAACTTTACAGGCATTGAAAACAATGTTGATCGTCGATCTAAAATATTTATATTAGTCGCATGCGAGTTGCTTGTTATTGAAATACAGATCGAAACCCAACGTAGGATAGAATGGGTCAGATAGTACATAAATAAGAGAGATATATATATATACATGTCTCGACTTGAGACGAAGAAGCTATATTGTCATGTAACATTCAGTTAATAGTATACGACACACGAGATAACAACGAGGATGAAGATATGACGCCATAGTGATATAGATTATGTTTTAATTTATAAATCAGATTGCAAACAGCCATAAATTTTATACATACATCAATAATAACGCTCAAATTATATATAAGATGTGTGAGAGGATTAACAGTGATAGGGAAACACTTGAAACAATAATGCCATCGTTACTACAGTCGCAAGACAACGGGCTTCGGAGGCGGAGAGTGGTTTAAAAATACACGTGTCGCTTCTTCTTCTTGTAGGTGTTGTTAAAGGCCTATTGTCAGAGTTACCCAGGCCGCCTGTAGGCCTCTGACTGGTCGCTTATAAATCTTATAATAGACTTAAGAAGTTATTGGCTAATTAGTAATTACGGTACCAACTGGTGATGAAACATGTGCGTTTTCTCTACGTTCTACTGCGGCTGTGTAAAGAGTCGGTGACAATGGCATTACTCTATCAAGAGTGAACAATTTTACATGAGAAGAGCGTAAACAACCCGTACCTAACACATTCAATGCAAGCCTCGTAGACTAGATGTCAGTTCTATACGCTATCCATGGCAACAGCCAGCTGTCGTGTACAACAACAGTCTTGTCTCCAGATGTTACACGTTATCTAACATTTTGTTTCATTGCAAAGCTCATATCTAAGTTTGGGAGCAGAGTTGGAAATTCTTACCTTATTTATAAATGGGGATGTAATTAGTCTATGCGGGAACCTAAAAACCTTTTATTGTTAGCCGCATAGGAAGCGTTTCAAAGATATAAACGACCAACACGACTTGAACTGAGTGTAATATAGTGCGATTTAGCGTGCGTGTTCAACGTTTACACTGGTTTCTAGCGCGGTCTTCGCCAGTGTAACCAAAACCCGCGCACTGAGTCACACCATTACACATCACGGTCAGGTTATCTTGGCTGAAAATATCACGGAAAAGTTTACTATGCTGCTAGGAATGTATGATTTTTTGGTATTCCTAAAAGTTTCCGCATCGATCTGCTATTTCATCCGTATCTTCTATAAGGTAAGAAATCAAGGGACTGAAGTCTTTAAATCTATTCTGAGGGCTCATAAAACAAGACGAATAGAGAAGCACGATATACTATTGTATTTATACGTAGTGGATACCATATAGAACCGTACAAGGGTGGTGTTGTATCGTTATTATAATAGACTTTGCAGATGCCCCTCGGATGTCCGTGGTTCTTGCTTAAGCTGCATTCCGAAACGAGAAAAAACATTGGCGTTTAGCAACGATATTCATATGTAGATAAGGAGTAATACATATATAAGATACCGTCTATGAACTGAGGTGTAAGTTCATTTCGTTTTAATTTTTAAGCTGCTTATACAAGATGTAATAAAAGTGACATGAGATTCGAAAGGGGATTGGTTCGCTTCGGATCTGATACCCTTTTGTTACATAATGTATAATCAATCATATACTATATAGGGTCCTTCAAAAATAGTGTACAAAATTTTAAGGAGGTGATATAACAATGCCATAACCTTGATAAATAAAACCGTAAGTAATTTAGTTTTGATGATGAATGAAAAGTACGTCATTAAGTCACCAACATGCAGAGTGCAAAGTTCATCTGCTAATAATTGCCATGTGTCAATGACCTGCCTTAAAATAGGCAATTAATTTGTTGGTTATTAAAATTTTTCAAAAAAAATTAAAAAAATTCGATCGAATTTTTATCGTAGATTGAATCTTTAAGACCTCATTATCCCCATAAAATATTTTACACTATTTTTGAAGGAAATAATTTGAACACTAAAATAAAGCCTCCAATCAAACAAACTATCATGACAGGTGTACAAAGAGCATGCAGTATTCTGCGCGATATTCCTCAAAGTTGGTTTTTTTTTCTAAATCGTGTCGTAATGCCGGCAGGATTCCAGTGATCTAATCGCAATAGAAATGAATAAAACAATGAAATCATAACTAAATAATATGGCTAAGTGTGTAACGAAATAGAAACGGAAAAGGGGAAATTACTTGTGACTTGTGATATAAGAAGTGGAATCTGTTAGTATGCAATCCGTGTACCACAATAAATGTATTGATATTTGCAGGACGATTTACTTTTACAAAAAAAAAATATAATAGCAGTCGAGTTATGAAGTTGTCGCCCTGCAAGTGGACAATGCATGTAGTATGTTACCCGTGTTAAGATCTATGGCTCGGTGGGTTAACTTGTTACTATTTGTTAGTATCAAGAGGTGCCATACGATAACCCAAAATGTATCCTTACCGTCATCGTTCTCTCTATCGACTTTAAGCGACTTTATTCGTTGTTTGACGTCATCGATCGACTCTTGCGACGATTTCTCTACGAGACTCTCGCTTGCCGACTTATCGTCTATGGTTCGGGAAAAAAAAAGTTGAAAAAAAAAAGAAATAATACAGGGAAATAATAAATAAAACGGGGCTACGAGTATTTACAGGCAAAAATGCGTGATTGTAATGCGTGTGTGGTATGGATAACCTGATAAATGTCACTAGATCCATAATGGATCTGACTTGGATCTTTCAAGGAAAGTTTTCCAGAGGCTGTCTACGTAGCCAGATAAAAAAAAAATCTAACTAAATCCACGACTCCATTGTAAGGTCATAGAAAGAAATATCAATTAGCACTAGCCAAGACCTTTCTATAGACAATCACCGCATGCAAAAACTCGTCTCTTGTTGTCACCTGAAGTATAATAGGTACTAAACGTGAACCCTATTGGGGGGGGGGGTCTATGGGGGGTTTCCTAGTTTAATATTTTGTGGGGGGAGGGTGAACACAGGGCCGTTTGAACTGATACGTACTAGGCTTCTGTCAGAAAAACTACACAAGACAAGTTTAGTAGAAAAGTCTATTTCTTATGGGCTGTAACACTGCCCTTAATGACCAATAATTATACTCAGTACTATTAATACTCAATACTATTGAGTATTATGCGCAATACTCATTTATTTCGTAATTTTCATTACATGTCACATCTTGTTCAATATTAAATCAATTGATTCATTAAGTAATTAAATTTATTAATCTGAAAAAAACCCAATGCTAATTAATTACAATAAAAATAATCATGTCAAAATAAAACAATTCATAAATAATAATGTGAAAAACAAATAATTACAAAACTAATTTAAAAAAAAATAGTACCTATCAACCCTAGAAAAAAAATCGAACAGCCCTGTATTCTGTCCCTACAAAATGCGAATCTGTGGCAAATTGGATTGTTGTTATTGGATTGATCTAATAGGGTATTAGAGTGTGGATTTCTTGTTATTACTTGAATTAACATACATGGATTTTCTGAAGATGAGTGTGAAATACGTTTTCAGATAAATTTACATTTTTTTTAGATATCTCAACATTCTCAACTAACATCAGAGATTTAAGTTAGTACTGGGGAGATGCTCTGTCCGTTTTTAGCAAAATAGTCCGTGTCAAATTTAGTGACGTCACTAATCGCTTTGACGTCACTAAATTCTTTCTACCATCTGATTTTTGATTGCCTGTAGCTATTTTGTTTTACAACGAATTTCAATTCTGCTTTCACATTTGACCATCAATTTTTGTCTTATTTTAAGGACTTGGGAAGGACCAATACGCCTGTGTGATGGGGAGGACGTACCCTGGGAGTCGTCGGCGCTGGTCTGGCGGCTGGCGGCGGCGTCGGCTTCGTTGGCCTGGCAGATCAGGGACAGGCGGTAGAAGTAGTTCCGCCAGAAGTTCTCCTCCGTGATACTGGAAACGATGGCGGACTTTGTTAGCCTCATTGTACGTACAGTGGAAGGCAGATCGAGCTATACTCGATGGAACCCTATCGCAATAAGCTTTGGTTATGATTCCTTTGTATGAAATGTGTCAATAAGTTATAGCGACAAAGTACTAAAGGGTATAAAGGCCTGATCTGTTGCCCACTGTACAATAAGGGTAGAAAGGCCTGATCTGTTGCCCACTGTACAATAAGGGTAGAAAGGTCTGATCTGTTGTCCACTGTACAATAAGGGAAAACGCACAGCATGCCCTTTTAGTAGGTGAAAGGGGTAGGTCCCATTTGTTCTATGGAACATGACGTAATAGAACAATTTGTGAAAATATTGTCCCTATTTGTACTATAGAACTACATACTAGCTTTTGCTCCTGTTTTTATTTGTCTGTGAATGCACAGAACTAAATGGGAATCGCTTTTCCCAAATTCTTCCATGATGAGATATATAAGACGTGAATGACATTAATCACTGACGTTAATACCAGGCACAGTTCACTATCAAAAAAATGAAACTACTCGCTACATACATATTAGCAAAGATCCAATACAATCATTGTAAACAAACAACAATAAAGAAGTGAGTACCCTGCGACTGCAGCTCTCTCAAAATCCGTTATGGTGCGTTTCGGCATTATAATTTCTGTCGGTGAGTAACCATCTAATCATCAATGTCACTAAGACAAGTGGTAGCAAATCATTCTCGAGTGGCCAGTTTACATATCAACTTCAAGAAGTTTATATACCTAGTTTGTTCTATGGAACGATTTGAGACAAAAAGTACAAACTGTTCTATAGTACAAATAGGGACAATATTTTCTCAAATTGTTCCATAACGTCATGTTCCATACAACAAATGGGACCTACCCGGTGAAAGTACCTGTGAATATGAACAACGATTGCAAGAGAAAGACAGTTTGACTTTTCATACGAATGAAGTAATCTGTAGTTGAAGGATATCATTTTGTAATTTTTCAAACGTGGCAACATTGCCCATAGATATTATGCGTTGCTAACCTTGAGGACGGATCCGTTCCAGAATGTCAAATGGGGTGCCTCATATGCTGGTAATTACACTGATTTCTTGTGCCCTCCAAACCAGAACACAAGCATTGCTGCTTCGCGGCAGAAATAGGTAAAAGGGTAATACCTAATTAATTGTATCTTTGTATTAATGATACAAATAAATTATTACCTAGCTATCATACATAGGCACTTTCACCACTTAAAAAGATTAATAGGTATACTCGTAGGTACTATAGGTATGTTCCCTGACTCTTTGTACTATACTGTCATATGGTATGTTCCCTGACTCTTTGTATTATACTGTCATATGGTATGTTCCCTGACTCTTTGTACTATACTGTCATATGGTATGTTCCCTGGATCTTTGTATTATACTGTCATATGGCATGTTCCCTGTCACTTTGTACTATACTGTCATATGGTATGTTCCCTGACTCTTTGTATTATACTGTCATATGGTATGTTCCCTGACTCTTTGTACTATACTGTCATATGGCATGTTCCCTGTCACTTTGTACTATACTGTCACATGGCATGTTCCCTGTCACTTTGTACTATACTGTCATATGGGTTGTGTAAATTCGCTATGATCAGTGGTTATTGAAATTCGCTTAAGCTTATATGGAACTCAGTCTAGAATTCATCATCAGAAAAACCCGAAACGCTCATCTCGTCGTCTGCCTTATGAATAGATAATTTATTAGTTCGCTCTGCATTAATTAATATACCTGTCATATCTGATCAAAAATCAAAACCCTTTTCATAAATATTGAAAGAAAAAAATCGATTTATTCTAGTTATTACGTTAGTCATTGCGAAATTAAATGATCATACTATTTTTTTCATTCCGATCTCATGACAGGATTAACTCACATAACCTAGCACACTTCATTTTGTTTCTAAAACAAAACACCATGTATCTCTAACATTCTCTAACCGGTACAGTGGGCACAGCGTGGATCGTACAAACAATTTAATCGCCCGTTATCAGACAGAAACAAAATAAAGGGCATATACCTACACATTCGTCCACGTGTACAGTCTTAGCTTTAAATGTAACACGTATTAGGTACCATATTCATTACAAAACACTTGAAAACACTTAGATCTATTTGTGTTTAAGTGTACGGTGAAAATCTTTTGAAGTAGGTAGGTAGGCGGAGTCAGAAGAAAAAAGAGATCGACTAAAAATGGCCAAGGAATGGGTATTCTCTCTCTCTCTCTCTCTCTCTCTCTCTCTCTCTCACACACACACACACACACATACATACACCAACTCTCACGTTCATAAACCTCGAGGGGGTAAACTAAGGAATCACCTTCAAAATGTAGTTCCCACTTTTCGCCGTAAGATTTGGTGGACAAACGTGATAAGTGGCGAGCCCGCCGCCGTCTTAAAGGCGTAGGTGTATAATAATCCACCAAGATCCTTAGTGGTAGAGGAAGCAAGAGAAGCGTGCTAAGACTAGATATTTGTGACGCGCCATTCTCTCTGCATATCTCGCAAAGGACATAGCGTGAAGTTATGTAAAGTTAAGTATGTATGTATGTATGCAAGATCTTTAGTTACCTCGTACGACACCCACGGGAAGAGATCTGATGGTGCTATTCTTTAAGGCCGGCACTACAGCAGAATGGGTATTTTCACCCTTAAAGCAAATGTTGGGATTCTCCGACATCCGTCTTCAAACATACAATACAGTCATTCAAATACTTTCCACAAAAAAAGCAGTATAAATATAAAACTAAAAGAAACCTCGTAGTCTAAAATCCAGTAAACTAGACCCTGACCGTGGCACATTCGCTATGCAAAATAACCAAAATAAAAGTATTCAATTCCATTCCCCACCACACCAAGAGAATTTCTGACACATCCATTACAGTTCCGCTCCGACCATTCACGGCCATTTGGAATTAAGTTCCAATTCCAATCAAATTCACTTTGTAGCGAGTATATTCCCGAACAATGTCAGATGCGCTGTATGCAAACAGAATTTCTAGTTAGTTACAAATGAATCTTTACCACAGTATCGACAGGTTGGTGCAATTCGCAACGGCACTGCACAGGGAAAATGTTGAATATTGAATTCTTTTGTGCATTTCTAAAGGTCATGTCATGTCAATATGTCATGCTCATGCATGATTGTGAAATCCGTTGATAATGCTGTGACCTTTATGGTTTATATTCATGGACAGAACGGAACTATAACCTATTTTTAATATAATGCAAATGTCAATTATAAATATGAAATAAGTAGCGTAGCATAGCATAAGTCTCACGTCTATAATCCTCGAGAAGGTAGACAGAGGTACCACTTTCATCATAAAATAAGTGTGTGTGTTGTTAAATAGGTACAGTAATTAATTAAATTACACAATTTAAAAAATAGCAGGGACAATAAACCAATTTTTTTTTATAATCAATTAACTGAAAATGAAAATAAAAAAGTGTATTTACTTATTACAGGGCACACAAAAAAGTACCTCCGACTTACAAACTAGGTCGAAAACCTGTATCTTGTAAGTCGGGATTCCGTCGCACTTTCTGTGCAAGCAAATTACAAATTATATTCTTAACCTAAAAGGAATTTGGAAAAGTTAATCATAAAGGAGTTTAGTAAAGATAATGGTAAGAGTGAGTATGGGTGGTGGTGTGTTAGGTTGTGTGGGAGTGTGTAATGATGTAAGTGTGCATATGTAGTGTAGGGTGAGTGTGTTTTATATACATTGGTTAGGTAGGTACATAAAATCTTTGTATAAAAGTTCTTTGTATTGCATAAATAGAACCTCTGACAGATCTATCAGACCTAGATTAAAAACCGACTTTAGTAGTTTTTTAGAGGTTCGCAGTTTAGAGGTAAGTAACTCTATTTAGATAACCACATAACTTGATACATTGTTAACTCCTCGAAAACAAGTCAAGTATTGGCTAGCGACCCTGGGGATGGCAGCAGCGTGCCAGGGCCGCCCGCTGCTGTGACCGGAGGAACCGGGAGGTGGAATATATACCTCCCAGGAACAGCCTAAGACAAGTGCTGGAAGGGCACCGGTGCGTTCCTCTGGAGATCCCGAAGCCCTCCGATATGCACGAGGTCGGTCATTGAGGGGGTTTTAGTGAGTAAAAATCTGATATAAGCCGGTATCCCCAGGAGGCTGGGTGTCTTTGGAAGGTTTCCACCCCTCACAAAAATAAAGGTGCCAAGGTGAGACTGGTCAACATCTACTATAACGGGCCTAGCGACATTGTAACCTGTAAACATATTATTTATTGACTAGACTGCTTCGTGAGCTGTTCTCAGAAGTAATCGACACAAAGTCGACTCAATGTCGATTACTTCTGAGAACAGCCCACGAAGCAATCTAGTCAATACATAATATGTTTACAGTAATGCGATAACTGATTTGTTATTCAGCTAGGTTCTAAGAATTGTACTCTAGACCAAACAAACTCCTACGCTATTGTGTCCAATTCAGCCTAGAGCCTTGAGACAAAGGTAGAAAATAAAAACAAGCACCCTAGTTTGCTGGACACTGAAGGAACCTTTCACTTGAAAACTAAAGTCAGAAGGGGCAAATCAAATTATAAGTCTTTGTATAATGAAACTAATTTAATGCAAGAATCTTAATAACACGATACGACTAAAGGTCTATGAGCGGCGTCTTAACTTAACAAGGGTCTCGCTTATAATGAATTTAGAGCTTAGTTTAAACCATTCTCACTGGACCATTGTTTTCCCATCACATAACATTTAACCGTGTGACCCAGAATAAAGCGCGACATTCGTAGAAGTTATCAACTGAATCCGAGACGAAAGCTTTCGGCCGCTAAGTTAACATAAACAAATACAGAGCGCTAGTATAAACATTGCCTTGACTTGTGTTAGGTACTTAGCGTATCGACAATAAAATATCAATGTACCTTACACACTAAACTAACAAGGAAAGTTAATTTAAGTTTAATGTTTTATTAATCATGTTAGGCCCGCTTGCGAGAAAAGTTTACCCTGGGTTAACTCACGAATTGTCTATGGTTTTTTTTGTATGTTAATACGGGTCTAGAAAATCATATTTCAGTACACGGGCACTTTCGCTATACTGTTTCGGAGGGCGATTGATTACCGCCACTAAATATGATTTGGACCGATAAATTAAATTAAATTATTTATTAAATCCGAAAAAGTGTCCATAATAAAAAAAAAATGGGTCAGTAATTTTACAGGGTGGAACAGATAGTATATGTTTGAGCACCGTAGATTAGGATGGGCAGAATATACATGTCGACAAGTTTTCGTTTTAGTGTAAGTGGAGCCACCCTTCATCAGATCTTTAATGGACCAGTAGCTTCTCCAGGAGTTTTCGATACTTCGGTCGACATCTTTATCCTATCTGTTCTTGAAGGATACTACTTGGCCAAAATAAATATACTCGTCGACATAATGTATTATCGGTCATAAGTTGGGTTTTCGAGCGATTCATCCTTAGCATTTCTTATAGTTCTAATGCTGTCGAAGCGAAGACGATTATGTCGTTGGCAAAAGGAAGGTTTGTGAGTCTTTTTTCGCCGACGCCAATACCCCTAACCTCAAAAACGACCTCCAGTTTTCTAAATATCTCTTCTAGAGTGCTTGTGAATAGTTTAGGAGAGAGCGGATCACCTTGATTGACGCCTTTTTCTATTGTGCATCTGGTATGCATGTAGTTTTATGTTAGCTGTACCGTTTTTGTAAATATTTTTGAAAAGATGTATGTAGGTTGGTTCTATGTCCTGGTTGCTAAGGGCTTCAAATATAGAGAATGTATGATGCTAACGAATGCCTTTGAATAGTCACCGAATGTTAAATATAACGATTTATTAAATTCGTCGACTTTCTCTATAATCTGGTTGAAGGTATGGAGGTGATCGGTGGTTGAGTAGCCGGGACGAGAGTCTGTTTGTTCTGGCGGTTGATGCTGGTCTAGTTTACTAGCTATTCGGTTTTGTATTATAATAAAGATTTTGTAGGTGGGAACCAGGCTAATTGGGCAGTAATTGGTAATTTGTTTTTTCAAAAACTTACAACAAAATTGTAAAGGAATGGACCAAGAACAGAACCTTGAGGGACGCCCATTTTAACCAGAGATCCTGATGATTTATCTTTATTTACTTCTACTTTTTGGATCCAATTTTCCAAGTACGACATTAGTAACTCGAGGGCTTTACCCGTTACACCGTTATGATTTAATTTAAGTAACAATGTTTTATGATCAACACAGTCAAACGCTTTGGATAGATCGCAAAAGATTCCGATGGCATCATGATAATTTCCAAGCGTCGAATAATGTTGAATCAGTTTAATTCCCACGTCTGTTGTTGTACGACCTTTAGTAAATCCGAACTGATTCTGATGAAATAAGTAGATTAATAATTTTACATTAAAAATTTTAATGTAGTAATATTTTCCTGATTTTCATTTAAAATGATAATCATTTACAAAGAATGATACCATGTTTGTCTGATCCCAGAGCGTTACGTACGTAAAACCATCAAAAAAAGAATAAAAAACGCATTTTTCCGAACTGAATAGTGATCGCCGTCTGGTTAGTAATAAATACCTAAAAGTCAAAAGGCAGACACGAATATAGCACGTTCGAGATTTATCGATTTCTATTCAAGATATCACCACTCGGAACTTTAGAGTCCGCTGCAAATAATTAAACAATTATCGTAGGCCTGTTACGTACGTCTATTGAACAACATCGCGAAGGCAGTGATAACGGGGCAATCACAACTCACAACAACAATCACCTTAAATCATAATAACGTTACGACGCGTCGTCAGCAATACAGACGGTACACGGAGAAAAGGTCGACTAATTTGAAGCCAGCAGGATGTCGCGCGTTATTTTGCTCAGCTGGTTAGAGCACTACCATGGAAAGGCAAAGTCGCAGCACAGGTTCAGATCCTGCTTGCAGAAGTTTTTCTAATTTATTTAACAATCACGTAATCTACTGACATGTGTACTCACACTTTGGGCACGAGATCGAAGCGCATCTTCTCGAGGTTGGGGTCCTCGGCCATGATGATCACGGCCACTGGGTACATCTTGTCGTAGTCGAACTCGAAGTCCACGCCGGCGGGCGGTGCGCGCACGAAGTTCCGCCGGTCCTGTAACGTGCCACGCTTTTTACAACCGTCTACTTCAAGTTTGCCGTTACCTACACACCCACAGCTTACTTTTAATCTTGGAGTGGGCGCGTGCCTTTTGTAACAAATGTAGTCGCGTGTATTCTTTTCGACGCATGAATGTTTGGAGCGTTAAATAAAAAAGAAAAAGTAATATTATGGCACAAAGTTTTTATTTATCATAGAGGTAACAGATTAAGTAGTCTTTTATAGTATAAATCAGTACAGAGAATATCACTATCCTTGTTAAAAAAAATCAATATCTTTAATCTGAGTCAGACGTAGAGTCGCTTTCATCGTAGCAAGTAATTTTATGTTCTCTCGGCAAACATTTCCATAATAGGGTGTGCGGTGAGTTTTGAACATCCTTCTTTTAGAAGATGAGCACATTTTACAGTTTCCCCTCCATGTTAAAAGGTATCGGTAGAAAGAAGTGTGCGGTAACGGGTCGTCTTTAGTACCGATATGCGAATATCTGCACATCTTTCTATTACCAGCAACAAATTCCTAATTTCCTAGTCGCTGAAGTTTAAGTTTGATGCACACATATTCAGTCCATAAACCAAGAATTATCATTTTTCATTAGAAAACCTGAGTACGTCAGAACTTGCCATTCGAATTCCAAGCAAAAACAACAATATTGTAGTCGCGTGTAGCCTAAACAACATATGGCGCGTGACGTCCTTTCGACTAACTTAAACATGATTGAGAATAATTAGTTGAGTATCTGATAAAAAGAGATAATTGTGGATAGAATAGATTCTTGAGATAAGTTTTATTTTTATGATAAGTATCATAATCTATACAAAATGTAGTGCTGGTGGACTCATTGCAAATGTTTATTTGGGAAAACAAAATGAGATGAGAACACATGACACCAGTAATCGAGATGAGAACACGTGACACCAGTAATTAGATGAATCGAGATGAGAACACGTGACACAAGTAATTAAATGAATCGAGATGACAACACGTGACACAAGTAATTAGATGAATCGAGATGAGAACTATCTAATCGACAATCTTAGTGTACTGACGCAAGTGTCCATACAGACACCAACCAAAAACCCTAGGGAAAACCATAACCATAAGAACTAAATGCCTTTTGTTACTCTAAGATTGTTTTCTGGGATTTATTAACACCTAGTCGTTTAGTATGTATAATAAATTTTAGTATCAATTTTATTACTTCCCCCATACGTGTACGTGTGCAAGACAGTAAAATATGACAAGGTTGTAAAAAGTAACCATTATTTTTCCCGCCACCTTCATCGGAATATTACTCAATATTAGGTATATTGTCGTTGGCTTTGGACATCTAGCTTGAATCTTAGCGGCGATGAAAGGTTGTAAGTCATCTGCAACTTCTGAAAACCAGACCCGATTTATCGCCTTTTGGTATCCGAAAGCCTTACTAGCAGTTTGCGTTAGGAGTAGCTTGATCGATTCCCATTCAGTCTCGATGTTTGCACTTACGTCCCAGGTAGCAATTTCGCGTCTCACCATTTCATTGAAGGATTCCACCGAGTCTAGGTTCCTCATCTTTTCATCTTTGGGATATTAAGTTTTTTACGTCCAAGAGGACTAGAGGAGTGAATTCGCTTAGAAATGAGACGGACTATGCACACTACCAAGAAGTGGTCAGTGTCACATTCCGCACTCTGGAATGTTCTGGTATGGAGAACCTCACTGAGATGGGTTTTCTTTGTAAGGGCTAGATCTAATTGGTGCCAGTGTCCAGAGCGAGGGTGTCTCCAGGAAACTTTGCGCATCATTTTGCCCTTAAAGTAGGTATTGGTAACACATAGTCCAAATCTGGAGCAGAACTCTAAGAGGCGTTGACCGTTTTCATTCTGCTTGCCAATACCGTGGTCACCGAGGCCAGGCCGATTTGTCCTGACCCACTCGGGCATTAAAGTCGCCCAAGATGAGCAAACGATCCCCGCGACGGACTTGACGTACCGTCTCGCTTAATAGATCGTAGAACGCGTCTTTGGACTCTGGTAATGAGGAAAGCGAAGGTGCGTAGGCGGCGAATAGAGTTACATATCCGCAATTTGTCAGTATCCGCATCACCATTACTCGTTCAGATACACCACGTGGTGCCTCAATTGCATGTAAAAGATCATTGCGGACTGCAAATCCTACACCATATTCACGCCGTTCCGAGGTATCTCTGCCCTTCCAGAAGAAGGTGAAATTCTTTTCGCGCAGTGAGCCTTCATCTGGCAAACGTGTTTCCTGTAGAGCGGAGATAGAGACATTTAGCCTAGCCAGTTCGGAGTCGATAACAGATTGCGCAGATCTTGTGCACAATCGATGCTTCCACAGCTGTCCGAGAAGCCTGTCCTCATTGTGCGGACATTCCAAGTCCCGAAGCGTATGGAATGGTATGCTTCAGATTTGGTTTTCTTTTTACTTTGTTTAGTCGCAGGTGATAAAGGAACGGCAACAACTTTCCAGGACGGAGCCTGTAAGTTCCCACCACCCCACGGGAACAATCAACGCCGGGGGCTGCCCGGCTTAAAGCGGGCGGTAACTGGTCTATGGGTCTACAATGGACCCACCCTCCCACTGTCGAGAGTGACCCCTGGCGCCCGCACTTACGCCCACACGTGCGGACTTATAACCGGTGAATCAGCAGGAACGACAAGTCGATACGTGCGGAGCCGGATTGGCTGCAGGCTATTGCCACTTTCCAAATATGAGGCTCTGGACTCCAAGCGGAGGCAACGGTGTAAGTTATTATCCCATTTCCCATAGTCGCTTTCTTAGACACCCACGGAAAGAAATGGGGTGGCCCTATTCGCAACCGGGGACCACACGGCTTATATATAGGTATATTGTAAGCAGATGGGATACCTGTAAGCTTTATCCAATATTATAAGCAGATGGATTTCTCAACATTACTCAAGTTTGTAAGCAGGTGGGTACTTGCATTCGTGTCAACACTAAATGTAAACGTATGTAAGGACATAAAAGTGTCATAAAACTTCCCCCCCCTCCTAACTGTGTCACCCTCTCTGAACTAGAACACGTTGCTACATTCTGCCCTCTAGATGCCGGCTAGCAGGGTTCTAGGACAGATAAAGTAAGTGTAAGTAGTGTGCAGATAAAGTAATAGAAGAACTTGGTTATAGTAGGTATTATATTTATGAGGAACAGAACAACACAGAAAATAGTAAATGTAGAAAATAGGTAGTAGTAAGAGACAATTTTATAAAACGGAGAAACGTCCGTTCAGGACAAAATACAGAGAGAAAGTGAAAACAATGAAATTAATGGAATAATGGAGTTTAGAAATGGAATGGGAATATAATTTGAATTTTGAAAATATAGATGAAGAAATGAAGATGCCAACACGATATGAGGTGAGATAAACGCTAACGATGAGGTTGAAATTGATGGCAAGGAGGTTGATATGGACGATGAAGTCTTAACATCGTTACAACGTAACAGGAATAATGGCAGCAACGGATGAAACTCGTTTACGCGATGATACGAGGCACGAGGGAGACGCCATCCAAGCGCATCACTTGCAAATTGCAATACATTTTATATGGAAATGTAAGACTGAGAACGTTAACTTTATTTTGTTGCTTCATACTTGGATAGCAACATGTTTCTGACTTAAACCAGGGCCGGCCGGATAGTTTAACGCCCGGGGGCGCTTACCCGCCCATTGATAACAACATCCTTAATACAATGGTTTGAAATAGTTCGAATATTAAGTAATTATTCGATATTCGACATGTTTTCCAATATTCGTATTCAGTCTAATATTCTGATGAATTGCACAATAAAATATTAAACTCGTATACAGTCGTTTATTTTTATTTTTTCTCTCAATGATTATAATCATACAAATCATAAATAATTATTTGTATTGTATGTATTTATGTTAAAGTAACTTTTACCGTTACACGATATAAATTGATTTGATAATCTACTCAAGAAAATTTCAGCGGGCGCGGTGGCGATCAAGCGACCCGGGCATCACCCGTTCACACCAACCGTTGCAGAAATTTTATTATATCAGAAATTGATGATAATGTGGCCATTTCTACAAGAGATATTTTGTGGTGACTGCGTGTGGGACGCATAGGTACGCCTTCTACCAAGCACCAATTATGTAAATAACAAAATCAAATATATAATATAGGTATATATTTTGTACATATTTTACTTTTAATTTGTGTTCCTAGGTCGATTATTTATTTCATACTTTTACATTACAATATTATGTTATTATAACTGTATTAGCCTTATTTATTAAAAATTATTATTAAACTTGATTAGCCTAGATGTTCAAACTTACTTTAGCCATAGTGCCTTCACGTGCACTGTACTTTTATTAACAACAGCCTAATTTCTCTATTCTTATTATTGCCTTTAATTTGCCGAACTCTATTCAGCTGAGGTTATACAAATAAATTACTTCCGACCCAACTACAATGTTAACATGAACGCATCTCTTTAAATATATTTAGATCTAAGGAGTAGTAAACAGATAATGTTAATTATCTGGTTCTTCCATGGTTTACTATATTTGTGTTGCGCCGCCAATGCTGGAATCTTGCCGTGCGCAGCGTAGAACCAGACATGCGTGCTTATCAGTTTTTTTCCTGAGTTCAGACTTTGGACGCTCGGACGACCGTTTTCACACTTTCAGTTACCGACAGTTGGCCGATGCAATCATTTCGCACTTTCGAACGCACCCCAAGATTTTGTGACTACCCAGTTTATTTTTATATTTTCTATCCTTAATTAAACTGTCAATTACCGCGGAACACGCATTCGTATTACCGACCGCTTCACCCTGATACGCGCTAGACAAATAACAGGACAGTGACCACAAACACTTACGGTGGAAAGCGACAAGCACTCCTCCTTGAGCGCGGCCTCGTTCGGCGCCCCCAGCCAGGGCGCCACGGCGGCGGCGCCCCCGCGCTCCTGCCCCTTGATAAACGCATCCTGCTCGCGGTTGAACTCTCCCAAGATACTCTGCGAACAATGAATAATAAATAACATCTCATTGTGGTACATTTGAGAATAACAAAAGTGGCTAAACATTTATTGTTCAAAAGTCGCTAAAGATTCCTCGTTCAAAAGTCGCTGAACACTCATTCTTGAAAAACTAAACTAAATATACAAACTTGCAATGCTTAGGATCGGGGTGAGCTCGTTTCGTTCAACTTCGTTCAAGACTTACCAATAAATAATAAAGTGCAGGTGACACGCTACGACCTTCTTTTAGAGACTTTTAAAGAAATTTATGACATCTCCGGAAGCAACTGTGTTATAAGGTCGTTAAACTTATGAAACTTGCACACGTGTAAAACATAGAACGACTCTGTTGGATACAATGTAATGTGGTGATTTTATAATGGCTATCTTGTAACCTAGAACTATTTTATATCTTAGGAAGGTTTGTAGATAGCTGTGTACGACCTTCTTTTAGAGATCTTTAAAGAACTTTAAGACATCTCCGGGAGCAACTGTGTTATAAGGTCGTTAAACTTATGAAACTTGCACACGTGTGAAACATAGAACGACTCTGTTGGATACAATGTAATGTGGTGGTTTTATAATGGCTATCTTGTAACCTAGAACTATCTTATATCTTAGGAAGGTTTGTAGATAGCTGTGTACGACCTTCTTTTAGAGACTTTTAAAGAACTATATGACATCTCCGGGAGCAACTGTGTTATAAGGTCGTTAAACTTATGAAACTTGCACACGTGTAAAACATAGAACGACTCTGTTGGATACAATGTAATGTGGTGGTTTTATAATGGCTATCTTGTAACCTAGAGCTATCTTATATCTTAGGAAGGTTTGTAGACAGCTGTTACCTACTTTGTCAATAAACTAAGGTTACAAAACAAAACAAAAAATGTAAATACCTATTTTGAGATAATAAATAGTCACTGGTTTTTGGTTTCTCTCAGATTCTTTTTACATGGTATCGATCAAATAGCTTCAATTACGAAATTTGAGTCCTGAGTACTCGTGGGTTCCTTAACTTGGAAAACTTTATGTAAGAGCAATATAAGAATTAAAATGAGTTCTTTAAACGAATTCAGTTCAAACAAATTAATCTGCTTTCCTGCATCCTGCAGCAGCGTTCGAGTAGGTGGTAATTTTAATAGTCTTTGCTCCAGGTTCTAGTTTATGGTAGTTGTAACTAGGCAACAATTTATCATTATAAAAATAAATTTTCTCAAAATAACTAGCGGAAGATTGTCTTTACTGAAAACAACAGTTCAGTAATTAATTTCGAAAATTTTGCGAATATAGAAGCCAAGGTTTGTCGACAAGGTGGGAGTTAGTCACCTTGAAGGTGTAACAATCTATAGATGTTAAACATGATATTTCAATGTTGAATTGCAATTATATTTAAGTTTGTTTAAATACAAATAATTTATCGGTTATAGCTTCAAAATTATAGAACAATTTTAACACAGTTTTTTTTTCAAAAGTAAGTTTATCGGAAAGAGCTCGTCAAACTGAATAGCTTTGTCGAAGGTTGTATTGTGTTAACATGTTTAGTTCTCGAGATATAAGCCGGCGAACTTTAGTATGGGGAGAGGGCACTAGCCCCGACAGCGGACGAGCATAACACGTAATGAGTGTATACAGGGAAGGCATCGGTGAACACGGCACCGAGGGACAGGACTTTCAAAGTAAAGCTGGCTATATAGGTCTATATTACCATTATACAAATACAACCATAATCTCGCCTATAGGGGCAAGAGGAATGGCTACGGAGAGAATGGAGTGCCACACAAAATTACCCTGTCCAAACAAATATAAAATGAAAGTGGCGTTCAAAAATGGTATCTCATTCCAGACTCGCTTGTAAAAGTACTGAGGTACTTGGTGCATGACAATAAAATGCCAGTCTTTACATGCCCGACCTAAATGGGGACGGCTTCTTATTCCTATGTGCAAACATGGAGAGTGGAGGCTGGAACCAGCGAATGTATAATGATGGCGTATTTTCTTCCTTCGCGAATACGAAAGCACATTGTGTGTGGATCACGAAGCTAGGAAGGAATCTGTGTAGTCATTATGCATGAACCATAATCGAGGACTTATTAGATTTTTGAAATTCTCTAATGCGAGGTAGTGTCCTGCTTGCAGGGAGCACTTCGTTGTTTGTAGAGTTTCAGAATCAAACAGCTTCGATAACATTACAAATTTATTTATCATTAAACTGACACTTTTTATATACATGCCGGAAACCAACTCTTATACCCTTTGTTCGTCACAGAGTTTGCGCATACTCTGAAGGGCAGTCCGGCGTTCTGTAGCTTAGTGCTACGGAGCAATAACTTTAGAATTGAAATTCTAATTTCTTTAAGTAATCGCTAACTACTACTCTTTTTATTTAATTTTCTAAAAGAATCTGAGTTACTTAATTAAATACAATATGGGATCCTATTCGATCATTTGGCCAATATTTTATTATTCTCTTATTCTTCTTGTTAAGAGAAAGGTTTCGTTACAAAGGGAAACCAGTTGCCAAGTTGGCCTGAGTTGGTAATTCATTCAGATGCTCCCCTAATGGCTTGTGAATAGGCATGTCTCAGAGGTTGATTCCCACCGAACACCGAACAAATGTCAATTGCAGCGACATACTATCTGTTTTTATAATACAGAGAATTAGGGTAAATCTTGAAGACGAGTTCATTGGTATCATCATGTTGGCTGGGTTGTCGAAACATACAACTGGCTGTACCATTCCGGTACAAAGATAACCTCCAATGCGGTTACAACAGCTGTGATGTATGAAGGCCAGCGTAAACAACAAACAATTGATGAAACAAAGATGTTATCAAATTCAAACAAAAATGTTGTCAAACAAAAGAAAACTGTCGACTGTCATTTATGCAACAAAAAGGGCATTATAAGTGGCAATTCTCCATGACTCTTCATAATTATTTATCTTATCAAAGGATACCTGCTCAGACCAAGAGGTTGGTATCGGACAAGAAAAAAAAGATTGGCGTAGAGTGGGGCAGTCAAGACAGGAGCAACACCTAATCGTAAGCGTAACGATTCTCGCTTATCTAACGCTCCTACATTCGGGGACGTCCGAGTCAATACATCTGATACAAACGATATTACGGTGAAAAATAATAACTTTCCCGATCCAGTTGCTAACTTGGTTAAAAATAAGAAGGAAAACGTGGAAAATGTCGTGGAGGTAGACACGGAAGAAGATTTTGAAAAAGGGGAATATATAACAGTGCAGACCCTGCGAAGCATCTTACAGCAGGAGATAACCAAAATATTAAAAGTAACTATAAGGGAAATGGTATCTGAACATGTAAGTCACAACAATGAAAAAAATACCAGTTTTCATGAGTCAATTACCTTTTTTAATAAAGATTGTGAGAATCTTAAGAAAAAACTGGAAGAAAAGAATGACCTGTGGTATCCTAGGCAACGAATATCAGCATTGTCAAACGACTTTGCAAACCGTAATGCAACATTTGCTGGCGACGAGGTCATGGAAAAAATTAGTTTCGGAACATTTGAACCCAGCCGTGAGGGTTGGGATTATTATTTACAAAGATTTCTCATCGAACTAGAACTTCATGGCTTTGACGGAGTGAAACCTGAAAATGAGATCAAAAGGAAACAAATCCTGCTTTCACGAGTCGGACCAACAGCATTCAAGGTACTCGTTCACTATTTCAGTGAATGTGGTATCCTAGGCAACGAATATCAGCATTGTCAAACGACTTTGCAAACCGTAATGCAACATGACGAAGCATCTAAACTTGAAAAGCAAAACGAATATCTAACTGCGACTGCAAGAGACATGTCCACCAGATCATGCCTGATTGAACAGCACATGAGAGATAGTAACATCGAAATCAACGGCGTGCCTGAATACAAATCGGAAAACTTGACGGTCACTTTAATGAATATTATAGAGAAGGTCGGCATCCACCAAGTGATGGTGACATAATGCAAGTGACTAGGGTAGCCAAAATTAACAGAGTGATCGCCCTCGTGCTTTAGTTGCAAAGCTTCGTAGTCCGCCAACGTGACACTATTCTGGCAGCGGCTGCTAACTTTAATAAGAAAAACCCAGAAGACAAGCTATGCTCTCAACATTTGGGTATAGGTGGGCCGCGTTCTCCGGTATTTGTAACGGAGTACCTTACTCCGATAAACAAACAACTTCACGCTGCAGTACGCAATAAGGCAAAGGAAAAATGTTATAAATTCGTGTGGATACTCAATGGTCGGGTACAAAATTGTCTAAACACTCAAATTATTATCTTAAAAATTATATTACTGATTAATTATGAAATCTGTAAATCCCTAAGTTTCTGCAATTATTTTTTCTATAAATAAGTATTTTCTTTAAATATGTAAGTATTCTCATTCGTATAGAATATATATTTTTATTTATTATTAATTCAAAATGTCTAAATCCATATTAATATTGAAACTATAACATAGAAGGTTTGTTTGTGAAATTGCTAGTAACCTATATTTATATGTGAGTGCTGTTCACGTCTGTAATTGGATTGTATATTAGAACGTTACCATATAAATAACCTCGAATAATCCTTAATGTATAATCTGTAGATGTGTCAAAATAAATAAATAAAATGTATTACTTCCGCGGCTCAGGGAAAAGATGCTCCAATTGAACATCCCCCGGAGGTTAGTTCATTACATTTCTAACTTTCTTATTGACATAACTATTGCAATTCGTGCTAACGGTAACCTCCTTCCTCCCTTAGAAAAGACAAAGGAGCAGCCCGACACCGAACTCGTTAATTTGTCGTAGTAAGTATGGAACCCTATACTACTATATGGGAACCCTCCACGATTATTTCTTTCCGTTCGAAAACCTCGTCCTCGTAGCAAGGCCATGGAAAAAAAGACGTAAAAAATTTTACTTGAGGACAATTCTTGGCTAACAGACGCATGAACTATTTCGGCGGCTATCTGTAGCCTGTGGTGACACCATTGAGTCAATGGAACATCTGCTAGGGATAGGGTAGCCTACCCGATACCAGAAGACTCCTTCCTGTAAGCTGTATAGCATCCTTGATGCAAAGCATCTTTAAAGAACAGGAAGGAGACTAAGGAAAGGGGTGAGCACAAAAGATCCCCGAGGGTTGCTGCGAAGTGCTGCTGGGTTTATTCCTGGCACAAGATAAGATTTCGGCGGCAGCAGGCCTGGCTTGTTGGATTATATGATCTAGCCGTGGGTGGAGTGGCTATATACATTGCAATGAATCAACGAGAAGAAATTCACCGAGACACGCTCGATCTTCACTAACTTTGCGGACTGGGAGGACCAAATGCAGCAGGATGATATAAGACATTTAAAAAGAACCTATCCATCAAACACAAACCATTTAACCTCTCATCAGCAATGGAGGAGTTTACAGAATGCGTAGTTCAAAAACTTGAAGAGAAATATAAAGATGATCAACCAACTACACACAGCACATAACTACCTATTAAGATTGAGGTAAGGGAAAAAATTCCGCCCATCTGACAAAAAAGCTATCTGACCATACTTACGACAAGAAGTCGTGCTAAAAAAGTCAAAGTACGAGTATAGAACAAACTATGGAAATCCTCAGAAAATACCTTAAGGATTTTTTATTTATTTACTACTATACCCACGTTTGACCTCAATCTCACCTGGTGGTAAGTGACGATGAGGTAGAAGATGGACAACTATACGATGATGTGGATGGAGTAAGCTCTTCTACAAACACTGGCGAAACACATCAACTCCGAAGCAAAGTAATAAACTACATGGGAGGTCCCCAAAAAACATGAACGTTATAAAACTTATTAAAACTACTGGCTCTTCTAAAATAAACACTGCCGAAACACATCAAAGCCGCTGAAAAGTATTAAACCAAATGCGACGTCCCCAAAAAAATATGAGCGTAATAAAAATTTATTAAAACAGACATTATTAGCTGCAGCAGCCGAGTCCCAGAGACAGGCAATAAAGATGAATTAACGCTGAAAGCTGGGGCGGGGCGGAATATGCAAATAATTCAGCACTATTGAAAACATTAAGGACTTTAATACTGTAAACTTTCAACAAGATAACACAAGAAAAATTAACTGACAAAGATTAACCTAACCTAGTATGGCAGAAGTTTTGGAGATTACGAAGACCATAAGTTTTTCTGATAAAATGTAAGATTTTTTGAGTCTACTGTCGCGTTTGGCAATGGAAATACAATTTGTTAACATTTACTATGACGTCGAACATGGAACACGCAGGGCTCAAAAGGGCCGAATTTTTAAAATCAACGCTGAAACCAAGAAGATAATGAGGGAATTAAAAAAATCATGAGCAAAACCCTTCTTTGGTATCGGAGGTCAAGATCCAGTTCGGGTCGCTGCGCCAGCGGAGTAAGTAAGTATGAGCAAAACCCATTCATTTCAGACTTTTTGTGTTTAAGAACATTTTATTCGGTATTGAATTCATCGGAATTCATATCTCGCAGAATAGACAAATTTCTTCAGTAATACAAGATCAAGATGTCACAATCGACTCAATATAACGTGGTTGAATAATATTGGCACAGCCACAGCACTGGTCCTTAAGGCGCCGACTGACATTACGTAACGCGTCGCGTATTGATCGCCCGCCCGCTGCTCGGCCCGCCCCCGCATTACTCCCGCTCGACCAATCACGCGCCGGGATTTAATTTTAATTTGATAGCCGTTTCGAACCACCACGCTCCTGATTTGTCAGCTCGTTAAATGTCAAGACGTTATGTTATATAGGATTTTTTCAATGGCGCTAGGTCTGCGAAAAACCGTTCTTTTCTGGCTTTTGAATTTTGCATGCGAAACTTCATTGAGAGGCCTAGGAGTCCTAGGACTGGAAATAGAAACTTGTGTCCGGTGGCCCGATGGATACACGGTAAAAACAGTTCTCTCAGATCAACGCAGGTTGCTATGATTCAACGCAAATCCTGTCTTCCATATAAGGGACACAATATTTACTTCAATATTAAATAATATGGTGTTAGAGATATTGTATTATCCAAATCTAGAATATTCTTAAACAAATAAAAGCGTTATACTTGCTGTAATATCAAAAACATAACTTGTACCGATAAAATTCGTTGAATTTGTTCAATGATTATGACTAATCGATCAACAAAACATATTTTAGTTCCCCCAATACCTTCTGTGTGTGTATCGCTTTCCATCCAAAGTTACAATGGTCGAGACATTGTGTTCGTTATCAGGCTATTAAAATATTCAATGCTCTTCATGTGTAACTCAAAGTTGTTCCTGAATATAATGTTTTTAAAAACATGCTCAAGAACTTCATATTGGAAAAGTAACGTGTTTTTATTCAATAAGCGACTACCTCACGAATTAGTTTCAAGTAAGTACACGGTGTTCGACTTCTCATAATTATGGTGTAAGGCCTTGCAAGGACTCAAAAATATTTTATGGGATAAAGAAGTATATTCAGCATAAGAAAATTTACGAACTTTGCCCTGCTCACATCAAATTCCAAAATTACCAGTATCACACTTATCTAACGCCACTGTACCAACGTTTTGAGAGCACCTATCCGCTGACCTGAGATGTAGAAACTAAATACGAATACGTCGCCGACTGAAAAACCTTTAATTGGATAAAGAATGAACTACGAATCCTAACAGACTCGATTTCTTTCATCCAAGATCACTGTCCAAGGACTAGCCTCTATCAAAGGAAATACTAATACATGTGTATCCAAATGTATGTTAATAGAACAAAGAACCTGAGGAACATAAAAAGCTGCCAGTCAAAACCAAAAACTTTATACTTAGGCAAAAAATATGTTCCACTTCGTGAAACGCCAAGTAAAATGATATTAAGCACCATATTCTGATTAATATTCTGTCCGCCATTGGGCGTATACTAAAATAATTTACATTTTCATCACAAACATTACACTTTATCAAAACGTCGATATTAGTAACCCAGAATTGACGATTCCTTTTCTTAGTCCTTTCTGTTTTTCGCTTGGTTTTCAGTAAGTTGTGTTTCTTTTCAAGATTTGGAGGATTTGCAACCTTTACAAGCAGATTCTTCAAAACTACTAGCATAAATCAGAATCGACATTTGTGTTTTAAAATAACGATGGTGATGATTGATCTTCTAAATCACTCTATACTATCGATAGACTATCTTACAACCTAGTCTAGTTTCTCGCAACCCTAATAGAAACTGAGAATGGGAGCCGAGAGTAAATGTTAGCATTGCTGATTACTAATCAAAATGGACGTAGACTTCGGACTCTTGTCGTTTTAAGCTATTCTGGGAAACGACATTGGATTCGTTATTAGTGAATGAATTTAATTGAAGATATAGACCCTTTTCAGTTCAGAGAATTCAATATTTTTTGTTTATTTTTAAAAGGAATCGTCGTAGCGAAATGTTTGGAAGAGCTATGGGGAAGGTTTTTAAAAGCGGCAGCAGAAACAGTATTCGTCACGCTCGGACCATTTACGGAATTGCAATTTCAGATATTGATCAATTAGAATAGCCACTTTATTTGGAGATTTGCCAATTTGTTTGCGGAAGAGCACATCTTTAGCACAAGTTTATTTAAAAAGTGCCCAGCCCGATGTCGATACATTTGACTTGTAAGATCGAATCTTGAGACGAAGGGGAATAAAGTCAAGGGTGAATGTTCCCTTGGCCGATTGCCCTTGACCTCGCGACTCCGGGATTGGGATGAGATGGATCACGGGACTATATCCCTGTGGAGGCGTAATGCGCCCTTGGATTAAGGTGAAAATAGGGATAGTGATAATGGTAGAAAAATAGTGGTGTGAAAATGTTTTAAATTTATGCAGCTCCGAGGCTGCGAACTGCTGCATATCCCACTAACATACAATAATCGAGCACACTTCCAAACGGATACGAACTTGAACTTATAATAACTTCTAACCTATAACCGCTACATAGCTCATCACAAAACAATGTTCTCTGGAGACACTCAATGACTATAGACACTTCAATAAGCGATCTATTGCACTCAGTCCCCTCACCTACATTATAAAAGTATAATCGCAGTCTCTCACTAGAATCTATAACTGAAAATAAGCAGTTAATAGGTCTATATTCTTTCTATACCTGTAAATATTAAGTATGAAGGCAGGTAGCTCCTTGTGTCATTCATGCTAACACTGAAGAACTAGAATATTCAGATGCAAATATGAGTACAAGACTCAAATGTTCTCCCTTATTTTGTTGCGAAACGAGCAAATCATATGTGTTACAGCTATTTCAAAACGCCATTCAATTATTTTGTTGGCAAAGCATTAAACCATACTCGGCCTACTTAAACTCACAACCTATCAACCCTTTTCTCATTTAAGCTGCGAAAATATTAACAGGATCGTCATCAAACCACGAAATACACATTATTCAAACAGCGGCACAGAACCAAAATAACCACTGTTAACTTTTTTGGTTTGACTGTTAATTTATAATGAAATAAACACGAAAAAATTCCTCCAAGCGAAAGACAGCTCACGAGTGATAAAAATAAACAAGGGTCGGATGAACAGGAAGAACATTACGGACGATCCCGGTCTCTCCGGAAAAATGGTCGACAACACACCCTTCCCTTTAGATAAAAACCAACTATGATAGACTGAACAGTTAAATTTACTCATGAAAGAAGAGACCACAATTCAATGGCGTTGGTACAGAAGTGGTACAGAACTTAAAACTTTTGAAAAATTTTGAGTTATTAGTGGGACTACAGAGTAACAGTATCATCCTATCATACTGCGGAATCTTGACGAAAACATCATCCAATCGTCCAGCGACATATTTTCTTTTCTAAAATCATAAATTTATATTTACTGGCTGTTAATATTATTTATTATCGCCCTTTATCACTGTTCCGATTCTCAACATGATTTAAAGGGGGTCTTAACATTGAGCAGCGTAGTGACTACTTAATTCGGGAAATCATAACCTCCTGTCTGATCAGGCTTGTTAGACATGTTTGACGACGGTCCTTAGGCGAAGAGTTGGCATGTCGGAGACAATTCGCGAAGCCGACCTAACGACGTTTATTACTGTCGTGGGTCGCTCCCGGCTCAACGCTGGAAATCGGATAAATTGCTTCTTGTTTCTATAAATCTTCGTCTATTGGCACAGAAATTCAGTTATCGTCGTTCGAATATCCAAATACGTGTGTACGTTACTTCTGGCAGAAAATGTCTGAAATATCCGAGAATGTAGTTGTAAAAATACGAAATTCACGACCCAACTTTGATATCGAGGCAGGTAATATTTTGTCATCAACTTTCATTTTGGATCCGACGGGCGTATCTGTAGGTCTTGCAAATGTCTTGACAGAGAAAAAAAAACATCTTGCTATAATTGAAATATTGCTAAGTTTTATTAGATCACCACACCTGTGAGATAGATAGGTACAAACACTTTATAACCTTCAAGGCTAGATAAGGCATCTATTTTAATCTACTTATACACAGCTTATACCTTATTGAACATCGTGCGTCAGACAAGCCATTTATATTCCTTTAAAATGGGGTTGATAGATTTTAAGGGGATTACATACCTATATATTAAAAATAAACTCAAACTATACAATTACATGGTTTTGGTCGAAAAAAAGGCGCCGAAATGGTCTACTACTCGTCCGCAGTCGAAAATTTCCTTCCTGGGGAACAAAAAGAAATCACACGGGGCCAAGTCAGGACTGTAGGGGGGATGTGATGGTGAATGCACGCCCGAATAGATTTAAAAGTCCATGGTTCTGGCAGCCGTGTGAGCGGCAGCAACAGCGCATCAAAAGCCAGTCGCCGGCCAGTGATATTTGGCCAAGGAGTTTGTAATAAAATTTGCCTCCAAGGGATAATTAAAATAAAACAATTAGTGTTGATAACAAGTCATCAATTAACAATTTTTGGACCGCCGTTGGTACAAACAAGATTATAAGAGATATCCCGATTATACACAACAGGACTTCTTCAGACGTGTTTCCCCGAGGGGAAAGGGCGACATTAATTCACCGAAAACCAAATTAAGGAAGACGTCGGAAATTAACGTACACCGCTAATTACATTTCCTTCCTGAGACATGTTCAATGTAAAATGAGCTTTGAAATGCCGTAGATAGTTCGTCTAACATTGGCATGGGATAGGGATAATTATGACCTACCTATATTGTCGCCAGTTTGAACGATGACGATAGATGCAGAATTTCGCAATATCAGCAAAGTTCTGTAATTGTCAAAGAAACGGTTGCTTCTATTCCATTTTCTCTCATTTCATTTCTTTAAATAACAATGCTTTTTATTATCTTCTGTTGTTAAAATGTTATAACATTATTATAATTTCACGGATATATACTGTATCACTGCTGCTTCTATTAAAAACACTGGTTGTTCTAATAGAAATAGATTCTAAAATCTTCAACGAGCCCCGAAGCGGACATAATGAGGTCAACTCTTGCACTAGCATAATTCAATCTGCTGTGTAACATTCTTTCTAGCGCAAACCTTTCAAGATAATTGGAAGCGTCGGAGAAATAGAAAATCCATTAACAGTGGAAGATACTAAACAGTAATAGACTGTTTCTATTCTGTAATACAAAGTGGTGCAAAGAAAGAACAACGAGACTGTTTTGTTTTACAAAGCGGTTGTGTGATGGATCACTGCGGCGACTGTACGAGTACGAATGAAGTTTAATAGATATTTTACCTCACTTTTCTGGTGCTCTATATTACTTCAGGAAAATTCGTTAACAGTGGAAGTTAAAATAATTGAAAAGAAACTACCAGTTCCTTCCAAAACAAAGTAGTGCAAAGAAAGGACAACGAGAGCTGTTTTACAAAGCGGTATGATAATTGCGGCGAGTGTTCGAATGATGTCCAATGGATATTTCATCTCGCGTTTTTGGTGATCTAAATTACATAAGGAAATTCCGTTAACAGCGTAGCTACGGAATTAAAAAGAAACAGTACCAGTTCCTTTAAAACAAAGTAGTCCAAAGAAAAGACAACGAGAGCTGTTTTCACAAAGCGGTATGATAAGCACATAAGCGGAAAATTCGTCTTTCATACAAAATGTATGGACAAAAAAAAAGTCAAAAAATATGTGGTTATTTCAACTTTAAAAAATAACTAGTAAACATTGATTAAAAATAATATATTTTGTGTACAATGACCTGAATTTGTGACAACAAAACAAAATGCTTCTAGAAACCCGTTTCTGAGAAAAGTTGATAAAACTGAAAATCGAATTTTATTTAAAATGTATGGAGACTAAAATAAAAGTCTACCCAATTCGAACCAAAAAATATATGTTCTAGAACTCGCAAAAATATGTAAGTTATCCCCTGGATGAACTTAATTTGTTTTCAAAAAGGAGCACAATGATGTAACACTGTATTCTAAATTTTATTTTTGTCGTTGTATATGCTCAGCGTATTAGAGGCTGCACTACATCCTCTCGGTAACAGTGCTAATGCCGGGAAAGGGCCGAATGGCGGTCGGATCTGGGTCATCGCTTATGTAATGTAATGTAGGTCACCAGAGAAGCGAGATGAAATATCCATTGAACATCATTCGCCGCGGCGATCATACCGCTTTATAAAACAGCTCCTGTTGTCCTTTCTTTGCACCACCTACATTGTTATAGAGGAACTGTATCTATTTCATTCCGTTTGCACTACTTTGTTTTAGGGAAACTGTTTTTATTTCATTACGTAGCTACCCTGTTAACGGAATTTCCTTATGTAATGTAGATCACCAGAAACGCAAGATGAAATGTCCATTGAACATCATTCGAACACTCGCCGCAATTATCATACCGCTTTGTAAAGCAGCTCTTATTGTCTTTTCTTTGGACTACTTTGTTTTGGAAGGAACTGGTACTGTTTCTTTTTTATTCCGTAGCTACACAAAATATATTTACTAGTTATTTTTTAAAGTTGAAATAACCACATTTTTTTTTGACTTTTTTTTTCTCCATACATTTTGTATGTAAGACGAATTTTCCACTTATGTGCTTATCATACCGCTTTGTGAAACAGCTCTCGTTGTCTTTTCTTTGGACTACTTTGTTTTAAAGGAACTGGTACTGTTTCTTTTTAATTCCGTAGCTACGCTGTTAACGGAATTTCCTTATGTAATTTAGATCACCAAAAACGCGAGATGAAATATCCATTGGACATCATTCGAACACTCGCCGCAATTATCATACCGCTTTGTAAAACAGCTCTCGTTGTCCTTTCTTTGCACTACTTTGTTTTGGAAGGAACTGGTAGTTTCTTTTCAATTATTTTAACTTCCACTGTTAACGAATTTTCCTGAAGTAATATAGAGCACCAGAAAAGTGAGGTAAAATATCTATTAAACTTCATTCGTACTCGTACAGTCGCCGCAGTGATCCATCACACAACCGCTTTGTAAAACAAAACAGTCTCGTTGTTCTTTCTTTGCACTACTTTTACATATGAATATGCATACCTTATGGACACAAATCTGAACCTGACCTACGACTACAAAATGTTTCCCGAACGACACGGGCCCTTAACTATCAAGGCATGACAATCATATTCACCGACCTGGCCTCCTTCTTGGATGATATTGGCTTGCGTAAGGACTTGGTACCAACACCTCAAGACAACAACACGATACAAAAGGAATATCCAAACGAAGATGCGAACTTTTTTCGTGTATAACTATATTCATGTGCTACATCAGAATATATCTAGACTCATAACAAAGTCTGATTTATTAACGGTTATTCTGGATGAATTATGTTCTAGTCAAATAAATGTCGACGTTATCTGTTACAGAGCATAACATGAAGGATGCGAAAATATAGTAAATAGTCCGAACTATCATTTAGCGACTTCGTACTCTAGAGACTGTAAGAAAAAAGGAGGTGCCTGCATTTTGATTAAAACTGGTCATCTTGCATACAACGAACTTCCGGCTATTGCAAGTTTATCGGTCAAAGGCATCTTTGAGTGCTGTGCTATTGACTTGCAAGACCACCCCATAACCTTCTGTATCCTGTATATAGTATGTATATACAGGATACAGAAGTCTAAACGTCAGCAAACATAATAAATATATTCTATGACAAACTAGAGTGCGTACTGCGTATATTAACAAATAAATCCACTAGACGGATTATTATGTGCGGAGATTTTAATATAAATAGACTAAAACGAAATAAAATATCCTTAGAATTTGAAAACTTTCTGCATAATTATAATCTTACACTACAAATCAATGAGCCAACTCGTCCGTCTAGTCAAACATGTCTTGATAATTTAGCTCTAAATAAAAGCAGGGGCTCTACAGCTAATGTCCTGGATTTCGGTTTATTTGACCATACAGCGCAGCTATTGAAGTACCCTATAAAAAAGACTTGTAAAATTAAATCTTGGCGCAAATTAAAACGAGATTATTGTAAACAAAATTTAAATTAGCTTTAGAGAGTCTCTCTTTCTCAGACATTTACAACACAGACGATACTAATACAGCATATTCAAGTTTTACTGGAGAATTTCAATTATTATACGACCCTTGCTTTCCTTTCAAAACTGTAATCATAAAAGCTAATAAAAAACCAAATTGGATTACAACAGGTATAAAGCGTTGTAGTAAGAGAAAGAGAGTATTGCTTTGGATTTACAGGAAAAAATCAACTAAAACGAATCATTAAACTGACTCAGAAATCGAAAAATAACTACTATATCAAAACCGCGCCAAATAAATCAAAAGCTACTTGGAATACTTAGAATTAAATAAATCAAAACAGAATTGTCCAAAGGACAAAACAGCCAGACAGATAGTTATATATAAAATAAAGAAAGATGAGACGATTATTACTAATCCCCAAGACATATCAGATTCATTTAATAACTACTTCGCTGACCAAACAATCTCTACAAAAAATGAAGATGACACTAAACTCACTAATTATAACTGTTTCGGTCATTGCTGTGTGTGAAATAAACGTATTACTTACTTACTTACTTACTTACTATAAGTATAAATTATAATAACTCCGGACAGTCAATGTTTATGAACCCGGTAGTACCACACGACGTTCTAAAGATAATATATTCGTTAAAATATAAAAAAAGCATAGGGTACAATGGCATTTCCACAAATATAATCAAAAATGTTGCAATCACGATTGCGCCACACCTCAGCCACATTATTAACCTATCTATTGACAACGGCATTTTTCCTGATAAATTAAAAACTACTGTTATTAAGCCTCTCTTTAAAAAAGGCGATAGGAAAGACATTTTAAAATTATCGACCCATAGCATTAATACCAAAATTCTCCAAAATCTGGGAAAAAGCTATCTATCAATCGCTATACACATATTTAGACAAGTATAACATTTTAACAGAGGAACAGAAAGGATTTAGGAAAAACAGAACCATTAATATGGCCATTTATGACTTTTTGCGAATGGTCATAGATAACATGGATAAAAGGATACCGATATGCGCCATCTATTTAGATATGACTAAAGCATTTGATTTCGTAAATCACCAAATTTTACTTAGAAAGATAGAAATATACGGTATAAGGGGAAACATGTTAAAGTTAATAGAGTCGTACTTCAGCTATTGACAGCAATACACGGAAATAAACCGTATATGTACTATAAAAAAGATTACAAAAACTTATAAGTCTCAGAAGAGAACAGTACGACTTGGTGTGCCACAGGGTAGTGTTTTGGGCCCTTTGCTGTTCCTGTTGTATATGAATGACCTTCCAAAAAATGTGCCGTATCCAATGACTTTGTTTTTTGACGACAGCACTGTAATAATAAAATGTGACAACAATGACTCTATCAAATACGAAACAAATATTAATGATTCCATAAATAAAATAATTACATGGCTTGACAAAAATAATTTATTAGTAAATTTAAGTAAAACTAAAATGATGCAATTCTATCAACGATTACCGCAAATAGAAAATTTGAATATCAATTATAAGAATGCAATTATAGAAGAAACATTTGAAACTAAGTTCCTAGGGCTAACAATAGATAATAAACTGAACTGGAAATCTCACTCAGATTTGCTATGCAAAAAACCCCACAGTTCAGCCTACGCTCTGTATGAACTGACAAAAATTGTTAACCGTGACACAGTGCTGACAGCCTATCATGGATATGTTGCCTCAATTCTGAGATATGGAATCATATTCTGGGGTAACTCCACAAATAGAGAAGAAGTGTCTAAAGCTCAAAAAAGTTGCATCCGTGCCATTTGTGGACTACGGAGAACGGATAGTTGCGTACCTTGGTTTAAGACATTGAAAGTGCTGACGTTTCCTTCGCTGTATATATACGTAATAGCAGTTTTTGTATTTACCAATCCACATCTATTTGTAAAAAGGTCTGACGTTCACGATAGAAATTTGCGCAACACAGATCGGCTGTGTGTCGTGAAGTCCAGAACAGCGCTCAAACACAAAAGTGTAGTTTGCATGGCTCCAAAAATTTTCAATATATTGCCGAAATGCATGGTAGAATTAAGCCTGCCCGAATTTAAAAATAAACTTTATAAATTTCTCTTAGACAAATGTTATTACAGATTGAGTGACTTCCTCGGTGATAAGCTGTGACATAATCATAATTTAATTAAAATTGACATTCTATATTCGTGATTGTTTGATTTATTAATTGAACAAATGTGTACGCTTTCGGGCAGAATATGGTGATACTGAAGCACAATGTAACATCTGCATTACCCATATTTACAAATAAATGATATTTCTATTTCTATAGAACTGGGGCAAATACAACATGATCACTATGTACGCATGCCTTGCTGTTGGACAGACGATGAATATGTTGAAAACCAAGTTCATACGAAGAGTATAAAAAGAACAGAATAACAACAAATTGGAACCAAGTGATTTATGAAGGACCGTTACTTACAGCTTAGTACCGTGCAATTATTTAAATACCCGTTTCATATTTACTGACATTCCTATTATATGCTTATATTTGGATTATAGACCCCACTATGATACGTGGGTTCAACTATATCTCCTGCCCTCTCCAGTATGATACCTGGCAGATGGCCAACACCACGAACAACTGGGGTAAGCATAATGCAGCTCTGACGTAATGTGGACAAACGCGCAGGGCAGTACGCTTTCAAAATAATGGCAACAAAAAAAACAACTTACTGAGTTCAAGTCAGAGGAAGAATATAGATGCCTAAATAACACACCAGACACAACAGTCTCAAGAAGGGCAGGACGTCGCCCCAGAGAGACGCAGTGGAGAGCAACGCTGCATTGGGCACCAGAACAAGTTATAAAACAATGCCAATATACCCTACCGACAATATTTTATGTCGACGTAAAAAAACCAGAAAGTGTTTCTACCAGTGATGGAACTCTTTATTTCTTATCAATTATCAAAAGGAGTATCCAACCACAAAACGTACCTCCTGTTTGGTTCTTCAAGCTAGATTGTGATCATAATCTTTGGTGTTTTAAATTCTCAGAAATAAAACAAGATTATAGACAGCTTGAACATTATCTTTATTTATTTAAGAATGTAAGTCGAAACCCGAAACTCTGATCATCCAAACAATAAAGAAAAACATTGCCACCAGCTCAATAATTCATTAATAGTTGGCAAAATTGTATTGAAAATTACATGATGAATAATAATGGAAAACTGGTAAAGAGATGTGCGTTTAGACACCTTGTGCGATACCTCATTCGTTCTGAATGTACAAGACCGTAGCGGTGAAGAATATCTCTGCTTATTCAAAATATAAGGCAAAAATACTCTGATATTTTTTGAAATCGCTGGTTACAATACAAGAGTACCATCCGACTTTCGAAGATCACAAATATATCATCATGATCGTCGAGGGCCACTAACCGAGTAGGAAATAGCTTGATGCGCACTTACGACGTCACTGCCGACGTCAAGTGGCATTTTAAGCAGACCTCAGCAACCGCAACATATCTAAAGCCACAAAAACCCGGCTCGTCAAAGCACTAGTGTTCCCCATATTCCTTTATACAGGGTGGATTTTTGAGACGGGACAGTAAGGGCAGGTATCTTAACCGTTATAGTTACAGGAAAACGTTCCTAGGAGACCATCCATAACTTTTTGAGATATTCTGAACTGCATTCAAAGATTTTCGAAACAATGTACAGTCAGCGAAAAAAATGCTAAAACAACAAAAAAAAATGTTTATGCCAATCAATCCTAATTCGTGTAGGGATCAAAAGACTCTATCGGGCCAACAGAGGTTTGAGTACTAGAAATGATAGAAATCTCCAAAAACTTTTCCAATACATTTCGGTAAGAGAGTCGAACTTCTATGGGCAAACTTTTTGTTCTGGGTAGACTATCTGCTATAAAAAAGACTGGCTAAAAAAGTAAGTAAAAAAATAATTTTAACTTTCAAATTTCGAATTCGGTTTGAATATCTTCAGGTCATTCTTTTGTTTGCGACGAGAAAATTCTGGATTGTTACAATTTATGAACATCTCGTTAAAAAATGTCTTCAAATAGCGAACGTTTGGACTTAATTGAAGCGTATTTTGTCAATAATAGAAACACGGAAGCTGCATTGGTGTGGTACGCAAATAAGTATCCATTGCGAGAAGTAACAACAAGAAAGGTAATTACAAACCTTTTGAAGAATCTCGAAGAAAGTGGTTCGTTTAAAAAGAAGTTAGTGCGGCAGCCTCGTGTACTGGACATAGATACGGAGATTGCTATTTTAACTTATGTGGAAGCATATCCAGAGATATCGTCTAGAGATGTCGCTCTTGAAGTGGGTGTTTCCCACTCACTTGTATTAAAAACATGGAAAAAAAACGGCTATAAATGCTATCGACAGGGGCGCATAGTTCAAGCATTACATCTGGGCGACAATGTTCGCAGAATTACCTTTTGCAGATGGCTAAGAGGAAAAATAAGTAGAGATCATGCATTTCTAAATTACATTCTATGGTCTGACGAAACCAATTTTTCCAATAACGGTATGTACAACCGACGCAATCACCACTATTGGTCTAGAGAAAATCCTCTCAGAGTAAGAGAAAGCCATAATCAGGTTCGTTTTTCTTTTAACTGCTGGTGTGGTGTAATGTCGAACAGAGTCGTAATGGTGGAATTTTATGTACTCTTAATTCTGCCGTGTATAACGACGTCTTTTTAGAGAATCTCAAAAACCAGTTGGATGAATGGCCCCTGTCGGAATTGCGAAAAGTTTATTTTCAGCAAGATGGAGCTCCGCCACACAACAGCCGCCTTACGCGTTCCAATTTGAATAGTCAATTCGGGGCACAATAGATAGGTACACATGGTCCAACTAAGTGGCCACCTCGCAGCCCCGATTTAACGCCTCTCGTTTTTTTTTGTGGGGCTACCTAAAAAATGAAGTCTACAAAAAGAAATACGGCAGTGTTCAGGAGCTGAAAGATGCATTAGCGAGGATTTTAAATAATATCCATCCAAGAAAGTTATCGGCTGCAACTTGCTCAGTACAAAAACGAGTAAACTTATGTATCCGTGAAAACGGCGGTCATTTTGAGCAATTTATTTCATAGATCACCAGAATATTACCTATTTACGTTTGTGTTTAAAAATTCATGTTTTAAATGATTAAATTTTATTTTGTATTCATTTGTTTTAGTTCTAATGCTGTAGAAGATTATCGATCCGACTATGATTTTCTACTTAGTTAGGTACTTTTGAAAAAGGATCGATTGGTAACAAAGAATAATTTCGAGTTCACTAAGTAATCGTTTTTCCTTACAAAATGTATTGGAAAAGTTTTTGGAGATTTCTATCATTTCTAGTACTCAAACCTCTGTTGGCCCGATAGAGTCTTTTGATCCCTACACGAATTAGGATTGATTGGCATAAACATTTTTTTTTGTTGTTTTAGCATTTTTTTCGCTGACTGTACATTGTTTCGAAAATCTTTGAATGCAGTTCAGAATATCTCAAAAAGTTATGGATGGTCTCCTAGGAACGTTTTCCTGTAACTATAACGGTTAAGATACCTGCCCTTACTGTCCCGTCTCAAAAATCCACCCTGTATACGCGACGGAAACGTGGACCCTGCGGAAAGCGAGAAAAAAAACAGAAACGTTGCCCTACAAATGTGGTGCTGGAGAAGAATGCTTGGGGTATCGTGGACTGAGTTCCGTATATACTTCAGGAACACGGCATCAAGCAGCTTCTGTCCTCTGCCGTACAAGCCCGCATCCTTACCTTCTTTGGACACGTGTCACGGCGGCGTGACGACTCCTCGATCGAGCGAGGAAACGAAAAAAAGACTAGAGAAATACCACGAAGTATTCTGGCAGTGATGATTATTTAACGAAATGCATTTGTAGAAATATTTTACCAAATGAAATTCTGGACAAAATACTGCGAAATTGAAACGGGAAAGATCTTTTATCTTGCCGAAGTGTGTCAACGATGGAAACTCGTTATAGACGCCTTCGGCGACATTTGGTAGAAATTGTTCTCAAAACAGTACCGCTTAATATGCAATGATGCGTATAAAAAGCCGGTCTATAATGGTGCGAGTAGTACGAGTCACTGGCGTTATGGGCCGAGGTATCCACCGCAGTTATCCGAGTACATCACATCCAAGTGAGCGAGACTTCTTACAATAAATGGCTATGACAAAATACTGTACGTCGATTTGACTACACCGCGGCCACCATGCACAGCATGCGAGTGCAGTACAACGACGCGTGGCGCGCCATGTACCGGCTGCCCAGGTGGTGCAGCGCCAGCGATATGTTCATGGAGGGCCGCGCGCCCGCCTGGCAGGCGCTGCTCCGGCAGCGAACGGCGGGGCTCCGCGAGCGGATCATTCGCTCGGTCAACCTCATCATCACGGCGACCAGAGAATGGGTTCCTAGCCCACTACATCGGAAATGGGCCAGTTATCATGTGCCAATTACCCGACGTCAATAATTATAATGCGGTGCTGGAGAAGAATGTTTAGGGTATCGTGGACTGAGTTCCGTATATACTTCAGGAACACGGCATCAAGCAGCTTCTGTCCTCTGCCGTACAAGCCCGCATCCTTACCTTCTTTGGACACGTGTCACGGCGGCGTGACGACTCCTCGATCGAGCGAGGAAACGAAAAAAAGACTAGAGAAATACCACGAAGTATTCTGGCAGTGATGATTATTTAACGAAATGCATTTGTAGAAATATTTTACCAAATGAAATTCTGGACAAAATACTGCGAAATTGAAACGGGAAAGATCTTTTATCTTGCCGAAGTGTGTCAACGATGGAAACTCGTTATAGACGCCTTCGGCGACATTTGGTAGAAATTGTTCTCAAAACAGTACCGCTTAATATGCAATGATGCGTATAAAAAGCCGGTCTATAATGGTGCGAGTAGTACGAGTCACTGGCGTTATGGGCCGAGGTATCCACCGCAGTTATCCGAGTACATCACATCCAAGTGAGCGAGACTTCTTACAATAAATGGCTATGACAAAATACTGTACGTCGATTTGACTACACCGCGGCCACCATGCACAGCATGCGAGTGCAGTACAACGACGCGTGGCGCGCCATGTACCGGCTGCCCAGGTGGTGCAGCGCCAGCGATATGTTCATGGAGGGCCGCGCGCCCGCCTGGCAGGCGCTGCTCCGGCAGCGAACGGCGGGGCTCCGCGAGCGGATCATTCGCTCGGTCAACCTCATCATCACGGCGACCAGAGAATGGGTTCCTAGCCCACTACATCGGAAATGGGCCAGTTATCATGTGCCAATTACCCGACGTCAATAATTATAATGCGGTGCTGGAGAAGAATGTTTAGGGTATCGTGGACTGAGTTCCGTATATACTTCAGGAACACGGCATCAAGCAGCTTCTGTCCTCTGCCGTACAAGCCCGCATCCTTACCTTCTTTGGACACGTGTCACGGCGGCGTGACGACTCCTCGATCGAGCGAGGAAACGAAAAAAAGACTAGAGAAATACCACGAAGTATTCTGGCAGTGATGATTATTTAACGAAATGCATTTGTAGAAATATTTTACCAAATGAAATTCTGGACAAAATACTGCGAAATTGAAACGGGAAAGATCTTTTATCTTGCCGAAGTGTGTCAACGATGGAAACTCGTTATAGACGCCTTCGGCGACATTTGGTAGAAATTGTTCTCAAAACAGTACCGCTTAATATGCAATGATGCGTATAAAAAGCCGGTCTATAATGGTGCGAGTAGTACGAGTCACTGGCGTTATGGGCCGAGGTATCCACCGCAGTTATCCGAGTACATCACATCCAAGTGAGCGAGACTTCTTACAATAAATGGCTATGACAAAATATTGTACGTCGATTTGACTACACCGCGGCCACCATGCACAGCATGCGAGTGCAGTACAACGACGCGTGGCGCGCCATGTACCGGCTGCCCAGGTGGTGCAGCGCCAGCGATATGTTCATGGAGGGCCGCGCGCCCGCCTGGCAGGCGCTGCTCCGGCAGCGAACGGCGGGGCTCCGCGAGCGGATCATTCGCTCGGTCAACCTCATCATCACGGCGACCAGAGAATGGGTTCCTAGCCCACTACATCGGAAATGGGCCAGTTATCATGTGCCAATTACCCGACGTCAATAATTATAATGCGGTGCTGGAGAAGAATGTTTAGGGTATCGTGGACTGAGTTCCGTATATACTTCAGGAACACGGCATCAAGCAGCTTCTGTCCTCTGCCGTACAAGCCCGCATCCTTACCTTCTTTGGACACGTGTCACGGCGGCGTGACGACTCCTCGATCGAGCGAGGAAACGAAAAAAAGACTAGAGAAATACCACGAAGTATTCTGGCAGTGATGATTATTTAACGAAATGCATTTGTAGAAATATTTTACCAAATGAAATTCTGGACAAAATACTGCGAAATTGAAACGGGAAAGATCTTTTATCTTGCCGAAGTATGTCAACGATGGAAACTCGTTATAGACGCCTTCGGCGACATTTGGTAGAAATTGTTCTCAAAACAGTACCGCTTAATATGCAATGATGCGTATAAAAAGCCGGTCTATAATGGTGCGAGTAGTACGAGTCACTGGCGTTATGGGCCGAGGTATCCACCGCAGTTATCCGAGTACATCACATCCAAGTGAGCGAGACTTCTTACAATAAATGGCTATGACAAAATACTGTACGTCGATTTGACTACACCGCGGCCACCATGCACAGCATGCGAGTGCAGTACAACGACGCGTGGCGCGCCATGTACCGGCTGCCCAGGTGGTGCAGCGCCAGCGATATGTTCATGGAGGGCCGCGCGCCCGCCTGGCAGGCGCTGCTCCGGCAGCGAACGGCGGGGCTCCGCGAGCGGATCATTCGCTCGGTCAACCTCATCATCACGGCGACCAGAGAATGGGTTCCTAGCCCACTACATCGGAAATGGGCCAGTTATCATGTGCCAATTACCCGACGTCAATAATTATAATGCGGTGCTGGAGAAGAATGTTTAGGGTATCGTGGACTGAGTTCCGTATATACTTCAGGAACACGGCATCAAGCAGCTTCTGTCCTCTGCCGTACAAGCCCGCATCCTTACCTTCTTTGGACACGTGTCACGGCGGCGTGACGACTCCTCGATCGAGCGAGGAAACGAAAAAAAGACTAGAGAAATACCACGAAGTATTCTGGCAGTGATGATTATTTAACGAAATGCATTTGTAGAAATATTTTACCAAATGAAATTCTGGACAAAATACTGCGAAATTGAAACGGGAAAGATCTTTTATCTTGCCGAAGTGTGTCAACGATGGAAACTCGTTATAGACGCCTTCGGCGACATTTGGTAGAAATTGTTCTCAAAACAGTACCGCTTAATATGCAATGATGCGTATAAAAAGCCGGTCTATAATGGTGCGAGTAGTACGAGTCACTGGCGTTATGGGACGAGGTATCCACCGCAGTTATCCGAGTACATCACATCCAAGTGAGCGAGACTTCTTATAATAAATGGCTATGACAAAATACTGTACGTCGATTTGACTACACCGCGGCCACCATGCACAGCATGCGAGTGCAGTACAACGACGCGTGGCGCGCCATGTACCGGCTGCCCAGGTGGTGCAGCGCCAGCGAGATGTTCATGGAGGGCCGCGCCCGCCTTGCAGGCGCTGCTCCGGCAGCGAACGGCGGGGCTCCGCGAGCGGATCATTCGCTCGGTCAACCTCATCATCACGGCGACCAGAGAATGGGTTCCTAGCCCAATACATCGGAAATGGGACAGTTATCATGTGCCAATTACCCGACGTCAATAATTATAATGCGGTGCTGGAGAAGAATGTTTAGGGTATCGTGGACTGAGTTCCGTATATACTTCAGGAACACGGCATCAAGCAGCTTCTGTCCTCTGCCGTACAAGCCCGCATCCTTACCTTCTTTGGACACGTGTCACGGCGGCGTGACGACTCCTCGATCGAGCGAGGAAACGAAAAAAAGACTAGAGAAATACCACGAAGTATTCTGGCAGTGATGATTATTTAACGAAATGCATTTGTAGAAATATTTTACCAAATGAAATTCTGGACAAAATACTGCGAAATTGAAACGGGAAAGATCTTTTATCTTGCCGAAGTGTGTCAACGATGGAAACTCGTTATAGACGCCTTCGGCGACATTTGGTAGAAATTGTTCTCAAAACAGTACCGCTTAATATGCAATGATGCGTATAAAAAGCCGGTCTATAATGGTGCGAGTAGTACGAGTCACTGGCGTTATGGGACGAGGTATCCACCGCAGTTATCCGAGTACATCACATCCAAGTGAGCGAGACTTCTTATAATAAATGGCTATGACAAAATACTGTACGTCGATTTGACTACACCGCGGCCACCATGCACAGCATGCGAGTGCAGTACAACGACGCGTGGCGCGCCATGTACCGGCTGCCCAGGTGGTGCAGCGCCAGCGAGATGTTCATGGAGGGCCGCGCGCCCGCCTTGCAGGCGCTGCTCCGGCAGCGAACGGCGGGGCTCCGCGAGCGGATCATTCGCTGGGTCAACCTCATCATCACGGCGACCAGAGAATGGGTTCCTAGCCCAATACATCGGAAATGGGACAGTTATCATGTGCCAATTACCCGACGTCAATAATTATAATGCGGTGCTGGAGAAGAATGTTTAGGGTATCGTGGACTGAGTTCCGTATATACTTCAGGAACACGGCATCAAGCAGCTTCTGTCCTCTGCCGTACAAGCCCGCATCCTTACCTTCTTTGGACACGTGTCACGGCGGCGTGACGACTCCTCGATCGAGCGAGGAAACGAAAAAAAGACTAGAGAAATACCACGAAGTATTCTGGCAGTGATGATTATTTAACGAAATGCATTTGTAGAAATATTTTACCAAATGAAATTCTGGACAAAATACTGCGAAATTGAAACGGGAAAGATCTTTTATCTTGCCGAAGTGTGTCAACGATGGAAACTCGTTATAGACGCCTTCGGCGACATTTGGTAGAAATTGTTCTCAAAACAGTACCGCTTAATATGCAATGATGCGTATAAAAAGCCGGTCTATAATGGTGCGAGTAGTACGAGTCACTGGCGTTATGGGACGAGGTATCCACCGCAGTTATCCGAGTACATCACATCCAAGTGAGCGAGACTTCTTATAATAAATGGCTATGACAAAATACTGTACGTCGATTTGACTACACCGCGGCCACCATGCACAGCATGCGAGTGCAGTACAACGACGCGTGGCGCGCCATGTACCGGCTGCCCAGGTGGTGCAGCGCCAGCGAGATGTTCATGGAGGGCCGCGCGCCCGCCTTGCAGGCGCTGCTCCGGCAGCGAACGGCGGGGCTCCGCGAGCGGATCATTCGCTGGGTCAACCTCATCATCACGGCGACCAGAGAATGGGTTCCTAGCCCAATACATCGGAAATGGGACAGTTATCATGTGCGAATTACCTGACGTCAATAATTATAATGTAATAAATTAATTTAATGTATCATAATTTGTAATGTGTGTGTGTATTAGAAGACCATTTGTGCTTCTGGAAATAAATATTTTTATTTTCATTTTCATTATACCTCAAAATTGAAAATTTGAGAAACGCCCGACGTACATTGTTGAAATCCTCTTAGTTTTTCCTGGTCATCATCAGGTCCTCAAGATTCTAGATGAGGGAAGGTCCATGGTCATAAACATTTGAGCTCAAACTCGAACCACCTAACAGTTACTGTTCCAGAGATCCCATCATACTCCCAACATTCCCAGATAAGAACCACTGATCCATTTTTCTTCGGACATGGCTAAGATAAGAACATTCAGTAGGTTAGATCTGCGGCGCCTAAAAGCTAGGGGAAGCTCCGGGCTATGCCCTACGGAGCATGGCCTTCGGCCTCGCCATGGCTATCTTGAAATTCCTAGCTCCACTACATTTATTTTTTGGCCATAAAAGTTTTCAAGTAATTTAGAACCTTTGACAGATTTAGGAACCAATTTAGGCTACAAAGGAAAGTATATATGTATTCTCAGATTACACTGTAAGGACTAATTATTTAACAACTAGATTGTATGACTTGTAGAAATAGGGAAAAATGTGTTGTGAATTCAATATCGAACAAACTATAGGTCGTCAATTTACAGACATGGCTTTGAGACTTAATTGTACTGGAGTGTTGTAGACAACAGAAATGAAATGGGGGAAAATATAGTATAATAGAAACCACACATTGTATGGTTTTAAGAAAACAAACAACACAACCTGTATTGGCAAAATCATCTTCATCACAAAGTTACTTTGTTACTCTTAAAAATATTTATTTTGTTACTCTTGAATTGGTCTTTGACTTACTAATTATAATTAAAACAACCCAAATCTATCAACGCAGAACAAGAAGGGGGATATGGTTTACTTAGCCGAAAATTGTACCGTACTTTCTGAGAAAACATGACCGTTCCACCTTTTCTGTATCTTGCTAGATTATTGCTAGTACATATACAAGATGCAGTGTAGTTACATGCTTTCTTACAAAGTGTACAATTCGACCATTTTCTAGACTGACCATTGCTATGGAATAGACTTGTAAAAGAATTTTACTAAAATTTAAGCAATAGTGGCTCAACACCATGGAATATGAATTAAGTGGTGGATTTTTATGAATGCATTAACTGCGAAGTCAAAAAAATACAAACAGGAGACAGTTTGAAAGTGTCCATCACAATGATTTCAAAATATTACTTTAATTTTGAGATGCACAAGCCAGTTAATACTTATTAGACGAATGAGACATCATCTGAATTTTTTGTAATAAAATCCCAACAATTCAACAAGAACAGAACTAAAAACCACCAAAGTAAGAACTATCAATCATTTTTAAAACCTTGGTTTTTTAGTTTTGTTTATTTCAGATACTTTCTCATTGATTCAGAATAAATTATCTGTTCTGTAAGATGTCCAATTACTGTAATTTCCTCAAAAAGCTTAGGACAATTAAGGCTCCTAGTGCTGGCAGTCAGATCATAAACCCCAGACAGTCTCTGATCTCCACCATGGAGACAAGAGTTGACAATCCACTGCACATGTCTCACCTAACCAACTCCTTCATTGATGCCGTTGTCGTGAGAGTAGCAGGAGACAATCCAAGTCACTTATGCACATCAGTCATTCATTACTGTTTGGCGTATTGGGCCGCGTCAAAGGAAGATCATGAAGCATGCTTACTAAGGGAGTTCTTTCATGAACTCATTAAGTTCCCATCGAATATGCCTGATGCCGAAGTGCTCAATAGAGTTCTTAATGGATTTAAGAATGATCCCCTAATTGATGACATTCTTCCGGCTGATGTCACAGCTGCTACGGGGATCGGTGGTGAAGGATCGAACATAAGCTCAATCAAGCAGGTAATAATTCAATCAGCCACGGAGGATTTGATGATTAATGTCCTCAGACTGCTGTGTGAAAAATATCAAGCATCCATTAAATTAGTGATTGAATATCTCGCAGGAGCTTTCCTACTGGCCTTCACTAAATCTGGATCTGTTGGGGATCAACATGTCAAGAAGAGGCTGGATCAGTTCTTCCTGGGAGTTACAGCGATAATGCATCCTGACTTCTCAACAGAGAATCTTAATAACTTCTACAAAGGCATTGACATCAGAATCAAGGATGGGGAACTAGACCCTAGTACCATCATAGAGTACTTCAGGGTATTATTAGATTCTTCAACGAACATGAGGGTTAAACCTCTTGTTGATCAGGCTGCATACAGGAACTTGACAACGTTATTCATCATCACCAAAACTTTAACTGAGTTTGCTGACTTCCCATGGGGTCCTATTTTTAATCAGATACCAGGATTGCGTGGTGAGGCAAAGAGTACTTGGAGATTATACATATGATCGGAGATGATCATCTCATTGGTTACAAAGTCTCAGGAGCAGCATCAACTCTCAGTCATCTAGCAGGATTATGTCTTCAGCTGCAGATACATGCTGGGGGACATGACAGCTTGACTAATTATAAAGGAGTTGGAAGCCAAATATCCCTAGGGAGGGTATTGTATGAGAAGTATAAGAAGTGGGCCCTTGATTACACGTCAGTAGCTGATGGAAAAGCTGTTGATATACCAAAGATGATGCAAAATGACTTCCTCACTTCAGATCTATTTCAATTGAAAGCTGTATCCGCTACCTTATCAAACTTTTTGTCAGATAAGATTGATGAAGGTGAAGAGGATGATGAAGAAGGGATAAAAACTGAGTTTAAGGACTTCTTCACAGCATCTCGACGAGGAGATGATGATGATGATGATGATCAAGGACCCGGAGGGTCTGCACCATCCAAAAAGAGACCAGCTATTCCTCCTGCATATGATGACGATCTTCCTCCAAAGAAACTCAAACCACAATCACAATCTATGAAAAGACCGTTAGGCGTAGTGATTCCTCCTGCGTCTGCTCCTGAAGAACAACAAGAGCAAGAAGACAACATGGATCTGGATCCTCCAGGAACAGAAAAAGAAGATGTCATTCCTCCTAAATTCTATCCGGAGCTACCGGAGGTGATTCCTCCCACCGCTCAGGCAGGTGGATCAATGGAACCAAAAGCTGTCAAGACAAAGGAGAAAGTAGCTGCGGTATTGAAGATAAAACTTCCGGATCTAGTAAAGAAGTTTCCACCAGGAGACAAAGTCAGCTTTGAAGCTCACAAGAATCCCATCAAAGTCAAGCAGTCAACTGAGATTCAAAATGTTATCATCACCCTTCCCAACCGATATAGGGATCTGGAACCGGTTAATGTCAATTTCTTAATGGAACCCACTAAGGCAATTTTGGCCATTGGATATGTCCGGACTCAACATCAGCTTACCACATTTGAAGTTCCTAGACTCCTGATCGGGGTGAACGGGGAAGAATTACTATTAAAGCTTCTATCTGACCATAAAATAGTTGATATTGAGTATTTTGTGTGTATAGCTACCTTTGTTGTATCAGCTGGCTCTACTCTGTCAAAAAAGTGACTATTCAAGGACAAGTAGTTAGATATAAGCACTGTAATATGTAACACCTAATGTAACTCAGGAAAAAACCTTTTTTGTATGCTTTTATATCTTATAATAACATTGAACCAACAAATCATATTCATTGCCAAAAACTAGGGAGGTACCTATGTCGTTTGGGAGGAAAATGCACTGCTATATAACATTAAATACAGAATATTAAGTACAGGCCAAAAATGCAATATGTATTCTTCTTTCAATAATCAAATGACAAGATAAGTTATTTATTGTATTGCATTGTAAACCTTGTCGATTTAGAAATCATTTGAGGCTTATTTTTTACTTTGTTGTCACTGGCTATCAAAATAAAAGAACGCATCTATGCCTAGGTGTAATTAATGCAAAACAAATGAATTTCGATAAGATGAGACTTTGAGACCAATGGCCGTATAGATCTGAACTAATATCTATACAATCTGATTAATCACACAAAATTAGAATCTACAACGTAGTTGTACACGAGACAGAAACGGATTAAGGACATTATCACAGATTTTGACTTTTCTCATTCCACATTCCATTCGCCATCAATCACTGGTTAGAAATACTCAAAATACTCATTTATTGAACCTTTGGGAAACTTATAAGATCACTGGGTTATTATCAATAGGTATAGATAGGTAACTAGGTGTTTTCTAGATTGTACTGTATATTGACTTGCCATATACAATTTTATCACAAAGCAGTAAAATTATCATCGAATAGAAACAGACAAAAAGTCTGCACAAAGACCAATTAATCCTATTTACTTTTCTTATTAAACACAAAACCAAAGAAAAACAAGAATACGAACTAGACGAGGACTCTTCTGGACGACACGACAAACACAAACAAAACTTGGCCAGCCGACATAAGAGTGAAATGAGTGAGTGAATGAATGACAAGCAGCTAGGGCGGCGCAGGCGACTGGCGCGAGTGACTGGAATTAGAGAACCGCAAAATACGATACCTACCTAGTATTTTTTTACATCTGCCAGTAATAATGGCAACATTTTACTGAAATTGTATGGAAATGACATTAGGATTTGACATTGGTCTATAGGTTTCCATTATTTAATTTCAACTCTTTTTTGACGTATCTTCGTCACTTACAATTACTTAATTCATCGGAACAATATATCTATTTTGTTAGTAACAAAGTACTTTAGGTTTCGGCGAAACATTCGGACACGAATGCATAACATATCAAAATAAAAACCTTCACTCCGCGATTTTTATTTTAAATACTTATTACATTAATAATTAATACAGTAAGTAAATATTTTTTTATAGTATTATTTGACATTATTCTTATTAATAATTATAACAGGTAACGAAAATTTTAAATGTCAAATTGGGATTTGTTCGAGTGAGTCTAGTTTTAGATGGTAAAATTAATGTTCATTTTTATTTATTTTCAATTAATTTAGCGACATGACACGGTTTCTAATGTGATGAAAAATTTACTCGATACTTTTATTCGAACCCTAGGAATGAATGGTTTAAATGCGGGCACGTCGGTAGATTTGGCGGGAACAGAAATTTCGTGAACGAACGGCACGTCGATGTTGACAGGTACAAAAAATACTACAGGCTCGTTCTAACGAACGTTTTCTTAACGCTCAAATGTAAAAAAACGCATAATATAATACAATATGATTTTGTTAGTGGTGAAAAAATAAAATTAATAACAAACAAATTAAACCTTTATTTACCATACTATGTACAAAGTAAAATAATATTTTTTTTCACGCATGCAAATTAAAATATGTTTAGAAATAATAAATAACTTTTAAAGAAATTCGCTCTCATTTATTTACCATATTATGTATAAAGTAAAATAATAATAGAACGTTTTCGGGCATGGTATAACATAACTCTCACGTCCATAATCCCCGAGAGGGTTGATAGAGGAACTACCTTCATCACAGGTAGTTCCCACTGGCATGTTATTATTTATTAAATTATCTTTTAATTTAAAATAACAAATAAATATGAAATTCGCTTTTAGCTAATATTTTTACAGTACCAGACTTCAGCTATAGGTAGCGGCTATTTTTAAGCCCGATTTTAGGCAATTTTCATAATTATTAATAAATTCGACATTTCATTCATAGCAACGACGCATGAATACACAGGGCATGAAATAATAGCGAGCGTTCGTCAAACGCAACAATATTGATACGTTCGGAACATATGGCGACTGCTTACTTGGAATTGGCCACATTTGTCTAATGTGTCTACTCTAGAAGATGCATCGGTTTTTATAACTACCTACTGCCTATTTAGGTACACTAGGCTATGGCGACATCCGGCTATAACGACGTATTCGTCTCGGTCCCTTCGCCGTCGCTATAACCGATTTTTTTGAGCTTTATTTTTTTATTAAATAAGGAGAGAAGACGAGCAAACGGGTCACCTGATGTTAAGTGGTCACCGTCGACCATAGACATCTCACCTCACTGTAGTAATCTTGGAGGGTTTTTGATGCGCTGCTAACCTTGAGAACTAAGATGAATTGCCTCATGTGCCAGAAATTACGCTGGCTCTCATACCCTTCAAATCGAAACACAGAAATGCAAGCTTTCACATTAGGATCTACCACTACAGTATATACAGCGAATAGTAGAACTGCCTGGCAGTATGCACTCGCCACTCTAATTCGACCAAGTGTAAACCGGCCGTTATGGCTGGTCGAGTGTTTAGCGAAGTGGATAAGTAGAGTGAGTAATGCAGTGACTTTTGGTCACTGGCTAGGCACTCGCTGAATTCGCCACTGTGTTTACCACTGTCCGAACCCACTTGACCAAATGTAAACCAAATGTACCCTCAGAAATAGTGAGTGAAATGTAAAAATTATACATAATAACCTGCGAAAAAGGGAAGTCTTTTAGATTACAATTTGAGAAAAAACTTCTCTATACAAGATCTAGTGTAGATATTTGTTTTCTTTTAGCTGCAGACTTGTATGTACTGAAAAAATCCATTGGTTATAAATTAAATTAATAATTACCTAATATGTGTATGAATGTTTATTTAATCAGGCCTTCTTCTTCTTCTTTCGTGTTGATGATTCGAATTAAATTTTTCCCGACCAGAAGGCAGCCACATCGATAGCCCTCTGGTTGGCCTCGAAAAGGTCCTCCCGCGTGAAGGTGGTCGGACACGCGGGACAGCAAAGCAAGTGCTCCATGGTTTGAGGGGAGACACCACACTCACACTTTACTTGATCGCTGGAAAACCCCCAATTGTGAAGATTATCTCCGCAACAGCCAACCTGGGTTCGCAGGCGATTAAGCGTTTTCCAGGTTGGCCACGGGAGTTTGAAACCCGGTGGTAGGTCTTCTTTTGGCGGTATGAAACCTTTGGGTGGGTATTTCTCCCGCCACAGCTTGCATCTTACTTCTGGTGGGTTCTTTCCAGGGTCGATGGCCTAAGAGGGGCCCACTCAATGTTTCTTGAGTGGTGCAGGCAATAGAACAGAGGTAGTTCTTGAAGAGCTTTAATGCGTATTACATTTAAAATATAAAAATATTATAGTGAGCCGTGTAAAGCGTTATCTTCCAGCGAAGCTTTTTTTTTCGCTCGCAAATTGTGTCTAAGATGGTGCTACACGAGTCCTCAACACAATGTATCTGGAAGGGCTAATCCACCTAAATTGAGTATGATTAAATACTCAACAACACCCGGAGAAACACATCATTCGTTTTAGACACTGAGGAATCTCGCACAAAAAGGCAGTTTTCATTTGGACCCGGTTCGGTGTCGTTGTAGTGGTTTCCTTCTATATTCCTGATTATAAGTAAGGTTAGGTTAGGTACACCATCAGATCGTTCTATATTCATTACATCTATCCTTATTGAAGCTTACAATGAGACTGGCCCGCACAACATAGGATATCCTAGTGTGGAAGCCAGGGAAACCTGAGAAAATGTAAGACACTGCACGATATATTTTTTAATGATCAGAAATTCATGAAAATGCATATAATTCATAGGACACCAATATTTTCACTTAAAAATCCTCATATAAATGTCAATGTATAATTGGTATAAAGAAATCGGCGAAAATATAATATACCTACAGTTTTTGTAATGAAATTCTCGTCTGCTCTAAATATTTACCTTTCTGCTCCTTGCAAAGTCCAGCTATCTTTATAGCTCGAAGTATGAAACATATTTTCCATCACACCTGCTCATAAACAGCATCCTTTTGTGTCTGCGCAGCCGATCTAACTTTACTCGTTTTACTCTGATCCAAATAATTTTACGTCACAAGAAATTACCAATATGACCTAAAGGTACCTGACAAAGATATTTCAGAATGGTGTAAAAATTGCAATTTTTTAACTTTCTTTAGGTACTATAAATTAAATTTTTGAATTAACTTCCAAGAAATAAAAAATGATTACGGCTCGAATGGTCTTCGGAGCAAAATTTACTTAATATACTATGGTATATGTTTATTCACCAGGTGTGATAAAAACGTGTGGGACACGACTAAAAAGGTTATTGTAAACTAGGGCCGTAGGGATTCATCTCGTTTACAACTACTTTCCACCCTAGTATCATAACATAATGTACTATTCCTGACAGACTAAAAAATCTTACTGTAAGAGCCAACAAACACTGTCGACTTGGCTACTAGGAGACCAAGCCAAGCGATTGATATTAATTTTCTCCGTTTCGAATGCCTGGCGGAATGGCGGTCGTTCGTCGTGAGTTCGTGCTCCCATCTAAACCCGTGCACCAGACGGTCGCCGGCGACTGATAGTCGCGTGTGCCCTGTGCGTACAGCGCCATATAAACTATATACGTAACCAGTCGACAATGTGTATTGAGTCTAAGGCTCAATTTACATTGCCGCGGAATGGAATGGAAGCGAATTTTCGCAACGTAATTGTACATAGCATAATGAACTTTATGTCAATTGTGTAACATACAAACTAAATACGAGCCAAACAAGAGGTCGCGCGTCTTCCGGGGAATCCTCGCGCATTCTCTAAAATTCCCCTAGCGGTAAAGCGTATTTAGTTTGTATGTTACACAATTGACATAAAGTTCATTATGCTATGTACAATTACGTTGCAAAAATTCGCTTCCATTCCATTCCGCGGCAATGTAAATTGAGCCTTAATGTGTCAGCCGTCCCACCCTATGTGGGGAACCCTAAAGCTCTGGGTACTATGTGTTCTACGGGTGCTATGGGTACTAACGTTCTCCTCGACGGTCTTCTTGATCTTGGCGCTGGCCTCGCTGACCTTGGCTCCGGCCTTGTTCACCGCCGAGTACAGGAAGTTGCCCAGAGACTTGGCACCGGCCACAGCCTTCGTCGTCACTGTATACCAACATATACTCTGTACAAATATCAGAAACAAGCTATACACCAATATACGCAAATAAAGCATTTTTCAATAGAACTTCTAGTGATGGGACAGATAGATTGATAATTAAGAAAATAAAAATTAATTAATTAATGTTCTTTATTCGAATCATCAGAATCTGACGTGTCGCCAACAATAATGTCCAGATTACAATTCAAATGCAAAAAACCTAGGAGTAAAGCCGAGTCGTCAGATTATCCAGAAATAAAGAATTATAGTACCATCGCGTACATGTCACAAGCAAGTCAGTCACAAAATGGCGGAAACAGTGTTGCCAAGTGGTATGATAATAAATAGTATTAATCGAATCGTCAACAATTCCAGTAGAAATCGGCGTTCATGATTAATGATTATGAATTCAGTATAGATAGATAGATTAATACTTTATTGCACACAAGAAATTTACACAGGAAAGGAAACATAGAATAAGTGTGCAAAGACGGCTTTATCTATCAGAGCGATCTCTTCCAGGCAACCTAGGCGATAGAAGAATTATTAATAGGTTACCGGCAGTATAGTGCAGAAGAGTGAAATATGAAATATTTATAGGTTTATATACTTTTAATACATAACATAAGTGAAGCTCGGTACGAATACCAAAATACCATGGCCCTAGCCATAAAACAAAAAATGACAAGGACATGTATAATTCATTGACCAATTTAAAGTACAAATAGTGGCTAAAACATTAAGTTTTACGAGCCTTATAACGGCTATGGATGGGAGTATAAATGACCGCACCATAGTTTGCTCGTATATCAATCTATCTATCTATCTTTCAGCCCGTGTCTGTCCACTGCTGGACATAGTCCTCTCCCAGGGCGCGCCACATTACTCGGTCCTCCGCCCTCTTCATCCAACCATCGCCAGTAACCTTCTTCAGGTCGCCAGTCCACCGGGCAGGGACCGCGTCCCACACAACGTTTTCTTGTCCGCGGTCTCCACTCCAGAACTCGTCTACCCCAACGGTTGTCGGTTCTGCGACAGACACGGCCAGCCCATTGCCACTTCAACTTGCTAATCATATGAGCTACGTCGGTAACTCGCGTTTTGTGACGGATGACTTGATTTCTAACTCTATCCATCATAGAGATACCGAGCATAGCCCTCTCCATAGCTCGTTGAGCGACTTTTAACTTTCGGACCAGCCCTGCCGTGAGTATCCACGTTTGAGCGCCATATACCATAACAGGTAGGACGCACTGATTGTATACCTTCGTCTTGGTAACGACGACGAAAAGATATCACGCAATTTCCCAATATCAATTCGCAAATTCCCGTATATCAATAAAGAAACTCAAATTCAATAGGTCTGATTGTGACCTACTAAAGAAAGCTATGGCGGAGCCATTCTAATTCGTAGATCAACCCGTTGATCGAAGCGTTGTAGGAAGCAATTATAGCAAAGATTGATAAATATGATTATATGACAAAGATGATCAAAGATTGTAATTAAAATCAAAAGGGAACACTTGTAATGTTATTACTTATTAACTTAATGAAGGAAAGAATAAATATGTTAAAAAACACGCGAAGCACGATTCTGATCGTGTCTACACTTTTGGACAGGGAACCCTGTATGTACGGGCGGCTCTTTTCTGACAAAATTTTACTACTGGATAGTTTGTAGTTTGCAATTGTTTTTTGGTGTCACTCGGCATGTCTTTCGACTTGTTGGTATACCGCCCCTTTTGCAAAGAAAGACAGGGTTCTCTGTCAAAAATTAACAAATTAAAAATTTAAAGAAATACTAACACTCCTGCACGTGAGCAACGTCAACACTTTCTGCGGAGAATAACTTATGGGAACCTGGAACCGTGGTAATTAAAACAAAGTAAATAAACATAAATAAGTATAAGCAAAAATACAAGCAAGAAGCAACAGGTGATTTCGCGATGTATTGATCGCCTAGCGTTCGTCTCAGCTTTATTAGAACAACCAAGGGCATTCACAAGGGGCAAGTCACCCCTTGCCGCCCTAAAAGAAAAACAATAGAATAGGGCCATGAAAAGGTCGGTTTTTGTATGACTGTGGACCTTTTTATTCAGCGCTGCTTTTTGGTAATGGCCACTAAATTACATCAGTGGTAAAGTGAGAGCTAAACGGATGCTATTGGCCGCCGTCTGAATAGACAAATCGGTTTAGGGTACGTACAAAGACTGGTGGCAGACGAAAGCATAAAAGATGGAGAATATCGTGCGCATATTCGCACTTATGGACCTTATAGGACGTCTACTGCTGACGCCGTGTTGTTATCGACACATTTATTATTACAGCATATTTTAAAAGTGGCATTTTAAAATGTTACGGAAATATCATTGCGTGTTCACATCGATGTATATGAGATAAATTCTAACTATGTTGTAGGTCCCCCTTATTTAATTAAGCGTCATAGAACGTTTTCAATGGGAATACAATACAGGTAAAAAAATATCAAAATTGGCAATCAGGTAAAAAAATAACAAAATTGTTTATATCTGCGCAAATTACGTTCATTCAAAAGTCAATTCAATCTGTGCCTCTATGAAACCAGTAAAAAGGCTTTTATATAAAAGATAAATTGAATTGGTTTGCTGTAATTGATTAATTAATTTAATGTAATTTGATAATATATTATATGTTTTTAAAATAAATAGATTTTAATTTAATTTAATATGCTCAACATTAACATCTGCTCTCACAATAAGATGACACATTCCCACGCCGTGGTATTTATTTACCGACAAGCTGGGTCGAGCGGGCTGAGCACGTACCACGTTACGACCCCACATGCTACCAGTCCTTGTACGTACGGTAGCTCCTACTCCTACTAGAAGGTTGAGGGAACTGTCAGTGAATGTACATCAGTAGCACGCAACAAGTTTTGACAATTTTCATCCCATACTGTCAAAAGGTCGAGTGAAATGGGAGCCTCGTGGTTTCCATATAAAACTTTTGCAGCGAGCGTTCTACAGGACGTCGACCCAGATATGTAGTTTATTTCAATGAAATCTGGATTATACACATATGAAATCTGGACATAATTTATATAGGGTAGCTCACAATGAATCCTTTACAAATTTATATGAGTGTGAATATGCGTATGACTTTAGAGCCACCGCTGTGCAACGCGCGCGCACGCGGCGGGTGAGTATCAAATGCCATTTGTGACGTTGAAACGTCGGCGAATGAACACGATAACCAGCAACGTATGTCGAAATCGGCTCGTCGGCGTAGTGAACACGCATCGCAAAACGGAGGCAGTCAATGTGACATAAGAGGACCAGACATTGCCAAAAATATGTGCGAGCAGATGGGCGCGTAAAGTACTGGAGTAGAGACCACGAGCCGACACCAGAGCGCGAGGCGGGTCATTAAGAAAAAACCTTTATCGAATGCTGGATTGAAGATAGGCTACATTATAGATGATAATGATGAAAAGGACAACATACCATTTCCAACGCCGCCGGGCTGCTCCTCGGTGGGCGTGCCTCCGGTGGACCCTGGTCTGCTGTCGGCGCCGCCAGTGGCGCTGTGTCAACACGGTCATATTTTATTTAGTGTACTTTAATATAGTTCACTTTCGGAAATAATATTGGAAATTATAGCTCAGAGGAAGTCTCAAAATAAATAGGTTTTTATTGCTCATATCATCCCAACCTCACCTGATGGTGACGACGAGGACAGGATTGGCTTTCTAAACACTGTTCAAACTTATCAACGCCGTTGCGAAGGTGTTAGGTTGTTGGCAGATAGAAGGGTGGCTGCAAGCCAGGCGGATCATAAAAATGGTCCAAACAATTTGTGATATTAAACCACACCCTTGCATTAATTCAATGTCAAATAACAGGTCCACCTCTGGCTAGCAGTTGAGCGGCAATTATACGCTTTATCAGTAACTTACAATACTAAAACAAATGAAACCCAATTAATTGCGCTATAAAATCTTATCTGAACTAAAACTAATATCCCAGTCCTGCCAAATTCGTTTGTGAACGTAATTCGGCACCAGAAAACCTGAAACATGTCAAAGGTCAGTGTGTATTACAAAACTTGAGTCATTATAGAACAGCTCCTTGAGCGATTTAGTATAATTCGTGCATGGTGCTAGTGATAAGCTAAGCCAGTGATATAAAAACAATATTATATTCATCCACGAGTCGAGACTAAAAGTTGATGCGCGCATATAACTTTAGCCCATTTATATGGAAACGTTTACATTTAACGATAGTCACGGTTAATCCATTTCCATAATGAAACAAATATTTTCACCGATCGATTCACCATAATGACAGAATGTGACAGGACAGAAATACAAAAAGATTTAGAGAAAAAATAGTTCAACAGAATGCTCAACAATGAGAAATAAAAAATGGGGTTTGAGCAGAATAAATGAGTTCACAACTTGCGCGTGCGACTATGAAACCTAGCGACAAAGAATGTCGTAGAAATAAATATTGAATAAAACCCGTTCAGTGCTCTAGTTGATCGACATTATCCAAAATAACTTTAATTTGTTAAAAAAACATAACAATGATCACAAAATTGATTAATAAAATCTGTGCTAGGTACTTGTGATTCATCATCATTTCATTAACGCTTGTAAGGACTTTAAAAAATTTAATGTTCAAATTCATCATGTTGACTAGGCGAAATATACGAAACTCTATTATACATTTAAAAGTGATTAAAACTGCTAATCAAATCCTGACTCAACTCATAAATCGAATATTTGTGAGTGTCCAAATAATTCGCTTAGTCCTCAAACCTGCATATCAGAAACGAAGCAGCCAAAATAACGGCAAGAAAGTAAATGTGTATTATAACTTGAAAATGTGCCAAATAGTAATTGATGAAAAATACATTTCTGCGTGTCGAGTGCTGTAAGCTGAGGAAATAAACAATATGAACAATCATTGATTAAATCAATTAAAGCGTTATCTACACCTGGTCAAACAGTCTCGGTGCTCTTCAGTTTTGAAATTTTAGAAGCGTAGTGAAATTGCTGTATAAAGTTACTTTACAACGCGATACCAGTGATACCCATTGTAAATTATTTAGCCGTTGCTTTATATTTTAAAAGAGAATCTGACTGGTGTGTCATTTCCAAACTTAACGTACCAATTTCAAAAACAAAACCAGTGATAATAAGTCTCAGATAAGGAAGGTCTCTTTAAAATAATTAAAAATAACAAGGCTAAGTTAAAACCGTAATCCGCGCAAAAGACGCACGCGGGCAAAACATGTGATCACATCGCGGCCGCCGACGGCTAGTACCCTCTTATAAGGCGTGTATATTACAATTAGAATGTGCTAAATTTTATGTTTATTTATTTAAAACTTTATACACAAATAGTTATCTCCAACACCTGTTTGGATTCCCCAAATAAAAGTGTGATAGCTTTTTGGTCTCATTCGTTATCGCCATTTACAATACCGTTTGCGACTCATCCAACGGAAATCATGCAGATCGAAGTCCATCGGACGAGTATTTCATGTTCAAATAAACGTGAATGCAATCAGGATATTGGAGATGCCTATCGGAGTATTGCCGCGTTTAATTAACACAGAAATAACACACCGACAGTTCCAAGCGATAAAAGGAGGAATACATAAAAAAAACTGCGTAAACTCATTGCATCCGCCGACCCCTCGTACCTAATATACCTAGAGTTATCATCATCGTCTTTCCCCTCTGGCTTGGCCTCTTGTTCAGCGAGCTCGGCGGGCGCGGTCTCTCCGGCGTCGGCGGGCGGAGCCTCGTTCTTCCTGAGCCCGGGGATGGGGATGCCAGAGCCCAGCCAGCCGGTCATCTGCGACTTGACGTTGGTAATGAGGTCTAGTTTACTGCCGCCTTTCGTTGGACTGTTAACAAAGGAAATATATTGTTATTTATCGCTTTGCTGGTAGGTTTGATTTCTTTGAAAGAAGGTTGGGCATTTTGTCCCAAGAATTAAGAAGTTCTTCAATTTATTCTGACCTGAGCCCTAACGATTTCTTCACATTCCCTAGAATGAAATATATTACTTGGTCAGCGGCTTAAAGACCCAGAAGTAGCAGTAGAAGCTTATAAATCGGCCATTTTGTCAACATCAACTTCAGACTGGAATTACTGTTTGAATTATTGGTTTGAACGAAAGCAGAACTGCATAAATTGCAACGGAGAATACTTCGAAAAATAATTTAGTTACATTCTGCATGTTATTTTTTTTATTCCCGATCATTTCGGTTTGCCCCTAGAACAGCTGTAACAAGGTAAAGCTCAACCTATAGCGCTAAACTATTGCCGCCATATAATAAATGAAAGAACTTAGTCAGAACTTTCGTTTGATATTATTACTCAATGTGCTACAATCTTGAGTGTCTTTTCCTCTTTTACCTAAGTTCTAAGTTGTCATAATGAGAGTGCCGACGATGGCGTAGTGGCTAGGATGCAAGTCATATGTCAATGAAATTTTCGATATTTGCTAGAAGACCTATGTGAATTTACCGACTAATACACCTCGATTCCTTGTAGATCTGCTTATATAGTACTGATATGTTTTTCTATAACTATCATTAGCCATAAGAATAAATAAATAAATCTAATGGTGAAAATAACGTAGGTACGACCACAGCTCGCTATTCCAAGAATTCATCGGTTCGTGTTAAAAGCTTCTCATTGATGGAGGCATCCTATCATCATCATCCTTATGAATCTGCCTTGCAGTGAAATAATTATCTGTATAGCGGAAGACACATCGAGCTGTACTCTGTGAAATCCAGTCGCAAAATAAATTTTTCTTAAGTTCTTGCTCGACATTTGTATATGTTAAAAAACTCAATGCACCTAAGTATGTACCACAGGGTTATACCCAGATGTGTTGGCCACTGTACATATCCTATAACAACCCCCTTGCAGGAAAAGCTTGTGCCCCAAACACTGGGGAAATTAATACGCTGATAATGATAATAGTTTAGCCATAAACCATATGATAAATAAACAAACATAATAAAGTAAAGACAACTGAGAATTGGTTACTGGATATGTGTTCCCCGAAACATACCATAAATACATTATTTTACTTTTTAAATAGCCACCTATATTCTTATTTATTTATTTAATTTATATAACAACAGTATAAATTACACATTTCGGTAGCAGATGTATCAAAGAACACAGCATCCATTTATTCTAATGATTTATGATCTGAGTATATTCTCAAAATTCGCATGGCAAGTAAAATGTAACTAAATATGTATTTTTTATTTTTTTGTGGCGATAATGTGTTTTTCTTCTTCTTCTAAAAATAATAACAATGTCTGATATTAGATATAAGAATAAGAAATAAATTATTTCACAACAATCTGCATGCTTGAGGAAACAACAGACAAAAGTTTTTAAACGCATATGAAATGTACCAATCAGACTTGGCCTGCAAGGTGGATCATGATCCATAACTCCATACCCTCTCATGTGAATACCTATGGTATTCTTAAGCAAGTATAAGTATTAGAAAATCGCAACATAACTTGGTTGTAAAACAGAAACAAAAAAGAAGCAATAATAATCGCTCAGCAATTACTTAAATCTGAATCAGAAGAAGACATCCGTAAAGTAAACAACTCGTTTATTTCTACTATATTTCCAGGACTTCCTTGCTTGTCAGCATAAGGAAGTACCATAATTGTACCTATTTCTGCCCTAAAGCAGCACTGCTTGCATTGCCATTTTTCGGTTTAAAGGGTAAAAAAGCCAATATAATTACCGGCACATGAGATCTAAATCCTCGAGGTTAGCAGCACATCAAAAACCCTCAAATAATATTAAAGTGAAGTGAGATGTCTATGGGTGACTGTGACCACTTTACCATTGACACATTTACTCATCTGCTCTCTTTAATTACTTTTAAAAAATGATAAAATATCTTTGCTAACATTTCATTTTTTTTGTCATATCAATTTGCACAGCTATTCATATTCTATTAATTTTCTCAAGTAAAAGTCCACTAGATGCTTACAATCACTGTAAAAATGACCCAATCCTTACTTGGAAGTTGTACCTACTTAACAACTACTTAATTAGTTTCATCCCAACCCAACCACCAATCCCATCCATCTGTGATAATCTCTGAATTAAACACATTCAAATCCAGAGTAATACCCCTATTCTTACAACCCGTTCCATAGAAACACCACTCACTAATCTCCCTAGATCTCCTCTAATCTCCCTCTCAAACCGTTGCCAGGTTTTAAAATAACCAGCATCTATTGATTTATTATAAAAATAAGTCCCTGAATAGAATAAATCCTTTTTATAGCTCAGCTAATACATATTAAATGACAATTGAGCTGAAGCCGACGGCATTCGAGCCAGTTGACCTAGATACTTTTTTTCACTAACCCAATGGATCAATAACACCTAGGTCTCACCCAGGCTTATGCAACACCTCTCCTCCTGGAATACCACCTATAAATTAATGCTATCAACCTTCTGAAACTATATTCATTCTAGAATCTTGCAAACTTCACACGAGAACTTTCGCACCAGCTCTTCACATAAAAACACGGAGATGATTAGCAGAAAACTCTGTTGAATAGAAGAACGTAAACAATGATCTTGTACATACCTTTGTTTCTCGCCTTCCGTTGCGGGCTCTGCCGATGCCGTAGCGTCCTTCGTCGGAGTGGGCACCTCCTCATCTTGAGGCTCGCCCTTCGCCGCTCCCATCCAGGAGCTCACCTGGTTGGTCAGGCCCGAAAACATCCTTGGAACTGTAGATAACTAGCTAAAACAGACGACGTGAACTATTGTATTGTATAGCTACGCGATGATCATCACAGGACGAGCGGACCTTGTGAGATCAGCTGAAATACTGAAACCGTAGTGGATGGGACAGTGGGAAGTAATCGACCGACTGTGGAAATGGGGAAAACTGCGCATGAAATATGCGCTGTTGTATCTGCGCGCAGCACCAGCGCGAAATCGCGGTTTAATCAAAAATCAAACCCAAACACTTTACTGAAAACGAAGGTACTCTTTGGCCAATATGTAAAGTGGGTGTAAGTAACGGCGAAAATACAGTTGTGTGAAGGAGATAGGTTTTTTTCGTCAGTCTGGCTTACCTTGCTCGCGGCTAAGGATATTTCGATACGGTCTATGGGTCACCACAGATTATAGAGGCACGGTGTTTTTTTTTGTGTAATGATTTAAGGCTTTAACAACAAAGACCATTAGCCTAAACATTTTCGGCCAATCAAAAACAAATAAAGAAATAGTGCGAAAGCCTTCTATCAAAAACGCGACAAAAAAATTGTAGAACGCGTAGTGCTAAAAAACTATCGATAGTTTGTTGCAATAGTTTTCTGTGATAGTTTTAGTCGAAAACACGCCCATTCAATACTATCGATCGATAGTCTTATAATAATAATAATATAAATATCGATAGTATTGTCTAAAAACAATGAAAACTTGAAATAGTAGGTATTTCAAGTTTTCATTGTTTTTAGACAATACTATCGATATTTGATATTATCGATGGTAAACGTTAGCTCGAAAATTATCGCCGTTATATCAAAATTAATTTATATTGGAGAGGGGGTATTGTCATTCTCATCATGTTCAACCTACCTATTCAATAATCCTGTTTTGGGGCACAGGCCCATCATGTGAAGGGGTATATAAGATTTGCTAAACTATAATCTTATGTTGGAAATTAGAGTGGCGACTAGACCACAAAGTGGGACTTGTATTGATAACATCGCACACGCCAAATTACGAGGTTGTAAAAGCGAGGTCATAGATTTTGGTCTATCTGATCATACAGCACAACTTCTTGAATATCCAGTTAAAAAAACATGCATTATCAAATATTGGTGAAAAATGCAACGCGACTATAGCAAAGAATATCTAGAAAAAAATACCGATATATATAGTACAAATGACCCAAACAAGGCATATTATTATTTCACAGAAACCTTTAAATTATTCTATAATCTTTGTTTTAAATATAAAATAATAACAATCAGAACTGATAGAAAACCGCGCTGGATAACGGTCGCAATAAAACAGTGTAGTAAGCAGAAAAGAGAACTATTGTGGAAATTTAGAAACCATCCTAATACAACAAATAAAACTAACCTCAAAATCCATACAAATTGTAAAACTAACTCAAAAATCCATAAATAATTACATCATTAGTACTGCTGAAAATAAATCGAAAGCTACCTGGACAATCATAAATAAATCAAATAGCAACCATCCGAAAGAACCAATACAACAAATTAAAGATAATAACGTCACTATCACAAACCCAAATAAAATTTCAAATGTTTTTAATGATTTTTTTGTTGATCAGATACAGACAACTAGCAACGAACTGCTTTCGCAAAATATCTTTAACAACACTGGAACATCACTTAATCAGTCAATGTTCATGGCACCAACTGTCCCTCCTGATATCATTAAGATAATTAAACAATTGAAAAACAAAATAAGTGTCGGTTTTGATGGCATTTCGACAAAAGTTGTTAAATTTGTTGCCGACTCTATTGCTCCCCACCTAAGTTATATAATAAACTTAAGTATATATAACGGGACCTATCCAGATGGCTTAAAAACTAGTATCATTAAACCACTATACAAAAAGGACAATAAGGAAACAATAAAAAATTACAGACCCATAGCACTAATACCAGTTTTCTCTAAAATCTTCGAAAAAGTCATCTATGAAGCTATTTACACCTACCTAGAGAAACATAACATTTTAGCAAAAGAACAAAAGGGTTTTCGAAAGAAACACACGATAACCATGGCTATATACGATTTTTTGGATCATATATTGAATAATGTAGATAAAAGGATACCCGTATGTGCCATCTACATGGATATGACGAAGGCTTTCGATTACGTAAACCATAAAATTCTGTTTAAAAAAATTTAAAGGTACGGTATTCGAGGTAATGTCCTAAACTTATTAGAATCTTATCTGAGTAACAGGAAACAGTTTACGCATTTAACTAGGATATGTACAGTGACAAAGCAAGAAAAAACGTATGTTTCAAACGAGCGAGAAACTATATATGGAGTACCTCAGGGCAGCGTGTTAGGTCCATTATTATTTCTTCTATATATAAACGACCTCCCGCGAAGTGTACCGTTCCCAATGACCTTATTTGCGGAAGACAGTACCGTAATCATAAAATATGAAAACCGTGATGATTACGCAAGGGATATAAATGACGCTATACATACAGTAATACAGTGGCTTAATCATTATCATTTATTAGTCAACTTAGACAAAACGAAAGCAGTGCATTTTTACCAAAGACAAGCTGCAATTACGAATATTGTAATAATTTTCCAAGGCACAAATGTAGACGAAACCGATGTCATAAAATGTTTAGGCTTGTCTATAGATAACAAATTAACGTGGAAAAATCAATCAGAAATAGTTTGCAAGAAATTAAGCAAAAACGCATACGCACTATTTGAATTAGCTAAAATAGCAAGCACTGTATAACTATATTTATATTAACAGCATATCATGGTTTCATAATGTCAACCTTGCGATATGGTATTATATTTTGGGGCAACCGTAGTGAGAGGAAAATGATATTCAAAGCCCAAAAACGTTGCGTTCGAGCTATGTGTTGATTAAAAATTACTGACAGTTGTAAGCCGTATTTTAAGTCTCTTAGACTACTAACTGTGCCCTCGCTCTATATATATGAACCAGCCATATTTTTTTTTTTAAATAGTCATCTGTTTATGAAAGTATCAAATCAAAGTATCAAGAAACCTACGTCACAGTAATAGATTATGTATTCACGAATCCAGAACGGCTCTTATTCATAAAAGTGTCATCTGCATGTCACCAAAAAATTTTAACCATCTTCCTGACAGTATAAAAGAATTCAATGGTAATGAATTCAAGAATACTTTGACAAGAATGCTTATTCAAAAATGTTACTACAAATTATCGGAATATTTTTCAGATAATCTAGTGTAATAATTTTATTTATAAAAATTATGTAGTTAGTTTGAATTTAATGTTTAGATTCTACTGTGAACTAATAACTGTTATTTCTGTAACATAATTATTATATAAATGTATAAGGAATATTATTGTACGTCTTATCAAGGCAAAAGGTAGCGAACATCACGACATAACCTAAGATCTTTGTAAACTACCTTTACAAATAAATTATTTGATTTGTTTTGATTTGCGATAGTATCAAAATATCGATAATTTATGTTAAAAACAGTTAAACTAGCAATAATATCGATATTATAGATATTATCGAACTCAGTACTATTGAATAACCGTAACCGCATGTGTGAGATTTGGCAATTTTTTTCATATAAACGTTAAAAAAACGCTCGTTTGCATAACTCCGCGGGCTGCACTAGCTTGTCTATGATATAGTTTAATATAAACTTTACTTTACATTGCCTATGGTCTTCTCTCACACAATGAAAACATGACGTTTTCGCGTACCAGCTAGCCCTGAAATTTTGTTTTCAAGTGAATTTTCTTAAACAAATGTAGTTTCATATAGTTAAAAAGTGACCGTATATCTGTAACAATTTCCGCGGTATATCTAAAACATCACAATGACTGAGTCAAGAAAAATGCAGTTGCGTCTGGGTAAATGCATCGAGGATCTGGATGAGATGCACAATGTGCCAGACCTCAAGGGGAAACGGGCCACCGTGTGAGTATTTCTGCATAGTGATACTGCGTCGGGTACGTTACTGGTGTACATTGACTGGCTTTGTTCACAAGGTTATGCAAGACGGCCCAGAAACTGTTCGAGAAGGCTGAAGAGTTTCGCGAGAAGGGGGACGAAGAGTCTTCGTACGTGTACTACATGAAGTACCTGCGTGTGGTGGCGTTTCTTAGCAAGGACAAGGAGTATTTGAAGGACAAGACTTACTTCACCAACATGCTGGGCGCCAAGAACCCCAACAAGGCCATCGACGCCGCCGAGAAGCTGAAAAAGAGCCTGATCGATAGGTAAGAGATAACCTTCTGCCATGACAGTGTTATACTGCACTGTAGTCTAGTGGGAAATCACAAAATAAATAAAAATATCTGTCTATTATGTTTTGTTCACTAACATCAAACTTTTGTGTTTAATTTCCAATTTCTCAGAAAAGTAGCTCACATTGTGTATTTTAAATGTGAAATAAGTAGTAAATTGATAATAAAGTAGGTAATATGCTGCTGCAAATTGTATGCTGTGCAATGTGTATGCTTGCATTTGTGGGTTGTTTTGCGTTAAACTTAGCTGCTTGGTGAATGAATAATGTATAATGTTACAAAACTGATGCCTGTTTTTTGAGAATTTAAATTTGTTTCTGTGACTGATGATGATGCTTCAGTAACCGTATCAGTGTGTAAATTTATTGAAATGCTATTCATTCGGATGTCACAGCCCACAGGGTTAGATCCTTTGTTAGTTTAGTTTCCTCCTACATTGTGTCAAAATGTCAATGTGCATGGAGAAAACAAGCATAACTAGAGGTCTTATTTAATTCAAAAGTGTCAGCAGATATAGAGGAGTACCAGCTTTATTTACAAAATACTAGTTACAATGTTATGTGGTGGAGTTTGAACAGTAAATATAAGCTTACTTTGTTGCGAGGTGAGATTTGTCTGCCTAGCGTATATGGCAGCTGCATATATTTAATCATATAGCAATTGGATTGCACAACATCTTAAGTACTCACAATTAGTTTATAGGGTAAAGTTGACAGTTGTACTAAAAAGAAAACATTAAGTATTTTGTTGTACATTTCATACTGTTAATGTATACATGTCAGTTATGTGTATTGGTTTATAATGGTACTTTGTAAATATAGTATGTGTGTAAGTAAATAGATAGTTGTGATAAATTATTGTTAGGTTAGGTAGAACTATGTGAATCTAACATTTAGTCTACAAAGTTTGGCAATACATGCAAAATAGGCACTTAAGACGTCGAGTTGCGGAAATCATCCTGTTATTACATTACATTATTACAAAGTTTGGCGATAGATTGTGATGTTTCTATGTAATTACCTACTCTAAACAAGCATATTCCAACCTTTAAACCCCAACATCTAATCTATACATATATGACTGTCTAAACATTAGTCATACATGGCTTGACACAGGCATGCACCTGGCTAAGCTAGCCTTTGTAAATATTAATATCAAGTCTAGTGCACTTCTCGCTCAGCTCATCCACCGCATTTCAGCTAAGTAGAAGTCTGGCTGCACTCCTCTATTGTAGGCTTTTTTAACAATATGTCACAAATTCAATGTTTTATTTAGTAGGTATGGTGACCGTTTCTAACATTGTCAACTGAATGCGACTGTACCAAACACATATAACTTTGCTTGCAGTGACGAGAGAGAATTCCCATTCCACTCCCACACCCTGCCTAGCGAGGAACTTTTAGAACAGTCAAAATTATCTAGTCAAGCCATTGATATAGATTTGTTTGGCTCGCTTTTGGACTGCAGTTTTATCATTTTTATTTTGTTTATGTTAATTCCTGGTAATGCTGATCTTTTTTGATTTAATATTATTTATATTTCTTTGTTTTTATTTTGTTTTCTTTTTGGATTCTATATGCTAGCGCACTTTATTATTTTTCTTAATAAATTTAAAAAAATTGTACAATGTCCACCTCGAATAGTATTTTTATTATTTCCTGAAATCTTAATGTAGAATACAATAGATGCTATTATTTTTTTGAGTATGTAGCTAAACTGCTTCCCCATCCAGATATTGTATAGTGAAATGTAGTTGTGCTGATTAAGTGGTTACTTTTGTTGCAATTGCGAAAGGTGATCTACTACACCGACTATACAGATGGACCAGGAACCGACAGGATCAGATTATAACATGGATTACTAACATTACGTGCAATAACAAAGCACGAAGGGTGTTTGAGCTTTTCTATATTATAATTTTAACTAACCATAGGCCAAAGATACCAGAATATACAGACATACCGTGGCTATGGCATACGAGTAACTACCAATCACAGCTCACTTCTTCTCTCATGTTGTGATTAGTGAACAGATGCTCTGTGGGCACTTGATTTGTTATCCAGTAAAGTTGATAAGAACTGTACACTTCGCGGTTTCTGTCTTATTATGCGAAAGCGCTGTCTCGAGGTTGTCGAAATAGAAGCTGCCGCTCACTGCTCATTGCATCCGAAGTTGCTATAACCACAGAGTAGTAGGGGTAAAAATAATAATTTATTCCATCATAAAGGAAAAATTCAAATAAATTTGAACAATAAATACTAAAACCATATATACATATCTTTAATAGTTTGTAAGTTGTTAGCAAAAATAGGCAAACTTTACATAAAATTGTGCCGAGAGGGTTCTTAGCCATGTCTGATAAATATTGTTACGGTAATAGCTGAGGACATCTGTGTTGGGCACGGTCAGTACCAGGATGAGTGACCGCTAGTGGCATATTTCATCTGAGCTCCTCCGTACCTTGGAGAGCACGTTAAGCAGTCGGTCCCGGTTGTTGTCTTTCGACAGCAGTCGTTGAGTCATGTCAGAGGCCTGAACAACTCTGATGATAGGTTTGCCACTAACCATACGATACGCAAGCAAGCAAGTATACTCGTAATTTTAATACCACACAGCCATTATGTAATGCCTTTCACTTCAAACTTTAATTTTGAACAAATTACTACAATATGTGTTTTTCTGGATACCTGCCTTTAACGCCTTACTATTCCATTCAAAACTGTATTAAGAAGTTACAAGATAGAACCCTACATAAATATTTATTATATGTATAAGTTCCCCAAATGTTCCCCTGTTTAATATTATTTGGTCCGTCCATATGTACCTATGTGCCGTTTTGTGTTTATAGGTTTTGTAGGTGGAGTTTCCAGACAATCTTGACAAAATGTGCAAAATTCTAAATTTCGATAAACCAATTTCATAACCGGTCACTTTCACGATGTGTCTCCCTTACAACGTAAATTGGCGGAATTATTGTGCCTTAAAACACAATAAAAAAGCCATTAACTAAAAATAAAGATACTACTCTAAGATAAGATAAGAACTCTGTGGTTTGCAGTTGAAGAATACGTTTAAAGAGAACACCATGAAACCCCAAATAGCACTACTTTGGGCATAAGGATACCATTATTATGAATAACTTCCAATAAGAATAGGAATCTCATACTGTCTCTTTTTGGAGTTACGTTTAAAGTGAAAACGCAAAATTCCGGCGCAACGTTACATTTTCAAATTTTAGTAGATGTTATACATAATTGTTGGTTAGACCATCAGACATGATTTCAATATGTTTACCTTTGACTACATAATTATTTTATCATAATTATAACTGTTTCGGTCATTGCTGTGTGTGAATAGCTTAGCTTTTTACTAAATACATGAAAGAAATTGCAACTTATCGAATTTAGTTATTATATCTCAGAATATTGTACCGGTTTTCAGTCGTGAAATATTAGTGCCGGTAGTGTTAGGTAGTAAATCAACTCCAGTGTCCTGCAAATGTTTTTTTATGGTACTGAAATCTGAATAAACTGTCTTCAGGTACGATGTTGAGATTAAGGAGCAGAGAATGGAGAAGAGAGACGTGGCCGAGGACAGCAAGAAGGCTACCATGGAGCAAGTACCAGCTCCTGCGGTGGAGCCTGCGCCGACACCCGGCCTTCCAGGTATGTCTTTTGACGTACTTTTGACTAAGGCCTGGTTTACATTTGATCAAGTGCCCAGTCAAGTGCGTTAGGACTGTGGTGTAAACCGGGTGGACAATGGTGAATCAAGTTGGCTTGCAAGCTGGATCCAAATTTTGTTTGATTGGCTGTAGTGTAAACAGTCACTGTCCTTGCAACGTGCACTCGCCACTGGCATTTGCCACTTGACTGGACATAAACCAAGCTTAAAAGCGTTTCTTGTGAGACTTCAGTAATCCCATAAAATTGCTGAAGGTCAATTTTAAAGGGAACTCTCGCCTGAACAAACGTTCATGCAACTCTGCAATGAAATTATTTGCTTGATGCCATCACCAGGGATACTATCTACATACTTTAATATCTTCAATTAGCATTGTTTATTATAGTACGGATCCCTATAGATATGGCGAGGACAGACTCCACATTTGGCCCTTTTTTATTGTTATTGTTATTTAAAAGACTTTTCGAGAGTGTTCTTATTTCTAGCCATGTCAGATCAAAATTGGTTCAGTGGTTTTTAATAAACCTCGGGCAATCTTTGACAGATTGTGTTAAAGTAAAGTGAAAGTATATCTTAAGTAAAAAACCGATTAATTCCCAGCATTATGTGCGAGTAACTAATATGGTTATTACAGTTTCATAAATTTTGACGTTTTGTTTAAGTTGAACTGTGGTCGAATGTACTTTTCCTATATCTAGATTTTTGAGGATCCGATAATGACCAATAAAAAGTAAGGCCAATGGGCAAGGTATGGTATTCTTACTCTGTGATTTAGTACATAAAGAAGCCTGTCTAATTAGTCAACTATATAGTTGACTGAATTCAGTCAAGTGTAATAAACCCATAAATTACGCTTCAGTCGCCTTACGTAGTAGGGCTCTTCTCCGTCTTATATAGTAGGGCTCCTAAGTGTTCTTTAATGTTTAATTCGATAGTCATTCACTATTTGTCAACTCCAGGGCCAGACGAAGTGACCATTCGTAGCGAGCAGCTTTACCCGATCCTGAAGAGTGGCAAGATGAAGGTGATGATCTTGGACGCTCGTCCTGGCAAGGACTATATGGAATCACACATCAACTATCCCAACTGCATCAGCGTGCCCGAGGAGTGCATATCCCCAGGGTAAGTTGATGTATTCTCTTTTTAACCCCCAACCGATCGAGGGAGGGCGTGTTATTAGTTTGACACGTTTGCCTGTTTGTCTGTCTGTTTATAATATCAGTGAACACTTTTTGTTTCTGTGTTAAAATTTTTGCTTATATGTATTTTTATCTATTTGTAAACTGTTTGTGTTCTTAAATAAATAAAAATAATACAGCTGTCGAGCCTTTGATGTCGATAAATGTTCAGTAACAGCCTTTTTTAAAATATATTTGAATATGTAAGTGATTACATATTTTGGGCATTTTCTTGTGCTTCTACTCGGCTCTCCTACTGGTAGGAGTACGAGGAATCATGTCCTCGTGCTCCTATGACCAAACTGATTAGCTGTTCATTTGATTTTAATGAGAGCTCTTGTGTCGCCAGGCAATCCGCTAACGTCCTGGAGCAGAGCCTGCCGCTGACGTCACGCGCCGTGTGGGCCGAGCGCGCCAGTATGGAGCTGATCGTCATGCTGGACTGGAGCAGCACCACCGTCATCCCCGGGAAGACGCTATTCCTGCTTAAGACCATCCTGCTCAAGGTAACGAGACGGGATGGGCCATGTCACAACAAACAGAGCCTTTGACATCGTGCTTGGTGTGGGGCACAGCGCACCAGTATGAAGCTCATTGTCAACTGGGCTAGAGCAGTACCACTACCATCTGCATACTTGGCAATTTTTGTATGGTATTAGTATTAAGTATGGCAGATGAGTAAACTGCCATCTGATGACAGCTATCAGTATAACGATTCACCATCAGCATTTACGACTATCGAATAACTCCGCTAATTCCTTAATGAATGTAAGTATTTATTGTCTACTTTTGGAAATAGTAAGGTAAGTATGACTGTACGACCGATTATTTACTGGCGCACGAGGCCTGAGTTTTATTCCACTTTTGAATGAATGAATACGTTACGTTACGTATGTTTTATGTTTTAAGACATGTAATTAGTTTATTTTATAATGAAAAAAAAACCTTTTATGCTTTCGTGGTCTATGTCAGTACTATAGTTAGGCTCGGGATTATTACCACGGTATGGGGTTGTTTGAGCTCCAGATGCATGCACCGCGGTCGCGGGTAAACTAACGTGGGCTACGAGTACCAGCAATGCCGGGTAACTATAGTATTAACAGATCAGGTGACACGAGTTTTTGAAAAAGTGGAAATACCAACTAGTAACCACACATCGTTAATGGTTGGAGAGGAGTTTTTTTCCACTCAGCCCAACCACCGTTGGAATCAAAAATCCTCTCCACAGGTGGATTTGGAATAGCCCACAGACATTTGACTTTGTCCGCAGTGGGACGTAAAGGTGCATTACGCGCGCGCCCCGCTGTGCCTGTGGGGCGGCTTCGAGGACTGGCTGCTGAAGTACCCCGCGTTCACGACCAACCCGCAGGCGCTGCCGCCCAGCCAGAGCGACCTCATGGAGGATATGCTAGGTGACTATCATCATACAGAAGGTCCATTACAAACATGCGATTCGCCCACGCACACGCGGGCTCTGCGTACAAACAATCTCAAATCGAATCAAACTAATTCAGACGCGAAATGCACGCGCTGTGGCGCGTTCACGTGTTAGGCAGAACCTGGGCCCGCCGCTGACCCTCGGGGGGGCGCGTCGGCCGGGAAAATCCGGGCCGGACATCAGCATTTTCACCAAGCATTTGACACTCCGTTCTCAGCGTACGCAATAATACAATACAATACGATACAATAATCTTTATTTTCTGGCTGAAATAAAACATTATAATGCTGATGCAAACCGCAACGGTAAAGGAAAACATCGTGAGGAAATCTGCAAGGAAACCTTCACAGATGGCGATACATGTATTTGATAAGTATCGAAGACTTGGCTCAGAAGCTCTAGAAATCGGGCTACATGGAAATATATAGGAGAGGGCTATATCCAGCAGTGGATAAATAAGGCCTGAAGAAGAAGATTAAATGCAGAATTGAAATTAGTTGAAAAATAGAATAGTTAAAGGCAATCAGAAATAGGAACCTTCCTACCTTTCTACCTAGAAAGAAACAGCTATAGGAATTTTTGACATTATTGTAGGTACTGTAGCGACATACAAACTCCATAATTAAGGACTGTTTTACTAAAAAGGGACGAAGTATTTTCCCACTACTAACTTTAATCATTATGGGGAAGGCAATGGCAAACCACCCCATTAAATCTGCTACGAGAGTCGTTCTATGTGATTAATTCCTTAGAATGATCACGACCCTCAGCAATGAGGAATACGATTTAGAAGAAGAACTTTAACCATTAAAGTTTCTGGTGTTAGTTGAGATAAAGAAAAACGAATTTCAGATTCATTTTCATAGTGTCCACATGAACTGTAAAAAGTTAGTCAAATACCCTTTTTAACTAAAGTCTGTCTTTACTGATGTTATATAGCATAACTCTCACGTCCGTAATGCCCGAGGGGGTAGACAGAGGAATCACCTTCATCATAGGTTGTTCTCATTTTTCGCCGTTAGATCGCTTACACATGGCGCCGCGGCACTATTTTTAATGCTTATGAAATTCATTTCATGTTCGAGGAGCTCGTAGCCTAGTTGCGAGCACGGTCCGAAAGTGATCGTGCAGGTTAAGCGACGTTGGCGCGGTCTGTACCTGGATGGGTGACCGCTAGTGGCATATTTCATCTGAGCTCATCCGTGCGTCGGAAAGCACGTTAAGCAGTCGGTCCCGGTTGTTGTCGTTCGACAGCGGTCGTTAAGCCATGTCAGAGGTCTACGGGCGACCTGAACAACTCTGACAAATAGGTTGGCCACTAACCAAACGATAAGCAAGCAAGCAATGTTCAACATTTGTCAAATACCCTATTTATTGATTCTGATATATGTTGCAGGAGGCATAGAGTACCCGACGTGGTCGGAGCTGACGCGCCCCGCGGCCGCGGCGGCCGCCCCCGCCCCCGCCCCGCGCCCGACCAAGCCCGGCGAGCCCGTCGTCGATCGCTCCAGCAAGGTTCGTCGGAACCAAATATTAACACACTAAATCAATAATCCCTATTATTCTGTATACCTGTCGTACAGTTTTACAAAACTAGTACGGATGCTATCGTTCCTGGTAATGTACAGGTCGAACTATCTGAAGAAAAATTAATTGTACCTACTGTAAATTGTGATAAAACAAGTTATGTATTTTGAGCAAATAGTAAGTAAGTAAGTAATACGTTTATTTCCCACACAGCAATGACCGAAACAGTTATAATTATGATAAAATAATTATGTAGTCAAAGGTAAACATACTGAAATCATGTGTGATGGTCTGCTGTTGTTGTGAAAAGGGGTCTCAACTCAGATTATTGCTGCAGACAAGAATGCCTCCAGCGCTAGTATTCTGTTGGACCCAAAACCTATCCAAGAGGACAAAGATACGATACATAGAAATGTAATTGAAGATGGGTAGTATTAATTAAGTGAAAAATATATATACCTACATTTACCATGACACAAATGATATCTGCATACTAAATAAACGCTAATTAAACAATAAATAATTAATTATATCTTATTTACATATTTATAGATAATAATTGACCAGCGTCTGCGATACAGCCTGTCGCCTAGTGTGGAGGCCAACGTTTTTGAATAATTTTAATGTGACAAAGTATTTTATTTTATTAATTTATTTACTGAAATTTACAGAACTTATAAAAAGAATAAAATATTACTTGAGCATTTGACATGTTCAAGAAGAAAGAGATATTATTTATTTATTTTTATTATTTATTGATTCGCAGGCGGTGGCGGTGCAGGTGTACGAGGAGCGCGCTCGCAACATGCAGCTCATCCTGGACCAGCAGGAGCGCATCGCAGACACCTCGCTCACGCTCGAGAAGCAGCGCATTGAAGCCGAGCAGGTATCATCATCATCATCCTATTAATGTCCCCACTGTTGGGGCAGAGGCCTCCCCTTGCACAAGGGGGTACGGGCCATGATCCGCCGAACGGGCCCAGTGCTGTGCGGAGGATTTCACACACCTTCGGAAATTTTTCATTTCTTCAAACGTGGTAGACCGAGTTGGTGTGATTGATAGAAACACTTCAATGTACACAAATACAGGAATAGTGGCACTGTATGTACAAAGGCGGCCTTATCGCTTGAAGCGATCTCTTCCAGGCAACCTCTGAAGTTAAGTGGACATTAAACAGATTAGCGGCAGTAAGGTTAGTAATAAGTATTCATCTGTACAGTGTCTGTTCTAAACATTTCTAATCTGGCAACGGGGAGGGTTTAGTTTTGTTCTGCGTCGTTCACTTTTAATATGTTGTCAGACGAACGTAGCGGTTTCTAATTATGTAAATGGATGGGAAGGAATTTTTTTTTCTTGTATGAAGTGTGGTCTGCAAATATCTCTTGGGCGTGTGTTGTATATGACGCGTATACATTTTAAATTTTTAATTTAGAGTTATTTACCATTTTGATACAGATCCCTATTATTCTTCTAAGTCGTATTGCTGAGGGTCGTGATCATTCTATGGAATTAATCACAGAACGTCTCTCGTGACAGATTTAATGGGATGGTTTGCCATTGCCTTCCCCATTTCATACACTAGTTATCTGTGTCCAGGTTTTCTCACGATGTTTTCCTTCACCGTCAGAGCATTCGGTAAATGTACGTAAGTGTTTCGAAAAAACCTAAAAACTCATAGGTACATGGCATTGCACGGTTTCGAACCAGGACCTCCCGCACGGGAGTCCGACATCCTAGACACGACGCCACCGACGCTGACATACCCTATTGCTTGACGCGAAGTTTACGTGTGTTTGTAGGATTGGAAGCATGTGCGCCTGCAACGCGAAGTGGAGCAGCGTGACGAGCTGCAAGCCGTGTACCAGCTGCGCGAGCAGGAAATCTCCTCGCAACTCATGCAGCTCGAGAACAAGCAGTATGACATGGTGAGTGCAATATCCCTAACTATTTCAGGGATTTCGCGAGCGTGTTGTAGACAGCCGATTTATTCACTCCAGTTTTATCAAATAACTAGCTGTTGCCCGCGACTTCGTTCGCGTCATATAGCCTATGTCACCCGGGGATAGTGTAGCTTCCCAACGGTGAAAGAATTTTTCAAATCGGTCCAGTAGTTTTGGAGCCTATTCAATGCAAACAAACAAACAAAAAATCAAACCTTTCCTCTTTATAATATTGGTATAGATAACCACCTACATATTACAGTGCCATGCATCTCGTGTCATATGTCACACGGTTTTTTTACCACCCTTGAATTCCGTGTTTACCTGTAGTTTGGAGTTAGAATAACCATGGAAGCTTAAAAAGTATGTAAATTGAAATTGAAAACGTTTATTTATCTCTGTAAACACCAGAATATAGAACACAATACAGAAGTATACAAAGATATAACACATTCAGCACAAAACATCCGGTGTGGTACAGTGACAAAAAGGGTACACCAGCTCAGCATAATACCCAGTGACTGCACTGTGAAAGCAACAGTGTGTGCGTGTTGTGTTGATAAGAAAACATGTATTAAAACAGCAATAAAGGCAATATATATATAATGGTTGTATGATTTGTCCAGGAACAAGAGAACCAGTCGCTGCGCGAACAGCTGGAGGAGTACCAACGTCGAGAGCGCGAGGAGGCCGATCGGCTCGCCGAGCTGCTCGCCGTCTCGCAGCAAGGCGACGACGAAGGTATTTTTTTCTTTATTTAAATAAAACTAATGTATGGAGGCGGCTCGTACACTGAGGACAGCTGACAGTACCGACGTAGGTACACGTCTTCGCCACTCTATATCATCATCATCAGCAGCCCACTCTAGTTCATTGCTGGACATAGGCCTCTCCCAGGGCGCGCCATTGAGCCCGAACTACGGCTCTTCCCATCCAGTTGCTGTCAGCCACCTTGCGCAGATCGTCGCTACATCTAGCAGGGACGCCCGTCCCACACTACCGCCCGAGGTAGACGTATTGTTGCACAACTTCGACATCTCTATATAAAAATACTTTATTAGCACACATAATCTTACTGCTAAGTATCATACATAATCTGACTAGTTAAAGATACATACAATAAGTGTGTCAATCGGCGAGGTACTCTGTCCTACTCAACAGGGACTCCGACGAGAAGGAAGTCCACTGTTGACACTGGTTTCAACAACTCGCACGGCAGAAAGAAACGGCAATAGATAATAATGACGTCACTGTTCACTAGCGCCACACAAACAGATCCTGGATAACTGTGTTGCTAAAAAGGGATAGAGCGTCTCTCCAGTACTAACTTAAACCATTAATATCTCTGATGTTGAGATGTCGAAAAACTTATTTTAGATCCGTCTTCAGGATGTCCATGTAATAACACCCTAAGTTGATTGATGCAAAAAAAATAGGTTAATACCCTATTGCACGGTGTTATACGTTTCTTGTGCCTCACGGTATGTTTCTGCTGCCCGTAGCGGAGCCGGAGCGCGTAATGAAAGAACAAGCGGCGGCAACGCGCGAGCTGGCGGCCAAGCGCGCGCGCATCGCGGCCGTGACGCTGCAGCGCGTGCAGCTCGACAGACGGCGCGTCGCCATGGAGCACGAGCGCAAGCGCAAGCTCGCCGAGGCGCGCCACAAGAAGAAGCCGGACCTCGACAAGGTTTTTTTTAAAATCATTTACCTCTAAACCCAATGACGACAGATGTATGAAGCGAAAGCGAGTGGAGGTAGCCGGGGTCGTTCTAGACTGACCTTTAAAGATCTAGACACACGGAGACGACGCACTCGTGCGTGTTATATTACAGGAACCATTTCGATCCCCCATAACTCAAAATCTATTTGACCTACCTAATTGAAATTTTGTATGTTTTTTAAGACCCACCCCGAATCCCAAATTTTATAAAAGTAGCTCAAATAAAAAAGGGCCATTTCGGCTCACACTAGGCTATTTCCGATTTTTTCACAATACTTCTCCGCACACCGCGAACAGGACTAAGTCATTTTTGCGCTCTAAAAAGGTGGAGCTCGTGACCCATCCCGCACACAGGCCGCACCTTACACCGAGTGATATCTTTATTTTCCCAAAAATCAAAGATTTGATGAGAGATTTGACATTTACGAGGCCAGAAGAGGCTGTGATAGCTTTCAATCAACACGTGAAAAATATGCCATCAGATCAATGGTTCCCATGTTTTCAAAAATGGTTTAAACGGTTGAAAAACTGTTTAAAACTGTAACGGAGAATACTTTGAAAAACAATAAATATATTACTTTACTTATAAACTGTTTAATTTATGAGTTACGCAAAACTTTCAGTGTGCCCCACGTAATCGATCAATGCTACCGATCTATGTCGATCGTGTATAACACTTTTTGTATGTGAAATAAATCATTTACTTACCATAAGAGTGTCGACTAACGTTCGTGTGCAGGACGAGGATGGAGACACATACATGTCGTCCCCGGGAGACAGTCCCACCGCCGCCAACCTCAACCGCTCCGAGTCCTCGCCCATGCTCAAGGTAAGTTGCCGACAGAAACATGACACCTTTTTAGGGATCCGTAAAACGGAGGGTACGTAAAAGCCCTATTGCAGTGGCCTCGTCTTGATACATCTTTACAGACCTTGAGTTCTTAGAAAGGGATTAGAGAGGGATCTTAGAGGAGATTTCGGTTATTGATGGCGATACACGAACATAAGACAGAGATCCATTTTACCCCTTAATGTTATTTGAGCTTAAGGTTCCACATGTGGAACATTAAGAACCTGATGATGACCAAGAAAAAGTAAGGGAATCTCCATAACGTTAATTAGGAGATTTCTTTTTAGAGTTATCAATTTGTTAACTAAGTAAACAAAATATTCTTATCAGATTTTTGTTAACATTTAATTTTCTGTATAGTAGAGAGAACCTCTTCGTTACAATATGCCTTTGTTCTTGTGCCAATGAAACTGAGAGTTGTGTGACAGCAGCCATCGTCCGACGAGGAGGAGCCGGCGGCGCCGGCGTTCGACCGCAGCACCAAGCCGAGCAAGCCGCGAGAGGTGCCCGCCCACGACCTGCACCAGCCGGACTTCGAGCCCGTCTGGGAAAACGTGGTGAGCGAGCATTTCATTTCATTTCGGTATTTCTTAGAAGCAGGGGTTCTAATTTCCGTGACGATATTAGTAATTTCATGGCACAAGAAGACGACGCAATCTTCACAGGTATATCGACTACGGATTGTATGACGTTTCCCGCACAAGGGTACGTCACGATGGAAATTACAACGCCTGCTTCTGAGAATGGCCCATTTATTCATTGCCTTAATTTGCTACAATAAGAGAAAAGTTCTTCCGCACAATGAATGGCTTCCCCTCATAAACAAAAGATATGAGCACTACAAATTCGAATTCAAATTATTTATTCATTCTATAAATATAGGTGGCACAAGTTGTAACATAAATGTATGGATCTCTATATTTAGCTATGACAGCATACGAAACAATTATGACTATAGTAATTTAAGTAATGTTTAATACAGCGAAGTATTTTGAAATTCATCCCTTAGTAGATCGCTCGCTAGAGAAGTTTTATAAGGAAACCGCGTCTGCCAGTCGGCGCATGCGATGTGAGCGTTTTCCCATTCATTAGTCGGGCACTGAAATGTCAAATGTATAATAATATATGGCAAATATACTTTATTGCACACCCGGGACATAAACAAAACATACAACATAAAGAGAGGTACAATACAATGTGCAGAAGGCGGCCTTATCGCGACCTGACCATTGACTTGACCCGTGTGTCAAACCCGTGGCTCGCTGTCAGTGCTCACATCATTGTTCTAGAGGAGAGGGCGCGATTTGTGAGTACAGTTTTTCGATAACAGACCTTGCAACATCCTAAAGTGCTTTCTTTTGTTTATGAAAGGAAGCGAAGTAGTGTAAACAGTCTACTATAACATTATAACAATACATGTATTTTTAAGTGCACGGATACACTCGTTTTGTGTTGTAAATAATTAAGTTCAACAGGTACTTCAGGGCTTGCCAGTCGTTTCGTAACAAGTATTTTAATATAAGAATCCTTTAATTTTATTAAAAATCTTACGAGGTTATTTGCACTAATCCTAACACTAGGATTCCCTGTAGTTTCTGTAAAATCTCGGTTTTTATTTCTGACGTCTTATTAAAAGCGTTTAGTGTGTAAACTAAACATCTCCGTACAATTTGCACCAATTCATAATAAGTGGCTTTGGGGTCGAACAAGAGACCGACTTGCCACAGTGCCACTTGTGACATAAAGAGCATGCGTGAAGATACGAATGATTATATACAGGAAGCAATACGAGCACACTAAGTTAGAAATTCTTGGCGCTCCTTTCTCTCTACCTGGGCTAGGGATAGATATGTATAATAATAATTGATTAATTAAAAAAATATTCATCAATTTGTACAATTAGTTACAATTAGCGAATGCACCTATAATTATATACGATGGCATGTATACTAGGTAAAAATGAGCGTCGGTAGCACAGTGGCTAGGACGCCGGGCTCCCACGCGGGAGGTCCGGGTACGAAACCGTGCAGTACCTACCATGTACCAATGAGTTTTTCGTGTTTTTCGAAGACAATTGCACATGGGATGACCAGTGTGTAAAATGGGGTAGGCACAAAAGATCCTTAAGGGTTGAAGTGCCGCTGGGGTTACTGGTCATCTTAGTGTGCAGGTTTCCTCACGATGTTTTCCTTCACAGTTATAGCAGTCGGTAAATGTGCGTAAGTCTTCGAAAAATACGAAAAACTCATTGGTACATGGCACTGCACGGTTTCGAACCCGGAGCTCCCGGGTGGGAGTCCGGTGTCCTAGCCACTAGGCCACCGACGCTCTAAAGGGCCTGATGTGTTGTCCACTGTACATACAGACATACCTTCACGCTATATCCCTTGCGGGGTAGGCAGAGGGAACGGAGCGCTTTGAAAAAGTATGTAAATATTTTGAAGATATTGGTGAAGCGAACATTCTGGTCCTAACCTAGGCGTAGGCGGCATATATATAGTCTAGTAGCAGTGCAGTGAGTCAACGCGGGGCACGGAGACGCGCGTCAGAACCGAACCAAGGCCGAGAATCCCCACAAAGATAAGCCGGCTACAATCAACGTGCGTGCTTTGCTCAGCCGATTACCTTGTTTACATTGAGCTCCGACTACACCCGCACACTCTCTGCTTGTCTGTCCACTGCTACTGTGGAATGTACGTGATAACGTAATTATACTTTATACAAATTGGGATGATCCTTCAGACAGATGCTATATAACGTGAATGTGTCGCGTTTTGCGAATAACGTCAAAATAAGAACTTAAAATTTTGCCACCGAAAACGGCTAGTTAGTTAGTATTTATCTTTTAATAACAAAGTTAAGCTTAGATACGTCATGGAACAACTATTATCCGTTATATTATAACATTTAAATTATTACTTACAATGCTACTAGCTGCTGTAAAAGGGCATTGTCAAAAGAAAAATATGGCTGCTGCATAAGGCATTGTCAAATAGGAACATACAATATGTTATATAATATAATATTTCTTATATTCATTATAATATTTAAACCGTTTTGCCAGTGTCTCTATACTTGCCAACTTTAGGTTAAATGCCTACGGAAATCTCATAGCACCATAAGGGTGCAATACAATGATGCGTTTCGCACCCTTATGCGGTTGCCGCGATTCTGTAGTGCATCGGGCATGTTCGCTGACGCACGGGTGCCCGATTTCTTTGCGGTTGTCAGGACTCGCATCGCTTCTTTTTGGAAGCTGTTGCGACAATCAGACTACAGCATACTTAAGGCTGTGTGCGAGGACCTACGCAGTCCCATATTCAAACATTGGTTGGCTGTCCACCGGGACGAGAACCGTAAATGAATAAGTTGTAGCCAAATATTATTAATTTTTTTTTGGTCTCGTTTGTGTATTTGTTTTAGTATTAATTTTTTTTTGTATATTGTATTGTTCTTTTGTTATATGGGTTTTTTATGCCTGAATTAAAGATTTATTATTATTATTATTTATTTATAGATTATTTCGTTTTTATTGTTTGAAATAAGATTGTTACTATGTTTTTTCAATAACTGCGCAATTGCATACAACACTGACATACTACCGTCGAATCGTAGAGATTGACTCAATGAAATCGATAATTATCGTAAAAAATCTCCAATCGATTATTTTTTCCTTGAAATTGCGATGATGAAAATTAAAACGACAAAAAAACTGAATTAAGTAGTATTAATAGAAAGTGTATTCCGGGAAAAATAAAACGACGTCTAAACATTTATGATTTATGAGAAAAAAATATTTCGAAAAGAAAAATAATTCAGTTGAGAATGGAACCTTCGGTGCACGAGTCCAACTCGCACTTGGCCAGGTTTTTTACAAAATGGAATGGAAATTAATTAATCGATCTTTTAAAGAATCGGATCGGTAACGATTCGAGCACCGAATAGACATCCCTGTATTCCCTACTTCAAACAAACTTCTAAAGGATCATCCGAAAATGAATAAGGTATAGTTAATTAAGATGTCGTACAAAATGTTACGGTGGGCAGGGCACATATATGGCAGACAAGGCGATGGCAGGCAAAGTGGTGCCCTTTGAATGGTGGCCTAGATCATGCAACACACAGAACACAAATAGCTGCAGCAGTCAATTTCTACCTTCTGATTTATGATTGCCTGTAGCTTTTTTTCAAAGAATTTCAATTTTGTTATCACATTTAACCATCATCATCATCAGCCTATTAATGTCCCCACTGTTGGGGCACAGGCCTCCCCTTGCACAAGGGGGTTATGGCCCATGATCCACCGAGCGGGCCCAATGGTGATAGGTGGATTTCACACGCCTTTGGAATTTTTATTTCCTCGGACATGCAGGTTTACTCACGATGTTTTCCTTCACCGTCAGAGCAGTCGATAAATGTAAATAAGTCTTCTCCGTAAAACTAATTGGTACATGGCATTACATTGTTTCGAACCCTGTATGGGAGTCCGGCGTCCTAGCCACTAGGCCCCCGACGCTCACGTTTAACCATCATTTGATATCTATTTTTTAATTACGTAATGCATTTAATCTTCTATAGTTGTCCGTTTCTGCTTGCCGTCCAAATGTCCTATGTAGATATTTCGACCGTATCCAGGTCATACGGCGCAGCGGCCCTGAAACGGGCAAGCGTTCCGCGGTCAACGGTCGCATTCTAATCGGCGCGTTGCAGCGACCGCAGAATTCTGCGCCAATCACAGTGCCGAATGCTACCGCGGAACGCTTAACCGCCTCCGCCCCGAGTCCGTTTACACGTGACACGTGAATACCCACCATGCGAGTTCACCGCCCAATTTTTGTAGTGGTAGATTCTAAGGATATCATTTTCACAAATTTCCAAAATGATAATATCTCATTATCCGTTTATTATTATGGTTTCTATGACCATAAGGGCGTGAACCTCACAATACCGTATTCAGACAGCAACAACCGTAAAGTTTGGTTCAACAATAAAATATTATTTAATAAACAAAATATACTTAATTTTAAATTAGAATTGCAGTCAATTGATTGGGATACTATAATCTTGCCAGACAAAAATATTAATGAAAATTACGCCTCGTTTAATCAAACCTTAACAACTATTTTAAACAAAAAAAACGTTGGCTAACAACAGGTATAAAAAAATCATATAAACATAAACGACTTTTAATGATCTTAACTTCACAAACAAGCAACGAAATCTTAAAAGACCCTAAATACTCTAAATAACACATTAACTAAAATTTCAAACTGGTTAAATGACCATAATTTAGAACTCAATTTTAATAAAACTAAAATAATGCAGTTCATACCGTATCAAAAAGCCCCTCTAAAAATATTTGTTTCGTTCAATAATACTAAATTAGAATGCGTGGACACCTTCTCATTGCTAGGATTGGTAATTGATACAAATATAAATTGTAAAGCTCATGTACAAAAATTGACAGGTAAATTACAAAGTGTCACATACGCCCTGGCAGAGTTAAAGAAAACGACGGACTTAAAAACAGCACTTGCTGCTTATTATGCTTACGCCTACGCGTGGCTGGGCTACGGTACCATTATGTGGGGAAACGGCACCTCAGTTGAGGATATTTTTAAATTACAGAAAAGATGTGTAAGCATTATCGTAAACATAGATCAAACTGAAAGCTGCAGAATGCACTTTATTGAACAAAAAATCTTAACCTCAACATCAATATACATTTTGGAGATTAGTAAATTTGTCAGGAAACATACACATTTGTATAAAAGTGCAGAGGACCTACACAGTACGCCATTTAACACTCGATAACAAAATTAAGTCTACACAGTTCTGGTTCCCCGTTCGTTATGTCTATAAAAATATATAACAAAACTTCACAAATCATCGACATCGATTTAAGACACTCGATATTCAGTAAAATATTAAAGTTATATCTTCTTAACAAATATTTCTATTCACTGCACGAGTTTTTTGATGATAAAAACAATACCTAACTTTAAAATCAATTATAATTTAATTTAATTTATCTCGTTAGCATTTATTACTATTATAATGTATTATAATCTCTTATTTAATATTGCGGTGCCTACTCAGGGTTTCATGTATGATCATATAATATATTTTTTAAGACAATTGTTACACATGAAAAGCAATAAATGATATGAGTATGAATAAGTGTAGGATCGCCTGGGTTGGTACCACACTCTTATCAATTTCTGCCGCAAAGCAGCAATGCTGCAAGCATTGCTGTGTTTCGGTTTGAAGGGTAAGGGACCCAGCATAATCACCGGCATATGAGGCACTCCATCTAAGTCCTCAGGGTTAGCAGCCAGGTGAGATGTCTATGGGCGACGGTGACCACTTACCACCAGGTGGCCCGTTTGCTCGTCTGCCCTCCAGATACAATAAAAAAATAATTAAAAAATCCACGCATTTCGACATGACCAGGGCCGTCTCTAAGCTTTAGGCTAGGACTACATGATCCGGTTCCAGCTATGGTTTGGTTCGGTCATCCAATCATTCATCACGAAGCGCTGATTTCAAGTGGGGGGAGGGCGGAACTCATGTGATTGGTTGCAATGCAGAGAATCGAACCGGGACTGGAACAGGTCGCGTGTAGTCCAGCACTTACAGTTTCCATTCTGATGCGACTTTCATCGTTTGCGCCCGTTAGAAAGCTGTGCGGAGATTTTTATGAAGTATTGACCGCTCTAAATTAGCTCCTTTCCAACATCCAAGTTTTCGATTGTCGTTCATGTTTTATCCGAAGAGAAAAAAAATAGCTTCAATATTATAAGGGAAATAATTTCACCTTGCTTGCCTTCGGCTGAACCGGTTTGGCGCGTGTTATCAGTAAGATGCGCTAACATCAACGCATCACTATACCTACTGCGCCTCGCATTACGACGATCGAATAACTCCGCTAATTCCATAATAGATTTAAGTATTTATATTTTAGTGTCAACTTTTGGAAAATTTAACAGGTAATAATACGACCGATTCGTTACTGGCGCACAAGCCCTGTGGCTTATGCCAGTATTATGTTTTACGATATAATTAGTTTTATTTAAATAAAGGGAAAAAAACCTAGAAAATCTATCAGTTCAATGTTCTGTCTAGCTACTTAAGACAAATCTGGGAAGATCTGGGAAAAGGGGAGTTGGTCGTCCAGCGGCTAGGTGGCTCGACGATATCACTAAAGTCGCGGGTAAAACCTGGATGCGACTCGCACATTACCAAAAAGAGGGGCACAAGAAAGGGGAGGCTTATACCCTGCAGTGGGATGAGAAGAGCTGATGATGGTGAATTAAAATGTATCCTTCAGGCTTGTGCCCTTTTAAGTAATAACCTGGATTTGGCCCTGGCTTGCCCCGTGCCCACACCCGAGTAATCCAATCAGGCGATTAGCGGCCAATACACAGAAACAATGCTAGTAGCTTGCTAGCAAAAATATACTAAAATACTTAGCTTGGTGTGGAGATTTATGTTTCTAGGCCAAATGTGAACGAGTATTTCTTAAAATACTAAGAATTCCTGTTGCTATCGTATTATGTTACAACCAGTATGCTATTTATTTTGTATGCTACAATATAAAATATATTTTAAGAATGGAATTTGACGTGTTCATTATAGGCCTGTTACGTCTATTGCAGACGATTTAAGTAGCGTCGCGAAGGCATCTCTTTTCGTGGCTAAATAAACCTTTTCGGGAGCGGCACACACGCCCGCACGCGCGGCAAGCGAGTGGTGCGCCGGGTAGATGAGTGACGTGTTAATTGACAAGTAAAACACATAACACAAACGAAAATAATTAAAAATAAATTTTGAGCTAGACGACCTGTGTCTTCAAAAAAATGGGGGGGGGGGGGGGGGGGGAGAAATTTTAAACTAAATTACCTACATAAATATAAAAAGGTACTAATTTAAGCTTTTTTTCAAATACTCAAGCAGGGTGAACACGGTCTTTAGGCAAAGAACCCATGAGCTGTTGGGTAGTGTCGGCCTTATATCATATACAGCAGGTGACACATTTATGTATGACGCTCTTAATTTCTCTTACAGAGTTTACAATATAATAATGCTGAGATTTGAGAAAGGCTGCTTAATGCAAGCTTTAAACCTCCATGTAATAGCAATAAGTGGACATTTTGAATAATCAATATAGAAATATTCTTATAGCAGTATACTGGGCATCCTACAGGTCAGCAAAGATTAGATTTGTACTGATCAGCTTATCGATATGTATCGGGAATTAAGTTTATTTATTAACACGGTCTTGAATTTCGTATGCGCTTTACTACTGATGCATCGGGGACTACAGAAATAGTTACTAATGCCATGCAGGTAAACTGAATATCATTATCCGAGTACCTAACTTTAATTAAAATATCGATCGTTATAAATCTATTTTAGTTCGTATGTAGGTAAAAAAGGTCGTAAAACAAAAATAGTAAATGCACAATCGACCAATAGGCGTATAAGTTTCAGCCCGTAATAAAATGAGTTAGGTTAGGTACGGAACGTGCGAACGGTCAAGCATGAGGGTCGCGATTCCGCACGTCGTGTCGTGCCCTTATCAGATTGTCTGTCTATCACGACACCAGCGACGGAAAACACTAAGGTAGAACTATGCTTCGACCAATGCCTAGAAATACTGAGGCAAAGTGAGAGCTCGATGACGTAGTGACTAGGACACCGGGACCGAACTCACATTCGGAAAGTCCAGGTTTGCTGCTCCCGGGACGTAGACTGAAGTATCATTTGTAAAACAAGGGGTACGAATTCTAACTAACTTTTTTTTACCCTTTATTTAAATAAAACTAATTACATGTCTTAAATCATAATACTGGCTTGTGTTGAGTTAGTATCGCCAGTAAAGAATCGGTCGTATGTACCTATTTACTGTTTCCAAAAGTAGACAATAAATACTTACATTCATTATAGAATTAGCGGAGTTATTCGATAGTCGTAAATGCGAGGCGCAGTGGGCGTAGTAATGCGTCGATGTGTCCTCAAATCAAACCTGGACCAGGTTTGATTTGAGGATGTACCAAAGAGTTTTTTCCGGTTTTTTCGTAGGCGTAGATTTACTGGCTGCTCTAACGTTAACGTTAACTAATAACGTTATCATAGATATCCTTGTAGACATAACATACGAATCGAAATATGGCCAGGTGTGCACTTTCTCTTCCGTACTTGGAAAATTACTCGTATTCTCGTATTTATAGTCTAAAACACTGTAAATGTGGATAGTATAGTCACTGTGTGGCAGGGCCGACCAGTGGTTAGGCGAGTTATGTAATTAACAGTCAATGCCATGTTATACAGGGTGAAACAACATTACCTACAGGGGCTCAGGGAATCGATCATTGAACTGTGTTTATAAAGAAAAGAAACATCCATACAATTTATCTGTTCAAGTTGAAGAAGATAACATAAAAAATCTTAACGAAAAGTTGTCTCGTAAAGTCATCGAAATTGTAAGTTGTGGACAATGTCAACTTTGTTAGTGATGGGAAAAGATAATTAAGAAAATTAAAATAAAATAGAAAGACTAGTTTACAACGTGTGGACCTGAGTGCTGGGGGGGGGGGGGGGGGGACTATGGAAACTAATGTAATTAACACGTATTTGAAGCCGATGTAAAATTATCAATATTTTGTATTCTCAACATTGTATTAAAACCCAGTTCGTAACAATACGTCAGGTTTCTAAGTGAACCGGCGGTATGTAAATATCACATATCCGTTGAAACTGCAAATTCCTAGCTTTGCCGATACGTATTCATATTTTAATATACATATGTAGGAAAAGCCGGCGACTTTTATACTCAGAAACGTGATGGCAACAAGCATATGCTGCTCCCGGGACGTATACGAAGTATCACTTGTAAGGCAAGGGGTGCGAATTCCAACTAACTATTTTTTACATGTCTTAAAACATAATACTGGCATAAGCCTCAGGTCTCGTGCGCCAGTAAAGAATCGGTCGTACGTACCTATTTACTATTTCCAAAAGTAGATAATTAATACTTACATTCATTAAGGAATTAGCGGAGTTATTCGATAGTCGTAAATGCTAGGTCCTACTGCATCTTTTTAATTTTACAATACAATACAAATATTTTATATTGCATCAGGACAAAAATACAGGACAGAAGAAAAGATACAAAATACTAATACAATTGGCGACCTTGTAGGTTTAAGCTTTTTCGTCCAGGCAGCCTTTGGGTGATGGAGTTTTTGTAAAATACGACGTAAGCGGGTGCAAGAACGATTTAAATAATACCAAGTAATAAAAATACAACAAATATAGGTACTTAATAAAATAATAATGTTTAAAATACATAACTAGGTAGGTATTCTTTCCTTCTAAGTCGTGTTCCTCATTGCTGAGGGTCGTGATCATTCTAAGGAATAAATCACATAGAACGACTCTCGTGGCAGATTTAATGGGGCGGTTTGCCATTGCCTTCCCCATTTCACACACCGGTTATCTGTGTGCAGGTTTTCTCACGATGTTTTCTTTCACTGTCAGAGCAGTCGGTAAATGTACGTAAATGTTTCGAATGCCTTCCCCATAACTAGGTAGGTATACTTAGATATTTATAATATAAATACATATAATACGATTATATATAATAATATGTATACATGATATATAAAAAAAACTAACAGATAAACACAATACATTCTAGTATAATTTTATTTGCTAATTTTTGGCTAAGGTCCTACGCGGAATCAATACATCTAGATAACATACAGGTGGAAACGTTAAGTGTGTCCAGTCCATAGTTTCGTTAATTTAAAACTTATTGCAAAACTGTATACTGATATAATCTGCGTCGTTTAATGCAGAAATACAAAAAAAAAATTAAAAAAATTACGCAATGTGTTCAGAATTTGTACTTTTGCGGCTCCCATACACAATTAGTCAGGGACTAGCTGAAGATCCAGCCCTACCCTACGGTTCAACTGTAAAAAACGTATGATACTCGCTTTACGCGGACGGGCGGGCAGTTTTATTTCCTTATTCCTCGGAATGATGTTTTAATGTTAATTTGAAGTTTGATACTGCTTCACAGAATGGCAACGCGACAAAGTTGTATGTAAAATTACTTATTGTTGCTAGAATATAAACATACTAGAGAATAGGTAGGTAGATTCGTGCAACGCCTGATATTTTGTCCGGGTGTAACTCAACACTGTTAAATCTCATTATTTTGTTTACATTCTAAGAAATTGCTTATATACGAGTATCTAGCAGTTTATCATTTATTTATTATGTATTAATCATACATCATCAACATTTACAATTTCAATTTCACACATGAAAAATTAAATAAATAAGTAAAAATTAAATTAAAAATCAATCGCATTTCAATCAATAACATGAAATAATCATTCATTACATACAAGGTCAATTAAAATATAAAATAAAAATCCTAACTTAAAGTAAGCAGTGTCGAATAATAAATTAAACAATCAGATGTCACTTCCTTCTTCGAGGAACCCCTTTACATTTCTTTAGTAATCAGATTTATCAGAACCAGTTCGCGGCTGACCTGGTGCCCAATTCGCCTAAATTACAACGTTTGTAGTTCTATTTCTATGCAATTTCAATTTAGTTTTCGTTCCAATTCTATTTGGACACCAAATCGCATTCTGCTGACGCATAACTCTACAACTGCCACCTTTCGATTTACTAACAATAGGTTCGATCGTTATATTTGACAGTTGAAGCGTTTTGTTACCGTTCAACTGCGATTCAGTATAAACTAAGCGTTTTATTAGAATGCACAAATACGTTACTGATCGATCGATCGTTGACTCGATCAGAACTTAACTGAAATTGGATCGTTAGTGGATAGTAGCATACGAAATACGTCATAACGATGCAGTTTAGATTCTATTTAGTTACGTTGTATTTAGTGGAATCGATCTCCTGGACTAATCATAAGTATCTTAGGTATCGTATGGTGATAGTGGCGTTATCCTGAGAAGTAGACTAGACTAGAATAGACTTGATTTGAAAAAGAATGAACGGAAACTTAATTACGAAATGTTTGTTGATCAATTTTTCTTTCTCGTAAGTTATTCATGGCTGCAGGTTCATTTGATGTACGAAGTAATGAATTTTTTTTGAGGCTACATGCATAATAATAGTAGTAATTAGTTTTTTATCGGAGATAGGAACACTAATTCGAATTAATACATGACTAAGTACATATATGTACACGCTGTATATGTTAGTAAACGTTTCCCATTTCACTATTGGCCTCGCTTCGCTTGGCTTCCTTAAGTTTTTCAGTAAAACTCCGCAAGTTCCTGTACTGGATTGGGTTACTTTCGCCGGCATATTGTTTTACCTAAACATTTTTCCGAGAATATGGAGAGTATACAGGGTGTAACATAATACCTTTTCAAAATACCAGTGTCGATAATTGAACATTCTTAAAATTTTCAAAATTCGAAATTTTTTGGTGGTTTTTTTAATGAATCGATTTACCCCGGACCCTGAGAAGTTCTTATACGTTCTTATATTTAGTTCTCCCAGTGGCCGTCCCTAGTTAGCTTCGTTAGCTATTTGTGGAGAAAAAGGCTAGACTTTGAGGCGAACTTGGACTTAAACTGTTAAGGCCGGTGTGTTAGGTCTAGAGGCACAATCAATCAAAGGTATCGCAGTTTGCTAACGGCATAGTGAGCGCGTCACGCACGGCCGCGACGCGAGCCCCCTCCCCCAGTGGGGCGCCCGCGCCGCCGCTCACTCTAGGACAGGCTGTGTCCAAACTAGGTGGGATTTTATTTATATATTTTTTTTGTTAAAAATGCAAAAGGACCATCTACTGCCAGAAGAACTGTAGAGATAGACCCTTGGGTTTTTCCTCACATTGTGGAAATTCTTCCATTTTCATCTCATTTGATTTAAAATCACCCCATGTCCTCTCTCTTAGCCCTTGAAACTGAAACTATAATGAGACCTCGCACTTTCCCTTATCTTATCCTATGGGAATAACTCCAGCGGCACTTCGACCCTTGAGGATATTTTGTGCCTACCCCATTTCACACACTGGTCATCTCTGTGTGCAGGTTTCCTCACGATGTTTTCCTTCACCGTTAGAGCAGTCGGTAAATGTACGTAAGTCTTCGAAAAATACGTAAAACTACTTAGCCCTTACGTGCATTTTACATGTTTTTGCGGGCAAAAGTCGTTGAACAAAAGTTGTGTGATATTTCGATCTGTGCGTAGTATTCCTGTTCACCTCGAGGTTCAAACCTTGATACGGCCTATGTGTTTATTACTCGTACCTACCAATTAATAGTACAATACCTGCCAGTTCTATTCCTGAATAGTAGTAGAATAGGCTCACGTCGCGGTCGCCGGGCAACTGGGCAACTGGGATCTGGTCTGCGGATGTGAAACAATAAGCCGAACCGAATATACGATCACACCGCGTATCGTGTCCCGAGTAAACATAGCCACCCTACTGCGGCCGCCCTCCGTCCTAGCCCAATATAAAAAAGAACGGCAAAGAACCTCGGTACCGGCGTTCGATGATGACTGATAAGTACTAGTCCGTGTAACACAGGCCAGATTATACGATTTTCAACAGGCCTTATTATGAAACATTTGACATTTCTACTTGTATTTTCGGGGATTCTTAAATATTGTAAATTAATTTAATCTAGTGTTTTTATTTCCATTACAAATAATGTCAACTTAACTAATAAATAATTATATTTAAACCTCCCCCCTTGCCGCTCCCGATGCAAAGGTTACCGCGCTGGATCTCAACCTTTGCACCTTGCATATTGTAAATTGACTTTTTAAATTTGTTTATTTATACGTCAAAATGCAACATTACTGATGTCCAAAGCGTTATATTTGTCAGATTAAGATAATAATATGTCTATTTTCTTTTCATTGTAAGCGTAAACAACTTTCATTTTAAAAATATTAGCTTTTTAAATCGTGAAATGTTCGTACTCCCACGCATAAGTTTGTCGAAACGTCAAAAACTGCTTTTCTGGGTGCTTGAGAGGTACACGCGCGGCGTAACGAGTCGTGCGGCGAATGCTAGTACTGAGGTATCTTACTGATCTTATTTACACTGTGACCCTGGACTGCCCGCCCGCCCATGCAGACTACGTCAAGACACGTGAAATTCAGTTCTGCCATAACTATGCTAACAATAACACGCTTCACCAGCCGCAGAAAAAAAACCTCTCTTTGTTTAGTGGACACAGAGACTCACGCCGTCAAAAAGTCTCCAAACTTTTGTATACGAATACTACGACGGATTTGTCGATCGGGCAGCTAAAATTAATTTTAATTGGAGTGGGAAATACTAAATACGAGTAACAACAAATGCTTCGCCGGCTAGCCACTGTGCTATCGACCGTTTTCGTGTTGTATCTGGTCGTAATGCTAATTATTCCATTTCCTTTGTCTAAATACGCGAAGTCAACTTACGACTTATAAATTAATTAATTTGAACGTTGTCGATAATAAAAATTTAGTCACAGACACGTTAGTGAATATTGTGCGGAACGGACAAACCAACAATACGCTGTTTCTTATTATAATTTATAACAAACGTGAGTTAGTTTTTACGTCTTAGTCGAGTCAAGAATATCTTGCTGAACGAAGATATACTTACATTCCAAATGAAATTAGAGATGTGTGACTTAGTGCTTATTTATTGAGAGAATTAATGCGAAGTAGTGGTGTCAAGTTTGGCTCGCAACCGCTGCAAGTTTCAACGTTGCACATTTCCTTAGAAACACGATTGATAACCATATTCAAAGTAATACGGAGTCAAGTGTCTATAAATTACGAGCGCAAATCGAGTGAGAAGCTAGGTGACGTCAGTTTGATTCTAGTGTCACTGTCGCTGCAGTTTTCAACGACGTATTGAATATCAGTCTTCTCATCAACGGAGCCGTAGCTGAGGACCTGGCGGGGGCGCCATCCCCGGGGGCGCAATCAGCGAAATATTTTTCTTTCTTTAGTAGGTAATTTAATCTAAAGAAATAATATATTTGCACACATATTATATGTGTCTTCTAAAGCGCATCACTTCTCATATTTCATAAATTGCACATATAATATTTAATAAAATTTATTTAATTACCACATTATAAAAAATCTTAAACTATCTACAAAAGTCAACTTAAATATTATAAATAATAAAATAAATAGGTAATACATTTTTTAATATAATATTTAGCTAATACATATAATTAAAGTTTTAATTTGCCACTCAAATTAGATACCACATGTTTAACTAATAGTGATCATTTTGCCACCAGCGCCCCTTGCGATTGTTTGAGGGCGTAATATCGGATTGCAAAGACTCCACAGAGAGTGCGTAACGAAACCGTCAAATTTCGGACAGTTCGCCTTTCGGCACCAACAAGCTCGAGGGCGCTGTATATATACCCGGGGCGCCAGAGCCCCTAGCTAAGTCCCTGTAGTGTCAGTGAAGCGGCCAAGATACTACGTTATGAGCAGCGATGCATTCCTCTGGACACTTCTAACATGGTGCTCAAAGTGAAGATTCGCCTCAAGTACTCTCAGCATCAGATCGCCTGGCTGTTCCGGCGGGTAAGTGGCGATTAATTAATTTTAATTTGTGTATTTTTTTCTCGTTATTGCTTAGATTTTATTTTATTTATTTTAGCGAACTTAATAGATGTAAGTGTAGACTGTAAATATGTTTATTTTTTTATAAGAAATTAAAATTACTAATAAAATATATATTAAAATCCATGTCACAGAAAATATAAAAACATCAAAAAATCAATGTCAAAACAAATACAACACAATAAATTATAATTTGCTAATATCAATAATATTATATATAACTAATTAAAAAAATATAATGTCAAAAATATAAAAATAAAATAATAAAATCAATGTCATACTATAACTAGGTAAAATTATATAATATAATTTCAGTCAATCAGCCCCCCGCGAAGTGCCCCCTGGACGAAAGTATGTTTATTAGTATATGATGTGCCATTGTTTGGAGTCAAACTACCTCTGAATATGAACTATAATACTGGAAGAAATTTAGTAATTTTATTTTTTATTTTTAGTACATTGTCACCGATTTCTTTTTGCCGTGAGTTTTTTATGGTTGTTTGTCCTTTCACCCGTAATGGTATATCTAGCGTGCGTTTAAATTACTGGCAAGTCCTGAAGATATGTCGCAGTGTTTATTTATTTATGTACTTCGTTGCTACAAAATAACATTGTAAAGTCTGACTCGGAATTTTATACAGTGCGCCATGTTGAGCAATTTTATGTGCACTATTTTATTCACAGCGATCTCTTAACGTAGACTATGAAAGTACACGTTACACCCTCTTGGCAACTATATTATATTCCTGGTCGGAGTTTATGTGTGAATGTTTTGTTTTTATATATTATTACACCTAGCTTTAGATAATCGATGCGCAATTGACGATTTCTGACACTAAGCGGTGATTTATTTTTACCAAACAAAGGTCGTTTCTTCTCTTATATTTTTAGATATTCATCCACATATACATTATAAAAGTAATTCTTTTTAATTTACGACTGAACCCACGTTTGACCTCAATCTCACCTGGTAGTAAGAGACGATGAGATCGAGGGTGGAGCACACGGGCCTAGTAAATGCCCATTCCCTCTGGCCTTAAAGATCCCAAGGTTGTTGTTGATGGTAAAATAACTTAAATTGCCAATTCATTTATTAACATAGAAATTAATTCCTATGTACGGTAAGGTGGTGTAAGTGTGCGCATTTTTAATTAAAGTCAATATAAAATAAAAACTAAAGTTTTAATCAATCGACTTGCTCCATTCTTATTTTACCAAATGGAAACTGTAACTGAACGAATCCAAAACTGAGGCTATCTTATTTTCTCGGCATCGTAAAATACCTAAGCGGGTTCTTAAAAGTACTGGTCACGATATACCGTGGAGTAATTCAGTTCGCTACCTTGGTGTTACAATTGACAACAAGGTAAATTGGTCTAAACATGTGGCAAATTTACTTATTAGAGGTGCACAGGCTCTGGGTTCCTAGAGCCCACTCTTTAACCCCAAAACTGACCTTTGTCCCGCAACCAAGTTGAGAATTTATACATCCCTTGTGCGACCCTGTATCACTTACGCCTGCCCCGTATTTCAAAACAAACAACAGGAACCTGATTGCACTGATTTACTGATTGCACACTTTTCCAATTAAGTAACGATTACAATTTTGTATCGATTCCACTTTAACTACAAATGACTCTCTGCTAACATCATGCGCTTAGGACCACTTACGACCGATCGATCGTCTTGGCTTGGCCGACACGTATTTATTAATCGAACGGTTCATTAATGTGGCATACGAAATACGTCAAGTTGCTGCAATTTATTTTATATTGAGATTACGTTGTAACTTATTCTCATTAGTAGAACTGGGCCCCAGGTGTCTCTGTATAATAAAAGTAAAATTAGATCTATAAAATAAAAATATAATTAAATGAGAAAATTTGATTAAAAACAGGTTACGTTTTTTTTAAAATAAGGAGAGCAGACGAGCAAATGTGCCACCTGATGGTAAGTGGTCACCGTCGCCCATAGACATCTCACCACACTGTATTTTTGATGCGCTGCTAACTGGAGAAAAAGGACTGAGATGGATTGCCTCATGTGCCGGAAATTATTGTAATGTAGTGTTATTCTAATGTTTCTTTTACTCGCGTCAGAATTACAGATCGCGTGTTTTTGACAGATTAGTTTATGTTTATGTTTTTGACCAGGAATATTAAAACCCTGTCAACCGGGTGAAATTGGTACTTTTATATTGGGTTATTTCATTCAAAATTGGAATTTTTTAAATATTTTTTTATGGAGTTAAAAAATAGTTCCATACATGGACAAAGATTTTTTTTACCTTCATGAACCATGTATGGAACTATTTTATTCATAGCGAACTCAAAAAAAAAAATGATTAAAAAATTCAAATTTTCCATGTATGGAAATATTTTTTAACTCCATAAAAAATATTTAATAAATTCAAATTTTGAATGAAATAACCCAATATAAAAGTACCAATTTCACCCGGTTGTCAGGGTTTTAATATTCCTGGTCAAAACATAAACCAATCTGTCAAAAACACGCGATCTGTAATTCTGACGCGAGTAAAAGAAACATTAGATTAACGTAACCTGTTTTTAATCAAATTTTCTCATTTAATTATATTTTTATTTTATAGATCTAATTTTACTTTTATTATACAGAGACACCTGGGGCCCAGTTCTACTAATAAGAATAAGTTACAACGTAATCTCAATATAAAATAAATTGCAAGCGAGATCGAGGTCAAATGCGGGTATAGATGTTAATAAAAAAAATTTAAAAGAAAACTTGACGTTTTTCCAATTATGCCACTTTAATGAACCGTAAGGTACTTTCATCCCATAAAATATGTTACACCTGTTGTGTAGGTACCTATACATAATAATATTATAGATGTGGGTAGTTCATATATAGAGTTGTGAGAACGACACAACATGGTGAGACCTGTGGTGAGTATATTTAATTGATATTTGTGGGAAAATGGTAGTTATTAGCTCGAAATGTGTTTTGTTTTATATGATAGCACCCATGAATAATGAATCTGCAAGTTTCTGCGTAAAAACAGGTTTCAGGTTCAGTGAGTGGATTGTTGAAAAGACAAAAAATGGCGGAGGACGCCATAGGTAATTGGCGACATTTGAGTGAAACGTCGATGGGTTGCCAAGACGGACAGAACCAGAACACATTCCTACATCACAACACGCGCACAGTGTTGCTTTCTTCGTCCGTGCAGTCACCGAGGGGCCAGCTGAGAATCAGCGCTGTGGCTTGCCTCAGCGTTATGCTGAGCTGGTGTGCCCTTTTTGGCACTGTACCGCACCAGATGTTCTGTGCTGCATGTATTACACTTTGTATACTTCTGTATTCTGGTGTTTACAGTGATAAATAAACGATTTAAATTTATATGATGTAGTATAATAAATAATGGACGTGTCGATAGTTGACAAATAAACCAATCTTGGTTTAGCGTTTCATTCCCAAAACTGGGCGAGGAACCGAGGCGGTGAGCGAGGGAAAAAATCCACCAATAGGATCGCGCCATTAGTGACGAGTAAAATGAAGCGACCATATTGGCGGATTTTTCCCTCGCTGCCTCGCACAGCTTTGGTTTCCACCAAAGCTGCCTTCCTGCTTTCCTTCCTTCCTTCTGCCTTTCCAGGTAGTCTGATTTCTGTGGTTATAATATGTTTGTGACGCAGGGCCGCGGTTTGACCGGACTTCGCAACCTGGGCAACACGTGCTACATGAACTCCATCATCCAGTGCCTCAACAACACGGCGGTGCTCATCCCCTACTTCTGCAATGGGCAGTACTTGGAGCACGTTAACAGGTGACCACCGCTAACACTACACTATAGGGACAACTGTGTAATCGCGAAATAAATCTGCTATTTCATTCATTCCGGTCGGGTAAATATTGATCTTTTGTATGGAAAAGCTGAAATTATTTTTCGCGATTTAGAGTTGGCCCCATACCTATTGAAAGTTTTTCAGTTACGGATATTGAATCGAAGTGCAGAGCGTCGGTGGTCTAGTGGCTAGGACTCGTGCGGAAGGTCCGGGTTCGAAACCATGCAACGCCATGTACCAATGAGTTTTTCTGTTTTGTCGAGAGATCACTCTAACGGTGAAAGAAAACATCGTGAGGAAACTTACACACAGATAATTACGTATGTGTTGTTAATAGGTGGAATGGGTTCGTTGGCGAATTTGATAAAACACGGCGAAATGACACAAAAATAATTTATTTAAAATATTACTTGTTAATAATAAGAAAGCGAGCGGAGACGGGCGGCGGTATTACAAATACATTTTTTAAATTAGAGGCAATGGTAACATAATCGCATACAACCATATGTACAGTGGAAGACGCATCATGCTATATCCTGTGGAACCATGTAGCAATAAGTTTTTGTTATGATTCCTCGACGTTCGTTAGAATGTTTCAAATAAGTTAAAACGACAAAGTACTAAAGGGTATAGTCTGATTTGTTGTCCACTGTACATTAATATTTGGTTTAGTATATATATATATGATTGTATTCATAATTATTATAAGATATATTTATTATAAAAGATGTGCTGCTGAAAGTTTCTTGCGCCGCTTCTTTCCTTTCAGCTACAGCACCTTACGAAACGGTGGTAGAGAAAAAAAATGACGTAAAAATGTACTATAAGTATAAGGTACTTACAATTAAAACATTTTAATTTGATTTGATTTATGTGTGCAGGTCGCACAGTACCCGCGGCCAGATCGCCGAGGAGATGGCTGCCGTGATCCGCTATCTATGGGCGGGGGAGTACAAGTTTATCTCCGTCAAGAACCTGCGCGTGAGCATGCTCTTTTATATGTTAGTTAGGGCTCCCTAGCCTATAGGTGAACCTTTTAAATCAGACGACACTCGCGAAGTTACAGAGCGCGGGACGAGACGACAGAGGGCGAGTGGGAGGTGGGGTCTGCGAATACGCTCAGAAAATCAATGAAAGAATTAATTTTTTCACCATAAACAGTGTCATATATGCTTACACCTATATACAGATTTAACACCAAGGCGCGTATGACAATGGTTGTGTTTGTTCGGTAGCGTGAGCTGGGCCGTCACCAGCGCGCTTTCCGCGGCTGCCAGCAGCAGGACTCGCACGAGTTCCTCACCATCCTGATGGACTGGCTTCACCTCGACCTGCAGTTCACCATCGAGCCGCCGCTCAAGGTACGTCTCACACCACCATGGTTGACCACAGTAAGGTAAGGTCTTCCGCGTCACCAGCGGAGGCCCTAAAATAGTGATCCATGCATATGCAAGAGGAAGCCTGTTTCCTAATAGTGGGGACGTAAACAGGCTGATGATAGTAAATTTGTGTTTCTTTTTCGCAGGAGACCAACCTGCCAGCTTCGGAGCGCGCTTGGTACGAGTACACGAAGTTCAAGGAGAGCCTGATCCTGCGCCTGTTCTACGGACAGATCCGCTCCACGGTGCAGTGCACGGTTTGCGGAAGGCAGAGCGTCACATACGAGACCTTCTCCAACCTGTCGCTCGAGCTGCCCGCCAAAGCGACCCGCTGCTCGCTCCGGGTGAGGCTGCACACTTTGATCCGTGGTCAGATCGCTTAGTTAGATCAATCTGACCACGTCTACTATTTTGTGTCCCTAATCAGATTATAAATTCAATGTATCCATAGCCAGATTACAATAGGTATCCATTATCAGATTGCTACTTCCTCCCGATCTCCTAAGGAGATTTATTTATTTGATATATTTATTTATTAAAGCATACTGTTTCGTTAGCACTGACCTATAGTCATAAATAGCCATAATTATTATAAACAAAACTTAAGAAGCATGCCAGTAGATTGTTATTTACGACGGATAGCTAGATTCTAGAGGTTGTTGTTCAACAATGTCTTCGTACGAATCAATCTGACCAGGGAGACATAACAGTAGCCGTGGTCAGATTGATCTAACTGAACGATCTGACCACGGATACCGGACGCGTTGATCGGCCGTCTGTTCGGTCGCAGCCGGCGGCCACCTGCTATTGTGAATTACCAGTCGCCGAACGTATTCGGCGAACGTCAAACTGTCAGTAGGTTGTCATCGAGCGAATGACATTCGACGACTTCGGTGTATATAACGGAGGTCGGTGACCGTGAGTTGTCCACTGCAGGTCGGTCACTGAGGCGGTCAACGACCAAATGTAACTGCGCCTTAAGTACTGTTCTATCTATTGAGCAGTGTCCTCAGACTCTGTATTGGGATCGATCGCTCCACAAAACTATAATTTATCCTTTTTTGCTTGTTTATGTCCACTCCTGGTTAATGCCTCTTACTTCGCGTCACTCCACACCCTCCTGTGCTGGTGTCATCTTAATAAAATAAAATAACAATAATCATAGCTTCTGCGTCCACCATTAGACAAATTCCTTCCCCAACATACCCATAAATTAAGAACTGAAAATTGAAATTTAAAATTTAAAATTGAAAAAATGTATTCCGTTACAAAATATTAATTATCATTTAACATTAAACTATAACCTCCACACTAGGCGTTGCCTGTGTCGTGGAGATTACATAGGTACACACACTAACCACTTTACAATGTAACATTCAGATTCCAGAATTACAATTTAAAATTACAATTTATGTTTAAGAGATTATATGCCTATTATAAATTTATAAAATATATTAATATATACATTTATATATATATATATATATAGGTATATTTATTTTATATATATTTATAATATTAAAGCTTAATTAAAATAAATAAGTTACAGCTTCAATTACCCAAACGTCCCCCAGATAAGATACTAATTGTAAATAAAATAACTCCATATTGAAAATTTTATAAAAAACGGCTTACCATTGTGGAGATCCCCTCACTTTTTCCTGGTCATCATCAGGTCCTCGAGGTTCCAGATGTAGGATGGGCTCCAAACATTTGAGCTCAAACTCGAACCATCTAGCTTTTAGCGTGCCAGTGATCCCTTCTGACATCAAAGATACTCCAAGATCTTGGAAACCACTGATCCAATTTTTATCAGACATGGCTAAATATAGTCTCGACTAAATTCTCTAAATGAAATAACCTGGTCCAAATCGGATCGTCCGTTATCAAGTTATGAGGCCACAGACAAACATTTCAAACTTATAGCACGCCCTCCCTCGATAGGTGTAAGTTAAAATTAAATGACTCTAACCACTCCAGGACTGCCTGAACCTATACCTGAACGGCGAGACCATCCCGGGCTGGAACTGCCCCGGCTGCAAGGACAAGCGCGACGCCGTGAAGAAACTGGACATCTCGCGCCTGCCGCCCGTGTTAGTCATCCACTTCAAGCGATTCTCCCTCGACACCTCTACCCTGGTTAGTTCAGCTGTTGTTTGTTGCCAAGAAGTGGGGTTGGATCGTATTACAAACACACCATTTCTAAAACACACTTTTGGGCACCCCGAATTTATTTACAGTTAGCCGATTGCAATTGTTTCGACACCCGCCGTTCCGTCCAGAACGGGCGGTCCGTTCTGAATAGTAAGACAAGATTCACAGTCAAAAAAAACCGTTAGCAGTTTCTTTCTACCTTATGATTTCTGATTGCCTGTAGCTATATTATTGTTAAATGAATTTCAATTGTGTTTTTACATTAAAATGTCTATTTTTTACTTTTATTAAATGCATTTCATATTTAATACTTGTCAAGTACCGAGACTGCTCTAACGGTGAAGGGAAACATCGTGAGGAAACCTGCATGTCTGAGGAAATAAAAAAGTTTTAGAAGAAATATGAAATCCACCGAGCAGCACTGGGCCCACTCGGCCCGTACCTCCATTATGCAAGGGCAGGCCCAGCAGTGAGGACGTTAATAGGCTGATGAGAGACTTGTCAAATACCATATTGATCTTCGAATTGAATCTTTCCGCCTACTGTTAACCTCCCTTTAATCTTTCTGTAATTGGTTTCGGGGCCCAAGGTAGCGAAGTATGATCTATCAGGTACCTTCCCTACGTTCCCTGGTAGGCGTTGTTGTCAAATCAGAGAACCTCTATCGATCCTGGCTCACAGGAGTAAGGGTGCCTTTCCACCAAAGCTGTGCGAGGAAGCGAGGCGGTGAGCGAGGAAAAGTCCACCAATGGAATAGGATCGCGCCATTATCATGTCATATAGAGTGGCGATTAAAATGGAGTGATCCTATTGGCGTATTTCCTCGCTTCCTTCACTTCCTTCCTGGCATACCTTCCTTCGCTTCCTGGCATAGCTTTGGTGGAATTGCAACCTAACAGTTGGAGAGGAGTGGAGGCGGGTTTTTCCCGAAAAAAATCCCCCTTGAACATCCTAACATCTGTCCCGCAAGTCGTATGTGCCTGTCACATTTCCCTGCTAAGTATGAACTGTCCTCACGTCCAGGAGCCGACATATCTCAAGAAGCAGACGTACATCGACTTCCCTCTGTCGGGGCTGGACATGCGTCCTTTCGTCTTGAACTGCGCCCACGGCCATCTGTACGACCTGTACGCCGTGTCCAACCACTACGGCACTCTCAAAATCGAGAGCGGACATTACACCGCCACTTGCAAGAGCAGCATGTATAACAAGTAAGTAAAGCTTTCAAATTATTTGTTTTACACCGAGTTTATATTCCGCCTTCCATACAAACTGGCCATTGAAAACCATTTCGCTGAAAATCTAGCTGGCGATTGTTTTTCCACTTTATACAAACAAAATGACAACAAAATTTTCTGAAGAAAATTAACAGCTATAGATAACCGACTGGCTAGAACATTGAAAGTTCCTTGATGACAAAGACCCGAAAATTAACAGCTATAGATAACCGACTGGCTAGAACATTGAAAGTTCCTTGATGACAAAGACCCGAAAATTAACAGCTATAGATAACCGACTGGCTAGAAAATTGAAAGTTCCTTGATGACAAAGACCCGAAAAATCTTTCTATAGATGCCTGTGGTTTTACAGTAACAGAGTCCATTGAACCTTCAAGTTAAATATAAGGAAAACACGACTGTTTGTCGAAACTATTTTTTTTAATAGCCTATACGTTGTCCCACCGCTGGGCAAAGGCCTCCCCTCCTCCTTTCCATGTTTCCCTATCCTCGGTGTCCTTATACCATCCTTTTTGTAAGTGGTCGATATCGTCCTTCCACCTACGCCCGGGCCTGCCTCGGCGCCGCTGTCCGTCTTGTGGCACCCATCTTGTCGAAGCTATATTACGCGAATCATTCTTGCTTCTTACTTAGTCTGTCTGAATTATTTTCTTAAAACTTTAGTTTCTTAATCAGAATGGGCAATAGTTGTAATTTGTAGCGAGCAAAGACTGTGATAAGTGGGCAAATACTGCATTTGACAACTATTTAGATTTGGTATAAAGACATTTTAAGGACATTATGGTGCTATTGTGTGAGCTGAAAAAACATTTGTATGAAATGGAAACAGAGGAAGGAAGGGAAGAGCGTAATAACACTTGAAGGAAACAATAGTTCCTCGTTTGAATAAAGTGCAACATTGCGCACAGTATCAGGTGGTCAAATTATTATTTAATTATTTTCTTTTAAATGTTTTTATACTGTAATAGAATTTATGCAATTAATTCCTTAGAATGATCACGACCCTCAGTAATGAGGGACACGACTTAGAAGAAGAAAGATTTTTATGATATGTAAAGCATCCTAAACTTTGACTATTGTATCTTTTGGGGTTGACTGATTTGCTGTTGACATATATTTTTTAAATTGACATGCATTATAATTATTAATTTATTTTATGTGACATGAAATGTATGTTAATCTATATAGGTAATTTATGTGTTATATAATTACCACTGATCGGAGTAGGTAGGGCTGTTTCGGGTCAATGTCCTCAAAGGTTATACTAATATGGATATGATTTCGGGATCCCGTTTTAAGTTATCGAGCAAATGTTGTAAATTACTTTTATAAACCTCGCCCTTACTCGGCGGATTACGATTTTTTTTAAATTGTGAACTTACGAAGAAGTTAAAACACTACCATAGGTACACTAGCGCCATGAATCTTAAAACAAAAATATTTCGCCACCAATCTTAAATGTGTATCAAAACAAATATAACGTTAAAAATTTAAATAATTCAATTTATTCAATCCTGGTAATCCCGGGATTATTGGGCATACTTATCCATATTGTGACCGTATGTGGCAAGTACCAAAAACAGCCCTACCTACTTCGATCACTGGTAATGACTAATGATTGTATTCCAAATACTTGAATTTAATGGAGTTAACACTAAAATATTTGCATGCCAAAGCTGGCCAAATATGTGATACCCAATATTTAAGATTTGTCATTCAATGTACCATATTTCTGGCGAATAAATAATTCATTCGTTCCTTCAATCAGTTGCCTACGAGCTTAAAGTCTATAACCAGGTGTAACGTGTTTTTTGCTGAAAAAATTTTACTATTCAGCGAATGAGTAATAATTTTTCTTGTATTTGAGTTATAATGTTAAGAATTTGAATAACTAATTATGTATTAAATAGAATTGAATGAAAAATAATATAATTTGACTAATCATAATTTGACATTCTTTATTTTGGTTGTTCCTTAATATTTGTCATTTTTTATAAACATTATCTTTTGGCGAATTTAAATTATATTAGCTATTTTGCACATTTGATTATTATTTTTCTATTTTTTTTTTATTTTTTTTGCTCGTTTCTTTTTAGTAATCCTATATTTTTCTGTTTATATAATATTAATGTACTTTCAAACACTTGACAGGGTTTTTTAGTTTCTGGTCAGAGTAGACATGAAATGATCAGGACCCTCATTAATGAGGACTGTATTTGCCCCCAGATGGTACCAGTACGACGACCACGTCGTGACCGAGGTCTCCGCGAGAGATGTGAAATCGAGCGCCGCCTACATCCTGTTCTACTCGGCCGTGCGAACCGTGTGAGGCCCCGCCTGCCCCAGCCGGCGTCGGGTCCCAGTCGCGCCCACAGACTCGATATACACCCCCATACCCTGAATACGCCCCTGCTTATACCCCAGCTCTAAATTATTGGGGTTATCAACAGGAGCTTAACATTTTGGGAGGGGTTAATTTCGTGGCTGGGTTTTTATTGGTGTCGAGGATTTTCGGGGCTATTTTTTGTGATTCCCTGACACCGCGCCTGCCCCTGCTTATAGAGACAAACTGCAGATACCTCGAGTGTAGCTGCCGACTCCGTGACCCTGCCTTTATGGGTCGAGTTCTTCAACAAACTTCTTGTGAGCAAGGGCTGCGTCCAAACACTTTACTCGGGCTTTTTGTAAACTCCGACTCGTAGTTTAATACAGTTGTTAAACATTAATTTTTTCGCATAGTATGTTCAGTGGAAAATACATCAAGCTTATTCTCTGCGGAACCCTGTCGCAAAGTACCAAAGAGTATACCGTGAAGTGTTGGCCACTGTAGTGTACATATGTAAACACCATACACGTTTTAATAGGTTATATTAGGAGCAGACTCAACATAGTTTCACGTTATACACTCACTCACAGACAGATATAGAAGCGTGGTAAAAATGTCAGACCATCCGCTATGTAATTACAGCGTACTAAGCTGCAAATGAACTACTCTATTCATATTACTAACCTACGTACTGTATATTAATGTCTATGACATTATTGTCGCTGGATTTACTCGCCATTTCCAATAGTTTTAAAAAAAAAATATATACAGAACAATACTTTACTAGGAAGCACCCTCTAGTGGCGAGTAGCGGAATTGATCAACGGTGCGTATCGAGCGGTGGTGTATGGCCGTTAACTTCTTCGTTAAAAAGTTCAGTTCTTAGTACATTATATTTACATTAACCAATATCACAGTATGTGTTTCATGTTATACACGTAACGTTACATTATCTCTGTTGTTATTTAAGGCTGGGTACCTACTAACAGGAAACAACGCCATAGCGCTAATTTAGAAAAAAAATATTTCAAGTAAAAGGTAATTTTGAAAGACGTAGGTGTTGTTTTGTTCTAGCACGGGCAACGCGCGGCGTCGGCTTATGTTTAATAGAGATACCTACTATACAATTGTTGATTTCACTAGGTAAACTAAAATTAAGACTTATTAAAGTTTATTATTAATGTTTTTCGAATCGTCTCTAGTGTAATTAACCTACACATAGCTTTCACCACCAATAACGGTTACAGAGCTAAACGGAGTCGATATTACATATTTTCTAGATGTGACTAGTTCACGTTGTGTCAAAAGAGGAAATGTATTACAAAATTTGAATTATGTAAACTATTAATGTCATATTTGTTGTGATTACATTACATATTATAATAAAATATGATTAGTAGTTAATTTAGGTACTAAGGACATATTGAAATTATTCGATGTCTAATCCATCACTCGCTTTAGTTTTCAGATCTATTGTAGTCTCCTTTCGTAGAGATTATTCAATGTTTGTTTAGTTTAGGGTCACAAAATTTGCTGATTGAAATTTATACACTAATCATAGTTATCTCTCATAATTATCTCTGGTACCTAAGGTCTGTTCACACTGATGCGACCACCGGGCAGCATCCCTCGCGTTCGTGTCGTCAGTGTGGACAGCCTACACGACCCGCAGCCTCCGACGAGGGCCGGTAGAACACATTCTAGTTCTAAGGTTCTGTGTATTACTGTTACAATTACAATCATTATTATTATTAGGTAAAGCTTCCACTGTCCGTAGTGCAGTTCGACTCTTATTAAGAGGAAAATTCATATAATTTACTGTAATTGTATAAAAGTTTGCGATTATACATCTAAGTAAAGTGTAATACAAACTTCCTAGGTGTGCATAGTTACTACTAGCGCCATCCTCATGGAAACCTTTCTGCCGATTGCAGCATGATTAAAAGGAATGCCAACGAGTCCGTCGCCTCCTTTTTGATGTTTAGAATAATACACATCGTTTTTTAATAACGGTTTACAATATAAAAAGTGCGTTTTGGCGAAAATATTTTTCAAAAGGGTGTCGCTATTAGTCTTATTAATGATCCAATCTGATTTATTGAGGAACCGTGCGAGAATCTGGGCCTCCGCTTTGCGACACGTGCGCACGCGGCGAGACATTATCCATTGCATTGATACACTTGTACATGATTGAGTGAGTACTCTTTTAACGTACGTATATCCTGCGCCGGCGCCGGTGCTGTGCGCACGTCTCATATCGTTGGCCCTCAGTATTACAGTATTCACTTACATACATTCAAAGTAGTATATTCGTACATGTTTGTTAAAAGTAATTATCTCAATATAAATGTAAAATTTACATGTTTCCTAGACAAGTTCATTGCATGATTGTTATTCTTATATCTGCAAAGTAGTTGATTAATTATTTTTTTAAGGTTATTTGTTAGGCAGAGAGAACGTGTTATTTGATCCCAGGTGGATGTAAGACTGAGTAACGGACGCCACACACACGGACGCAGTGCATCGCACTATAATCCAGTAGTCGGACGATATCCGCCGCAATATGTAACACCTTCAATTGATAACTTTATTAAAATTATTTGTTAATATAATTTGGAGTTTTTATTTCAAGTTCCTGTTTTTGCAGCTATATCGACAATTTATATATTTTTATCCGACCGATCGAGGAAGGGCGTGTTATAAGTTTGACGCGTTTGTCTGTGTGTCTGTGGCATCAGATAACAACGGATTATCTTATTTGCAACCGGTTTTGTTTATTTAACAGAATTTTGTCGAGTGTTTTTTAAATTGTATTTGGAGAGCAGACGAGCAAACGTGCCATCTGATGGTAAGTGGTCACCGTCGACCATAGACATCTCACCTCTTATCTTATGATAGGGGGCCGGGAATAACTCAGCGGCACTTCGACACTTGAGGATCTTATGTGCCTACCCCATTTACACACTGGTCATCTCAGTGTACAGGTTTCCTCACGATGTTTTCCTTCACCGTCAGAGCAGTCGGTACATGTACGTAAATCTTCGAAAAATACGAAAAACTCATTGGTATATGGCACTGCACGGTTTCGAACCCGGACCTCCCGCATGGGAGTCCGGTGTCCTAACCACGACGCCACCAACGCTTTGTTGACATCTCGCCTCACTATACTGTTATTAGAGGGTTTTCAATGCGCTGCTAACCTTGAGGATTAGACGGTGTGCCTCGTGTGTCGGTAATTACGCTGGCACTCTTACCCTTCAAACCGAAACACAGCAATGCTAGCATTGCTGCTTTGCGGCAGAAATAGAAAAGAGTGTGGTACCAACCCAGGCGATCCTTCACATTAGGATCCACCTATTTCTTAGTGATGCATGTCTGATAAAAATTGTACCAGTGGTTTACGAGATCTTGAAGTATTTATGGTAGACGTTATTATATTTCTAAAGTAAAACATACCATAATGGAATCTCTGGAACGGTAATAACTAGATGGTGAACTCGAATGCAAATGTGTAAGGACCATGGTGGTGACCTTCCCACGATTACGAACATGGTTAAATAAGTGCTAGCAGATGCTCCCGATGCTAGTGAGGCAACAAAGGGCGCTTTCAGTTTTCTCAGTCGTTTTGATGGATCTTGGGTATAATGTCCAATTCCCCGAGGGTCCAGTCGGTGAAATCTATTTCCTGAATGTCTAATTAGGTAGGTACTGATCTCGGAAATAGGACTAGTACATACTACCTCGTAAGGGTGGGCCTGAATTTTGTAGTTAAATATTAGCTGTGCTGTTGAAGTAAATTGTACGCATTAGGTCCAAGTAAGTAGGCGGAATGTTCTGCTTTTATTGTGGTGCGAGTAATGCTACTGTTATTTATATTATGTTATGTAAACCATATATTATATCCAATTTTTTCTCAACTCTTTCCTACTCCAAATTCCCGATTTTCCGGTTCCTTTAAACTTTTTACCCGTTTCCCCGTTTTACTACTTGACAAATGGCATATACAAGATACTTTGCATTAATGGCTGATATACAAGAAATCGTTACAAAAGTACCACTGCGAATAAAAGATCTTTTCATAAATATTAAATTATATATGCTCCCTGTATAAATTCATCGTACACACGATAAACAAAATACAAAAAATGAAGAATCAAGATCACAGATTAGAGTATAATATGTCCAATCAAATGAAGAATACAAGAATAAAGGAAATGCTGGAGAAATATATATTTACACAGATTGGCTCAAAAGGGCTGGAACCCAGAGCCGTAAAACTAAATATTAAAATAAATTATAGTGAGTGAAGTAAATCGAACGAATGAAAGCGAATGATTGTGATGAATGAATGAATGAAAAATTGAAAATAATATTTTTTCCGTTTGTAACTATAGGTACGCTGAGTACGCATTTACCAGTTTATTTTCTAATAAATTGTAAGATCTATTTAAAAATCCCAAAATGTCCATGGAACTTGAACCATATGGCGGCATCGACCAGATGAATCACGACTGGATTGAAGAAATCGTTTTACAACTTGGTAAGTTGTCGTACAATAATGGTAGTTTAAAATGGATGTAGGTATGTTTCTCGAGGATATATCCTTCAAAAACCAAGAAATCTGGACTTTCATTTCCCTCTTTTCATTAATACTGTGAATCTAATCCCCTAAACAGCTACCTGGGACAATGTGTGCAAATCGTCTGTTTCGACTCATACTCATAGGCCTACTATTACTACCTACTATTGCAGACGATTTAAACAGCGTCGCGTAGGCATCGCTTTTCTTTTTTTCAATATGTGCGGTGGATCACAACCCTGACATAGGTAACTATTTCTCTTGTAATTAATGGACTCTAAATATTACCACATTCTATAATTGGCTGGACCATGTGCATCGCATAGACCACTCTCTGCCGCGCGGCGGTTGTTCGATGCAGTAGCACACTAAACGTCAATAATACTTTCAGCCTTATTGCGAAGTTTATCGCAGAAGTGTACAGCAGAAGTTACTTAGTAACAATAACCAATGTAAATTTTTATCTATATACTTGGAATATTTAACTTTCATTCAGATGTTATACGATGTTACGAATACTCAGAAACTAGTGAGGCAAACATGTTATCCAATAGGACTCCAACCTGCACCTCCGGCTTGTAGCAATAGGCATTGTTAGCTTTCAATTCGTTGGTCATTGAGATCCTTTTGTTTCTAGGCGATGCATTCGATATCCGTATATCCTGGGAGCATCAGACCGCCCTGGTGACTGGAGTGTGCTCGGTGGCCGGCCTTCTACTCGGCCGATACGTCGGCGGCCGCATGGGGGCTACGATAGGTGCCGGCATCGGCGGCGTTACGGGCTACGGGATCTCTAGTAAGTCAAATGTCCAAAAGCGGCTACAGCTTTCAAATGAAGCGAAGTACCTTGGGGTGGTGCTCGATAATAAGTTAAGCTGGAATAGTCATCTTGAATACAAAATAAGAAAAGCTACTATCACGTTCTGGCAGTGCCGTAGAATGATAGGTAAAACGTGGGGGCTATCCCCCAGGATTGCTCTATGGCTCTACACGACGGTGATACGACCGATGGTCAGCTACGGAGCAGTGGTCTGGTGGCCACGCACCAACGTCACCACTGTGAGTACTAAACTACAAAGACTCCAAAGGATAGCCTGCATGGCGATCACAGGCTGCATGAAGACGACACCTACAGCGGCTCTGGAAACCATGCTGGACCTACCGGCGCTGCCCCTCTTCATTAGACAGGAGGCAGCCATTGCAGCGGTTCGTCTGAAAAAGCTATACCTATGGAGAGACGTCAGGATTCCCCACACTGAAGTCCTTAAAGAGGCTAATGAGGACCTCCCCTTGATGGAAGCAGTGTGCGATAGGATTCCGACGCTGTTTGTCTTTGATAAGAAATACAAAATACAACTGTACGAGGAGGACTACGAGAGTCTCAACCCCAGAGAACTCAGAGTCTTCACGGACGGCTCCAAAACAAGGTCAGGCACTGGCTCCGGAGTATTCTCGGAGGACCTAAACATAAAAATATCTACACCACTAGGTGCTCACAACACAGTCTTCCAGGCCGAGTGTGTGGGCATCATTCGTGCAGCCGATGCAATCGCCGCTAAAGGGGTACGGGATTATCCAATCCGTATACTCTCTGACAGCATGGCGGTACTTATGGCCCTCAAAAGTAATGTCGTCACATCGGGTCTCATAAACGAGTGTCACCAAAAACTGAATAAGATAGGTAGTCACATCAAGGTCACCCTTCAGTGGATCAAGGGACATAGTAATTCTCGTGGCAATGACGCGGCGGACGAACTGGCGAGAAGGGCATCGGAGATGGTTGCAGAGGGCCCAGAGCCCCTCATACCCCTGCCATTCTGCTGGATAAAGACGTCGCTGCGCCAACGCACGAAGGATATACAGAGCTCTAGCTGGGCCAAGGTCGTGGACTGCAGGCAGTCTCGAGAAGCCTTGCCAAAGGCTGATCCAAGACTCACCAGACAGCTCCTGCGGCTCAGCAGAGTCACATTACGGAAAGTAACCGGGATAATAACCGGACACAGTCCACTTAACAGACACCTCTTCAATATAGGCATCACAGACAGCCCCTTGTGCAGAGCTTGCATGGAGGCGGAGGAGACGGTCGCCCACGTGCTCTTGGAGTGCAGAGAGGTGACCACCTACCGGGCGGGAAGCCTTGGCACCCCAGGATCACTTCCCGAAGTCCTTCAGGACATTAGAGGACTGCTGGACTTCCTGGCGAAGTTGGGGTGGCTCGATTAGTAGTAGTTTCCACCACACGCAAAATAGGCGCTTAAGACGTCAAGTTGCGGAAATCAGCCCGTTATTACATTACATTACATTACATAAGTCAAATGTCACTAAATATGAACTTATGGGCTTATTCAGTCAAGTGCAAATGCTTTGAGTATGGTTATTCTGTGATTTACAGCATATTGACAGAAAGAAGCCTGTCTAAATACTGTTAAAACTCATTAACATTTATGTGTGGTATCACTTTGGTGTTGAACTCTTGGTATTTGAGCTGTCCATTTGCCCTGATTCCTCAACAAACCTGCTGTGAAACCAAGTCAAATTGGTTTTGGAAGTTTCTAGCAGAATATTGCTATATTTATTATTATTATGAAGATTATTGACAAGCAACAAATTGGTGTCACCATCAGTGTTGGAAAACATTTTGTTGTATTAATTGACTTTTATTTAATCAGCAGTGTTCCTAAGATAATGTTTGAAACAAAATCTTATGGCGAAAAGTGGGCACTACCTATAATGATGGTGGTTCCTGCCCCTACCCCCTCGGGGATTATGGACGTGAGAGTTATGCTTATGTAATATCAGTGCAGATGTCATAAATAGCATGAGTTTTGTAGGGTTAGGAACTAAAACCATGTATTTTAGTGACAGCAAGTGTTATTTATTCCAGCCATGGTCTCGCTTCGTGAAATATGGGCAATGGTGAAGGACAGATTAGAAGAGCTGATCTACATCGTTTTCAACTATTTGAGGCAGCTGGATCCCATAGACTACTTTAATGCGTTTGATATACTCATGTCTGTGACAAGTAGTAAACGCGAGCTCGCGTTGACTATGCTGGAGTTTATTGCTACTAAACTGGGCCGGGATGTTGTGTCCAACATAATAACAGCTGCATAGAGTATTATTTCAATTTTATTTTATAAGTGCCTTGTCACACCACAGTGCCTTATTAAGGCTCAATTCACAGTGGTGCAGAGTGGAAGCAAACGAGCGTCGCGTTGTTACACTTCATAGCGTATTGAAGTCTATCTCCACTAAGTAATATACAAATGTGTGTTAAGCAAAGAAAAATACGTGTCAGCTAGCGACCGCAAACGAACGAGTTCGCGCGTAAGCGTGCGTACTCAAGCGCTATGACGCGTCAGTCACCGGGGAAACGAGGGTGCTCTAGATTTTTCACTAATTTATTATGGATGCAAATGAAAACTTTATTTACACCGCGCAGCTACCTAAGGCGTGGTCTGAGTTAAGGGCTAGACCTATAGTACAAAAATATGAACGTTTATTTACGATGCACACAGTCTACTGACTGTACGATCCGCCTCAAATAATGACTTCGCGCGTCAAGTGGCGAATTTGACGCTTCGCTCAGACTCGACTCTGCACCAATGTGATATGAGCCTAAACTTTACTCAGCTTAGTCATACCAAGGCAATATTTATAATGTAAGCTTGCAGCTATCCTTTTGGTTTTTGTGTGTTAATTACAGTATTTTGGAAGTTGATTTTTTTTCGAGGATGAGTAATTAAAAAGGTTGATAATTTTTTTTTTATAGTACAGTGGAAGATGCATCATCAAACTATACTCTACCCATACCCATACTCTATTCTATACCCAGTCACAATAAGTTTTTATTATGTTTTCTTGACATTAGTAGCAATGTTTCAAATAAGTTAAAACGACAATAATAAAGGGTATACTCTGATGTCTTTCTTATCCACTGTACACACTTATATGATTGTTTTTTTAAATTGTTTTGTTGTGGCTATCCACTGTAGTATTATGTGATGACTGAATATAAGTTACTATTAAGGCTTGCATCAGCGTTATTGCATACGCTGTGAAAGGAGTGTCAAATGCTTGGTGAAAATGCTGATGTCCGGTCCGGATTTTCCCGATGTAGTGAACGCAGTTCCATAGGAATCAATACAAACCAAGTAATCCGTTCGCAGCGTACGGTGCGATGATAACGCAGTGGACGCGTAGCGTTAGGGCCTTTACACAATTCCTTCGATTTGTATGGGCGCCGTGCCGGTGGCGCGCGTCGCCGAAGTTTCAAAGAGAATGTATGATCGCTCTGGCGGCGGCGAGGGTGCTGCAGCACATGCACCACCGCCGCGGCGCCATGTGTAAACGCTCTTAGTGTTTGTCATCTTGGCTTTATGATCTCATTAGATATTTAGGATAAACAGAACTACATCTACACTCGCCCGCGAACCGCGGCCGCGATTCCCTCGTGAAATCTGCGCGAAAATATGTCCCTCCACACTCGTAACTTGTCGCAGTCTAGTTCGCGCGCTCGACAAGACTGGACGCCGACATAGCTGCTGCTGGCTGCCGTGACGCTATGTAGGTTCTGTAACTGGACATTGATTCCTTTTTTAAAACCTAATCAGCCACAGGAATGTTAATAACAGTACTGATTCTCATCTGTCATCTGATTAAGAAAAAGTAATATAGCATGCACGACCGCTCGTCATCGCGAAAATACCGCGAGTGTGGATGGATTCGCGTTCGCGCTCCGCGACTCCTTTGACCGGACGGGGAACGCCGCGAAGCGCGACCGCGAAGACGCGCTCATGTTTCGCAGCGGTCGCGGCGCGAACCGCGCGTGTGAAGAGCGAGCTTTAAAGTCTAGAAGCTGTGTAAAAGTTGTGATATAACGTAGAAAAACACATTTAAATTTTTGTATATTTTTACTTTTCATTCGGTGCAGTTCTAAATTGCCGTAGCTAGACTGGCTAGTAATGTTGTTGAACCACATTACTAGCCAGGGAGGGATGGAGGGATTTGAATTCCTTTGGGTCCGGATAGGCAGAACCTAGCAGACCCATCCTTTTTTCCGCGAAAGCGTCACATTCACATAGGAGATGTGAAACGGTCTCCAGTTGTTCACCACAGGCTCTGCAAGATGTGCTGTCAGCCAGCTTCATCTTGTGTAGGTGGGCATTGGTGCTAAAGTGACCGGTGAAGGCACCGACCAGTAGGCGCACTTGACGTCTATTCAGCCCCCAGATCTTGCTGTTCCAGCCTGTGACTTTGTCCCCAATGAATTTCTTAGAGTGTTCTAACCCCTTTAGGGTTAGCCACTCATGTTTGTGCCTATCGGTACTGTACTTCTTTAATACTGTTTTGAGGCCAACAAAAGGTTCTGGACCAATAAGCGATTGCTGTGATCCCTGTCTGGCCAACTCGTGCAAGGGCGACCTACACCTATTAAATGTTACAATACGGTTTGCAAGACAAATCAAAGCAGGTGCTTGCTGTAATTATTGTGATCCAAAGATATAATATATGAAAAGTATAGTACTAATAATAACTCTTGTAATAATAGGTGGAAATAGGGTAATGATTGTTGATAATGTTTAAAAATACATTTATCTTGCAGAAATACATACAACAATGTTACTTTAAAATCATACATATAGGTTTTTTTACCCTATGCAATTGTATTGCAGTTTTATATAGAAGTTTCAATCCTTCTTTTAATTAAAATTATTTTGGTTAATCAAATTATTGGCCTATATTCCAGCAAACACAGCAGGTGACGGGTAATTACCATCTGTAGCTTTCAGAGGAGGAATCGTGTCGACTGCCGAGTGTGGTGGTGCGCTGATGAAAGTTTCACTACCACCTTAAAGTTTCAGGAGCTGTAGATGGAAACCATCCGTCACAGCATACTCCTCAGACCTTGCTGCAATTGATTCTCACTTTAGAAATCGAACGACTTTGAGAGATATATTTTTTACCCAGAAATCAGTTTCCAGTTCAACAAAAGGCACGACTCGTATGCCAACATTGCATTGACCATATGGGCCAATAATTCGATTGATTAAAATGAAAATTGTTCTTATTATAAAATTATTTTGGGATCTCATAGCTCAGAGCTATTAGCTCTGCCAAGATGACTAGTATACACAATTTATTATTGTTTTAGATGTTAAATATTATAGTGTTGAAGTTTTGTACCTTTATTAGTCGATATTATTGTTGCACAATGCTCAATTGTTAGTTTGTTAATGGTAAAGTCTATACGTTTACTTAGTGATCGCCTTTATAATATGCAGACAGGCGCATGCCGGCAAACGTCAAAGAGACCGCCGGGGTACACACGCGTTGGGATTTTGTCGTTTAATACCGACGCTTTGCAGTGAATGGTTGTAATGTTTTTTCTCCCGTGAGAGGACAATATTTCTGAAATTCCAAAGCCCAATAAACCTAAAACAAAATGACACTGCAAAACGTGTATTATTGTGAATGTTCATGGGATTTGTGTTGGTTAAATTCTTGAACTAGTGGGGATAATGTTTTATTTGTTTATCGTGAGTCACATAAAACCTTTACAAATAATTCAATATTTAGTGGCACACTGGTTGCCACCATATCACAATCACGTTTTGGTGTACGATTACTAAGCTGGCGGATAGACTTTACACGTATCATTACTGCTGGTATGGTGGTATAATAGTCTGTAAGTCGTAAGAACGAATCAAGGTGTTTTGAAAACTAATACAGTTTTGATAATTAAATTGAGTTTTTTTTTTGTCTGACTATAATAAATATGTAAATAAAATACATACTTTGTACTAACAAGTATTGTGTTAGAAATGCCATGGTGTAGGTCCGACATACCAGATTTTAGGGATCAATAATAAACCTGTCAGTTTTTCCAATTGTTTTAATTCAGTGCATCGATCTTCACAATAGGAACAAATGCTAGCTATCACATCTAGGAGGCATCTAATTGTAACGATCGCTAAATGTATGCATCTGCCACCAAACAATATTTTTAACCCGACAGAAACCTCATACGTTTTTCACAGAGAAACAAGTGAATTTCTCTTTACTTCGTACTCAGAACATGTGGCGGTGGCGGTGGCAAATGCATTTTTCAGTGTCAATTTCGGAGAAATCGACCTGGTTTTAGGTGTACAGCCGACCACACAGATCAACCCACACATAACTAAGTGAAACTGGAATAAACCACATTACTCATACATAAGGTTGAGATTTAATCGTCGAAAGACATTATTGCCTTTAGCCAGTGGTCGACTATACATTACAACGAGCCTCCGTTCATAAAACTAAAATTAATTAAGTAGATTTGGTGTTGCAAGGATGAACAGCCCAAACAACTAGTTTGAACTTCAGCTCAAATAAATTCTTACACATAAACATGCCAATAAATTAATTACATATTTTAATACTTAAAATAGTAGTTTGTTCTCACGCGAACACTATAAAATGAATAAAAATAAATTAATTTGTCGTGACCCTAGTCTACAGGAATGTCTAAAATGCTCTACGTTAAGTTTGTGTTAATAAAATAGTTTAAGGCTGCATATTGAAATGAACAGGAAACAACTAGCGCTACTCTGATAAAAAAATAGTATCTCTTCAATACACAGGTTAATTATTAAAAATGTAAGTATTTACTTTGTTATACAATGAAAAGTGATTTTTCAGGACAATAGTAGTAGCTTTAGGCCTGGACCACATCTACACTACTACGACTACATCCCGTCCTCCCCCACTGCAAGTCAGCGCCTCGTGATTGGCTGCAGCGAACCGAACCAGCGCATGTAGTCTAGGCCTTTTGATAACTCGTTTTCCTATAGTTGTTATTCCGTAAAACTGCTTTTAATAAAGCCATACCAATATGTCTTAATAAATCAAACTTAAAAATTTACGAAACCCCCGACGTACCATTGTGGAGATCCACTAACTTTTTCCTGGTCATCGTCAGGTCCTCAAGATTCCAGATGTGGGAAGGTCACCATGGTCATAAAAATTTGAGCTCAAACTCGTACGACCTAAGTGTTACCGTTCCAGAGATACCATCATACTCCAACATCTCAAGATACCCAAGATCTTATAACGACTGACCCATCATTCAGCAGGTTAGACCTGCGGCTCCTCAAGGCGGGGGGATGCTTAGGGCTTTTTTCTAAATTCCCTTGTATTTGGAAGAAATAGATTTTTTATTAAAGTGGCGCAAGTTGTTTCATCTGATAGGACCATAAACATAGTAATTATTTACTAAGACAGGACAACGCATTTGTTATTAATTATCTAGAGGAACTTGTATGAAATGACTCTATATGTTGTAGGCATCAAATTACTACGTAACTTCTTTAGTTGCCTTTAAAATTAACCATGAAATTACAACGATGGAGACCACCATAAATTGGTGGTGTTGACAGACCGTCGAGACCTGAAGGTCTATTACGGCTTTCAAAACCATCAAATGATATCATCAATAAATGAATGAAACAGAGACAGCGTTGGTATACCGTCGCCTCTATTTTGGTATGGCCATGCCATAAATGAATCGTAATAAGCACCATGTTTAATGTATCTACCGTATAAGAAAATTATCTCTACACAAATAAGTACATACATTATTAAGGCAGATTAGCAACTGAGACAGTGAGAGAAAGGATGGATAAATCAGACATCATACAAGAGTAATGTCAAAACATTACCAATAACTTCCAATTTTTAAAAGAATACGTAGAAGACAAAGGGTGTGACTTTTGTTTAGCTTAATGTGGTGAATGAGGTAAAATATGAAATTGACATAAAATTCAATTTGAAAATTGTATTAATTATTTACATAAAGTTCTATCATGTTAGAATGATGATTATTTGTATGCTACAATGTGGTATAAAGTAGTGATACTGCATTATAATTTAGGAACTCTGTACGGTACCTACTTTCAACAAATAAACTATTTGATTTGATTTAAAAGCGGGCCCTTTTAGCCTGCGAATCTTATATTATGTTTTCTTTCTGTAATTGTAATATAAATAATTTTAAGTTGTAAATATGTAAATAAAAATAAATACACTGCGAATTAAATAATGTCAGTTTCATAAACAACCAACCAAGTAAATCAAATTACCAAGTTTGTCTGTTGCCGTTCTCGCTCTAACTGCCTCGACTATGGAATAGTATTCTTAACCTTATTGTCCTAAACCATATGCTATTATCACTATCTTATTTTTTAAGGCTAACGATGAGCACTTAAAAAAAACACCCATTGTCTATCCCCTACAAAACCATATGTGCATTATGGATTATGAATGATTAACATGTACAAACGGGAGCCTGGATTTTAAACGCACAAGTTACAGTGAAATGGGTATATAAAAGAAATGATAAATATCCTAGGAACCTAAAAAAAATCTCTTGCTATCTGCTTAGCTTAGGTAGAGGTAGAGAGACAGCCAAGTGATGTAATAAAGTATGACTTGGCATAGAAGCTCAATGGTTACACTGACATAAACCTTTAAAGGTAAGGCTCAATTTACATTGCCGCGGAATGGAATGGCAGCGAATTTTCGCAACATAATTGTACAAAGCATAATGAACTTTATGTCAATTGTGTAACATACAAACTAAATACGAGCCAAAAAAGAGGTCGCGCGTCTTCCGGGGAATCCTCGCGCATTCTCGAGAATTCCCCTAGCGGTAAAGCGTATTTAGTCTGTATGTTACACAATTGACATAAAGTTCATTATGCTATGTACAATTATGTTGCGAAAATCCGCTTCCATTCCATTCCGCGGCAATGTAAATTGAGCCTAAGAATTTCCTATACGGCTCCCGGCTAGTACACAATGATCTTAATTCTAAAATAAAATATACTGACAAATGTCGGTTCATATCGCTACTACAAGAGAGAAAATGTATGGTCACGGAATATAAATATAATATTGAGATTGCTTTCTATGTCATGCATGACTCATGACTTAAGCATGGTCATAACTTGTCCTCTTGTCCAACACAAAATTACAAAAAATATTTTTTAAACCACTATCTTAATGCCTTACTTAAGGCTTATATAGGCTTCCTGTATGTAGTTGGTACTGATCTTGGTAAATAGAGTGCGCGTCAATCTTTATGCCGTATCTGAATTTAGGCACGAGTCGCATTCCAGCACATATTTAGATCTTAACGGGGTGTAGAAGAGCATGTCCTCCCTCACAGTGCGCAGTGGCCCGCACTAATCCCTCGCTCTTCTACACCCCGCTAACATCTACAAACATGTACTGAAATGCGACTCGAGCATAAATTCAGATACGCTATAAAACCTAATACATTTGAAATATTTGCCAATATTCATTCTTTTAAATGATTTGTATAATAATTATTTTGTACTTTATTATAATTAAGGTACTTAAGTACATTACTAAGTATTAGCACAGAGTACTATATATACTGACGTATTAGAGATGTATATAAATACAAAATTATAATGGTATTTTGATATGCTTGTACACAAGACACTATTTAAATCACTACAACTCTAGAAACTTGTGTTGTGGCTGAATGACAAACAATATTATACTTTGGTAATGTTCGAAGCAGTTCATCAAATTTGTAAATAATAGGAATATTTTTAATAGCAAGGCGTAGTCTTTTACTAGCGAGTTTTTTTGTCGCATTTCCGTGTTACAATGTGAGTGTTCGATGTGGGCTGGAACTCCGACAGATATCTCACTTGAAAAATAACTACTAGTTTCGCGAATCGCCCTTAAGATAATGCTCTATTACATTTAGAATAACGTTGGAAAAGAAACGACAATAACCTGTGAACGTTATTTTCTCCTGAAAATTCAAACTTCCACAGATTGCTAAGGTAACAGTAACAGGAAAATTAGTTACGGCAACAAAAAAGAAATGTCATCTGTCAATGTCTAGTAGTTTTTTTTAAAATATTTAGTTTTACGGCTCTGGGTTCCAGTCCTTTTGAGCCATTAGTAAAGAGTATGAGTTTAGTGTTGCTGTCGACTTTTATTTTCCTTTACAATGGGTGTCGTACATAACTCACTTGATAGACTTACGGGCCTTTTACACTAACGAATTGCGAGCGTATTTCCAGCGTATTCGTCGCGATAACGCAACGCGGACGCAGCGATTCCTCAATATTATAACTATATACAAAAACGCGGATCACAAGACGCGATCTCGTCGAGAGACAGTTGACAGATCGCTCCGCTGGAAATACGCTTGCAATTCGCCAGTAAATAAGGCCCTAAATTAAGGGATGCAAGAGGGATTTTAAAAACCCCTTCGCAGGGGATTGTCTAACGGGTTTTCTGGAATAATACTAACAATTCTACGACACGAATAGAGCATTAACTTATCGAGCGCGGCATGGCACCCCTCCGACTGCGCAGAGGGCGCTGCGCATGCATATCAAGGCGGGCTCAATGCTTGTCGTCCATGGCGTTCTTCAGCTCCATGGCCAGCTTGTAGCCGAGCTCAGGCCGCCGGTCGCGCCCCTCCACCATGGCGACCACCTGCCAACAGAGGAACCACGTTACATTTTTTTCACACTTTACATATAGCCTGAACCGACGGGTACTGGAGTGGAGACCTCATTTGGGAAAACGTAGTGTGGGACGACCGTCCTTGCTAGATGGAGCGACGAGTTACTCAAGGTGGCTGGCAGCGACTGGATGAGAAGAGCCGAATATCGGGCTCAATGGCACGCCCTGGGAGAGGCCCGTGTCCAGCAGTGGACTAGAGTGGGCTGCTGATGATAGCCTGTTGTAGGAATCCCTATACTACCCATTTAAAGGAAGAAAACTATTACTTCTGAGGTCGGTATTGAGGGAGAACACAAACACATTTCATTTTCATTAAGTTTACGGGGTCTTCTTCTTCTAAGTCGTATTCCTCATAGCTGAGGAGCTGGGAAAAATAGTACCATTTCATTTTTTTGTTGAAGACGACCAAACGGGCCACTGATGGTAAGTGGTCACTGTCGTCAATAAATATCTCAGCTGATATTAAAAGGTTTTCGATGCGCTCCTAACCTTGAGTACTTGGAGTGCCTCATGTGCCGGTAATTACACTGGCTCTCTTACCTTCAAACCGAAACCAAGAAATGCGAGCATTTCTGGGTTTCGGTAGAAATAGGTAATTAATTCTGCAATATGGCAAGGTGTTTTTTTCTTGTCAGGGTATTAATTCGCCTTTGTTAGTTGGGGGTTAAAATGGAACAGATGCCATACATAACATCACGCTGTATCCCTTGCGGGGTAGGCAAAGATAACGGAGCGCCACGAATCTCTGTCTTGGCATGCCTCTCTTGCTTCCCCTAGTCATTCGTTTCACGCTCGCCGTCAACCTGATCTTTAAAGGCCAGTTTAATGACGATATCAAAGGATTGAATTATTTTAGGTACCTATGCACATCATTTTTATAATTAATCAATAGATTAATTTAGATAATATAACTAAGCATAAGAAATTTTTGTCAAACGTGACGGTCTAAATGTAACGTAATTGTTACTTGGAATAAACTATTTTGAATTTTTGACGTTTGTGCACAGAACATCTGGTGTGGTACAGTGCCAAAAAGGGTACACCAGCTCAGCATAATGCTGAGGCAAGCCACAGCGCTGATTTTCAGCTGGCCCCTCAGTGACTACACGGACGAAGAAAGCAACAGTGTGTGCGTGTTGTGTTGTATGAATGTGTTTGTTTTTATGCATGAGGATATTAGTGTGTATGTGTGAGGTACTGAGTGTGTGGGAGGGTGATGGCATGGTGCGGGTGTATTTACATGGTATTATGTGTGTGGTTCAAAGACTGCGCTAAGCGTGACATGACTGCATTCGCAATCAGTCACGATGATTGGAGGCAGCTCGCGGGTGACAGAGATACATGGAGGAAACGTATTCGGGAGGGTTGTCAGGAACACGATGGAAAGTGGTTCGAAGCACTGGCGGCCGGAGAGCAATCAAAGACCGAGAGATCACTCATCTACCATCTTGATCTCTCATCTTGCCGCGCGTGCGGGCGTGTGTGCCGCTCCAGAATAGGTTTATTTAGCCGCGAAAAGCGATGCCTTCGCGACGCTGATTAAATCGTCTGCAATAGACGTAACAGGCCTATGATGATGATGTGTGTGGATGGTAGATCACCCAACAACCTTCCATCCATAATTGGTGACCCTCGACTGTAATTGTGAACCAACTAACCGCGTCCGCGTTGACGATGACCCCGTTGTTGTTGACGATGGTGGCCTTGGTCTTCTCGATGTCGGCGAGGTCTACTCCGCGCGACGCGTCGTCTATCAGGACCGCGCGGTAACCGATCGCCAGCGCGTCCGCTATCGTCGCCCCTGTCACACACAACAAAATGAAAATGAAAATTGTAAGTACCTTATAGGTAATAGTGTTGTCTAAACTTTTTTTTAAATTTTATTTTATTATCTATACTTAATTATTACCTATACCTAAGTTTATTTATTGACAATGCCCATTTACAGCAGCTATTACTGACATATTTTTTAAAACTGTGTTTACCCTTTGACAATGCGACAAGCAGCTAAATTATTATTAATTATATTTTAATATGTATTTGACATTGCCCCTTCACAGCAGATATTAGTGTTTAAGTATTATTATTTTTAATTATTAGGTAGGTATTCATTTTATACTGACTGTGGTGCCTCTGGTGCATTGTGCTGACGAGGTCAGATATTAGTTTGTATACCTACACTATACATTTTAAATACAGTATACTGACATGTTTAAGTGTGCTGTAAGTACCAAAAACGAAATAAAAATGAAATGAAATAATAGCCCTATGCACCACTAGGTGCTCTAGGACCTAAAGAAGAAGACTTTATAGTACATTTTTACGTCACTTTTTTTTAAATCTACCACCGCTTCGTAAGGTGTTGTAGCTGAAAGGAAAGAAGCGGCGCAAGAAACTTTCAGCAGCACATCTTTTGAAATAAATATATGTTACAATCATATATGTACACAATGTGCAGAGTTGGAGCTGAATTTAGGACCAAACCTCTTTATCATATAAGTAGTCATTTATTTCATAATAACCCTTTTTACATAAGGTCCGTCTTATATATTAAACTCGCCTGCACTGTGCTATCATCAAAAATCGACTGGCGGCGACACGTTATTAGGCCCAATGAATCTTTCTATAGATGGTCAATATTCTCTGACCATGCTCGGCCCTACTATAGAGTAAGAACTGACCGACACACACGTCGTAGGCGAGCCCGCAGATGTAGATGTCAGTAGCGCTGCGCAGGCGCAGCTGAGAGCTAAGACTCGTGTCCGTCAGCTTCTTGTTGTCCCAGAACACGGAGTACGAGTCCACCTCCGGGTTCGTGCCTTTGTACACCTTGACCGCGCCTTCCACCACCTGCAACATGATGCAACAAGCTTCAGTTTAAAGCTGAGTCCTACGTCCTGACGATGAAGACGAGAAGTGCGTCGATGTTTACGACGGCGCGACGCCCGGTTTATATAAAAATGAACTTTATAAATAAATAATTAAATAAATCATTTATTTAAATTTTTGTTCTAAGACATACAATGTTTTGTAACATGGCAGGCAATATCGCAAAAAATGTTTCGCCAAGTTTGTATACTACATATCATTGTGGTCTTAATGTTATGTAGGTACTTAGTTGACACTACGTTTGTCCATTAGAATTATAAAAAAATATTTCTCTACTAAAGTAAACTTAAACCGGAAATTCAAAATTATTATTAAATATCGAATTATATTAGTAAAGATTATTGCGGACCGTACGGGTGCGGACGAGGCTGCGTACGCATCCGCATCAGCACGAAAGAAACGCACGTACAATACTGACATGGCACAAGAAGGAAGGCAAAACAGCTTCGGATTGCATGACGTTTCACGCATCAACCAACTGAACCAACGTCATAACCACTATTGGATGCCAGACAATTTTTAAATTATTAAATTAATCATATGTTCAAGCAAGCATTTGCATATCGCAATATTGTATTTTTTTTATTGCTAGCTTAATAAAACAAAATTTGTAACAGTAAGTTCAATTCGGTAAGAATGGCAACCCGAGTGACTTACCATTGTGCGAGAAACATCATGCAATCCGAAGCTGTATTGCCTGGTGAGCCGTCTTCTTGTGCCATGAGAAAGTTTGGCACATGTCGCATCCAAAGAGTTTGAAAACCCTATGTAGATTGCTCACTAAAGAAGTTTTATATGAAAACCGCGTCTGCGTTAGCGCATGTGATGTTAAAATTTTCCCATACATTATTCGGGCATTGCAATGTCAAATGGAAGATAACTCATTCAGGGTTATGTACGCCTTTGTACATTAGTGTTTGAAATGTCTAATTTAATGTTATTTTGTCTACAATGAAGAATAAATTAAATGAATGAAATCCGCGGGCGAGCGCGGAGGGGGAGCGGGCGGGCGCGTCTCGCCGCGCAGCTACCTAAGGCGTGGTACAACATCTGTGGTCAAGCTATAGTCAGAGTTCTGTGGTGCTAACCTTGAGATCCTTATGCAGCTCTGCGCCCCAGGTGTCCTGGACGCAGTGTCGCGGCCAGAGGCGCTGCTTCATGGGCGGCGGGCCCGCGAACACAACCGTGTCGTACGCCTGCGCTTTGTCCGCCGACACCTGCGTTCAACAAATGTAATTTGTAACATCAGTATATCCATCGCATTTAATGCAAATAATGACATTTCATTTCAATAAATACGCACACATTTGGAGGATCAACGAAACGTTACAGTAGGTATCGATCGATATGGAAGTGAAAAGGGACAATTTTTTTCCCTGTATGAGACGGATAAGAATATCCTTACCACCACTGGTCAAGCGTGTACTATAAGTCGACTAAACCGAGTAACTTTGCTGGTGGTAGGACCCCTTCAGGTTCCGCCTGGCTAGCGACCAGCTTTCTATGTAAAGTCTGTCGTCAAACGTATTCGCTAGAGGGGTGTCTACCGAGCTGAAAGGTGTCATACCGGATTAGAGGGGTGTTTGCCGGGCTAGAAAGGTGTCAGCCGGGCTAGAAAGGTGTCAGCCGAGCTAAAAGGTGTCATACGGGGCTAGAGGGGTGTCATACTGGACTAGAGGGGTGCAGCTCTCGCATGTGCACGTTGTCGATGAAAGACACGTGGTCTGGCGGGTGCCAGTCCAGCGAGTAGAACACGCTGTCGAACGAGACCGTCTCCAGCAGCCGGTTGATGGGCGCCACCACCTGCCGACAACACATGGTCACGCGTCAAGTACATGCCCCAGCAGTACGTGCGCGCGTGCGGGCGTCGACGCCGCGGCCTGTTCGCGCTGCCCGCCGGCGCGCGCACGCGTCAAGCGCGTGCCGCACCGACGGCCCGAGCTGTCCTGCTACTTAATAAATTTCTAACCACGGTCCAGAATGCCGACGTATTTTCAGACCCCTGGAGCAGTATTTGCAAAGCAATTGTATTGTTTGTAAATTCGGGTGTTAACCTTTAAGATAAGTAAGTTTTGTTTTTTGTTTTTAAAGTTTGTAAAGTATCGGTAGGTGATTGTAAACTGTTATGTATAGTTACTGAATGTCTGGTGCTTTGGATCATTCTGTAAACCAGACATCATTAATATTATAAAGAAATAAAGAAATCACACACCAACTAGATTGAATTGGATACAAACGTCTCGAGTATTAAGAGGCTAACCGTGACGAAACTAACGCCACTCCCGAAAAGAACCATTCATTTTAAATTAAGACATTAATTAAAAACGTGGACAGTGTACGGACTCTCGGAATTTAGTATTGTGGACAATGGACAATTGTTAAACTCTGAAATTGTAAGTACTTTGTTAATATTCTATAGGTACAATAGATCAACGGTGACCTCGAACCCGCAATAAATACCTACATCCCCGGGGCCATTCGTTCTGACAATGGGGCCATAAATCCGTGCAACGAAACGACACAGCATTATGTAGATTGTACGGCGATGGGCCTAAACTAACGCATAGACGGGGAGCCGAATAGAAAATGATTACTTTATAGGAGGTCCGGTTAAAATAATAATAGGCTGCGAGGGATCCTAAAGGTAGTAGGACACATATCACCCCGGCGCATGCCCCCGGCACCTGATCAGCGTCGCCTCAACTCGAGACGTTCAGTATCTCTGTCTTGGTATTCAGACAGTTGCCTTCAAATTCCCCGTATAAAATGTATCCGAAAATACTAATAATTATTGTAAGTTTAGATATAAACGGGAAATCCAATGGAAAAAATGGATCTAAAAATACTTAGTTTGTAATTTTTTTTCCAGGGGAATTCCCGTATGTATACATATACAAGGTGTTCCTTTGGTTATGCATTAACTTCGACACTGTGCTCAGTTCCATATTGTCACATAAGTATTTAATTTTAATTAAAAAAAAATTATTTTAATTTTCATATAAACTTCATGCCTTGCCTTAAATTACCTGGTATGCCATACTCTTTATCTGAGCTGGCAATGACGCATTTTGATTAAAAAGAACTTAATTTTTTTTTTAATTAAACGACGAGCAAACGGGCCACCTGATGGTAAGTGATCACCATCGCCGATAGACATCTCACCTCACTTTATTAATATTAGAGAGTTTTTGATGCGCTGCTAACCTTGAGCACTAAGATGGAATGCCTCATGTGCCGGACATTAACGCTGGCTCTACCCCTTCACACCGAAACACAGAAATGCAAGCATTTCTGCTTCACGGCAGGAACAGATAAGATAAGAGGGTGGTACCACCCCAGGCGATCCTTCACTTAACGCAAGATCTGCAGAACGCAAAATCGTAAAACGTTAAGGACCTTTAGACGCCTTTTAAAAAGGCACACCTCGTGTCACCTCGCTGGCAAGGACACCTTTTCATGAGAATCAGCTAAGGTAATTGGTTAATGGCAAATTATATGCCATTCTGTACAAATTATATCGATTTACAAAATGGTATTGAAAGATATTGAATCGAGCCCATAAATCATGTCACCATTGTTGAAACTTGTGCGACGCCGAAAGTGATTGCTTTTACTAGGTAATAGTGGTAAATTAGTCGTTCTTATTATCGTTTTTATAGGTAGAAACAGGTAAATTGGAGTTTTTTTAAGTAAATTGGAGTTATAAAGAAATTATAATGTGTATCTATATGGTACGGTTATAAAGAAATTATAACGTATTCGATGAAGAATTATTGGCGTATGATTCATAACATTATTGTGCTTATTAAATTGTTATCAATATTATATTATAATAAATAGTTATAATGATTAAAAAATAAAAATAAAACGTGTCAACAATAATAAACGAGGGGTAACACATACAATTTATCGTAATTTGTATCCTAAACTTGAATTTTATTGAAATAAGTTAAGTTAATCCGCTGTAAATTCATTTACACCCGAGGCAGAGAACGGGGGTATTCCTCGTGGCCTAACTGATTAGACCACTCCAGAGAACGGGGAGTTTTGAAAATGGCGAAATGATTCCTTCGGTTAGAGTGTGTTCTTTTCGCTTCACTCTGACCCTCCCTCCTCCACACATAATTCAGAATAGTACCTTCTAAATGATGTGTGGTTCTGAATTAAAGAAGCGACTAAAGAATCATTAAATTGATACAATATCTAGTCTATTAGGCTGCATCTACCCACAATATTTCAACTTGCAAACCACTGCGGCAATAGATTTCAGAAACTTTGCCTCGATTCTACGGCAATGCAGCCCAGGCGGAATATCACGGAATAGATAGGGGCCACTGTAATCACGACTTCCGTTATTATAGCCCAGTGTTATATTATTGTTCGCAAGATTGCAATCCCCGACCGATCGAGGAATGGTGTTACTTAAGGGTCGCCTCAGGCTTAAGGGTAATTTTGAACCGTCCCTACACGAATGTCATTTCATACAATAACTGAGGCCCAAAATAGACACAGGTATTTCAGTACACGAGTACTAAAGAGTTCAATTTTAGCTTCAGCAGACCGCAGTTCCAATTCACCCCTTTCCTCCACCCACCCTACCATGCCCAATGCGGCGGCCTCTGGTACCAGGCACGACCAATCGTTTTTGATAGCCCCTAATTGCTCCAACAGTTCACTGATAGGTGTGAACTTCGAGTTGGGAATTAACGTTTCGTTTCACGGATATTCTAGTTGGAGAAGCTTTTGACAGGCAATTTGGTTCGGTGCAGCGGGTAGGTGAAATATGAAAATCATCGCGAATTGTGTAGGCTTTGTATTATACTAACATTCGACCCTTTAGCCTTAACTATTGTGTTTTTGGTTAAAGTTTATGTACTTATACCGACCAAAGGTTATTGTCTACTTTTTCAATGATCATTTTTATGACTTCAACAATGGACTTGAATTGTTAACGAGTTGTATATTATCTACATTTTATATTGATTTAGTTGGGTAGCATTTAGAATTTAGAGTTCAATTGTTTGAATAAATTTTGTAATCACAATATTTTTTACTTAAATGATCTGAAGGGGAAAAGGATAGAGTCGACCCAGGATAGTTTATGGAACAATTGAAGGAATGGAGCGGGGACAGGAATGTGTGGAAGCTGTTATGGCACAGCTTAGTGGAAGAAGAAGAATCTGTATATGAACAACAGATGTTCTGTGCTGCATGTATTAAACTTTGTATACTTCTGTATTCTGGTGTTTACAGCGCTAAATAAACGATTTCAATTTCTTTTTTTTTTCAATTTCAATTTCAACAAACAGTTTGACATAACTATAATGAATGGTGAGGGATCATGTTGATCTCATCTTTTTCATCAAATTTTGTCACACAGACCGCGGACCGCGGGCCGGGCAGAACGCAATGCATTCATTTGTGTTGACTTTATATCAGAATGACTGCATAGTCCGCAATTCGTTATTGTGATAAATCCCTAAATATGTAGGGTATTTGCCGTATTTGGCAAGTATCGAAGATTAAATACATTTCATAAAAGTTAAAATACAGACATATTTAGGTACTTAAATTCATGGTCAAATGTGAAAACAGAATTTAAATTTGTTGAAAAATAAAACGGGTAGCTACAGCTCAAAAGGGACGGAAAATGTCCCCACTACTAACTTTAACAAGAATTACAGATCCATCTTCAGAATGTCCCTGTACTCGTAAGTTGAGTGATGCAATAAAAAAAATAGTCATACACCATATTACAAAAACGATAAAACCAATTGAAATCTGACTCATCAAGGGGAACTCCCTAACGTTGTAACATAGCGAAGATGTGAGTAAATAGTTCAGTTGTTATGGGGAATTACCGGAATACTTTCTAGCTAGCCGAAACTGTTAACTCGTGTCATGTTGCATCTGTTTTGTTCGAAAATATTTATGCAGACAGATTGGCCGGACTTAGATTTAGATTTTATTTTATTTTTGATTTGATGTTGACGATAAAGTCATTGGATTGGATGGCAAAGTGGACAGGTCCAGGTCCAGTCGTCCAGTGGTCAGGTGGGTCGACTCAAAGAAACTGGTAATGGAAAGTGTGGTAGAAAAGAGACAAGGTTTATACCCTACAACGGCTTGACACGGGCTGATGACGAATTCTGGATGACCTACCATATCTCTTACGAATCTCGTTTATTCTTAGAGGCAAACCATAATTAAATAAATTACTTAAATTAAATAATATTTATTGAAAACATCACAAATTAGTAAATCGAACAATACCCTGACTCCCAAACTAGGCGAACCTGTATCTTGGGAGACAGTGCTTTCACAAAAAGAAGGTATTCGATAACGGTCAGCATTCATCCCATAGACAACTTTGTAGCTATCCATAGGACAAATACCGCCCCCTACTGAATTCTCGGAATCATTGTTCATATCAAAAGTCATCAAAGTATATTCCAGCAACTAATACCATAAAATCAATAAACTTTTGGCGGAGTACCAAGATCCTCACCGATTGCAGGCCCAGGCCTTCCGTGATCTGCCATAGCCCGTTATAAACTTACACAACTTGCCGTATCAATCTGCCGCCGACGGAAACTGCTGCACAAGTTTCGTTTTTATTAACGTGCAAGTCTAAATTTATAGCTTTATTTAGGCTGTTGATGGCTGGTACTAATTTAGCCTTTATTTAGCCTATCATGTCTTAGGTACTTGGTATTAATGTCAAGGTTTTGGAGCGTCGATTTGTTATAAATTAACGTAAAGTTTTACTTGTATCATGCGTTATTTATTATATATACAGGGCGTCCCACGGCCATGCCACACGGAGGGAAAGTACATTAAATATTGAAGATAGGATATTTTACTGAAAGAAGACATCATTCTATTTTTAATAATAAGTAGAACTGCATTCACAGATTTTTTTAAATCGTCTTTTTTACAATCCCACACCAACAGTTGAACGAAAAACGCACTTTATCGTTAGTTTGAGTTTCTTATTGAATACCTACTTTTCATCTTGGATCGGTACTTATGGACAAATTAGATGGCCACCGAGATCCCCAGATCTAACGCCACTTGATTTTGTTGTATGGGGTTATGTAAAAGATTTAGTGTACAAGAACCGATACGACAGTGTGCAGGAGTTACAAAATGAACTTAGACGTATTATTTCAAACATTCACCATACAAAGATAAGTATATCGACAGGGAGAGAAATTATTAAAAGAGTGAGAATTTATATACTACAGAATGGATCACATTTTGAGCATTTGATAAATTAAATTTTAATTATTTAAATTATAATGTCAGATTTCATGATCTTCCTTTTATTTAAGATGCTATGTTATTTAGGAAAAAATAATCCTTATCATTAACCCTTTCGACCGTTATCATAAAATACATGTGGTTTTTTTTCACATTTGGCGGGTTCGATTCCCGGCTGAGACATGCGATTTAAAAAAAAACTGTGAATGCAGTTCTACTTATTATTAAAAATAAAATGATGTCTTCTTTCAGTAAAATATCCTATCTTCAATATTTAATGTACTTTCCCTCCGTGTGGCGTGGACGTGGGACGCCCTGTATTTATATACAAGTATTATTTCTACCACCTACTTACAGCAAGGGGGGCGTAAATTAAATATCAGTACCTAGGATGAGAAGGTGTTAGTCTGGATTTCGTGTTTCTATTACCTATTTGAACTTTACAACTCATTTTGAACTTTCAGACATAAATATAGGTAGGTATGTAGATTGTGTGCGCTAATATCGAAAGAGGCTGAAATTAGTCAGAGCTTTACAACGATATCTATCTAGGTACTAAATTTTACCGCAGTTTTTTTTGTCAGTTTCAGATATACATTGAATGTAGAAATAAGTTTAGGTAAGTAAAGTATGAATTTTGTGTTTGGGGAAAACCGTTGGTTCGAAGTTATTGTAATTTATGTCAGTCACATGACCTCTTAGGCTCAATTTACATTGCCGCGGAATGGAATGGAATGGAAGCAAATTTTCGCAACGTAATTGTGTAACATCCAAACTAAATACGAGCCAGAAAAGAGGTCTCGCGTCTTCCGGGGAATCCTCGCGCATTCTCGAGAATTCCCCTAGCGGTGAAGCGTATTTAGTTTGTATGTTACACAATCGACATAAAGTTCATTGTGCTATGTACAATTACGTTGCGAAAATTCGCTTACATTCCATTCCGCGGCAATGTATATTGAGCCTTACGAGGAAACAGTACGAATCGATCCAAGATGCAAAACATTGAGTTTAGTGATAAGTGACAATATCCACTTTACATAAGATTCACATAAATACTTACTTATGTTTTCTTGCCTGTCTCTAACTCATTTGTGTTCAGTCAGTTAAGTACCTACTACTTTTTTATGCTACTTTATTTTTACTAGCTGGGTAAAGCCGCGCAAAATTGACATAAATACCAACTATTATTAGGTATACTATTATTACTACTACTATTATTATACTATACTATTATTGATTAACATAAATACCTACTTATGTTTTCTTGCCTGTCTCTATCTCATTTGTGTTCAGTCAGTTAAGTACCTACTACTTTTTTAAGTTTTTTAATTTTTACTAGCTGGGTAAGGCCGCGCAAAATTGTAATTTTACTCACTGGAAAATAAGTTTACTTGGGACAATTTATTGACTCTGAAAAGAAAAGTCATTTGTAGGTTTTAATTTGGTACCTATATGCCAAACGTCGTCTTGTCTGTAGCATTTAGATTTGCTTCTATTTAGTGAAAAGTAGACTAAATTATTACCGTTGGTTATCACAACACACAACGTAACACATTGGAATAAACACACGGGAGAATTTTAACGTCAATCGTAAATATCGGCATCAAATACATTGATATTTTACGTTTGAAACGTAATAATAAATCCGTTGTATTAACTTACTAACGTACTTTTGAAATAATTGCCGAAAATTACCATATTTCAATACATTACGAGTCAAAAACACCAGCATCCAAAATTTCTGAACTAAACTGACGCACACGAATAATGTTATTGGAACTCGCAACCCAAAGATGCCTGGAACAAAATATTTATATGACAGTTAACTCCAGGAGTTGCCGCTTTACAAAAATACCAAAAGATGTAGCTACTACTCTCTCTTCTAAGTCGTTTTCCTCATTGCTGAGAGTCGTGATCATTCTAATGAATTAATCACATAGAACGACTCTCGTGGCAAATTTAATGGGGTGGTTTGCCATTGCCTTCCCCATTTCACACACTGGTAATCTCAGTGTGCAGGTTTCCTCACGATGTTTTCCTTCACCGTCAGAGCAGGCGGTAAATGTACATAAGACTTTCGAATATCCGAAAAACTCATTGGTACATGGCATTGCCTGGTTTCGAACTCGGACCTCCAGCATGGGAGTTTGATGTCCTAGCCACGACGCCACCGACGCTCTGTAACCTGTAGCTACTACATCACAGAGAAAATTTCTACACCGTAACAAACTTATCATAAGTCAACACAACGGAACAATTTTGGAGACGCATATTTAAACAATTTTTTTTCCACAAAAACACCATTCAATTTCGATTGTTTTTTTCTCTTTTCATTGTTTTTTTAACGCTCTAGTCTTAAGTTACAGTTTCATGATATGATAATCAATATATATTTTTTTCTGATTTATTTTTAAGTTTATGTACCACTATGGAGGCTTGCTTGCTTGCTTATCGTATGGTTAGTGGCCAACCTATTTGTCAAGAGTTGTTCAGGCCGTCCGTAGGCCTCTGACATGGCTTAACGACTGCTGTCGAACGACAACAACCGGGAGCGACTGCTTAACGTGTTCTCCGAGACACGGAGGAGCTCAGATGAAATATGCCACTGGCGGTCACCTATCCTTGTACTGACCGCGCCAACGTCGCTTAACCTGCACGATCACTTTCGGACCGTGCTCGCAACTAGGCTACCAGCTCCTCAACTATGGAGACTAAAATTACTATTTATAATCACCCCCAATATTTTATGCTAAATGGAATCATGGGATGAATAGGTTGGCCACTAAACATACGATAAGAAAGGAGTAATACTGTTGTAAATTGTTTTAGTTGTTATTAGTTGTAATAACATAAGGTACTAGACCTATGCTGTAACGTTATAAGTAATCACCCGATGTGTTAGTGAATGGTGTGTATACCTTTAATTGGCACATATATCAGTAAAAGTACAATTTTATTAAGATGATTTGAAATGTGAAATATATGTGCTGTTGCCATACCTAAATATATAAAATAAAAAATTAAATGTTATGCTATTATAGGTACGATCCAATCCAATTAAGTGTTCGTAGTAGGGGTCACCAATTGTAGGAACGCGCTATGATGAGGACATGGATGACGTAACGTCAGTTGTATGAAAGGGAAAAGTGAAGATCTTCCACCAGGCGGGGTGTTGTGCCTGGTGACCAGATGTGCTGGTTCAACTATGGATGTTTGGAACTCGTATATATACGAAGTCCTAGGAAAATTTCAATAGCGCGTTCTACGCCGATGTGAGTAGGTACTGTATCGTAGTGGCGCGCGTCGTGCGTCGCCACACTATTTTAAAAATAATGGCAAGAAAATGTTACCTTTTGGTGTGGACCTCCACATAGGAACGAACAGTGACGTCACAAACTTGAGCTAAGTAGGTATCCGAACTGATTATCTCTTGTTACGTCACTCACACGGTACCTATGTCTACAGAAAGAGACTCACTCCACTACCTACCTATACCTCTTAAATGTGTTGACCGGGTTCGGATAGGTACCCGATGAACGCGCGAACTCTCTGTCCCACATCCCTCATGTCTGCCCTTAAGTTTTTCTTTGTAAATAATTACTAACATAATCTTAAGTACCTGCATTGTTACTAACAAAAATTGAACCTCTGTTGTTCCGAAAATAAATTGATTTGATTTAAATATCAATATTCATAATATCAATATTCATATCATAACATAATAAACTCCAGCCATCGTACGGGGAATCCCCTGTTAAAGATTACAAAGCGTGGCCTTTGAACAACTGACGCATAATATATGTGAATGCCTAAACGCGAATTGTGTGACATCATACAAGAATATTCACAGAAATCGAACAAAATAGCTGAATTGATAAACAGAGATAAGATTTTAGCTACGCGCGGCGCACGCTGTTTATTGGCGATTAGGTAGGTATTTCTTAGAAATACCTTTCGACTACAGCTACACGTAGGTGTTGGTACGTAACCTAATGTAATTAAAACATTAAGTTTATGAGGAATAAAAGGTTAAAACATTTTTCATCAAATACCTATTTTGAAAGTTACAAGAAAAATACCAACTTACAGCATTTTTACATTTTGTTCTTTGAAAAATTCAAAACAGATTTACGGTAAGTTATTTATATTCATGCATGACTTTCATTAGTGTAACTCTATGTGTGTGCTGATACGATTTTGTATGTATGTCTATGTATGTTTTGTATATCCGATTCATAGGGGAAATACCCTTGCAAACAATAATTTCGTTTGATTCGATTGTCGTATGAATGTCGTGAGAATGGAACCTGACGTATTTAATTATACAATACAAATATACTTTATTGCATACCCGGGACAAAGACAAAACATACAACATAAAGAGAGGTACAATACTACAATACAAAATGGGCAGAAGGCGACCTAATCGCTTTAAGCGATATCTTCCAGGCAACCTTCAGGTAATGGAAAAATCATATGGATACATAATGTACGGGTGCATTATATTTTTTCCGTGTCTGGGACGGATTTAGAATACTACCAGGCGCGGGGAGGGATTCCACCCTTATGTTGTTGATATCCCATCTGCCCGTACGAAGCGATTTGCTTCTTCGTTCATTATGCGAACGGCTAAGGAATGGAACAGCCTGCCGGCGTCTGTATTTCCCGAAACCTACAACCTTGGGATCTTCAAGGCCAGAGTGAATAGGCAATTACTGGACCCGCGTGCTCCATCGTCGACCTCATCGTCGCTTACCATCAGGCGAGATCGAGGTCAAATGCGGGTTTAGAAGTACATAAAAAAATATTAAAAAAATACGCACACATTTGGAGGATCAACGAAACGTTACAGTAAGTATCGTTCGATATGGAAGTGAAAAGGGACAATTTTTTTCCCTGTATGAGACGGATAAGAATATTCTTACCGCCACTGGATAAGCGTATCGTACGAGGCGCCTATCCGAGTAACTTGTGGTGGAAAGGACCTCTTCAGGGTCCACCTGGTTAGCGACCACTCTTCTATCTTATCGCCCACCTATCAGGTGAGACGAAACCCTTAGATTTTTTATGCGATTTTATTTACGAAAATGGTTTTGCAACATAAGTAGTTACCAAAATAGCTAAACCTATTTCCCATTCATTCGCATAATGTCAAATTCTCAAAATGTCCAGCGGTCGCAAAATGTCCATTTCTCAGAATGTCCAATTCTCAAAATGTCCCATTCTCAGAAAATCCAATTCTCAATTTGTCCAATGAAATGAATATTTGTACACGGTGGAACGGATGAAAGCAGAGATAAAATATGTTTTTACCGAATTAAAATTTAAATGATACATTATTTTTCGAAACCTACCTGTTTTAAAATTTCAATAAACAAATAAAATTAAAGAAAGATAAAAATATATATTATTTACCTACTCATTATTATTAAAAAATAATATATATTTTATATAAAACAAATTATGGTACTTAGGTATTTTAACTTTTATTTCGGTAAATATGTACCAATTTATCGAAATTACTTATTACAAGGCACAATAATAGGACCTCCGACTTACAAACTAGGTCGAAAATTAATTATATTGTTATTATTAAACATAATATAGGTACTTATTATTTATTTTAAAAATTGTGATACGTAACTAACCACATACCTATTTACCGAAATAAAAATAAAAATATCTTCTACATTTTTTTAATAACAAATATAATATATACTTATTACTTTTTAATAATAATTTTAATAATAGGTAATAAGCCTTCCATTATTTTTTAATAATAATAATTAATAAATAATATATATTTTAACATATATTTTTTCAATATTTATTTAAAAAAATTATACTTTTTTTCGAATTTTTTTAAAATATATTATAATTTTTTTCAGTAAAAAATTTTTCAGTTTATCATGGGTACTTTCATCCGCTCCACCCTGTACAAATATTCATTTCAATTGACATTTTGAGAATTGGACATATTGAGAATTGAACACTTTACGACTGAACGCTAATTCCGATCAGTACATATGATACGTACATAATGTGCGTGATTGAGTTGTATTGTACGTACGGCACGTGTGTGGTGGCGGCGCTGAATGGGCCGCGATGTTTGACCGATACACCACACTGCTGAGAGAAACTAGCCGGCGTGTCGACAAAGGGTTATAAGGAAGGGCTCGTCTCCTTAAAGGGTCATCTCCAATATCGTCTTCGAACGACTGCGCCAAAAATACTCCACCCTCAGTCGGGCGCAGTGTTACCACTTATCAGAATCATAAATCTGTTTTTCTGTATGAAACTTTGGGTTACAAACTAGTACAAAATCTGTAAACCCAAAACTTTTTTGTTTGTAAGGACTTGTGGCCATAATCTCACATGATGGGAAGTGACGATGCCGGTGACGGTGCCCAGGATGGAGCACACGGATCTAGTAAATGCCTAATCACTAATGCCTATTTCGTAAACTATTCCATTGAACTTCTCATTGAAAAATTGATGCCAATGCATCACCATCATCATTGTACTTAGATCATTATCAGTGTAATAATATTAGAGGGCTTTTGATGCGCCGCTAACCTTGAGGACTAAGAGGGATTGCCTCATGTGCCGGTAATTACGCTGGCTCTCTTACCCTTCAAATCGGTACACAGCAACGCAAGCATTATTGCTTCACGGCAGAAATAGATAAGAGGGTGGTACCACCCCGGGCGATCTTTTACATTAGGATCTACCACTACAATATAGATTCTAAGTATAGTAGAAAAAAATCAACTTAATTACATCATCCAACTTTGAATATCTGTATGAAAGAAGAGTAAAATATGTTATCTGTATACACGTTCAAAATCTGTATATAAATAGCAACACTGGTAAGGTTACAAAATATAAAAAAGACGTTGAATATTTTACCATCCCAACCCAAATTATCGCACACTATTATAATTTAAGGTCCAGACACTGCCTTACTCATCAGAAGATTAAGAGGACGTACAATATTTATTATCTGTGGGCAGCAGTACCCGCTGGATGATCGAGACGACGACGAACGGATCCAAAGATCACCGGATTCATCATGACATGATGCGCTGGTTTTATATTTATACGTGACATGCATTGCTACATTCTGCCCTCTAGGTGCCGGCTAGCAGGGTGCAGATGAAGTAATAGAAGAACTTGGTAATAGATATTATATTATTAAGGAACAGAACAACACAGAAAATAGTAAATAGGTAGTAGTAAGAGACAAAAAATAAAACGGAGAAACGTCCGTTCAAGACAAAATACAGAGAGAAAGTGCAAAATACAAAGAAAACAATGAAATTAATGGAATTTAGAAATAGAATGGGAATATGATTTGAATTTTGAAAATATAGATAAAGAAATGAAGATGCCAACACATGTGGTTGAAATTGATGGCAAGGAGGTTGATATGGACGATGAAGTCGTCATCGTTACAGCATGACAGAAATCTGACAGTTTGTATTTCGCAAATACTGGTTTCATTTTAAATAACAAACATACATGGTACTATGGATTTTAGTCTCTACCATAGTGAAGCATTGTATACCTAGATTGCTTAAAAATGTAAACATTCGTCATGATCATGACGGCTTCACAGTCAACGCCAAAATATGCGATGACGACAGTGCAGCAAACCAGGTGGTGTCGCAGGTAAACTAAGTAATATGTCGTAGCGTATGTACGGAATAGCAATACCTATAATGTATGTAATAATTTCTAAGTTTTTTATTTGCTCTAATAACGCCTGTGGATGAGTCCACCGCTGACAAAAATGTTACGAGTCATTGTATACCAAAACTACTAAAACCCGTCACTCCGTTGCCATACAATAGATGACTAATATGTATGTGTAATGCAATGTGTATACTATAGGTAATATATCGGTGGACTGGTCGTTAAAGTTACTGACGATAGCTGAATGAGAAAAATAGAGGACCACCGTGTCGTGAGATGCCTAAAAGTACCTAAGTCTTGGCTGTCTCTCAGTATTTATTAAGTATAGTAAACCATTGCTTTAAAAATGTGCTGCTGAGTGTTCTCTACACCGCATGTATGATTTCAGCACATTAATAGCATAGCATTGGTAGCTTAAAAATAACGTAAAAATGTGCTTTAATACAATAAATAGAAATGTTTTTGATTATGATATACTGACTGCCGCGGGTTAATACATGTATGAAAATATCATGTATGTACGTAAAAACTTACAACTGTTTCCGAAAAATTGTGATAATCATGATTTCAACACCAGAACCAAAAACAAACTTGCAGTCCCACGCTTTAGACTTAGTAAAGTAAACACATCATTTATGGGTCACGGTGTACGATTATAATATTGATAATATACCTGATACTGTATTACGTATGTCAGAGAAAAAATTTAAGACCCACCACATCAGACCTTATGTAACAAGGGTTATTATAAAATAAATGACTATTTAAATGATAAAGAGGCTTGGTCCTAAATTCAACTCATAAGAGCGTCGGTGGCACAGTGGCTAGGATACCGGACTCCCATGCGGGACGTCCGGGTTCGAAACCGTGCAGTGCCATGTACCAATGAGTGTTTCATATTTTTCTAAGACTTACGTACATTTACCGACTACTCTAACGGTGAAGGAAACATCGTGAGGAAACCTACACACTGAGATAACCAGTGTGTAAAATGGGGTAGGCGCAAAAGATCCTCAAGGGCCGGGAATAAGTCCCGGCCCCCTATAATAAGATAAGATATAAGATAAATTCAGCTCCAGCTCTGCATATTGTGTGTATTCATAATTATTGTATGATATGTTTATTTAGCACCTTCCGAAATGGTGGTAGAGGGAAAAATGTGACGTTGTAAAAATGTAGTTTAAGGTACTTAATTACAAAAAAATATATCTGATTTCTGATAACATTCAGCATTGTAAATATATTGGTCTAAAAATCTATTATTCCCAGTCAAGAGTAGAAGAAAGTGCACAACACGTGCCACGTTTTTCACAAAGGCTTTCTCGCAAAGGACCTACCCTCGCGCTTCACGTTTCGGGCGGTGGCGGCAGTGCGGCAAGCCTCCTTATGCTAATAGGAAGCAATATTGGTACGGGGCACGAACTATTTATCCACATTTAGACTTCCTTAAGCGTTGTCTTCATTTGTGACTGGTATTTTCGAATTATTATTTTTTTGTTGACATTACTAGCTTCGTTTGCAATAATGTTTTCAAAGACATTTTTTTTATATCTTGCTTGTGTATTTACTTATGTAAATATCTGTGATCAGATCGTCAACCAATCAATTATTTAATCAGATCAGATTTAAGTTTAGCCATGTTGGAACATAAGAATCTGACATAATTAATTAATATGTATTCGATGAATCCAATCCGATAACCAAATCAGGCTATCGACACACTAGATTACTTATCAAAACAATGTATCAGAATCAGAAGCCGGACACACAAATCTTTCGATTCGAACTTCACGAGTCCAGTTTCAGCCACGATTCGATTCGCTGCAACCAATAACATGTGCTCCGCTTGAAATCAGCGCTTTGTGATTGGATGTAGCGACCCGAACCGGAAACCTAAAATTGAATCAGGCGTATCCAAGATTGTAACTCGTTAACTTACCTCGCTGCCGTCCTGCTGCGCGTTGCACTTGCTGATGTTGAGAGTGCCGGAGATGAAGTCGTTCTGGACGTCTACCACCAGGAACGCGCTCACTGGGCGCACTATCTGCAACAAGAATACACATCAGCATTCATCAGATGTCTACCGCCACTGAGCAAGCGTGTCGTATGAGGCGACTGTCCCGAGTCATTTTCTGGTGGTAATTTTCTTATATGTAAAGTATGTTATCAAACATCTTCGCTTCGGCGTTCGGCAGTGTTTAAAGAGAGTGTGTGCTCCATCTTCGGCCTCATCGTCACTAATAGGTGAGATTGAGATCTAACGGTGAAGGAAAACATCGTGAGGAAAACTGGATGTCTGATTTTCTAAAGGCATATGAAATCGACCAATAAGCCCCTTGACCCGCATGATGGATTATGGCCTTTACCCCCCTTTGTTCAGAGGGAGGCCTGTGCCCCAACAGTGAAGATATTAATAGGCCGATGATGATGATTTTGTCATCATCCAATTCCCTGTCGTCCAGTGTATTATGGGGTGTTTTAATTCGAACAGATTTGTGCAAATGCTTAAACTAATGCTATATTAATGCTAGATTTAGATATAGGGTCTTCAGAAGTAAAAATAGACTGATTGCTGCTATATCAACCCACTGTTGGGATATATTTAAATTTTGGAATAAATTGCTAATGTTGTAAAATTTATTTTAGTTTAGTCAAAATTCAAAATTTACTTATTCATTGTACTTTTACATATATTTTTTTACTGTGTATGACATGCGAAATTTTTGCCATCTTATTATATTTGATGTAATTTTAAAAGTTACAAATAATTATGGACTCTTTTGTCTGATTTAATAAATAATTTAATTACAATTAAACTAATACTTTTTTATACTCGGAAAGTAACTAGATGATAACGACTAATACCAGAATAGGGTATTTTCATCACGCAAAATAAGCGCTGAAGACGTCGAGTTCGACTTGCGGAAACCAGCCCGCAGTAACGGGCATTTCATAAAAATTAAGAATTAGACATAAATTGATAGTCAAATGTGAAAATAAAATAGCTACAGGAAATCAAAAATCAGACTGTGGGAAGAAACATACAAGCAAGGCCTGGCTATAAATGACCAAGGCTCAATTTACATTGCCGCGGAATGGAATGGAAGCGAATTTTCGCAACGTAATTGTACATAGCATAATGAACTTTCTGTCAATTGTGTAACATACAAACTAAATACGAGCCAAAAAAGAAAAGTAGCTAGGGGAATTCTCGAGAATGCGCGAGGATTCCCCGGAAGACGCGCGACCACTTTTTTTTGGCTCGTATTTAGTTTGTATGTTACACGATTGACATAAAGTTCATTATGCTATGTACAATTACGTTGCGAAAATTCGCTGCCATTCCATTCCGCGACGACGTAAATTGAGCCTATTTTGTTCAAATGGGACAGAGCATCTCTCCAGTACTAACTTAAACCATTAATATATCCGATGTTAGTTGAGATATCAAAAAACTAATTTTAGATCCTTCTTCAGGATGTCCATGTAAGTTGATTGATGCAATAAAAACCCCGAAGCACGATTATGATCGTGCCTACACTTTTGGGCGGGGAACTCTGGATGTATTTTATGTCAGATTGAGTCAGCAACCTTGCTCTCGTGATAGACATTTATGGAACTGAGCTCGGCTTAGGGCCTTATCACACAGGCGATTTGCGAGAGAGAGCGCAGCGAGCTCGCGGCGTGCGATCCGCGTTTTGAACACTCGGTGACAGAATGTATTCCGACGAGGAAACGCTGCTGTTAGCTTTGTTACTTCGAAGACGCAGGAAATGGGAGGATCCATTATCAAGTAATCGACTGGAAGAGAGCGACTATGTGCTGTTCTGCAAACGAATTAAAAAAAAACTTAAAAAAATTCGTTCCTACCTGCGAATGACAAGACCTACATTTTACGAGTTGTTGCACCTGATACAAAATGACTTAAGACATGAGGACACACACCGAAGATTATTAGTGTCTCCCGAAGAAAGGCTCGTAATTACTATACTGTTGAACGCAAGTGCTGTTTTGTGTTGAACAAAATGTTCTCCGAGCGATCACAGCGAACTCGCGGCGGGCTCGCTGCGCACTCGCCTCGCTTTGGACTCGCTCGCAAATCGCCTGTGTGATAAGGCCCTTAATAGCGACTGAGTTAGAGACGCGCGAAAACTGTTATATTTTGGTGTCGGGCGCGCCGTTGCCGCTCCGCCCGTCTTGAATAGGAAGACAGGGTCCCCTGTCAAAAAATTAGGTTAACCCTATACTCACCACTCACACAAGGGGTTAGAACACTCTAAGACATTCATTGGGGACAAAGTCACAGGCTGGAACAGCAAGATCTGGGGGCTGAATAGACGTCAAGTGCGTCTACTGGTCGGTGCCCTCACCGGTCACTTTAGCACCAATGCCCACCTACACAAGGTGAAGCTGACTGACAGCACATCTTGCAGAGCCTGTGGTGAACAACTGGAGACCGTTTCACATCTCCTATGTGAATGTAACGCCTTTGCAGCAAAAAGGATGAGTCTGCTAGGCTCTGCCTATCCGGACCCAAAGGAATTCAAATCCCTCCCACTAAGACGCATAGTCTTGCTCATGCACGACATATTCGGTGAAGTGGTCAAGGGATAGGTACAAGGGGTTGAACACAAAAGATTCCCATGGGTCGAAGTGTCTCTGGGATCCCCGGCCCCCATCCAAAGATAAGATAAGATACTCACCACTTTGATCCAGTGGTTCCAGCAGAAAGTGAACTCCTCCTTGTCAATGAACCCGTCCGCGTCCTTGTCGAACACCTGGAAGATGTGACGCGCGCGCTCCTCGGCCAGCGGGTAGATGTGGCCTTTGTCGTTGCGGAACAACGCCTTGCAGATCACGCGGAACTCTTCGAAGCTCAGCTTCCCGTCACTGGTGGCCAATATTACTTTTAAATCAAAATTTAAAAAGATTTCATATAAACGTTTGATGAATAGAGTTTGTGCATTTGTATATTAAAATGAAATAATGTATTGGTATGTATCGAGAAAATATATGACCCTCCCGTCCGCGTCGAATTCGTCACTCAGTCACTAGCAGTGTTTATTCAAATCGCGCCTTGACCATCGTTATCTGTCCCTGTAGTTATACTATATATTTATACTATCTATTTATGTATACCCTTGGGTATATATTTATGTATTTATTTTATATACATGTATTTATATTAACAATAAGTATACTAGTATTGTATATTATGTTATTTATGTATTCCATATCTACCTATAATTTATTAATTATTTTCTCCTTTACTTTTCTGCACTGTCGATTACCTATAATTGATTTCACTTTTACCCAAGGTTGCCTGGAAGAGATCGCTCTTGTAAGACCGCCTTTGTATACCTTAATTTGTAACCTTTGATTCCTATTTGTGTATCTATCTATCTCAGCAAAATACAACTCTCAGAGCAAAAAATCTTTATTCTATTATTTACAGTTTTTTTCTTTGGACTATTTTAACAATAGCAACAAATTGTGGTTAACTTAAACAAACCTCGCAAGTCATTCTCAACAAAAACAGAAGGTCAATGATAAAGCTCCTGGACATATAATCAACACATTATAAAAAAGTAATCTCAAGAGTCAGGACACAAGGAGTCAGTGAAATCTATCCAATTTTTTCCTCGAAGTCAGGGCAGGAAACACTGACCGAAGCCATTAAATCTTGAGGGCTGATATTAATTAATAATTATTTTATAATAAAATAATTAATGGGCAAAACAATTCATGGAAAAATAAAACCGGCCAAGTGCGATTCGGACTCGCTCACTGAGGGTTCCATTCTCAAAAGAAATATTTATCATCGTAAGAAAATATCTTTTAATATTCCTCTCAAAAACCACAAATGTTTAGAACTTCATTTTATTTTTCCCGAAATTCGCACAACATATTCTATCAGTACTACTTATTACAAATTTGTCATCATTACAAAAAATATTAATAACATTTTTTTTAAATTTTTTAAAATACCGTAGTTTTGAAACTTCGCTTAATTTCTCCTGTAATATATAGAAGATTATCTGTGAGTTAAAATTATTTCAGATTTTTCGACTTACAAAATTTTTTCCGCACATGTTTGCACATATTTAGCCCGAACTAAAAAACTGGCAATTAAAATAAAATAAAGAATAGTTTTATTATATGCAAACAAAACTTTAATATATATACCCCACTTGCCCCAGCAGTCTCACTATCAAATTTTGACCCTCAATTTCAAGATGCATGTTGTACAACCATGCCATATTTCAAAGTCGATAGCGCTAGTAGTTCCTGAGAAAAACAATTGTGACATAAAGACGGACGGACACCGAAGTCTCACCATAAGGGCTTAATTATAAGATGTAGTAATTTAATTTTGAAAATTAGGTAGATACTTTATTTAGGTACTTGATTTAGTATTTTGTTTGTATTTTGTTTTATATGTGTGTAATAAAGATTATAAATAAATAAATAAAAGCATATTTACAAACCATTATAAAATCAACAAATATTACACGTGCCAAGTAATAGATTCATAGATAGATAGATAGACACACTTTATTGTACACAAAATCAGGAAAAGTAAAAACATTCACGTTACATTACTCCTTATATTTTTGGCTACCTATCTGTTAAGTTATATATACCTGTGTACGCCTTTCTTTATGAGCAATAAAAGGTTTTGGAATTATTATAATATTGAGTTGAAAAGAAAGTCTATGTGACTGAGCTGAGCTAAACAATATTATTAAAACCTGCAGTAACATGTTCAAGCTTAATATACAAATGCACGGGTGGTTAGTTTCTTTGGCTCTACCTCTGAATAAAAAAAATACTGACGGCAAAACCTACCGCCGATTATCTCATGCAATAGTTTTCCCAAAGCTATAGAAATTTCTTCAACTTCAATTAAATGGAATGACACCAAGTTGTGCAAAACCTGCTTCGAGTCCGAAAGATGACATAAAGTGAGTTTTTCAAGTAGAAAAATATCCGTGAAAGTGTTTAATGTAAATTAAGCTGGCTGAGGAGTTAATGTGAAGAAAACTTACCAATCTTTGTCAAAGGTTTCGTAGCACGCGTCCATATCGATCAAACAGTTCTCGTCGACTAGGTCGCCGTTAGGAACCGCCGACATCGTAGGTCGAGTCGAAGTGAGCCGTCCGCGCTCGAGTTTCTCTTTTATAAGCCGTTCCAGCATGATGCGGATTATCGGCAAACTTGCACCCTAACCTAACTTTGCATTACTTGTAATATAAACAGTCAGTCAATTACTGTACTAACTTCTATCACTACTGTACAGCTTTTATGTTTTAATTAATATCGATTTCATAATAGAATAATGATTACGAAATATTGAGAATTCGCGGTCTATCACAAAAATGCAAAAAGTATGTACCAACTTGACTTTGACTTTTTTTAAATTTAACAAGGCATTGGCAACACAGGCCATCAGCCTAAACATTAAGGCTCAATTTACATTGCCGCGGAATGGAATGGAGCTAATTTTCGCAACGTAATTGTACATAGCATAATGAACTTTATGTCAATTGTGTAACATACAAATTAAAATGGCATGGTTGGTTCTCGCTTCACTTTCCTAAATTTCGTTAAACCAATTTCATAACCGGTCACTTTCACTATGTGTCTCCCTTATGTGTGAATTGGCCTTAAACACAATACCAAAGGCCATAAAAAAAATTAAAAAAACCCGGCTCAGTCATACTCTAATCTATGGCTCACTCTAATCTGTAATTCGAGGATAACGACGCGTCGCTGTGAAAATTAGGTAATATTTTCTTTTCTTTGACTTAAATGTTATCTCTAAGTAAAACAAACTATATTTCGAATACTTTGGACTGTGATGGCAAAAAAGTTTCTTTAAATTACGTAGTACCTACCTAGTATTTCAGATTGCATTTGGATTTCTGTAATCAACAAAATGGCGGTCGAAGTGGCGGTATCGTGCAAGCAATGTAATGTATATTGCTTGCACGACACAGAGATAACGGTGAAGAGGGCTCAGCCCGCGGCAGGCAGCAGCATCAGTGCTGGGGCCACGATGTCCTTTTTAGAATTTTGACTTATGGTCATGCCTTGCAATGAATTTGAGATTATCCTGTTTAGACTACTATAGGTAAACCGTTTAAATGTGGGGTCGCCTGCGCGGCAGGAGGGGCCCCGGGCGGTACGTCAGGTGGTGAGCATGCGGCGGGCGGGAGCTGGAGCCCTCTGTTATACGGTTTACCTATAGTAGGCTACGCATTGGCACTGTCTATCAGGATTCGTTATTTTCTATACTCATACTGATATAACACAGGATTTGGTCGTGGTGTCATAGGGGGGCGCAAATAAAACTTAGAAATTTTGTCAAAAATGATGAGTCAAAAGTTTGTAGTCTTGGGTGGGTATATTTTTGGTAATCAGCGAGAACCACTCATATTAGTGGTACTCTTTGATGAACTAGTTCATTCTTCTAGTTCAATAGGTCACCACAATGGCTTGAGAGCTCTGCGCTGTAAGTTCGCTCGATTTAAGTGTGTGGGCAAGGGAGCGGGTGTGAGAGTAGAAGATTTAGCGATAGATAGAATTTAGCTAAAAAGATTTCAGGTTTGAAGATTATCGAATTGATTTACGAGCTCCATGTAGACAGATATTGCAATTGATATGTTCTTATTTGTACTAACAGCATATAGACAAGTAAAGCGGCAATTTAGTTCTAGTAGTAGGAGTTCTCACTCGGGTTCACAGATTTTTCCATCAGGTTTTAATAACAATACTTTCCTACAAGGTCCTTTGGTATATGTATGCATTTGATGCAGATTCATACAGCAGTTGACTTGTGATTGAGTAACAAATTGACATTATTTCGCCTTTACACAATGCTATGATTAGTTATTTTCTTTATTATTTTAATTGTTAATTTTATTGTTATTTTGAATGTATATTATTGACGAACAAAAGTGTACAATTTGTACCAAATTGAAATAAAAGAATTGAATTGAATATGCTTGATACTTGTGTCATGAAATGATGCTGTCAGTGTTGATTGAATGGAAAGAATAATTGAACTCCAGAGACCAAATTTCAGGTAGAACATTCAGAGCAGAACCATGCAGCCGGTGGGTAAGAACAACCAGCTTCAAAAGCAGCGAGCCAATAGTTCCAACATTGGCAAAGTCAAGGAATGGGGTGCACAAAATTCTGCACAAGGGTTAGTGTATTAGAATCAGAAAATACAATTTGATGTATGCATTTAGTATAAAGGAAATTATTAAATAATTGAGTACTTATAATAGAAGAAAATAGTATCCCCTAATAAACTAACTGAATAATAATTCAAGTGTTTAAAAATTGAGTGTGTTACATCTGGAATAAGGATCTGTATGTCAGAAAGGTAATGTCAAGTTATGTAAAGTCAATGTTTCCTATCAAAAACAATACTTGTTTGTGCTTAGTTGTGCATAATTTTAAATATATTTGTTTATTTACATATTTCATATCAACACTAACAGTTTTTATATGAATCATGTGCACAACTAATTGCATAAATTTGTGTTGCAGCCACTTCTCTTCCATGGGATATCTGACAAAGGACAGCGCACATGGCTCCGGCATCAGGGAGAACAATACAAATGCTCAAGACTAGTCCCAGTACAACCACATCCAGGTAATAGTAATGCAAAGCGTTGCGTAGATAGAGCTATGAGTACACTCCGTAAACAGAAAAGAAAACGAAACGTCATTACATCTCTCGTAATCGTCTGTTACATGTTCATTTTCACTGGTCACAGAAGTGAGCTGTCCTCCGAGATACAGGAACTTCCTAGTTCGGAGGTCAGCGCTTATAGTAGGATAACTGGTTGCTCACTAATTTTATTTAGTTTTATATAACATATGCTTAAGTTCCTACTGGTGTATGGACTATGAATACTTTGTCATCTTACCGCACAAATAAACTATTCTTATTATTATTTATGAAGATATCACAAATTTATCGTTATTTGGATTAATTTAATTTCTCAAAGCTATAGTAATGATGATATCATGGCATCATATGGCCATTTCAAAGTATCAAACCTAAAATCTGTTATAACATCATTTCTATTAAAACAGTGTGGTGCGAGTCTGAAGGAATTTGGTGGAAAGGTACATATCTACATGTTGATATTTGGCTTTATGTGATAATTTAAAGTTTATTAAACAAAAATCATGTAAAATCATCCAATATTAATCAAAACAATAATTTATTTATCAAATTATTGTCATTGAAAGCAAGAAATTTAGGTTGTTATATTTAGAACAAAATCATCGGTTTTTTTAACTGGCACCTCTAGTAAAACATTGCAGGATTATCTCCTATTATGTTCTTTTTATTAATGAGCAGGCAGCTAATAGCTTAACACCATATGTTACATCACCATCGATGGCATAAATACCAGGCACGCGCCAGCAGGCGGCCACGCCACTTCATTCGGACTCGAGCACGAAGCGGACCTATTTTGACCCCCCCCCCCCCCTCCCTCTTGACCACCGTCTCTCGTAAATTTCATAATTCTTTTGTTATTATTTCCCCATTACTTTTGACACTTCTTATGTACTTACTAAAATTATTTTTGTTTGAGTTATATTTTGTAGGTTGTTCGAAATTACTTTTTTTTAACAAAATGCACTTCTGATATAAAAAGAACTCATCATAAAATACCACATGGTTTATTTTAGTGCGTACAGGGTTGTATCTTTTTTTGTGTGTGTGTGTACAGTGTTGTATCAGTTTCATTTGTGCGTGTTTGTAAGGAAAGACCAAGTCGGTCTCGGACGCGTACAGAGCATGTTGGAAGCTCGAGTAAGGCTCGCAAGCGGAAGGAACGCGATCATGACCGAAGTGAGGAACGCAGTCGCCATCAACGTAGCAGCCGCCCGTGGAACGCGCGGTCACCATGTCATCATAACCATGGTACTTATTTTGTCAACTGGTTACGGAACGACTTGTGGAAGCCATTCAATCGTTCTCCTCCTCCTCCAACCTCCTGTTCCTGCGTAAAATTTAAAAACAGTATAAAGTAAAAACTGTTCGGCAATCCACCTAAAAACGTAAAACTAAAAAACTTGTGTTGCAAGTGCCCGAACACAAAGAAGACAAGACCTAACCACTTACCGAGATGGATGATCTATCAATAATAGAAAAACTGAACGAGAAAACATTCTACACATGGAAATTTCAAGTAAACATTCTGGCCAAAACTCACGGCTTGGACCCCGGACGGTTGGATAGTTTTAACCCCATATACTACCGTCCGTATAAAATGTCACATTACGAGAAGTTGAAGGCGCGCGATATTATTCATGATATTTTGTGAAAAAAGTATACGACGAGTCGACCACGCGTTACCCACGCGTCGTACACTTCAGACCACCTACAGCCCGCTTACCACTCATCGGGCCTTCGTTGCTTGGATGACCATACCGACCACTTAGGAAAGAGTAGGTACTTCTCGACTGTATATAGCTACCGGGTTCCTATATCCAGTCGAGAAGTGAGAGTACCAGGGCGGTACCAGAGTGAGTTCCTCAAGATCTTGATGAACTCAAAAAAATGCCTAATGTGTCTTTAAAAATGCCCTTTCACTGTTTGGTTCGGTTAAATAATAATAATAGTAAAACGATATAAAGGGGTTTACTTGTAACGATGTCGACTTCCATCGTCCATATCAACCTCCTTGCCATCAATTTCAACCTCATCGGTAGCGTTCATCTCACCTCATTTCGTGTTAGCTTATCTTCATTTCTTCATCTATATTTTCAAAATTCAAATCATATTCCGATTCCATTATTCCATTAATTTCATTGTTTTCTTTGTATTTTGGCACTTTCTCTCTGTATTTTGTCTTGAACGCACGTTTCTCCATTTTATTTTTGTCTCCTACTACTACCTGTTATCTACGTTTACTATTTTCTGTGTTCTGCGATTCTCGCAGGTGGAATGTCGAATTCGACATTAGTCCTATCTCCTAAGTCCTAGTGACAAGACGTTCGTAGCGCTCGACTTTTGTATGTCGAACTCTGCGAGAATTGGCTTCCTGTTCCTTAAAAATATAATATCTATTACCTATCTATTACTACTATTGTCTATTATATTATATATCTCTATTGTCTCTATATTATATATGTCTATTGTCCTAGAACCCTGCTAGCCGGCACCTAGAGGACAGACTGTAGCATACTTTATTGTTGGAACAGAGGTGGCTGTGTCACACGTGAAATCAACCGGGCTGATAGTCAACGGGCGGCTTGGCTGGGGCAAGGCAATGTATCAGGGCGTGTCAATGCGTCGGGGCGCGGCATTACCTCAGGCCTCGGGGGGGCGCGCGGCTGCGTTGGATTCAGAGGATGAAGCCATGGCAAAGGTAACTATGACCACACAAAACATTTTTATTTTATTTATTGATGCACGCATGCTACTACAAGTATTATAAATTAAACTTACATTGTGGCAATTATAGGTATACACAACATTCTAAATATCTATGAATATTTAAGTACGAAATGATGGGATGTCTGGGGTGAATTAGATAACTTCATTCAGACAGGGCATTGCGAGCCCCACACCAATTTTTATATTTTACTTTTACGCATATTATTTTTAAATCGTGCGTGTCTTGTCAAGACGCAGCGCCGCTCAAATAAGATGGCGGAGGAGCGTGCCTATACATACATATTACTTGTTCCTATGGATTGGAAAGCTGTTGGCAATTTATTTGAGAAGTGGGTGGGTATTATGATTTATGAATCTAAAGGAGCAGAAAGGGACAATAATAATGACATGTTAGGGTGTCGTTTTATTGTTTAGTATTTTATTTTTATATTTAATCAGGGCCAGTATTCTGTTGTGATGTCATGACACGAGTGAGCGTTGGTGGCGTAATAACTAGGCTAGTACACCGGCCTTCCATGCTGGAAGTCTGGGTTCCAACCGAAACCATGTCCCAGTTTTGTACCAATGAGGTTTTCCGTTTTTTCGAAGAATTACAATTACCGACTGCTCGAACGGTGAAGGAAAACACAGAAAAAAGTTTTCTGAAGGCATGTGAAATCCACCAATCAGTACTGGGCCTGAACATGACTCTTACCACGTTGTGCAAGGGGTAAGCCTATGCCCCAACAGTGGGGAAGTTATTAAGCTGATAATGATATCACAAGTTTTTATGGGCTCTTTATTTCTAACATCGAGGTGTGAGTATACACATAATAATGAGAAAGAAACACTGAGGATATATCTCTCATTATTTTTGTTTGCCCACTTAGTATCTAGGCAGGTTTGATCTGTCCCCCATAAACTTTATACCCAGTAGCGAATGTCACATTCACACTTGTTGTTAAAATAGGCTTGGTGAATTAACTTTTAGTCTTGCGACAGATTGTTGATTTGATTTGTTTATGCGATTATTTTTTTGTGAATTATGCGCCGACGATTGTGTTAAATGTATAATTATGTATAGCGAATCTTTCTAGAGTTTTTTAAGTTTTTTTATTGAATAAGAAGAGCAGACCTAGTCACCGTCGCCAATAGACATATCACCGCACAATAGTGTTACTTGAGGGTATCCGATGCGCTTCTAACATTGAGGAGTTTGGTGGAGTGCCATGTGCCGAGAATTACTCTCTCTTACCCTTCAAACCTTGTTGCAGAAATAGGTAAAATGTGGTACTTTCCCAGGCTGACCATTTTCATTACAGGGAGGGTATTTAATTGGAGGAGGTTTACACATGTCAAGGAATCATAACCAAGGCCAGAGTTAATAATCATTTACTGGACCCGTATGCTCCATCGTCGACCTCATCGTCGCTTACCATCAGGCGAGATCGAGGTCAAATGCGGGTTTAGTAGTCAATAAACTTGACGCTTGACCAAACTATAAATACTCTCAGAACTCTGTCCCAATTCTTCCACTGTACATAATAAATGACAGGGGCATTGCGTATTTATTTTCTTGGTAATAGTGTATTTCAGAATATAATCTTGTTTTAAAACGTTTTTGCATTTATTTTTATTTACTGTGTAATGTACAAAGTGTTGCTTGCGTTTTATCACAGCGAAAATTTAATTTAATAAAATAACAGAACACCGAAATGTAGCTTATTAATGTGTCTGTTGATCATTTACATATGTATGCTTGGTTATGTACGAGGAAGTCGCCGTTTGTTTACCAATTATGGACAGATACCGTGCAATAATCCTAATGTATTTATTGAATTTGTTCAGCGATTTTCATTGGCGACTGTGATACTAACTAAAAATGAAACAGCAATAATGAAATTCTATACTATATTATACGCCTATTTTTGAAGAACGGATTTTTTCAAGTTTGCTTCCAGCCAGTCTCTCATAATAACCGAAATTGCTAAAACTACTATAACATACAGTAAATGTAACATTGCATAATATCATATATAACATTACATTGCATAATATCTGTCTACGTAAATTATTGTAATTGTATTACACACACACACACACACCTACTTACACGCAAGCATTATCATAAACTATTATTACATACATTACTTATCAAGATATCACTAGAATTTTTTTTTTGTCTGTAAAATTCGTTTATTAGTAAATACTTATATGTATTATATTATATATGATCCTATTATTATTCTCCTTTCTGTCCTTCTTGTGCTGTTATTTTAATAAAATTTAATGAGTGGAATCTTGGATTGGCATACAAATATTTAAAGGACATTTACTATGTAATTATTTTATCCCTGTCAGATTTCCTGCAAAAAGAAGATTTTTTTATTATTTATTATTAACAATTATTAAGCGTTTTTGACGTCTGCATTATTACATTAGGTGTTATTTCCTGTATTAATAATGTATGATTTAATAATAATAAAAAATTACACTCTTAGAGAATAAACGGTAAATGATAGAAGGTGGTAGATCCTGATGCGCAGGATCACCTGGGAAGGTACCACCCTCTTATCTAGTTCTGCCGCAACACAGAAATGCTTGTATTTCTGTGTTTCAGTTTGAAGGGTCAGAGAACCGGCACATTTTTTTATTATTTTATTTTTATTTCAATACATAACAGTGATACCAAGGCACTGTGACATTCAAACAAAAATATATCTATATAATTAATTACACACTAACTGAAGACGGACGCACATCTATACTCTCACAGAACCTCACAATGACCGGCACATGAGGCTGTCATCTAAGTCCTCTAAGTTAGCAGCCCATCGGAACCCTCTAATAATAATACTTACCATCAGGTAGCCCGTTTGCTCGTCTGCCTCGTCCTTATACTTATGTAGTTACATGTCACGTAATAACTTACAAACTGGAATAACTCCATATTTATTTCTTATTGTAGATATTCGGGGGTCTCCAACTCCACACCCAGACGCCACCGAGTAAGAGTCGTCTGCTCAAAAGGGCGCACTCATGGTAGACTCCGAGTTGGCGCTGGACAACAATAAAAAGAATGTGATGAAATTGGAATGGACCTTTGATCTGCCGTATGTACTTGTCCAAATTAGTGCTGTATAATAATATATATAATGTCTACCACCAACGCGATGAAGGGCTCATAACCTAGTCATAAAGTGATCGTGTAGGTTGGTCGGTGTGAATTTTAACAGGAAACATCTAGCGGTACTTTAATAAAGAATATATTTCTTCCATTATGGACGTGAGAATTATGCTATGCTATGCTATATTTCTTACATAATGTAATGTAATGTAATGTAATAACGGGCTGATTTCCGCAACTCGACGTCTTAAGCGCCTATTTTGCGTGTGGTGGAAACTACTATTGATCGAGCCACCCCAACTTCGCCAGAAAGTCCAGCAGTCCTCTGATGTCCTGAAGGACTTCGGGAAGTGATCCTGGGGTGCCAAGGCTTCCCGCCCGGTAGGTGGTCACCTCTCTGCACTCCAAGAGCACGTGGGCGTATTTCTTACATATAACGTGAGTGAAAAAAATAAGGGATTTTACTCGTTCTTTTGATAAGTGATTTATTAGACATCTCGATATAGTTTTATTGTAAGTTGTTTTTGTATAGTTATCTAAACGGAATAACGTGGCCACTTTACTACTTCTAGACAACTATACATATAAATATAAAACGACTTAGGATAAAACTACTACTATGTTTCTGAAAGATCATTTTTCATCAGTAGGAACAACGTTAATACCTTTTTCTCAAAATCAACCTGCATTTAAGAGAAATTATTGTTTTAATCTGTGTCGCTGGTTGTTTCCTGACAATAGATTGTCCACTAAACATCGATACAACAAAAAACGCGATCACTTTTCGGTCAAGAGTGAATCTCCATTTTTTGTGAGGAGAAACCAAGGGACTACATAAAATTCCTTTATAAAAAAGTCACTAGTATTAATTAAGTACAATAAATGTTTATTAACATCGAGTTTATGTAGATTTAGGAAATACGCCTTCCTAAGTGTATAATTATTAGATTTCATAATAAGAAAATATAATTTCGCATATTGTGAAATTATATTGCGTAGTACTAAAAAACTTGATATTAGGTTAATTCACAGGTTAGAGAACACGACCGCCCACCGGCCTTCCTTTTCGTCTCGAATACAATTTATTAGTAGAATTTTATATAGCACTACTTCTTACAAGTACCAGATCTTAAAGTTACAGAACTTGATTGGTTTCTGCCGCGTGAACCTAGGTTCACCACTAGTGGTGGCGCTGTGATCGCTCGGCCGGTGATTGGTGCGTGTTAAGGACTATAATATTTATTACCTATCGTCTTCTTTTTTTTTCATAAGCTGCTTTGTGTGCGACAAAGTAAGCTATACATATTTCGATATGCAGAAACAGTAAAAATTTAAAAATATGCAAAAATTATATTGCTGTATATATACTTGAGGTGAACAAAAATAATTATCTCCAGATGGGTATTCTCATTTTGATCACTTGCATTTGTTAATATTAATACTTCATACATATTTGCTAATGACACTTGCACCATTTAGGGTGCCTTTCGACCAGAGCTGTGCGAGCTAACGAGGAGGTGAGCAAGGAACAAATCCACCAATAGGATCGCGCCATTATCACGTCATATCACGTGACGATTAAAATGGCGTGATCCTATTGGCGGTTTTTTTCCACGCACACCGCTCCGCTACCTCACACAGCTCTGGTCGAAAGGCACCCTTAGGGTGTTGTTTCAACCTATTACTGATGATTTTTTTTTTGTTCATATGACAACCACTATTACCATCTTGGAGTCAGATAAAAGAATCTGGTAGCCAGTCGCATACTTTTAAATATTTCTTTTGACAGGATTTCGAGTGAAATAGTGGGTACAATAAAGGTTCCTTAATCATATGTTTATTTCTGAATGGAATTGCCTTACTTCTGAATGAGAAACCATTTACTTTTCATACGCCTAAAACGTTAAAATTAGATTAATTAATGTACTAAACATTCTGTGATAATTGTCTTTAAAATTTCCAAACTATATGTATTCCTATTATGGACCGTACACTGGTAGCTTTTCTCGGATTTTCTTACCTCGCAGGTTTGTATAAAAATACGTACGTAAGCTAAGAACCAGGTACCTGGCCCATTTTACTAGAATAGTGTTTCAATGTTGCCAATTCCGAGTTAACTCCTAAATTAAATCATAGCTAATAGCCAAATGAAACGTCCCGTTCACTCGTTCACAATCTCGTAATTGAGTGAGTGTGACATAATATTAATAACGTGTTCATGTCCGCCAGCATGGTGGTTCAGAGTCACCAAATATCCTGAGCAACTTAAAAGTAAATTATTTAGGTTAGATAGTTGTCCAACTATGTGGAAGTATATTTAATATTGATTTGTTGTTGTTAATTTTTGATAATTTACTTAAAAATAATGTATGTTGTTGTAGAGAATAATGTATAGAATATATCAACAGTAGTTTATGTAGTATTAATACTAGTAATATAAAAATACAGACAGAGACGTAACTGTATACACAACCAGTAATAGTATAGGTATTTACTCTGGCTACGCACCAATAAACGGCCGCATTCGAAAGGACATAATTAAACACACTGACTGAAAAGTTATTCTACATTAATTTTTGATTTGTGTTCCATAGGTTTAAGTTTAAAATTATTTTTTTGAAGAAGTTTTTGTTTTGTACGTAATTAAAGTTGCGTTTAGAAATATCTTTAATTTATGTGTTGTAATAACAACACTTGATTATCGTATTGTGTCTTAAATCGACTAGTTAGTTACATTTTTGTTAATTAAGTACAAGCTGCGATCTCTTTGTTATCATGTATAATATAGTATATATCATTACCAAGTTACGTTTAAAGATATCTTTAATTTATGTTTGTAATGTATGTTGTATATATAGTATATATCATTACCAAGTTACGTTTAAAAATATATTTAATTTATGTGTTGTGATAACACCTGATAATCCTATTGTGCCTTAAACCGACTAGTTAGTTAGTAAAACTTAAGTACAATCTGCGATCTCTTTGTTATCATATATATATATATAGCTTTCTACTTAAAACTACACATATATTAAGTTGCTGTAGCTGTTAAGTTCGCTAATATATATATATATATATATATATATATATATATATATATTAGCGAACTTAACAGCTACAGCAACTTAATATATGTGTAGTTTTAAGTAGAAAGCTATATATATATATGATAACAAAGAGATCGCAGATTGTACTTAAGTTTTACTAACTAACTAGTCGGTTTAAGGCACAATAGGATTATCAGGTGTTAAGTAGAAAGCTGTATAAATATATGTGTAGTTTTAAGTAGAAAGCTGTTAAGTTCGCTAAAATAATAAAAATATATCATATTCTAATCGTATCATCAGTGGTTTCAGAGAAATTTGCGATTGTGTAATTTGCCAGTGGTAAACTTTCTGACCCCCACTGTACATTTGTTCTATTGCCCTTGTTATTTTGGTTTTGGTTTGATATCTGTGAGAATATTTAGAATATTATTTATGTGATACTACATATATACTTAAACATCTATGTTTAAACGGTTATTCAGATTTCAGAACTCGTAAGAAAGTAGAAAATATATTGCGACAATATTTTGAGTTAATTTGCATTAATTCTAAAAGCTAGAATTTAAATACCCGTTTAAACTTTTTTTGTATTGCTATATCTGTTACAATACAAAAATCATTTTGTAGAGGTTTTCCAGGTTAAGCCTAATAAGGTACCTGAAGCTAATTATAAATAGAAATGAAGACTGATTGATTGAAGTAAAGTGGAGATATTAATTTTTTGTACTTAGAAATTGGCTGTATTAAAAATAATAATTTTTGTTATACTACATTTGTACTTAAATATCTATGTTTAAACGGTTTATTCTGGATGATCAGATTAAAATACAATTCAATGATTTATTAATTCAGATTTCAGAACTCGTAAGAAAGTAGCGATAATCTGTTGCGATAATATTTTGTATTAATTCTGAAAACTAGAATTTAAATACCCGTTTAAACGTTATAGTGTGGCTGTTTGTGATAAAATACAAAAAATCATTTTGTAGAGGTTTTCCAGGTTAAGCCTAATAAGGTACCTGAAGCTAATTATACACAGAAATTAAGGCTGATTGAAGTAAAGAAAGATAATTTTTTGTACTATGAAAATTGTTTTTTTTTTAAATCTTGCGACTACGTCCGTAGTTTATCATACACTTCCTCTATGTTAATAATTATTTTCTAGCATTCGAAAATCTGCAATTGTCCCTCTGTGCCAAACTTTCTTAACCAATTTTTTTAAAATTTCCCTAGGTATTTCAATGTAAAATAGTGACATTGAGTTGACGATATGGTTGGGATATGCCACAGAACAATTATTTTCATCATCAGCAAAAAGTCCCCACTGTTGGGCAAAGAATACAGGCTTCCATCTACCGTGCGTACCCAGTGCTGATTGGTGGATATCTTGATGTTTTTATTCGCCGTTAGAGCAGTCGGTAAATGTACGTACAAAAAATCAGAAAAAGTCATTGGTGTAACATTTTGAAATTTTTAGATTTTCACATTCATGCATTGTATTATTTTTCTGTTGTAACACAAAAAATACATGTGGAATATACTTCTTCTATAAAAATAAATTGGGCAGACAGCGTGTTGGAAACATGATCACCACTGTTTCAGCTTACAAGGGGTGTTTTTACACTGAAATATTTAATTTAGAAATAACAAAGTAGAATACAGAAATAAGTTTAAGCATTTTCATTTTATTATTTGCTTACATTATCGTTAAATGTTATCAGCCGTTAAGTTCCACCAGCGCCGGTGCCTCGAACTGGTATACTCTGCCTGCAGCACGACCGGGTGTCACTTCGGATATTTTCTGCATAACATATATTCACGCTATGTCACTGACATCTGCTGAAATTGTACGAATATGTCCAAACGCTGTGTTTTCTATTAAAATTTTGGCAGCGATCGTGTTGCATTCGCACGGTTGCGACAGAGTTATTCCGAGATATGTCTGCGAGAAAAGTTTTGTGTACGAGCGACATAATATTATAGTAGTGTCATTTTACGAATTTCCACTGTTTCTTCCCGTGGTAGGTGAGAAATCGGATGCTTGTGCATCAGCGACGCTTCTGATGGATGATAACTGAATGACACTTGCGATGATGTCCACTTACTTGGCTTTGGTACCTAAATATATTTAAAAAATACATAAAACTCATCAGGTCGTTATTACAAAAATAGAAGAAATAATAATGAATAATAATAAGTAAAATACAGTTACATACTTTATTTGTAAAAGTAGACGATGAGAGGCGCGGTGGAAACAGATTACGCCAGCTCCAGATCTGTAATAGGCTATTTGACAACATTGAAAATATACTACAAATTGTGGTCCCCCATCATAACAGCGTAAAAAAACATATTTCACTTTATTTTAAACAAAATTATGTATATTTTTTGCAAATTACACGAAACAAAATATAATAATTTTTGAAATTTTATCTGAGACGGGAACGACCTGTGATTGGTTGCAACTCGGGTGACGGCACACGCAAGTAAACATGGCTTCATCGACTGATTGTAGTTAGCGTTTTATTTTCGATCTTTGAGCTATTTCTGAATTCGTTTTCTGAAATTTTTTGATAAATCTTATAACTAGTCTCATAAATATTCGTCTCGAATCTCAAAATGGAGTCAAATTTTGTGCGAGCTGATAACAGCAACCTACCTAAGATAGACGCATTTATGGTTGCACTTTTCTTTAGGAATAACGCTGATTACTATGCTGCGGAACTTAGAAATGTAAAAAACTGTAAGTACCACTTATGAATTATTTATTTACAAAGCAAAGTATGATCATTCAGAAGTTTCGTAAAATATCATTTTAGGTTATATTGATAAATACTCAGACATTTCATGTAAATTCTCTTTGTCATAGTCTTTGCTCTTGTTTCACAGGTCTGCAAGGGAATCCTATGGCGACGATGCGATTGGATATGTCCAACTACAACGGGAGCGTGGGGGTGGCACTGTTAAGTGTAAACTGTTCCCAGAGCATAAAGTAAGAACCAAAGCATATAATGTGACTGATTATAAACTAAAATGACAGCGAAATTATTAGCTGTTAGTGCCACGACTGTGCTGCTTCAGCTGGAGGATGCAAGCATGCAGTTGTTTTTTTGATGTGGGTCCATACTCCATCGTCACATTGAGGAACCTGCATGTACTTCCGTGGAGTGCTATTGGAAAAAGCCTACTTTGTCCAGAGTAGGGTCTACTCTGAAGTACATCACTGTGCAGCAGATGTCTAAAAAACAAGTACCTCACAGACCGAGTATATCAGCGCTTTATACTCGTGGACCCACCGGTGGGACAAACTAGGGGGACCACGAGGAAGCACCCTTAATTTATTTCAGAAGCCATAATGAGAAAAATTGACAACTGAATTGCTAAAATATCAGCAAGATTTTAAACAGAGTAATGTGATGCAGTATTCATTAAAGAATGTGTAGACAAGCTTGTAGATGTGATGAAAGCAACATTCACTGAAACTGATAAGTACCATCAAAGAAGCAACAAGGTGGCAGAACAAGAGCAGCTTGTGGCATGAGATGCGATATGGCCGTATAACAGCTTCAAAGGCACACGAAATAAGTGTTTGTCATACACCAGATGGCTCGTTTAATGGGCGCAAAAATACCTGATACAGCAGAAATTTGGAACTATCTGTCCGAAAGACAGTTGGTAATAAATTGAAAAAATATATCACTGCATGTGGGCTTTATGTATGTCAAGAAAATCGCATGATAGCAGCGTCTCCTGATGGTTTAATGAAAGATGGCCCTACCAAGGCAAAAGGGCAAGGCAAGGCTAAGGACAGTTATTTAAAAAATGGTGTTATCACATACATTTGCAGTTGCAACTGTGTATGCAACTGGTGTAAAAAAATGATATTTTTGTGTTGCCGATAGCAACTTTGAAAAAACAAAGAATGTAAACCCTATTTTAGTGACATATGATAGTGATGATTATGTTAATAACTTAATACAAAAGTTAGCTATTTTCTGGAAAACAAATATATATCCTATTTTGTATTGTAACACCAGTCTGTGATAATGAATAAATAAAAAAACATTCTGTATTTCTTGTTTTATTGTTTTTGATTTTACATTATTCAATAAGAGAATCCTGCAAAAATATTGACATGATCATGATACATGAAGTATGTTAGTGTTTTTCACTGAATGTTGCTTTAGCATATGGAATTCTCTTAATCGCCTTGTTACCCTTTCAATATGAATTCGCAAGCTAGCGATTATTTAGCTTGTCGGAACTTCAGTTTTTGTTAACTTTGCACCAGCATTTACACTGGGTGGCCTTAATAGTTTCATGCCCTTTTGATGAAGTATTGGTTCAAGGTGCTTGAAGCCTCTGTCAGCTAAGATGCAAGTTCCTTGTTGTAATCCATCTAGAAAGTTACAGTTTTCTACTATGGTAACATCACTTGTTCTACCCCGGAACCCTTGAGAAATATAACCAAACCATTAGACGTGCAGGATATTAAATACTTTACAGTATTCCCCTTTTTGTACTCCGACCATGTCAGTGCCTGATGAAGAGCCTTTGATGGTTTTTGTATATCGATTTCTAGACAATCGATGATGCAGCTGACATTATGATAGTTATGTCTAAATGCAATAGGAAGATTCTTTTCTATTATTTTTTTGTCTAAGTTCACAATGTCTTAAAAAACTACTTATTATTGGTATGTTACCTAAAAATAATTTACTGGCATAAGATAATGATATTCCAAAATTATCCTCTAGTTCAGGAAATGTGTTCTAATTTTATATTTGTGTGTTTATGCAACAACTGAATTAAAAAATAACATTCTTTGGAAATGTATGTTGGCATACATCAAAGGTTTTTTGTCAATTACACACATAATAGTGTCATTGGTATCTGTAACATTACTATCAGAGTCAGTAACCCTTGATGATGATGTAGCTACAAAAGGTGATAAATGACCGCTTTCAAAACAAGAAATATCACTATCTGATTTTTCATCTTTGATGACAATGTTTCTTTTAAAAGCTTTAAGAACTGCCGACCTGGACGGTTGAAGACTGCATGGTTCAATCTTAAAGGGCAAAGTGAAACAAACGTGATGTTGTATAAACTTTCATTGGTGAGGTAGAAATAATTTTTTTGGCATCTTGTTTACACATCCTTGCTCCTATAATGCATATTCACTTTTGTTGTTACTTGAACACACTTGTCTACAGTTATGACTTATGATAGGGTCGGTGATGGTTTCTTTGTCTTGAGTTTTTGGTAATTCTGAAAGGACAAACGTCCAAAATTAATTACTTTATTGAAACATGTATAACATAAACTTACTTATATTATGATATTTGTAATAAATAGATAACATACCTTCAGGCTCAATAATTTCTTGTATCATATCGTCATCTTTTTGTAAGATTTCAGCATGGGCTTCAGTAGCACTTTGCAGGCATTCTATGACAAGATCAATTCTTTGTCTTTTAAGGAACACTTCAAGAAGATCCAGCATCAGACAACCGTCTTTTGCGATGCTCTTGACAATGAAATTTAGTTGGCACAGCCTCATCTGCCAAAAGTATCTTCTGACTGAAGCCCATTTTGTACTTCATGTTCATTGTGTCTTTTTCCATCTGTAATTCAACATTATTGCCAATATAACAATTGAAGTATCTAATGATATGTTTGACAAGACAATAAACATTACAAGGCAGCACAGATAATTTAAAAAAAAGATAGCTAATCAACATAACAGAAAACATTTCAAATCCTACAGAGTGGGGTGTTGTGCTGTAACGTAGAGTTGAAAATGATTCTTCCAACTTATGCTGCAAGATTAAGCCATATTAAGAGGTTAGGTATTAAAGATGTTATTTCGTTTTATAAAAACCAATATTTTAGCTACTACCTAGTAACCTATAGGTATATTATAAAGTTAAATATTACTTACATCAAAGTGATCGTGAAGATCACCATAAAAATATTTGAATGCGATCCAAACAGCATTTGTTTGGATCTCTTCGAGCTAATTGTAACCATATTTTTCGTCTTTTGGGATTCGTTAGAACAGAAACAAACAGTTTGTGTGGACTATTTATAGATGCATTTGTACATTGTAGCACTACACACCATTTATACACCATTCTATTATAGAAATTTGAAGAAAATGATAAAATTCACTTCAGCTACACTGTTTTATTATGGTTAACTTGTTTACTTGCGTGTGACGCAGTGTTGCCAACTCGGATTTATAAAAAGGCGTAGACTAGAGGTTAAATTTACGTAGATTATGTAAAAAAGTATGGGAAAAGTTCGTAGATCTACGTACTTATTTTTAAGGTGTTATAAGGTTTAAAATAACAAAACTAATGATGGCAATTCCGGCAGTGACCGCGAAACTTAAGTTTAAGTAAAAAATGTAGCACGTTCATTCACGACCACAGACCACAATAGCCGGTCAGCAAAAAAATCCGTTTTTCCCACAATTTGTACAGAATGAGACGGACATCGATATTCGATCGAGTCATTCTATCATTCAAAAGAGAAAAGACGACGACGACGCGTACGTACCTATGGAACGGAACGTCATCACTAATCAGTCAATATGACATTCTACTTTTTTCAAGGCAAAATGCTCGTTCGTTTCATGATTTACTGGCTACGAGTATACGACGAAGTTTTTTTACTAGTTAGATAAGGATTAGGAAAATACGTAGATTCAGAGGTTAAAGTTCGTAGAGTCGCGTGAAGGCCCTAAAATACGTTCGGCTTCTTGAACAAGGACGAGATTGTTATGACCCCACGCGATGTGGATGGACGGGGGGGGGGGGGGGGGACACACTGGTGACCCAAAACCCAGCCTTGATATAATTAGTTCCTATCATTTACATCACACGTCATAAAATGTAATATAATTGAAGTTTTTGTTTTTATCATTCAAGATTCAACAGGGATGCCGTACGTCGCGTAATCTGTGATTGCTTGAAACTTTTCAGGAATAAATCGGAATACAGTAAAGATGGTCAATGTCTTGGGTGATCCCACCCACTCCACATTGAGTTTAATATCATTTATTAAATTATAAATAGTATCCCTAATGCGGCCTGTCCTCTAGCTCGGAGATGTCTCCAAATGGAGTGGAGCCATTCCGGTCTATAAAGAGACTAATTCTACGTGATATTCCGAATATTCGCGAAGCTAAATCTTAAATAATAAATTTAAAACTGCTGGACCGATTTCTAAAAATTAAATTTTCTTACATTATTATTAATTTCACTTTCACCCTTTGTCTGGAAGAGATCACCCAGAGCGATATTGCTAACTTTGTACACCTCAATTTGAAATTGTGTTTTCCATTTGTGTATCTGGTGCAATAAAGTGTCTTAATATATATACCTATATCTATCTTTAGACCTGCGCCTAACTCGTTGCTGCTGTATATTTTACCCGCACAAGACCGCTCATCAATGCGATACGAGTACCTATAGAGAATCCGTTAGTAGCTCATCATCACCTGTCGGGTGGGTGACGGTGACAGGATTTACAGTAACGAAACTGGTTTGGCCGGTGATCGCGCGGTCAACTGTCCTCCATCACTATCTGTCATCTACAACTATGAGTGCGTTCCAAAACCAGTGGAAAAATACCCCTGGAGGTTATGATGAACGTTCATGCTGTCAAGGCGTGTTCGTCCTATTTCATTGTTTAAAAACGGTTTACAGTGGTATTTTTTTTTCGTAAAATTAGTGTATTTTACCTAAAAATCGTCCGCAATAAGTGAACGTTATATAAGACAGTAAAATGGGAGTGAAAAACTACAGACGGTGTGAATTCGGTAACTTATCCTTCAATTGCACTTGTAATGCAAGGCACAAGGCATTCCTGATGCATACGACTCTCCCATAATATCGGCGTTGGTAAACTGTTTTTTTCAAAACAGACGCCATAACGTTCGAGTGATTTTCAAGATTCCAACACGGTCATTGGCCAAATTGCAGTGTAAATCACCAGCAGGACCATAAAAAAAGAGAAAAAAAAACCCTGGAGTTTATGGAGATATGAATTGTATTTTTATTAATGCTAAAATTTTAAATTTAGTGTTGACATTGCTGGACATCTTCTTTATTGATTAATTGTTCACAACATGAGCTCTAGCCCTGATGTCGTATGACCACCTCGCTGCCGGACGTCCCACACTCCTGCTACTTGTGCGCGGTCTCCACGTGAGTACTCTGTGGGTCCACCTGTTGTCGGCTCGCCTAGCCACATGTCCCGCCCATTGCTATTTCAGAGTCGCTATGCGTTCAGCTACATCTGTGACCTTTGTGCGCAGCCGGAGGTCTTCGTTTCGCACTTTGTCTCTTCGGGAGACTCCGAGCATAGCTCACTCAATGGCTCTTTGGGTAACTTTGACTTTATGGTTGGCCTCAACCGTTAGGGCCCACGTTTCCGAAGCGTATGTCAATATTGGGAGTACACACTGGTCGAAAATTTTAGATTTCAGGCACTGCGGGATGGACGACTTTAACACCCTCTTTAGCTTTCCAAATTGTTCAATGTATACCAATACAATACCTATGCTTTACCTATCAAGGTTACTACACAGGTTAGGTTATATTAAACTAAATAAAATTAGTGAGCAACAAGTTTACAATAAACGCTGAAGTTCCTGTATCTCGGAGGACAGATCTCTTCTGTGACCAGTGCAAATGAACATGTAACAGAACAGATGTGTAGCTACACCCTATTTAGTAAAATTACATTGTAACACTAATTGTATTATAATAAGACCTATAATGACATTTAATTTATGGCTACTAAATAAATGAAATGAAATGAAAAAGTTGAAATTATTCACGTTGACAGCTGTACATGATCCATTGCTTGTTTTGAATAAAAGTTTGATAAATTTTCAGCTGTTAACGCGGTAATGGTAACGCGGAACACGAGCAGTTGTCAACGTGAAATATTTCAGCTGGTTATGGAACGCTCTCTATGTATTTATAGACTCACGCGCTTGTACAGTGGACAACGCATCAGGCTACCCTTTAGTACCCTTTAGTACTTTGTCGCTTTAACCTATTAGACACATTCATACGAATGCCAAGGAATCATAACAAAAACTTATTTGCGTCAGGGTTCCACAGAGTATTTCTTGATGTCTTCCAATGTACACTTGAGTCTTTACATGTCAAAGGTTCTGCCTGTAGGATGACTAAGCCCCATATGCAAGAAACATCCTTATAATTCTGGCTACCTTAACTACTCGTACAGTGACATCTTTTCTAGAGATATGACGTAGGAAGGGACAGAGTATGTTTTAAACATAGATGTAAATTTTCTGTTCTATAATTCTGTCTTCGTTTAACAATATTACGATATCACCTTGTTTGATATTATATGCGTTCTTTTGTACATGTCGATTTGGTATGAGTAGGTAACTAGGTAATCTATGTCACGGTTCATGTGACTACCCCAAGATTGTCCTAGATCTGTACTTAGGCTTGTAAAAGTAAAATCTGTTACATTATTACTGCTTTGCAAGTTCTCTTGACTCCCATCCCACACTCATGTATATACAGGACTAATAGGAAATAATATACTGAATCGGTCAATGGATACGCATTATTCTAATTGAATCCATTGACCGATTCAGTCTTGGAAAAACGTAAGTCTTGGGAATTATTTTCAAATCCACCCAAGTAGGTATGCATCTCCGACGTAAATGTAAATGATCCTTCATTCAGACAATCACGTGATTCGACGTTTTTCTATGGACCTTACTTCTCTACTTTGGAATACGTTTCATCATCCGCGAAAGAGAGCTACTTTAAAAGAAGTATGTAACTCTAAAAAAGAATCACCCTGGTGTAGTATAGGCAGCGGTGTTAGCGTGAGTACGCTAAGATATTATTGCGGGTCAGTCCCACGCCTGCGCGGCCGCGGGGTCAGAAGCGCAAGCGCAGACAAAATAGATAAGTACACCTATCAGAAAAGAAACTTCCTACTTTGTTTTTGAATACACTCATATACTCAGATACTTAAGTATCTCTAAAAATTCTGGGGCTCTAGGCACGCAATGATTTCAGAAACTTTTAAATTCTTTGGTTGTAGCATGTGTTTCAAATGTGTTCAGCCAGTGTCATACTGAAACAAATAATTTAATACAAGTATAGTATAAGTATAGTTTAAAACTCCCTTTCTCTTTATTGTATGCAATAATCTAAAGTCATTCAATCAAATAAATAACTATTCAGTTGTAACGTCACGAACATCTCATAAAAAGTGATCTCTTACTTACTTACTTAATCCGCTGTCGCAGCGACCCGAAGTGGATCTTGTCCTCCGATACCAAAGAGCGCCATCGCTCTCTCTCCTGCGCAGTCTCGAGCCAGTCAGGCGCCCGGAGCTCACGCAGATCCTTGTCCACTTCATCGCGCCATTCTTCTCTTGTGATCTCTTAAATTCAAATTATTTATTAATTCGTAAATATAGATCGCACAAGTTGTAACAGAGGCTGCACAGCATGCGAAATTTTACTTAATATTTATAACATAAAAATTATAACCGTAGTAATTTAAGTAATCTTCAACAAGCAACAAAATAAATAAAATATGAAACAGTTACATTCAAAATTAAAACAACATCCTACATGAATCAAATGAGTTCAAACTTACTTTATTATAAACTAATAAGTTTAAAGTTCTTTACAAGTTACCTATTAATTATTGTAGGTTTATCTACCTGCCGGGAGCCCTGCTGAACAAAATCAGGTCTAGCCTGCCCCTCTGGACAAATTCATCCTTCGCGCTCTTCACACTTGGGGCAAAGTCACACAATTTAAGCATCACTGGACCAAAGTGTCTATATTATAAGGCTTTATTTCGTCGTCATAAAAAAACTTACCTATTGCTTTTTCCATTCGTGACCCGGTCACGATATGACCATGATACTACAGAATGCTACGTCGTGTATCTGTAGCTTAGAATTTCACGGGTAAGGTCACAGGTTCGATACTAACGGCGTATACCGGAGCAGTTCCTGTATATAACCTTCCTATATTAATATATAAATATTACTTTCCTAAATTAAAAACGGAAATCTTAGACCGCACTGCGACATTCTTCTCGGCTCGATCCTATAGTAAGTATGAGAAAAGGGGCCCGCTGCTGCTTCGGGCAGTCAACATTTCAGTGTATGATCGAAGACTTCGAATCTTTGCAGGTAAGTCCATGTATTTAAAGCAAATAAGGGCTAATGGTAGGGTGCTAAAAGTTTTTAGGTGACTTATTTAAAAGGCCTATAGTGAAGTAAGTATTGATGTTAAATTAATGTTTAATTGTTCAGTCCGTTAGGGAAAATATCAGATTTAATGCTGTAGCAAGACAGAACGGGGCCATTACAAATCCCATCCACAGCCGTTAATAAAATTTTACAAAACGTTTACGACGGCTGTTATTTCGTTGCTAGGCAACGATTTTTATTATGTTATGACCACCTTTCCTAATGGTAATTAGTAGTTTTTGCAACGGCCACGTAAAGATAGCGATTTTAACATGAGAACGAAGCGAAGCGGAGTTTCATAATAGATCGTTCGAGTGTTAAAAATCGCCATTACGTGCGTTGCATACAATACTTTTTCTACGACCTGAAATATATAAACAGAAAATACAAACCTATTAGGGAACGTTCAACAGACGCCATGACAGCTGGAAACCGTAGACATGTTTGACGTATTGTCGACATCGCGCAGGCACGGCTGTCAAGATTTTTTAATGGCTATAGTACCAAGTAGTTGGCCACTGAAATGTAGTGCATTTAATACGACAGAGTTCTTGTATGCAGTGCCATACAAGAAAGAAAAAATTACATTTACAATCGAAAACTGTTATTTAATATTTCATTAAAACACTATTTTCACACGACCATGACGTGAACCTCTTTATGTTATTGATTGTGGTTTCTTAATTATCAAATTACGAAGTGATAATTAAGTGGATAAGAAGTCGGGAGTTTTATTATGTAAGGTTTAGTTTAAATTGTTATCGAAGAAAGTCGCTGCGAAATAAAGATGAATTAATAGGTATTTATTCAATAAAGAAGGAAAAATAAAAAAACTATAGTTATTTTGTTGTGACCGTATCACAAAAGAAAATGATTAGTAAAAATCGATTCGTCACGAAATAAACTATCGATGTAATATACGTTGTAAGTCCAGTTGACTCGGCACCGCCGATAGATGGCGGATGAACTTTTAAAAACGCGCAGTTGAACCGTGCTCACGGCTACTACTAGTCGATCGGCAAAATTCTTCGCTTTACATATTGTACCAACTTGTACACTAAGTACAAGGGTATAATAGAAGAGACGATTTTTTTGTAGTTTTCTTAGTTACGTTTGTATAACGTAATAGAAGACTTATAAATTTTAATAAAGATTAGAGAACGCAAATATATGTGAATCAACGTGATGCTGCGTCTGCTTTCTTTGTTATATCTATTATTCAGATTTGTTTAATCCGACTGGGTAAGTTAGTAGTATTTTCTCAAAAATGCTCGAAAATATGCTCAAAACATTTGAATTTTGAGCCATGGAAGTGTATATTTCCTGTCTCGAAGCCAAAAACTTATTTGAAAAAAATAATCGACGGCATTAATGGATTTTCATGTAATCTTACCGGGCTATGGGCAGGAATCACTGACCTGTAATATATAATATATATAGAATAGATTTTACTTTACAGAATAGATATTACAAGTCAGTGCCAGGAAACATCTGGTCTTTTGTATTTTACTTTTTTAAATTCGACTGTAATTTATTCTGGTTATACATACAGCCATGGAGTGGTTGGTATCAAACCCAGGCCTGCCAACACTCTTAGCCAATTTCTAGAAATATCCGCCCACTGCAAAGTTAAACCTCGGAATTGCCGTTTTCTCGTGGATCCACAAAATTGACCCACCGGTGGGACGACGAGTATTTCTGCTACTACAGAGATTAATAATTAATTAATTTGTCGAGACTTGTAAAGCAAGATCGCGAAATTACAGTTTAAATGGACAAGTTCATTCATGGTCGAGCCGACCACTTAAAACACATGCCTCGTATATTATCAGCTTAACACGCAAACGAGTGGCGGATAGATCAGCCAGCATTTGCCGTTAAACGATGTTAATTTTTGCAAAGAGTATGGCGATGGCGCTTACGCAGAAGGGACTCTGAACTCGGTATGCCAGATCATACATATTTACCAAAAATAGTTTAAATAATCGAATAAAAAATTAGAATCGCGACTAAAGTAAAATGTGGAAATTTTGACAGTTTTACGAACAAAAATTATCACAGATTTGAGTTACTATCATGTCCATACGCTAGGGGTTAGGTAAACAAGCGGTGACGAACTGACACACGACTCAGTGCCACTTTGTACGAGAGAACGAAAGTGCGTGCCGAGCGACGCGACAGCCGCGGTTGTTGGTTATTGATTAAAAGATAAATTTTTTAAGATCTTTCATCTGGTTTTACATTATCGGAACTGTCGTCGCAAGAGGCGGTTTGGCGGTGTCATAACTATAAAAATAATAGAGAGATACAGGGGTGGGGCAGCATTCCAGCATCACTCAAAGGTGACTAAGGCCAGAGAAACTAGATGAATACTCTGTCAACTTCCGCGTAAGATTTTCCGTTGAATCATTATCAGCCTCTTAATTTGGGGATCAACAGAATACCAGCGCTGTCAGCACCCCCAAGCATTAAGCCAAGTCGACCCTTATCACCCCAACATCTGGCTCTAAGTGAACCGCATGGGTATCTAATTTTTTTAAAATTTGAGGATTAGTATCCCCGCAACCGCCCGGGTCTGCGCTGTGTGTTCAAGTTTCTGAGAAAGCGCTCGTCGAGCTCTTTCGTTCGGATACTAGAACGAAGGCAGTAAACAATAGTTTGGAATCAACGGCATGGGATGACGGACTATTACTTCATTATTAAATTAAGTACCTTCCTTCGTTTCCTAATATTTTACTTCTGTTTATTAATTTCTACGGATTTATTTATATCTTCCGGTAGTGTATCATTAGGGAGTGATCCCTGGCACTCAGGGGATGCCTGAAAATCAGCGCCGCAATGATAAAAGCGCTACGGCAACAGGCTGAGGCAGTCCCCTTTGTCCGGTGCTGCACACCACCTTCATCAAACTTAATTACTTTTGCTTATTTATTTTTGTAATATATTTGTTTAATATTTTTTCGTCTTCTGTACCTAATCGTTTGTATGTGTGTATCGGAAATAAATAATCTTTCTTTCTTATTATTACATTCTTTCGAGTCTATGAATGACGATGGTAGAAGAAGTACGACGGCCTCCGAGAGGTTCATCACCGCCGGCAGTACATCGCCGTCTGCCGCAGAGTACCGCCGCCGCTTACTCTCTGGCCGCCGTACGCGCAGGCGAACCCCTTTCTTTCTTTCACCTCAGTCAGTGCAGTCGCGCACAATCCCGAGAGCGGACGCGCCATGCGCCTGGACAACTTCTCAGTTTGACAGTGAACTCTAGTGCCGCCATGACAGTGCTCCGAGCGAGCGTGGTCTTGCTCCTCCTAGCGACCCTGACTCCAAACCGCTGCCAGGATGAGTCCTTCGCCAGCTCCTTTCTCTCAGGTCAGTTTCGATATAGGTCACGTTTTTAGGTCATTTGCATTCTCGCTGTCGTCCTGAGTAGTTTATATGTCTTTGGTTCAAAAGTTGCTTGTGTACCTTGTAAGTTTGAAGCGTTAGAATGACTGGTGGTGCAAGTGTGTACTCGTATAGGAAAAGTTCTAGATATTTCTTGAGGAATTGCCATTATTGTCTGTGGTTAAAGAGGGTCATTTCTCATGTTCCACCTGGGTTTTCCTAAGCATGTAACAGACTGCATATATTTAGCTTTAACTGTGGGCTTCACACATTGTTAAAGCTTTGTAAACTTATAAGAATATCCATGGATGAAAGAAAAAAATATCTCCCTCCCCAGGGGCGGGCATTCGTACCTTCATGAGAATGTTTTGATTGATTGAGAGAAAAAAGCTGCGAGCAACGGCTATATGATTTTTCCTCTATAGGCATAAACGATTATTTTCAATTATATCCGGTATCAGAGTAAATCACTGACTTATGGCCTACTAACAGGTGTTTTAAATGGGTCTCTGATACGAAATCAATTAAAACAACGGTGGTATATAGGTCGGTGGTTCATATCCGACTCGAATGACCTTTACATTTGTCTGGAAGAGATCGCTTTTAGCGATAAGACCGCCTAGATTGTATTACTCGTTTTATACGCATGTATCACACTAACATTGTGCAATAATGAGACGCTTTAATAAAACCACATGTAAATGAACTTATGAAGAACTGTATTTTCCCGTTTTATCAAACGAGGGTCACGAACCTTAATTTAGGACCCGCTTTGTTGAACAGATTGAACAACCTTGCCATTGTCAATACTAGATTAACGCTAGTATTAGATATATTTTTATTGTCGTCTACGTTTTATTTCGTTGGTAATACAAGACCATAAGACCGCCTAGATTGTATTAATCATTTTGTACGCATTGTTTCACACAAAAATTTTGTGCAGTAAAGTGTATTGATTCTTCATTCATTTATTATGACAAAGGTTCGCCTCCAGGCCCGAACCCACTCCCCCCTTCAGGGTTCGAGTAGAAGACCCGTTTGAATGACACCTCTATATTTTGTTAGATGTACTCGTAGTGTAGTGTAGGTATGGGTTATTTTTTATTTATTTATTTACACTTTATTGTACAACAATAGTCTTAATAAAAAAAATAAAAGAAGACATTGTACAAAGGGTGAACTTATCCCTAATAGACATTTTTTCCAGCAAACCTTCAATTTTTTTTGTATTTCTGACGAGCAAATACGTTTCTGAATTGTAAGTGTTCGCCCGTAGACGTTACATCTCACCTTACTACAATGTTAGATTAGATTGTTTTAGATGCGCTCTATAATCTTGAGGACAAATATGGCGAGGACCGTACCTCATGTGCCGATAATGTTATCCAGCACACGGTTCTGAATTATTTGAGAGAGCATCTCGGAGAGCATGTTCCACTGTCGATTTTGTTTACTGTCGTTCGACAGCAGTCGTAAGGCTATGTGGGAAGCCTAGGGGCGGTCAGAACAACTCTGACTCTCTCTCTCTCTGGTTGGCCATCTTGGATGAAAGAAAAAACAGTCTCCCTCCCCTCCTTGCCTCACCTAGGGACGTTCGTTCCTTCACATTGGCGACAATAATTTTAAATGTTATTTTTTTGTAAGTATTGTAAATGTTTCATCATATCCAATAAACAAAAGCGCTCTGGTCAGGATATATATATATATATATATATATATATATATATATATATATATATATATATATATAGTTATAGATCTATAAATTGAATCAAATAAGAATTCTGCCCTTACTTACTTGAAAAGAAACTGGCTCTTTACTTACTTACTTACTGGGTAAGACAATAAGACGACGATAGAGGCTAGCACATATCATAGCATATATAATTATCTATCACTTTCTTGTTGCGGTTTGGACGCCGGGTGAAATAAAACGAAAGTTTTCCAAATGGGTAGTACAGTCAACCATAAGTCAGCCTACCAGATACGTATGTCAATCTGTTATAGACCGTTCTATACGGGAACAAGAACTGTTCTACTCGAAGAACATTACGATATATAAGACAAGAATGATCTAGTGCCACTAATCTCTTGTCTTATGAACTTAAGACTATAGGTGTTGCGGAGTGACGGATTCCAAAGTAAAATAGAATCCTTAGCGATTTAATTATCGAAACCCGAGATGGAAATCCCATTTGAAAATATTAAACTTACTAGTACTTTATACTATAATTTCGGGGTGAAGGATTCTAAAGTAAAATAGAATCCTCAGCGTGAGATTTAATTAGCGAAACCCGAGATGGAAATCTCGAATCTCTTCTCTCTAATATACATATTTTTGAAAAATTCTAAACCATCATAGTGTACCTAGTAGATTTGTTCTAAGAAACGAACGAAAAGTAATTGCAATAAATCTATACGAACCGATAGTTCTAAATACTTTTCATTAGAAGACCATTGTAAACACCTACTAAGTTTTTACACTGGACGAATTAGAATTTAAAAAAAAACTAAAGTGGCGCATATGCCTTTCAAAATCATCAGGGACTATTTGTAAAATCGCAAATCGTGGTCGACTTTACTGGTGTCCCTCGGAGTACGCTGTACGCATGCGCGTTGGCCGGTGGCATATGGGGCGCGGCTAACGGTGCGTGTGCGCCGTTAAATATGCGCGGTTTTTCTAACAAGGCGCATCGCTCGAGTCCGACCGCGCCGAGTCGATACACTGTAGTTCATATCTAGATAAGTAAAATGCTTTTTCTAATTCCATGATGGGGAGCGGCATCGTGGAATTTGATACAAAATTAGTAGTTTATGCAAAACATTAATGCCCTCTGAAATAGCTGAAATGAAATGACGAGAACTTGGACCACGCATTGTTGTCGAACGGTTTTGACTATTGGTGGGTAGAGACTGTCATAGTCATCTTTACGTGACATTTAGAGTATATAATTAAACAAAGAATATGTTCAATTACAGATAATTAAATTTTACTTGCAATGAAGATACATTGAAATATTTTTTGTGTAATTTATTTTTATTTATTAACATTTAACACACATAATATAATTGTGTTATGCATATGCCGCAAACCGCCGCTCGCGCCCGCCGCCGCTGCTTCATAATTTTCGTCCAGAATTCATATAATACTATAACTAGGTATTCCAAATGTAGAAACATTGACAATATAATTAATTTAACCATAATAAATATGCCTCTAACATCTGAATGAATACTGTGGCATAATTTATTGAATAGAATTATAGATATCTTTGGTCGATGTTGGACACGAGCGGTACAACTTCATAGCAACATGTTTCTAGGCCGGCCAACAACCGTAGAGGCGTACTTGGTCTAATTATCCGAGTTATGCGCGCAGTAGGAGCCGAAATTCGCGTGTGTATGTGTGTTTGTTTGTAGGTTTATGACCGCACTGGACTAGATAGATGGCTTCAAACTAGGCATGCGATCGCAGTTACTGAAGTCAATGCTGGCAGTATTTGGACTCACGGCACTAGGTTGCCGATGTTTGCCAAAGAATTTTAGTCACTAATCATTAATTGACTTTACTCAGCGTATTTATATGCCTCGCCATACAGCGGGGCAACGCCGCCAGCCTCCTCGGGACACTTCCTGCAGGGAGCGACCTGGACCAGGTCTTTTACTTGTAAAATAGTTAGGTCTTTTGTAATCTTAGCTTACTTACTTACTTACTTACTCCGCTGGCGCAGCGACCCGAAGTGGATCTTGGCCTCCGATACCAAAGAGCGCCAACAAACCGATACAAAGAGAATCTTAGCTTAAGTGTGTATTTTAGTGTTATTTTAGCATTATTTTATTTTGAATAAAATCTCCCCCTTAATTGACTGTGTATAAAAATGTGTGCCAAAAATAATTAGTTTACATTTAATTTACTATAACAATAATATAACAAAATACAGTAATAATAATAATGTCCCAACGCAAGCCTTTCAAAGGTCCTTACATACATACATACCTAGGTTGCCTAGAAGACTTCGCTCTTAGCGATAAGGCCGCCTAAATGGTACTTCACTATTTCCTATTCTATCTTTTGTTTGTTGTTTTCTATTTGTGCAATAATAAAGTGTATGTTACTTTACTTTACTTTACCTACGTACTTAAACTGACGCCTCTTTCCCGTAGGGGAAGGCAGAGATTAGTCTCTGCCTTCCCCTACGGGAAAGCTCCTTAGGGAGCTCCAGCCGCCTCTCATCCAGCATAGGGTCCGTGAACCCTGGAAGAATTACCTAACAATAAAATATTAATATTTTTTAAGTTCCGGCTGTATAGGCTCATATTATAGAGATAAAGGCATACATAAAAATAAAATAATAATATTATTAATTTCATGCTTAGTGGTGCCGGCAGAATAGTACCACCCCAACTCTTCCCGTGAATGTCGTACGAGACGTTTAACTAAGGATCATAGTGGATACTACATTTTACACCTAGTAGAGGCGGTATAGGGTCGCCATATATCACATTTGTCCACCAAACCTTACGGAGAAAAGTGGAAACTGTGATTAAAAGTGGTTCCTCTGTAACTCCGTCGGAGATTATGGACGTGAGACTTGTAAGTAAAGTAAATATATGTTGTTTTAATTCAAATTTTTTTGTTAATTCAAATCCCTCTCACTAAGACGCATAGTCTTGCTCATGCATGACATATTCGGTGATGATGTGGTCAAGGGATAGATACAATTGGTTGAACACAAACGATCACCATGGGTCGAAGTGTCGCTGGGATCCCCGGCCCCCATCCAAAGATAAGATAAGATAAATGTGTGTTGTGTAATAAATTCATTTTGATTTAGCCTGATTTGTTGATGACAGATTCATCATCGTCGTTTTCCTGATTTTGTGTACAATAAAGTGTTTCTATCTATCTATATGGAATTAACCATGCACATAGAACGACTTTCTTGGCAGATTTAATTGGGCGGTTTTAATAGTCATATGCTTTCTCCAGTTCACACATAGGTTATTATCAGTGCGATTTTATATTTATTAGAGGGGGTCAATTATCTGGTTTTGTCTCAAAACTCAAGGTATGCTAAACGTAGTGCCGCCTTGTTTTAGAGAGCCAACTAGTGTTGTAAAGGGCTCGAGTCTTCGAGTCGTAAATGTGAACACTCGGCTCGATTATGAAGAACTCAGCGTACAACTATGCTCCGAGTCCTGTATGATAGGACTCCAGTCTTCTACAACACTAGAGCCAACGTAATTATCGGCACATAAGGTATGCCGCTGTTACTTTAGCAGAGCTTCGAAAACCCTCTAAAACACTTATAGAGCGGTACGAGTTTAAGCTATGGGAAACGGTGACATCTTACCATCAGATTGCCATGTGGGTTTTTTCCGTACAAAATGCCAGTCATTTCATTCTCGGAACATCCCGCATTTTTGCCTTCTATTTTTCTCGCTACCTGTACTATTTTAAAAAACAATTTGAAATAACTTAAATGTAGGGAAGGTCTTTAATAGGGATATTACGGAGCATCGACTCCGACTCCGAAAGGTCGGAACTTCCGATTGATTTTACACCTCCGACTCCGACTTCAGCTCCGGTAATTTTGAATCGGAGGTTATACCGAAGATTTGTGAGAAAACATATTCAATTATCAATATTTTATTAAATAGTGTAGGACTACATAAAGGAATATGTTTTATTGCCGCAAATGTCATTATAAAAAATATTGGCCAGTTCAGCTATAAAAATTAAAAAACGGTTTAAAATTTGAACTTCTTCTGAACATCCCTCTTCTACCGATAAATCAAAGAACCTTCGGTTTCGTCTCCGGTTCCGGTAAAATCACCTCCGTAACATCCTTAGTTTTAATACTTTTATTAAATTTTCCTAAAAGTGTTGCTCGTTGATGTCTTTCGTATGGAAAGAATGCGCGTCCCGGGGAGAAGTTATTTTCATTCTTCAATACCGCTCGTTTACAAAGTGACCTATATTTAGCTTGTACCTAATTGGAAATAACTATTGTAGTATTATAACAAAGCCGTGCAGCTGAAAGCCTACCGCTTTTTACCTTTATGACAAAATTACTATAATACAGCTTGACCACTTTTTTTTTCTTTAGAGGAACAGCACATAAAATTATACTTTCCTTTCCTTTTATCTACCCTGGTTGTAATTCTGCATTTTATGTATGTTATGTACTCATTCTATATTTTTGTTTATGTATTATTTTATGTATGTTTATCATCATTATCTATTTAAGTATACATATATACCTGCCTATTTATTTTATGTACTCAGTAAGTATTGTATGGTAATAATTTACCTTGGTATATATAATATAAATATGTTATTGCTGTGTATATAAAATTCTTGCACACCTCTTTCTCGAAATCATTTCCTCTGCCCGAAGGTTGCCTGGAAGATATCGCTCTTACCGACAAGGCCTCCTAAATTGTACTTCACTATCTTATGTTTGTTGTTTTCCATTTGTGCAATAAAGTGTATTTTACTTTACTTTAAACTTTTTAAAAAAAATATACATTATTCCGTTGAGGTATTTAATTATTTTACCACCATGTACACTTAATCAGACCATTACTAATTACAGAAATTAAAATTAGAATATTTAAATTACAATTCCGAAAAATACAGTTTATAAAAATTACAGTTGTAATTTTTGGAGCAAAGCAACTTTTCGAAGTGCTCTATGGCGGGTACAGTCAACCACGTGTTTAGCACTGAGAGAAGTCTTATTAAGGAGAGAGAAACCAATATTATTTACCGACTGCTCTAACGGTAAAACATTTGCATGTTTGAGGAAAAAACGTTATTAGCTGATGAGATGAGGCTCTCAGACTCAGTATTCATACTCGGGTACTCGGGTACCATACATAATTATTATAATGGGTACTCGGGTACCCATATTCGCCGAATGCCGGTGCGTTGCTAATCGCTATTAATTCACTTTCAGCGAGCGTGCGCATTGAGAGATCGTTTCTCCGAGTTTCAAAATGGGCGCGTGCGTCGTCCGCATGCAACACTGTTCTAAGCACACAGCGTGTTAGAAAATAGGTACTTGTGTTCTCCAGTTAAGAGCTGAGATTTTTGACGTGAAACGTCTTTGTTTTCGGTTACAAATGTACTCGTAGAGCTAAGGTCTAGTGCTAACCGTTAAAATATCGGGTTAATGTAAACCCCAGGTAAATAGTGGTATAGGCATTGATACAGGTATATGTTAGCGAAAGTCCCTTTTAGAGTCAATAAAAAAGCGTCACCGTCGCCCTCATAATCTCACCTTACTCATGTTGCAAACAGGTTTTCGATGTGTTGCTAACCCTGAGGACTTAAGTGGGCAGCCACAGGGGCAGGCAATTACGCTGGCTCTCTTACCCTTCAAACCGGCACACAGCAATGCACCTATTTCTGCTTTGAGGCAGAAATAGGTGGTAACTCGCTAGGCAACCCTGTATCGGTTCCACAGCCGTCACGTAAATGTGCTCCTCTAACTTGTTGAAAATTATCAAATTACATTCAATTTACAAACTTTCACCCATACGGTAAATAATGCTCTCCATGCAGCCCCATCGGATATTGTACAGTTTCATATGAATCGTGCAGTTGAAGCAAAGAATGTGAAAATTAGCACGCGTATATATAGAACACCAAAAGGACCATTTTAATGATTAGAGTCCACGCAGATCGCCGCTCCAATACGAGGGGCAGTGGTTAAAGTGTCCCCCTCCGTGCTGCAGTCCAATAGAAGCGGGCAATTGTTCTTTCATATTCGTATACAATGGGAAATGTCTCACTTTCTGTAAGTTGCAGGAAAAGTTCTTAGTTAACGCCTAGTGTCATATCTATCTAGAGCCATAGTTCTAGCGTAGAAAGACTTAACTTTAATGTTTCGTGTAACTGAAGTATAAGTCTTACTTCTAAAATAGATAGCCAGAGTTTTGGAGAAGCTTAATGTCGAATGAGCTGGCTAATTAATGATAATGATGAATGTGTATCGAGTGAAACGTGACAGTTTGCGCCGGCGCACGTCTAAGTGACTCACCGACGACACATATTCGTCGCGGATCGCTAATTAATAAATATAGCAGACAGTCGCAGGGCCTTTCTTTTCCTTCTGGTGCGTCATTCAGTTTGTTTTCTTTAGACGTTCACAGTCCAGATATCCACAAACATCGCTGATGGATCCAAGTGGACTTTTTTGTGAGGTAGGGTGGGGTGCGACCCGCAAGTGCTTCTTGACCGCTGATAAAAGATTCAGATTTCTGTGTTGTAATGTAATGTAATAACGGGCTGGTATTCGCAACTTGACGTCTTCAGCGCCTACTTTGCGTGTGATGGGAACAACTACTTACTCGAGCCACCCCAACCTCGCCAGAAAGTCCAGCAGTCCCTTTAATGTCCTGTAGAACTTCGGGAAGTGATCCTGGGGTGCCAAGACTTCAATTTCTGTGTTATATTATGACTATGGCTTTTTCGAGCAATTCCCCCTGCGGAGCATCGGTTACTGATGTTCCGGCTGTATGATATCTAATACTCTACAATGAAATTAATGATGTAACCATTCCTAAAACGCGACCATACCTACGACAAACACGTAATACGATAAAAAGGCTATAAAGGCAAAATAAAAAGGCGATAAATAAGGCGTAACGTCACACCGGCGTTGTATCATAGCGGCGCGGGCGCAACTTTCGCGAGGTCGTCGACTCCGCGAGAAAGCACCGTCTGATCTATTCGACACTAAACGCAGCTAATGAGTGAGACAACAGCATTATTGTTCGTGCGGTACTTTTCTGGTTTCAGGATCAGGCGGTTTTGTAGCCTAGTTTGAGGGTGGTGTGTCTGATACAAAATTGCCAAAATAACACCATAAGGACCATGAGAGATTTTTTAAGGAATACAGACGAGCAAACTGGTCATCTGATAATAAGTGGTCACCGTTGCCCATATATTACTTACCTTACTTTAATACAGGGTTTTATACGAGTATGCCTGCTAAAATTGAGGACATAGAAGTGCCTCATGTGCGGGTAATTACACTGCCTCTCTTATCCTTCAAACAGGGAAACAGCAAGGCAAGCATTGCTGCTTTGCGGCAGAAGTAGGTGAAAGTGTGCCTACATAGGTAGGCACACTTTTGCTTGAAACTAGGGCGGAATCCAGGATTTAGATCCTGGATTCCGCCCTAGTTTCAAGGAACAATATCACAATGGCATGGAATAGAGACGGACTGTAGTGAAGTATTGTAGTGAAATAACTCTCAAAATAGGTGTCCTTATTTTTTTTATTTACTTACTCTTACACCTAAACCCGCGTTTGACCTCGATCTCACCTGGTGGTAAGTGACGATGAGACCGATGACGATGAGATGGAGCACACGGGTTTAGTAAGTACTGACTCTTCTATAAACACTGCCGAAACACATCAACGCCGAAACAATGATTTAAAAGCAGATTTTACATAGAATGGAGTCGCTAGCCATGCGGTCCTTCGACCAGCAAGTTACTAGGATTTGTCGTCTCGTACGACACCCTTATCCAGTGGTGCTAAGGATTTTCTAAATCTGTCTTAGACATGGAAAAACCCTGACCAGAAAAATAGTAAAAACAATTGCCATCTTTCTTTCATAGTGATTTCCATAACACATCCTACAAAAATACCAATGGGTCCTCTTGACAGAGATTTTATTTTACTGGTCTGAGTGTACAAACTTTTAGCTTAACTGGATTGGTTGTCCTTTTAAACTTTGGCGATTCATCCAGTTCCAATCAGTTGAGACTTGTGCTTAATTTGTTATAAAAACTATTTGTGGAAGAATAGAATTATGGACCTGACGGGAATATAATAGAATTTGTGCAATAAAGTACATTATATACTATAAGACAATGCGTAATTGTAGCATAAAATGTTGGCGGCCTTATCGCTGAGAGCGATCTCTTTTAGACAACCTTTCAAATCTAAAAAAGTCACAACTGATGTTCCTTTTCATTATCGGCGAAGTCACCGATATAATTAATTTTCTCGCTGGAACCCACGACCTTGCGAACGTGAGGCGCACTCTATGCCGACTGGGCTACCACGGCAAAATAAAATTAACAAGCATTGTAAAAATAACTCTTTGTAACATGAATGGCAATGCAACTCTTTTATCCCCTTATATCAACTCCCCTTTAACATTTTTTTCTTGTATTTTGCTCGTGCTGATTTATCCCGTAGAATTTAGTTTGACAGTCACGAAATGAAAATTTTGCCAACGGGTCTCATAAACCAAACTCCATATACAATAGCGCCACCAGTAGTCTGACTGTAACATATTTTCAGGCTAGTAGGCCTGGGGGCAGAGCAGAGCACACAATGGATGGAGGATTGGAGAAGCAAGTTTTCAGTTTAAATAATTGTACATAACAATTAGTAATTCTATATTTATTGCGAATAATTTAAAGACCGTCGATATAGGCTAATCTTGATTATTATAATTATAGGCAAGATAAGAACTTATGTACATTTACTGACAGCTTTAATGGTGAAGTAAATCATGAGGAAACTAGCATTTCTGAGGAACTTAGTTGTGACTTTTGAGTTGGTTTATTTACTCTTACAGCAGGTCTTAGTTTGAGACTTACTAATTAAGCAGCTAATTTAAAAGAGCGACAATTCTGGACTTTCTTCACACGGCTTCTGGGTAACCGTTATCTAAAGCGTGCGTAGAAATTTAAATCTAATCTGTTAAAGAATCGACTTGTACAGTTTACAGTTCCTAACTAGATTAAGACCCAATCATTTCGGCGAGTGCCTCCTTGTCCTCAATAGTGTCTTGTCATATATTTTTGAAATTTGTCCGACGATTCGTTGCCAGCTTTAATGTCATTTGTGATATAAGTCCAACCGTCGGTAATCAAATTAGCTGGTAGTAAAGGAAGAACTGCACTGAGAAGTAGAGAAGTAGAAGAATTCTATTCCAGGTAAAACTTCCAAGATTGCAATCATGGTCGCTTTTTCGTAATCACTTGTGAATTTTAATGGTCAATATCAGGTACTTGCGATTTAATAATGCTGTATAACACATTATAGCTTTGCTAACGAAGCAGTATGCATATCAAATAAATAAATCTCCTTAGTGAGATCGGGAGGAAGTAGCAATCTGACTATGGATACCTTTTTTTAAATTTATTTACTTTTAAACCCGCATTTGACCTCGATCTCGCCTGATGGTAAGCGACGATGAGGTCAACGATGGTGCATGCGGGTCCAGTAAATGCCTATTCACTCTGGCCTTGAAGATCCCAAGGTTGTAGGTTTCGGGAAATACAGACGCCGGCAGGCTGTTCCGTTCCTTAGCCGTTCGCATAATGAACGAAGAAGCAAATCGCTTCGTACGAGCAGATGGGATATCAACAACATAAGGATGGAACCCCTCCCCGCGCCTGGTAGTCCGAAGGCGGAATGGAGATGCTGGAATTAGGTCGTGCAATTCCGATGCGCACTCTCCGAAATGTATCCTATAAAATACCGATAGACAGGCAACCTTGCGCCGATGTTCCAGACTTTGCAGTCTAGCTACCAGCGATTCGTCACCTATAAGCCGCTTAGCGCGTTTCTCCACTGAGTCAAGAGCAGCCAGTTGGTACTTAGCTGAGCCGTCACTCAGGTGGCAGCAGTACTCCATGCACGACCGGACTTGAGCTTGGTACCTGTTGTAATCTGACTACGGATACATTGAATTTATAATCTGACCAGGGACACAAAATAGTAGACGTGGTCGGATTGATCTAACTGAGCGATTTGACCACGGATACCGGACGGTTTCGCCCCATTGCCAATAATAGTTACAAATCTAACAGTAAAAGACGTCTAGTTATCGGTGTCATTAAGGCAAGCGGCCACTGGTCATCCTCTTGTCAAGTACGCAGTACGCATGCAAGTACTTTCGTTTTCGGCGCGGCCGGCGGTGCGCGGCGCTGCGCGGGCGCACGATTTCTCCGCTCGCGCCGCATTAGGTCATCAGATAACGGTTGTGGGCCGAATGGCGGGTGCGGCGCAGTTCGGCGTACTCATGGGAGGCGGCGAACGTCATAGGTGCTTCTGTCCTGCCCATCAGCAGTGATGGTGATTCATCACCATCACCGGCAGTCGGCCGGCATGTGTTATTACGGTTCCACTCCACTAACTCATACTACCATACCATACTGTACCCTTAATAGAACAAAACCTAGTCGTATGACCCTACTCACTGTGGTATGACTTCAGGTCAGTCTGGATGAAAACCACCCTTTTATCTCTGCCTCAGAACAACATGCTCAATACATTGCTGTATTCCGGTTAGACGGGTAAGACAGCTAGTGTAATTACCGCCGCCTCTAAGTTCTCAAAGTTAACGTATACACAACTATCTAGTTAATTCTAGTTATTAAAGAGATATCTTTGGGGACGGACAGTGACCACTTACCATCTTATCATCATCTTTTCAACATCAATTGCTCGTCTGCTCTCCCTAATTACAAACAAAAATTAACCACCATCCCGTGGTCTTTCGATTATAAGAGCTAGTGTCTCGTTTGGAGGTCGGCTCCGCATCAGTATTTGTTGATGGGTGATAGTTAACTGCCAGAAAACACCTTTTGTATATAATATGAAGAAAAGATTGTTTACTTCTAACAAGTACCTGTTTTAATATGAGCATATAAAGTCGCCTTGTTGTGTTCACTACAACCAAGATCTTAGTCGTATAGATCAAGTAACGTGTTCAACTGAATAAAAATTAATATAAAGTATTATATGCTCTAAATCAAAGCGTGTTATAAGTTTGACACGTTTGTCTGTCTGTTTTTGTGTTTGTCTGTGGCATCATAACTTGAGAACGGATGATCCGATTTGGACCCGGTTTAAATTTTTTTAATAGTGAATGAGTGTTCTTAGCTACGAGTACTCCTGATAAAAACATTCAACCAGTGGTTTCCAAGATCTTGGAGTATCTTTGATGACAGATGGGATCTCGTAGATGGTTCGAATTTGAGCTCAAATATTCAGGTTTATGATGCGTTTCTGACATCTGAAACCCTGTGGATCTGATGATGACCAGGAAAAATTAAGTGGACTTCAATTTCGCAATATAAAACTTGAAGAATTGGAAGTCGTAGGGAATCCTGAGGCATTTCAAGAAATAAAAATATTTTAAGATGGCGGCCAAAAAAAATATAGAAATGATGTGGAGCTTAGCCATGGTGAGGCAGAAGGCCTAGCTCCGCGTAGGGCGAAGCCCGGAGCGTCCCCCGCCTTCAGGCGACGCAAGTCCAACCCGTTGAATGTTCTTAGCCATGTCAGATGAAAATTGGATCAGTGGTTCTAAAATCTTGGAGTATCAATCAATCAAGTATCAACCTCTTGGTAAATGACGATGAGGCCAAAGATGGACCACACGGCCTTGGTAAGTACTAGCTATTATTTAAACACTGCTGGAGCACATCAATACCGAAGCGAATATATTTGACGACAGATTATTCATAGAAGGTTGCTCGCTGGCCAGACATCCTGAAGCCCTCGGTTACTCGGGTTAATCGATACGGTTGCCCAGTGGCGGTAGAGAGAGATATATATATTCTAATCCGTCCCAAACACAGAATACTTTCTAGCCTTTTATAGGATAACAGGAGGATATCAGTAAACGTTCCGTGCTCCCGCGCATCTCTCTGTTTTTCTTTCATTTGCATCACAATTAGTGTGACAGTGGTGTGAGGTCGTAGGGTACCCTCGGGTAAGGGGGGAGGGGGGTTCTGGCTAACGGCACTCAGTTTAGATCATCGTCTTGAAGGAATGCCGTCATGCCAGCGGGAGGATCACCTGCGGTTACGGCACAATGTAAATAAGATCAGTAAAGACTTTTATTATAGAGCGTTATTGTACAGGTATTCGTCACAGCAGTTTAATAAGTTTTTAAGTTTAATAAGTTTATTTTCAAATATGACACGTAAAAATTTTACAAATAAAAATACTAATGAAATTTATGTAAAATATCTTAATCTAAATCCGAACAGAGTTTATTCAATTTCAAAAGTTAATGTGTAGTGTTTTAGGCTGGGTGAAATATTTGCATTTGATACCTACAATAGGTTACCCTGTGCTGTAGGGATCATTTGCTTCCGGTTCACCATATCAATTTATTAAGATGCTTCTTTGTGTTTTGACACTAACGTAACCACAGCTGCTGTTACACCAGTTACATTACAGATGATCGGTTTTTCACGTTTTGAAAAACCAGCTTGTTTTTCGGGTTCTTAAATAAACGTGTTTGGTTGTCGCTTTTTTTCTCTCAGTGCACCAATGGCCCTCTTTTTGACAAGGTTATTATATCAGGTCAGGCTTATGTATTTAGATCGAAATTTTTGTTCATATGGTCTCGCTATTGACTGAGTGTAGGTTGGCTTCATGCGATGAAGGGCAACCCCCTTATAAAGGAATGCGCGCGGCGTGCGTGCGAGTGTGTGTACCTCGCGCGGAGAGCGTTACTACTACCATCCTTTACTGTTTCTATTTTGCGATTATGGTGAAGTAATAAGGTCGCAAGTCGCTCGGCAGATGCCGCAACTGAGATATTGTTGAGGTGCCGTTAAGGCCGCCGTATTATTGTCATTAATATTAATGAAAGTTATGATCGGAATTTGAATTGCGTAATTTAACTTGTCTTGTAGCGGTAAGATGCCGTTGATTTGTTGACAGAAGTAGTTACAGCTTGTTTTAATTGCTTTGTTAGTTTAAGGTTTCAATTCAATCATGGGTATTTCTCACCAGGAATATAGAAACTTTCGCCGTGTTCTAATGGCGCGCTTTTGACAGGGATTTTTAATTCCTCTTCAGGGTATAATTAAGTACATTTTATGAGAGATATCTTAAATTGGAATCTAGACTAGACAGAGCCGTAGGTAGGCTCGTAGACGTTAAAAACCAGAAGTATATTAAGAGCGTCGGTGGCACAGTGGCACAGGGCACCTTACTCCCGTGCGGGAGGTTCGGGTTCGAAACCGTATACGACTTACGTAAATTTACCGACTGTTCTAACTGTGAAGGAAAACATCGTGAGGAAACCTGCACACTGAGATGACCAGTGTGTAAAAAGGGGTAGGCAGAAAAGATAGGCAGGGTCGAAGTGCCGCTGGTTATTCCCGGCCCCCTATGATAAGATAAGATAAACCAGAAGTAATCGTGCAAGTTTAGTAAAATTGGGCGCGGTCAGAATCAGGATGGGTGACCGCTGAACGCTAGTGGCATATTTTCATTTGAACCCCTCTTGTATCTCGGAGAGGTTCGACAGCCGTTAGGCCATGTAGGAGCCCTACGGGTGAACCTGAGAAATTAACGTTCATGAATGACTACACGTTTGTGGCAAAACACGAAAGCAGCGTCCTCTTGACAGGGTTTTTATGTTTCTGGTCGGGCTTTAATGTCCTGAATAATACTATTCCTGATAAATATAAACATTTGTCTGAAATGTCTATAATATGTTATGTGTTAAGTGTGTGAAATATATAAATTGTATGTGTGTAAATATGTGATATCATTGTAAGTTTTAAAAGGTATAACCTCGTAAACGTAGGTACTTCATGTTTTGTATGCCGTGACCGTGTTGCCGGTGATACTAATTATTGTGTTTTATGTCAAATAAAGAAATTTCAAAATCAAATCAATCAATGTCTTGAATGTATAGGACGTCAGAGGTTTTGTCTCTTACGTTATCGGTAAAATAAGAACAGAAGGTGTCTTTTAGGTTTAGAGCTGTCAAATTAATCAACGGCCAACAATGTTTCTTTTCTTTTAATTTAAAAGCAATTTTAGATGGCATGTATTTGAATCCGATCTAAATTTCTATGGAGCTGTCTTAATTTGACAGCTCTAAACCCAAAAAGGACACAATCATTTTCTTCTATCCTTTTCTTACCGACAGACAGGCGGGCTGTGAAATGTAAGTTTAGTGGCGCTGCGGAAATTGACACCAGAAAATAGTTTACCTTTTTCTATGCTGTACACAGTAGTGCAAGGACGGCTGGTATGGCATAGCGGCGCGTGCGGAATGCGGACAGTCTCGTACGTAACGGGCTGCGCAGACGCCTGCGTTTAGCACTTATCGAGCACATAGGGGGGCGGGGGATTCTCGCTAGCTATCGGATTGGACGAACTGTCGATAGGCTTTCAATTTGAGCTTTAAATTAAGTAGGATATATCGTAGATTATGTCCGTTAAAATGATACTTTTATTCCGTTCAGTATAAGCATAATTTGAAAATCATTGCCTAAGCCACTGGTTATTTATCTATACACATACAAATGGCCAAACTTATAACTTGGTAACACCTCTGTCTTGCCCTCAGGTCTCTTGGACACGCTGGATACACAGGTGGACGCCAAGAACTGTCCGGGGGTGTGCATGCATGCGCTCGCGTCGCTCATCTGCTCCAATGTCCTCGACGAGGTCGAGTGTCCCAACCCCTCCATGAAGTGCTGCGTTGATGAACCTCTTGGTAAGTGATCTGTGTCCCACGGCTAGGACTGTGTGTGGAGTGGAGATAGCTTGTCTCATACGTGAAGGGTGTCGACACGATGTAAGTCTTGAGGCATCAATATAGGTGAGTAATAATGCGTGGCCAAAGTGGGTGGGGAAATAGTGTAGGGAAAATGGCCAAAGGCCCAAAAAAAATGGATTTTAACCTTGTGTGATTCTGAAAGAGGAGAAGGTTTACTAACACTGAGAATTAAAAGTTGACTGTCAGAGCATTGAATGTTCACAGAATGGACGTTTTTAAAGACAGGCGCCTCTTCTCCTAGGTCTTTGATCTTACAAACCATTAAAACCACGAAAAAAATCATTTTCAAGTCTGTAGTCGTGAAAAATTATAATTGATTCTCAATTTTCCTCTTGTATACCAAATACTAATGCAAGCTGAGGAACCACCTTCAGTGACAGGTAGCTGATCTTTCAAAACCTTTGAAAACACAAAAAAATCATCAGCAAAATCTCTTTCAAATCTGTAGCCGTGAAAATTTATAATCACTTCTCGATCTTCCCCTTGTGTTCCGAATACTAATGCAAGCACTTTGGTATTCCAGGCAACGACACCATGATCACCACCCGCAAGCCGTTCACCACTCGGTACACGACCACGGAGGCCGATGACGAGGACGAGGACGACGAGCCGACGACGCGTGCGCCGGCGCACGACCCGTACAGTGACAGTGGTAATGATTGGGTATACATTAATAGGTTGAGCCTACCGTGTGTCGAGTGTCATCCGGCAGTTAAGACTGACGATATCACAGAAGACCTGGATGAGTCATATGCAGCACCGGGAAGAGTATGTTATATGCCCTATGGGATGACATTAGTTAATGATGAACTTGATTGACGAGCGCAAAGGACTGAGGAAAGGAAGTGGTACGGTCAAGGAGACATACCTACAGGAGAAATCGGAGGAGGGAAAATGAATAAAATATATGAAAAAGTTTTATTACATAAATACAGGCACAATGCTTAGACCTCCGACTTACAAGCTAGGTCGAGACCTGTAGGAGGAGAAATGCCTGGCAAGACAATTTGAAGGAGTGGTTTGGAGTGAAAGGAGCAGGAAGACTTTAAGAAGCAGCAGACGGCAGGAAGAAACGGAACTCCAAATGATGGTCGTTGAGATGCATTAGGATTTACATAAAAAGCAACGGAAGTTATTACTTAACCTGTTGAGGCCATCCTTTTATAGATAGTCTAACTGGTTTAATTGATGCGTATGATGTACGAATGATTACTGCCAATGCGAACTCCATGTCGGAAAAATGATATTGCAAATGCGAAAGTTTCTTTAACATTAATTATATAATAGCATTTAAACGTGTGATTGTAAATTCTTTCAATTGGAATTAAGTAAATTGGTATACAGCGCAACAACTAAATGTAAAACGTAAAGCTTAGTAACTAAATTGTAAAGCGAAGTGTCATAGAGCAAATGCGAGAAAACCATAAGACTGTTTCCTTCTTCAGAGAACTGTTTCTCTAAGCTTGTAGAACGTTTAAGATCGGCTTAAACAAAACTACGATGTTGTCTTATAGATGGAAAATGTAGGTACCTTCACCTGTAAAAGCTCCAGGGCAGTGCCCTGTATTACATTAACTATTACCGTCTTTCAGGTAACATCGCCTGCCCGGGAGTCTGCGTCGAGGACCGGCTGACACAATACTGTCAGGCCTATTTGACGTCACAGGAACTGTGCGTGCAGGGCTGGCTCTGCTGCGTCTCCAAGGACGGGTACGAAGAGAAACGTCCTCCCGACCTGGTGGTTCCTAACGTGAAAAAGCAGCCGACCAAAAGACCGACAACAGCGGTCAGTATTTTAGAGATAATAATAGAAGCGAATGTGTAGGCATTGCTATGCGAAATGTCAGCTATAGATTTAAGTTGTGCGAATGTTTTGCGAAATAATATCATCAATCAATGCTAATGGATAATTTTGTTTTACTTCTATCACTTGGTAAAGTGTCTGTCTACCCCCTCTGTTATTATGGACGTGATAGTTATGCTACATGGTAAAGTATAATCTGTATAATCTGTAGAAGCGTTGAAGAGTGTCCTCGAATCTTTACTGATATATTTTTACGCGACATTTGCAAAGCCTCTATCATGTTGGGGGTTAAAGAAAGGCACACAAGTAAGAAACAAGGGCATTCTTCCAAACACAGATAGTAGCAAATCACGGAAGCGAGGCTAACTTACTCACTTCACTGGCTCAGCGACCCGAAGTGGATCTTGGTTTCCACTACTAAGAAATGCCATTGCTTACTGTTGAGGCTGACTTAAACCTTCATTTCAGCTGACCACGATGCCACCACCGAAGCCGAGGCCAGGCCGGAAGTGCCGGGGCGACTGCATCAGTGGGCTGTTTGCGTTGCTATGCGACCACGTGGACCAGGACGCCTCGTGTCCCAGTGATGCCACGTGCTGCCTTACGGAACCTAAGTCGGAGACCACTACTAGGAGACCCACCACTACGCCCCGGCCAACAACGCCGGTAACTTGCCCAAAATCTAAATCAATCTAATCTGATATAAATCATTACCGTGCCCAAGACAAGTCAAGAAAAAAAAAAGGACCACACTGCCATACCACCTTTTGCCCGAAGCAGTCCAGAGTATTTTTGACCCCGTCTATATTTGTTCTGATCGTTTCCAGAAGCCTGAAATATTTTTCAACTTGAGTACTTTGTGAACATAACTAAACCTCCAAATTTCAAGCTTCTATCATTTATAGTTCACGAGATAAAAAAATAGAAAGTCTCGTTATTTCGACACTTACCGACACACACAGGTTTCTTTGATACGTCGGGAAATGTCAAAGTCGTATAACTGTCGAACTATCTACATTAACTATTAACCCATCTTAGGAATAACTATCTTATCTTATGATAGGGGGGCGGGAATAACCCAGCGGCACTTCGACCCTTGAGGATCTTATGTGCCTACCCCATTTTACACACTGGTCATCTAGTGTGCAGGTTTCCTCACGATGTTTAAATGTACGTATGTCTTCGAAAAATACGAAAAACTCATTGGTACATGGCTCTGCACGGTTTCGAACCCGGACCTCCCGTATGGGAGTTCTAAGTCCTAGCCACTATGCCACCGACGCTCTAGGAATAACTAACTCTTAATCTACTCAAACTTAAACTGAGTTGTATTGAATCGAAACTTTTGGTCTTCAGGCCCCGCTGCCACGCTGTCCTGGCTACTGCCTTTTGAACATCATGGCAGCGTTCTGCGAGCGACCGGCAGTCCTCGTCTCCCATACCAATTGCAAGCTCAGCGGGTCTATCTGCTGTGATAATACCAGGTAAACTGACAGTACCAGGTGACTCCTGCTCAAGAATACCAGGGTCTGACAATACCAGGTGGCTCCGGCTCAACGAAAAACCGGAAATTTGATTTCTTCGCTTGGGTTATTGATGAGGTTAAAGACGCAAAATCAGTAGCGTTAGAAGCAACGATAGTTCAATAGATCGACCCCTATATCGGCTCTTATGTTGCCGGATCGATTTCTCCTGTGGACCAGTAAAAATTATCAGCGTTTGACTGGACGTTTAAGTCGCGTTTCACCTTAATCTCATCTAACGCTTCAGCACGTGAGGAATGGAGCACGTAGTTTAGTAAGAACTGACTTTTCTAAAACTGTTTGGACCTAAGATTTTTTTAACTAACCAGATAATGTACACTGTGTTCTGTGAGTGAGATGGTAATATAATGGATATCCTTTTTCTACCGATTACCACACTGAAAGATATCGAGTGTTTTTTCTGACACTTCTCCATACTTTGTGGTAAGAACTCCAAATAATACATTTTCTCCATACTATAATAAAAAATTCAAAATTCAAATTCAAATTCAAATTTTTATTCAAAAGCTCATATAATACATAATACTACAATACAATACAATAGAATATAAATTGAAACAAGTAGGTAGGTATCTATTTATAAAAACAAATCCTGGCACCTGCACTATTTTCTCATATGTGGAGTTTTGGCCACACATGTTTACGGTCATTAAGTTTGCCTACATATTTTGACGTCTGTTACTAGGACATTAACGCCGGAGCGAAGTTATTTTGGACACCAGACTCTTTATACAAGAATAGGTACGCTTTATTGCACGAAAACTTGGTTACAGACAAGGCGTATAAAACGAATAATACAATATAGGCGGTCGTATCCCTAAGACAGTTAATGGACTGCTGGACTTTCTGGCGAGGTTTGCGTGGCTCGAGAAAGTAGTTGTTCCCATCACACGCAAAATAGGCGCTGAAGACGTCGAATTGCGGAAACCAGCCCGTTATTACGTTACATTACATTACATCCCTAAGACAGAGACAAAGTTCCAGACAACCTTTACATGTTGATGCTGTTACATGTTGATGATGTTACATGTTGCTGGTGTTACATGTTGATGGTGTTACATGTTGATGGTGTTACATGTTGATGCTGTTACATGTCGATGCTGTTACATGTTGATGCTGTTACATGTTGATGCTGTTACTCGGCAGGTTGCCGCCGCGGACGACGCAGCGGCCGACCACGACGTCGACGACGACCCAGCCGCCGCCGCCGGCCGACCCGCGCCCCGACTGTCCGGGCTCCTGTATAGTGTCGTTGCTGTCTTTCACCTGTTTCCGTAAGTCTGCTTTTTAACCTTAGAGAGCTTCTTCTTCCAGCATAGTGTTTGATTTGATTTGATACCTTTAGTAATTCCAGAGAATGACAGCTATGGCATACAGATGGACAGACGGACAGACACCGAAGTCTCACCACCATAATGGTTAACCAAATTTTGGTACGGAACTCTAAAAACCGGGTCAAAATCGGATCATCGCTTATAGTTCTTAAAATATATATCGGGTGTCAAATTTCCCCCCGCGCAGTTAAAGGGGGGGGGGGGCCTTTGATAATGCCGAGTTTGAATGATAGAAAAATAATAGTCTCCCCTACTGACCGGATGGGCGTTCGTTTCTTTATTAGAGCCGAGTACTGGGAGGTACAACTCTGAGAGGCTCAAACCCTAAATTAGTTGAGTCTCTCAGTGTTGTATGGAACTGAGAAAAAAATACATCTTTTCGACAGGCAATGCGGAAATGACGGACGTATTTAAATGCAAGAAGGCAGGAACCCAGTGCTGCGCGCCCAAGTCCAAAGTGCACGAGGTTCTGGGCACCAAGGCGGAGCGGAACGAGACCTACCCGCTGGCTACCAGCGCGGCCACTCAGTACACGCACTACACCACGGCAGTCACGAACACGCTCACCACGCCCTTGCGTAAGTTTTGTTAGTTCACTCGACTCGCCGGTAGATGGCGCTGCTCGTTCCTAACGAAGGAAGTCTAATCTGCATAATAAAATAGAACGCGCTATCGATATTTTAATACAAGTTCGTTAATATTTATACAACCTGGGGATCTTCAAGGCGGGAGTGAATAGGCATTTACTGAGTCCGCGTGCTCCATCTTCGGCCTCATCGTCAGTTTCCATCAGGTGGGATTGTGGTCAAACGTGGATCTAGTCCATACATACATACATTGTGTTGTTTTTTTAATGTTAAGTCTTTTTAAGTCTGTAGCGACACTGTACAGACACAGTGCACACTGTGTTCTACATTGTGAATTATTATGTCAGCAGTTTTAAATGGCACACGGCTGCGCCCGCGTCAGGCTAGTCGTGTCTCTACCACCGTCATGTATGGTATACTGTTTGGAAATATAAGTATCGGTTAACAAGGCCAGTGTCTCATTGAAGATGACTCCTCGAAGACATATCCTGGCTAGGACGTAGGTATAGACACGTGCCGAACTCCTAGACCAGTAAAGAGGTACAACTCATATACGAGTACCTCTAAAAGTCTAATCATGTATAATGCAATGTTGAATAAATGTGTTTTCTTTCTACCTTTACATTAAAAAAATCCAACGGCCGGTTGGTCACCAGGTACATCTACCTGTCTGGTGGAAGTATATTTCCCAATTTATTAACTACAATTACGAATACTGTCGTTATATGGCCTATCGACAGTGCTAGAATAGATTATTTACGTTCCCATTGTTGGGACACAGCCTCTTTGTCGTTGATCTATTATCGGTTTTCATATGCCTTGAAACTTTCTCATGCAGGTTTTGTTAAGATGACTTGTTTTTATTATCCCTAATCTTAATTTTTCTAATAGAAACTGTACGATTTCTATCTTCAGTAGCTGAAAGAAATTACATTTATTTATTTTTCGTTTGCAGCTCCATACGAACTCAACTACGGCTCAACGTTGAGGGCTCCGGAGAAATACAACAAATATGTTTGCGGCGTCAAAGGTAAATTACTCGTACTTTTGATTATGAAAATAAAATTGATGGAATTAGGCAGGTCTCTGTATTAGAACTGAATAGGTACTGCTATTCAATTAGATCCCATCGAGGCCATTGATTTCACACTCTCTGGATCCTTATAACATGTTTAGGAGGTTGCGGTCCGATCCTTTGCTATTGTAATCCTTTCTGTAGTAATATTAAATAATAAATTATTTTAAGTAAAGGGGTTTTTATTGGAATGTCAATAATCGAATAAAACCCCTCGAATAAGTATAGCAATAAGTATTTCATATTTCACTCTTCTGCCCTATACTTCCGGTAACCTATTAATAATTCTTCTATCGCCTAGGTTGCCCGGAAGAGATCGCTCTGAGCGATAAGGCCGCCTTTGTACACTTATTCTATGTTTCCTTTCCTATGTAAATTTCTTGTGTGGAATAAAGTATTAATCTATCTGTCTATCTAACCCCTTTACTCTCAAAAATAATTTATTATTTAATATTACTACAGGTTTTGTGTGATAATGTAATTAAGTAATACTTTAATGTCAGAAGGTGATAAAGATATTGGTGACAATAATGAAGACGCCATGAATTCGTCGATGTCGGTCGCTTCGCTAAGCACTTTTCGATTTCACATTCCAATACAAACCCCTTTACTCTCAAAAATAATTTATTATTTTATATTACTACACTTTCTGAACTTGATAATCGTCGGAGAGGGTGAATCCGAGGGCGGAGAGTCAGCTACCTGACGAACCGTCCCAGAAGTAGCAACATAGGTAAAGTCAATTAGCTTAAATCGTGTCGCTCGTTGAATATACCGCCCGCGCTCGCTTTTCAAAGAGTGATACTATTTTAGCGAATGAACAATAAACAAACAGAACTATCCTTGATTTATCATCATTAGACGATCAACGATAGTCACCGTTTGGTAACAACGGAGCAAGCGCGGGCGGTATTTTGCGGGCACGATTTGAGCAAATGGACTTTATATGTTGATCCAGGTTCGACGTCCCGGTCGGCGCGTCGGTCTGGTCGCGTGATGGGCGGCGAGGACGGCGAGCGCGGCGAGTGGTGCTGGCAGGTGGCGCTCATCAACTCGCTCAACCAGTACCTGTGCGGCGCCGCGTTAATCGGCACCCAGTGGGTGCTCACCGCCGCGCACTGTGTCACCAAGTGAGTGTTGAACGACACGAGCACAGAATACTTACACGCACACACGGGCTCTGTGTACAGGTGATCTCAGGGCAAGTGAAAGGAACTCGGGCGCGATCGAGTGGTAGGTATAGTTTTGTGTTCTTGTGGCGACGCACTACGATTACTCACTTAATTCGCCAACAGATGTCGCTGTATAACGCGCTATCGAAGTGTTCCTAAGACTTCCTGTATATACAAGTTCCAAAAATGAACTGGTGGACCGGCATTGGTCCCCAGGCCCAGCCTGGTCCTGTTCCCAGTTCCTCTTCGCGACAGAACCTAACCACTTATAGTCATCTCTGTACCTACCGATAATTTCGATCAACTTGCCGCCTTTAGGCATCCGAAGCTACTGGCACATCCATGCGAAGTCCTCCCTAAAGTGGTTACCCCGACGTGATCTTCGTATATAAGGAAAGGATGTGCCAATGGAATTATCGAACGCACGTCGAACTTTTATGAAAACCTAAATTAAATACGGATTTACACTGATGAAAGTTGGAAGTCTCCCGATTAGTACCTACCGGCTGAGTCACAGAGAGTACACATAAGTGGACTTCAGAGTGAAAATCCGTTTTTTATTTAAGTTTGTCATAAATGTTCGACGTGCCTTCCTATGTGAAAAAGACTTTATTAACCATATAATATAAGATACTCGTAAATAGCGCAGTTATAACTATGGAATAACAAAAGTTGACAACTGTATTTCTCTTTTCTTCCCTTCGTTGCCATCGCCATCAAACTTCCATCATCTGTTTCTATTCCAGTATCGTGCGCTCTGGCGACGCGATCTACGTGCGCGTGGGTGACCACGATCTCACGCGGAAGTACGGCTCGCCGGGCGCGCAGACGCTACGGGTGGCCACCACCTACATCCACCACAATCACAACAGCCAGACCCTTGATAATGATATAGCGCTGCTGAAGCTGCACGGGAAGGCGGAGCTCAAGGAAGGTTGGTTGCGGTGCATCCAGGGATAGTCAGTATGTTGCTTTCGAAAGAGGATAGAGTACTGGGTTTTTACATGTCTCTCAAAATTTCCTAAGCAGGCCGTACCTTCTAAGCAGGCACCAAATTTGAAATCTTGGTTTCATCCATCATTGAGGAGTACTCGTAAAATAATATACTGCATTAAGGTGTGTTTCACGTTCCAGGAGTATGTCTGGTGTGCTTGCCAGCGAGGGGAGTGAGTCACGCGGCCGGCAAACGATGTACCGTCACCGGATACGGCTACATGGGGGAGAGTAAGTCTATTACATCATTGGTCACTGATGACGATCATGGTCATTCTAGGGAATCAATTAAAGAAAGAAGACACAACATACATCAATGGCACTCAGATTCAGAGAAAGTGAGACAACTACCTTCCAGAAATGAAACTCGGAACTACTGTTTTGTCTTCTGACTGATATGCCGTCTGTTTTAGAAGCTGATTTCAAGAAATGCGAGATTCGCCATTTTGTTGGTGCTATACCTAAGTACTTTGAGAGTGTCTTCACCAATAGTATAGTTAGACACGGGAAAACAATCCCAAACCGTGGTAAGAACCACGGTTTGGGATTGTTTTGAGCTCCCGATATTTCGGCACAGTTGTATGCACAATGGTCGCGGGAAGACTGACGTACTCATAGGCTGCGAGTTGTTGTTGTGGGTAGGTAGACGTCAGAATACCATCCTTTTGATGCGACGGCTGCGACTACCATTGTCCGTGTCTTCATCTGCGGCTCTAAACATTCCAGTGTAGTGTAAAGACTCTTTTGTTGCTATATAAGAACCTACATAAAGACATGTGGTATTTCTCCTACAGCCGGTCCCATACCGCTGCGCGTGCGCGAGGCAGAGCTGCCAATCGTGAGCGATGCCGAGTGCATTCGCAAAGTGAACGCAGTCACTGAGAAGATATTCATCTTACCCGCCAGCTCCTTCTGCGCCGGCGGCGAGGAGGGGAACGACGCCTGTCAGGTAACGCACCAGACACTATATGCCTGCAGTCCTTACGCAGGCCAAATAAGGCACCAGATACCTACTGAGCCTGCAATAATTACGTCCGATACTATGCCTGCAGTCACCGCAGGACCAGACACAATGTCACGCAAAGTAAACGAAATCATCAAGAACATTGGGGCAGATTATCTTCATCAGCACCTACCCGCCATTACCTTGTGCCCCAACTGCTAACAGGGGAACGACGTTGTCCAGTACGTGGTAATAGACCAGACAAGACAAGACACTATAAAACCTGTGGGTGTGTCTATGGGGCAAAAGGGAACTACTCGTAAGTCTAGTTATTATTATCTGGGTGGACAGGTATTCAATTTATACCGGAAATAAACGAAACAAAATGTACTGGTGTGACTCCTGCCTTTTTTATTGCGGGGTGAGGGGGATATTCTTATCTTATGACAGGGGGCCGGGAATACCCAGTGGCACTTCGACCCTTGAGGATCTTTTGTGCCTACCACATTTTACACACTGGTTATCTCAGTGTGCAGGTTTCCTCACGATGTATTCTCGTTAGAGCAGTCGGTAAATGTACGTAAGTCTTCGTAAAATAAGAAAAATTAATTCAGAACGGATCTTACAAAGACCACAACCTCCAGAGCCTGGTAATGGATTGTATTCCGTTAATTTCTCGTATAACCATGTTATATAGGATTTTTACCTACTGAAACTGAAACCCTTTCTTCTGAAAACTTCTTTGGTATCCCTACCTCTACATGCTACTCTATAGTAATTTATTTTAATCTGTGTCCAGGGCGATGGCGGCGGGCCTCTGGTGTGTCAAGACGACGGTTTCTACGAGCTGGTGGGACTGGTGTCTTGGGGCTTCGGCTGCGGCCGGCGCGACGTGCCCGGCGTCTACGTCAAGGTGTCCTCCTTCATAGGCTGGATCAACCAGATCATCTCAGTCAACAACCAGTAGAGTCTGTCTAATGGCTCTTCACGATCGGCCATGATGGGCCATGATGGGCGATCGTGTGGACACGCGCATGATCAACCGCACGCATTCGTTTGATGTGTGTACGAAAAATGGACGGCTATCCGAATGTCGTCGATTTAAGGCCATCATGCCCGATTACACACGATCATGCCCTCTACACGATCGTGTGTCTGTAACGCCCGTCATGGCGCACCCTGGCCATGAATTATTGGGCTTGGGTGCTTTTTGAGACAATTGAAAAACTGATGCAACAAAATTTCAAAATAGGTTGCCAAAACTTTCTACAAATTCCTACAACGTGACAGCTGGGCCCAATAATTTATCTGACAGACTCTAGTCGCTTGGAGACACAAGATGACAGTGTGACAAGGATCTTTTGGCGCTGACACTGACAGGAGGGCATTGGTATCACTTTTTTGTATAGCGAACTCTCATGAAGTGACAAGTTCATTAAATGTTACGTCTCAGTGCAAAACGGGGTTATGTCGTGCTTATAACTTTGTATTTATGAAGTTTTAGTGTATTTTAATACACTAAAATTACACCATAAAACCAATCTTTACTTTAATACAGTTTGGTTTTATCCTTTAGCGATCGATTCTCTACTCAGGTTTTCTACCTAAAGTGAAAATGTAATCTTTTGATGTGGACCTCCACAGCTATGGAGCAATTTATGCGCCCCGGGGCGCCGTGGAGAGTCAACAGGGGCACCGCGAGGCACTCCTGTTTTCTCTTCTCTGGAAGCTAAACTTATATATAAATGAAAAAATAATAATTAAATATGCAGTCGACAGTTCAATTATGTGAATGATCTAGCATCTTTTTTCTGTGACTGTATTTTATATTTTTTATCAGTTTTAATATTATCTCACATTGTAAGGGCCTTTACACATATGTCGACGATGGCGCGGCACCGCGGCTGCGTATGTGTAAGCGCCCTAAGGTTTAGCTAAACAGTTGTTTTCATACACACATATTTATACACATATATTTCGACTAGGGCGCCGGGACAAACCAAACCCGCGAACTGAAAAAGTTTGCGTACCCCTAGCTTGGTATTACCACAGAAGGTGTACCGTAATAATGTGTGCTTATATTTAAACTTACTTCTTACCAGTCTACGAAAAAATAGGTTAAATTCTAAACCAATTTTTTCCTATTAGCATTTAAAAATCACAAAATGATTTCTAATACAAAATGTAAATACAGTTCATCTTTTAGTTTAAGTTAAGTAATTTATTTATTATAGATTAAGGTTTAATTTATTTTTGAAGGCATTTAGAACGTACTCTCCCACCATTTTTGGTTTTCAAAACACTGCGCATTTAATACCCTTGCTATTTATTATTTTTAAACCGTGCTGGGTAAAAATTGAACATGTAAGTATTTTATTTTTTACTTCAAAAAAATCTGTCTTTAGGTATTAGTCCTCGTAGACTTTTATTTATTCCGATTAGGTAGGTACCCCTTAATAAACTGTTATCTGATTGTTTAAGTAAACCGCAAAAAACTATGGTCTTATTCAAACGAAAGAGAAAAACGTTGAGGTTATTTTTTCCAATGATTTTACCAATCTATTTCATGCCCGGTACTTACCTAATAGTAAAAAACGGCCAAATAGTGCTTTAAAAATCTGTCGATGAGAGGAGACACTGAAAGATTCTGAAATTCACCCCTCTGTAGATTGCTCGCTAGAGAAGTTTTATAAGGAAACCGCGTCTGCCAGTTCGCGCATGCGATTTGGACATTTTCCCATACATTAGTCAGGCACTGAAATGTTTAATGTATGAAAACATATGACACGGTGTTGACCCATAGGTCAACACCGTGGCTCGCTGTTCAGTGCTCACGTCATTGATTCGGAAAGAGGGCGCTAGTATTCCGAGGAGACCATATTTAACATTTTTACCCGACTATGAGGAAGGGTAAAGTTTTTATTAAGGGGTATCTACATTGTAGAAAGCAGCCTTTAGTTTTAGAATGAAAAACCAAACAATAACTATTATTTTATTACATACACGTACATATCTAGTATTTTTTAGCAATTTATTCTATATTAGAAGGAAAATGGCTATGTTTTTTAAAATACGGTGCGATATAAAATAAAGGGTTACTTAAGAGATTTGTCACATAAATAAAATACTTATTACTTTATTGATACATAAATAGTGTTATAAAAACCAAAAACCCTTCGCCATATTGCGGAATTACATGGTACTATGTTTTTCATAGCGAACTCCATAACACAGTTCATATCCTGTCCCCCATTGTAATGTCATGTATAACCCTACCTCCCCTCCTTATCTGAAAGAGCGCTTTGAATACCTGGGTTCTGATCATGACGTGGCTCTCAAGTCCAAGCAAGACAACATGCTCAGGACTGCTCTGTTTAATCCAAATTCAACTATGACTCCTTGACTGTCAAAGTGGCGGTGGTAATGGTGTTTTTTTGCATTTGCGCTTTGTTTTAATATGGACGCACTTAACACAATCTTCTACAAAAAATCCTCAAATAATGTGGACATAAAGACACCCGGACAAAACTCACCACAGCGAGTATGACTATATTCTAAGCAACATTAAAAATGGCATCAGTGATGTATCAGTTATCAATGGTTTCTGGAAGAGGTTTCTGCTAAGACTATAATCAGAAAACCGCAAAAGCTACCTGCGGAGTCACTAAAACTCATTGAGAAGCGCCGTGAGATGAGAACATAAAGGAAGACTAATTTTCCCGAATATCAACAGCTACATAATGATATCCGGAAAAATGTAAGGAATGACTTGCAGCAGTACAACGAGAACCTGATCACGAAAGCCCTTGAGCTCCACACAAGTATAAGAGTTCTCAAAACTGATTTAAATAACGGGAGGAAAGAAATCTTCCAACTCATCAATGCCGCAGGGCAGGTTGTAACGAATAGAGAAGAACTGCTTGTAGTAGCAAGATCATTCTATGAACGACTATACACTAGCAAAGTCGCAGATCCGGATAATCCAATTGAAGGAGAAAGGGGGAATCGTCTAAAGGTGGTCAATGTGGGCTCAGAAGATATACCTGATGTGACCAGGGAGGATATCCAGCTATCATTGAGCCAAATGAAAAATCGTAAGGCTCCGGGACAAGATAACGTCTTACAAGAAATTCTAAAAACCAGTCCAACAATACTATGGAAATCTCTTGCTATGCTGTTCACAAAGTGCATACTGGAATGCAGAGTACCCCAAAGATGACCCTGCATAAGAAATGAGATATTAGAAATCCAGACGATTACAGATCAATCAGCCTATTGTCACATATTTACAAGCTGTTTACATTGCCAATAGATTCACCAAGAAGCTAGACAGTTACCAACCAATAGAGCAAGCAAGCAAATAGGGTTCTGTTCAGGGTTTGGTAAAAACGACCACCTACAAGCGCTTAATACTGTCATAGAGAAGTGCCACGGATACAGAAAACCCGTAATTGTCGCCTTCGTAGATTACGAAAAAGCCTTTGACTCAGTCGAGTCATGGGCGGTTGAAAAAGCACTCGCTGATTGTAGGATCAATGGAAGATACATCCAACTCATCAAGCACCTTCAGAGAAATGGGATCTCCATAAATTAACGGACCCATTCAAGCTGGGCAGCTTCTCACCGAAGTTTTTCACAGAAGCCCTAGAAAATGTATTTAAAAAGCTTGAGTGGAACGACAAGGGCCTTAACATCGACGGGGAGAGACTTAATAACCTGAAGTTTGCGGACGATAAGGTCTTATCTGTGCGATAAGGCCGCCTTTGTACACTTATTCTGTTTCCTTTCTTGTGTGCACTACAGTATTAATCTATCTATCTATCCATAACAACCTACCAATTGCCCCCCCTTGACCGGATTCTATATATTCCTGGTTTTTTAGACCGCTGAAATTATCATGTGCTATTATGAATAAAGATTCTTCATCATAAATTAGTAAACAAAACATATCAAATCACTAAAAAATAGACGTAAACGTAACTTAAAACACGGAAATTGTTTATTTTTATATCGCATCGTAATACCACGCATAAAATTAACAGGGCCGGATTTGAAGGTTGTGAGGCCCTGGAGCAACGAAGTACTGAGGGCCCTGGAAATTTTGAAATCACATGAAAAAAAAATATTTTTCAATTTTTCAATAATTTATTTTAAGACAACCGAACTGCTTTTAATGTATTGATGAAGATATGGTAAAATATAAGAAATAGACAAATATGAATAGTATTATTGGGAAAATGGAACTTTGCAAGCTTTTTTCGACGAAAAGTCATCAATAATTTCAGTAAAATATTGTGGAGACCCTGGGCTCCAGTCCCTGTTGCCCCCTAAATCCGACCCTGAAAATTATTAATGTATTCGTATGTTTCCATTGTGTTTCGAGCCATAAAATAGGTCAGAATTATAAAACTATTATTAAATAGATAGATTTCGTAATTTAGATATGTGTAAATAATTAAATTTTAGGGTTAGTTCACACTAGGCCAAACCACGCTGAATAAATTCGGAAATTGGTACTTATAAACTGTGGTTATAAAATGGGTTCGTAAGAAATGCTAATGGGAATCTAAACAGCTGATTTTGAACAGTCGACCTCTGGCTGAAGTATAGTATCTGTAAAATTTCTGCAGACTGAAATAAACATTGTATTCGCTATAGACTTCAAATTTCTATTTTGACAGGTTACTTTAACTGGAGGCCGATTGTACTAGGTGAAAATGGCCTGGGTGAATTAAAATGGTTCTTAGGACACATTCCAATTTACTGTAACTGAACGTATTTTATTTTATTAGAATAATACGTGACGTAGATCTATAATTTAGAGTGGAAACTGCACTTTGAACAGAATTTGCTTAGCTAAAAGTGTTTATTTTAAACTGTTGTAAATGTACTAGAATATATATAGAGCGTGCTCGGAGCATTTGCAAACGAGCGATCACTAAAAGTGCATTCGAAAGCCAACGTTCAAAACAAGCCAGGATCAGCGGTCGGGGAAGGTACAAGGGAGTTGAGCGTAATGTCCTAATAAGGTGAATAATAATGACTTAGTAAGGTGAGTAGGTACAGGTAAGGTAGGCATTTCAGCCAGATCGTAAATCTAGACTACACAAAACAGTCACGGTCAAACCGCTACTAGTGAATAGACAACGGTCAATTGCATTTCTTTCTAATTGGAAAGGTTGTTGTATGTTTAATGGAAACAGAAATCTCAGGACCTTTTGTACAATTGGTCAGGGTCTTCAGTTTCTGCTTTAGTTATAGATCATTTAACCCGTTGAGGAAATTAGAGTCATTTTGAATCGCAGTTAAAGAAGTGGTCCTAGTAAATGAGTCTAAGAGCCTATGCACACCGTGTGTGTCTCTTTATGCGCATATTGAGCGTCATCCGCGCGTATACGCGCTTCAAACGAGATCCAGTCGCGGCTAGCAAACCTTTGCACACGTTCACAAATTTAGATCCGTGTTTGTATCAATACAAACGCGCTGTTTCATCGAGTCGCAACCAATATAATTCGTTTAATTTCAAAAAACGCACTTCAAACGCGCGTCTGTTTTGCGTTTACGCGCGTTATCATTGATACAAACGCAACCAATATTCTTTTTTGAGTTCTATGGCGCCGTAAACGCGCGTATACGCGCGTTCTCAACTCGCGCGTCGTCTGCGCTTATAAAATACGCGGTGTGCATAGGCCCTAACAGGAAAACTTATTAGACTCGAAAGACGTGTCTCAGACAAGTATTTTAATACGAGATTTTTTTCCCTGCTGCATAATTTCATAGTCGTTCTGATTGGTAGCCGCTAAATTTACGGCGTCGCAGGTCGGAGCGATTTGACGCACGTGCGACTTTATGTATGAAATCGCACGTAGCATCGCACACGGTTGTCGCATTGACGCACTTTTGTTCGTATTATATTATTAATTAAAGCGGTAAAGTCGTCCACCCGTGCATCAATTCATCACCGTGTGCTGACCGTATACTTGCACCAATGCACGTCAGTTTACACTATATCATTAAATATGAATTGTATCAGAACTGATTTCCGTTTGCTAATAAATACTTAAAATAAAACCATTTTTTATTTGTCGCCATTCCTGTGTTTTTCATACTCGTATTTACTACAAACCCGCTTTTGACCTCTATCCCACCTGGTGGTAAGTGACGATGAGGTCGAAGATGGAGCATACGGCTTAGTAAGGTTCTTCTTTAGTAAGTAAGTAAGTAAGTAATTCGTTTATTTCACACACAGCAATGACCGAAACAGTTATAATTATAATAAATTAATTATGTAGTCAAAGATAAACATATCTAAATCATGTCTGATCGTCTGCTGTTATTGTGAAAAGGGGTCTCAACTCAGCTTATTGCTGCAGACAAGAATGCCTCCAGCGCTGGTATTCTGTTGGACCATGACCGATGGCTGGCCAAAACCTGTCCAAGAGGACAAAGATACGACACAAATAAATTTAATTAAAGATAGGTAGTATTAATAAGTGAAAAATATATATACCTACATTTACCATGACACATAAATGATAAAAGATATATAAATATCGTAAATAAATAAATATATATACCTACTCACAATATATATAACAAACATATATATAAATATAATTATACTAAAGGGGTACAGTACGGAATGCTAAGAAGGAGATAAAGGGAATAAAGGGAACAGATTCAGACTAGGGCAACAGTAATTGCACCGACAGCAAGTGTGAGCGAAGTCTGTTTTTAATTGCATATTTTCCACTTTAAACACTGCAGAAACATGAACGGGGAAGCGATTATATTAGTACCTACCTATTTTTTAAGTCTGTTTAGTCTAGATGCTTTGGTACACAATAAGGCGATCATATAATATGATATCAGCCTCTGTGGGAAGAAATGGGAAGCTTATGTGTTATTAGAATCTGCCTTCGTATTTTTTAATTTAGCAAAGTGCAGTAAGCAAATTAATATTTAGCGGCCATTTTCGAGCCTACTGAGTAATTGGGACCAAATATTTTTCTCTCGATTTTATTTTTTATTAATTAAATAAGGAGAGCAGACGAGCAAACGGGCCACCTGATGGTAAGTGGTCACTGTCGCCCATAGACATCTCACCTCACTGTATTAATGTTGGAGGGTTTTTGATGCGCTGCTAACCTTGAGTACTAAGATTGATTGCCTCATGTGCCGGTAATTACGCTGGCTCTGTTACCCTTCAAACCGAAACACAGGAATGCAAGTATCTCTGCTTCACGGCAGAAATAGATAAGAGGGTGGTACCACCCCAGGCGATCCTTCACATTAGGATCTACCACTACTGGTGGTACTTATGGTACCCAATGAACCTAAACGTATATTTTTTGTAACTAAGTACCTACCAATATTTTTAAAATTATTAAACAAGTATTTGAGACATTAATGGAATTGTCAATGTAGAATTATTACGTCTCTTATTAATTCTTACTAAAACTTATTAATTCTTACTAGAATTTGATAGAGTTTCTGCAAGGTCATCCGTTCGTACACATACCAGTAAGAAAACAGGAATGAAAATGTAGTCATAGTTAGAAATCCAGTTGGACTGAATACATGTTCCTCATGAGATTACGCGACTTCTTTCCCTCGTATAGTTCAGCAAAAAACGGCAAAATAAACTGTGTATAAATGAGCGTCGCCATTATACAAGTAGTTTTTGCGTCTGGCAACACTCATTACACCATTTCCTCCCGCGCTTTCTTGAAGAAAATTAAAAGAGTCGCCGCATTAATTCTATCCGTACGTCGCTGCGTTTTTGTGTCGGTTAGCGTTATTCCAGGCCGCGTTTCGTTTTTGCTAGACAGGAGAGCTGCAGCGAACAGTGTTGCCAGGTTTGGAGAGATAAAAGACCAGGCTTCTTCTTTTTGTCTTGTTAGTTAGTGGCAAACCCATTGTCAGAGTTGTTCAGGTCTCTTTCCTAACGACTGTTGTCGGATGACAGCAGCCGGGATCGACAGTTTAACGACTCATCGAGGTACAAAGAGGCTCAGAAGAAAATATGCCACTAGCGGCCACCCATCCTGGTTCTGACCGCAGCCAACGTAGCTTAACCTGCACGATCACTTTCGGCCCGTGCTCGCACCTAGGCACCCTTAAATACACCAGTGATCGATGGTCATGAAAATTATTTTTTTCCAGAGCTGTACCAAGAGTATTCATTCATTCATTCATTCATTCAAACATTTGTCCCATAATCGTCAAAATTTTCAACTTTTATTAATAGGTACTTTCAAGCTCAGTAACAAATAAGACCTTTTAGTCCTTGAAACAGAATTCTGTTTATAAGTACCCCCTTAAATCAGAATAGGTAGCTACTTCGTAAAATGGCATATATACACCACTTTAGTAGCTGAACTGCTGACAAATCGCCCCTCTCGTAATATCCTGGCCCTACCTTTTTTTCCTGGATACGACCCCAAATATCCCAACTCCAGGAATGCGATTCTCGCAGCGTTCGACATATAAAAATCGAGCGCTAAGACCATCTTGTCGCGCTCGCACATGTAATGTGAGCGAATGAGATAGGACTAATGTCGAATTAGACATACCATTACGAGAATCGCCTTCCAGTTCCATCTGACTCCGCAAGACCAGCACGGCAGAGCGCTGGCAACACCGGCAGCTTCCCAGACTCCGCGCGAGCGGCAAAAAGCCGCAGCGTCTCCACCGCGGGAATCCGCGCAAAAACCGCCGACCCCGCTCAATAACCAGCGACGTCGATGAAATACTATGAGTTCCTTCCACTTTTTACCTCCCCGAAACTTTTTCCGAGGATAATTTGCATCGGGCCGCACCGGCGGCCATTTTGTAGTTTTTCCCGCGCAAACGATTTGAGATGATGACCAGCGCGATTCCCGAAATTGCCCACTATAAAAAGCTTCTGATGAAATGCCTGCTTGGGAACGAGCGTTTATGCAAAACGATTATTTTTTTATTATCTGTGTCTACTGGCTGCATGCCTCTATCTAACGAATAGGAAATATATATTCCTCCTATTGCTAAATTCAATTGTTAGTTTTTATAGGTAACATTAATTCCCAATGAAATTAAGATTATTTATTTAAGTCCCAAAATTGTAGAAAAAATGTACATTTTTATCTTTGTAATATTTTTTGTTTCTGCCACAGATACGAATGAATTTTTAGGGTTACGAGTAGGCATTATCTTAGAATATTGTGCCTCCTGTGAAAAAGGGTTCAATTCAAATAGGGGTCATCATCATCATCAGCAGCCTACTCCAGTCCACTGCTGGACATAGGCCTCTCCCAGGGCGCGCCATTGAGCCCGATCTTCGGCTCTTCTCATCCAGTCGCTGCCAGCTACCTTACGCAGATCGTCGCTCCATCTAGCAGGGACGCTCATCCCACACTACGTTTGCCCAAACGCAATCTCCACTCCCGAACTCGTCTACCCCAGCGGTTGTCGGTTCTGCGACAGATGTGACCGGCCCACTGCCACTTCAGCTCGCTAATCTTATGAGCTATGTCGATGACTTTTGTTCTATGCCGGATCTCCTCATTTCTGATTCGATCCAGCAGAGATACTCCGAGCATAGCTCTTTCCATAGCACGCTGAGCGACTTTCAATTTGTGAACCAGTCGCACCGTCAGTGTCCACGTTTCGGCTCCGTAGGTCATTACTGGTAGGACGCACTGGTTAAAGACTCTTGTCTTTAGACATTGAGGTATGGGCGACGAGAAGATGTGACGTGAACCCGTTTCACAGAATTAATATGGCTTAAAAAGTATCAGCATATAGACTGACAAAAACATTATAATATTGAGGTGAAATGTCTATGGGTACCGGTGACCACTTACCGTCTGCTCGTCTATTCCCCTTTTGCAATAAAAAAACACTGAATGTGAACCAGTGGTTTTTTATTGAATAAGGAGAACAGACTAACAAATGCATGAACACTATTAAAAAATAGAATAGGTAGTTAATAAAAAAATTATAACGTGAACCCGTTTCACAGAATTAATATGGCTTAAAAAGTATCAGCATATAGACTGACAAAAACATTATAATATTGAGGTGAAATGTCTATGGGTACCGGTGACCACTTACCGTCTGCTCGTCTATTCCCCTTTTGCAATAAAAAAAACACTGAATGTGAACCAGTGGTTTTTTATTGAATAAGGAGAACAGACTAACAAATGCATGAACACTATTAAAAAATAGAATAGGTAGTTAATAAAAAAATTATAAAATACGAATTTGAAAGATAGTAGGCTTTCCCATACATACTCGTACATAGTTGTTCGCCGGTGCGTGGACTGGTTATATTGAGTCGGATAAGGGCACAATCACAGTGATGAAAAGCGAGTCGCAGATGAAAACGTGCGTCAGGCGCGCGGCGGGCGCGGCCAGCGTGAGAAAACGCGCCGCGAGTGTGGAGCCGCACAACCGGCGACTGTACAGGATGTAACTCTTCTAAGTCGTTTTCCTCATTGCTGAGGGTCGTGATCATTCTAAGGAATTAATCACATAGAACGACTCTCGGGGCAGATTTAATGGGGTGATTTGCGATTGTATGCAGGTTTCCTCACGATGATTTCCTTCACCGTCAGAGCAGTCGGTAAATGTATGTATGTCTTTCGATAAAACCGAAAAACTCATTGGTACACGGCATTGTTTGGTTTCAAACTCGGACCTATCGCATGGGAGTCCGACGTCCTAGCCACGACGCCACTGACGCTTTACTTACTATTCTACTATAAATATCTGACCCCGGCAAAATTAGTGCGGAATCTATGAGTATAGGTAATTGATCTGAGAATAGATCTGACCTAATTGGATTCACAGTGAATCAATGTTATGGATAAATCTAATTGGTATTTCCAATATATCTGTAGGTACTAAATAATGCCATAGATTCTACCTAGACTTTATCAGTGTCGTTCAATCACCTGTTAAAACAGAATCAAGTTAGATTTATGACAAGTGACAATATACTATTATTATTAACATATTTTATTGGAACAAAACCATATAGAAAAAAGATATAATTTATGAATTATTAATTTCTGGCAGATATTCCTCAACGTGGGGAACAAAGAGAAATCACACGGAGCCAAGTCAGGACTGTAGGGGGGATGTGGTAGCAATTGCACGCCCGAATGGATTAAAAAGTGCATAGTTCTGGCGGCCGTGTGAGCGGCAGCGTTATCTTGGTGAGAAGTTATTGAACTCACGAAACCAATAGGTGATGGTGGCAAGTGATGGAGCCAATTCCCCAAAAGCACTGATTAAATTTTCATGTTAACCCTCGTTTAAAATCATAATAGATCGTAGCACGAAATGCTTCCCGCGTTACCTCCATCGTAGCGATTGAAAAGTGACAGACATGTTTCTTTAACAATTAATTAAAAAATAACTAAAGTTTTCCACCCAGTGATATTTGTCCAAGGAGTTTGTAATAAAATTTGCATCCAAGGGATAATACAAGTAAAACAATGAGGTTGATAACAAGCCGTAATTAACAAATTTTGTATCGCCACACGTAGAGGCCATATTCTAAAGAATTGAATTGAATTTTGTTTACCTAATTAAAGATCAGCAGTTGTTAGGCCATGTGTGGCTTGAACAACTCTGACAATGGTCGGCGACTAACCACAAGACAAAAAGAAAATTTAAAAATAGAAATAAAAATCCTTTATTAATAGACCATTTTTGGCTTCAAATACCGCAGCATGTGAATACATTTTTAAAATGATATGGCTTAATGTAGTAAACATATGATCTATTAAAAGGGCCAATTTCAGCTGAGTATCGTTAGATTTATAGATACCTACACCTCTAACGACCCTGGTTTTTAACTTGACCCTTTCCACCATTTGTCCTTTGACCTTTTCCTTTCCTTATATAGAGAGCAACAATGTCGTTCTGTCTGTTCGTCTGTCGTCTTGGCTCATCTCCGTTCATGTCACATACAATTATTTTCCGAAACTCGAAAAGTATTAAATTCAGATTCACGCTTTCTCGTCCGCTGTGCTCACCAGTCGCTGTTTCTGCGGCCTCAGTTTTTCTGTATATAATATCCAGCGGTATGTTAAGGCAGTGTAGGTTTTTCCTCGGCCGGTGAAAGGTTGCAATGACACCAGGTTTGAGCCTAGCTGGTTGGAACATGTCGATATGATGATCGAGAGGCGAGTAGCGGCGCTTGCTCTGTGGGAAACTATGCGAAGCTTTTTGTGAAACCCGCGGAAAAACTCTCCCTTACTAGTAATGAATTTTCACTCTAGTGTGAGAGAAAACTGAACCGCGATACTACGTGTATGACTGTACCTCTCCACCCCATTACGGTTTAAATAAACTTGAACCCCACTGTCTTTGTCTAAGTCGTGTTCCTCGTTGCTGAGGGTCGTGATCATTCTATAGAATTAACTACATAGAACGATACTCGTGGCAGATTTAATGGGGTGGTTTGACATTGCCTTCACCATTTCATGCACTGGTTATCTCAGTTTCCTCACGATGTTTTCTCTTTTTCTTTTTCCTGTGCAGGTTTCCTCACGATGTTTTCCTTTACCGTCTGAGTCGGTAAATGTGCTCGTACGTAAGTCTTTCGAAAAACTCATTGGTACATGGCATTGCCTGGTTTCGAACTCGGACCGGCATGGGAGTCCGACGTCCTAGCCACGACGCCACCGACGCTCTCTGTAGCCATGAGGACACCACTGTAGCCATGGGGAAACAAACGTACCTGCGACCATTTTTGCTTTTCCACGACTGTGAACAACTTTGTACCAAAAAAAGTAAAAACATCAGACTCTTCGTACAAAATTTATAAAAACAACGTCGGAAATATTTTTATACACCGTTTTTAATATTTTTTGTCCAAAATTGTTTAAATTCATGAATGGAACTCCTGGTAAAAATCCATTGAATGATTTTGTTAACAACCTGTAGGTACAGACTTATATGAAAAATCTTTCGAAGACTTACGTACATTTACCGACTGCTCTAACGGTGAAGGAGAACATCATGAGGAAACCTGCTTGTCTGAGGAAATGAAAAATTTCCGAAGACGTTAAATACATCACACATCCCTGGGCCTGCTTGGTGGATCATGGCCCGTACCCCTTTGTGCAAGGGGAGGCCTGTGCCCCTACAGTGGGGACATTAACAGGCTGACGATGATGATGATGAATGTTACGTTTTTTATCTCACATCTCACAATAATACCTCATAATAATAACACTCTCTCTCTCTCTCTCTCTCACACACACACACACACACGCGCACACACACACACAAACACACACACACAAACACACACACACACACACACACACACACACACACACACACACACACACATACACACACACAATATGTATCACAGGTCATTAGTGCAATTTATTTATTTATTTTTGGCAAATTCTTAACTAAATACTTCACATAAGTATTTAATCTTTTTGATGTTTAGTTTATAATTTTAATTTTTTTACCCACTATCACTATCGCTCCCACTATCTTATCTTATCCTATGATAGGGGGCCGGGAATAATCCCAGCGGCACTTCGACCCTTGAGGATCTTTTGTGCCTACCCCATTTACACACTGGTCATCTCAGTGTGCAGGTTCCCTCACGATGTTTTCCTTCACCGTCAGAGCAGTCGGTAAATATACGTAAGTCTTCGAAAAATACGAAAAACTCATTGGTACATGGCACTGCACGGTTTCGAATCCGGACCTCCCGCATGGGAATCAGGTGTCCTAGCCACTGTACCACCGACGCTCTATCGCTCCCACTAACATCTTGTGATAAGGGGTGAAATGAAAAACAGCGCTGCATATTTGGTACCCGAGTATGTCAGCATTTACTGACTTTGCCCTCTTTTGACAAATATACATAGTGCTTTGTGATCTGTTTATTCTCTATTTGTTATCTGTTGTTTTCTTATAGTGCAATAAGGTGTATTTTACTTACTTACTTTACTTACCTACCGAATTTCGATTAAACAGAAAAAACGTTTCTCATCCCTAATTAACCCTTTCGATGTGCGCAGCGTTATGTAAAAAATATTATTTAATAATTAATAAGGCCACGCTAAATAAGTCCATCGGCGCAAAAAGCTAAACTGCGCCGATCGGCTCTCTCGTGCCGAAATCAAATTAAAAATGATAATCATTGCAAAAGCTTAATTCGCCCGAGAGCTCGAAAACCCTTTCTTGGAAACAGTAAAAAATATCAGCCTATGAATGCGCCTTCTGCAGCCTAAAACGTGCCGCCTTACGGTCAGTCGTAATAATGCCAGTTACGAGTATGTTATAGCTCATATGATATGTATAGCTCATAAGATTAGCGAGCTGAAGTGGCAGTGGGCCGATCACATCTGTCGCAGGACCGACAACCGCTGGGGGAGACGAGTTCTGGAGTGGAGACCGCGTTTGGGCAAACGTAGTGTGGGACTATGCTAGATGGAAGCGCGCAAGGTGGCTGGCAGCGACTGGATGAGAACAGCCGAAGATCGGGCTCAATGGCGCGCCTTGGGAGAGGCCTATGTCCAGCAGTGAACTAGAGTAGGCTGATGATGATGACGAGTATGTTATGTACTACTCGTATATTAGAAAGAGCGTGAGTTGGGAATCATCACAATACATAATGGCGGCTTAATTTTAAGGAAGTTTAGTTTATAATTAGTAGTTTACACGATAGAAAAAAAACTATAAACAAATAAACTATTCTTAATCTTATAGTAGAGTATTGGAAAGCTTGTTTCACAGATTGCAACCAAAATTTTTGCCACATTTGTCCTAGTTCAAGTCTCATTAAATAAATATATTTAGTTAATGAGATGTATGATTATGATTAATGATGGAAGTTTATTGAAAGATTTCTTCAATTTGTTCGTATTTACAACCATAACAAAATGTTTAATTCGTGATTATTGCTTTATTATTTATGAGTAAGTAAATAAGTAGGTACCATTGTGAAAATAAACTACTAAAACATACAAATGTACACACCCTTTCACTCTCTTCTACACAAACACGCTCACACACACTTTCAATAAACACACATCCATATACACACACACCAAAACTTATTTCTCCCTATAAGCATTATTTTAATTGGCAGTATGTTTTATTAATTAACATTTTTGTTTATATTTAGTAATAAATAAAAATATAGAAATAATAGTAATAAAAATTTAAATTTATTAGTAATAAAGTATAAAGTAAGTATAAAATAAAAGAAAAAATGTCCCTTCAGGTGTTTTGGTCAAACAGTGCCATGTTTTCTTTATAGGCAGTCTTCGTCGTGGAAGATCTTGAAATGTCGATGATAAAAAACATTTAAAATGGCGGAGCCGCAACGGTACCGGATGATTTGCAAAAAACTATGTTTCAAGTTTAAACTTCAGCTGAATATAGGTTAATCATTTCGAGAAGAGTTGCTACACGCTTTAAAAAAAAATCGGCAAACTGTATGTTCGTGATACAGGATGAAACCCTACTCTAAAGGAACACTTTAAAAAAAAAACAAAGAAAAAATACCTATTTGAAATGTGCACTACGTCATTTTTTTATTTATTATCTGAACTACGTAAAACTAATATCGTTTCCGGGATTGCCGGCGATTTTAGCGATTATAGCCTACAGTACTCTTACTTAATCTAGTATCTAGTATACATATGTTAGGTTTATCTCTAGCGGCCCCACGGAATCGAGGCCAATAATAAGTGCGACGAAGTTATTAAAATTGATAATTAATATTTACTTCTACATTTTGGCCTGAGAAATATTTCCAAGCCCAGCGCGATATCCCGAGTCTCGATCACAATTTTAAAATTACAAAGAAGCGACCCTCAACTCTTTACCCCTTCGATCTCTGCACATAGGGTCTTACCCTACGCTCGAAAAGTCCTTTGTTTTTTTTTATGTACCGAGGGCGAGGAAAGTCGCGGGCCACGTGGAGGGGTCTCTGGGCGGGGCGGCGCAGCTGCGGGTGCCGCCGCGGGCCGGCAGTCGCGACGCGCGCCTCGGCGACAGACGTCACGGCTAACCCTTCCGAGTTCAACTTACGCGCCAAACTACCCGTTCCCGGCTGGAACACGACCACCCCCGCAAACAAAAAAAAGAAAAATATTTAAAATTTCTCTTACAATTTTAAAAAAAATGTAACTTTTTTTTTGAAAGTCGGGAAAATCTTTGTGAAGTTTTCAATTTGGCGGCTGTCGGGTTGATGTGTGCGAGCGAAAGAGGCGATATGGAGAGTCCGAATGAGGAAACGGGACGGAATGCCGCCCCCGCGCCGCACACCCCCGCGCATCCCAACGGCTCCAATAAGATGTACGGAAGGAATGTGAATGGCACAAGTAAGTCACCTCATGTATTCAAATTAATTTTTATTCTGCCCAGAATTGCGATACCAATTAATTTTTAATTGGTTGATTTGAACCTGTGTAATTTTTTACATTAATGAACTTAAATAAACATTTAATTAATTTATGAACAAATTATTTAATTAAATAATATTCCATTCTTGTGTCGGGTTAACTTGAACAAGAAGACGTTTGATTTTGAAAAGTAATTTTTTTTCTAATATTTTACAATTATTTTTTGAAACGTTTTTTTCGCTTCAACTGTATTTTTTCTGTAACTAGAGAAAACTCTATAAAAAACGCTAATGCGAAATAATTTCTTTATTCTGCAATGGCGATATATTTTTCTTCCAAAGACTTATATCCATATGGAAAAAATCACCATTCCCTTCAATGTGTGAAAGAACCCATGTACATTTTCTGATTCGCAGTTATCATAAACACGAAACGGTGGTAGAGTAAAACATGACGTTGTAAAAATGTACTTTAAGGAACTTAGAATAAAAAAGTTTGATTTGATTTTGACACCCCTAATTTTCCATTTTCACTTTAGGACGAAAAAAATTCATACTTTACCACTATGATATGACTTTACCCTGAAAATTTCGGAAAAACTTAAACATTTCAAATAATTTGTCCAGAGTTTTATCCGAATTTCTTTTAATTTTTCTTCATACAAGTCGATCTGATCACCAGGCCCTGACTGAAAACCAACGCTGCGGCGGTGGCTAACATGTGAACTTACTCTAAGTCAAAAAAGTAACTCTTAAGTAAAAAAATGTAATTATCGTGTTATGTATATGTGTCCAAATAAATTTTAATTCCTTCATTCATCTCAGAAGTCCTTCTTTTAAGTCCTTCTGTTTCAGTTTTTCAAATACATGGGTATTTTCACCTTGAAATGTGAATGGTCTATTTTTCCTGACATCCCGTATTACACACAGCTTTCAGCCGAAACAGAGAAGTTACGTGTTCTACTTCTGGGGGAAACTCGAAAAGCGCTTTCATCGTCCGGCAGCACCTTTTCGGAATTTGTCTCAGTACTTAAACGGGGTAATCAAAATTATTTTAAATTTGCACTTAAAAATGCAACGCGAATGTATAATATTATGATACCTATGATTAGACTTAAATAATATACTGTTTCACGGGTTTTAATTGTATTTTATTAATTACGACCGGTTTCGTTTACACATCTTCAGGTATTTGTTTAATAATTATTTTCTTAACTATATGTATATGTTTTTGCAATTACTAACAAAATGTCAAATTACGTTCCAAAACGTAACTTGACATATTGTTAGCTATTGTCCGCTTTTGGCCCTCTCGCACAACATAAAAAAGTATTTTTGTATGAAAAGTATGTTAGCTAATTCATTTTCATCGGAAAAAGACCACTTCTGGAAACGACTACTTCTGAAAATGATCACTGTAATTGCCACTTCTTAAAATGGGCACAGAAGTGCCAAGAATGAAATTACCAAATTCTTTTCTATATAATGATCACTTCTTAAAATCAAAAGACGACCTGTAATTTCTGGAACACTTTCCTCACATGTGTGAAATCCTCTCAATCAGCAGTGATATATGCATGATCGTCGCCAAGCCCCCATCAATCTCAAATTCTTTTTACCCGCACATGGGTGCTACATCAGTGTAAAAAATGTACTGATTGTAGGAAATGGTTCCTACAATCAGTACACTTTTTACGCTGATGATTCTGCGGAGAGGCGTTGCACAAAAAAGGCAGTAGGTGGCGATTCAAAGAAAAGTCGCATGCGCTGGGAATCGCAGTGCAACCGCGGGTAATTTGCGTTTTTCTGCGCCGTCGGGGCCGCTCTGTCTTTGGATAGCTTTTTGCGTGGTCTCGTGTGTGGAGCTGGATAAGTCTTGATTCGTGATGTGGAAAGCTCAACGCCTCAGTTGCGTTTAATGTTGAATGAAAGCTGCTACCTTCACTAAAACATTCACAAGAGTATCACGTGCGTTGCATACAATACTTTTTCTACGACCATGAAACATAAACATAAAATACAAACCATTAAGGAGACTTCAACAGACGCCATGACAGCTTAACATGTTATTGGTAACTATGGAAACCGTAGATATGTTTGACGTATTGTCGACATCGCGCAGGCGCGGGTGTCGAGTTTTTTAAATGGCTATATTATCAAGTAGTTGGCCAGTGAAATGTAGTGCATTTAATACGACAATTCTTGTATGCAGTGGAATACAACAAATAAAAATGAACATGTTACAATCGAAAACCGTTATTTAATATTTCATTAAAACACTATTTTCACACGACCATGACGAATGAACCTCATTATGTTATTGATTGTGGTTTCTTAATGAACAAATTACGAAATGTGAGTAGAAAAACATACTTTGTACCTACGTCATAGCTGTAGAAAATTATGTTATTAAAGTTAAGTTACATACATAATAAATACATATATCATACATAATAATAAATAAAGTCTCACGTCCATAATCACCGAGAGGGTAGAGAGAAGAACCACCTTCAATCACAGGTAGTTCCTACTTTACGCTGTAAAATTTGGTGAACAAACGTGGGTAGATGGCGGACCTACAGCCGTCTACTAGGTATAAAATAGTACTTATCCACTAAGATTCTTAAATTACACTGAGAAAAGAGATAACCAAAATATTACTAAATCATTATAATTTGTTATTTGAAATTACTAAAAGTTATTGTAAATGCCGTTGCCTTAGCAACTCCTTAGAGTTGCGCACAAACAAAGTAGGCGCACGCCAAACGGACCGCTTACAGCGTTGCCATCCGTCGTGTCTGACTAGAAACGAATCTTGAATCGCTTTAATATCGAACATGCATGGTTCGTAAACAAAGGTTTTTTTGGGTACTATGAGACAGTGTTCAGTTCCGAAAAAGCTATGGACATAATCTAGATTTGGTTTATTTTGATGACGGATTCATGACTAAAAAAGAATGGAAGCTCAACTTTGGCATTCTTTCTTTTTACAGAATCGAGCGCCAAATAGAAGTGAATAGATCTATGCGACAGATCATAGAATATATATTTATAGATAATATACCCAACGTATTATTCAGAGATCCCATCATACTCCAACATGCCAATATACTCCAAGATTTTAGAACTACTGATCTAATTTTCATCTGACATGGCTAAGAACATTCAAAAAGTTAGACCTTCAGCGCCTTAAGGCGGGGGACGCTCCGGGCTACGCTCTATGCGGATCTCGGCCTTCGGCCTCGCCATATCTATCTTAAAATTCCTGCTTCACATCATTTTCATTAATTTGTTGACCGCCATCTTTAAATTATTTTTCTCTCCATCGCGTAAACATTGTCTCAGGATTCCCTACAACTTTAGTTCGTGAAGATCCCATCTAACTATTATGGTTTCAGCGGGCTGACAATCTTCAAATTCTTCCAGTTTCATACTGTAAAATTCAAGTTCGCACTTTTTCCTGGTCATCATGAGATCCTCAAGGTTTCAGATGTCGGAAACGCACTATGAACCTGAATATTTGAGCTCAAATTCAGAGATCACATCTGACATCAAAGATACTCCAAGATCTTGGAAACCACTGGTCCAATTGCTATTAAACCTAGCTAAGAACACACTCGACAAAACTCTATCAAATTAAAAAAATCGGGTCCAAATCGGACCATCCCTTTTCAAGTTATGATGCCACAGACAAACAGACAAACGTGTCAAACTAACTCGTATAAACACGTTCGATCGGTCAGGGGTTCAAAATAAATACAAAGTGAATACAAAAACTAATAAATACAGAGTGAATTTAATTTTTTTTAAATGAGATGGTATCTGATTAAAAAAGTAGAGTTCTGAAACTAGACTAGAATTTAAATAACGACAACTTTTCACACCGCGATGTCAAATTACAATGGCATTTCCATATGATTTCAATTACAATAGACAACCGTTCTGTAGGCGAGATTAGCGCAAAACCATGACCCGTGAAAACGGAAATCGGCTGAAAATTATGATGAATAAGTCATTATTTTGTACTCGTATAGTGTTTTAGCTTGTTGCGCGTCGGTGACATCGTGGCTAGGACGTCGGCGACAAACGTGCCTTAAGCGATAAAGGAGCTCTTAATTGTGAGTTAAGGGGACTTTATAAATGTTTATCTTAAGCTTTTGTTGCGTAAATATTATGTATTTATGAAAAATAAGGGATTATGGTTGCGGTTTTAGGGAAAAGTTCACTTGAATGAGGAATGTGGTAATATGTATTTTAAAAATACGTTCTTCTTATTCCGACTTTGTCAGAATAACTTTTTATAACAATTAGAGATCTGAGGTTGAATGTCAATTATCTATCTATTTGTAATTGCTTACCCACACATTGAGAGCGTCGGTGGCGTCGTGGCTAGGACGTCGGACTCCCATGCGGGAGGTCCGAGTTCGAAACCAGGCGATGCCGTGTACCAATGAGTTTTTCGGTTTTATGGAAACATTTACGTACATTTACCGACTGTTCTGACCTGCACATTGAGAAAACCAGTGAGTGAAATGGGGAAGGCAATGGCAAACTATTAAATCTGCCACGAGAGTCGTTCTATGTGATTAATTCCTTAAAATGATCACGACCCTCAGCAATGTGGAACACTACTTAGAAGAAGAAAGTGTTTTAGCTAAATCCCATTCCGACTACTGGTGATCAGACCAGACATACAAGTATCAGAGCATCGCGTGTGTTGTATCGCCGCAGTCATTCGCGGTAAAAACTAGACTCTTGGTACGAGGCGGCGGAAAAACCGTGGAAATTGTGGAAAAACTGCGCTCGCATCGCAGGCAAAAACTACATCGCTCTTGTTACTGTATATGACTGTACTTTGGACTAGGTACAGTGATGAAACAAAGATGCGATGTGATAATTACATAGAAAAATAGATGTCAGAATGTGATCTTAGTTCGAAACCATGCAAAGCCTTGTACCATGTACCGATGACTTTTTCGGATTTTTTCGAAGACTTACGTACATTTACCGACTGCTCTAACGGTGAAGGAAAACATCGTGAGGAAACCTGCATGTTTGAGGAAATTAAAAGTTTTCGAAGGCGTGTCAAATCCACCAATTAGCCCTGGGCCCGCTCGGCGCGGTGGATCATGGCCCGTACCCCCTTGTGCAAAAGGAGACCTGTGCCCCAATAGTGGGGACATTAATAGGCTGGTGAATGAATGAATGAATGATGTGATCTTAGCAAAAATAAATAAATAAAAGAAATAAAGCAGGGTAGTATCTTTTTATGAACGCCTTTGAACTTTGGTCAACAAAATGTCATTTGATAATTTCGACAGAATACAGAATAGCAACGAGTCAGTCTTACCGCAAATGTTCCAGTCCCGCCTTCCTCGGGGAGGGACACTGATTTTTCTTTCACCCCTGAATTCAAAGGTAATTTTTTTGTAGATTTCATTGCATTCATTGAGAAAAGCACTTTCATAAAGCACTAAAATGTACGTCAACCTGAGATGGTATCTTTTTAATGTAAGTTTATTGCTAATGTAATAGAACTAAATTATAAAAGGACGAAACTTATAGGTAAAAACGCGCTACAGTTTGCAAAATAGTCTAGATTAACATCCCCGTTGTACGATGTAGAAATGGAAATAAAAAAACTTCTAATAAGTTTATATTTCTTTAATAAAGTTTTTTTGTAGAAAAATATAATAAAGCAATTGCTGGCTTCGCTGGGCTTTTAATATCCCTCGCCTTGGGTTAGAACTTTCAAACTAATATAAGTACTATATTGCTGTAACATCGATAAACTTGCTGAAACCTTATGAACTTTCCAGTTATTTCAGTTTGAAGCGAGATTGTTATCAAGTTTCCAGTTGCCTTTACTTTATTTCTCTGAATGAACCCATACCTAAACGGACCTAATATTGACTTTGATTGCACAAACCGTGGTATATGAGTACCTTATACGCAATTTTTCGAAATTCGAAATATACGGTCACAAACATCGAAAAGCTTAGAATCAAAAAAATATTTTGCGAATTTTCAAAAACTGCTCAACTAAGGTGTGCTTTAAATGTTAATAATGAGTAACCCTGTAACAGGTCACTCATCACGCGAAATGATACACCTTGCGGGCCCAGTGCTGATTGGTGGATTTCACACGCCTTCGAAAACTTTTAATTTAAGACATGCAGGTTTCCTCACGATGTTTTCCTTCACCGTTGGAGCAGTCGGTAAATGTAACGTAAGTGTTCAAAAAAATCCGTAAAACTCATTGGTGCATGGCACTGCATAGCCGGACCTCCCGCATGGGAATCCGGCGTCCTAACCACTAGACCACAGGCTCTAACAGGCTCCCGTAACAGGTCACTGCAATGCAAGTATTTCGTAATGTAAATATCTCTACAAAAATGCATGCATGTGACAAAAACCGGCGATGCAGACCTCGAGACTTCATAATCTTCATGTTACATGTAGAAGCACACTGTCACAAAATAAAAAAGTAGCACCGTATACGCAATGTAGATATAATGCATGTAGTTGCATTAATAAACAGCGTTTAAAATGTCGCTATAGAACCTGAAAAACGGAGAGAAATGAAACAAAATGGTGGCTTATTAAAAACTCAGTCAAGTATTTAAGTTGACGATATTTTGGCGGGTTCCGTATAAATAAATATAAAGGTTGCTATAACCTATGCTTTGTGTTATAGGGGAATATTATCGACTGGTCCGCATAAAATCCGTATTGTGTATATTATTTAAATTGATCTGTTAGTTTATTATATAAATACGAAATACAGTACTACCCTACACACGCACACACACACGCACACACACACACACACACACACACACACACACACACACACACACACACACACACACACACACACACACACACACACATCTTGACGTGGTCTGAATTTTTAGAGCACACTTGTGATTTTTGCACACTTTTCTGCCCTGTTGTTCTCGAGAGAAATGAAAGACGCATTCACATATTTATCGTCTCGTATGAGAAGCAAGTCCTGAGCAAAAGTATAAATTAAATATGTTATACAATTAGGTATTCTAGGTAATTTGACGGGTCTTAGTAGGCAAATTACTAGGGTGGATAATAGTTCGCAATGGTTCATATAAATATATAAAGTCACGTCTCGTCGCCCTTTATTTCCGAACTTGGCGGACACAATGCCATGTTTCTAGATAATAAACAACGTCTTATTCTAAACGTGGGTAAAAATAAATCTTATTGCCTAATTTAAGACATTTTATAAGTAACATTAAATTTTTATTTGTGTACATTTTCTTTCCTTCTGTAATTATAATATAAATAATTTTAAGTTGTAAATACAAAAAAAAATACTGAAACATAATGACAAAATAAAATAATTTAATAATAATTTTTTCGTCCTCACTCTTGTTTGGCCAAAAGCCCGCGATTGTGGTAGAATACCCCAGAAAAGGGAGATAAACAGAAATTTTAAAACATAAATAATGTAATAATTGAAATACTTTATATATATTTTTTAAATCTCTGTTTAGGGGCTTTGGTACACGACAAGGTGACAATGTCAGCCTCGTTAGGGTCACTAACGGAAAGGGAAGGGAAGCTCAAGTGTTATTACAGTCAGCTCACTTTGAGAGACAACTTAGCAAACAAAAGTAAGTGTTTCATATTATCAGATAAGGACTGACTCAAAATAATATTGAGCCTCCCATTTTGGAGGTCTTATTAGATTATAATAGATAATTTGAAATACCGACATACATAACCGCACACGTTACTTTCTACGTATTTTACAGGGTTTTAACAATTTGCCCACACATCTCCAGTTAAGGGGCGATGCAATACTTTTATTTTTAGAAGTTTTTACAGCCACAGACTGCTCGGAGCCCGCGCTCCTTGCGCAAGAAAAATAATGTTAAGGGGCTTTTATGCGTTGTGGTGGAAAGTATTGTAAAATAAATTAAAAGGGATCAAATTTATTTATTTTTCAATAGTTGTCGCCGCGCGCAAAGTCTATTAACATTGTTTTTGCTTTTCAAGAGACGTTAAAAGAAAATATAAATGTGTAAAAACTAAACTGTGTGTGTGTGTGTGTGTGTGAAACCTACTTACTGAACGAGTATAAGTTATATAACGGAACAGAACGCAAATGAAGTTCGTAAGTAACATGCTAGTAATTTGTATTATGTTTTAAAAATCATTACTACATCAGATTAGCATAAAGTCGGACTTAGCTTTTTTTCTAATTGTCGACACGAATTTTGAAAGATTTAATTTAATACACGAATCAAAATAATCTAAAACAACTTTAAACAATGGTAATTTGAAACATTACCGTCGCTACAAAACTAAACTCTCTTCCAAGTTGTATTCCCCATTGCTGAGGGTCGTGCTCATTCTAAGGAATTAATCACAAAGAATGACTCTTGTGGCAGATTTACCATTGCCTTCCCTATTTCACACACTTGTTTATCTCAGTGTGCAGGTTTCCTCACGATGTTTTCATTCACCGTCAGAACAGTCGGTAAATGTACGTAAGTGTTTCGAAAAAACTGAAAAACTCATTGGTACATGGCATTGCCTGGTTTCGAACCCGGGGAACCTCCTGAATGGGAGTCCGACGTTCTAGCCACGACACCACCGACGATCTGAACATAACCTTATAAAAAACCTGATCCGACGTGCTTTATCTAGCATGTTAGGCGAGACCTGAAAACCAGCGTGTCGCTGAGGTCTCGACCATTTCTACACATAGGTCAATGCGTGTTATATACAGGCTGTAACATTAAGAACGGTCAGTATGGGAAAGTCTGAAACTATAAGACATACGAACATCTGTTCTTAGGAACCATGTCATCAATTTTAGTAACAAGAAAAACTGTATTCATACATTTTAAAAAAAACTGTACTCAGCCTGGGAATCGAACCCGGTTGTTTTGAAAAAAAATCCAACACTATTTATATTTAGATATTAAGGATGAAGTGTACAAAACAAGCTACGACACAATTGAAGACCTAAAAGCAGCCATAGAGACAATTTTAACGCAAATTCACCACCTGAAGATACAACATTCAATAGTAAGGTCGTTACCTAAACGAGTTGAATGTTGTATTTTACAAAATGGTAGTCATTTCGAACACCTACTAAAATAAATTAAAAGATATGGAAACAATGCGTTTTATTAATTTTAAACATCACGTTTCATACTAACATTTATTCCTTAAGACCTACACAATCGATATCTAAATAGAAATAGTGTGGATTTTTTTTCAAAACAACCGGGTTCGATTCCCAGGCTGAGTACAGTTTTTTTTTTAAATGTATGAATACAGTGTTTCTTGTTACTAAAATTGATGACATGGTTCCTAAGAACAGATCTTCGTATGTCTTATAGTTTCAGACTTTCCCATACTGACCGTTCTTAATGTTACACCCTGTATATATTTTGTTTATAGGTTAAGAATTAGAATAAAATAACAATATTGTACCTTTTTACTCATGTGTGAATGAATAAATACTCTTTTATTTTATTTATTTATTTATTTTATTGACTTATTTGTTTGTACTAATTTTTAACAGTCTCTATTAAGTCCCCAATATCATATTAGGTTTTTTTAACTTAAGAAACACTTGAATTAACACCTATGTGCGCACAGGAATCTAACGAAACTTGAATTGAATATTAAATATGAATAAAATATACAAGTAAAGTTACTCAAAATTAGGTAAATTCAAATTGAAAAAAAATATTCGTTTACAAAATATTAATGAACATTTCACATTAAACTATAACCTCCACACTAGGCGCTCCCTGTGTCGTGGAGATTACATGGATACACACACTGACCACTTTACATTGTTATGTGTCAATTTAACATTCACATTCGAAAATTAGAATTTAAAATTTCAATTACAAATAAGTAACTATTGTTGGAAACACTAAAATGCTCAAAGGGCATTACACCCAGAGCCTGCAAACATGTATGGATAATTAAAAAAAACCTAATATCAAACGTCCTGTTATAATCTATGCTTTTCATTCGATTCGTGTCCATCCATTGTTCTACAGAGTTTCTCCCGCGCTTTTGTCGCGTCCACACCAGCTTTTTTTCGTTGTCTTGCAAATTGTTTTACAGTAGTGCTTTTCAAGTAAGAATGGTGTTTTTTATTCGAAGAACGTCTACTAAATGTGATTAATGTGTGGGACAGTGAAGTAAAGTCAAATAAGACGCTGCACCCCGATCCGTACTTGGCTGGATTTTAAAGAGCCATACTGCGTCCGGGACGCCTTCTTCTTTGGTTCAGATGGTGCAGAAGCGTGGAAGATTCTCCCAGATAGCATTGAAATGTGTCACACCAGCATTTTAATGAAGACTTGAAAGAGTTGTTTACATCAGACATGGCTGTATGGGCTCAGTTCCCTTTGCCTTAAAAAAAAAAAAACAACCACCCATTGTTCTACAATAAATATATTGTCAAAAGTATTTTGTACAGGTTGAAACTTACCTATTACTAAAAGAAAGTAACGCTTTACCTAAAGTTTCTTCGAAATAAGCGTATGGAGTGGCCTTAACAGTTTGCGGTGGGCAATCTACATATTATGGAGATTCTTTACAATTTTATAAAATATAGTTTTACATACAAATGTATGCAATGCAGTACGCTTTGTTTCCTGTTTAAAAAAAGCTTGTACGTTTATGTACTGAAGCAAAAAGGCTCTATTTTTAAGTAGTCACAAGAACCTACTTACTGCACCGTTTATTAAAATTTCTAATAAGAATAAGAATAGTTTATTTGTGCGGTAAGATTACAATGGATTCATAGTCCATACACCAGTAGGAACTGAGAGGAATGAGAGGTAATGTTACAGTACTCTGGTAATGAATAGTACTGTACTTTATAGACTTGATTAATACAGTACAGTAGACCACAGGTCAACCTACCCAAAACGTCAAAATTTGATAATCTGAAACGTTTCATATTGCGCAGGCATAACGTTGAGATTTAATCGAAGGTTTTTGACAGATGGTATACTATAGCGCGTGGTCGACTGTACTTAATTATTTGATTTTTTAAATTATGTAAAATATTAATTTTGATCCAATTATTCATATTTTTCGAAAAAGTCTTGAACCTAAACTACATACTAAAAAATAATAAAAAACTGTCTTGTTGGACAGACGAGTACAAAGCTATAAGGGTTTCGTTTTTATCCTTTGAGTTACGAAACCAAAATAAATAAAAACTGATATCAAAATTGGAATCAAATACTCTTTATTTGTGATTCTTCCTGACTATAACGGATAACTTCGTATATTTCTACACCGCTGTTCATTCCCGCATTCAATTCTCAATCTCATACCTAACAACGGTTACGCAAAGATGCGTTCGAAAACAACGTCTATGTTCTTTTACAATTTTTTACAGCACCTTCCATTCAACTCCTTTCTAGAGGTAGCTTGTTCGACAATGCGCCTGTGAATATGCAAATCTCGTTTAATTGTCTCGTTTTTTTCAGTTTTGTTGTCCGAACGGCGCTGATATGAGCCTCAGTGACGCATCTGTCATTTGTGATATTAAAACGGTCCGTTTGGCGCATTGAGCGGGACGCGGCCGGAACTCGACGGGTAATGACGGCCTTTTTACTTGCAACTGCAAGCGATGATGTGTTTTTTACGCAGTTCTAAGTTATGTGGTGAGTTGTGTAACGAAGTGCCTCGGAATGGGGACCGTCAGTTTTTAGGAGGAGACAGACGCCTCGCCAGACGATAATGTTCGCTGAATTTTCATGAGTGGCAATATTTATCGCGGCGGCATTACGCGCCGCCGCTGGCAGGAATCGCGCGCTTTCCATATTCCCTTTATTTATACACGACAAAAACTGTCCTCGTCTGTCGGACCTTTATCGAATCGGCATATTTTTTTACCGTTGTTAATTCCTCAGTTAATGGCGGAGTCAAATGACCGGGCGGTAAGAAACCGCGGGAATTTCAGCGATGCCCGCGCACTCTTTTAAGCGTATTTTTTGCGCGGGACGGGTTCGGGCGGCGCGGGCGCGGCGTTCTCGTAGTTTTTTGTGGGTAGCCGATGAAAACCGTAATGGCATTTTATCGTGCATAAGAGCAGAGGGAATCATTAATTATTTATAATAAGCGGCTAGCGCCGATTCGCCGTGTTTATTTTTGTCCGGAAAGTTGTGCATCGGTGTTTTTTTCGACGCGGCTATTTCGCGCGGCCGCCTGCGCCCGCGCCCGCGCCGCGTCGCTATTGGACGGCGCACACGCAGCTTTTTGTGCTCCATACATAGATTCGAGCTGAGGACCGAAAGTAGGTTGCGACTGGCGAGTTTATGATCATTAAGAATTATATCTCGAGTCAGTCTCAGTCTGCGTTTGTGCAAAAAAATATGTAGGTGATGCTATCGAGGTCTGAGTTGCAACATAAGTGATTTACGAGTTAGGGTACTATCGTCCAAAAAAGTATTTGACCACTTTTCGACCTTATCTCTTTGAGTTGTAGTTTAAAAGGGCATAAAGTTATTAACATAGGATTTAACATGATTTTTATTAACCGTGTGGACAATAAGCCTGAAATAGATTTTTTATTGTGAGATACGCATTTACTTAAATACCTTTTATATAACTTACAGGAGCAGAACTAACATTAGGACAGGAGCAAGCGTGGCAAAATCATTTATGTTCGTTCTGCTTAGTATGTTAAAAGTTCTTTGATTTTGCCTAAAACGGTATGACAATCTAAAAATACTGCTTTTAAACCATAAAAAAATATATAGATAGATAGATAGAAACACTTTATTGTACACAAAATCAGGAAAAGTAAAAACTACAGAAATAATAGCACGGTATGTACAAGGCGGCCTTATCGCTTAAAGCGATCTCTTCCCGGCAACCTCTGAAGTTAATTGGACATTAAAGAGATTAGCGACAGTGTAGTGTGAAGTTACTATTACTCAATGTACCGTATACCTAAGGTATGTTTTTATCAAACAAATTAAAACCCAAAGAGAATCCCGGGGATTGGTAACAAGTTGCCCTTTCCGAAAATTTCTGCAGTTAAAAAATTAATTTACAAATAAATACATTTAAAAATGTAGAGTTAATTATATCGCTGTCCAAAACAAAGACCAATTTTAACCCTTTGGAAGCCGACGCGGATTTGAAGGAAAGAACGGACGGACAGGTCGATCTAATCACACAGCTGCTTGGCAGATGTTCCCTGGACAAATGTATATCCGAAGAGGAAAAAAAAACCTTTATTTATTTATCCCTCAAAATACCGTCAAACGTAATACGTAACACACAAGGTTAATTTTTGATTGATTTGTACGTGAGGTGGGTCGGTACGGAAGGTCAGCGACCCCGTTTGATATTCATCGAATATTGATTGATAATTTTATTGATTGTTTACTTTCTCGATGGACCACGGACAGGTGTAAACGTGATTAATTTACGTCTATTGACATTAATAATTTATGAAGCTGTCAAATAATCCATATTACAGATTCTTCTGTGATTTTTTTAATAAATAAATCTATATACTTTCCGATTCAAATAAGAAAAACGTAACGTAACGTACTGAAATTATATTATATAATTTTTACCTAGTTATAGTATGACATTGATTTTATTATTTTATTTTTATATTTTTGACAACAATTTACACATAGTTGTAATTGTTATAAACCATGTTTCATAATACCCCACGGAATAAGTAAAGTTAAAAGTTAAATTAGTAAGTAATTAATCTTATATATTTTCTATCTTAGAAAAAGTAGAAAAATTAAAAAATATTGTTATAAAAAATCCGTTTATTTTTTTAGCTCAATGAGTTTATTATAGAGTGCAAGTAATATGGGTTGCATTTCGCCTCGTTTTATTATTTTTGTTATCTGTCCAGGGTTTACGGGCCCTAAGGGTCTGGTCCTTTGAAAGGCTTGCGTGGGGACACGGGTCCAACAAGTAGAGGCCTTGTTATGCTCAATTTACATTGCCGCGGTATGGAATGGAAGCGAATTTTCGTAACGTAATTGTACACAGCATAATGAACTTTATGTCAATTGTGTAACATACAAACTAAATACGCTTTAGATAGATAGATAGAAACACTTTATTGTACACAAAATCAGGAAAAGTAAAAACTACAGGAATAATAACATGATATGTACAAAGGCGGCCTTATCGCTTAAAGCGATCTCTTCCAGGCATCCTCTGAAGTTAATTGGACATTAAAGAGATTAGCGACAGTGTAGTGTGAGGATATGAAAAAGGTTTTACCGCTAGGGGAATTCTCGAGAATGCGCGAGGATTCCCCGAAAGACGCGCGACCTCTTTTTTGGCTCGTATGTTACACAATTGACATAAAGTTCATTATGCTATGTACAATTACGTTGCGAAAATTCGCTTCCATTCCATTCCGCGGCAATGTAAATTGAGCCTTAGAGTAATTTTTATTTTAACAATTTTATAATAGGTAAAATACCAGTTAGCCGCAGCATATTATAATATTTTTCATCAGTCAGTACTTACTGAATAATGAAACCAAAGCCTCCAACTGTCGCCCGAATGATACCTACCTCATTTTCAAACTTTTTATTACTACGCTGGTAAAAATTTACTTTTAACTCTATCTCGTAACACATAAGAACTTAATTTTGAACTCTACATCTCGAAAAATAATGTCTCAACCTTAATGACAGGATACGAACCGTGAATCGAATTTATTGTTTATTTGTAGTAGCAAAAAAAAAGTTTTACAATTGTGACGGTCTAACTAAAGAGACCCGGTCATTGTGTGTCAACTTTCTATGTGAAATGAAGCATGGAAGTCTGAAACTAATCTAATTTTAGTAGGCAAGTAGTAAGTTTAGGTAGGTAACCTTACGGCGAAAAGTGGAAACTACCTATGATGAAGGTGGTTCCTCTGTCTACCCCCTCGGGGATTATGGACGTGACAGTTATTATGCGAAGGTACGAGTAACGAGGAAAAATATGTTCAACTTTTTTGAAACTCATCTAATGGTGTGTCTTGTATCTGTTGACACGAGGATTTAGGAAGCTTTTACTTTAATGACGTTTCTTGAAACTCACGGAAAACTCTGTCTATAGAAGTGTGGGTTTAAAGTAGAAAAAAAATGGATGGATGATATGATAACCCAATTATTCGATGGTCTACTAGAATTTGAACATACTCGTAGGTGTGGGTCTCAAAGTCCAAAGCTTATTGACATTATGTACAGGTAGTCACGTAGTTATCTACCAATTTATTTTAATAATTTTTACATCATTACACACTCCCACACAACCTAACACCCCCCCACCCATACTCACTCTTACCATTATCTTTACTAAATTCCTTTATGATTAAATTTTCCAAATTCCTTTTAGGTTAAGAATATAATTTGTAATTTGCTTGCACAGAAAGTGCGACGGAATCCCGACTTACAAGATACAAGTTTTCGACCTAGTTTGTAAGTCGGAGGTACTTTTTTGTGTGTGCCCTGTAATAAGTAAATAAACTTTTTAATTTTTTCATTTTCAATGATCTATTGCATTATTTTATTTTATTAAGCAAATGCTTTATGACAATATACTTATAATCTAATTTACCTATTAATAGTTTGACGATCATTCTACAAATAAGACATATATTTTGACATGTATATATAAAATTGTGTAGTATGGAATAAATAATTCTATTCTATTCTATTTTTATAAGATGCAGATACGCGTCACAAATTAATACACACAATTATAATTTCGAGGAAACATATTTTATTCATGAAATTTTATCGAAATATTGTACAGTTTTGGATTTTAATTCCGAAATTTGAACACTTTTTTTTACAAAGATATGTATTTCATTAATTCATTTCATCTGTATCTAATACACTATAGGCTACTATAGCCTTCCTTTGGTGCAACGAGTTACTATATGATACTACAGTATGATACTGGTTACGATTTTTGAAACGAAAAGTGTTCGTGTATAAAGTACCTAACAGTTGAAAGATCTTGAGCTTTTTAACAAAATATTATTATTCCTTTACCTTCTATTAACAAGCTGTAAACCGCAGGCGATACATATTTCCTCCCTACCCTGATGAACCAAATTTTTTCCATTACTTTCTTTTCTTCCTATTATCCGAAAAAATTAACATACGAAATACATTACACGCCCTGCGGCGAAAGGGTTAACTTTCAATTTCTTCACTAATTAATTAACGACCACAACACATGTTTGGACGTGTCTGTCTGTTTGTCACGCTTTCCCCGGACTTAGGATGAGTGAGCATTAGGAATATTACTCAACATCTCAACAACCCTTTGCCACCTGTTCGAGTTTAAAAAAATAAACGTCAGTTGTTCATTTTCCCGCTCTTTTTATGACAGTGGCCGGGTAAGAGATTTGTTTTATTTCTTTTTAATTGTTAATTTGAATCATTGCGGATGCGCCCGCGCCGCCGCCGGGATGTTTTTCGAAGGGTTAACTGATTTTAGTGGCCAATGTGTCGGAAATAACATATGTCTTACAGAATTCAATCGTCATTATGTTTCATTTTTATTGCGCTAGAGAAACACTTTGGTGATTAAGTAGGTTACATTTTAAATTATTATTTGAAAAAAAAAAGTTAATATAAAAGTATCGTTTACATTGTTCGTCTCCATTCCTAAAGGCAAGGCTAGAAGGCTAGAAAGCTGTCTGGAAGATATCGTCCGCCCTCTGCGCATTGTTTTGTTTATTAACCCCCGACCGATCGAGGGCATGTTATAAGTTTGACACGTTTGTCTGTTTGCTTGTTTGTCTGTTTGCGTGTGTCATAACTTGGCAACGGATGAACTGATTTGGACCCGGTATTTTTTATTTAAAAGACAATTTTGTCGAGAGTGTTCTAGGCTAGGTCTGATAAAATTGGACCAGTGGTTTCCAAGATCTTGGAGTATCTTTGATGTTAGATGGGTTGTAATAGCTAGATGGTTCAAATTTGAACTCAAATGTTCAGGTTCATGGTGCGTTTCCGACATGTGAAACCTTGAAGATCTGATGATGACCAGGTAAAAGTTAGAGAACTTCAATTTCACAATATGAAAGGGGATGAATTGTATCACATTTAGAAACTTGAGGACCTGACGATGACTAGGAATAGGTAAGGGGATCTCCACAATGGTACGTCGGGGGTTTCTTAAATTTAGAATTATTATTGTGTACTTTGTCCTGGATGTGTAAAAAAAAGCACCCAGGACAAAATCGGTACTTACTACAATTTGATAAAATAACTGATAGAATTAATTCTTAATCTTATTCTTATTCTTTATTTTTTTTTTTCTTTTTGGCAAATTCTTACCTTTATTTGATGTTTAGTTTTTAATTTTAATTATTATTATTTTTAACCCACGATCACTATCGCTCCCACTAACATCTTGGGATAAGGGGGGAAATGAAAAACAGCGCTGCATATTTGGTACCCGAGTATGTCAGCATTTGCTGAATTTCCCCCCTTTTGCCAAATATACATTACATATTCAATATATATCATATTATAATTATTTGTACTATAATTTTAAATTTTAAATTGTTATGTATATTGGCAATAAATATATTTCTATTCTATTCTATTCTATTCTAATCATATAGGATAGGCAAATACTGACTAGCCCAAGATTATTATAGACAAAAACGAGCATTGTTACAAAAACGCGGGAACCCACAATGTATACTATTCACGCTTCATAAGGTTTTTTTATCAGGACACCTGTAGGTGAGGGAGAGGCATGAGAGAGGGCGCAGAGAATGGACTAAAAATATCTAAAAAACTCACTAATGATTACAATCGTGAGAACGTCTGATGTATCAAGTAATGCAGATGCAATCGAGTGTAGCACTTGATTAGTTCTCCATACAAAAAAAGATCTTATAATGAGTAAAAAGATAACATAGAAAAAATATATAATTACATGGCGTAGGTACTAAAATTAATACTGATTTCTGATGACTACTGATAAACGGTGGTTTGCTGACCTCAGTGGATGGTATAGATACTACTCTCTCAGACACAGAAACCCAATTATGTTATCTTCAGAAGGAAGATAAAGCCAGCTACATATAACTACTTGTTTGTTATTAATTTTAATATAAAATTACATAATGGAGATTTGACCACATAGTAGTAATCCCGCGACCAGCGCTCCATCTAGCACATCAGGCGAGACCTGAAAACCAGCGTGTCGCTGAGGTCTCGGTCATTTCATTAGACACATAGGGCAATACGTGTTACAGATATAAAAGTTCGAAAAACTTATTTTTTAATGACGACACATTTCCCTCTAAGTTCTTAACTAATCTTCCTTCAAAACAATTAGGCATGACTAGACACAGAATATATATTTAGACTTTTAGAAACATGAACCAAAACTTTTTGTCAGTCTATACTTATAACGTGTTCCATTGTTGAGTAAAACCTCCCTTCCACTTTTCCACCTACCCATAAGGGTAGGTGGAAAAGTAGTGGCCCCTGAGGATAACCTCAGGGGGCTCGTTCCACACTTTTTGGAACACTTTTTGGAAACAGTTCGTATTTCACTCTACGCCTGGGCCTGCCTCGAAAAAGTGTTTTAGTAAGAGAAAGATATTTTAAATAAACAAACGTCAATGGTAAATTTAAATTGACCATGCTCCTTAAATTGCGTTTTGTTACATACTATAAAACGTGAATAAGTAGATAAACTACAAATTGTAGCCTTTATCGGTTCATCCTCCTCGCGTCGTAATCCTCAATGCTGAGTGTCGTGACCACCTTTTCTGGCGGATGCTCTTCCTCCATTTATGTCTGTCCCCGGCGGTGTGGATGGCATCGTGAACTGTAGAGTCAAGGCATCGGACTACGTCCTCGAGGACTCTTCCCTTACATTTTTCCGGTCACAATGAGTTTTTCGAGGTTGTCACTGTCTTTCCTGGCAATGTGGCCATATGAAACATTCGGAAATCGGTTCATATGAAACATTAATCTTTGATCTGTGGTTCTTCTATTTTTTTTCTTTTATAGATTCCACAGTGACTTTATTGACAAGGCACGAGAGCGACAAAAATCAACGTAAAAATCCTTTTAAGACTGTCGATGGCTAAAGAGTCTGTAAACTGTCACTAAAACCTGTATATTTTAATTAAAAAGCCTTTACAAATGCCATATCTTACAAATTAAAATAAAACTACATCCCACTGCTGTCAAGACGATAAAACCGCAAAAGTCAATTAACCTCCCTATAGAACGGACACAGAATAACCCACAGCCTGCATTTGTCAGCTTATCCTATCCTCCAACTATTTATTATTCATTCAAGCCGACGCAATAACTCTGTTTTTTCTCTGCTCAAATGTCCACTCCGACCCCATTTCAATAGTTTTTATTAACCCTCCGCCTCATTTTTTCTCTATGTCCGTGTTTGAGGTTCTCACGGAAGAATCAATGGACTGACGTAAGAAAAAACAAGGAAGTGAAAAGTGTCTGCCGTCCGTCGCCGTCGTTAGTAGTGTGAAATATTTTGCCGGCAGGTTTAGGGATAGCTTTAAATAAATTAGAAAAAAGGGGTGAAAAATTAGGGATAGCTTTGTTATCAACGGACACAATTTTTTCTTGACACGGGAATAAGAATATTTTTCACTGATAGATATTTAAACTATAACGCTTATTATATTAGACTGAATTCAGTCGACTAATTAGACAAGCTCAGTTTACAGGCTGTAAATCGCAGACTAATCGTACTAAATGAATTTACATTGAACGGAATTCAGAGACTAACTCATTCAGTCAGACTGAATTCAGATTAGTGTTTTAGTAGGTTCGATTCTAAATTAAAAAATCCTGTCAAATCTGTTTCCAATGACGATCACAATAACAAGTGAAAGGTTTTGTCTACATATTTTTTATGATGAAGCAAAGCAAACGATTTTTGCAAGAAAGTTTTCGATGCGCTGTTAACCATACCAACGTATACGTATTACGTATTAAGTTTTGTATTTTAAGTTGCAGTCTGGTGTAAACACCAGAATACAGCAATGCAAGCATTGCTGCTTTGCAGCAAAAATAAGTAACAGGATAGTACTCCTCCCACAGGCGACTCTGCACATTAGATTCTATCACATAAAAAATATTACAAAATTATGAGTTAATCGGCGTACAAGTCTGAACACCTTGCCTCCTGTTTTCCCTACAATTGTCCACAATATAGCCAGACATCGCTTATAAAAACGTATGATACTCGCTCCTTCCGGAGCGGGCTTGTTTCCTCTAAGGAAAAAACCAAGGAAGGGTTGGTATTAAAAATGACTATTCGTATTCGCTGGCCGTAAGGTGTGTGTGGGAATAAGTGACCCCTCGGATGTTATGATTTTTTTACTTCCGGGAAGATGTATGAGATCTAATGAGAGGAAGTGGACAGATAAAAGTATTCATCTGGACCATAAGTGTAAGGTTGCGTTTGTTATAAGTAGGTGTGTCCGCTTTTTTAGTAACTTTTTTTACCAACTAAAGAAAATACAGACGCGGATAGTTGATTGAGCATGTGCTATGTAGATGGGGTTCCGGGTTCAAAAACTTCCAGGGAAGATTATTATTATTAACTCGTTATTGTACACAAACATTATAATAAACTTGTACAAAAAATATGTGAAACACAAAGGGCGTGACTTATCTCTAAGAGAGATCTCTTCCAGCAAACCCCATAAAATGACAATTTGATTCATATCATTATTTGTGTCGGATCTGCACCAAAATTTTGAGCTCACTCAGTCTTCTAACCTAAGCATCATCTGTGTCGGATTGGCGCTGAGATTTCAAACTCGCTTCGATCGCTCCCGCCTAAACTTTTCTAACACAATCATTATCTGTGTCGGATTTACGCCGAAATTTTAAACTCCCGTACTAGCCTTCACACCTAACCCACTATCTATGTCTGATCTGCCCCATCCTTCTAACTTAAGCCATATCACCTGTGTCGGATTCCCCCCCCCCCCCCCCTGACCAAAATCGAAAAATTTAGGACAGAATATCACGCAAATATATGGCTTCAGAAACATACACGTAAAAACTATGATGCCCTCAATTAATCCTGGTCGCAGTCGGTGAAAAGGGCATCGCGGCTTCATTTAACCTACGCTCAATTTTGCACTGAGTGGAGGGGGAGGAGATACCAGGAATACTCCCCCACCCTCCCCTTAACTCCCAGTAGCGTAACAATAAAATACGCCGTCGAATTTTTCAAATATTTCATTTTCAAATATTTCATTTCATATATTGCTGTCATATTTATTCACTCATTTCACTATTCTTTGTCTCTATTTAGGATTTCTGTGATTAACACTTATAAATCATTATTAAGATAATATATGTGGTTATACAGGTTTTAATAAAACCCCCCTATAGTCCTGAAAGGGGGGTGTTCAGTATCCATTGTAACGATGTCGACTTCATCGTCCATATCAACTTCCTTGCCATCAAATTCAACCTCATCGTTAGCGTTTATCTCATCTCATTTCGTGTTGGCATCTTCATTTCTTCATTTAAATTCAAATCATGTTCCAATTCCATTTCTAAATTTCATTGTTTTATTTGTATTTTCACTTTTTATCTGTATTTTGTCTCGAACGGACGTCTCCCGTTTACTTTTATTTCCTACTACCTATTTTCTGTGTTACTATTTGTGTTCTTTTCCTTAAAATATATTATTTAACAACCAATTCTTCTATTACTTCATCTGCGCACTGTCCTAGAACCCTGCTAGCCGGCAATAGAGGACAGACTGTAGCACCATAACTGAACCTCCTATCCTACACGACCAAAATGTATGAATCAATGTTATGTTAAAATGTATGGATACTGAAAAATTTATACAAATGAAAAATTGAAAAATAATATTCCTTTCTCTTCAACCGGTGTCCACCCACTGCTGGATGTAAGTCTCCTCCAATGCACGCCATTTTCTACGGTCTTGAGCTTTACCAATCCAGTTTCCTATTTATTCCTTTACCACATATTAATTAACTGAATAGCCCCCTTTAGGAACTATAGGGGGGTTTTGTTACACCCAGTATTTATATTCCTAACTTATGAGTCGAACGTCAATACTACTAGAATGTAAACACGAGCAGGCGAAGGGTTGACCCGTCCCGCCGTTGACTGACAGATGGCTGCCCTAGGGTTAGCACAGCGATAAAAAAAATATATGGAGAAAAACCAGATTAATTGAAACTCTAGCTTCAGCTATGTAATTGCTAATTATTCCGATAAATGGACTCGTACATTCGTAATGAATACATACATACATACAAAACTTCACGCTAGGTCCCTTGCGGGGTAGGCAGAGAGATTGGTGAGCTACGAATATCTGTCTTGGTATGCTTCTCTTGCTTCCTCCACAGTCATTCGTCGGTTTAAGCATGAATAGGTACTTACAACATCAGGCAGGAAAAAAACAATCTCGATTAAAGTAGCCAGAGTTATCAGCTTAAGTGAACTCGTCTAAATACATTGATGTCAGACCCGAATTGGGATTTTGATATTTATTTCTTTATTTATTTATAACAATAATTATATTATTATGGGACGCCACCTGCGTCGACACCCTTGCCCCGTCTCACCTTCCAGCCACTTCTTATAGAGCCGGCTCTGCCGAAACCCTCAAACGGCCCAAATATAATAATCTGGGTGAAACATACATATTTGAGTCGTTTGGGGTTGAAACATTGGGACCCTGGGGCCCAGGAGCGCAACGCGTCTTCAAGGGCCTCGCAAAGCGCCTGGTCGACGCGTCAAAAGACCCAAGAGCTGGCTCCTATTTGGCCCAGCGGATTAGCTTAGCTATCCAACGGGGCAACGCAGCCAGTCTCTTGGGTACACTGCCGGATGTGGGGGACTTAACCCAATTTTTTTATCTTGAGTTTTTTTCTTAGTTTTAAGATTTAGTATTATTTTAGTGTTATTTATATAGTTATAAGAGAGTTTAGTAGTAAATAAATAATTATGTCTGTTTCACAGATTGTTCCCAAGCATTAGGCATTCAGTAACTATATGTAGTTTACAATTACCTACGGATACAAAGTAAACATAAAAACATCAAAGGCTTAAACTTAACTTAAAGATTAACACCCGAATTTAAAAACAAAGTAATTTTGTTGCAAATACTGCTCCATGGGTCTGAAAATACGTCGGCATTCTGGACCGTAGTTAGAAACCTATTAAGTAGCAGGACAGATTTAGGGGGTAATGTGCCCATTATTCCTCACTTTAGACATCTCCTCAAATGGTGCCAAATCCGCAACCATTCTTTTTTTCTATGCAATCAATACATACTAACTAAAATTAAACTATGTTATTGGTAACCCTAGCTCCTGACACAATTTCAAACCCATCACAGCCGGGGGTGGTCAAAAAGTGGCATTAAATTTTTTGACTCGACTTTTTTTTAGATTTAAATTTTTTTTTAGTTACGGCGTAGGTGAGGTGCTAACTACGAACCCCCGAGGCGTCTGAGGGTAACAATTAGACATTCGCATCATAATAGGAACATGTGTAAAACGTATAAGTGGCGCTTGGGGCGAAAGGGTTTGTGGCTTTTCAGTTTATTGTGTTTTTAAAAGTGCTCGCTCCTGCAATACTTTTTTTATTAAATAAGTTTAAGAAAGATGCTACGACATTTTTTTCCTGCTATGTCATTTCATTATTTTTTAGGATATAATAGAAAGGGTATGCAATTAGTTTATTATGGTTAATTATAATCATAATAATTTCTTGTGTGAATTTAGGTATACATTGCAGTTCTTAGAACAATTTCCCACTTATCGCTAAATTCTACCTTCACAGACATACACAGTTTGTACGCGAATATTAATAGGTTAACCAAATTATTCACGATAATAATTAATGTCATATCATTTTTAAAAATTATTAAATTATGTAAAATATTAATGTCTGAATTATCTTATAACAGGAATAAGAATATTAAAATTAAGTCAAAAATAAATGTAATATAATTTACTGAATATGTCAGTAAATAAGTATAACCATCTAATTCGACAGTTCAGTCAAACAAGCCACCTCTCACCGTGTCCCTCCCAAATCATGTCCCTCCCAAATTGTCATATCATAACATAATCTATAGTATTTATAATCGTAATTCATAATAATAATAAACAGATGTCATACTTAAGCTAATAACTTTAATTTTAATCAGTCTTTATATTTCAAAAACTCTTTAGTATTGTAAAAACATCTTTGATCTAACCAACATTTTAACTCCTAGTTAAATTTGTTAAATTGAAGATTTTTAAATTTATCTGGCAGTTTATTAAATATTTTAAGACACATTGAATAACAGTTATTAGAGACAATTAATTTAGAACCGGTTAGATATAGCTTATTTTCGTATTTTGGTCGTAAAGGCCGTTTGAAATTTTATTTTATTGCTGAAAGATGCTTCTGTTTTTATACACAAATATACACACATTTAGAATGTATAGGCAGGGTAGTGTCAGAATGAAGAGAGGAGCTCGTAGCCTAGTTGTGAGCACGGTCAGGTTAAGCGACATTGGCGCGGTCGGTATCCGGATGGGTGACCGCTAGTGGCATATTTCATCTGAGCTCCTCCGTGCCTCGGAAAGTACGTTAAGCAGTCGGTCCCGGTTGTTGTCATTCGACAGCAGTCGTTAAGCCATGTCAGATTCCTACAGGCGGCCTGAACAACTCTGACAAATAGGTTGGCCACTAACAATACGATAAGCAAGCAAGCAAGTGTCAGAATCCCATATTCTACAAAGAATGGTTGACATGAGTCAATTAAAATAGACGGTGCGTTTGTCAAAACTGAAGAGACTGACAAAACTGCTAGAGTGCTTAGGACCTAACTACAGCACTTACAGCACTTTCTTGTAAATACTCTACACAATTAATTTCACTATTGACCTATGCAAAGCGCGAACGTGATATTCTTTCTTGCACAGTGCTTAGCATTGTTGTGAGCGTAGATTTGCTTTTTTTAACCCTCTCCTACAGGTCTGAGACATGCTGGGAACATTTAAGGCTTTGGATTTCTTGTCGCTTCATCTCTACAAAAACATACATAGTTTTTGTATGTTTTATGAACCAGAATGACTCACATAAAAAAGTATGATGTGCAACAATTTTTTCCACAGTTAAATATCTGTTACCTGAATTGTCTGAGCCCTCTTGATATTCATCATCATCAGCAGCCTACCCTAGTCCACTGCTGGACATAGACCTCTCCCAGGGCGCGCTATTGAGCCCGATCTTCGGCTCTTCCTTGCGCAGATCGTCGCTCCATCTAGCAGGGACGCCCGTCCCACACTACGTTTGCCCAAACGCGGTCTCCACTCCAGAACTGGTCTCCCCCAGCGGTTGTCTGTTCTGCGACAGACGTGACCGAGCCACTGCCACTTCAGCTCGCTAATCTTATGAGCTACGTCGATAACTTTTGTTCTATGCCGGATCTCCTCATTTCGGATTCGATCCAGCAGAGATACTCCGAGTATAGCTCTTTCCATAGCACGCTGAGTGACTTTCTTGATATTGAAGGGGTACTATAATAAAACGGCTATAATTCAGACTGTGAACACTTTATTCTGTATACTACCACGTTCTCCAACAGACTGCCGAGAGCATTTTACCGACCAAGCCAGCAAAAAAACCCCACCGTTCTATCGGGCTTCGCCATCCAGCGTATCACACTTCGTTTCCTTTGTTCGTCAAATCCGTTGAAGAACTTTTATAAATAAAACTTATCAAACAATTTGTTGAATCAATCAAAATTATCAATAATTATCGACATAATATTAATTTAATATATTATTTGTAAAATGCACGTACTTATTAATGATCTTGTCTCCGTAGCTTTAATTATGATTTTAACAACCATTTCCGTCGAACCGGAGAATGGAAAATTAACTGAAAATCGTTAAAATCCTTCTTAATAAATCAATATCTACAGAAATATCATTATTAATTAATTCTAAAATTCTCTGAACCTAACATTCTTCTTCTTCTAAGTCGTATTCCTCATTGCTGAGGGTCGTGATCATTCTAAGGAATTAATCACATAGAACGACTCTCGTGGCAGATTTAATGGGGTGACACACACACTGATTATCTCAGTGTGCAGGTTTCCTCACGATGTTCTCCTTCACCGTCAGAGCAGTCGGTAAATGTACACAAGTCCTTCGAAAAAACCGCAAAGGTCATTGGTACATGGCATTGCCTGGTTTCAAACTCGGACCTCTCGCATGGTAGTCCGACGTCCTAACCACGACGCCACCGACGCTCTCAACCGAACCTAACATTACAATCACACAATTTTTGAACTTTTTAAAGGCCTTAATTTTCATGACATTCTGGTAGATCTATTGTAGTAAACACTACTGAGTCTGAAGCGTTTTTACCGCAAAGTAACTTAGTAGATAGTATAAAGTAAGTGATTTGAATGTAAAGGGACTCGGGCAGGGCTGGGGTCGTCTCGAGCGCAAACAAAGACGTATTTTATGCTGCTGTCTCTGACGGGTTAGGTACAGTCAGCATCAGAGTAATATTGGAAGAGCACTTTGCCAGCTCAGGTATATGAATTGACTACCTTTATAAAAATAATTGACATTATAATCTGAAGGTACAATTCATGATTTATTTTAGACGTTTCCTGTAAAAAGAATTAATTGTTATGATATGAGCTGGAAAACTTTTCTTCCATCTTTAAATACGTAAATACTTATATGTATTATATTATATATTATCCTATTATTATTCTCCTTTCTGTCCTTCTTGTGCTGTTATTTTAATAAATTTTAATGAGTGGAATCTTGGATTGGCATACAAATATTTAAAGGACATTTACTATGTAATTTTTTTAACGTAGTAAGATTTCCTGCAAAAAAGATAAAATAAATAAATAAATAATAAAATTAAAAATAATAATTGTAATTTGTCTAACTTTATAGTTGGCTGTTTATGTTTATGATATATGTGTAGTTTTAAGTAGAAAGCTGTTAAGTTCGCTAAAAAACCGTTGTCGTACCGGTTGTGAAAAATAAAACTGGCGACCTGAGTTCGGCAGGTAACTATCGGCCTATCTCTCTCGGAACTGTACTAGGTAAAATTCTGGAAAGACTGCTGCAGCCCGAACTGCAGAGGTGTATGAATATAGATGACGCACAGTTTGGTTTCCGTTCCGGTCTCTCAACAGACTCGGCAATCTTAAGTCTCAAGCACACGGTGAACTACTATACACGGCGGGACACGTCTGTGTATGCGTGCTTTCTGGACTTGAGTCGCGCATTTGATCTAGTGAATTATGATATTCTCTGGAGCAAATTGCGCGACTCTAATGTCCCAAGTGAGATTGTACGACTGTTGGGATACTGGTACGGAGGCCAAATAAACTATGTGAGATGGGGCGACGCGACATCTAACGACTACAGGTTAGACTGCGGGGTACGCCAGGGCGGACTCACCTCTCCGGATCTCTTCAATTTGTATGTAAATGGTTTGATCGGTGAGCTGAGGAGCACTGGAGTAGGATGTCATCTGGGAAGGACATGCGTCAACAACATTAGTTATGCTGATGACATGGTGCTCCTCAGCCCATCGATCAATGGTCTCAGGAAGCTACTTTCAGTCTGTGAGCGCTATGCTAGCGTGCATGGACTGAAATACAACGTTTTAAAAACGGAGATGATGGTTTTCCGGGCTGGTAAGGGTCCGGAGAGGGTGCCCGAAGTGCGCCTGAACGGCTGTGCGGTTCGGATGGTGCAGCAGTTTAAGTATTTGGGGCATATTCTGACCTGTGACCTCAAGGACGACAACGATATCGAGAGGGAGAGGCGGGCGCTCGCGGTTCGTTGCAACATGCTCGCGCGGAGGTTCTCCAGGTGCAGTGCGGGTGTAAAAACAATTCTGTTCAAGGCATACTGCCAGTGTTTTTACACCTGCCAGCTCTGGGTGAACTTCAGAAGAGCCTCCATGAGCGCCATGAGGGTGCAGTACAATGATGCGTACCGCATCCTCATGAAGTACCCGCGCTATTGCAGTGCGTCGGGCATGTTTGCCGAGGCGCGAGTGCCCGATTTCTTTGCTGTTGTGAGGGCTCGCATAGCGTCCTTCTGGGACAGAATGCGAAACTCTCACAACAGCATCCTCAGAGCCATAAGCGAGGACTTAACATGTCCGATATTTAAATATTGGTTGTCCGTGCACCAGCGCGCGAACCGGAAATGACATTGTGTAGTTTTATTTTTTTAGTTTTATTGTTTATTTATTTTATTATTGTATATATTATTTGATGGGTTTTTTGCCTGAATAAATGAATTATATTATTATTATTATTAAAAAATACTTTTCCAATCAGAGTGAAAAAATATTATATTAGTATTTTACAAGGTGACTCAGTATCGATATGACAACCACTTTAAAAAAGCAACTTTTGGAATTACGCAAAAAAAAACAGAGAAGAGACAGAATCAGCTAATATTGTATGGGGTGTCAAACATCATAAATTAATTGCAGAATTTCGAAAAGTTTCTCTGTGAAAGATCTTTAGTTATAAATTTTGGGTCGCTCTCCTGGCCCTGCCCTGCCTAGGGTTGCCAGGTCGCCAAATCTAATAGCCGGACGGACTAGCCAGTTTGGCCGGACATTTGGGTAAAAAGGCCGGACACCCTACATTATTAAGGATTTTTTCCGTAAAATCCAGCTTTTTTGATTATTACCATAAATCTTGTTAAATTCTAATGAAACAAATAAAATCCAATGCCAAATCAGTCTAAGTACTTTATTATTAATCAGTCAAATAATATGCGAATGCAAAAAACATGCGAACTGCGGGAGCGACCGACCGACACAGTCGACTCGCCTGCGCTCGGCCACGCTCGGCGCTTGCTCGTTTGCGAATGTAAAAAGCCTAACAAAAGCCGGACAGGCCGGACACCGTTTATTTTGGCCGGACAAGCAATCAAAAAGCCTAACCATGTCCGGCTTTATCCGGACGCCTGGCAATGCTAGCCCTGCCTAATTACCTATGTAATTTGTTACTTTATTTGAATTTTGATAATTTGTAAAAATTACTTATTTACAGTGAAATCCGAGCGTGTTAGTGTATTGTTAGCTCTGATGGAGCACCTTGTCTGTTTGGATATATAGACATACAAATGTACACACCCCTTTCACCCTTTCACTCTCTTCTACACTACACGCTCACACACATTTCCAATAAACACATCCATATACACGCCAAAACTTATTTCTCCCTATAAGCATTATTTTAAAATAGGAAATCTGTAATTTGCAGTATGTTTTATTAATGGACTTATTTGTTTTTAAATTTAATTGCTCTGGATTTTTTAATAAAAAAATTAAAAAAAGGATATTTCGGTGCTGACTGTATTAAAGCGAGCGACCGACCCCCTCTCGATAGAGATGTATTCTAAGACGAGAAGTAAGTAGGTACCGGAATTAATTTAATTTTGAAATTACAGACATTCCCTAACTATTCTAATAATTACAATTCATTAAAAGATTTTTTGCAAGTGTTTTACACTTGCCTGTTTTTCAATTCCAGAGCTTGTTGTAAGAACATTCTTTTACACAATAATTACGACTAAAATATACATTTGCGACTAATTATTAAAAGTAAAAAGTTAAAACTTGCACCAATTAGTTATTGATAAATGTTTTGGATATTTAATTTCATCATCATCATCAGCAGCCTATTCTAGTCCACTGCTGGACATAGGCCTCTCCCAGGGCGCGCCATTGAGTCCGATCTTCGGCTCTTCCCATCCAGTCGCTGGCAGCCACCTTGCGCAGATCGTCGCTCCATCTAGCAGACTACGTTTACCCAAACGCGGTCTCCACTCCAGAACTCGTCTACCCCAGCGGCTGTCTGTTCTGCGACAGACGTGACCGGCCCACTGCCACTTCAGCTCGCTAATCTTATGAGCTATGTCGATAACTTTTGTTCTATGCCGGATCTCCTCATTTCGGATTCGATCCAGCAGAGATACTCCGAGCATAGCTCTTTCCATAGCACGCTGAGCGACTTTCAATTTGTGGGCCAGTCGCACCGTCAGTGTCCACGTTTCGGCTCCGTAGTTAAATTATTTGTTGTTAAATTATTTTTAACGTCAAATTCGGGGATTATATTATGTTAATAAAAAACGTTTTTCAAAATCTATTTCAAAAAAATCAAATTAATAGGTACTTTTATTAGTAAGTTAGTTAGCATTATGTATTATTCTAATTTGAGATTTGTGTCACTTACCTAGTATAAAATAAAAACTATTAATTTAAACAATACATTAATTGTTATTATATGTGATTGTGAGTATGTAGGTATAATATAGGTAATATGCTATTTACATAGAAAAGTAGAAATTGTTGTGTTTTTATGAGGTTTAGTTACTGAAACCAAATATGAGTTTATAAAACGTCCACGTAATGATAGCGATTTTAACACGAGAACAGTAGTAAACGAAGCGTAGCGGAGTTTCATAAAAGTTCGTTCGAGTGTTAAAATCGCCATTACGTGCAGTTGCATACACTAATTTTTCTACGACCTTTAAACACCCAATAAATAATAACAGCCTATAAAGTAATTTTCACTGTTTAAAATGTTTTATACAAGTTCATTAAAAGAGACACTTACTGAAGGGCGCTATAATGTCCAAATGACCAATGTCCGAATGACCAAACAAATGCCCAATGTTCAATGTCCAAATGACCAAATGTCCAATGTTGAAGTGTCAACTGTCTAATAAGAGTCCAATTCCATAAACAACACCATATTATACAGCAGCTGTACTTTAATGTAAACAGTGTTAAAATATTTCATAATACCACTGCTATGAAGAATGAACCCCTTCATGATGCTGATTGTGGTTTCTTATTGAACATATTACGCAATGGGAGTAGTAAAAATTATTTATCACATATCCCTTTTGGAAGCGTTATCTCCACATGTCAAACTCCGATCCGATGCATAATTACCAGCTGATGAGTAACCTCAATCAGCGTGCGCGAGAGCACATTGTCCGACTAATACCGGAAAAAACGCGCCTCCATCAGATAAGTCGCTCTAATTTCTTTATTATATTTGATTAACCCTTCGACCGCCGCCGCGGGCAGGGACCCAGTTAGGGGGTGGGGCCCCTCCTCGAAAACATTTCCTTCATTTAGTGCTTGTTGGACCTGGGACTTGTTATTCAGTATGCAGGGTGTAACTTGTTCCCAAGATACAGGTTAGACCAAGTTTGAGAGCCAAAAAACATTTTCTAGATACCGAATAATTCGGAGCAACAGTTCTTATTCGGCTCATAAGTTTACCATATTGTTTGTTTGTTTGTTTGTTTGTAGTCTCTTTATTGCACACATAGGAAAAAAAAAATAATACACAGAAATTAAAAACATTAAAATATGTACAAAGGCGGGCTTATCCCGTAGGGATCTCTTCCAGCCTACGTTTGATTAAGGAGAGTTTAGACTACTTTTACGGTGGGTAAGGTAATTGTTGTTGGTAATTGTTTGTTGTAAGTGCTATCTATTAAACCAGAGGTTCCCAAATTTTTCAGTTCGCGGCGCACTTACAGGTTTAGTATTGTGTCCCGGCGCCCTAGTCGAAATATATGTATGAAAACAACTTTTTAGTTAAACCTTCCAATCTGAGGCTCACATACGAGTATATTATTAAATTGACAGAAATATTCAAAATACAGTAAGAGAAAAAGGTGCTTGATCATTCACACATGAACTGTCGACTTGCCTATTTAATTCATTTCGTTTCATTTAAAATTGAAATTGAAAACGTTTATTTAGCACTGTAAACATCAGAATTTAAAACACTATACAGAAGTATACAAAGATTAATACATGCAGCACAAAACATCCGGTGTGGTACAGTGCCAAAAAGGGACATAACCATATAAGTAAGTAATTTTAGCTTCCAGTGAGGTGAAAAGAACATGGAGCGCCGCAGCACACACTTTGGCAACCCCTGTATTAAGCCAATAAAGTATTGAATAGTACAATTTCCGCTCACCATAATTTCAAAAAAGAGGTGATTCTTGTGGGTAATTCGTTTTTTATAACAAGGCAAAAATTGTACAATAATCGATACTGAAATTACTTAACCACCTTGCAATTTGTCACGGAGTTTTATTGAACACTATAAAAATAGTTAATACTTGCGGTTGTTGCTACTTGGTGAAACTTGTATTACATGATTAGACTTTAATAATATACTGTGTTTGCGTATATCAATCGTTGCCTATATCAAAAAGTTAATGAAAACCATGAACTTTCGAAAAATACAATTTATTACAAGATCTAAAAATGCTATATAAAACCGAAGTAACAAAACGATGTCGCCAGGTATATAAGCACAGCGACACCTGTCGGCAAATTAACATAAACTACTAACAGTAGGGCATTAAACATACTGTTTCACGGGTTTTTATTGTATTTTATTAATTACGACCGGTTTTCTTTACACATTTTCAGGTATTTACTTCAGGTAATACCTGAAGATGTGTGAACGAAACCGGTCGTAATTAATAAAATACAATAAAAACCCGTGAAACAGTGTATTATTTAAGTCTATTCATGTACTATAAAAATAAAACTGACGTATTTTGATGACGTATCTGGCGCTGGAACACCCCCCGAAAGAAACTGCCAGTACGGCTCTGGCGCGGTCGATTCTCTCGTAATTACAAAACAGATGCAACTCTGATTAATTACTAGAAAAAGCCACCGGCCACCTGCCCAACAAATCTCACTTTCGACCCGAGAAAAAACCCCAAAAAACGTACAGGGAACTTTTTACCGACCAATCTCGTATGTAAATCGTCCAGTCATTGTCTTTTGTCGGTTTTTTTGTGAATCGGCGGAAGTCATGTGGGATTAGAGAGAATTTTGATTAGTTGTCATTATTTCATTAATGTTCGTAAAACAAAGAGTTGGTTTCTTCTTTTTTTTCTTTTTTTTACCTAACCATTGCAAAAGAGTTTCTCCCGCACTTTTGTGGCATCCACGTCAGCTTTGTTTCGTTTTGTCTTGCAAATTGTTTTACACTAGTGCTTTTCTAGTAAAAATGGTGTTTCTTGCTCGAAGAACTTCTACAAGATGTGAATAATGTGTGGGACAGTGAAGTAAAGTCAAATAAGACGCTGCAGCCCGATCCGTACTTGGCTGGATTTTGAAGAGCCATACTGCGTCCGGGACTCCTTCTTCTTTAGTTCGGATGGCGCAGAAGCGAGGAAGATTCTCCCAGATAGCATTGAAATGTGTCACATCAGCATTTTAATGAAGACTTGAAAGAGTTGTTTACATTAGATATGGCTGTATGGGCTCAGTTCCCCTTGCCTTAAAAAAACAAACCACTAACCATTTTAAAAGGCAAATATTTTCCTTTTTGTGAGATCACAGTACGTATTTTTAATTTTTATATTTACTTTATTTGCACACATAAATTACAAAGAAACAACAATAATAAATTTGACGTACAAAGGGTAGAGCTTATCTCTAAAATAGAGATTTCTTCCAGCTAGACCTTTAACATGGAGAAATTTAGTATGATAAGTAGACATACATACGTGTACAAATTATGTAAAACAAGAGGGAAAAAATGCAGATACTAACCCTACATAGTAACCTACCAGGTAACCAAGCTTGACGGAAAAATTTAGTATTATTGAGAAGAAGTAGAATAAGAAGTAGTATAATACTATACCCGAGGGGGTAGACAGAGGAACTCCCTTCATTATAGATAGTTCCCACTTTTCCCACAAATCTTAGGCGTGAGATTTGGTGGACAAACGTGATAGGTGGCGAGCCTACTGCCGTTTGCTAGGTGTAGAATAGTATCCACCAAGTCCCTTAGTCGCCTCGTACGACACTCACGGGAAGAGTTGGGGTGGTGCTATTCTTTATGGCCGGCACGACACTGCACAATTTGAATAATTTTAACTCAAGATATTTTTTCCTTTACGTTTTGAAATGAATTACGATTCATATACCAGTGACCATAAAACTGTACTGCAGTATGGATAACTTCTTCAAGATAACTTCGAAATACTGATTTTTTTATCTCTGCAGTTGCAGATACAGTTTGATCAGTTGATTTGGGAAAATTGTATGACGTCACTTTTCTTTTTTCGAAAACTGCTTAGCGAATGTTGTTCAGTAATTGATACTGTTTCACCTGTAAGAGGTTAAAGTGAAAGTAAAAGTAAAATACACTTTACTGCACAAATAGTAAACAACAAACAAAAGATAGAAAAGGAAATTGTAAAGTACAATTTAGGCGGTCTTATCGCTAAGAGCGATCTCATCCAGGCAACCTTCGGGCTGAGGAAATGATTAATACGATAAGTAAGCACAAAATATGTTGGGTACCACTTATCAATTTGTGGCGACGCACGACGCGTGCCACTATGATTAGTACCTACTCACATCGGCGTAGAACGCGCTATCGAAATTTTCCTGAGACTTCGTATATATACGAGTTCTAAACATCCATAGTTGGTCACCAGCCACGACACCCCGCCTGGTGGAAGATCTTCCCTTTTCCCTTTCATACAACTGACGTTACATCATCCATATCCATTATAGCGCGTTCCTACAAATTCATCAAACCGTCTATACAAAATAAATATTTCGTTTGAAATTATTTCATACTTCGAAAGCCGTTGTTTTGTACAGTAAAACAAAAAAAACGCTAAGACGATCCATAGACAAAGAGTATACTTTTTAATTCACCTACTAAGATGTGCAGACACGAATTTCGCACGGATGCTACATCCAAAAAAAATCAAAAATACCTTTTCCAAGTCGTTACCGTGCAACCTGCACAATGGACCTATTAATATTCATAAACGAACACATTATTACGCATATCAATCACACGGTGCAAGTGCTAAAAACAGCTAATCGCATGCGCGAACACATCCCGCCATCTTTGTTTTCGATACCCGCACTGTCATTAGCGCCTTTTTTTCTTTGGGAACGGTTCTTTTTGTCACTGCTTCGTACTTATTCAAATTTCGAATGCGTGACAATGGGATGTTTTTGTTTATCCGCTAAAGAAATTATTGTATTATCGTTGAGATTACGTTTTATTCAAATTGCTGGCAAGGAATAGGGGAAGCTGCTCTTTAGAGATCCGTACAAGAAGATTATAGGAGCTGTTGTTGTTGCTCTGTCGTCCGCCCGTCTGTCACACGCTTTAGGACATATTCTGACTTGCCCGAACCGAACGAAACCAATGATCGATTTTAAAATTTTATGGAAATAGATTCCAGTTTTACCGTGTAACGTGAGTTTTACCGTGTAACACAACGATGTGGATCCATATATGGAAGATACAGTTTGATTTTGAAATCATATGGAAATGTAATTACGATTTGACATCGATGTATCTGTCATTTTGTGGAATTGTAGAGTCTATTAAATCGATCTCGCCGCCTGTTGCGTAAAATTACGGATGGCAACAAAAAAAAAGAGTTACTATTTTGAGTGTTGCTTGCTGTCGATTTTTATTTTCCTTTGCAAAAATGGGGTGCCATAACTTATTTAATAGACCCTACCTAAATATACCTACTTACCTAATTACCATTACAGCACACAACTTTCCATTACATGTAGATTATCGTCGCTTGGTATCCGCCTCCGACCTCGACAGGCTGAAGCAGAATATCAGCGCCATGCTCTAGACTACTCTAGAGTATGGCATTATGCTGAGCTGAGGCCTATTTGGTGCTGCAGCATACGCCGTGCATTATTATTAATTTAGTTTAAGATTATATTGTATAGTATATATGTATATGTATACACTTATATATTATTGTATAATATATAAGTGAAATTGTGTGTGTGTGCTGCAGACAGCAAATAAACGTTTTTCTATTCTATTCTATTCTACCTATTCTAGTTTTCCATACAACTAAAGTGGGTTAATTAAATCAATATCTAGCGTGCTATTGCGCTGTGAGCAAAACTATCACAAAACTTTAGAGCGCGGAACCGTACGATGCCAGGCTCCACTCTCACTTAACCGGTTACTTATATTAAGGATGCTTAGCTAATTGCGATCGTATGGTGTCTGTTGAATAAGCTAACGATTTTCGCACGGTTGTTGCACGTGTGTTGTGTTGGTATAGTGCGGTAAGAGAGTAGGTAATTAGGCAGGATGCTGTTTGTTATGGAAATAAACCTAATTCTGTTTCTATGAGATTAACCTAGGGGCATAGAACAATTACTATACTCTGTTCTATATAATAAATACAGTATTGGCAGATTTCAGGAATAATACTTTTTATTGATTAAAAAGAGATAGATCTGGATTTTTTCCGACCGATCTGGACAACTGATGAGTTTCTCCCGCGATTTTGTGGCATCCACGTCAGCTTTGTTTCGTTTTGTCTTGCAAATTGTTTTACAGTAGTGCTTTTCTAGTAAGAATGGTGTTTCTTGTTTGAAGAACTTCGACAAGATGTGAATAATGTGTGGGACAGTGAAGTAAAGTCAAATAAGACGCTGCAGCCCGATCCGTACTTAGCTGGATTTTGAAGAACCATACTGCGTCCGGGACGCCTTATACTTTGGTTCGGATGGCGCAGAAGCGTGGCAGATTCTTGAAATGTGTCGCATCAGTATTTTAATGAAGACTTGAAAGAGTTGTTCGCATCAGACATGGCTGTATGGACTCAGTTCCCTTTGCCTTAAAAAAACAAACAACAACTGGACACCTGATCATCTTTCGACTTGAACATTACCCGACGATGGGTGTGGACCCATCGTCGGGTAATGTTCAAGTCGAAAGATGATCAGGTGTCCACTTGTTGTTTGTTTTTTTAAGCTCTACAGTGGTGTAGAGCTCCGATGCGGCAGTACAGTCGACCAAAGGTCACCATTTCACAACGCGTCTATCTAAAATAAATCCATAGTACGCGGACATAATATTAACGACTATTATATGGTTGAAATTTTAACAAAGTTTGACATGTGATTATAAGTAATTTATAGTATATGTGTCCAAATCCTAATAAAATCCTTAATCTAATAAACAGCCCCGAGTCGCACCCGGCGGGAAGGTGCCCATCACGCTGAGAGCGTTTCCACGCTGAATAGCCAGCGAGATGCGCTGCACCAGGTACGACTCGGCGCGGGGGTCACCTGAGCGGTCTCTCAGTCGTTTATAGTAGGAGTAGGGGGTATGGTAACCATAGTAATACGCAGACATAGGGCTGAGATGACTCATTTGCAATATTGCCGTAAAATGGGAAACTTTTTCTTTTAAAGATTCTCCGAAAAACTTGTATTATCTCCAGTCCTCCATACAATTTGCGCCGATCAGCTGATCGATTTGTATTTTTTTAGCTTTGTTGCTTATTTGAAAAAAGTAAAGAACTCGTAGAAAAAAAAACCTTGATAGAACACAGCCGGATAAAATGTAGAATAACTGTAGAGCTGCCATAGAAGGACCGGTGTCCCCACAAATAGCAAAATACTTTTAGTACCTTCGAGCCCTGTGAGCCTAAATAAGGGCTGTGGTCTCTCTCAGGGTGATTCAGTATCCGATAGATGAACGACTTTCGTTCTTATCATCATCAGCCTATTAATGTCCCCACTGTGGGAGCACAGGCCTCCACTTGCATAAGGGGAGGCCATGATCCACCGAGCGGGCCCAGTGATGTTCACAGATTTCACACGCCTTCGGAAAGTTTTAATTTCCTTAGACATGCAGGTTTCCTCACGATGTTTTCCTTCAACGTTAGAGCAGTCGGTAAATGTACGAAAAAATACGAAAAACTCATTGGTACATGGCATTGCATGGTTTCGAACCCGGACCTCCCGCAAGGGAGTCTGGCGTCCTAGCCACTAGACCACCGACGCTCTTAAATGTATATAATTGTATTATTATTTATTATGATTGAATGTTTGAATGTATTTTAATTCTAATTTAGATAAGGACAATAAAAGGATTTTTTATATTTTTATTTTATTTATTTATTAGTTTTATTACTATTGAAAAAAAAACTAAATGCCGTGAACCTATAATTTTTTCTTTCGATTATAATCATACAATGGATGAGCATCTGCATCTCTTTTTTTAGCAGCCTCTGAGACCTAGCAAGTTTCTTTTTAATACAAAAAAACTGTGATATCTCAGAGACACCGTGAGAGATGAATACAATTAAAAATCAAGAACTAAATATGCAAAAGCGTTACGTGACCACTTTATAAACAGAAAATTAGAAAAAAAACAATAGTGCGGGGCCGCGTGGTCGCTTGCACCCCTTCGGTGGCTTAAAAAGAAAATTAGCATACTTACGCGCTGCCGTGGCGATTTTTTATGCATAAAAAGATTATGTTAATGTGTTTTTTGGACATCACACAGTGAGAAAGAACTTTTTTTACTGAGAAAAAGTGTTTGCAAGACACTGGGTAGTATAAAAAACGACTGTTCTCAGGGCAGAAGTAGTTATGTTACATTTTTTTAGTTGGTGTTTTTATTAACTCTCCTTTTATTAGGATAGTTAAAGGATATGGGAAAGTAGTTTTTTATAAATTTGTAAGTATATATTATTTAGGTTTTAACGGAACGATTCACCTAGTTCAAAAACTATGAAATTGGAAAATTATTTAGTATTCATAGTTTATTTCACGTCCTTACGTAGTTTATTTTACTTACTTACTCCGCTGTCGCAGCGACCCGAAGTGGATCTTGGCCTCCGATACCAAAGAGCGCCATCGCTCTCTCTCCTGCGCAGTCTCGAGCCAGTCAGGCGCCCGGAGCTCCCGCAGATCCTTCTCCATTTCATCGCGCCAGTGGTATCTGGGACGTCGTCCGTTAGGGCGTCCCACATACGCTCGTTTAACTGCCCGATCCTCCCCTAACCTAACCTAACCTACCTACGTGAAATAAACTATACGGTCTATTTATCTGCTTACTTACATTTACTAACGTTAATAAGTAAAAAATTAGGTACTTTTCTTAATGAATGCTGGATGTTTTAATTTTTTCAATTTTATATGAAAGTCGAAATTTCACTTTTACTCGTTTTTCTCAGAAACGTGATTTTAGAGGTATTCTTTTTAAATGTATGCTGTATGTATTAGTTTTTATATGAAAGTCGAATTATCATTTAAAACCGTTTTTCTCTGAAACGTGATTTTAGAGGTAGGTTTTTTTTGCTACGTACCGTCATACGCAACATGTATTTTTTAAAGAAAATTTGCCCGAAAACTTTTTTCATACAATTTGTGCGGGATACTTTGTTATTCAAAACATACCTGTTAAACTCTATTCGTACATTTTAAGCCATAAATAGAAGTATACTTTTGTGTCATCTTACAATAGAATATAGGTTCCACTAAATAAATATTGAAACGTTTATGTAACGATGTAAATAAGTAACCCAATATATTTTTTGTAATTTTTTTCACAAAAACCTTTTTTTACCTGCATCTCGGGGTGGAGCCGTCCCACCCCACAATTTTTTTCTAACACAAATGCCAATAGAACTCGCGGGGTGTAATAGTTGGGGTGGCAACATTTTTTTTCTGTCGACAACCCTGATCGATATTTTTCCCGCCGAAAGCCAGCATTGGAGCGTCGAACACGACTCGTTTGGCGGAACAAAAGAGGAACCCCTTTATGTAAAATCTTATTCATCTATTTTTTATTCCGGTAACGGTCGGAACGATTCTTTTCGGTAATAGGTACTAGGGTTGTTATTAAAAGGGGTTGTTTTTTGTGCGCTCTTCCCCGCACGCGATTTTGAGGCGGCGGAGTAGTTTTGGGCACGCACGTCCGTCATTGGGCTTGCACTTTCTAGAAACTGGCAAACGGGTTAAAATTATATGCTCTATTCTTGATATAAGTAGGTATTACACGGCTGCAAACGAGAAAAGGGCCAACCGTCTGTCGCACCCAGACATCTCACCCGAGTTGTTAGAGAGTTATCAATAATAAATAACTAAGGTGCAGTGTCTCCAGCCAGTATAATTACCTACACTGCCTCTCTTACTCTTCACTTACGTACAAAGCGGAACAGCAGTACAGGCATTGGTGCTTTGCGACAGCAATAGTCTGAACACCGAAAAAAGGCTCAATCTTATCTGGTAGGGGGCCGGGAATAACTCAGCGGCACTTCGACCCTTGAGGATCTTTTGTGCCTACCCCATTTTACACACTGGTCATCTCAGTGTGTAGGTTTCCTCACGATATTTTCCTTCACCGTTAGAGCAGTCGGTAAATGTACGTAAGTCTTCGAAAAATACGAAAAACTCATTGGTACATGGCATTGCACGGTTTCGAACCCGGACCTCCGGACCAGCCAGTGTGCCACCGACGCTCTTTTAAAGATTCGGTCCGGTTGATTTGCAGCACCGAACTACTGAGACGTTAAAGTCTCATTGGTTCGGTTTAAGCCGACTAACAACCGGTCTAACAACTGATACCGGATAAAATGGTGATACTTCCCCAGGCTGCCAGTAACGTAGCACTGCTGGTGATGTTTCAAACGCCGGTTGTAAACGATGACTTTCCTTGCAGTGGTGCTGACCTCGGTGCCGTCCAACGAAGCAGAGCTGCAGCTCTACCGGGTGATGCAGAGAGCCAGCCTGCTCGCCTACTACGACACTCTGCTCGAAATGGGTGGGTATTGAAGACAACTAAAACTTGACCCTGTTTCACCAAGCAACAATTCTTGTAATTACAAGTCTAAATTGGCAACATTGACGCTGTTTTGTATGGGGATTTCTATTAATGTTGCCATTATCTGTATTAAAAGGATTGTTGCTTTTCAATCTGAGGTTCTGAAATATAAAGTCATTTCACGAAGTGCTAATAAAATTAAACAGATACTGTAACAGTCGAGTTTTAGACTATCTGTCTAAGATTATTATTCACTTCGTGAAATGCAGAACCTTAGTTAGCACATAGCGTAATTGTAAAAGCGCCATCTCTTTTATTGCAAACAAACAATTAGTTGATTTGTTTGAAGTGTCGATATACAACATTATATTAAAGAATATTGTTAAATATGGTTAATATTAAGTAAATAACCGGTCGCGGTAAATTTATTTGAAAACAAATCAAATAAAATATTTTTTGTAGAACTGAGTGCTATATTAAGTTTAATGAAGTTATAAGCCTTACAGTGAAATTATTCTCGTTCTGCCAAGTAGCGACACGAAGTATCAATCGTGAAATGCCTATGCACTTCGTAAAACGCGCCGTTACACAACTACGACAAATTTGAAATGACACTTCTATTTGACGGTTCGATTTAACTGACGAGCGTGGAGTGCGTCCTCCACAACGTACACCTGTAAAAGCATTCCAATTTTCAAATTACATTTCACCTGCCCTGTGCACCCACTGTTCAGGAGATTGCATACTTCAACACTTACATCGTAATAACACTAGTCAATCAGAGCGAACGAGTTAGAACTCGTTCGTTCGTTCTAGAACATTTTTTTAAAATATTGTTTAATACATACACAGTAACATGGTAGGTACATAAACTGTATCCTATTAGGCAAAACCTTGAAAGGTTTGTATGCCGATAGGGAGTTCGCCATTATGGTCCTTAAACTATTGTATAGTAGTTAAACTATTACATCTCACAATACAACTAAGGTAACCTATAATATAAAGCTAGTATCATGTACATAAATAAAAATTAAATGTAACTTATAAAATGTCTTAGATTAGGCCCGTGTGGTAGGGCACCGAGGATGCTGGCGGCGTTGCCACGCTGGAGCGCTATTTTGATCCTTTGGGTGAGATAGCCGCCAGCCCTTGGGTCCCTCGTCGCATTAAATAGACCCTTGGACAGCTCTCGGAACAGTGACCAAGCTCTGGAGCTTGGCCCCAAGGACCGAGGGTCTCTACACTAAATGCAACAAAGTTGTAAATGTTTTCTTAAATATATATATTGTAATAATAAATAATAATACCTAGGTACACATAATGATTATTTATGCGATGTGTTGATGAGAATAAAATACCTTGCAAAAAGAAATCCTTAACAAAACGACGCACAACAATAAAGAAATTATTTGAATTCGTATCTATTCCAGTTAATGAAATTCACAACACAAAAACACGTTTTGTTTTAAACATTATTTTGCACATGCCAGGTGCCGACACAAAAACGCAGCTCGATACAAACCTAACCGAACGATGAACACAACGCCGAAGTCCTAATCCACCTTTCATAGGAACTCAAGAAAAAACTCTTTCTCATCAACCGAGCGCTTCCAAAAAATACATTTCCATACGGCGAAAAAACGCGCAGACGGCTCATGCAAATTCCTTTTTTTAATTTCCAACTCGCAATTACCCACTCGAAGGAAGGGTTTGGCCGGCCTTCTTCAAATCCTGTTGTTTTTTTTCTCGGAGCCCCTTCGCAAAATGGTCACGTAAGATATTAGCATCTCGTATTTGCCTAAATTAAATGTGCGTGTGAGTTGGCGTTTTTTATGGTATCACACGTTTTTGTGGTGAACAATGGTGCCGGAATGAACTCGCCTTGCTGGATAGTTTTGCATATTAATGTAGAGAAATGAGATTAGACGAATTCATTATTTTTTTCGGACATGAGAATATTTTAAGGGAGTCAGGGACATCGGAGATAATAGATTCTTAAAAAAGTAAGTCGGTGATTAATTATCCTAAAATAAATCAGTCGGGGGTTTAATTATTAATTTAGAGTTTAAAAACGCGTTCCATTCACTGACTGCTATAAAAATATCGATTACAGAAAATATATAAAAATTGGTTTTCGGTAGGTACGAGTAGCATGTACCTACCTTGTTTATTATTTGGAAATAAGAAGATCTTCGATTTGTACCAATTCCTGTGCCCCAACAAGGGAAACTTTCAATCGGTCATAATTTCCATGTAACATTTTCCAGGCGGCGATGACGTACAGCAGCTCTGCGACGCTGGAGAAGAAGAGTTCCTTGAGATCATGGCCCTCGTTGGCATGGCGTCCAAGCCCCTGCACGTCAGGCGGCTCCAGAAAGCCCTGCAAGAATGGGTCAACAACCCCGCCCTCTTCCAAATCCCCATTGCCAACCTGTGTCCCGCCGAGAACCCTTTTATCCAGTGCAACCAAAGACTCCTCAGCGTGCCCTCTTCGATACCTAACATCCTGTCCAGGTCCGTTACCTCCCCGGAGTGTAACAGGCCTATATACAGTCCGTCCCCCGGAGCGCCTGACAACAGCTGCAGTTCTAATACGTCCGCTCCCAACGCGAGCCCCGTCCATAGTCAAGCCAATTTCACCAAAATTGTCCTACCGTCGTCCCCCGCTCCAGCTGCACCTATCACCTCCTCTGCTTCTCGGTCCTTTTCCCCCCAAAGCGCCTGTCCTCCTTCAGCCGGCTCCAGCCCCGGCTCCGTCACATCTCCAGTCCTCACACCGGTCCTCTTAGACGTTCACGTGCAGAAACTGTCGGCAGCAGCAGAAAAGCTGAGTAAACACCTGCCGCAGTTCGAGCCGAAGCCGCAGAACACTAAGAAGAAGATGTGTAAGGACCTGGAGTTGGTGATGTTGATGCCGGAGTCGGATCCGAGGAGGATGGAGGAGATCAGGAAGTACGCTGCCATTTATGGACGGTTCGATTGCAAGAGGAAACCCGAGAAGCCTTTGACGCTGCACGAGGTTAGCATACAAATGAATTCGGTCTTTGCCATGATATCATTTTAACAGACGTGGTTAGAATTTTGAATATATATCAGATGCAGTAAATGTCACAGACATAGTCACAGACATTCGCGTAATATTATATGTACTCGTATACAACACATACCTAATTATTTTTAAATATTCATCATCGGCCACATCATCGACCTATTTACACACGTTTGTTGGGTCACATTACAGGTAGGTGTCAAGAACTGATCACCACAATACGGGATCCTAGTGTGGGGACTTGGCTCTTACTTTTTTAAATTGAATTATTGGCACAAATGAATAAATTATATCGTAAGATTAGCTTTGATTTGTGAAACCATGTTTAAAAACTCTCTCCACTGAAATTAACAAATATCACTTGATGGTATATAAATAAGTAGTTATTTTCTCATCTCACCAGAATGTTACAAGATGGTTTTTGATGCTTTGGCTTATCTTGAGGTTTTATGTCTCTTGCAATGGATTGTCTGTTTTATAGGCAACCTTCTCTTACACTTCGTACCGGCAAGAAGGCATTGCTGCTTTATGTTGAGACAGAAATCAAATATCGTCGTCTTTTTGTCGTGTATTCCGTTGTCAACCTATTGTCAGAGTTGTTCAGACCTACCGTCCATAGGCTAATGACATGGCGGTCTTTAAACAATTGATGATGTTTTACACTTACTCACTACCACAATGTTATTTACCTATTAACAATAAATGTTTGTGCGAGTAGTGTTGCACCACAATTGTTAAAAGGTGGATTCGATTCGGCGATGCTTGCTAAACCACGGGTTTGTGTATGCCCTAGCCGCCAGGTTTTGAGCAAATGGTCCCTTATCTTTGAATGTCCTAGTCCAGCCACTATTATGCAAGAGTGGGTCATGTTATTGTTCTAGTTGAGCATCGGTGGCACGTATCTCTTCAATATCTGAGAGAAGCTCATCAACTCCCTTGAACCCTTCCCCAGCGCTGATTCTGGCTACGGGCCTGCTTTTGATTGTTGAAGACCCAGCGTTTTTAGCGATAAGACCACCAACTTTTTATCAACGTCATTTACCTTTACATTACCTTCGCATGTATATCACGTTCTGGGGATTTAAACCCTAAGCTCTACAACTCTGACATCAAATGACGGTGGCGTCTCGTGACTCCCATGCGGGAGGTCCGGGTTCGAACCCATGCTGTGCTATGTACCAATGAGTTTTTTCGTATTTTTCGAAGACTTACATACTACTACTTTTACCGACTGCTCTAACGGTGAAAGAAAACATCGTGAGGGAACCTGCACACTGAGATGACCAGTGTATAAAATGGGGTAGGCACAAAAGATCCTCAAGGGTCGAAGTGCCGCTGGGATTATTCCCCCTATCATAAGATAAAAAATAAGAATACTGTCCTAGTTGAGTCTGAGAGTTTACTTTCTAACTTTATTTCCAGGTGATGGTGAACGAGGCAGCAGCTCAGATGTGCCGATGCGTGCCAGTGCTGCTGACGCGTCGGGACGAGTTGTTTCCTCTTGCCAGGCAGCTCGTACGGAAAGCGGGCCTTCATTACTCTAAACACTGGTAAGATCCTCATAACGTACCTACCTACTTTAGTACGCACAGACTTGTCTGTTTTATTTACCCGCGTTTGACCTCAACCTGACTCTCACCTGGTGGTAAGTGACGATTAGGCCGAAGATAGAGCACACGGGCTTAGTAAGTACTGATCCTATTATAAACACTGTAGAAACACATCAACGCCGAAGCGAAGATATTTGACGACAGACTTTACATAGAAGGTGGTCGCCAGCCAGGCGAACCCTGAAGGGGTCTCTGTCTGAAGGAAAAGGGGATGAGGTGGTCCTTTTTTTAGACTAACCAGTATTAATTCCATTCCAGCAGCGGCCGGCCTTTCCGCAGAAATTGGACCAGTAGATACGGGCTCAATATTTGAGCCCTGTAAATCTAGAAATAGGTCTTATTTAATTTTGAAGTCGTAGCTATTTATGACACAAATTCGATAAAAAAAAGTTAAATGACTATAGTTCTTTACGTGAACCCTTAACTGTAAAATCTAAAACTAATAAAAATAAACGTATTGTTTCCAGCTTGCCCCCCACAGCGTCAACAGGCGAGGATCGAGAACGTGATGATGACGGGACTCCGAACAAACGGCCGCGGCAGGTCTCGCCCACCACCCACGTAGACCTCACCGATTAGTCTAGCCTGACTGCACCTTTACTGCTCTAACCCTGATCTCTCCGATTAATCTAGCCTGACTGCAACCTTCTCTGCTCTAACCTGCTAACACTTGCATAATGCCCTAGATAGAATCAATTGCACTGCTGTATAGCAAGAAAATGGGACCAATAATGGAGTTAGGTAAATGGTGAATGAGGATTTGAAAGACGTCATTTGCCTTACCACGAAATCGCCTACCGTAGTGACAGAATTTAGAAGGCGATTCCATTGGAATATAAAATGTAGGCAGTCAGTTAGACTTGCTCCCTAATAATTACGAGTATCCCAGCCAAATATGCCTTCAATTGCACGAACCTCTTTTTAAAACTTAATCCTCTGTTATAGCTCGAATTACCTCGATCAATATAAAATTTATGTTAGTTACTTAAAGGTTTAACTTTAAACTAATTGTTATAACTTACTTATTCTTGGGGTAACTGCAGTTACCAAGCCCTGGCTCACGTTAAAAAGACCTTGGAAAAGACATACTAAGTAATACTCACTAAACCTGTCTATGTCTATAGGCTTGTAGAAATTATTCTTATAGGATTTTTAGGGTAAAAGTGGGAACGAATGATGTCCATTCCATTCCAATGAGATCTAATAGGTAGATGGAAAAAATATTAGAATGTAACGAGAATTTATCTTAGGTACTAGAATTGTACAAATGTATATTCTGTTGTAAATAACTAGTTTAACTATTTATTTATTTATTACTATTGAATGTATGGTATAAATATGATAGGAATTAAAACAGAGCCCTGAAGGAGTCCAAGACAATCGCTTGGAATTTACTTCAAAATTATGTTTTGAAATTGAATTTCGTATTACTAATATTTCTAAAGAATTACTCATCTGTTTTGGCTTAATAATTTTTATTTTTTTCCACTTTTGTAGCAAAGGTAAGCATGAAGGAACCTATAAAACGCCTGAGATAAATCATTATCTTCAAATGTACAGTATCTAGATATTTTGCTTTTTCTACCGGGTATGATTTATGCAATGGTAAGTAGAACATTCTATTTTCTTCTTCTTTTTGCATGGTCTTCTTGTACGTGTAATTTTATAACAATATTTCTTATTTTACTTCATGTCATGATTTATGCACGCTTAGTATACAATAATTAGAAATCCTTCGGTAGATAATAAGACAGCACCCCCCCCCCCCCCTCCCTCCTCCCCCTCTTGTATTTAAGGGCTTGGGATCCATTGTAGTAAGTATCCATCAGGATGCACAAATGCACATAATTATATCTTCCACTTCCTCAGGCATGCAGATTTACATGAGTTTTTCTAGCTCATCACGATGAATACGTTTTTGATCTAAATGATCACTGGCTACCAGTTAGTTTCATTTCAGTATACTAACTTTAGATATACAGTCAGAATAGAAATAGAGTAGAAAATCTTTATTTGATCAACACTGTACACTACAGAAGTCACGATCAACAATTAATATAGAATCCTTTGAATTGACAGGAAGAGGAGCCAGGTACCGTCCGAACCAGCCCTGAGGCAGCCCGGAGCAACTCAAATCACAGCTGGTGGGGTATGAAGACTGAGAGCGATGACGCGGACTCCAGGTGTTCATACTCCAGCACCAGCACTCCGCCCCCTGTAAGTGGTCACCTCAACATTTTTTTTACTCCCATTAAGGTTAAGATTATTTAAAGTTAGTCAAAAACGCTAGATAATCTAACCTTAAACAAAAAAGAAATCCCCACTTGCCATTGTGGAGATTCCCTTACTTTTACGTGGTCATCATCAGAATCTCCACAAAGAAGTAAAGCGTGTCGTCAAATATCTTTGCTTCGACGTTGATGTGTGTTCGGCAGTGTTTATAGCAGAGCCAGAACTTGCTAATCCCAGGTACTCCATCTTTGGCCTCATCCTCACTTACCACCAGTTGAGATTGAGGGTCAAACGAGGGGTTTAGCCGTAAATAATAAAATAAGAAGAGTAAATAAATAATAATAACAAGTGCGGGGTTTCTAAAAATTTTAAATTTGTTTTTTTCTATACTTATAATTTAAAAAAAAAATAACAACGCCACCTGATTGGTAAGTGATCACCGTCGCCCATTAGATATGTCTCCTCACTGTATTATTATTAGAGGGTTTTTGGTGCGCTGCTAACCATAAGGACTTGAGGACTCAGTTGGGTTGCCTCATGTGCCGAGAATTACGCCGGCTCTTTACGCTTCAAACCGAAACACAGAAATGCAAGCATTTCCGCTTTACGGCAGAAACAGATTAGAGGATGGCGACCCAGATGATCCTTCTCATCAGGATCTACCACCTGTGAATCTTAATTTCGCAGGACGCAGAAGAGTCCCGGCCCCAAGTGGTGGCAGCCAGAGGGGACAGCATCATCGCCGTCGCGAACCCCGCGCTGCACCCCCCACCGCACCTGCCGCACCCCGCCAGGAATCACTCCAACTGATCGTTACTCATGGCCCTGATGATGATCATAAGCCGTCGGCGTTCATTCCGCTAGTGGTGAAACGTGAACGTGACGTGATGATCACAAAACATCAGTGTCAATCGTGACTGTGATTATTAATCTCCGACCAAACTAGGGTGGGCGTGTTATTATTTTTGACACGTTTGTCTGTCTGTTTGTCTGTGGCATCATAACTTGACAACGTATGATCCGATTTGGACCCGGGTTTTTATTTAATCGAGTATAATATATAATAGTCGAGTTCTTAGCCATGTCTGATAAAAATGGGATCAGTGGTTTCCAAGATCTTGGAGTATCTTTGATGTCAGATGGGTTCTCTAGAACGATGATCTAGCTAGATGGTTCGAGCTTGAGCTCAAATGTTTAGGACCATGAAGCCCTTTCCACATATGGAACTTCAAGGACCTGATGATGATCAGAAAAAAGTAAGGGGATCTCCACAATGGTAAATCGGGATTTAAAAAAAAAAACAATTTAGAGTTTATGTAACTGATTGATCTTTCGGGACCTATCCCATCTTATTGGATCCTATAGGAATTCTGTTAGCGGGTTTACCTGATAACAGAATTCTATTTTCTTTTTGATTTATTTGTCCCTTTTTAAGGCTTATACAGTCGCCAATGACCTTGAGGGTTTGACCTTCAGTGTCTAGAAGTTTACGGCTTTGAAGAAAAGAACTCGCGTCTGCCCCTATTGGGAGACTATTTTTTCTTTCACCCAATGTTTTATTGTTCTGATTACGAAATTATAGATATATCTGAAGAAAACTTTGATTGAGTGTAATATAGCTGTATCCATGGATGAAAAAAAAATAGTCTCCGGGCGTTCGTTTCTTCATAACTGTATCTATTTGTTATATTAAAATGTTGACATGACATTGTAAAAAATTAATTGAATTAATAGTATTATTTAAATAACAAAATATACTAAAACTTGATGTCTTATTGTAAATACGTCTTTATAGTTGTGAGCAAAGAAATCAGACATTGTATTATTGTAAGTAAGTGCCTACATAAGTATATTTTTACAACGTCACTTTTTTCTCTCTACCGCCGTTTCGGAAGGTGTTATAGCTGAAAGGAAAGAAGCGGCGCAAGAAACTTTCAGAAGCACATCTTTTGAAATAAATATAATAATCTTACAATAATTATGAATACAATCATATATGTACACAATGTGCAGAGCTGGAGCTGGATTTAGGACCAAGCCTCTTTATCATTTAAATAGTCATTTGTTTTATAATAACCCTTTTTACATAAGGTCCCTCTTATGTGGGTCTTAAATTTTTTCTCTGTCATATTTATTACAGTATCAGGTATCTTATTATAAATCGTACACAGTGACCCACATATGATGTGTTTACTTTATTAAGCCTAAAGCTCTGTTTTTTGTTTCTGGTGTTGAAATCATGATTATCACATTTTATCGGAAACAGCTGTAAGTACAGACATGATATTTTCATAAATATATTGACCCGCGACAGTCAGTACATTTGATTCTTTGAACAGTTCCCTTACAGAGTCCCTGCAACGTAGATTATATATTGCACGAGTTGCCTCCTTCTGTAGCATGAAGATGGTTTCAATATCAGCCGCTCGACCCCATAAAATAATGCCATAAGACATTATGCTGTGGAAATAACTGAAATATACTAGCCATGCGGTTGCTGCATTGCAGTTAGGTTTTATCTTTCTAACGCCATAAGCGGCGGAACTTAATCTTCCGGCCAATGAATTTATATGAGGGAGCCCACTGAAGCGGCGAGTCCTAGATAATTCATAGAAAACCTGTATCGTTAACCAATTCTAGCCTACTGTTATCTAATGTTAGTTTATTTTCTACCTTTTTACGTTAGACAAAGTGAATTTAAAGCAAACAAAAGTTATTTTTTCCTCAAAACTTACAAAATATGGACCTTTGAGTACGGATCCTTATATATAGAGCGAGATCTGACTCGCACTTGACCACTTTTATTTACAATTAATATTTTCGAGTTACAGTTTGTTTAGTAGAAATTATTATATGATCTACATAATTTAATATAAGTATATTAGGCTTACATTACTGTCTATTATGTACTATCGCCCAAAAAATTATCTGACCACTTTTTAACCTATCATCATTTGAATTTAAAAAGGATCAATTATTTCTTTGGGCGATGGTACTTGTAAAATATTAACTAACATTACTACATATATGTAATAATACAACAACTTGTATCTAATGTAAAAAAATCGAGCATGATAAGGTACAAATTCGTTACATTCCACCAAATGTTATATATAATGTAAAAGGTATTAGTTGTACATATACATAGTTCTAAAGAAGCCATAGTTTGCCTTGTAGTCATTATTATTATTAGTTTTGTGCTTAACCAGTAAAATTAAAAAAATGTATATGTAGTATGGACGTTTTTTTGGCAGATTCTTCTAATGGCAGATTCTTTATAAGGCAGATTCTTGTTAGGGCAGAAGTACAAGTCATCATAAAATTGTTAAAATATAATATTTATTAGTAACTAAGAAACCAAACTACAGGAAATTAAACACAGACTCTATTTCAGGGTTAACAAGTTAATAGAAAAATCCATACCTAATGATAACATAGAGGTATCTCCCATCACTTCTTCTTATATATTTTTAAAACTGCTAATTTAGTTAAACATTCGAAAGTAGAGATTTTGTTTTCTTCGAGATTTGTTATTATTTCGTTAATGGATTTGTTTTTTTCGATTAAATTTTTAGTTCTTCGTTGACCACAGTTGTTGACGTTCATAAACAGAACTAACAGCAATGTCAAGTGATCACTTCATTGTTATTCATTAATCTCAAGTGGCCAGCTATCAACCAAGTACCAACCTACTTAAAGGAGATTGCTGACCTTAATGCTGAAATAAAGCATAGCCCGCCTTTGTACATATTTTAATGTTTTTAATTTTTTTTCTCCTATGTGTGCAATAAAGAGACTACAAACAAACAAACAAACAAAGCATAAATAAATTAGAGTGACAGAAAAAAACCAGAATCTGCCTTTAACCGAACGAAGGAAAAAGTCTTTCAAAAGGGGGATTACAACTTACATTGTGACTGTCCTTTTTATGCCCAAACAAGAATCTGCCTTATAAAGAATCTGCCATAACCAGAATCTGCCGTTTTTTTTCTATTCACAAATTTTTGAATAGAAAAATGTTTCTAACTTACGTATTTAGAAATTGAAAATATAAATAAATATTCCTTCACGTTGGTGATTAGAAGATTTATTTGATTAAATACAGACCTACTTCTCGATATCAAAACAATACAGAGAAGTAAGTATTAGAATAATAGTTGTAAATATACATAATACTAAAAGGTAAGTTTAAACATATACCTAGATGTTAGGCTATGTACTGTAAATATAGCCATTGTATACTATCATTTACTATGTAACTGTACGATTTAAGCACTTATACCTATAAATAAGACATAAGCTGACCATTGCGAGCCATAATGTATTTACTTAGTTCTAAGCATATTATGAATACATCGATGTTTATACCTACCTACAGGACACTTTTATTTTTTCTCCATACAATTTTGTATGAAAACTGATTTCAGGCGAATTTTCACTTTTTTTTTCTCTAAAACTAAACAGAAAGTTTTTACTATTGTAGCATAATAACAACCTCGAAAAACTAATTGTGACCGGAAAAGTCCTACCAAATCCGCACCACCCTTGACTCTACAATTCACGATGCCACCCACACCGCCGGGGACAGAAATAAATGCAGGAAGATCATCCGCCAGAAGATGATACCTAAAGGTGGTCACGACCCTCAGCATTGAGGATTACGACGCGAGGAGGATATACAGGATGGATTTTTGAGACGGGACAGTAAGGGCAGGTATCTTAACCGTTATAGTTACAGGAAAACGTTCCTAGGAGACCATCCATAACTTTTTGAGATATTCTGAACTGCATTCAAAGATTTTCGAAAAAATGTACAGTCAGCGAATAAAAAGCTAAAACAACAAAAAAAAAATGTTTATGCCAATCAATCCTATTTCGTGTAGGGATCAAAAGACTCTATCGGGCCAACAGAGGTTTGAGTACTAGAAATGATAGAAATCGCCAAAAACTTTTCCAATACATTTTGTACGGAAAAACGATTACTTAGTGAACTCGAAATTATTCTTTGTTACCAATCGATCCTTTTTCAAAAGTACCTAACTAAGTAGAAAATCATAGTCGGATCGATAATCTTCTACAGCATTAGAACTAAAACAAATGAATACAAAATAAAATTTAATCATTTAAAACATGAATTTTTAAACACAAACGTAAATAGGTAATATTCTGGTGATCTATGAAATAAATTGCTCAAAGTGACCGCCGTTTTCACGGATACATAAGTTTACTCGTTTTTGTACTGAGCAAGTTGCAGCCGATAACTTTCTTGGATGGATATTATTTAAAATCCTCGCTAATGCATCTTTCAGCTCCTGAACACTGCCGTATTTCTTTTTGTAGACTTCATTTTTTAGGTAGCCCCACAAAAAAAAATCGAGAGGTGTTTAATCGGGGCTGCGAGGTGGCCACTTAGTTGGACCATGTGTACCTATCCATTGTGCCCCATGTACAATAAAAAAAACAAGACGGAGGAAGAAGAACTCCACAATTGTGTGCAGTGCCTGCGCTGTGGGCACGATTGTGGGCCAGGTGTGTGGCAAAGGTGGCCTTAGGGTAGTTTACTGTTATCCGTGTAGGTACTAAATCTAAGATTAAAAATGCCCACCAGTTGGTACGTACTTATTCTGATGCACGGAATGTCGTAGTCTTTATCGGAGATTGTAGTCGGGTCCTATTATATAGGTAGTTGGTCCGTTTGTTACACAAAAAATAGTTAGTTTTCCGCGAGCGTCGGCGGCCTGGTGGTGACTATATGGGAGGTCCTGGTTCGAAACCATGCAATGCCATGTACCAATGAGTTTTTCATTTTTTCGAAGACTTACGTACATTTATCGACTGCTCAACGGTGAAGGAAAACATTGTGAGGAACCTGCATGTTTGAGGAAATTAAAAGTTTTCGAAGGTTTGTGAAATACACCAATCGGCACTGGGCCCGCTCGGTGGATTTTGGCCGACATGGACCCTTAGCTGAAACTGAATTTTCAGTTATTCCTATTCTATACACTGTAAGTACCTACATTGAAAGAAAAAAAATCTCCATGGTAATTCAGTATATAGAGAAATCTGTGAATGACATTTAGTTCCCCTGACCGATTGACGTAAGTAAAAGTAAATAATTTCTACTAATTCCGTGAACAACCTGGTAAGGCTCAATTTACATTGCCGCGGAATGGAATGGATGCGAATTTTCGCAACGTAATTGTACATAGCATAATGAACTTTATGTCAATTGTGTAACATACAAACTAAATACGAGCCAAAAAAGAGATCGCGCGTCTTTCGGGGAATCCTCGCGCATTCTCGAGAATTCCCCTAGCGGTAAAGCGTATTTAGTTTGTATGTTACACAATTGACATAAAGTTCATTATGCTATGTACACTTACGATGCGAAAATTCGCTTCCATACCATTCCGCGGCAATGTAAATTGAGCCTAAGTCGTAAGACAGATCCTTGATGGACGAATTGACTCATAGGGATTTTTTTCTAGGTTTTTTGTGGTTTGGTGAAAATTATATCTACAATGTAGATGTAGGTATGTCATGCATGGTATCACCTACATGGTATGTCACCTACATCTATAAAAATCGAAACGATATTCATAGATGTAAGTGAGATTTAATTCCAAATTACCTTGGAGCAAAGGAAAATCAATAGGAACAAACAGTGGGCATCGACAGTAAGCAGGGGAATCATTGCACTGTTTATTATATTGTTTCATATTTCAAGGTATAATTTCATGTTTCAAAGTATAATTTCATGTTTCAATGTATAATTTCATGTTTCAAAGTATAATTTCATGTTTCAAAGTATTATTTCATGTTTCAAAGTATAATTTCATGTTTCAAAGTGTAATTGGCACAGGCCACCAATATTATATTATATAACACGCTTATTTCGTCTAGATTTCACCAAATCTATCAAAGTTTGGTATAGAAGGTGCTTGACGAACAGAATCAGGTTGGGGTGGTACCACTCTTTTTCCTACTTCCGTCGCAGCAATACTAAAAAGCTTGGCATTGCTGTGTTTCTGTTTGAAGAGTAAGAGAGCCAGCGTATTGACAGATTCATCAGGCACTTTATCTATGTCTTCAGGGTTAACAGGGCATTGAAAACGGTGAGATAATGTATATGGGCGACAGTGACCACTTACCATCATATGCCCGATTGCTCGTCTGTTATCCTTAAAAAAATTCTAACATAACCTTGAGTCCAACATATCCATAATGTTAGACACAATTTTGTAACAAGGGGCCAATTACGTCACACGAATTTCATGTATTTTGGACCCCCCCCCCATCCCATTTGTAAAGTAAAGTAAAATACACTTTATTGCACAAATATAAAACAACAGACGTGAGATAGAAAAGGAAACAGTGAAATTACAATTGAATTGTGAATTGTGTGTCCCCCCTCCCTTCCCCGCCCCTAGTGTGACGTGACGTGACATCGGCGTCACATACTTTATCTTTTTTCATAAAATCAACAATAAATCAAACATTTTAGAAAATTTACAAACTATCAAATCAAATCACCTACGTTTTGCCGATGATATAGTCGTAATGGCGGAGTCGCTGCAGGACCTTCAAGAAATGCTGGACAATCTCAATGCTGCTTCACGACGTGTCGGTCTCGGGATGAACTTGGACAAGACTAAGGTCATGTTCAATGACCATGTCGTTCCGGGACCGATTATCGTCGACGGTACGGCCCTCGAAGTTGTGCAACAATACGTCTACCTCGGGTAGACTGTGCAATTAGGTAGAAACAACTTCGAGAAAGAAGCCGACAGAAGAATTCAGCTGGGTTGGGCAGCATTTCGGAAGTTACGTCACATCTTCTCTTCGTCCATACCTCAATGTCTAAAGACAAGAGTCTTTAACCAGTGCGTCCTACCAGTAACGACCTACGGAGCCGAAACGTGGACACTGACGGTGCGACTGGTTCACAAATTGAAAGTCGCTCAGCGTGCTATGGAAAGAGCTATGCTCGGAGTATCTCTGCTGGATCGAATCCGAAATGAGGAGATCCGGCATAGAACAAAAGTTATCGACATAGCTCATAAGATTAGCAAGCTGAAGTAGCAGTGGGCCGGTCACGTCTGTCGCAGAACCGACAACCGCTGGGGTAGACGAGTTCTGGAGTGGAGACCGCGTTTGGGCAAACGTAGTGTGGAACGCCCCCCTGCTAGATGGAGCGATGATCTGCGCAAGGTGGCTGGCAGCGACTGGATGAGAAGAGCCGAATATCGGGACTCAATGGCGCGCTCTGGGAGAGGCCTATGTCCAGCAGTGGACTAGAATAGGCTGCTGATGATGAAATCAAATCAACGATACAAAATTTATTCATCTTGTTTCCATGGACTTTGAACCCGTTCCTTTATATTATTTATGACTTTTAGATTTACGCATGTGACGTCATGAAGCTTATGACTCGTCCCCCCCTTGTCACACGATGTCACACTCTGTTGACCCCCCTCCCACCACTTAACGTGAGACTTAATTTATAGATGGCTCTCAAGACCCTTACCACATTATTTAATACGACTCGTGTATTGACAGCGACTATTTAAATAATTGCTTGGAGCACCATAAACAACAATCTGGGATGAATAATGTGGTAACAACCGTTTATGATAATTATTCACTTATATTGATTACAATAATTATGATTAAATATGTTGATAAAATATGCGCTATTCGCGGCACTACTTACATCTCTGTACAGCAAGATATACATTTTAGCTGGTTGACAGAGGCGTCTGCTTCTTCTAAGTTGTATTCCTCATTGCTGAGGGTCGTGATCATTCTAAGGAATTAACCACATAGAACGACTCTCGTGACAGATTTAATGGGATGGTTTGCCATTGACTTCCCCATTTCACACACTGGTTATTTCAGTGTGCAGGTTTCCTCGCGATGTGTTCCTTCACCGTCAGAGCAGTCGGTAAATGTACGTAAGTGCTTCGAAAAATACGAAAAACTAATTGGTACATGGGATTGCATGGTTTCGAACTCGGACCTCCCGCATGGGTGTCACGAGACGCCACCGTCGGTCGTTCGATGTCAGAGTAGTAGAGCTTAGGGTTTAAATCCTCAAAACGTTATATACATGCGAAGGTAATGTAAAGGTAATTGGACGTTGATAAAAAGTTGGTGGTCTTATCGCTAAAAACGCTGGGTCTTCAACAATCAAAAGCAGGCCCGTAGCCAGGATCAGCGCTGGGGAAGGGTTCAAGGGAGTTGATGAGCTTCTCTCAGACATTGAAGAGATACGCATATAGATTGCTCTTGCATTACTATACAGTTAATTATTCGTCCTTGTCAAGTCAGTTCGAAGTAAACAGTAGGCGCTTCTGCGTATGGCTGGCGGTAATCTGTTAGCACTGCGCGAGCGCAAGGTGACCGCGTCATATTAATTTTATTCACGGATTTTTACGCATGGCAGAGTTTTTATTTTTAACTGGTACGAGTAGGTATGTTAATTATGTTGAGTAGGTACTATATAGGTTATATTCTACTCCTACTCTTTCTACTCCTATTTCGTAATTTGTTCAATGACATACAGAGGTTCATCGTCGTATGAAATTAGTGTTTTAAGAAATATTAAATAACAGTAGACGAATGCAATATGTAAATTTTTCTTTGTTGTATGGCACTGCATACAGGAACTCTTTCGTATTAAATACACAACATTCACTGGCCAACTACTTGGTACTATAGCCATAAAAAAACTTGGCGTTTGGAGATTTGGCTAGATGACAAATTACATCTTGGGTTTTGATTCAGTTTCTTTATTCAGTACACATCATCAGGTTAATGAAAATGCATCGTTTCCACATACAACCTATTGCTCAACGTTTTACCCAAGCTACACGTAGGTAGGTTATGTCCGAGAGTGAAGGACGATCTGACAGTCAGTAATTTAGTTTAGTATACTGACGTAACTTACGGAAAATGAGCAGAAATCGAAGTTTTAATTCAGAACTGTTTCCTTGTTTATAGAAATGTGGGAAATTACCATAACCTTAAAATATTTGGTAAGTGACGATGAGGTCCATATGGATGTAAGTCACCAGATCTTGGAAAAGTTATTAATGTAAGGAATTTGTTAAAAGGCGACTTAAATGAGAATTAGACGTGTTTACGATTCCTCTCATCCCCAAATAAGGTTTTACCAAAAGAACTGGAAATTCCAAGGGAAAATATTTGACCCATTATTTTGCACGGATTTTAAATGACGAACCGAATAGTTTTGTTCAGTGCTTGACATCAAGTAACGTACGAGATATATTAATTCTTTATCAATGTATAAAAAGATGTGCTCATGTATGACTAGGTAAAAGAACTTCCAAGTAGGTAAAGAGGATAGATCGGTACATCTTTAGAGAATTTCTGATTTACAAAATAATTAAGTATTTATATTTTATTTATTTTATTTTCTGAGAAACCTTACAGCTATATAATGCCTGAATTGTTCTTTTTTTTTACATGCGTGTAAGCCAAAAAATAGGTCTCCTTAATTTATACAAAATAATAATAATAATTAGTTAACAGCTAATAAAATATGGAGGTGGGAAAGTGGATGTATGTATGACTCATACATTTTGAATGGCCTGTCATTCGTCTAGTATTTGGAAGCCAATTTGCCCGCAGGTGAAAGGGCTGGGAAAATCCTTGCTGTATGCAACTCTGTCTCACGTATTGCACAATAATAATGTTATAGGTATCATGAAAATAAAAAAAATGATTTGAAATTTGTAGGCTAAAAAACTTAATACTGATATAGATTATCTTATCTTATGATAGGGGGCCGGGAATAACCCCAGCGGCACTTCGACCTTTGAGGATCTTTTGTGCCTACCCCATTTACACACTGGTCGTCTAAGTGTGCAGGTTTCCTCACGATGTTTTCCTTCACCATTAGAGCAGTCGGTAAATGAACGTAAGTCTTCGAAAAATACGAAACACTCATTCTCAGTCCTAGCCACTAGGCCACCGACGCTCTCTCGATATAGATTAGTGAGGTACTTATAAATTGATAAAATAAATGTGTTCCCAACTTTAACTTAATTTATCCCATGTAATTACTTGTGGGTTCAAGTAAAAACTAGGGCTAAAGTAAGCATAAACTGTAGATAGCCAATTTGAATGAAAGAATAGATCTGTATTATTAAAATGAAGATCCATTATGATAAACAATCCTGCATCTCCAAATTATCAGAGGAACACCGAAATGTACCGGATGTAAAAAACGATGTAGTCCTCATTTAGTGTAATTGGTCATTCAATTGACTGCCTAGCCCGTTAACTAAATTGACATAAATAATATGTATTTTCATTTTAGAAGTTGGTCAAGTTAGGGCTTTTTAACAAAACCCCAAACGACCAGTCATGAACGAACGGGTCGATAGCCACGTAAAAACCCGTGAAAATGGTGACTGAACAATGGGCTCCATGTAATTAGCACAAACGGCCCCAATTTTGGACATCGATATCATCTTGTTGCATCACAACTGCACAAAGGGGTTGCCCAATACATAACTGCAGTCATTAGGTATTACAAAATGAAACCAGATTTTAAAGATAACCCACATTTCGCAGCGCATCGGTAGTTCGTGTCAGTTATCGTGGAAGTTTCCAAAACGCCGGTCCAAAATGACTGTACAAGAGAGTACAGTATGCAGTATTGTTCAAGCTTTTCCAGTTCTGTTAATATTGGCCCAGAAAAGGGAAAAATGTCTGACGACCCCACTGATATACAAGCCTCCGACGCCGACGCCTACACCAGAATACTATGAGGCCTTAGATGCGTTATTCCACAACTTCTTCGCAAATCAAGACGACCACGGTTACCATGGGAGCGGCCACGGTTACCAAAACTGCAACGGCCACAGCCCCTCCTATTACGGGAAGAAATGGAATCAAGAACATAACAACCATGACCATGGTATCAACCACGGGAGTTCCCATGGTCATGGTACGCCGTGTTACATCTATGGACCTTCTTATAACCATGGTTACCAAATGCATGGGTCCGGAGGTTACGGAAGCCACAGCTACGGGGGACAGACATACGGCGGCCAGAGCTACGGCTATGGACACCAGGCTTACCCAAGCTACGGTTACAAGAAACTGAACATTTACAACGTCAGTAACCACGGCTACAAGGGGACCTATGCGCCGAATCAAGTCTACAATTTAAACCACAAGTACAAAGTCGTGGTGAGGAAGATCAAGACTGGACCGCTGAAGAGACGGTCGCAGAAGCTGCGAGGTAAGACTTACGCTAATAATTAAGAGATTGTTTATTTGAGGGTAGTATCTATTTCATACGCCATTTGCACCCGTACATTATGTACCTCTCTTTATGTTGTATGTTTTGTATTTGTAAGAGCATCAATTTGTCAAGAGCCATCTGGTGGTCCGTTACCACCAGATGGCAAGCAGATATCTTCGTCGTCTATAGATATTTTCACTATAAAATTACTAGATGGTTTCGGTGCTGTAGTATGTACCTTGAGGATTTAGGTGGAGTGTCTCATGCGGTCACTAGGATGGGGAAGGATCGGGCAGTTAAACGACGGTATGTGGGACTTCCGGTCGGACGTCTCAGATACCGCTGGCGCGATGAAGTGGAGAAGGATCTGCTTGAGCTCTGGGCGCCGGACTGGCTCGAGACTGCGCACGAGAGAGAACGATGGCGCTCTTTGGTATCAGAGGTCAAGATCCACTTCGGGTCGCTGCGCCAGCGGAGTAAGTCAGACAGTCTCATGCGGTAATTACGGTGGTCGTTGGCCTTTCAATTTGGAACACAGTGCTGCGCTTATCGGCGAAAATAGGTAAAAAGATGGTTGGTAGTTATACCCAGGCTGACGCGACTCTACACCAAGTACGTCATACCAAAAGTAATTAACTTTAAAGTCAGCCTCAGAAGCCTTCAGTATACAAATTATTATTATAGCACACTCCAGGACTGTAATAGTCAGGAGTTGTATAGGTATAGCAGCGGTGACTCTTGGTGGCGGACACCAAGATTTATTTCGGTTCATTGGGTCTTTGGAATTACTACGTCATATGTATCCATTATTCGTAAGAAATACATGTGTGCAAAAGTTTCTAGATGTTATATTACAACTAGTCCAGGACCTTGGGCATTACGTCAAATTCTCCGGATGTCCAGTTCCCTGAACGTCCAATAACCTGAAGGTCCAGTCATCCATTTCCCAGAACGTCCAGTTCCCTGAACGTCCAGTTCCCCGAATGTCCAGTTCCCTGTTCACTTCGATTTTTAAGTCAATACGTCCAATGTCAAAGTAACAAATGTCAGTAAACTTTACTTAAAAATGTAAGTGACCAGGGAACTGGATATTCGAGGAACTAGACGTTCGGGGAATTAGACATTCAGGTAATTGGACATTAAGGGAATAGATTTCACTGACTGGACATTCGTCAAAGGATGTATTGGTCGCTGTACGGGTAGTACATAACGAGTACCTATCTTATCTTATCTTATGATAGGGGGCCGTGAATAACCCAGCGGCACTTCGACCCTTGAGGATCTTTTGTGCCTACCCCATGTTACACGCTGCGCTGGTCATCTCAGTTTGCAGGTTTCCTCACGATGTTTTCCTTCACCGTTAGAGCATGCGGTAAATGTACGTAAGTCTTCGGAAAATACGAAAAACTCATTGGTACATGGCACTGCACGGTTTCGAACGGGAGTCCGGTGTCCTAGCCACTAGGCCACCGACGCTCCAAACCACGGGTAAGTAGCGGATTTATGTGTTTTAGCGAACCTTGCTCAGCATTAATGGGGCCGGAAACATAATTATTAAACGACAATTCGGCCCAGAACGATCCTAATATAGGCCTAGTGGATATACTCGTAGCCTAGTCTAGTCTGAAGTACGTCCTGAATCTTTATGTATCCACATCAGCATCATAAGTCAATAAATTTAAAAAAAATATCCATTTCTGTGACGTAACTGACTCAATGTGACCAATATGCATACTTAATGTTGTGGCTAATGTGCGAAAAGAGTATAGTTCGTGTTATTACAATTTATGGCGCACGTTTTTATTTTCTTTAATAGCACAACCCCAACTCTTCGCGTGGGTGCCGTACGAGGTGACTAAGGTCTTAGTGGATACAAAGATGAGCAACCTCTGGGCCCATCTGGCTGCTGGACGACTTATTCCTCTTTTCTGGATAATACTTGCATTGTATGTGTTTATATATGAACAAATACCTGAAGATGTGTAAACGAAACCGGTCGTAATTAATAAAATACAGTAAAAACCTGTGAAACAGTATATTACTTGAGTCTAATCATGTACGATGATTTCTTTAAATCTATTTCTTTTTGACGCTTCCTTACTCTTATATGACATTTTTCAAATTTTTCATGTTTTTTTGGGGTTATTACAAAAAAAACTGAAATTCAAGTATATCGCGACATCCATTCCAGCTTCACCTCGCACACTGCGGTGTACCAGGTAGGGCCTCGTAGTTACTGGTCCACACTACTTATAGTCCACTCGGTCAAGATCAACAGCACTTGACTGCCAATCGGCGCGTTTTTTACACGCTCCAACGAACACCAATTTTAAGTTAACGTTAAGTTAGTCTTTGACAAAGTATAGTGCGAAGCGGACGCCTTTGATGTCGCTATGGCGAAAGTTCTCGTTTTAGGGTGTGTTTGTTTGTGTGTACAACTTGTGGCTTGTCAGTTTGGTGAGTTTTTAGAGATGTCTAGCTGACCGTTGCTCGGAGGATTTTTAAACTTAATTCTCCCTTAACAGATGATATCTTTCTGCTTTCTTTCTTAAATAATTGGTTTTAGTTCCGGCAGGTTGGTAATAAGTTGGAAACTATATCTCTACCTGTACTTGTTCCCTTTTTAAAACTCAAACTTATTTTTTTTTGCAAGTACTAAGTAGGTACATTTTTAAAAGTAGGTACAAAGTCATTTTTTAAACTACCATTATGTAGTACTATGCGAATAAATAATCTTGTCTCGGTAAGGAATTACTTTTGTTCTATTACTATGAAACTCGTTTTTTTTTAATTCTACATATAAAACGATAAGTTGAGAATTTAAACGGACCTACTTTTCGCTTAAAGAAACGTTGACTTTACATAAAGAAATGTTGTAGAAAATAATTATTTGAATATCCGACTTATCACCCCCTGATCTAGTTCGAAAAGCGATGTCTTAAGACTTAACGGAGACTTAACTTTAATGTACCTCATGCAGCTAAGTTACTTGAAACCTACACTGGTTATGGTTCTTGTCTCGGTGTACTACTAGTTAAGTGAAGAAGGTACTTACCTACTAAAATAGGTTTTTGGTAAAATGTGCGAACTTAACTTTAGTTTACAAAGAAATTTTAGAGCTTAGCGCTAACTTGTGTTTTAACATGATTACTTAATCCTAGCTTAGATGAAAATGTCCCCGCACGTTTTAATTGTTGCAAATTCTTTACACACACAGCACACACCCACACCACTGCACCGTTTCTTTTTATTTTTTCACTAATATCTAAAATATTTTATTAATTTTTTTAATAAATAAAAATTCACAAGTCAATCAAATAAAAATAAACAATTTAGTGAACATAAAAAACGAAAATTCTACAATATTTAGTCAGTTACTTAACATAGGCGGAGCGTCGGTGGTATAGTGGCTAGGACACCGGACTCCCATGCGGCCCTGGTTCGAAATCATGCAGTGCCATGAGTTTTTAGTATTTATGGAAAACTTACGTACATTTACCGACTGCTCTAACGGTGAAGGAAAACATCGTGAGGAAACCTGCACACAGAGATGACCAGTGTGTAAATGGAGTAGGCACAAAAGATTCACAAGGGTCGAAGTGCCGCTGGGGTTATTCCCTTTCCTTCACCGTTAGAGCAGTCGGTAAAAGTACGTAACTTTTCGTAAAATACGAAAAACTCCTTGGCACATGGCACTGCACGGTTTCGAACCCGGACCTCCCCCATGAGAGTCCGGTGTCCTAGCCACAAGGCCACCGACGCTCGACACTGGGTCTTAGTGCTTGTGGCAAATAAATATTTTTCTATATTGCATATTCTGGTTAGGCCCAGTGTTACGTAATAATTTCATAATTTATGATAAAATAGTTCCCCAAACACTAAGTCTCGTAAAAATGGTACCACCAGGAGCTGCATTTCCTCGTGGTTCCAATAGTTTGAAGAGATGACCCAATTCCAATTTTACTATTATTGTTATCAGCCTCAAAGAACACAGTAGATGGAACCGCTGCTCTGGGCTCTATAATAATATATACGAATGAAATGTTTTTATTCTTATGGAATGAAAATAAACATTTATGTGCATTTGCATATTAAATACGTATAAACTGAAATTAAAAAATACAAATTGAATCCACCTTTATAAGTCCCAATAAAAAAATGACCTTACTGATAGAGATATTTTTTTAATAAATTAAACCTAATGTGATGTACGTAATCTAGTTATAAATTATAACTGGATACGTACTTGTATTTTTTTATTTCAGTTTGTACGTATATACGGACGATTAAGCATTATAATTTATAACTTATAATGCTTACTTGTCTACAAAATAATAATACTACGGGGAATCTAAAAGTACAGTCGACCCTGCTAATGTACACCTACCATCTGTCAAACTGCGATCAATCTCAACTTTAAGTCCGTGTAGTATGTTTGTACAGTCACTCAAGAAGATTGTTGAGCCACTTGCATTCTATATTTGGTTCAAAGAAATATGGCCATGGAAATACTCGTATGGAATAACGGCTGAAGGAATAGGTAGATAGATTAATACTTTATTGCACACTAGAAATTGACATAGGAAAGGTAACTTAGAATACCTAGGCAACCTAGGCGATAGAAGAATTATTAATAGGTTACCGTCAGTATAGTGCAGAAGAGTGAAACATGAAATATTTATTGGTTCATATACTTTTAATACATAACATAAGTAAAGCTCGAATAAAAGACAAGTGGACAATAATTTGGTTTGACCGTACAGTAGTACATTTTACACAATTTTTATAGCCACAGGAATATACGAGTAATTATCGTGAAATACTGAAATCAATATTAGCAGTTGTGTATGATATAATTTAAGAATCATCCGGTATACATGACGTCGATAGAATTATCAATGAACTATCGGCCAGCCTCGGTTCAACGCGGAGAACATTATGTCAACATGTATAGGTCACCGCAATCGTAGTAATACGGGTCAAGACAGATCTGCACATTATAACTATCTCAAGATTATTTAACTTTTGAGCACGGGACTTCATATTTTTTAAATATATTATTTAGGGAATTGGATTGGACAAAAGCACGATGACGGGCAGCAGCGTCATCGGGGCAAGCGACCCGGCTACTGCGATCGCCAGGCAGGCCTAGCGTGGCGAATATGGCATCACCTCCCATGGATAGCGCAAAAAGAAAACGGCCCCCAGTTCCCGGCCGCCCCACTATTCCTTGTCACAAGCAAGGTGGCTGGCAGCGACTGGATGAGAATAGCCGAAGATCAGGCTCAATGGCGCGCCCTGGGAGAGGTCTATGTCCAGCAGTGGACTAGAGTAGGCTGATGATGATGATGATTGGATAGACCATCAGCCCAAACCGTATTTACAGGAAAATCTTGCATAATACTAACTATTATTAAACATAAAACATGAAATAGAACTTAAATTCAACATATAAAACTAAAAATAAAATAATAAATAATAAAATACTACTCCGGATGCATAATAGATCTTGAACAGAAGGAATAGGAACATCTCTCAATACATCTACTATTCATATGTCAATGTCAGAACTTCATATTTATGTACAAATGTCAAATGTCCATCAGCAAATATGAAAACGTAGGGATGTTTTTTTTAAAGGCTGTGTCAATTTCGTTCAGTAGATGTAGATTTTATTTTAAAACATATTTTCCGTTTTACACTCAGAAATTAGATGTTCATTTTTTGGTCGGTCAATTAGTTCTGCGTATGATGGTAGACGGTAGAGCTGCTCCGGGGCCGGGCTTACATTGTCGTGCAGGAGTATTGTCCACAACAGAGTCAAATTTTTATCGTTCTTTAGTAACCACTCCAGCTAAGCTAAAACTAGGTGTTAATGTTAATCTATCAGGCAACGCTTGAACAAAAATCAACTAATGAGTAATTCGGTGAACTCTACTGATGATAAAAAAATGATGGTAAAGTCCCGCGTATATATCTAATGTGAAGTATATTCAGTTAGCGCTTAGGTGATAATCATTTGCACAGTATTATTATAATATTATTTAACCTTAGGTCTACCTGCAGTGAATCTGAAATAAACTACCTATATTACGCGGACATAAGGTGTAAATCTACAGATTTGAAGAATTTGGTCGACTGTACTAGCGAATATGGTAACTACGTTAACAACAAAACTAGAGGTATTCCCGCAACTCGCTGCAATTTACTTTTTGTGCCGTTTTTTGTCAAAGTTGGAACAGGTTATTTTTTGCCGCCACATGAGTCAGGTCGCAAACTAGTTTATCTTCGCTCGTATTGTGTAGAACCGGAAGTAAAACTGCTAAAGTTAACTAAACAACGCTAAAACCGTTAGTTAAATATATGTTCGTCAGCATTAACTATAAGAACGTAGAGAAGCGAGGTTAAACAAGATAATATATAAAAGGTAAATGTAAGGCACCGTCAAACCTTCGTAACGTAAAACATACAGACGTCAAAATACGAGTAGGTAAAACACAACACAAGTAAATATTAATTTACTTATACTTATACAGAGGTGTACAGAGGTAATAGAATCTGATTTTTTGTTGAACATAGGTTTTTTCCCAAACCAACGTGAGAGAGAGGAGCGTCGTCATGGAAACCCGTTCAGTTTTGTTCAGAACATGCTACCAGACACCTCGAGGATGAGAAACAGAGTGAGCGGCCTCCTTCACTTCCGACCAGAGACCCCAAACAGTAACCCAGCCTACGTATATCCCTTCAACAACCGACCAATCGCCAACGACGGTTACTACGACCAATACGGAAGGCCATCTTATCCTTACCAACACAACAGACCGCAACAGTATCCCAATTATGACGATCAGTATTACGGGAAGCCCGTGAGATTCCCCCCGCAGTACCCTGGACAACCGGATTTCAGTCAGAGCCGTCCGATTTTCGTTCCTGATTATCCTGAAGGTGGAGAATACAACCCACCAGCATCGAATGACGACGTAGTCACTAATCCCGGATTTTCTAAGCCTGTGGAAGTTCCGAGTAATAATGGCCCTAAAGATGAATACGTCGAGAATAATTATAGTGATATGCCGATAACGTCAAGGCCTGTTGAGCCGGCGACTTTGCCATCATTAACTTCTGCACCTGCATCAGACGTGAACGCAGGATTTTCACAGTTTAAACCTGTACCTGAGGCAGGATCAATGGATTTACAGCCTTTGAGCCCAGATCAGTCATTAGAACCCAACCCAGGATTCTCATCATTGAAACCTGGATCAGAATCAATGGATTTACCGCCTTTGAGCCCAGTGAAGCCATTGGAACCCAACCCAAGCTTTCCATCATTCAAACCTGAATCAGAACCAAAAGAATTGCCGGTGTTAGTACCAGTACCACCTTCAGAATCCAAGACAGAATTCCCACCTTTTAATCCTGTTAAACTAAACCCAGAAACGCAACCAAAGGCATTACCACCTTTAACTCCAGTGCCGCCTTCAGAATCAAAGACAGAATTCCCACCTTTTAAACCTGTTGAACCAAAACCAGAAACGGAACCAAAGGCATTACCACCGTTAACTCCAGTACCGCCATCAGAATCGAAGACAGAATCTGCATTTAGGCCAGTACCAGAGTCAAATTCTAAGGAGTCACCACTATTTACGAATCCAATAGAGTCATCGGGAAAGTCAGAATTCCCGAAATTGAATCCAGTGCCAGAGTCAGGGTCGCAGGGACTATCGGCGTTAACTCCCGTGCCTCCCTCAGAAACAAGAGATAACTTCAACTTCGGAACGCAAGGACTTTTCCGTAATAACCAGTTTTATTCTATGACTTAGTCAACAAAATACTAATATCTACTAATATTGGGAATTAATATGAGGGTGCATGCAGATTTTGAAGTAGATACAGTTCATTTTCATCCTTTTTCACATTTATATAGAAATTAGTTAAACTATCGAAAAGAAAATGTGGTCTAAAAATTAGACAAGATATTATGTCACACAAACTGCCTTTTAATTGACTAGGTACTATTTTTCGCAAATGTATATTCCTAAATCATTCGCATATTGCGATTGTGTATTCAACAACGTGTGACCATGAAATCAAAATTAACAATAAAATTATAGACATGTATTGTATACGAAATAAGCATAACTGCAGCTAATTGAACAAACAAATAGGTTTAAACGAAGTTCCATTATACATTTGAGATTAATGAAGAAAACTCAGATTTTTACAACTTATAGTAAGTCCAAGATACTTATGTCAGACAGAAGTAAGTACTTGTACATAGAGGAAAATGAGGCAGTCCACCTACGTCCTCAAGGTTAGCAACGCATCGAATACTCTCTATAAGATATGTGAGGTCGACGGTGACCATTTGATGGCTCGTTAGTTTTCCTTAAACATACTCGTAATTGTTTTTTTCAATAATCGACGTATCATTCAAATTTAATATTATCTCTTCTGTAGCAGCATTGATCCCTTCGGCCGTGTTCTTCTTAGTTGTATTCCTCACGGATGAAGGTCGTGCGTGATCATTCTAGTGATGGAAATAACCACGTAGTCTCTCTCTTGGTAGATTTAATTAGATGCTTTGCCTTCCCCTTTTCACACACTGGTTATCTCAGTGTGCGGTTTCCTCACGATGTTTTTCTTTCACCGTTAGAGCAGTCAGTAATGTGACAATGTATAATAAATGGCATTGCGTTTGTTTCTATTTACACCTCATTTAGCATAGTTTTAGCATGCTCACATCGTCAGCTGGGCTAGGTCCTGGCCTTGGTAGTAGTATACAAACATCAAGAGCAGTGCTTACGTGTATAATTTATATATTAATTTAATTCTAGGAATGTTTGTAAAAGAGTTATAATTAATAATGAATTCGAAGGTATGGATAATCAAATCATTCATATGGATGATGATATCAAAACTATTTGTTAGAGAGGACCTGAATTCCAACAGTGGGAATGTGAAGAAGTACAAATACATAACATAATATATATAGACGCTTGGTATAAGGGAATTGGTGCTGTTGCTATAAGGGAAATAACTTGAAGGCACAAATTATATGTACGTGTACCTAATATACATAGAGCAATATATGATTTATCTTCAAACATAATTCACATTACATTGATTGAAATATTCAGTGAATCATCCAGTTCACAGCATGTAAATTGAAAACCTATGCATGAACAGGATGTTATCATCAATAGAGTAGTTGTTTCTACTCCGAATAGTCACGGGGTCATGGGTGTTTGACCTTCAAGGTCACTTGGTCAGCTAACATGTCCGGAGAACGATGGATGACATGAGTAGCTAATTAATGAGGAAGCTGGCCTTGTAAAGGTGTTTCCAGTCTAGGCTTTATAGTAAAGTTTTTCAATTAGGAACCACTTATTATATCTTCAATAATGATACAGTTTGTTATAATATTTGAAAACTTCACAAACATGACATAGAAGTATTTTCCCATTAAACAGTTTCATTATTAATTATTGTCATCCCCATCTTAATTATTAATATATCACTTTTCATATAAATAAAGCATTGACATTACTTGTAATCGTTTTGTTTAGTATTTTGCTTAATTGGTGCATATTGGTGTTATAAAGGGATTGTGCATGTGTTCTTTTTAAGGATACATACCCCGATTGGGGAAACAGAGCTCTATTTTACTTTGAAACCGCTTTGCGAATGATATGATTGTACCAATCTCTTTTTTCATTATCATACGCGTCTACTCCCTCGGGGATTATGGACGTGAGAGTGGAACCAACCACGGTATCCAAGTTGTTATAGCGACTATGTATGACTATCTATTTATGGATCCTCATTCTGTTGAACTACGTTATATGTAATGCGAAGAATAAAGCTTAAGCGATGGCTCTTTGCTTGGCGAAATTGTGTTTTTTTTTATTATTGCCATAATGACAAAACATATTTTATCAATCATCATGGACATTATTTTTAGGCACTTATGTCCCCGACTCCAAGGCAAATAGCATGTCTTATTACTATAGTGCGGTATAGGTACTCGTGTTTCTGGTCAGAACTCAAGTCGATATATTTCTTGTTTCTATTTGCTCGAATTTACTGCGACTTCCTTTTATATATGTCCACCTTCCAAAATGACTATCTCCCCAAAATTATCACTTTCCAGAATGGGGTATTCCTCGTGGCCTAACTGCTGTACAAACTTGCGATGTTAATGTTTACTTCCAAAATGCATGCTCTATTCTCTTTTATATGCATGTTATATTCCTAGATCTTATTGACTCTATATTTTTTGCTTCCATGAAGTTGACTGATGACCTTTTATTCTAGATGAGACCTGCCAGACCCCGGAGGGGGGGATAGGCAGCTGCGTGTCGGTGTTCGATTGCGCGCCGTTCCTGGAACTGCTGCAGCAGTCCAAGTCCAATCCGGCCCTGGTGCAGATGCTTCGACAGGCGCATTGCGGCTTCGAGGGGAATAACCCTAAGGTAAAGCAACATTATTAGCTGTTTTTGAGTCCATGACAGGGCAATAGCTATAGCAGATTCGCAGAAGAAGGATCTCAAATCACGATCAGATACCTATGAATTTTCCAGTTCTATTTAACGGCTCTAATGGTGAAGGAACACATTTGGAACATGAACACGGGAAATTATATTCGGTACCCCGTTAAGCCAAGATCTGTGGAGTACCTTAGTGGAGGCTTATGTTCAGCAGTTGGTCTATCATCCAAAAAAAATGTGTATAAGGAGAACAGAGATCTTAGGCGGTATACATTTATGACATGGTGTATATATAAATGGGAAATTAGTAAACCCATGGAAATTCGGGCATACCTACTTACATTACCAAACTTGTTTAACTACTACTCCATTGTAATCAGCTGTGATCGGAGTAGGTAGAGCTCTTTCGGGTCAACGTCCTCAAAGGTTATATTAATATGGATATGATTACGGGATCCCGTTTTAAGTTATGTTGTAAATTACTTTTATAAACCTCGCCCTTACTCGGCGGATTACGATTTTTTAAAAATTGTGAACTTACGAAGAAGTTAAAACACTACCATAGGTACACTAGCGCCATGAATCTTAAAAAAAAATATTTCGCCACCAATCTTAAATGTGTATCAAAACAAATATAACGTTAAAAATCTAAATAATATATTTATTCAATCCCGGAAATCCCGGGATTATTGGGCATACTTATCCATATTATGACCGTATGTGGCAAGTAGCAAAGACAGCCCTACCTACTCCGATCAGTGGTAATCAGTCTATTTATCATCCTTAGACGAAAGAAAAGTGAGTGGAAGAAGAAGCCAGGGTCGTCCTAGACTGACCTTTAAAGATCAGATTGACAGAGTGCTCTTAGATTATAATATACAGAGCAGACGACCCCAACGGCGAGCATGCGTGGAACGACGAATGACTGTAGAGGAAGCATGAGAAGCTGGCCAAGGCCATTCGTGGCGCTCCGTCCTCTATGCCTATCCCACAAGGGATATAGCGTGAAGATGTGTATGTATGTAGATGAAAGAAAAAATAGATCCCAACTGTTGCGGTAAATGCCTCCCCTTAGAGAAATCTATATCTAAAGTATGCTGAGATCTCCTATTTCTCAGGTATGCTGTCCGAGGCCAGGCTTCCCCACCAGTCCTCCGCAGGCTACCACGACAACCACGACCACTGCGGCACCACCTGTCGAGCCTGAGGACAAATCTGACCAAGGTCATTCAGAGGACCTCATTAACGTGCTTCCTGAGCCTCCCGTATGCGGCGTCAGCAATGCCTCACTGAGCAGGGTTGTTGGAGGAGTGGATGCTCATCTTGGTAAGGAAAGCTCACCTTGCATACTTTAAAGAAAAAGTATAGAACAATAGTTTTACAGTCACAGTATATTGACTTTAGAAATCATTTCATCAATGGAGACAGGATTTTGAGGTCCCTCCAGTCCTAACTCACTGTTTGTGTTGGTTTAGTAGATTATGATTGAATCCCAGATTTTTGATACTGGTCGAGTTTCGGAACATAATTGTGTGTGGCATGAACGGAGATGAGCCAATATGACAGACAAACAGACAAACGACATTGTTGCTCTCTATAGCTATAAGTTGGAGAGGGTCAAGTTGGAAACCAGCGTCGGTAGAGGGATAGGTATCTATACATCTACCGACACTTAGCTGAACTTGGCCCTTTTAATAGATCATATGTTTACAAGATGTATTCGCATGGTTGTAGTATTTTAAGCCAAAAATGGTCTTTTAATAAAGGATTTTCTATTTCTATTTCAAAGCTTCTAACAGTTTACGAGCCTCTTCATTGTCCAGAATAAGCAGAACATCAGTGAAACCTTTATTGTTGCTATGTACTCATTTACCATCGGATGATCATGACGTAACAAAGCGGTCAATATTATCCTTGCCATGCTAACTGGCACCTACAACACTAGCTATGTGTGGGAGCTAGTGAAACCTTTACATGTACAGTTTCCTTCATTTTAATTTTTTTTTAATTATTTTACGTTGTAATAAAGACTAAAGGGTGTAAGTATAAGATGGCCTTCAGAGTCGTCTTTGAGCAGACATAGATAATTTGTCTATCTTCACGCTATATCCCTTGCGGGGCAGGCAGAGAGAACGGAGCGCTACGAATCTCTGCCTTGGCCAGCTTCTCATACTTCGTCTACACATAAGGACAATTTGTTTTATCCTTATGTGTTCATTATCTTGGTCATTTTTCAAGGCCTAGGAAATAATTTACAATTAGTACAATTAGTTAATAGCGTAGTAGCTAGGACGCTGGACTACCATATGGTAGTCCAGCGTCCTAGCTACTACGCCATTTTTAGTATGTCCGTCCATATGGATGGACATACTAAAAATATTATTTGGTTTTTTTTTCGAAGACTTCAAGCTCTAACGGTAAAGGAAAACATCGAAGGAAAACCTGCATACTAAAATAACCAGTGTGTGAAATGGGGAAGGCAATGGCAAACCACCTCTTTGAATCTGCAAAGGCGGTCTTTCTACATGATTACGTTGGCGACAGTTATAATACTTTAACCATTAGTCTACCACATCTGAGGCTCTGCTATTCCATTTCCAACAAAGACAGTTGGTATCACATGTCCTGCTCAAAATATATTCCAGTATTCGAAAAACCCAAACATCAGAATCTAGAGCATGTTCTGTTTCTCAGGTGACTTCCCCTGGATGGCCCTCCTTGGCTACATGAACCGACGGACGCAGGCTACCAAGTGGCTGTGTGGCGGCTCCCTTATCACCTCCAAACATGTCCTGACCGCAGCCCATTGCATCCACGGACATGAGGTCGACCTGTAAGTTAATCCTCTCATCAGCCTCTCTCATTAACCTCCCCTCGTGAAGGAGGGAAACTACCTTTCCTTTCATCCAAGACGTCCATAGGGATGCATGAGGATGCATAGGGCTCCCTTTTTGGATGAAAGAAAAAGTAGTCTCTCATGCCCGCTTTGCACAAGGGGGATCTTTGCCATGATCCACCGTGCGGGTCCAGTGCAGATTGGTGGATTTCATACGTCTTCGGAAAAAAAATATCCTCAGACATGCAGCTTTCCTCTAAACAGTCCCAGTGTACTAGCACTGTGGATCTTAACAAAGGTAAGTCGGGGGGTTAAGTAAATTTTTAATTTAGTGTTACTCGTATTTATGAAAGAAAATGCGAATCTTAGAAAAAAAAGAAAATGTGAGATTAATTTACAGACTACTTTGTTACTGTATTCGATATTATCCGAATTAGGATGATGTACTATATTCACTGTATTCGCTTGTCTTGTTTTCAAGTTTAGCTCGTTCAAAACTATTATAATCTGTGTTACGTATAATGTATATTCTATGGTATAATACTGCGTCATGTGGGCGAATTAATTTAATAATTACATAACCATCTGTGATTGAGTATAATAAAATACGCGTTAAAATATTATACTAACCAATTAAATACCAAGGCTGTATGACCGCTTCTTTTATTAAAAAGTATCGTTTTAGGGTTGTCTCTCCAAGTTTGCAATCCTTATAGTTTCATTATGTCTGTATTTAATGTCACAGTAGGTGATTTATTGAGAATAACTAAAATATAAACTAACAATAAATGAAAAATACTCGTAAGTGTTAAAGATAAAAGATTCCTTCCAGCGTGTCGCAACGAGGTAGTGACCCTAGCGTCCCCTGTCTGTCTTTAATGTATGAGATATAGTTATTTATACAATAAATCTGAAAATCTGGTAATAACTTTTGACTGAAAATTATAACGGACCAAGTCCAAAGTTATGTTGGGAAAAATAACACAGCAAAGTTATAGTGCTGTCAGTTTGGCACAATCTCTTAGCCGGTTTTTTATTAATTGGACGTTAGGTACTCATGGGTACCTTATTTTCAAAACTGGGCATAAATACTATAATTATTACACTTGAAATGAATCTTGCTTGATATGTTTCTGAAACCATAGGATGTCCTATTAATTATATTTAGTATTCATTACGATTTTAAGCGAATTTTTTTTTATTTGCGAATTTTGTCAAAATAGTCTACCAGTGATTTATATATCTAGGATTTGTCTATGCATTATAAGAAGTTTTAAGTAAACTAAAATAGGTACACTTTATTGCACAAATAGAAAACAACAAACAAAAGATAGAATAGGAATTAGTGAAGTACAATTTAGGCGGACTTATCGCTAATCTCTTCCAGGCAACTTTCGGGCAGAGGAAATGATTTCGAGAAAGAGGTAGTAGGTGTGCAATCATTGTGGAAAACGTTATATAAGAGTATTTTATTAACAACAATAACACACTTATAAATACCAAGGTAATTAATTACCATACTTTAAGTTATTTTATTAAAATATTCTAATATTCTATATTGCATAACCAGGACCAAAATCGTGAAATCGGACTAGTAGCGCTTTTTTCTATTGGATCTCTTTAGATTACGACAAAACTGAGGCTCTAATCATATAACATATAATTTTACACACTAAACTCATTATGTTCTTCAGATTAATTATCACTTAACTTCCCACACTCACACACCCACTCACCCTACACTACAGATGGACACTTACATTATTACACACTCGCACACAACCTAACACACCCCCACCCATACTCACGCTTACCATTATCTTTCCTAAATTCCTTTTGATTAACTGGTTCCAAATTCCTTTTAGGTTTAGAATATAAATTGTCATATGCTTGCACGGAAAGTGCGACGGAATTCCAACTTCCAAGATACAGGTTTTGACCTGGTTTGTAAGTCGGAGGTCCTTTTTTGTGCCTTGTATAAGTGAATAAACTATTTCATTTTCTTTTTTTTTCTCTAGAATGAGATGTGAGTACTGACAGCGACCCAAAGGGTTTGCAAATGCACATATAGTTCCAACTGGCAGACACAGTTTCCATATAAAATTTATCTAGCGTGCAATCTACATAGGGTGAATTACAAAGTCTTTGAAAAGGACAATAACAAAACATACATATAAAGAAAAAAAAAACAATGCACAGAAGGCGGCCCATCACACGATTTATGTCATACATTTATCACAACCGACACGTCGTCACACCAGCTTGTAACACCAGTGTGACTACCAGTAATTTTTTTCTTCGTCGTCACACCAGTATAAAAACTACACCTTTTAACTAATAGTAATGCGGTAAATTAATTAATTGGAAAATTTTACCTAAAAATAAAATTTAGATTAAGCTACTTACCCTATTCCAAGCCTTAAATTGAGATGGCAACTCTGTTGTCCGTCGGTTGGCAACACGTACAGCGCCCCCTACTGGTATATTTCCGCAACTCCCCGCCTCCTCCCACCACGTTCGATCCAAGCAGCCGTGTGCCGGTGGCACGATAGCCTCATTGGATTTCAATTTATTTTATTGCTTTTGTCTATCCGATCGACCTTTAAGTGCGAATCGGATAAGCCACAGTATGGAATGTACTGGTGGTGAAAGTAAACAGTAGGCAGTGACCGTAGCTGTTTGTGATGTTGTGGTGTGTTTCAGGTTATGTACGACACCAGGAGGACAGAAGGTGGGATTAAGGCTTCCCGCTACTCAGGTACCTAGATAACTACTTAGCTAAAAAAAAAAAAAAAAAAAAATTAAGCTTATCTAAATCCTACCTACATAATGTAAAAAAGTAACACCAGAACAAAATGTAAATAAACAAAAGGTAAGTTAAAGCAGACAGCAATAGAAACCAGGCTTGGAATAGGGTAAGTAGCTTAATCTAAATTTTATTTTTAGGTAAAATTTTCCAATTAAGCTCCTGTCCCCTATTCCAAGCCTTAAATTGAGAAGTGTTTGATATCGGCTGCTGATGAATGGAACGCCAATGTGATTTGTATCAATGTTAATAAAGATAATAAAGAATTATATACCTATAAACTAGTTTTATTTACAAATAAATGATGATCAGTAGAAACATGCACATGATCACAGTATAAGTAATTAGGTAGTTAAATATAAATTATGTACATAAATACAGTATCAAAATATGATACTATAGAACTTGATAGTAGGTATTAAATCAAATAGGTTGAAAACAGTCAGACAATGGATTGGAACTATGTCCAGGATTATTAGACAATATCTCTTTTCTATAAAACTTGTGGAAAGTTGTAGCATTCTTCCAATTTCCACGAGACAAAATATCATTTATGTTATGATTATCTAGCCAGTTGGCAGATGCTACCGCTGACCTCAGACTACCTGGGGATCTTTCTATTCCAGCCTCTCTAAGAACCGCCTTCACCCATCCACCGATGATGGTACGTGAAGCCGATTTAACTACTCCAGAGGTTGAAATAAAAAGATTGTCTACATTGCCTCGTCTAGTTGTTGATACAGAAATTAATTCTTTTATCCAGTAAACAGGATCAATATTTTTATTAGATTGGCAAGCAAGCAATTTCCATCCAGACTGACGATGAGTAGCTGTGTCTGTCTTGGATCCAAATACCGGCCAGAAAATTACATGATCATTATTAATTGAACAGTGGGGAGAATGTATTTTCAAAAGTGTTAAATCATGAACTCTGCGACCTGAACATAATAGCAATAATACAGCACACCTTTTAGAAATTTCAAATAAGCTGTTACTTCCTGGTTCTTTGTGCATCAAATATTCACAGAGGACCGAAATATCCCAAGTAGGTGATTTATGAGGTTTTGGTTTACTTAAACCAATAGCTTTTATTGTTTGTTTAACAATAATATGAGAGCTGAGAGGAGGTTGCTTAGGACAAAAGGTGGAAACGACTGATCTATGTAGTGCAATTGAGCTAAATGACAACTTTTCCTTTAGATGTAAATCAGTCAAAAATTTTGCTAGATCTTGGGGATTGGGATCTTTGATTGCTATGTTATTCCTTTTAGCCCAAGTGCACCACCTTACCCAGGCTGGTTTATATGACTGCAAGGTAGAACTTCTCCAACTGCTTGACAGCAAAAGTTTTTGGTTATTATCCCATGTATCTACCATGGAGCTCCACCCCGTATCCGCCATACTTCCAAGGTCATTCGCTTCACATCCGCGGGAGGTTTTCGTGTCTGTATGTCTACCATTACCTGTTGAAGGTTGTTCAACTCGATTGGCGGAGCTAGAGAGCGGTTCCTCAAGTCGCTGCGCCAAAACACCTTCGTCCATTTTGGAACTACCATGAAGTAGATTCCTTCTGCATTGTTTAAATGCGCTAATACACGTGGTACGAGATTCGGTGGTGGAAAAATCCATGCAATCCGATAATTCCAGTTCCGACTGAATGCATTCACGAACATCGCTTGGGGATCGGTTTGATCTAGAGATACGTACCTTGGGACCACATGAGCTCGGTGCGAAGCAAACAAATCGATTTCTGGTGTCCCCCACACTTGAAAGATTTGACAAGTCGCTTCCTCGAGTAAATGCCACTCTGTCTGACTGCGTGACCTTGACAGTCGATCCGCTGTAGTGTTGTAACGGCCAGGAATGTAATTTATCGTTATAAAAACCTGAAGTCGGTCTAGTAAATCCAATACTCGATGTGTTACTTCCATCATGGATGGTGACTTCGTTCCTCCTTCGTTCCGAAGATAGGATACTACTGTTCGGTTGTCCGACAGTATCTGCAGGGATCTCTCGGCCATGTGAGTTCCCTGAGAAATAATTACCTTCTCTATCGCCATCATTTCTAGAATATTCGAGTGCAAGCTCATCTCTTGATACTGCCACGGTCCTGACAGCTTCATGTCGTTCAATTGAGCACCCCACCCCTGAGTACAAGCGTCTGTTGTCAAGAATACCTGGGGTGCTGGTAAATGAAGAGGAGAATCGATGTGAGCATGAGCTATCCACCATTTGAGGACAGGAAGAACTGATTCTGGTAAATCCATCTCGGTCCACGGACCGCAGTTCACTATCTGATGGCTGTATGATAGAAGTGGTCTGGTATTGAGGCGACCTCTTGGAACAATGAAGCTTGCAAAGTTGCACAGGCCTAGAAATGACTGTACCTGCCTTAATGATGCTTTCCTTCGGATCAGCAACTTGCGAGATTTCTGCAGAATATTTTGAATCTTGCTGGCTGGCAGAGACTTCCTGTTGTCCCAAGGACTCCACTGAATTCCCAGGAACTCCATAGAGCGTTGTGGGTCTAGTACAGACTTTTGGAAATTTATCGTCATACCTAAGTATTGGAAAAGAGTGACTGCGTAGTTTACATGACGTTTTAAAATCTCCCGATCCTGATGTACTAAACAGAAGTCGTCCAGGTACACCAGGATCCTGATACCTCTTTTCCTGAGAATTTCTGCCATCCAATTTGTCAGAGAGGCAAATACCTTCGGTGCAGTTGACAGGCCGAAAGGTAGGCATGTCATTTGCCATAGACGATGACAAAAAATCACCCTCAGGAACCTGCGGTGAACTGGTTTTATAGGCACGTGGAAGTACGCATTGTGGAGGTCCAGTTTTATTAGCCAATCGTTTGGTTGAAGGAAGTCGGGAACCCTGAACATGTTGGTTAAGCGAAATTTGCTTGTGTAAACAAAATTGTTCAATCGCTTCAGATTGAATACTGGACGCCTTGAGCCATTTGCTTTTGGAACGAGAAAGATGCTCGAGACAAAGCTGGGAGTTGTTGGTGCAGGCTCCAACACACCTTGCATCCTCAACTCCCGTAGTTGCTTCAATACTGCTAGAGTGTTTCGCGTGTGAAACTTGTATGAAACTCGGAACGGATGAATCAACGGAGGTTTTTTGAAGAATGGAATTTTGTATCCGGATATAATTTTTAACAAATGGTCTGGGGCTCCCCACTTCCTCCATCGGTCTACATATTTTATTAGTTGGCCTGCTCGAAAAGTCGGATAGTCAGTCGTAACGTCTTTGTGATCGCTTACCCTGACGGTTTTTGTAGTACTTTTCACCTTGGCTGGTACGAAAAGGATCCAATTTACGCTTCCGCCCTTGGGCAGGGGGTGCGTTATTGGCAGAGCTAGCAGATGGTCCGGCCGTTACACGGAAACGACCAATATTGGAGTTGTATGTCCTCCTCGGCCCAGCTTGAGAATTTCTTTGCACCGAAGCTTGCTTGCTAGAACCTCCTTGCGCAGGAGTGGTTACAGGCTGCATGAAAACCTTATCAATGCCGCCATTTTTAGTCACGCACTCTGAAAATCTATCGTCATTAAAAAGATGCTCTAAGGTGGGTGGAATTTTCCTAAGACTTTCTTTTATACCTTTGTCCTTTACGAAATTCAAGACGTTGTCACGACGTTGCTGTATTATTTCCGCCCGACGCCCACAAACTATTTGAAGTAAATCAAGATGTGTTTTTGTATATTCACCTCCAAAAACTTCATTAATTTTGTTCATGATGTCATGAGTCGTCATAGGTTCTTTATAGGCACCCATCCATGACAGCAAGGCTTGAAAGCCTTCCTGAAGTTTTTCATTTTGGATTATAAGGCCATGAGAAACTGCTGCTAGCGTTTTTTTTTTTGTTGCGGCTAACGTTTTATTGCGATCGAATCTTTTTAGCATGTCGTTACTTTCTAAATCTATAAACCCTGGACTCGACAGATAAGATTTCTGGGCATCAGCGTACCTAACTTGACACCAATCGACTGTATTAAAGTGTTGCAATTTACACAAAATATCCGCGTGCGCGTCTGAGGTTTTCGCACCTGACGATTTGAGGGTGGTTTCTTGTTTAAAATTAAAACCGGTATCGTGGGTATTTTCTTTGGGTGTAATAGGGGTTTCTAAATCGTCGGGCGCGAGAATCGATAGGACATCGGATTCACAATCTTCATTAGTAAAAACTGGGTTTTGACTATTGGATTTTATTGTACTCACCGAAGCGGCCAATTCACTTACTACTTTCTCCAACCTGCGTAAGCGGCCATCGCTCTTTCGACGGTTTCGGCGATGGCGAATTCTTCGCCTACCCTCGTCGCTAGGCAAAGAATCTGATGAATAGTCAGACTCAGAGTCCGACGTATCAGGGGCTTTTCTCTTCTTAGCTTTAATTGTTGCACCGTTTTCAATATTGGAACCGTCCATTTTTAACGAAAACTTTTTTAAATTAAATAAAAAATTTAAGAAATTTTCAACAGTACGGTGCAACAATTTCTGTAATGAGGCTATCGTGCCACCGGCACACGGCTGCTTGGATCGAACGTGGTGGGAGGAGGCGGGGAGTTGCGGAAATATACCAGTAGGGGGCGCTGTACGTGTTGCCAACCGACGGACAACAGAGTTGCCATCTCAATTTAAGGCTTGGAATAGGGGACAGGAGCTTAATTATTAAGTCGCGAACTTTTTAACAATTATTTTTAAGCCAGGATCGCTTGTATGGCGCTAGTACACAGTGACGTCATAATGTCATATAGCCGTTTCTTTCTATCGTCTGATTTTTGATTGCATGTAGCTATTTAATTTATGTCTATTTACTTGGAAGATATATTACGTCAGTATAATTTGCTTATCACATACGAGTTTCTTCTAAGTCGTGTTCCTCATTGCTGAGGGTCGTGATCATTCTAAGGAATTAACCACATAGAACGACTCTCGCGGCAGATTTAATGGGGTGGTTTGCCATTGCCTTCCCCATTTCACACACTGGTTATTTCAGTGTCAGAGCAGTCAGTGCAGTCGGTAAATGTACCTATGTAAGTCTTCGGAAAAAAACTCATTGGTACATGACATTGCATGGTTTCGAACTCGGACCTCCCGCGTGGGAGTCCGACGTTCTAGCCACTGTGCCACCGACGCTCATTTTTACCTAGTATACATGCCATCGGGTAATTATAGGTGCATTCGCTAATTGTAACTGATTGAACAAATTGATGAATATTTTTTTTTATTTATTCATTATTATTATACATATCTATCCCTAGAATGGAGCGCCAAGAATTTCTAACTTAGTATGTTACTATTGCATCCTGTATATAATAATTTGTATCTTCACGCATGCTCTTTATGTCACAAGTGGCACTGTGGCAAGTCGGTCTCTTGGTGGACCCCGACGCAAAACCACTTATTATGAATTGCTGCAAATTGTACGGAGATATTTAGTTTCCACACTAAACGCTTTTAATAAGACGTCAGAAATAAAAACCGAGATTTTACAGAAACTACAGGGAATCCTAGACCTAGATCCCACTTACATAAGAATTAAAAAGTCATTGAAACATTTGTACGGATTTCTTATGGGGCAATAGAGAAGACAGTCCAATCAGGCGAAGCTGTAAAACCACGGGGTTATTTCTTGTTTCCTGATAAAATAATCAACGCAGCGTAATAAAGACATAATAAACAATTACAATACCCATTTACTATTTCTAGAATGAGCCATTATTCCACTATAATGAAGATTCCCCCGCCAAGCCGGTCTACATGTATGTAAATGTGTAAACACCAAACCGGATTCCTAAGTTCTTACTTATTTGCACTTAAGTTACGAGCTACGTAAGTAAAACAAATGTATGTTTTAAATGTATAGTTCTACTCGCGGTGACAAGTAGCTGGTTTATATATGTTTTCTCCATGAGGTAAGAACGCTCTAAGAGAAGGGAAACTAATTTTTCTTTCATCCATGGTTTTCTCAGATTATTGAAACTAGAATTTGTTTTTACGTCTATCCCATCTAACTGTGGGGATGATAATGGTGATTGATAAGATATGCAACGGGTCTTTCTTTGTCTGTGTTTCATGATTCTATTATGAAATAACTAACGTGCTGTGTCGTGGCGGCCCTAAAGAATAGCACCACCCCAACTCATCCCGTGGGTGTCGTACGTCGTCGGATCTTAGTGGATTCTATTCTACACCTAGTAGAAGGCGGTAGACTCGCCACCTATCACGTTTGTATACCAAATCTTACGGCCAAAAGTGGAAAATACCTGTGATTGAGGTGGTTCCTCGACGGTTATGGACGTGAGAGTTTAACTAGCTAGCGCCTGCACCATGAAGGTACGAACACTCGCCCCTAAAGAGGAGGACAGGGAGGGATACTAATTTTTCATCCATGGCCTACACCCACATAAAAATCGGATTAACAAGGCATTGGCACCAATTCTGGCATGTTACTTACACAATCTAGTGTATGAGTGAGCGTAGCAGGGGCGAAAGCAGAAAATAATTTAGGGGGAAGCATCGGTTACTACAATGGGAAAATAACGAAAAAAAAAACATAGTCAAGAGCGTGTCGAGCCATGCGCCAAGTGGAAATCTTACAGGTCTTGGGGAGGGACCCACCCCCTGGATACCCCACGGGAGCGTGACATTTAGTTTAAGATTTGCAACCAGTATTTAAATAAAAGTAATCATTTTTAATATGAGGAAGCTGCTAGAATATACTGACATAGACAACAGTAAAGAACTAAAAAATCATTAGCTAAATCTGGATTTCAGATTTGAAGATTATGATGAAGATGATCGGTATGTCAACTCTGTTACGAGTCTGTTGTTTTGGTATTAACTATGTTGGGGCCAATGGTGCCACACTAACGTCTAAGACTTCTTAGTTGATTTTAATACCTAGTTTAAAGACATCATCTACTTAACATTACAGACGTTAGTGTGGCCGTCGTATAATATCTTTCTCTATCTTCTTCCCTTTACTCCGCCGAGAATTTTGGGGCTATAAAAGATGTCTCCGTGCTTGTTTTGCGCCAGGCCTTGGAGTTCGTCCCAGGTGTTTCCTAAAATCCTAGAAAAGACCTGGGACGAACTTCCTGTTTTTTAAAATACGTGGTTTTACGAGTCGGGAAACTGAAATTTATTTTTTTGGGACTAAACCGGAATAAATCGTTTTTTGATAACCGTGTCGTTCTCGAGAAATGCTTAATTATTAATATATTATAATAAGATATATTCTGTCTTCCAGAGAATATTCCCGTGAAATGTTCTAAACAGAAAATGACTGGGAATAAGAATACATAATTGCTGTATATGGCTATTGTTTTAGAAAAACAAAATCCAGATTTATTAATTTATTATTTTCGGCATATTTTTTTTTACTTAAAGAACAATTTTATTCATTAATATTGAAATTACAAGATAAAAAAAATTAAAAGTCAATAAAAATTACAATAAAAAATCATATAAAATTAATTAAATGGAGATATGTATTTACAACTTAAAATTATTTATACACAAACAATTACAGAAACAAGAGCAATAGAAAAGAAATGTAGAAATAATTAATTTGATAATGTACACAAAAAAAATAATTAAATGTAACTTATAAAATTTTTTAGATTAGGCCCGTGTGGTAGGGTACCAAGGATGCTGGCGGCGTTACCCCGCTGGATCGCTATGTTGATTCTTTGGGCAAGATAGCCGCCAGCCCTTGGGTCCCTCGTCGCATCGAACAAACGCTTGGACAGTTCTCGGAACAGTGACCAAGCTCCAGGGCCCCAAGGACCAAGGGTCTACCAAATGCAACAAAGTTGTATTGGTTGCCGATGTCCCTGTATTTGTGGGCCTTAAGGCCCTCAGCCGCTTCAGCCGCCCCACCGGCCTTCCTACACGTACTCTGGAGGTGGGACGGAGCCAAAGTGTCTATGTAAGTAGCGTCCCACACAAGGGCACGTCCCATTTTCCAGGGTATTAACGATATTCCGTCCGGTCTCTTGCCGTCATCACGCATGATACCGTTCGGCTCCAGGATGGCCGGTACGTTGACGGTGGCAAGAGAGCGACGCAGAATGTCGTTTAAGGCAGCGTGGCGGGAGAAGCGACCGGCGCTCTTTTGGCAGGACAGACCGTGGTGACCGAGGGTGTCGACATCTGCACCACACGGGCACTTATGAGGCGCGCAGACCTCGGCACCGAGGCGGAGAGCGATCGCTAAGCGAAGGGTCTCGTTGTCAATGAAAGTGCCCGTGTTGGCGGAGGGGTAGGCGTGTAGCCAGTGGCCAGATTCCCTGGCGGCCACGGCCAGCAGCCTGGCGCGGGTTGGACCGCAGCTACTGTTCAGGAGTCTGGATGATATGACCTCGCAAACGACGTCATCCCAGCACCTCTGACTTGCAGGGACTGATGGAAAAGTTTGGTTAGGGACAGCCATATTCCATGTCTTTGTAGCCTCCTCCAAGCACGTAACCTCATAGTTTGTTAGGGACGAACCCAGGATTTTTCCTATTAGGTTGGAGGTGCTGTGGATAGAGGCTAGAAAGGCAGGCAGAGATACGTCGGTAATTTTGCGGATCCCTAAGCCACCATATCTGAATATTTATTAATTAATTATTATAAATAAATAAATATAAAATAAATATTAATTAATAAAATTAATTCTTATTTAAGGTGAAGCCGCCACGGTGTAATTTCATACAAACTTGACTGCAAATTTCTGCCTAAACTATCAAAATAACGATTTAATGGGCTTCTGATAACCGTGTTTGACGCTTTCTCTTAACACGTTCACAGTCCCCATACAAAATTGACAACTTCACACGTCCAACTAATTTAAATCTATTGTATGTGAAAGGAAGCATGGACTCCTTGGATAGGCATTTGGTTTCCCCAGCGTAGAGGCACTAGACTGTGAATGTGTTAATGCTCTTCCTGTCGTAAAACATGGCATTTCATTTTTTTTTAATTTATTATTGTTGTGTTCATACAACCGTGACAACAGAGGGCGCAGACTGCCGATTGCTTCCATTTGTGTATTACTAAATATCTTAATTTACTCGTATGTTAAACACCCGCAGTCCCGCCATCAAACTGGGTGTAAACTGGGAGATTATTTAAGTGAACTTAACGATGTTTTCCGTTTGAATATAGAATGCAATGATTTACGTCTAGAGGATTATAAAACCTGGGCCGTTTTTCCTCAGTGTACATGTACGAGTACATGTACGAGTACATGTATAATATACATGAAACCTGATGGTATCATTATCAGTATATATTATAGGGTACATACAATGGATAATTTCAGTCAGGAAATTGTTAACGTAATGTATAGAATATCCATCTATTGTGCATCGGTACGACGATTTATTCTCAATTGTCTACGTTTGTATGAATTTTGAGGACAAATCTACAAACCTTGTGCATGTTCATAATAGTACAAATTGTAGAGTTTGAGGAACTACTAAGTATAATTTTTTGTTTTTGCTTACTAGCAATAAAGCGGCTTACAAGAGTTTTTACTCTTTCAAAGGGTGCTTGTCTACCAAATTGGAGCTGAACGCATTAGATGATGGACAGATGTCCATATATCCAACAGCATATGTAATTTGTTTGAAAACAGCTAACCGTTTAGTGGAAAAGCACCTTAGTAAGCTCTGTGTGATGCCAATGACTTTGCGGCTGTATTTTCCTGTAGGCTGTGCATCATCATCAGCCTACATAAATTCACTGCTGGACGATATGTCTTTCTCAAGGGCGTTTTTTAGTCTTTGTTCAACAAAAATCTTTATTTGTTACAGAAGGGGCTGTAACAAATAAAGATTTTTTTACTGTGTGAATTGAAGATTGGGTGATTGAGGATTGAGGAGGGGGACGCACTCGGTGTCCTTATGGTCCTGTGATTTGTGATCTCCCTGAGTGTGGATTTTATCCCTTCTTTGGGTCCGTGACCTCGACTGATCACTGCTAGCCGAGGTCAGGTAGGAGCAGAGGGCAGCTATTCCCCATCCCCAGGATTTTTAAATTAATTTATGTCAGTGCTGAAATCGTGGACTTTCAATTTGAAACTGTGAATATATTTTGCCTGTCCTTCCCACCGCCAGAACTAAATCCTGGCTACGCCATTGTCATGGGGAAACCAGCACTATGTTTACAAAACCGTGGTCGCCAGCCAATAAATCTACCCCAGCAATAAGTTATAAGAGTCCTGACGTAGCTCAATGTTCCAGACACGTGGTCCGGGTGGGAGAGCTCGACCTGGCCAAGGAAGACGACGGAGCCACACCCGTGGACGTTATCATCAAGTCCAAGATCAAGCATGAGGACTACAATGCCAACGCGTACACCAACGACATTGGCATTCTGGTGCTGGAACGAAGCGTGCAGTTCACAGGTATAGCAAGTCCTATGGGTTTTTAGTCCGTGGTAAGCGACGATGATGTCGAAGTAAGATGGAGCACACGGGAGTAATGATTACTGGTTCTTCTATAAACACTGCTGAAACACATAATCGCCGAAGCAATAGTAGATTGTATCATAAGGGTCCGAATATATATACGGCTAAGACGTTATATTGAATCCAGAGCAAGAAGGATTCTAACAAAGCAGCAATGGTTGCATAGCTGTTTCGGTTTGAAGGGCAAGGGAGCCAGCGTCATTACCGGCACACCAGGCACTCTATTTAAGTTCACAAAGTCAGCAGCACATCGAAAATTTTCTAATAACATTATAGTGAGGCCACGAGTCGATGGGCGATGGTGACCACTTACCATCAGATGGCCCGTTTGTTCGTCTGCTCTCCATTAAACAATACAACAAATAAATCAACATAAGATATTAATCAGTACCTACCGTACCTAATGGAAATTGTGTGGTTTTCAGTTTTAATAAGGCCCATCTGTATCCCTCGCTCCAATGAATTAAGGGCGAGAAGCTTCGAGAACTACACTCCCATCATCGCTGGTTGGGGAGACATTGAATTTCGTGAGTACATTGCTTTTTTACTTCCTTTCATTAGCTAAATCGCTGGTGTTGCTGATGTTATAGGCGATGGTGGCCACTAATTGATGGTCAACTGATGGTGGCTTATGAGTTGCACTCACCATCATCTGCAATAGGTATAAGGAAGCATCCTCTTTTGTGCCACTTTTTCTGGCCATGTGCGAGTGGTATTCAGGTTTGGCTGCTGGATGAACCACGCCTCGTTTTCTATTATTAGGCCACTACTCAGTGAGGGCTTTGGTCCACCAGCCATCTCCTCGTCTAGTACATGACTAGACGTGGAGATGGCTGGCCGGTCCTGCCCACCGCCATTTTAACGTAGCGACAGGCTTTCCGACGTCTTGGGCTTTGGTACGACCTCTTGCTGATCTTGTTAAACATGGTTTGCTTAATGTACCTATGATTCCAGGGGGTCCATCAGCGACGCATCTGCAGGCGCTGCAGCTGCCAGTAGTAAGCAACGAGTTCTGCGCGCAAGCGTACTCGGCGTACAAGGCGCAGACCATCGACGAACGCGTGCTCTGCGCTGGGTACAAGAAGGGGGGGAAAGACGCATGTCAGGGGGACAGTGGGGGACCACTCATGCAGCCCATTGTGAGTACCTAGGTTAGCTAGAGGGACAAACAGAGGGTATGTGGCTGGGGTGTAAGAAGGGAAAGGACTTAAGGAGCGAGATGATGATTATAGGAAGGTAGCAAGGGAATGTTGATGCAGCCTGTTGTAATTTCTATGCTACCGATAACTTAGTAAGGGTGGAGGTTATATCTATCAGCGTTAAAACAAGGAATCAATATGGAACACAAGAAGCCCCGGGGGATAGCGACGGGCGGCCAATAAAGTCTATTGTAATCATGGATGAAAGAAAAATTAGTATCCATCCCCTTAGGGGCGGGTGTTCGTACCTTTATGATTGTAATGGGTTTTTCTACCAACTAAGTGGCTACCTGTTCATCGTCGCAGGGACACTCACATTCTCTCACTTCTTTATTCCGTACTGTTCTACCCCCCCACCCCGCCTTATCTCAAGGAGCGATTCCAATTTATATCTTCCACACATGACCGCATTCTTCGTTCCTCTGAAAACCTCCTTCTATATTCCCCTATCCACACTTCTAAATTTTATGACCAATCCTTCACTGTCCATGCTATCCGTCTCTGGAATTTTTTACCCGTATCCATAAGACAAGCCAAATCCTTAGATATTTTCAAGGCACAGGTTAAGGCCCACTATCTATCCCAATGACTCCTTCTTCCTTCCTTACTTTTCCACAACTTTGGTTTATAGTTATATTTTAATATTATGTATGTATGTATATATGTATGTGTGTGTATATGTAGATATTTTATATATAAGTATATATAAATATATTTATTTGTTTGGGTATATTATATATATATTATTGTAAACGGTGCACAACCTACCTTTTTCCACCAAAATTACTCCACCAGAAGGTTGTCTGGAAGAGATCGCTTTTAGCGATAATACCGCCTAGATTGTATTAATCGTTTTGTACGCATTGTATCACACTAATTTTGTGCAATAAAGAGTATTCATTCATTCATTCATTCTTTATGGGCTGTGTAGGTGGAAAAACAATGAAAAACACCAAGCGTGATACTAACAGGCCATTTCTTTCGCTTCGTATATAATATGACTCATTAATGACAAAATGACGATAGTGACGATAATGACTCATTAACATTTCTACCTTTTTTGCAGTGGAATCCCAAGGCGTTAACTACGCACTTCTACCAGATTGGCGTGGTGTCATACGGCAAGAAGTGCGCGGAGGCTGGCTTCCCCGGTGTGTATACCAGGGTGACGAATTTCGCACCCTGGATTGAGATGACGGTAGCGGGGACGGCATGAGGGCAGGGCGATACAGGGTTGTATTCAGGTTGTAACTTAGGTTTAGAGTCTAACAAGCTCGTAAATATATACCCCATTTTCGTATAGGAAAATAAAAATCAACAGTAAGCAACACTTACAGACATTGACAGGTGACATTTCTTTTTTTTCTATGCTTTTTGTCCACATACGTAAATTTTGCCCAACACAGGTGGCTAGATTGATTTGATAGACTATTCAGGATCAGAGTGACTCGGTTTTGTATAGTGGATTATATTTGCCAAAATCTTTTAGGAATTTTGGTCCTTAAGCTCACATTGATCGATGAATTTGAAAATCAAAATTACCTTTTTTTTAATTACCAAAAGTCAACCTGCAAATAACCCTAAACTCATGTAGGTATACTAGCTTAGAATGATATTAAATCCTAGAGATTACCTTTCTATTATGATACCAGATACGAGTATGTACATACCTTTAGGCCACCAGAGAACTCAAAGTGATCACATCCCATAAAGTGTTTCTATCTATCTATCTATCTATCCCGTAAAAGATATTATTCGGATCCAATGCAACCTCGGGCCTTTTTTTTGTTTTCGCCTGTAACCATAGTGCTTTTGATTGACTTCGCCTAGAACCAAATTTTTATTATGGAACAAACGTCCCATGTAGTGTGGGATAGTAGCTATGTTTGATTGCTGGCGAAACAAAGTCAACAGAATCAAGATCAGTCAGATCAGTCAACTCTAAATTGAAATTTAAAAAAACCCGACTTACCGTTGTGGAGATCCCCTTACTTTTTCCTGGTCATCATCAGGTCCAGGTTCCAGATGTGCGAAGGGCCCCATTGTCCGAAACATTTAAGCTCAAACTCGTACCATCTAGCTAGATCATCGTTCTAGTGATCCCATCTGACATCAAAGATACTCCAAGATCTTGGAAATCACTGATTCTATTTTTTAAGAAACATGGCTAAGAATTCTCTATTCAATGAAAAAACTGGATCCAAATCGGATCATCCGTTGTCTAGTTATGAGGCCACACACAAACAAACAGACAAACGTGTCAAACTTATAACACGCCGTACACGCAAAATAGGCGCTTGAGACGTCGAGTTGCGGAAATCAGCCCGTTATTACATTACATTACATAACACGCCGTCCCTCGATCGGTCGGGGGTTAAAAAGACGTTTTTAATCTCTAGCTCCTGTACACTGTTGCTTTCTTCGTCCGTGCAGTCACTGAGGGGCCAGTTGAAAATCAGCGCTGTGGCTTGCCTCAGCATTATGCTGAGCTGGTGTACCCTTTTTGGCACTGTACCACACCAGATATTTTGTGCTGCATGTATTAAACTTTGTATACTTCTGTATTGTGTTCTATATTCTGGTGTTTACAGCGCTAAATAAACGTTTTGAATTCAATTCAATTATACTTATATCACAACACTTAGGATGTTTGTTTCATAATGAAAGGTTTAGTTCTAAGTGAGATTTGTCAACTGAACTATGGTTGGCGGCGAAGCCGTGGGCCCAAAATGCGCCCTATGTTTTCTATCTATGCTCTTTACTCTTAGATTTCCCCAGTCATTGTTATAAAAACTGAAGTACTTACAGTTTTTTTTGGAGAAATAAGTGAAGTACTTTCATTGTGAGGTTGTGTTAATAAACTAAAGAGTAGTTGTGTAGTGTAAGTTATTATTAAGTAGAGTGTAGACAAATTTCTATGTTGATCTTTCGCAGGCATTGAAGTAGGTATACCTAGCTATTGAATGGCGGATATTTGATAATTAAAAATCTTTACCTACATACATAGTTATCAGTGTTTCTATGAAACCTAGATTTTATCAGGATCGTTGCACCTTCCGCCTTCCAAATACTAATGTAAAAGTTATCGAGAACGCGGATGTAGTTAATCTAAGTGCAGTGCACGGTAGTGCGTAAGCAAAGTTCAGAACAAACCGTACGTGCACTATATAATAACATATCACAAACAGAAGTAGGGATCCACTGAAATGCCCTTTAAAGATCAATGTAGATATTAAATTTTGGCACTCACTTAACAAAAACGTTAGTAGTAGGTAGTTTATATTAATGACGGCTCTCAATTATTAATTTGTAAGTAAATACTTATTTAAATATATTAATTCATTCTTTTTATACCTCTCTTCAACGTTATCAGTATGTCACAAGACAATTTGTGTTTAATTTGTTAAATGTTAGGACACGATCCAGGTTCTTAATAAAAGATATGATTAATTATTTGTTGGTTTCTTTTAACCTAACCTACTTTCGTTGCCGACTGTACATAGAAAATGGGCACTTATGCTAATTATAAAGATATAGATATTCGGAATAGATTAATTGTTGCCAAAGATAAAATCACGATAAATTTTGATATGGATTGACATTCACGTAAAAGTAACAGAGCTGCAGATGGACGGCGTTTTGGGGAAAGACCGCCTCCGAAATTCTTACCTTTTTCTTCGTCGTAGGATTGGACTGGCAGCCCTCACCTCTAGAATTATGACGTGAGCAATGACAGCGAGCCACGAAGTTGACCTATAAGTCACTTACTTTCACTAATGTATGGGAAAATGCTCAAAACACATGCGCGAACTGGCAGACGCGGTTTCCTTATAAAACTTCTGTAGAGAGCAATTTATCTAAGGGTGAATCTCTTTCATTTGCCATTGCCTTCCCCATCTCACACACTGGTTACTATCTCAGTCAGATGTTTTACCTTCACCGTATAGAAGAGACTGTGGTAGATACTAAAGTGAAGGATCGCCTGGGGTGGTACCACCTTCTTATCTATTTCTGCCGTGAAGCAGAGATGCTTGCATTTCTGTGTTTCAGTTTGAAGGGTAAGAGAGCCGGCGTTATTTCCGGCACATGAGGCATTCCATCTTAGTCCTCAAGGTTAGCAGCGCATCAAAAACTCTCCAATATTAATACAGTGAGGTGAGATGTATATGGGCGATGTTGACCACTTATCATCAAATATTTTAAAAAAAGAGGCGGTAAACGTACGTAAGTCTTTCTTGGTTACGGCACTGCAGGTTTCGAAACGGTGGCGGCGGTGGTGGCGTAGTCGGGGTTCGAACCCGGACCACGCCACCACCTAACTGCGACCGACATCAGTGAGGATGCAACCACCTATAAGAAGAAGAATAGTAAGTTGGACTCGTAAGTTATTATAGCAGACAGTATCTTTTACATTTTGTCAGATTTCCCTGGCTCCCACACTAGGATACCCCGTGTTGTGGGGGCCAGTCTCTTCCGATAAATAAATTATGAAAACATAAGGCAATGCTAAATTAAACAGTTAAGTATGCGTGTATGTGGTGTGTGTGAGCGGTGTGTGCGTGAGAGGGTGTGCGTATAGGGGGGTGAGCGTGAGATGGCGTGTGTGTGTGTGTGTGTGTGTGTGTGTGTGTGAGGGGGTGTATGTTGGTAGGTGTAAGGGTCAGTGTGCGTCAATAAGACTCAACTAATTGGTAACAATATTTTTTCAGTATCAAAGTAATCAAGTGTCAATAGCCAATTTTTAACCTTTTCTTTGCAGGAATACCTTGAACAGTTTAGGATGGAGACGAGTTTTTCGGCTCTTTTGTATAAGAAAGGGCCTCGATCAGAAATTATTTTTATATCGCAACAATCGATGATCCTATTTGGATGCGGTTTTTTTTTATTTCAATTTAGAGAGAAAATATTGATGGTACCTACATTGGTTTCCATATCTTGGACTATATCTTATATCAGAGTAGGATCTAAGAATTAATAAGGAAGGAACTGGTAGGTGGTGTGATGATGACTAGAATTTTATTTGCGGAGCTTCATAAATTTTTGTAACCAGAAGAAGAAGAAGAAGTAAGAAAAAAGAACCTTATGGTATTCGAGTTGTGAAAATTGGGGACAATTTTGAAAAATATTTATTTTATTTTATTAAAAGCTCCCGAAATAAGAATAAGTTTATTTGTGCAATAATTCAAATCAATTATTTTCGGAACAACAGAGGTTCAATTTTTGTTAGTAACAATGCATGTACTTAAGACTGTGTTAGTAATTATTTACAAAGAAAAACTTAAAGGCAGAACAGAGAGTTCGTGCGTTCATCGGGACCTACCCGAACCCGGTCGACACATGAACCCAGTGTCTGATTATCGGATCATGTTTGCCCGCTAAAGGCAGACATGTGGGACAGAGAGTTGGTGCGTTCATCGGGTACCTACCCGAACCCGGTCGACACATGAACCCAGTGTCTGATTATCGGATCATGTTTGCCCGCTAAAGGCAGACATGTGGGACAGAGAGTTGGTGCGTTCATCGGGTACCTATCCGAACCCGGTCGACACATGAACCCAGTGTCTGATTATCGGATCATGTTTTCCCGCTAAAGGCAGACATGTGGGACAGAGAGTTGGTGCGTTCATCGGGACCTACCCGAACCCGGTCAACACATGAACCCAGTGTCTGATTATCGGATCATGTTTGCCCGCTAAAGGCAGACATGTGGGACAGAGAGTTGGTGCGTTCATCGGGACCTACCCGAACCCGGTCAACACACGAACCCAGTGTCTGATTATCCGATCATGTTTGCCCGCTAACATAATAAATTCTTGTCTGGAATGTACTGAATTCGGCCCTGCTGGGTAATTTAGATCGATACTCACATGTTTGGACCAAAATATATCTATTAGATTATTGCAGATAACCGAGTTTTCCACAATATAAAATGTAATCATTGTCATTATACGCGTCTTATGTTATAATTACACATTTACGACCGTGTTAATTTACAATTTTTTTAGCATTTTGTTAATTAGTTACAATGGTTACTCTGGAAGGAAAAACGGGTAAGTGTATTTCTTAGTAAACGCTTTGTATTTTTAAAAATTAACTACCACTAAACCAGAGTTTAATAATTAAGCTGGTAACTGTACGGATTTTAATATAGGTATACCTAAGTAAATTAGATCGTTTAGGTACACAACGTACACATCCTAAATGGTCCACTTCCCATAACGTCCACTTCCTAAAAGGTCCACTCCTAAAAATACCATTTTCTAAATTATTAACTTTGTTGCATCAGTTAGTTTAGATTAGGGTGCAAACTGTCCATTTCCCAAGACACCCAATGCTAACACATCTTAGTTTTTTTTTTAAATTAAGTTTAATTATATTATTACTGCTTTAGACATGACCGACTCGTGGTGACACCAGCTTTTCATGATTTCACTGTGGAAATAAACGTGAAATAAACTTCATACAAAGTTAATAGTCTACAGTCAAGTTATAAACCTTAACTTACCTATCTTAAATTCTTTAGCTTAAGCTTATGCGAAATATGTTGTCTCCATTATTTGTATAAAAATTCAGACGAATATCACTTGCACTGAAAAAAAAAACAGCTTATTTCATTCTGAGCCTACAGAGTAACTTTATTCAGTTAGACACTTTATTTTACGATAAAGATGATTTGAAGTGAACAATTTCTTAGTTGAAGTGAACAATTTCTTAGTTGAAGTGCACATACATTGATAGGCTCATATTGAAACAAGTGCTGAAATAAGAAATCTTTTTTTTCTGTGATGATTTCACTCACAGGCTCGATTTATTCTGACTTTCATTAATAATAATACAATGTCAAATAAAAGATTTCTTTCTTTCTTTCTTTCTTTTTCTTTTTTTTAACAAATATAAAATAGGCTGCCTTAAGCTCTTACTTATTTTATGCGAATTATTGAAGTAGGATGTTTGAATTGTCTCGCCTGCGGAATTTGAATCAAAATTAAAATTTAAACAATAAGATAAGATAAGATTTATTGTGTAATAGTTTAGGTAAGAATTACAAATATTGCAGATATAGTTGCATAAACATGTCATACTAAACTTTACCTTTACAGGCATATACACCGAATTCAAAAGTTAATAATGTTTATACAGATTTTAAAAAGGAAACAGAAAAGAAAAAGATAATGTCATTAAAATTTATACAATGTCAATAATATTAAATTTACAAAATGTTAATAATAATCCAATTAAAATGTTAATATACAATCAACGAAGCTGTACCCATCGGGTACGACGATGCTTGGCTTTGGTCTTCTAATGATTATTTTTCTTATAATAATCAATATAAAATAAAAAAAACCGAACTGTTTACCTCATTGATATAGCCGTCCCCAACACACACAACCTCACTATCACCCACGCTGAAAAAATAGCAAAGTATACGGACCTCTCTATAGAACTGAAGACCCAGTGGCGGGTAAACACTGTTAGAACTGTACCCATCATAATTTCATCTACAGGAGTCATACCCAAATCCTTACACACCAGCCTGAAAACACTTCAAATACCCCCTCTTACTTTCATTCTTCTTCAGAAAGCTGCCATTCTAAACACTTGCAGGATTGTTCGAAAATTCCTGTTCATAGATACATAAACGTTTCAACATTCACTCATCATCAACACTCTCACACACCGATCAACTCACTTTATCTCTTCTAATTACCTCTACTTCTAATATGTCTTCACTCATACTGTCGTTTGGCCAAAAGATCGCGACAGTATGGTAAACTCGCCCCAATAATGGGAGAAAAGCAGTAATATAAATAATAATATAGATAGTTTTTTCTTATACATATAATAATAATATTAATATACAATCAACGAAGCTGTACCCATCGGGTACGACGATGCTTGGCTTTGGTCTTCTAATGATTATTTTTCTTATAATAATCAATATAAAATAAAAAAACCGAACTGTTTACCTCATTGATATAGCCGTCCCCAACACACACAACCTCACTATCACCCACGCTGAAAAAATAGCAAAGTATACGGACCTCTCTATAGAACTGAAGACCCAGTGGCGGGTAAACACTGTTAGAACTGTACCCATCATAATTTCATCTACAGGAGTCATACCCAAATCCTTACACACCAGCCTGAAAACACTTCAAATACCCCCTCTTACTTTCATTCTTCTTCAGAAAGCTGCCATTCTAAACACTTGCAGGATTGTTCGAAAATTCCTGTTCATAGATACATAAACGTTTCAACATTCACTCATCATCAACACTCTCACACACCGATCAACTCACTTTATCTCTTCTAATTACCTCTACTTCTAATATGTCTTCACTCATACTGTCGTTTGGCCAAAAGATCGCGACAGTATGGTAAACTCGCCCCAATAATGGGAGAAAAGCAGTAATATAAATAATAATATAGATAGTTTTTTCTTATACATATAATAATAATATAGAAAGTTTTTATACAGGCTGTTCTTTATCCATAACTAAACAACTATTGTTCTACAACTTTTAATTTTATTTTGGCTTTTCTACATTTTGTACAGATCAGCTGAGCTGAGTTCCTTACGTAAGAATTTGAGAGAACTAAAAACTGCATTTTGTTGGTAGCTCTTACCTACAGTCCTATTCCAAGTTTTTTTAAAGAAACCACTAATTTTTCTTGCAAAATCATGCATAAGTGATTAATGCATAACTCGTATAAACTACTCGCAATGTAGGTATATATGTAGGTATATCTACCTTTCTTTTCTCTTATATATTATATTTATATACTTGCGCCCTAACTATACTTTTATATTCATGCGTGAGTAGTAGGAACATACGCGGAGGCATGACGCTAAGTATCAACTAGCTGGCGTCATGCCAAAGTATATGTCTCCGGAAACATCGTTCCACAACATAACCCACTTGCATCATAACAATATGGAAAAAAAAATCGCAATGTAGGTGCGACGTAAAACAACGTTATAAGTTATTATAAGTTTTTAAATTGTTATTTATAAATTGAATTGGAAAATTGACGAACGAAAGTGTACAAGCCGTACCAATTTGTTGAATAAACTATTTCATTTCATTTCATTTCAACGTCTCGGCACCAGTAATGAATAATTGATAAACAATCACGGAAAAGATAAAATGATGGGATGTAGAAGTAGGCAATAAATTATCTGTTCACAATATAATGAAATAATCAGCTGATAAACTGATTATAAATATAGTCTGTGATAACAACGCAACAAATCCTGTTTTACGAAAATAATATGCTTCCGTCACCACCTGCGAAGAAACTAATTGAAGCGTAACTTCAAACAAATTGAGACAAAATTTGAGTCGAGTAGTTTGTCGAATTTCAAAATTTCAGGAAAATATTTTTTTATTTACGAGTAAACTTGCGGCTGACGCAATCTCACCTGGTGGTAAGTGACGATGCGGTCGAAAATGGAACACACGGGCTTAGTAAGTACTAAGTTTAGTCGACACGCTAGACCAGTGGCGTTAGGGATATTACTCCGTGAGCTCTTAGAAAGCGATTCGGGTATCGGGTAAAATCGGTTTTTGTCTCAATTTTACTACAGTTTCAGTACATTTTGAGGATCTTGTGAGGACTGAGAGTAACTTTGCCATGTTTAAGAAATTCACGCACGCCTGGCGCAAGAAAAGGCGCCTAGAGCTCGAGGCGAGTATCACAGAGTCTGTGGATGTCCTTGACGTAGACACGGATGAATGACAGACTGACAAGGACATTACCTTAGAGACCATACAGAGGCAAGAAGAACAACCAATAAAATATCGTGTGCGAAGTCTCAAAGAGTGGAAAATAAGCCACATATGTATTTATTGCATTAAAGAGGACAAAAAACCTAAAATACTGTGCGCGGTCCAACAGGATATATATGTGGAAAAGAGCAACCACATCGCACAATATCACACAACCAGGATCAGCCGGCACCGAAGTCGCTATCTGTGACTGTGGAATTCAGCCCCAGAAGGGGGAGAATGTACGTAGATGGGACTATTTCTAGAATCTGTAAGGACCCCGAAGCCCATCAAAGTCTCAAGATCCGAATCCTTTTCTAAAACCCCAAGCACTGTAAAAGCCTCTATGAATGATTGTTCTGTCGTCTGTTCCCCAGTGTTCCACAAGTTATGGTTCTTCCTACGCACGTACATTCTGACGATCCCGCGCTTCGACCTGTTCCTGCAGGGTGCTCTGCTCATCGTCGTGCTACTGGAGACCAATGTCTTCCTGTTGCTGCGAAGAGACGCCGGAACCGGCGCCATCCCGGCCCTCATCGAGGGTTTGTACTTGTTGATTATAATATAGGGTACTATTTTATTATAACCCATCGGAAATATCTGAGAGGAACTTTATGCAAAGTCGAGGGCTATACGGAATATGCTGTTACGCTCACACACTGTGTGAGTGAACGAGATGGAAATGTCGGTTCGATTTTTACTGTGTGCTATAATTGCAAATATTTTAAGGGGGCAGACATGTGGTTGTGTGTGTTAGTCTGTAAGGTATATATTTATGGGCCTTTTGTATAGTTAACTATATGGTTTGTTGTCTGAAAATAATATTGACTTTGATTAGGAAGATTGTATCTTGAGGAGCTCTTGAGCTTAGGCGTGAGCAAGCATACTCAGAAAGTGATCATCCAAGTTAAGCAACGCCAGAATTAACTGACATGCAACAGTAAATGTATTGTCGTTAGGCCTATCAGAGGCCTGAACAAAGTTCTGGCCACAGATCGGTTTCTTCGCTCTTTGCTAGAATAACTTTTCCTTTGCGGAATTTCTACTATTGTAGACAGTTAAAAACACTGATCGTAAAAAAACTCTTATTGTTACGTTATTATATATGTGGCCCAGGAAAAGTTAGTCATCCACCCTACCCCATGTGACTTTCAAAGTTAAAGTGCTGAGTCAACAGATTATTTGATAATAGGTCGCTTTATCTCATTTACTTACATAATTTTTGCTTCTGTCAACAAGGCAATCGACTTTGGATCATAATTATCTTTCTGAAGGAATGTTTGTAATAATGTCTGATAATGTCAAATCCTCTCTCCTACATCCATCACATATTTACATCCTCAATAGGTCTCGGTCATTCTATAAAATTAATCGCACATAAAACAGTTTCCTCCTATACTAAAGGTGTTTCCCTACACCTTCCATCACCATCGAAAGAAAATCTACATTCAGAGGAATAGAGTTTCCGAAGGCGTGTGAAATGCACCAAGCACTGGGTCCGCTCAGTGGATCATAGCTGCCCTTGTGCAAGAGTAGCCTTATTAGCCCTATTAGTGGGGTCGTTAATAGGCTGATGAGAGATAAAAAGGCTAAGACCTGGGCAAATTTTGAACGGGTGGTTTGCAATGGCCTTCTATTTCACTACCTTTTATTTATTTACGACTAAACCCGCGTTTGACCTCAATCTCACCTAGTAATAAGTGACGATGAGGTCGAAGATGGAGCACACGGGCTTAGTAAGTACTGGCTTTTTCAATGAATACTGCCGAAACACTTCAACGCCGAATCTAAGATATTTGACGACAGACTTCATATAGAAGGGTGGTCGCAGGCCAGGCGGGGTCCTACCTCCAGCAAGTTACTCGGTTTATTCGCCACGTACAACCACTGGCGGTAGGGCTATACACGGATATACCTGTTTCCAGACTGGGTACTGATTGGCACCGGCGTGGCGCAGTTTGTGTTCGGCGCGACCCTGGCGTGGATGGGCCGAAGCTGGAGACACTTCGCGGTGTCTGGCTGGCTGGGGATCACTGCTGTCTTCAGCTTGATCGTGCTGGCCTTCCCTTACTTAAAAGCCAGTCCAGCTCCTGTGGGTAAGTAATGTATACTCCTGTATCTATTCAAGCAGGATCTCTCTTTCAGCTCTGGCTCTATCTAGAGATGGATATGCATACTGGATCTGGGTACTTACTACAGTACGCGAGGTACTCAAGAAGTAGAATAAAATATGCGGAATACCTAATCAAGTACTTTGTGAATCTTTCTTTGGATAATTGATTATGATATATCGGGGTCAACTCCTTATAAAACAGAAAGAGAGATGTTCGGTAGGTATCCATAATTGAATAAATTTGTTCACGACATTTTGATTTTCTCAAAAATTAAATATTTTCCTAATCGGTACAAAATGTATTTCGGTATTCGTAACATCCTATATTTGTTGTCGGTACGGTATTCAGGTAGGTACCGTGTTTAGGTTCGGTCTGATTCGATACTCAGGTTTCTGAACTTAGAGTGAAATCTTTCAAGAATCGGGTCAAGTGTCGTATTTGATTTTGAAAATGAATTAGGGGAATATTCTTTTGAACATCTAGGGTATATAGGTATCTAGATGGACTAAATAAAGCTAGAAAATAAGTTTATTTATAGAAGCCACGAGACGTCACTCCACGGCGCTGGTATTAGTCTGATTAGATATTAATTACTTGTAATTAAAACGTCGATTAAACTTAAATGTGCTTAACGTGCGTACATAGCTTACATTCTGATTGGATAGAATAATAAGTCCTACGTAGGTACTCAGCTTATCTATATTAGCGTTAATCTCATTGACACGTGAACTTATTTTCATTTAATGTGACAAGGTTGTTCTAAAACGGGTCAGAATTCAGTTCCCGCGACCGTACAATAAATCGCATCTGATTTCCAATATTGGTGCTACTAGATTTTATTGGCTGATACCTAATCGGAATTTTATCATTTCGATGGCGGTCGAGACGTTTGTGATTCGCCCTCATGATATCCACCCGCTTACAAAACATCTACCAGCTAATTCAACTAACAACTGATGATTCTTTTTGAATGCGTTTCTATTTAGGTTTGTTGAGAGTGTTCTTAGACAAGTTAGATAAAAATTGGATCATTGGTTTCCAAGATCTTGGAGTTTCTTTGATGTCAGATGGGATCTCAGGAGCGGAACTAAGAACGGATCTCAGGAACGGTAATAGTACCGTTCCTGAGATTCCATCTGACATGAAAGATACTACATACAAGATTTTGGAAACCAAAACTATTAGAAAAACGCATCCAAATAGGATCATCAGTTGTTAGTTGATATGGATGTGGTGGTTCTAGTTTAAGCTCAAATCTTTGAGACTATGATCTTCTGACATCTGGAATCTTGAGGTCCTGATAATGACCAGGATATAGAGAATATCCATAATGGTAAGTCAGGGATTTCTTTTAGTTTTAATTAAGTGACAGATCCTTTGAGCTCGCGACCATAGATAGAATACAAAGATAGATCGAAATGGAAAAATGTTATGTCTGCCGTCAGCCTCAATGTAAGGACATAGAAGAAGATAGACCCTCAATTTTCCAGACACCAGCACCTTAACAAAACCTTTCTGTTGCCAGAGCTCTGTGGCGCGGACCCGAGCTTAGAAACCAGCGACGACCCCCTGGCGACGGCGAGGATAATCTTCCTCATCATCACTGCAGTGCTATGCTCTCTCACCATGATGAGCATCTGGGCGCATGGGCTCACGTACTTAGATGACCATGAGCCTCAGAACGGACCTTATTTTTATGGTACATATTTCTTTTACCAATTTATTTTATTTTTTTCGCTGAGGGAGACGAGTTCTGGAGTGGAGACCGCGTTTGGGCAAACGTAGTGTGGGACGCCCCCTTGCTAGATGGAGCGATCTGCGCACGGTGGCTGGCAGCGACTGGATGAGAAGAGCCGAAGATCGGGCTCAATAGCGCGCCCTGGGAGAGGCCTATGTCCAGCAGTGGACAGTAGGCTGCTGATGATGATACATATTTCTTTTTTTGTATTAGGGGAGCAGAAGAGCAAACGGATCACCTGATGGTAAATGGTTGCCATTGTTCATATAAATCTCAACTTACTATAATATTATTAGAGGAGTTTCGATGCACTGTCTGTTGTTTGTTTATCGTGAGGTTATTGGCCAACCGATAGAGTTGTTCAGGCCACCCGTAGGCCTCTGACATGGCTTAACGAATGGGACCGACTGTTTAACGTGCTTTCCGAGGCACGGAGGTACTCGCGGTCGTCTATCCTGATTCTGTCCTTGCCCAACGTGGCATTTCATCATCATTAATCATTAGCCAATTAATGTCCCCACTGTTGGGGCACAGGCCTCCCCTTCCCTTGTACAAGGGGGTACGGGTCATGATCCACCGAGAGGGCCAAGTGCTTGGTGGATTTCACACTCCTTCGAAAAATTGACATGCAGGTTTCCTCACGATGTTTTTCGTATCACCGTTAGAGCAGTCGGTAAATGTTCGTAAAAATCGGAAATGTCATTGGTATATGACACTGCATCGAGGAGCTCGTAGCCTAGTTGAGACCACGGTCCGAAAGTGATCGTGCAGGTTAAGCGACGTTGGCACGGTCGGCAGCGCCGTCTTAAACTAGGCTGGGGCCCTTGGGCACACAAGAATTTGAGGCCCTTTTTGAAAGTAAAGAAAGCGAATTGGAAAGTAAAAAAAGAAAAACACTTCCATTTTGTACTAAGTACCTATGAACCCATTTATAGGTAATCAAATACAGCATAGGTTTTTTGGTTACAATTACATTAGCGGTTTCTTTCGCGATTTCTGTTGAGCAAAATCTTCTATTATATCCTTGAAGTCAATTTTTTGAAGGATATCACTTTCTATGCACATAATTGACAAATTACTCAGTCGTAAAATAGGTATTGCGTTCGGAAATATTATTAATTAGTACAGTAGGAAAAGTCGCAGTCATCGATAATATAATGGCGTAGTATATGATATGCCTTGTAAATCTAACCTTCTGATAAGATTCCTGATTTGTGAAAAAAGTGTAATGTGCCCGACAAAAATGTTTTGAGAATAAATGTGTGAGAGAAATTGTGGATCCTTCGGGGCCCCCCGAGAATGGGGGCCCTGGGCACGGGCCCCGTGTGCCCTTATGGTGAAGACGGTATTGACGGTCGGTACCGCTAGTGGCATATTTCATTTAAGCTCCTCCGTGCCTCGGAGATCACGTTAAGCAGTCGGTCTCGGTTGTTGTCGTTCGACAGCAGTCTTTAAGCCATGTCAGAGGCCTACGGGCGGCCTGAACAACTCTGACAAATAGGTTGGCCACTAACCGTACGATAAGCAAGCAAGCACTGCATAGTTTCGAACCCGGACCTCCTGCATGGGAGTCCGGCGTCCCAGCCACTAGGCCACCGACCAAGCAACGTGGCATAACTTGCACGATCTTAGACGGGTTATTCACCAACTGGTCACACGGAACTTGTCAAAAGCGGGACCAGATGGAGAAACTAAAAATAAACGATATTTCGTTTTCGTCAACTGATTACGAAACGTTTTTTATTAAAAGTTCTGTGACGAGAAAGTGAATCTTAAAATAAACCACTTTTTGTTTTCCCCTACTGGTCACATTCGTATATTCCTGCAGAAAAAGTACAGTCAGATAAAAAGTCTTCTAAAGGTTTATGAGTTTATTGATAAATTACACGGACTTAGATGGATTGCCTTATGTGCCGGTAATTACGCTGGCTCTCATAACCTTCAAACTAGAACGAAGCAATACAAGCATTGCAAAGTTATATAAAAAAGAATTCAGACAAATACTAAGTGAAAACCATTCTGTCGGCGGACAATCATAGCAATGTAATATTTGTTGCAGTGTAAATTGCAGCAAATTACCTCTTACTCCTTCGCCAGGTATCCTGATCTCCATCCGCCTGTCTCTGGGCCTGAACGGCCGCACTTGGCTGCGTCCTGGCGCCGTCCGCGACGACTGGTGGGAGGCACACCTGTCCATCTCCATGCTCACTCTCATGTTCGCTGTACTCTTCACGCTGTTTCCGAGGAAGATGCCTGACTGGAAGGACCGGGATGTTCTTGATAATACTAGTGGGTAGTTTCCTATACGGTACTCACAATCAATGACACATCTTCTAAGTCGTATTCCTCATTGCTGAGGGTCGTGATCATTCTAAGGAATTAATCACATAGAACGACTCTCGTGGAAGATTTAATGGGGTGGTTTGCCATTGCCTCCCCCATTTCAGACACTGGTTAACTCAATGTGCAGGTTTCCTCGCGATGTTTTCCTTCACCGCCAGAGCAGTCGGTAAATATGTAGGCAGAACGTAAGTCTTTCGAAAAAACTGAAAAACTAATTGGGCATTGCCTGGTTTCGAACACGGACCTGCCGCATGGGAGGCCGATGTCCCAGCCACGACGCCACCAACGCTCTATACACATATACAGTGACACAATACTCACAGAAATCCGACTACTGCGCCCTCGCTTGTAGAATAATAACGTGAGCTGTGAATCCCCATGACACCACCGGTGGTGCCATGGGGATCGAAAAATGCCCTTGACACTACCGGTGGTGCCATTGGGTGGTGTCACAGGTATTCCACGGCTGTGACAGCGAGCCTAGGGTTTAGTACATTTGACATTTTAATGGGAGACGCGGTTTCTATATAAAACTTGGCTAGTGTGCAAAGATTATGACATTCACCCTATGTAGACACATAGGGTGAATGTCATAATCTTTGCACATACTTGCTTTACTTTAGAAAAGGATTTGTGAAGAGTTGAGAGGAGATCCTTTGCTTGCAAGGGCGTCTCTTGCCGAGTTGACCAAATGGTATTAAACGAAAGAACTGGCAAGTCTGACATTCGCTTAGATATAAAGAGTGTTAATACTAATCCGAAGTCAGTTTTATAAGAAGATCATCGACAATTTGCAAGTTAAACCAGGGCCAAAGTTTGCCTTTGGCCGTTCATTGGCGGGCGACCCTGGGGAAGGCAGCAACGTGCTATGGCCGCACGCTGCTGTGACGGGAGGAACCGGGAGGTGGAATGTACACCTCCCAGGAGGAGCCCTAGGCAAATGCTAGGAGGGCACCGGTGCGTTCCACTGGAGATCCCGGAGCCCTTCGATAAGCACGAGGCCAGCCATAGAGGGGGTTTTAGTGAGTAAAAATCTCACATAACCCAGTCTCTCCCCCAGGAGGCTGGGTATCTTTCGAAGATTTCCCCCCGTTACCAATAAAAGGGCCAAAGTTTGCAAACTGTCTTAGACGTAATATCCCCAAGTCAGGGGCGCACTCTTATCTTATCTTATGATAGGGGGCCGGGAATAACCTAGCGGCACTTCGAACCTTGAGGATCATTTGTGCCAACCCCATTATACACACTGGTCATTTCAGTGTGCAGGTTTCCTCACGAAGTTTTCCTTCACCGTTAAAGCAGTCGGTAAAGGTACATAAGTCTTCGAAAAATACGAGAAAGTCATTGGTACATGGCACTGCACGGTTTCGAAAAAGGACCTCCCGCACGGGAGGTCGGTGCCCTAGCCACTGTGCCACCGACACTATCAGGGGCGCACTCAGTGGTGGCTGAAGCAAAGTGCCTTTTTGTTTAGAGTCCCTTAAAATGCGTAAATAGTACTCTATTTATCCTTACACACCCTGCCACTCCTGAGTATGCTCTCCATTTCAACCGTCATGGTTTTGTCCCTTCAAAACTAAGACATGGCTTCCCCGTGACTGAGTTTCCTTGTCTATTGGCCTTCGACCCGTCGGAACAAAAACGACACTAAAACCAGAACTTCATTGGTCTTCCAGCCACGGTTCGGTTCGTTGCAACCAATCACAAAGCGCTGACTTCAAATGGAGATAGCGGAGCGCATGTGATTGGTTGCAGCACCCGTGAAGTCCTAGCCTAACTACTTATAACGTGTGTTTCAGGTTTTAAGGCGTCACTTGGTCGTGTCCTGCGCAACAAAGCGGTGGTGATACAAACTTTTGGCCTGGCACTCCTCAGTGCCGGTCTCTTCAGCTACATCCAGTTCGACTATTTCGTTGTTCAGGTTGGTACCCATTCGCTATGTCATAATCATCTTCCTTCGCCATAACTCGTTTATTACCCATGACGGAACGGAGAAGGTATATGCGTTTGCCCTAAGAGGATGTTTGTTAGTTTGTGTGTGCATGTGTGTTTGTGTCTGTTGCCATCTAGCTCCGAAACGTCTGAACCAATTTCCATGCAGTTTTTTGCTATAGCTTTAGAATTCAACAGAGCCGGTTCTTAGCTGGATTTTATTGTGCTAATCCACGAGGGGCGCCGCTGTAGATTTGGCAATGCTTAATATTTGTTCCTATCGGGTTGAAAATTGGCATTCGGGGGTTTTCATAGCTTCTGATATCGAATTTGGCAATAATTTTTTGCCAATCCACTAGGGGGCGCTGCAGTAGATATGGAAATGCTTAATATTTTGTGAGGTGACTGGCTGGCTAGTTGGTTATTCGCTATGCCATAATCATTAACCATTATCATCTTCCTTTGCCACACCACACCTAACCCGTTTATGCAGGGTCAGCTCGCCTTGTCCTGTCGCGCTGTTTTGCGCCACTTTGGTGTTGATGTCAGCTTCTCGACAAAGTTATAATATAGAAAAAATGGACCGCAATGTGATAAAACGGCTATTAACGGTATTCTATCAAGGGGTTGTTTGATGTGTTTCTATTTCAAAATAATAAAAAAATCATCTTTTTATTGCTAATAAGTACCTTAAAAGTACATTTTTACAACGTAATTTTTTTAAACCGTTTTTAAAAATAAGTAAATATGCCCTTGGCCATGGTGTTCGGTAATTCCCCATGTCCCTTTGCACATAATTACACCCAAATTCTCTTGTAGGTATGCTAGTGATAGGCAAGGAAGTATCTATCTAATACTGTAGTGTAATTTGTAAAAACCAGAACCCAGCAACGTCGTCTAGAGGGGTATGTGTTACGGTAATCGATGAAAGACCCAAAGTAGGCGTAGCAGAAGAAATCCGGAAGAAGACAGTGATCTCGGAATACCGGAAGACCGACGCCGCTCACACGTCCCACGGACGTGCGGTGACACCGCCAAGCGCCTTCACCACACCAATAATTCTCGAGCTTCGCCCAACCGGCGCTCGTTCCACAAGAAACAAGGAACTAGGGAATGCGAAAGGCGAAATAATTACGAACACGAAGCACTTTATTAACACAGTTTAGAGACAGGAACAGACAATCCAGCTTATATTATTACCTGCCCAATATCAAAGCCCCTTTTCTCACCTCTCTCTCTGTCCGCCTGTCAACCCGGCAGCCAACCAAAAGTTAATCTTTTATCAATTTTGAATTTAAAATACATGAAATCGAAAAGACCGCTAAACAAAAAGGTAACGAGGCTTATGCTTCACTAATTACTTACCAACTGTGAGATGTTTCTAGTATTACAAAATAACCTCTATTATTTTTTTCAGGCGCGTTTCCAAATCGAACAAATGCGACAGGACCCAATGACTCCTCGAGGAACCAGCAACATCTTTCGGTCCATGGTGGTCATCTTCTTTGTCATGGTAACTACTGCTTTATTTATCATTATGGTATCAACCTGTACCTATAGATGTAATGTACCTTTCCCTCCAAATTCCAATCTACCTTCCATCCAATTTCCAATGTTGTTGTTGTCACTTGTTCCTCTTGCCCAAGGGGTCCCTCAATGGCTGATACAGGGGGGTAGCTATGCATAACACCTCCAAAACCTGTAAGATCTCTCGTCTCGAGTCTCGACACTAATTTGACTATTTTTTACTATTATCCTATTTCATTAACTAATCGCCCCCCCAAAATATTTTTCTGGCTCCACCGCTGGTTAATGTACATGATCCTTCTTACAAGTCCAGTGGTTATTTCACATGTCCTCAAAATCTTCAGACGTATACATACATAACTGCACGCTATATCCCTTTAGGGGTAGGCAAAGAGAACGGAGCGCCACGAATCTCTGTCTTGGCACGCTTCTCTTGCTTCCTCTACAGTCAGTAGTTTGACGCACGCTCGCCGTTGGGATTGTCTGTTATATTAAAATCTGTATATTAAAATCTAAGATCACTCTGTCAACTTTCAGATATAAAAACAATAAAATTAATAAATGCACGAGATTTATTTTCTTAGGAACAACTGCAAGAACTTACTCGTGGAGTAGTTAAATTAATAATATTCAATCTACGTGCAAGTGGTAGAGATTATTTCTGCCGCAAAGCAGCAATGCTTGCATTTCTGTGTTTCGGTTTGAAGGGTAAGAGACCCAGCGCAATTACCGGAACATGAGGCACACCATTTAAGTTCTCAAGGTTAGGAGGGCATCGAAAACCCTCTAATAACATTATAGCGAGGTGAGATGTCTATGGTCAACGGTGACCACTTACCATCAAGTGGTCCGTTTGCACGTCTCCTCTCCAAACACATTAAAAAATGAATTTAATCTCCAGATCTTCAGGATGCGATTCTCCGTGCGGCGCACCGACGGTGTCAAGTCGAACACCGCTTCGAAGGTCGGCGGTATCGTGGCCATCTTTGTCGCCATCTTCTTCTCGATATTGGCGGTGCTGCCTTGCAACTTAGAAGACATCGCCGGGACGACTGAAGGGATCATCGAGCAGCCAGCCTGTAGCCAGGAATGCGAGTAAGGGCCTTTACATTGGTGAATTGCGAGCGTATTTCCAGCGGGGAGAGATACATGATTTTGTACTGTACAATCTTGTTGAGAAACCGCTGAGTCTCCGTCGCGTTACGTACATTTACTGACTGCTCTAATGGTGAAGGAAAACATCGTGAGGAAACCTGCACACTGTGATGACCAGTGTGTAAAATGGGGTAAGGCACAAAAGATCCTCAAGGGTCGAAGTACCGCTGGGTTATTCCCGGCCCCCTATCATAAGATAAGTTAGTTATTCCTAACTATTAAGTTAACGTAGATAGTTCGACAGTTTTACGACTTTGACATTTCCCGACGTATCAAAGAAAATCATTGTAAAGAAACCTGTGTGTGTCGGTGAGTGTCGAAATAACGAGACTTTCTATTTTTTTATCTCATGAACTATAAAAGATAGAAGCTTGAAATTTGGAGGTTTAGTTCGCTCAGGTTCAGAACTTAGTTATGTTCACGGAGTAGTCAAGTTGAAAAATATTTCAGGTTTCTGGAAACGATCAGAACAAATTTAGACGGGGTCAAAAATGCTTTGAATTGCTTCGGGGAAAAGGTGATACGGCAGTGTGGCCCACTTTTGTGATTGGAATACCCTAAAGCACGGTGGTGATTTAGGGTATTCCCGGCCCCCTATCATAAGATAAGATACTCATAGGTAATGCGGCGAATTCGTTGCGCACACGTAGCCAAATCGGAGAATGTCAAGTTTGCTAAACGTCCAGATCACCTCTGAACTATGAACGCCATCGACGCTTTGAGTCCATTATTCAGTGTCTTGACTATATTTCAGTTGCACCTCAGAGCGGTACGGGTTCGCCCCGGTGTGCGATGTGGACTCGTCCACGACCTACTTCTCGCCGTGCCACGCCGGCTGTACCGACTACGAGGAACTTAACGGATTTATGTGAGTCTCCAAAGCTCATTTGCTATGATGGTCTGTGATGAAACCAGCGGTACACGACTTACACGATTTAAATGTATGAAAGATTTCTGGGTTGGCCCCATAGTGAAAGTTGATCAGTTATGGATACTGAACACCCCCCTTTCAGGACTATAGGGGGGGTTTTATTATACCTGTACGTACGTAAAAAAGGAAGGGTTTCCTATTAAGCTGTAATTGGCAGGCTGTTCCACAACTGCACGTGCGGCACGCCGAGCTCATTGCGGGCTGCGCGAGGCTCATGCACCATGCCCTCGTGTCTGGCCTCCTTCGGATTCTACCAGATGATCTTCAGTTTAGCCGTGGCCATCAGTGGTAAGGATCTTGGCAGTTGGTGCAATGGCGGACGCCGCTGTTCCACTGTGGAGGAATAGAATAGAATATCCAGGTTTTATTCACAACTTACTAAGTAGGTAAATTAATTGTAACTTCTAGATAAATTAATTTATTATTAGAGATTGCATATTTTCTAGTATCTATGTACATACTTCTCGAGTTCCCCGCCCTCGCGCCGGCCTTTAGTTTAGACAAGGCGGTAACCTTAACGACTTCTAAACCTCGGACTTCATTAGTTCGGTTTCAGTCCCGGTTCGGTTCGCTGTAACCAATCACAAAGCGCTATTTTCAAGTGGATGTGATTAGTTGCAGCGATCCGGACCGGTGCTGGAACCGGACGCGTGTAGTCCAGGCCTAAGCCTCGGACTTCATGAGTGCGGTTCCAGTCCCTGTTCGGTTAAAGATCAAAATCAAAACCAATTTTATTGTAAGTAATTAATTAAGTACATTTTTTTACTCTACCACCGCCGCTTCGATCGTAAGGTGCTTTTGCTGAAATCAAAGAAGAGTCGCAAGAAACAATGCAGCACATATTTTGAAATAAAATATAAGTACAATTCTTCTTCTAAAGTCGTGTTCCTCAGCAATGAAGTCGTGATCATTCTAAGGAATTAATCACATAGAACGACTCTCGTGGCAGATTTAATGGGGTGCTTTGCCATTGCCTTCCCCATTTCACACACTGGTTATCTCAGCGTGCAGGTTTCCTCACGACGTTTTCCTTCACCGTTAGAGCAGTCGGTAAATGTACATAAGTCTTTCGAAAAAACCGAAAACTCATTGGTACATGGCATTGCCTGGTTTCGAACTCGGACCTCCCGCATGGGAGGCCGACGTCCTAGCCACGACGCCACCGACGCTCTCTCGGTACAATTACATATTAACAATTTTAATAGTTTCAATACTTAGTAGATCTTTGCTTCTACTATATATTATACTTCTACTTGATATTATTTTAGTCACTGAGGGACAGCTGGAAATCAGCACTGTGGCTTGCCTCAGCAATATGCTGAGCTGGTATCCCGTTTTGGCACTGTGCCGCACCAAATATTTTGTGCTAAAAATATCACAGTCTTCTGTATAGGTACTAATGTATTGTGTACTTGCTGTATTCCAGTGTTAACAGCCCTAAATAAATGTTTTTCAATTTTATAATCAGAGCCACTGTCTCGTTTCCAGCGTCGGCGTACCTGATGCAAGGGATGGCGATACTCCGGGCGGTGAAACGTCACGACAAGGTCATCGCTATGGGCGCCTCATTCGCCATCATAGGGATCGTGTCGGTCCTGGGACACCTGCTGTACATGCTTATCAGTGGTTAGTGACGGCGAAGCTCATAGCCATAAGTGACCAAAGAGAGAAGTGGTCATCTTCCAAACATACCCTGTACAAGATACTAGGTACTCGTAGAGCGTCGGTGGCACAGTGGCTAGGACACCGGACTCCCTTACGGGCGGTCCGGGTTGAACCGGACTCCCATACAGTGCCATGTATCAATGAGTTTTTTTGTATTTTTCAAAGATACGTACATTTCCTCAGACATGCAGGTTTCCTAACTGCTCTAAAGTGAAGGAAAACGATGTTCTCCTGGATCATGGCCCGTACCCCCCTTGTGCAAGAGGAGGCCTGCGCCCCAACAGTAGGGACATTAATAGGCTGCTGATGACACTTGACAGACGATTTAGATAGGCTTCTGTTAGTCGACTGAATAATTCAGACACACTGAACTCAACCAAGTGTAAAAATAATAATAATCATCATAATTTGCAGCCCGTATCCGCCCACTGCAGGGCATAACCCTCCTCCCTTTCGTGTCATTCGTCTCGACCCTATACCAGCCTCATCCACGTCTTTCCTGCAACCCCGGCTGCAGGATCTGGTTGCAGGACGACCGACGTTTCTTTTCCCCAGTAAGAAGTGTAATAATCCCCTATTATAAATAATTAACATTCCTCATGTCCACAGATCTAACATGCGCCTTCAGGGGCTTAGACGGTGCCGCGTGCGCGTTCCACCAGCCTACGCTCTGGGCGCTGCCGGTGGTGAACGCCGGCTTCGCGCTGTGCTCCGCCGTGCTCAGCCTCGTGGCCAGCCGGTTCATAGACCCTAGTGGGGAGAAGTCTCTCGAAACAAATAGCTTATAATAAAGTTGTTAGGCAATAAACTGTTTTTGTTTGGTAACGAGTTCCTGGTGGAATAAATTAGCAATGTGGTTTTATGTGAAAAGCGATCAGACTTTCGAAGGCTTTAAAAGTTCGATCATGAATGACATGCATGATTATTACTTTCTATTAATGTACGTATGTCGTCGACAAATTGTATAATTCGTCCTTTGACACACAGCGTCGTCAGTTTAAAAACGCTCGCTGTTTTGTAAAATGCCGAAGGCATATTAGAAAATACCTCGGCATACGCAAATAGTTTTTTCTGGGATGTTATAAAAAAATCCTAGCCTTCAACATACCCATCCGGGTCGGTTTCGCTCCGACATGTAAGTTAGCTTGATTTATAAATTTCCTCCTTTTTAAAACAAACAAAACAGCGAGCGGTTGTAAACTGACGACTCCTGAATGGCAAATTATACAAATTGCTATTGTTTAATTGTTGTGTATTGTTATATAAAATCAAATTAAAAATTATGCCAGAATAAAGTGACTGAATGTAGCGATTTTTTTACTTAGCCTCGTAACCAGCCGGTTCATTGACCCCAGTGGGGAAAGACTCTCGAAACAGATAGAATAAATAAACTTATTCTATTCCTGATTGCCACCACCTCTACCGCCACCACTGGTGGCAATCAGAAAAAATATTCCTCATTACCCCCAGTGGTGGCGGACGGGAATAAAAAAACCTGCAGCCACCAGTGGTATGGAACCTGCTTGGTGCAATTTCATTACTTATTACTACTTATTAGTAGTGAGAACTCTTTGCAAGCGATGTACATCTATGGTGTGACCTTAGATAAAATAGTTCTTGTCACAGCTTGATACAAATTGCTGATCAGATAGTTTCATGCACTTGGTGGCAATCAGGAATAGACCTTATTATTAGGCAGTAAACTGTTTCATTGGTAGAGAGTTCCTGATTAAATAAAATAGCAATGTGGTTTTATATGGTTTTAAAAGCAATAAGGCTGGCAGGCACTCATTTGAACGATAAAAAGTTCAATTATGACTATGCCGGAATAAAGTGACCCAATAGTTATTATGTACGTCTAAACCCGCGTTTGTATCAACCTCACCTGCGCGACGATGATGTCGAAGATGGAGCACACGGGATTAGTAATTAGTCTAAATTAAAAATTTAAGAAACCCCTGACTTTTTTCTGGTCTAGCCATCGTCACGTCCTAAGGTTTCAGATGTGGGGAAAATGGGAACTTCCCACATTCAGATGTGGGAAGTTCCCATTTTCCTTGACCTTGAGGAGTTGAAGATGACCAGTGGGAAGGGCTCAGTGGCCCTAAACATTTGAGTTCAAACGCTTGAACCACCTAACCCTCATCGTTCCAGAGATCCCAACTCAACTGATATCAAATATAGGTACATACTTACTCTAAAATCTTGGATACCCCTGATCTAAGAACACTCTCGACTAAATGCTCTGTTTAAGTAAAAAAAAACGCGCCCAACATCGCTTGTTGAAATATGACAGACAAACCGACTGACAAACAGACACATGTGCAGCAAACATAAAACACCCCTTCCTTTTGGTGGGGGGGTTAAAAATTAAGTTTTTGTATTTACCGGCGCCATTGCGTTTTGCTATTGCTGTACTGGGCAGATTAATTCGTAATATTTTTTTACTTAATTTTTACACAATTAATAGCACAAATGACCTAAATTAAGTTGCGATTGTATATTAATAGATATTTCAATTACAATTAATAAAAAGAATATTATATTTATTTTAATGTCTGATAACGTTTCGTTTCATATGTCAAACGATTGAGAAACAAAACGCGTTTGACTTTGACATTCGGTCGGCTGCGCGGCGCAGTGCAATGTCTATCTGATTTTGCAATTTGTTGCTTTTTCCTGAAAGTTTAGTGATTATATTCCAAAATAACCAGTTTCATCACTGAAAGCAGTAATGGCTGATAGTGGGGACGCAGATAAGAAGGTACATAACGAATAGTTTTATCTCTGTACTCGAGCGTTCCCAGCACTATCAACTTGTTGTGAATTACTGTAATTCATCAACCTCAACGTTTATCTATGCTGACCTTGTGTCAGCTTAGAGGTCACTTCTGAGACCTCATTATGTACAGATTACACATAAACCGGACACAAACACACAGAGCTAATGTACACATAAACACAGACGTTTGTAGGTACTTATTTGTTATTTTTAACGAGTGCATGCCGTTTGTGTACACTCGACCATCTGTCAAAAACCTTTGATTAAATCTCAACCTTATTCCTGCGTTATATGATACATTTCCGACTCTCAAATTTAGACGTTTCGGGCAGGTTGACCTTTGGTCGACTGTAAAAGGATGATTTACTTAATTACATAACGTTTCGTATTTTTTTATTGTTATATTTCTATATTTCCTGATTTGTACTGTTTTTGAAGTGTCAGAAATGTTTTGACTAACCTAGACGATGAATCCAGGTTTAGTAGATAAGGACCTAATTTCTTTTGTACCCCTATTTCACCGAAATGCCCCTACTTCTTTTTTCACATTAGTATGTAGTTTTAATTGACAATATGCATTTTCATTACTTTGCCTCATGAGATGAAAGCCACTCAAATACATTTTCTCTGAATGTCACCAGCTGTTAATTAGTTTCGATAAAACTAAAAACCTTGCCAGTACTACATTCCTCATCTTTAAAGTTGGTACCATTGCCACCTTAACAGCAATGAAAGTACAACTAGGTACATCTTGTTTCCTGAAAGTACAAGTATTTAGGGATCCTTATGTAATGCTAGGTATGTAAAGCTGGTGAATTTTAAGATTCTATGATTAATTATAATAGGGTCTAATTATTATAATCAAAATCAGTCAGTCTCAATAAATCTTATCTTTGGATGGGGGCTGGGAATCTCAGCGACACTTCGACCCATTGGGATCTTTTGTGTTCAACCCCTTGTACCTATCCCTTGACAATTTCACCGAATATGTCTTGCATGAGCAAGACTATGCGTCTCAGTGGGAGGGATTTGAATTCCCTTGGGTCCGGATAGGCAGAGCCTAGGAGACCCATCCTTTTTGCCGCGAAAGCGTCACATTCACATAGAGATGTGAAACGGTCTCCAGTTGTTCACCACAGGCTCTGCAAGATTTGCTGTCAGCCAGCTTCATCTTGTGTAGGTGGGCATTGGTGCTAAAGTGACCGGTGAAGGCACCGACTAGTAGACGCACTTGATGTCTATTCAGCCCCCAAATCTTGTTGTTTCAGCCTGTGACTTTGTCCCTAATGAATTTCGTACCCCTTAGTGTTCTAACCCCTTTAGGGTTAGTCTGAATAAATAGTACCTTGGAAATTCCTTACAGTTTTCATTGCACATCATACATAGATTGTAATGCTCTCATATAATCTAAAAAAAAGATGGGTTAACAATCAACATAGTGCATTCAATATCTAATCTTTTTAACCTGTTATTATTCTGGCTACATGTCGAATCAAATCAATGTATTATACCTATATGCATAAGGTCTATGAATATTAGAAGACAGGATTTATCTACATTCTCCATAATATACTAGATATTGTTTGTTGTAAATACTATTTAGCTATGTAGATAAAATTGAAACAGTGCATTAATGTGGCATTTAAATCTTTATAACTAACTAGCGGCCCGTCCCGGCTTCGCACGGGCATTAAACATTACATTTAGATTTGTTAATTTTAACACATTCATAATAATAATATAACACACATATTCACTCCTTTTTGCGTCGAGCTCATAAAAAAGAGTAAATTAAAAAAAAATTAGAATAATTAAATTCTTTGATATTATTTAATGATTTTTTTGTATTTATATGATTTTTCCTCCCCTCCCGTACCCCTGCCCGAGTGACGCCATACAACGCATAAGTAGCCGAATGGAGTTTATTTTTTCAAAGTTTTAAACTCGTGATATCTTTTGAATGGAATGTCAGAATCGAATAATTCAAAAAGTAATATAAAGGTATTGAAGCAGTCTTAAATAATAAATCATTTATTTTGATAAGGTACAAATAAAGAGCTTTTTGTAGCGGTGGTATTTTAATTTCTTTTTTTTTTTATTAAAAAAACGCTTATTGTGACATGACTATAATAGTTAGAGACACGCTGCCGCTGATTTTTTTGTTGATAATGGTGTGTTCTAAAAAAATGTTATATATCATTTTGTTCTATCATCAATAGTTTTCGCAGCGTACGCGATGTAAGGAAGTTTTTTGATATTTTTTTACACTTTATCGTAATTTAAGTAAGGATCCCCATTTTTTTTGAAAATGAAATATAGCCTATGTCACTCAGGAAAAATGTAGCTTTCCAACAGTGAAAGAATTATTCAAATCTGTTCAGTAGTTTCGGAGCCTATTCAATTCAAACAAACAAACAAAAAATCAAACCTTTCCTCTTTATAATATTGGTATAGATATAGATAATAGCATGTGTTTTAATGAATAATTAACTTTATTGATGCTTTTTGCAACTCATATTGGCATATGAAGTGATACCTACAAAACAACTATTTTATACTTGATAATGATATGATAACATCTTGTAGTCCCTTGATAGGGAGACGTAACTTGCAGACATATCTTCCACCTGGTTCCTGCCAGTGTGGAACCTCTAACTCATATAATTTTGGACTTAATTATTAGTCTTTCAGACTTTAACCCAAAAAATACAATCTATCCATTAAATCCCAAGTTTCTGTGTCTGTACAAAGAAATTAGTACTATGTGTAGGAACTTGGGTGTACTCCTTTCCAAGTGGAAAAGCTTGCCCAGAGCATTAGGAGGGTATAAAAGTACTGTCACAATCAGAGGATAATAACAACCAGAGCAACAAAAATGTTTCACTAACATGTCATTTATGGCAGTGAAAGAACTTTTTAAATCAATGTAGAGTCATTTTCAAAAATACCTCAAACAACCATGTTGCCCTCTGATTGCGACAATTATGCTACACTAATAAAACTTAAAGCTATAGGTATGCTTTCTTAACGCTTGAAGCTATAATCTTAACTTGTAACTTACAGACCAGTGACAACAGGCTGAAACCAGCGGTAAGCGAACAATGCATGGTCTTAGCTTAGTGGATGTGTTACAATTTAGATCATTAACCTTATAATCATTAATAATAATCATTATTCTAACTAATAATCTAATAATTATCATTATATCTTTTATCTGAATAACAAATCCTTCAATATCTTGGTTTTGGGTCACTTTTTCTATAGTAGATTAGACAATTTTGTATATTATATTAGTTGGAACTTAGCAACTATGTACATGTCATCAAGTCATGTATTCTTGATGTTAGATTACAAATTATAGCACAATATAAAAATGTAGTGTCTGTAACTACTGTTTTATGTCTTTTTCTAGACTGTATTATTTTAAACACATAAGTATTTGTATGGTGGCACGTATTTGTTAATTTTTAAACTTATTACCTCCATACCATATTGGGAGCGTCGGTGGCGTCGTGGCTAGGACGTCAGAATTCCATGCGGGAGGTCGGGGTTCGAAACCATGCAATGTCATGTACCAATGAGTTTTTGGGTTTTATGGAAAGATTTACATACATTTACCGACTGCTCTGACGGTGAAAGAAAACATCGTGAGGAAACCTGTACACTAAGATAAGATTACTAGTGTGTGAAATGGGGAAGGCAATGGCAACCCACCTAATTAAATCTGCCAAGAGAGTCGTTCTATGTGATTAATCCTTAGAATGATTGCTACCTTACTACTTATTGCCACATTTTATCTGAATGTTATGAAAATCACATTTTTTATACTTGTGATAGCTAGGTACTTAAAAAATATATTTATTATTATTTTACGACTGGCTAGACAAATATATTTTTTTAATATCATGTTCATTCGTTAGTTAATATACATACATACTTTCAACATTATTTATTTGCCCTATTTGGTGTACTATTTATCAATTGATGACATGCATGAGAGCGTCGGTGGCCTAGTGGCTAGGACGCCGGGCTCCCATGCGGGTGGTCCAGGTTCGAAACCATGCCATGCTCTGAATGCCATCATTCAGAACATGGCATGCATTCAGAGCATAGCATTGGAGCCAGGCGTCCTAGCCACTAGACCACCGACGAAAAATCCGAGAAACTCATGGTACATAGGTTACAATGAGTTTTTCGGATTTTTTCCAAGACTTACGTACATTTACCGACTGCTCTAACGGTGAAGGAAAACATTGTGAGGAAACCTACATGTCTGAGCAAATGTAAAGTTTCCGAATGTATGTGAAATCCACCTATCATCATTGCGCCCGCTCGGTGGATCATGGCCCATATCCCCCTTTTGCAAACGGAGGCCTATGCCCCAACAGTGGGGACATTAACAGGCTGCTGATGATTCTGTATCTTGGGAGACACTTGCTTTCCCAAAAAGAAGGTATTCAATAAATAAATATGCAGTTATAGATACATTATTCTAATTTCAGTCAATGAAATTTCCGGGTCACTTCGAGATAATTTGTCTGAATTTTTAAATTTTTATTTTGGGATTGTCCCGTTTATACATATATTTTTTATTATTATGCCTGAAAACTTAGATACGCCTTCTCGAAAACATCTAAAACTTATTGACTAACAATAATTAGTTTCAAGTGCGCCATGATATATTATCGTACGTGGCCTATAATACACGATTGGCTCAATAAACATCGCTCAGTTGTCGCCCGTAGCCCGCCTGACACTGTCGGTTTAGCGTACGCGTTCCCCGTTCGTTTCGCGCGATATTTCTAAAATACGAATGACAATTGTGCCAGTGTTTTATTAAATTTCCACTTAGAGTCCAAAGGATACAGAGTAACTAGAGTAGCAGCTATGGATGTCCTCAGTAAGGTAAAGTTATAGACCTGAACTAACTCGTCCCTTTGCTCCGACAGTGATAACGTCTGAGACCTCTGCCAATCATAACCGACACTTGATAATGGAGATATTCATAATTAAATGGAACTGTCTATCTGTCTATAATCCTGCACATATATCATTGTATTTTAATTGTAAGTCCAAAATGTATTACACGTATAATTATAATTACTGCATTAATTCTTTGAGGGGTTAATATTTTTTTCCAGTTTTACTAAGATTTGTCGTACGTACTCAATGTTCTTACATGGAATCAATATTGTTTTTTTTTATTTGATTACGGATCAGATGGTCTTCGTAGCTTTGTATTTTTATTATTTTAATTTATATTTTAAGGAAAACAAACAGCTAAAGTAGTACATAATCATAGACAATATAACTAACACAAAAGCCAGTGAATTTTTCTTCGTTCCTCTGAAAACCTCCTTCTATATTCCCCTATCCACACATCTAAATTTTATGACCAATCCTTCATTGTCCATGCTATCCGTCTCTGGAATTATTTACCTGTAAGACAAGCCAAATCCTTAGATATTTTCAAGGTACAGGTTAAGGCCCACTATCTATCCCAATGACTCCTTCTTCCTTCCTTACTTTTCCACAACTTTGGTTTCTAGTTATATTTTAATATTATGTATGTATGTATATATGTATGTGTGTGTGTGTGTGTATATGTAGATATTTTATATATAAGTATATATAAATATATTTATTTGTATGGGTATATTATATATATATTATTGTAAACGGTGCACAACCTACCTTTTTCCACCAAAATTACTCCACCAGAAGGTTGTCTGGAAGAGATCGCTTTTAGCGATAACACCGCCTAGATTGTATTAATAGTTTTGTACGCATTGTATCATACTAATTTTGTGCAATAAAGAGTATTCATTCATTCATTCATTCAAGCCAGTGAAATTTTCACAGAAAGTACTAAAAAAAAGCTAATATGTCACTCGCGTAAATACTATTTTAAATTGTATTTTAATTTACGTATTAATAACTACATCAAAGGTATAATTTGTATTAGGTAGTCCGCTAGACATAATGTCCTTGGAACAAAATAACCATTGTGGTAAACGGTCTGGAAATCGACAACTGTTTAAAAAGTCATCAAAAGTCAAGTCATTAACTCAATAACGAATAATTGGATCATCGATCTTAATATTGATTCACATTTGACGACAGGAAAACTAACTATACCGCATCCCTCTCGAAAAGTTATTGTTTTGTACGTGGTTCAAACTCTCTTGAAATACACTCTGTTCCTTTCTGCGTCTCATAGTTCTGGAAAGAAATATTGCTAGACATACATATGGGAGCCATGAGTATTAAGGACTGATGGCTGTTTCTAATCAAGTCCTCGACATGAGGGTACTCTTATAATTAAACTGTTTGGCTAGCTGTGAATACTGTACTGTTTTATGAACTCGTCTTTACTAAGTACCAGACAAAACAGTTTTTTATTGAAAGCTTTACGTATAAGTAAAATTAAACTATAATTTATGATCATGAAGTAAGGAACGCACCGTAAAACTGTTTAAAACAATATTTTTTCCCCATCTAACAAATTAAATTTGCATAACATTTTCTAGGTATTATCATATGTTTTGCATCTACGAGTAGGTAATCTTTAGATCTCTACAATCACAGTATTTGCTTATAACCATGACTGTCAAATATATATGTGGCTTGTAACTTGAAGTATTTATTGTGTATTCAAATACGTCGGCTCATTTTAATATTTTTTTTTGTTTTTTTTCATAAAAAAATATATATATTAATTTCTAGTCGTCTTGATTCTTGGCTGAAAGAAAAAATAGTCTCCCACCCCTAAGGGGGCGGGCGTTCGTTCCTTCATGTCTTGATTTATCTTTGTCGCTTAGGATATAAGATAGCTTAACGATCTGTAATGACAGTGGCTCCCTGGACCTTTGTGGTAGACCACAAGATACATTCTTTTAGCTAGAATATTCATCAGCATCATCAGCTTATTAATGTCCCCACTGTTGGGACACTAGCCTCCCCTTGCACAAGAGGGTATGGGCCATGACCCACCGAGCGGGCCCAGTGTTGATTATTGAATTTCACACGCCTTCGGAAACTTTTAGTTTCCTCACGATGTTTTCCTTCACCGTTAGAGCAGTCGGTAAATGTACGTAAGTCTTCGAAAAAATACGAAAAACTCATTGGTACATGGCACTGCACGGTTTCGAACCCGGACCTCCCGCATGGGAGTCCACCGACGCTCTAGAATATTATTGAATTGATATCCTGTTTATTGTTTTTGTCCCAAAGTAATATGTTTTAAATTCAGAATCTTAATTTTCTGAATTTCCGGCCGGCTATATAAGTTTTAAAATTGAGCTCAATACCGTCAACTAATCTGACCTTGAGGAGCATCAACTGATGTCCCCTGCGATGCGAAATTGAAAGAATCCGGTCATGAACTTCTATTATTTTTCTTAGAAATGAATGATAATAAACAAGAAGGATCGAACACGAATCCACCGCCAAAGGGGGACTATTTTATTATCATATCACATATTTTGATTCAGCATTCATGATTCATTCATTCAAAGTAAGATGTGTGTAAGTATCCTAAATTTGTTTTTCCTTCTGTTTCCATTTACAGTATTTCATCTTTGTCTCAGTTTGTATATATCCCGTTGCGATGTTAAGCAGGTTTAATATCCGCTATGGTTGCCGCGGTGTATCTTGCCCATCCTAACCTACGGTGCTCAGACATGGTCGCTGACAAAACATCAAAAGTCCAAACTCAAGGTTTGCCAGCGTGCTATGGAGCGTAGCATACTCAACGTGAAAAGGACGGATCGCGTCAGGAACACGACCCTGCGCTCCAAAACACGCATCGCTGATGCAATCACTAACGCATCTCTATTGAAGTGGGGCTGGGCAGGCCACGTATGCCGCATGCATCCGGAAAGGTGGACAAAGATCGCCATGCACTGGGTGCCACAAGACGCCGAGGCAGGCCCAGGCGTAGGTGGAAGGACGATATCGACCACTTCCAAAAAGGATGGTATAAGGACGCCGAGGATAGGGAAAAATGGAAAGGAGGATGGGAGGCCTTTGCCCAGCAGTAGGACAGCCTATAGACTATTATAAAAAAAAAGGTTGACACGATTCGGTGTTCCTCGACACGGGCTAGCCTGGTGAGGTCCTCCCACTCTCTAACAGCTTGCAACGCTTCTACTTCAAACACAAAAAAAGCTTATTATTTTACTTAGTTTAGTATTACGTACTTCTATTAACTTAACTTGTGTTTGAATAAAAAAAAATACATGGTGGGTCCTGTGGTCTTCTGATGGCTTGATGGTGGCTTATCAACGGGAATCTTTCATGTTTTTTCATGAAAGTTTAATGGGTAAAAAATACCTACATAATCGATTATATACTGTGATCGGAGTAGGTAGAGCTCTTTCGGGTCATTGTCGTCAAAGGTTATATTAATATGGATATGATTTCGGGATCCCGTTTTAAGTTATCGAGCAAATGTTGTAAATTACTTTTATAAACCTCGCCCTTACTCGGCGGATTACGATTTTTTTAAAATTGTGAACTTACGAAGAAGTTAAAACACTACCATAGGTTCACTAGCGCCATGAATCTAAAAAAAAATATTTCGCCACCAATCTTAAATGTGTATCAAAACAAATATAACGTTAAAAATCTAAATAATATATTTATTCAATCCCGGAAATCCCGGGATTATTGGGCATACTTATCCATATTATGACCGTATGTAGCAAGTACCAAAAACAGCTCTACCTACTCCGATCACTGGTTATATACAACACAAGCGTACAGTGAAGATCTTGATCAAAGCTGATGTGTCTTCCGCTTAAATCATCCTCGTATTAGGTAATTTTGTTCAATAATGGCTAAGGTTGTTCTCTTACTAGTGATCAATGCGTGTGTTTTGTTACACGAATAGGTGTGAATGAGGAATTATGCAAGTAAATCTTTTAACCTTCACAGGTCGTTGGATCATACATATCACATATCAAACGAAGGTTAACCGTAAACTTAAGAAACGTGTACGACGCGCGCCACTACGATACAGTACCTACTCACATCGGCGTAGAACGCGCTATCGAAATTTTCCTAGGACTTCGTATATATACGAGTTCCAAACATCCACAGTTGGACCAGCACATATGGTCACCGGGCACGACACCCCGCCTGGTGGAAGATCTTCCCTTTTCCCTTTCATACAGCTGACGTTACGTCATCCATGTCCTCATCATAGCGCGTTCCTACAATACCAAACGTTCTTTGAAAAAATGGAGCCACGTAATCACACTGTTTTGAGTTCGTAATTCAGATGTTCTTCACTTCCTCTGGAGATCCCGAATCCCACATAACCCGTTTTCGATACCCAAGAGACCGGGTATCTCTGGAAGATTTCCCCCCGTTACTAAAAAGGGGGTTAATTCTTACCCTTTAAGTACAATGGACAAAACATCAGGCTCCTTTAGTACTTACACATTCATACGACTGTGTTCACAAGCAATGACTTCCCGTAGGTACCGTGCATTCTACGAATGTCGTCCCAGCCAAAGAACTTGTATATTATTAAAAGTGGTCCCGGCCCCCCAACCCGATTTTTTTCAAATTAGCTGCTATACTGGCCTACACTTCAAAAGGAATCGGTAAAAAACCTCACTTAGTTCCCAATCTATGCAACAATCATTGTAGATTACGTCAGTTTATGTATTTACAATATTATTAAGGTAAATGTGTACGTACCTATTAAAAATACGCAACGCGTAGTTAGTTCCGCATGATTTTTCGATAACGTTGATTTTGTTAGTACGATGTATGCACACTTAGTTTTGTATGAGTAAAGTCATGTAAAACATACATATTACTATAAGAACTGTTTCGGTTTGAATGGTAAGAGAGCCAGCGTAATTTCCGGCACATGAGGCAATCCATCTTAGTGCTCAAGGTTAGCAGCGCATCGAAAACCCTCTAATATTAATACAGTGAGGTGAGATGTCTATGGGCGACGATGACCACTTACCATCAGGTGGCCTGTTCGCACGTCTGGTTTCCTTATTTAAAAAATTAAAACTATAATATGTGTTATTATAGAAATATTTATAACCGAAACACAGCAATGGAAGCATTGCAGCTTTGGGGCCGTTTAGGTATTACGTAAGCAGAATTCTATCTATTTTTAACCCTCCCGTCCCCCTTGTCAGCGAAAGTAAGCAAAGCTTTTACCCCCCTCCTCTACGCTTACGTTAGCATTGGTATAATGTATACAGAATGTCAAGTCATTAATTATAATTCATAAACAAGTATCACTGTTATTAACTGCTGATCGCTTTTTGTGATGACGTAATCACCATTCACACCCCCCCCCCCCCCCCCCCGTCAGCAAAAATAAGCAAAGTTAAAAACCCTTACCCCCCTTTGATGCTTACGTAATACTTGAACGGCCCTTTTGCGGCTGAACTTGGTAAAAATGTGGTACCACCATACCAGGCTGATTCTGTCCTAGTCATACCATCTTCAGTTTGAATCATTCTAGTTGACTACATGTAGGTCATTTTCGCTTAATCATGATTTATGGCCTCTGACTATGTGCCAAGAATGACACATACATGTATGTCAGTGGTCGACAACATGTTTTTTTTTTCCGATGAGAATTTCCCTATCACCACTGAGTGAGCGTGCTACAATGTGCCCTCTAGGTGCCGGCTAGCAGGGTTCTAGGACAGTGTGCAGATGAAGTAATAGAAGAACTTGGTAATAGTAGATATTATATTTATCAGGAACAGAACAACACAATAGTAGGAAATAGGTAGTAGTACGAGACAATTTTATAAAGCGGACAAACGTCCGATCAGGACAAAATATAGAGAGAAAAGTGAAGACAATGAAATTAATGGAATAATGGAATTTAGAAATGGAATGGGAATATGATTTGAATTATGAAAATATAGATGAAGAAATGAAGATGCCAACACATGTGGTTGAAATTGATGGCAAGGAGGTTGATATGGATGATGAAGTTGACATCGTTACAAGCGTGTCATTTCAGGCGACTATCCCGAGGAATTTTTTGAGAAGTTGTGTAACACTGAGAGTCAGCTTGAGTTGGAACCACCCAAAGTAGCAATGTTTGCTATGCTGTGTTCCGGTTTGAAGGGTAAGAGAGCCATCGTGATTACAGACACACGAGGCACTCCATTGAAGTTACAAGGATAACTTTCTAAGTCGTGTTCCACATTGTTGAGGGTCGTGATCATTCTAAGGAATTAATCACAAGAACGACTCTTGTGGCAGATTTAATGGGGTGGTTTGCCATTGACTTCCCCATTTCACACACTGGTAATCTCAGTATGCAGGTTTCCTCACGATGTTTTCCTTCATCGTCAGAGCAGTCGGTAAATGTACTTGTGTGTATGTCTTTCGAAAAAACCGAAAAGCTCATTGGTACATGGCATTGCCTGGTTTCGAACTCGGACCTCCCGCATGGGAGTGCGGCGTCCTACGAAGCCACCGACGCTCCATAGTTCAATGTGAACAAAATCTATGTGAGAGCATTGATTTTCAATTCACCCTTACTTATTTGGTTATTGTAAATTCACCCCATGGAATGTTTCTTGCGCTTGTAATTACGCCGATTCACTTACCTTTTAAATAAAAATCAAAAGCATATCTACGTACTACCTTACCTACCTGCCACTGATTCAGTCTCATAAAAAAGGAAAGGCAAAGTCCCAGGTTCAAATCCTGCCCACGAAATGTTTATCACCCCTTTTTCTAATTTATATAAAAATTTACTATTCGTATTCTCAGATCCGGAGTCACCAGCGTACGCCGTCAGGGTCCCGCGACTTCAAGGAGGCCACGAAGCGGGATGCCCTCGCGCGGCTCGAGGTGGAGTTGGATCGGCTGCTGGCCTCCGTCCCGGACCCTCGGAAGGTCCTCGTCGAGAAGGAGTTCAGGGGATTCAAGGGCTTGTTCTCTCGCTTCCTAGCTGAGCGTGAGTACCGTCCGTCTCAGTGACAATTTAGTAAACAAACATGGCGTCGAATCTACCCACTTAATTGTCAATTGTGAGGTATTTTTGAAAATAACAAGTGAAGTAATTTTTTGAAAGTTATTTTGTGTGATTATAGCATACATCCATGTTTTTGTTTCGGTGAGTTGTTTGTTTACATATTAAGACACTTATATTGAGATAAACCTTTTTGTAATTTATCCCATGTCCGTGTTCGAAACCATGCAATGCCATGTACCAATGAGTTTTTCGAAGACGTGAGGAAACCTGCGTGTCTGAGGAAATTAAAAGTTTCCGAAGGCGTGTGAAATCCACCATACAGCACTGGGCCCGCTCGGTGGATCATGCGCCGTACGGCACAAGGGCCTGTGCCCCAATGGGGACATAATAGACTGATAAGATGATTAAAAATGATGATGAGGTGATTCTGCGTAAAGTATGTACTCTGTGCTGATAGGAAAAATACAATGTAACCCCGAGGGTAGAGACCTTTGTTTAAGAACTTGTACGAACATACTCGTATGTATAGGGAACGATACATTACTGAGATAAGACTGCAATTTGCTTTGCGATGTCGTCTGTTTCGTTTGGACCCTCTAGTTCCTTTGTCTGGTTCCACCATGGAGCTAGTGGGGTTCTTTATCCCATTTGCTTTATGGAATAGCGAAAAATTATTTCAATTTTTTTTATTTACAACCCCTCCATACCGTGGACTTTTGGACCTCCCCTTGTATATGGTAGTAGTTACGATACACTGATATGTATAGTGGGGACTGAAAAAATCCCCTCCATACCATAGTGGTATTGTGGGCTTGGCATGCGAATTCCTTCAATTAAATACATTTATTGCAATCATGTGCATCTTCTCTTCTTAGTCAATTTCCTCATTGATGAGGAAAAAAAACCTAAAAACTCATTGATATGAGCCCGCATAGGAATCTTAGGCGGTGGATTTCCACCGTGTGGTGGTGAGCTAAGAAAAAATCCGCAAATAGGATCGCTCAATTTTAACCGTGACGTGATAATGTGGCGATCTTATTGGTGGATTTTTCCTCGCTCACCGCTCCGCCACTGCCACCGATGCTCTCGAATTCCTTCTCTAACCCAACTTGTATCTTCACAGAGGGACCCTCAGTAACATGGGAAAAGATCCAGAAGCTTCCCGAAGGCGCCGTAATCGACTACACGACGCTACATACGCCTACCACCGAGCACGTGCACCATATGCTGGAAAAACTGGTGGTGGTGAAACTGAACGGTGGACTCGGCACCTCCATGGGTTGCAAGGGACCCAAGTCTGTCATACAAGTGCGGAATGAGCTCACCTTCTTGGACCTGACCGTGCAGCAGATTGAGGTTTGTCTTGTTGTTTTGTTTAAAAAAAAAATTTTAATTTTTCTTTTTGCTACCAACCCCGTGCTTCCCGTCAAAGATGATAAGTGAGTTAAGAGTTTAAAAAAGTAAGTATACATATTTATACTTATAAAAAAAAAACACTTGGCATGCACACCCTCACATACAGACTCCTACAAAAAGCAGTTATAAGTATATAAGGGCGGTACAAGCAAAATAGGCGCTGTAGACGTCGAGTTGCGGAAACCAGCCCGGTACTACTATACCACTAATGAGTGGGCTGTTCTTATCTGCCGGTACACTTGAACGCTGAAGCGAAGGTTTTTGGTAACATACGCAAATAATACCTATAATATAATTTTAGATTTCAGAAGAAATGCGTGAGATCTATGTGCAATGCTCAACAAACAGACACACGTAAACCACTTAAAAAAAATCTTACCCTGCCCTCCCTTTACATATATGAAACGTGTGTCTATGTCAAAAGTAATACAACTAAAAGGTCTGTTTAAAATATCCCCCCCCCCCCCCCCTTAAAACGATTTTTTATCAGTAGTGGATATTTTCATATCCGTTAAAAATTATAATCATCTGCCGGCGGATATCAACCGGATAGAGCTTCCGGAGCTTAAATATAAATTGCGCAAAGTGTGCTATGAAAAAGCATATTACTTACATATTATATTAGCAGTGTCACTGCGATCACCAACCCGTCTACCTAGCGCGGTGATTAGGGTAAAACCTCTCATGGAAAGTCCATGGAGAGGGCTATGCTCGGTATCTCATTGATGGATAGAGTTAGAAATCAAGTAATCCGTCACAAAACGCGAGTTACCGACATAACTCATATGATTAGCAAGTTGAAGTGGCAATGGGCTGGCCGTGTCTGTCGCAGAACGGACAACCGTTGGGGTAAACGAGTTCTGGAGTGGAGACCGCGGACAAGAAAACGCAGTGTGGGACGCGGTCCCTGCCCGGTGGACCGGCGACCTGAAGAAGGTTGCTGGCGATGGTTGGATGAGAGAGGTGGAGGACCGAGTAATGTGGCGCGCCCTGGGAGAGGACTATGTCCAGCAGTGGACAGATACGGGCTGATAGATAGATAGTGTCACAGAGCACTTCAGTGCTGGAGCATAGATGTCATTTCTCTTGGCTTCACTTGACAATGACAAATTTCATTGACATTAATATAACATTATTGTACGCCTACATTAGAAAGTTTGTAATATAAGTACTATATTTTTAAAATGTGACCTTGTATATTTCCATTGTATTTGTATTCTCCATTTTTCAGCACCTCAACAAGACGTACAAATGCAACGTGCCCTTGGTCCTCATGAATTCGTTCAACACCGATGAAGACACGCAGAAGGTCATCCGAAAGTACAAGGGACTAAAACTGGACATCCACACGTTCAACCAGTCGTGCCATCCCCGCATCAACCGCGAGAGTCTACTGCCCATAGCCAAGAATGCGGATGTGCACAATGATATTGACGCGTAAGTGCATTTTGTAATAGTTGGGGTATTTCGTACTACTTGGGGTCTTTTGTACTACTTGGGGTTATTGTAATAAATAGGGTCTTAGCATCTGTCCATCGTGTCCACTCGTGTCATCCGCGCATCAATCGCGAGATGTAGCTGTCTATGTTTTTTTTTTCAAATTTAATGAATGTCGCTAAAACGCGGACATGCATAGTGACACCGATGACCGAGGCGTGAATACATTTCCTTTTTTTTTTAAATTAGAAACTAGCCCTGTTTATGACCACAGTCTCACCTGATGGTAAGTGGCGACGAAGAAAGCACGAAAGCATACAGGTTTAGATAGGACTGACACTTCTTCACTATACTCATTTGTTTCGTAATTTTCATTACATGTCACATCTTGTTCATCTTGTTACATAAATTGATTCATTATTTTAATTAATTAATCTGAATATATTAATAATTGTAATAAAAATAATCATGTCAAAATAAACATGTCTACACTTGGGGTCACATTTGGGGTATTTTGTACTATTAGTAGTCCTATTTACTACTTTATGCAATTTAACCGATATACACTAACATCCAGGATCAGGCTGAGGATAGGATGATATTCCCCCCTACCAAGCGTGTATATATATGTGAGATTATGAACCGTACGCATTTCTTTTGATGAAAATCCGACGGCTATCCGATTGTCACCGATAAAAGCCATCATGGCCGATTACACACGATCATGCCTGCTTGTAATCCCCCATCACCCGATGGGCCATATGGTGTAGACGAGCTATAAGACTTACAAACAATTTGTCACCAGTTGGTACCCGCCAGGACACGGTGATTTCTACGAATCATTCAGCAACTCCGGCCTCCTGCAGAAATTCATCGCTGAAGGCCGGTCGTACTGCTTCATCAGCAATATTGACAATCTCGGAGCCACAGTCGACCTGAACATCCTGAACCTTCTCCTCAACCCAGACCCTCAGCATCCGATGTCAGAATTTGTGATGGAAGTCACTGACAAGACCAGAGCTGACGTGAAAGGAGGAACTCTAATCCAATACCAGGATAAGTTGAGACTTTTAGAAATCGCTCAGGTCCCTAATGAGCATGTGGATGATTTCAAGTCTGTAAGCCAGTTCAAGTTTTTCAATACCAATAACTTGTGGGCGAAACTGGATGCGATTCATCGGGTCGTGGAGCAAGGGTCTCTGAATATGGAGATCATTGTGAATAACAAGTCTTTGTCTGATGGTGTCAACGTGATTCAGTTGGAGACGGCAGTGGGAGCTGCTATGAAGTGTTTTGAAGGTACTTGTTTATATTCTTCTTTTAAGTCGTGTGTTCCTCATTGCTGAGGGTCGTGATCATTCTAACTAGTGGTAGATGTAATGGGGTGGTTATGGCATTGCCTTCCCCATTTCACACACTGGTTATCTGTATGCAGGTTTCCTTACGATGTTTTCCTTCACTGTCAGAGCAGTCGGTAAATGTACGTAAGTCTTTCGAAAAAACCGATAAACTCATTGGTACATGGCATTGCCTGGTTTGGAACTCGGACCGGTAGGTCCGAGTTCCGAACCAGGCAATGCCATGTATGTGCCATATGCCATGTACGGGAGTCCGACGTCCTAGCCACGACGCCACCGACGCTCTCTGTCTATTATCAGTGTACAAAACATACGACCCAACGGCTCGCCTGAAGGTGCGGTTACACCTGGTCGTTGACCGACCGTTTGGGCGGTCACAGAATGCGGCATTCGGTGAACGTCTAGTGTCACTAGGTTGTCATCGAACGAATGACGTTGACGGTGACGACTTCGGTCAACGACCAATAAATGAGGGGTTATGGTACTCTTTCTTTTAAGTCAAAGTTAAATACAAAATTGAAAGAAAGAAAGAATCCATTTATTTCCAATAGCGCACACATACAAACAATTAGGTACAGAAGATAAAAATAAATAAAAGTAATTAAGTTTGATGAAGGTGGTGTGCAGCACCGGAAAAGGGGACCGCCTCAGCCTGTTGCCGCAGCGCTTTTAGCACTGCGGAGCTGATTTTCAGGCATCCCCTGTGTGCCAGGGATCACTCCCTAATGATACACTACCGGAACATATAAATAACGGAAATATTAATAAACAGAAGTAAAATATTAGGAAATGAAGGAAGGCACTTGATTTGCTTCTTATTTATAAGATAACAAACAAACAACAGAGGTCGGTCACCGTAGGTCGTCCACCGAATCGGTCAACGACTATATGTAACTGCACTTTCAGGCGTGCATGAAACGAAAAATGATTGAAAGAGCGTGAATGTGCTAAAATTGTGCGAAGATATAATCGTGTCATGTGGTTTGTAGACAGCCTTTTGTCAGAGTTATTCAGGCTGCCCGTAGGCCTCTAAAAACGTGCTCTCCGAGGCACGGAAAAGCTCATTAGTCTTCAAGCATGCTCGCTGTTGGGGTCGCGTGTCTGTCGTAGGACGACTCAGGATTTTCCTTCCATTCGTTATCAATATTTGTATGAGATTGTATCTAATTTTATCATCTTGATAATTTCAAGGTTACTGTTATGAATGTAATGATGATACAGCAACTATAATATTGTAGGATCATTAGACATAATTTTTACTACAAAAGTGTTGTTGCTGATAATATTTTTTCGATATTGTTGCCATATGAATATCTGTATTTTTAATTTTGACATATATCATATGATGATTTCGGGTTTCCAAAGACTTACATTTATTATTATTATTATATATTTTTAGACAGGCAGCATATATGCTGCCCACCTTTCCGGATGCATGCGGCATAAGTGGCCTGCCCAGCCCCACTTCAATAGAGATGCTTTAGTGATTGCATCAGTGATGCGTGTTTTGGAGCGCAGGGTCGTGTTCCTGACGCGATCCGTCCTTTTCACGTTGAGTATGCTACGCTCCATAGCACGCTGGCAAACCTTGTGTTTGAACTTTTGCTGTTTTGTCAGCGACCATGTCTGAGCACCGTAGGTTAGGTTAGGTCAAATCATTATGAAATTAAAATTAGGATTATTTCTTACTGATTTTTAAACCAGTCATTATAGTCTATTTTTATAAATCCCCCCCGCACCCTTCCGCCCAATTAATTAAACTAAACCTTAACGGCACCAAACACCGGGGATGTAGTGACACCCCGAGCTTCTGTCCGGGCACGAGGTTCGCCTCCAGGCCCGCACCCACTCCCCCCAGCCAGGGTTCGAGTGGACGACCCGTTTGATTGATTGATAGTCTATTTTTAAATGAGTTCACTGAAGGAGCTGACAGACACAACCTCATCAGAGAGCTGGTTCCATGCTTGGACTACATAAAAAGTGATATGCGACGTTGGTTGCTTATTTATAGTGTTCTCGCCGTACATCTTTTGCTGTGAAGAGTTTTTTTTTATTTTTTATAATAGCCTATAGGCTGTCCCACCGCTGGGAGTTATTTATCGAAGAAAAAAACATCATGGGGAAATCGCAATGGCGCGTCTAGCTTCGCCACAATTTACAGATCTACACACCTTAGATCGTGGGAAGTGTATGTTTGTCTGTGTCGTTTGGCAAGTCTGTGCTTGTCTCTGGGAGATGGTTCCCATAAACGAGGAATGGGGGTAGCCTCATGTTTTTTTAACACTTTAATGCACAAAAGTAGTACATGAGGCGAGCTTAATACCGTGCGGCATTTTCTACCAGCTAACCATTGGGTCATACATATAAAGTAGGGGAAATTTTTTTTTCGCATTTTATATGAACACTCAAGACATTTTTTTTCCAGTTTATATACATTTAATTATAGTATAATATATTGCAAACCAGGTGCATATAAATTAAATAGAAGAGATTTACTAATTATTATTATTTACTATACTATAAAATACCTACTCGTTTCATGTTGTTTTGTTACATTTTTTTGTAAATCAACTGCACATATTTTGCAGGTGGCATCGGCGTGAGCGTCCCTCGCAGCCGTTTCCTGCCCGTCAAGAAGACCTCTGACCTGCTACTAGTGATGTCCAACCTCTACAGCTTGTCTCACGGCTCCCTAGTCATGTCTGACCAGCGCATGTTCCCCTCCACGCCTCTCGTCAAGCTGGGGGATAATCACTTCGCTAAGGTACTGACTAAGGGCTGGTTTATACTTTATCAAGTGCTTAGTCAAGTAGACTAACAACTTGACCAATTGTAAATCAGCGTTAACCGCCATTTTTACAACGTCTTTAAAGTTTTCATTAGTCGTAATATTTCCGTGTATGGGACGGATTTAGAATATCCCTACCGCCACTGGTCGTATGAGGCGAATACCCCAAGTAACTTGCTGGTGGTAGGACCCCCTCAGGGTCCGCCTGCCAGCGACCACCCTTCTACGTAAAGTCTGTCGTCAAATATCTTTGATTCGGCGTTGAAGTGTTTCGGCAGTATTCATAGAAAAAGCCAGTACTTACTAAGCCCGTGTGCTCCATATTCAGCCTCATCGTCACTTACCACCAGGTGAGATGGAGGTCAAACGCGGGTTTAGTCGTAAATAATTAAGAAATAAAATAAAAAACTTAGAGTAACCATTGTTGACAGGTGAAAGAGTTTCTGAACCGATTCGCCACGATCCCCGATCTGATCGAGTTGGATCACTTGACCGTGTCGGGCGACGTTACCTTTGGAAGGGGCGTGTCTCTCAAGGTAATATAGTTTTTCATTTTACTTACAAGGTTCAGTCACGGGCAAAAAGTCGTTACCACCTACAACTTACATAATCGCACATTTCTCTGACACTACTGAATTATTTTAAATATGGTTTCACAAGCTTATACAATGTATGTATTTCTAATAGCTAGTGAAAACACATTTAAATAAATACAGTAGGTTTAGAGATATTTGCGATTATCTAAGTGACCACTTTCTGACCTCCACTGTACGCGAATTCCTTCCTACATATAATTATAGCGGAATCTAATTTTATCCATGGTTTATATGAGTCTGAAGGAATCCTATTTTTTCTTTATCCAAGATTTTAGTAATAAAACTAGGTTTTGTCACGTCGATAGATAACGTCTTTAAATCTACCTAGGTGCTAGATACCTAGGTGTATATCTAATGTCCAAAAATACCATGGATGAAAGAAAAATTGGTCTCCGGGCTTTGGAAAAGGTAATATGCAATTTTTTTAAATTTTATAAATCGATTTATTAAACTGTTAATAATCCACAGAAAAAGGTTAAAAAAACGTTTTTAACTAAGAAAATATATTTTTTCGGTACTGGTTACACCAAACGGGCAGCCATATCCCGCGCTGCTTGTGACGTCAAAGGTTATGTAAACAAAACTGAATTCATGATATTTGTCACTGAATATATCGGTTTTCATACTAGCAAAACATTTGTTTCATGAACTTTGACGTCACGACCATAGAGAACCGCGTTTGAGCGTTTTGAATTACGTTTAGTTTATCAACAAAACTATATCTTAATAAAAAATATAATGTCGTCATTTTTTATATTAAAAAAATAGTTTACAATTTTTCAAAATTATATGCATATTCCCTATTATTTTTCGTACATCATCATCATCATCATCATCAGCAGCCTATTCTAGTCCACTGCTGGACATAGGCCTCTGCCAGGGCGCGCCATTGAGCCCGATCTTCGGCTCTTCTCATCCAGTCGCTGCCAGCCACCTTGCGCAGATCGTCGCTCCATCTAGCAGCACACTACGTTTGCCCCACCGCGGTCTCCACTCCAGAACTCGTCTCCCCCAGCGGTTGTCTGTTCTGCGACAGATGTGACCGGCCCACTGCCACTTCAGCTCGCTAATCTTATGAGCTATGTCGATAACTTTTGTTCTATGCCGGATCTCCTCATTTCGGATTCGATCCAGCAGAGATACTCCGAGCATAGCTCTTTCCATAGCACGCACATAAATAACATCTTATCTTATCTTATCTTATCTTTTTCGTACATAAATAACATTATTCAATATTTTACAAAGTGTTATTGAATTATATATGTTAACTCTGCGTAACTTATGCTTATTTTAATAACTGTTTTCAGGGCACAGTGATAATAATAGCGAATCATGGTGACAGGATCGACATCCCATCCGGAGCAGTCCTCGAGAACAAGATCGTGTCTGGTAACCTCCGAATTTTGGACCACTAGGTTCCATAATGTTAACATTATTTAGTTGGGCAGCCTGGGGTGCTTTCCAACCCTATAGTTCCTAACTCATTGTTCTTAAAATCATGAGGTTTTGGTTACAATAATTATTATTTTCATTTTCTCCCAGGGGTGTAAAATTTAATAAAATAATTAAATAATAATAATTTTATTTAATATTTGTGTAGACAAATTAATTGGAAGGCACCCCACCGCAAATTACATGACATAATTCACTATTAGTTTTTAGGTGGAAATGAATTAGAGATAATGATGTTATAATCGTATGCATAATAGACAGGTTGTATCGAGTGATATAATCGCGACCGGTTGTGTGTAGATGCGCATGAGTGCCAATCTTTATCGACGGACCATCGGGATATGAGGATACATGAAGGTTTTCGACGCGGGAACAGGCTTGATGGACGGTAACGAACGTACGGTCTGTTACCTTAAATATCTGACCCCCTTAGCATCAACCGTTGGTTTCGGCCGTTTAGCAACTGAGTTTCGTAACCGGTTGTGAAAGATATTTTTTTCTCCATTCGCTACCAGTCGAAGAATTTCCCAAAAAGTGTGATTTAAGAAGAAGTATTATTGGTTGAAGAATTTTAATAAATTGAGGTTTTCTCAAAAATGAAATTTAAAAAAAAAAATTTACTGGTATATAGTGTAAACTGTATGTAATCTATCTACCAGTGAAAGAGCGTCGGTGGCACAGTGGCTAGGACACCGGACTCCCATGCGGGAGGTCCGGGTCGAAACCACGCAGTGCCATGTACCAATGAGTTTTTCGTATTTTTCGAAGACTTACGTACATTTACCGACTGCTCTAACAGTGGAGGAAAACATCGTGAGGAAACCTGCACACTGAGATGACCAGTGTGTAAAATGGGGTTTGCACAAAAGATCCTCAAGCGTCGAAGTGCCGCTGGGGTTATGGGGGTATCATAGGATAAGATAAGATAAGATCTACCAGTGAAAGAATGTTTATAATAGTACTGTACAGTAGTTTTTGAGTAAACTTCAGTTGTCTAAGTAAAAGGGCCAGATATATTTTAGAGTAACAGAAGGTATGGTCTGTTTGAGTCTTCCACTGTATGTACTTGTAATTGTAATTTCGTCAAGTTAGTAAAAAATTAGGAACCCTTAGAGAAATCGTACAAACTGTTTAGTTTTAATTATAATTAGGGTAAAATTGATTTATTTAAATTATTTTTAAATTGGAACCAAATGAAATTAATATTGTAATCGGATTTTATTTTTAAATATGATTTATTATTTGTATTTTTACACAGATTAACGTCTTTTCGTAATATAATAAGGTAATTGTAGATTTATGAAATACCAAAAAATATTTGACCAGGTTCTAAATAATTTTTCATTTTTATTTTTAAGTACCTACTACGAATATATTTTATTGAAATAATATTGTTTGTATTTTATCCAAAAATAAAAATAAATATTTAGTTGTTATGTCATTATCTATGATCGGAGTAGGTAGGGCTGTTTTTGGTACTTGCCACATACGGTCATAATATGCATAAGTATGCCCAATAATCCCGGGATTTCCGGGATTGAATAAATATATTATCTAGATTTTTAACGTTATATTTGTTTTGATACACATTTAAGATTGGTGGCGAAATATATTTTTTTAAGATTCATGGCGCTTGTGTACCTATGGTAGTGTTTTAACTTCTTCGTAAGTTCACAATTTAAAAAAAATCGTAATCCGCCGAGTAAGGGCGAGGTTTATAAAAGTAATTTACAACATTTGCTCGATAACTGAAAACGGGATCCCGAAATCATATACATATTAATATAACCTTTGAGGACATTGACCCGAAAGAGCTCTACCTACTCCGATCACTGTTTATTATAAAAATATTACAAACATTCAATAGTGTGTAAAATTCGTGTTTGTAAAAAATAGTTTCGGATGAAACTGATATAAATGTAATCAATGCAAGAGCTATATTTATGTTGAAAATAGAATTTTGTAATAATTTATAAGTATAGCACATGAATCACAACAATAAAAAAAATATAATGTACGAGGGTGCTCAGCTGTATAACAAATTGCCAAATTGTATCAAAGAAGCAAAGTCCTTCCTTTCATTCAAAACTAAATTAAAGCACCACCTTTTGAGCCAATTTACAGAGTTTAAATAATTGATAGTAATTGCAATATCTATCACCAAACCAAATGGCATCTGCAAGTCGATACATAATTGAATCCTAATTATACCTATTTTGTGTGTTATTCATCTTCTAGTTACCCGCAGCTAAGAAGAATTACAGCTCTTCAATTAGATCATATTATACACTAGTAATTTAATTTATAAGCCTTATGTCTACCGTACACACTGTTAATTACAATAAGTTTATCCTGTATTTCCCTAAGCAAAGTGGATTGTATACTTTTGTTAGTGAAATAAATGTCTAAAACCGTAAACCGTAATCACAATATTTTATAACGTAATTTGTAGGTACTTATTTATGTTTTAAACTCAAATAAGCTACTTATTTTAGATTATTCCTTATGATTAAGTGGTTTGGATAGTCAAGTGAAGTGCTGTTTTTTATAGAATTTATTTGGATTTGTTACTGAATTATATTGTATCAACGATTTGTAAATAAATTGTTACAAAATTTTGTATTATTTTTATTTTTGTGATGACCAGAGATCGGAGTAGGTAGAGCTGTTTTTGGTACTTGCCACATACGGTCATAATATGGATAAGTATAATCCCAATAATCCCGGGATTTCCGGGATTGAATAAATATATTATTTAGATTTTTAACGTTATATTTGTTTTGATACACATTTAAGATTGGTGGCGAAATATTTTTTTTAAGATTCATGGCGCTAGTGTACCTATGGTAGTGTTTTAACTTCTTCGTAAGTTCACAATTTAAAAAAAAAACGTAATCCGCCGAGTAAGGGCGAGGTTTATAAAAGTAATTTACAACATTTGCTCGATAACTTAAAACGGTATCCCGAAATCATATCCATATTAATATAACCTTTGAGGACATTGACCCGAAAGAGCCCTACCTACTCTGATCAGTGATGATGACTGTGAATGAACCATTTGCAGATCAGATTGTCGATCGTCAATTTTCTGTGCAGTGGAAGACACATCAAGCTATACAGTGGAACCCTGTCGCAATACTTTTTGTTAAGATTCCTTGAAATTCGTATGAATGTGTCAAATGCGTATGAATGTGTCAAATTCGTATGAATGTGTCACATACGTATGAATGTGTCAAATACGTATGAATGTGTCAAATACGTATGAATGTGTCAAATACGTATGAATGTGTCAAATACGTATGAATGTGTCAAATACGTTACAGCGACAAAGTACCACAGGCTAGCCTAATGTTTTGGCCACTGTAGAACTTTATGAGATTCGCAACCAAATTTTAAATTAGTCATGAAACCGATATTTCGTATTGGAAGTGAAAAGGTTAGGTATCTGCGAATTTGTATAGGTAATGAGCGAAAAAAGACCCAACTATCTACAGACCACTCGCAGTTCTTCCGGTTCTAAGTAAAATCATTCTGAAAAACTGCGTTAATCATAATTTCAATATCAGAAACAAAAACAAACTTGCAGTCCCGCGCTTTAGACTTAGTAAAGTAAACACATCGTTTATGGGTCACTGGGTACGGTTTTATAATAAGATACCTGATACTGTAATAAATATGACAATTTATTTATTTTATTTTTATTTATTTACTTAAATTTACAGTTTTTGACCTTATAAAAATAATAAAATATTAATATAACATTTGCCAATTATAAATTTTCATTATGTTACTTAACATTATACAATATATCTTAGGTAGAAAACAACAATAAACAGATGTAGGTAACTATTATGAATGAGAGAAATGCGTCGCATAATGTGTGTGTGTGTGTCTGTGTGTGTGTGTGTGTGTGAGAGAGAGAGAGAGAGTTGTGTGTGTATGTACGAGTGACGAGTTGTGTGTCTGGTGTGAGGGAGAGGTGCGGGGAGGTGAAAGAGCGAAAAAAAAAATAAGACCCATATAAGACAGACCTTATGTAAAAAGAGTTATTATAAAATACATGTCTATTTAGCCATAGACATAATTTATATATAACATTTGTTACAAGTCAAATTACATGTTATACTCTAGTATAACAGTAATTCAATAAGTAAATTAAGTTAATTCATTATGGAATAATAGATTAATAACATTATTGACATGTCACTTAATATTATATTATTAGATAACAATTTATAATAAAGTGAATAAATTGTGCCTCAATTGTCTTAATTATTTTTAATATTCTGTCTTTACGCCTTATTATTAAATGACAAAGAGGCTTGGTCCTAAATTCATCTCCAGCTCTACACATTGTGTATATGATTGTATTCATAATTATTGTAAGATATATTTATTTCAAAAGATGTGCTGCTGAAAGTTCCTTGCGCCGCTTCTTTCCTTTCAGAGATCACATCACACTAAATAGCCTTAACTTCTAGGATTCCCTGTAATAAAAGTCAGTGAACAATACTTGTAAAGCTCGACCAGGAATATAATACATTGCATTATGATGTGGATTTTTTTTTAACACATTTTTTTATAGTGCCCTCAACCCAGATTATAAAAGTAATCATGGCACCTTCTTGACAAACCTTATGTTCCTAATCAGGCTTTATACAGGGTGTATCAAAAACCCCTATAGAGCCCAAAGGAGGGTGTTCAGTATCCATTACTGAACAACTTTAATTATGGACCCAACTTTGAAATAGCGAAGAAAACAAAAAACAGCTGTTTCATACATTTCAGTCATGTACGTATGTATTGAGCTTTTGTAAGAATCAGCTGATATTTTTTTCACGATTTAAGAATTGGCCCCCATAGTGAAAGTTTTTAAGTTATGTATACTGAACACCCCCTTTCAGCGTACAGGGAGGTTCTTGTTACAGTATGTATACGTAAAAACTGATATCTAAATCCTTCTTCTTTTAAGTCGTGTTCCTCATTGCTGAGGGTCGTGATCATTCTAAGGAATTAATCACATACCTAGAACGACTCTCGTGGCAGATTTAATGGGGTTTGCCATTGCCTTCCCCATTTCACACACTGGTTATCTCAATGTGCAGGTCAGAACAGTCGGTAAATGTACGTAAGTCTTTCGAAAAAACCGAAAAACTCATTGGTATATGGCATTGCCAGGTTTCGAACTCGGGACCTCCAGCATGGGAGTCCGACGTCCTAGCCAGACGTCACCGACGCTCTACGTCCTACGACGACGTCTAAATCCTAAACTAATAAAATTACATAACTTTCTTCTAGAAATCACATTCAGTCAGAGACGACACATTAAAACATTCAAATCACTCGAGTCTAGGAATTTCTATATAAAATTAAAATAACTTGGTCCGGGGTATTCCAAGAATTCCAAGCTTGGAGTTCCCTAATAATGAATTATTAAAAAAAATCTAATAAATTTTAAATGCAATTTCTGAAACATACCAATTAACATTACTTTGCAATTTACACTGTGTTATACAAAATAATTTATTTACCACAGAAGTTTAACAATTGTTTTTAATTTTACTGTTGGACCCCGCGACCCTGTGTCGCGACGATACTTAAATACATTACCAATATGTATTAATTAACTAATTAGGACTCAGTTGTAGTTTACAGTTTATTATATACCTACTTCAGACAACAATAAGAATCGGTATAGTTGAGATTGAGTGTGTGTGCATGTGTATAGTATGAGTCTGTGAGGTGTGTAAAGGTAGTTTATCTATATGCAGTTAACTTAAATTATCTGAGTAGAATTGTTTCAATTTAAGTTTTACATTTCTGTTATAGATTCATTAATTTCTAGCGAAATAGTCAATATTTTAGGCCTTACCTACATCGATATAAGAAGGGCTTTATTACACTGGCGATTTGCGGGCGAATCCCGAGCGTGTTTCCCCGAATTGCAAACAGTCGTAGATTGCCCCAACCGCTCAAGACCCCTTTCACAGAAGCACGCATAAAAGGCCGCTTATATGTCTTAATGCGGAAACAGAAGGCCTTCACCTAACCTAACCTAGGTAGTGAGCTTCACAATTAATTGATTATTATTTATAACTATGAGTTATGAATCAACTCAACGTCGTTGCTTCGCTCCACGGCGGGTGGCGTCTGACGATGGAGCCTGAACCAGATGACGGCGCTTATGACGAAGGAGACCAGGACCAGGATCGCAGACACTGCTGACACCAGGTATGGGAATAAAGGACCCTGGAGCTGGCATCGTCCGCCTTCGAACCATGCGCATGTTGAAGCTGGAACAAACCATTGCAATATAATATCGACTATTTTCCTCACAGCGATACTGCGAGGTACAAATGCCATTACCGAGACATTCAATCCCTCATAGTCCTCAAGGTTAACTCAAAAGTAGCATAACAAAAAATATCTATTTTTTTATAGTACTAATGTTCTGGAGGTGTTATAGGCGGATGGACTGTAGCAACAACCAGCAGGGTTCCATTTGCCCTTCGTAGGGATCCTTATCTAGAACTTGAGATACGTCTGCCAAAAGTGGAGAAGGCACAAGAGGAAAACCTTGGGATCTTCGAAGGTCATGAATAGGCATTTACTAGACCCGCATGCTCCATCGACGCTTTACCATCAGGCGAGATTGAGGTTAGCGTATAGCATACGGGCGGATCTAGATTTTTTTGGGAGGGGGGGGGGGGGGCTTTCGGACAATAGTACTAAAATGGTCACGAGTCGTGTCTCGCGCTTTATAGAGATCTTACAAGTTCTAAGGGCGAATAAAGCTTACGTATCTACCAAGCGCGCCCCCAGGATCTGGTATTGGTAGCAAACTTTGGACCTTATATCCAGGATCTCTATCTCTTCTCCTCTATCTAGGTATAAAATTATCGGGACGTAGTAATATTTTTTTATACCGTAGTCAGAGCGTCGGTGGCACAGTGGCTAGGACACCGGACTCCGATGCTAGGTCCGGGTTCGAAACCGTGCAGTGCCATGTACCAATGAGTTTTTCGTATTTTTCGAAGACTTACGTACATTTACCGACTGCTCTAACGGTGAAGGAAAACATCGTGAGGAAACCTGCGCACTAAGATGACCAGTGTGTAAAATGGGGTAGGCACAAAAGATCCTCAAGGGTCGAATTGCCGCTGGGGTTATTCACGGCCCCCTATCATAAGATAAGATAAGGCCGTAGTCACTCACCACGGATGCCGAAGAAAGCCAGATGCCCAACCACGAAGGTCAGCAGTGTGACCAGACCGCTTCCAATGCCGAGTGCCAAGGAGCGGTCGCGAGGATCCACCGCGCGAAGTATGCTCACTCCTTGCGCTTGCAATACCATCACTGTTAACAAGTAAAGCCGTTACAAAAAAAAACTTGTATAGATAGAAAGGATGTAAAAATAAAAGCAATAAAGGTTTATATTATTATTATTATTATAAACTAAAGTAGGTTGGACTGCCATTCGTCTAGTTTATCACACAATACTTATAAACATAGACATAACTATCACGTCCATAATTCCCGAGGGGGTATACAGAGGAACCACCTCCAATCACAGATAGTTCCCACTTTTCGCCGTAAGATTTGGTGGACAACGTGATAGTTGGCGAGCCTACGGCAGGTGTACAATAGTATCCACTAAGGCCCTTATTCGCCTCGTACGACACCCATGAGAAGAGTTGGGGTGGTGCTATTCTTTAAGGTTGGCACCACACGGCACAAAATACTCACAGGTGAATATGATCACGAAGAGATAGACCATTTTGTGCAGCTCGAACGCTGTCCTGCAAGACACGGCGCTACACGCTCCGAACGTCGCGCGCCTCTCGAATCCCCCGCAAGTGCAGTTTATTAGGTACCTTACAGTAGAGACAGTTTTCGGAATAAAGTATGCAAAACAAGAAACCGCATCCAAATCGGATTATCGGTTGTTGAGAAAAGATGCTTATAACGGTTTTGTCATTGATTCAAAGGGCCTTATATATCGTGAGTCTGTAGGTAATCTGCTGATGTCGGACTCTTATGTGGTGAGTCTGAAGGTACACAATTGATGCCGGGTTCTTATTTGGTGAGTCTGAATGTACACAATTAATGCCAGGTTGTTATGTGGTGAGTCTGAAGGTACACACAAGATGTCAGACTCTTATGTGGTGAGTCTGAAGGTACACATAAGATGTCGAAATCATATGTGGTGAGTCTGAACGTACACACAAGATGTTTGACTCTTATGTGGTGAGTCTAAAGGCACTAACCTGATGCCGGAGAACTCCTCAGTGCCAGTGCAGCCGGCGTGGCAAGGGGACACGAAAGTAGTCATAGTGTCCACCACACACACTGGTGAAAACTCGCTAAACGGCGGCGAACATCTGCCGAAAACATAATTAATAAAGCATATTGTTAAATACACGGGGCGTATTATAGGCTAGGTTTAAATGATTATCATGCAATAATAGGTACATTAGGGTGGGTACTGACCAGAAGCATGTCATGTGATGTAACAAATAGGAATTCGATGGCGAGCATGGCACTGTACTGACCGGTGGAGGATTACATTACACGCGAATGCTTCCGTAAAACCCTTATAAAATTGTATAGAAAGGAGCCTCAGTGTACAGTAAATTATTTTTATTAAATAAGGAGACGAGCCACTTGAGTGGTGAGAGTGAAAGGTGAGATGTCTATGGTCACCGTCGTGCATAGACATCTCACCTCATTGTATTATTATTAGACGTATTATTTATAAACAAATTCCTGAAGATGTGTAAACGAAACCGGTCGTAATTAATAAAATACAATTAAAACCCGTGAAACAGTATATTATTTAAGTCTAATCATGTACTTATTATTAGACGGTTTTCGATGCGCTGCCAACCTTGATAAAATAGACGGAGTGCCTCGTGTGCTGGTAATTCAGTATAAGTTTTTTTTGGAGTATTTTTTAATATTTTATATTCTATCTTTGAGTAAAACAACTAATTTAAATATTTTTGTTTTCTGAGCAGTAGTAGTTTTTTATTAACTTTACAAACTTTTTAGCAAAAGTAGGCTGAATAGAGTCAATACCTTTGCTGCGTACAAAAAAGAAACAAAACTCGACACAAGAGGTAAGTTTCAAATCAGAGTGAAAGGCTGGCTCTCTTACCCTTCAAACCGAAACACAGAAACGCAAGCATTTCTGCTTTGCAACAAAAAAGTTAAGAAGGTGGTACAGACCCAGGCGATCCTGCACATCAGGATCTACCACCTGTAAAGTTCATTCGCTTAAAAAGCGAGCGCGGGCATTTTCAAAGAGCGTGGACAGAAGCACAGAAGGGTAACTTACCCGCAAGTGACACTGCACTCCGGCTGCGTGTAGTTACCCCCTTCCAACCCGCTGATGTAACCCAGCGGGCACCTGAACACGGTCGACAGCACGATGTATAGCGGGATCACCATGAAGCTCACGATAGTCGCCAGTTTCGCCGCGGACAGGCGACTGAATGCCTCCACCACGGGCTTCGAGAACTTTCCGGCGACGTACTGAGGAAGAAGTGCTAGTTACAACTTTAGGATCTCCCCTCCACCTTCTTCATCATCACCACATCTCACATTTTCCCTCATACTCTACTCACAAAACCTTCTCTAGTGACTTAGTCGTGGGATTTGTTTGTACTCAGTATTGCAATAGCATACTATCTCATATTTGATACTAATGTTTATAACATCTACTACCTTAAATCATTATTAAATCAGACATATGAGTCCATAATTATAACATTAAAAATTATATCAAAGAATATAGAATGACAAAAAAATACAATACATGAATAAGTTATTTTTTTAATTTTGACTAAACTAAAATAAATTTTACAAAACCAGCTATTTATTTCAAAACTTAACTTTAACTTAAACACCGTGCAACTTCTTAATGTATATCAGGGCGGATTTAACCCTAGGCGGAAACAAAAAAAACCTTGGGATCTTTAAGGCGAGGGTGAATAGCCATTTACTGGGTCCGCATGCTCCATCCTCGATCTCATCGTCACTTACCGTCAGGAGAGATTGTGATCAAACGCGGATCTAGTCCAAAGGTTAAAAAAACTTCTGTCTTTTTACAGATTTTAGATGGGAATGACGGTAAGTGAGCAACGTCTAGTGACCGTCAAAAATCAGTACGATCCCTATAGGATGCAAGGTTCGACGTGCGTTTGAACATTTTTTAGTACTATTTTTCCGAAGTTTGGGTGTGTTTAGATACCTATTGTGTTTTTATTTTGGAAACTGGGTCCAAATAACTAAATGATTCTAGTAATGAGCTCATATAAAGTATATCTTGTCCAGGAAAATAAAAACTCTTTCAAGATCGCCATTGGTACACTTTTATACAGTGTGTTATAGAGTTCGCTACGAAAATATAGTTCCATTTAATTCCGCGATATCGCGAGTTTTTATTTTTCTAGTCAGGATATAAAATTATTTGATTTCCTGTTAGAATATATTAGAGCGTCGGTGGCGTCCGTCGTGGCTAGGACGTCGAACTCCCACGCGGGAGATTCGAGTTCGAAACCAGGCAGTGCCATGTACCAGTGAGTTTTTCGACTTTTTTCGAAAGACTTACTTACATTTACCGAATGTTCTGATGATGAAGGAAAACATCGTGAGGAAACCTGCACACTGAGATAACCAGTGTGTGAAATGGGGAAGGCAATGGCAAACCCCATTAAATCTGCCACGAGAGTTGTTCTATGTGATTAATTTCTTAGAATGATCACGACCCTCAGCAATGAGGAATACGGCTTAGAAGAGAGAGAGAATATATTATACATAGAAATAAAATTATTGTAAGCTTACCACTATAATTAATATGACGAAGTGAAATCGTAGAATATCGGCATACATGTCCATCCAGTTGGCTGTATACTCTAAGTTGTATAGTACCTGAAATTATTTTTATTAATATACAGAGTGTAACATTAAGAACGGTGAGTATGGGAAAGTCTGAAACTATAAGACATACAAACATCTGTTCTTAGGAACCATGTCATCAATTTTAGTAACAAGAAAAACTGTATTCATACATTTTAAAAAAAACTGTACTGAGCCTGGGAATCGAACCCGGTTGTTTTGAAAAAAATATCCAACATTATTTCTATTTAGATATCGATTGTGTAGGTGTTAAGGAATAAATGTTAGTATGAAACGTGATGTTTAAAATTAATAAAACGCATTGTTTCTATATCTTTTAATTTATTTTAGACTAGACTATTTCTTGTGGGGTTACGATAAGGATGAAGTGTACAAAACAAGCTACGACACAATTGAAGACCTAGAGACCAGCAGCCATAGAGACAATTTGAACGCAAATTCACCACCTGAAGATACAAAATTCAATAGTAAGGTCGTTACCTAAACGAGTTGAATGTTGTATTTTACAAAATGGTAGTCATTTCGAACACCTACTAAAATAAATTAAAAGATATGGAAACAAAGCGTTTTATTAATTTTAAACATCACGTTTCATACTAACATTTATTCCTTAAGACCTACACAGTCGATATCTAAACAGAAATAGTGTTGGATATTTTTTCAAAACAACCGGGTTCGATTCCCAGGCTGAGTACAGGTTTTTTTTTAAATGTATGAATACAGTTTTTCTTGTTACTAAAATTGATGACATGGTTCCTAAGAACAGATGTTCGTATGTCTTATAGTTTCAGACTTTCCCATACTGACCGTTCTTAATGTTACACCCTGTATATTAAAGCTATGAATATACCTAACACTAAAAATTCCTCAGCTAAATATATTAAAAAAAATATACCGAAATATTAATGGGATAGTTAATTTACTCGTAAAATCGCGTGTTAAGGATTTTATTAATTTAGAGCGTCGGTACGTAGTGGCTAAGACGGTCTCCCATGCGGGAGGTCCGGGTTCGAAACCGTGCCATGTACCAATGAGTTTTTCGGATTTTTTCGAAGACTTACGTACATTTACCGACTGCTCTAACGGTGAAGGAAAACATCGTGAGGAAACCTGCATGTCTAAGGAAATTACAAGTTTGCGAAGGTGTGTAAAATCCACCAATCAGCACTGGGCCCGCTCGTTGGAACATGGCCCGTACCGCCTTGGTCAAGGGGAGGCCTGCGCCCCAACAGTGGGGACATTAATAGGCTGATGATGATGTACGTAGTGGCTAAGACGCCGACTACCCACGCATGGTCCGGGTTCAAAACCATGAAGTCATGTATCAATGAGTTTATCAGCTTTTTCGGAGACTTACGTACATTTACATACTGTCTCTTTATGTACCACCTAACTATTACCGTTCCAGAGATCCCATCTGATATCAAAGATACTCCAAGATCTTGGAAACCACTGGTCCAATTTTTATTAGATACGGCTAAGAACGCTCTGTTCAAAATCCTCTGTTAATAAAAAAAACTAGAAATCTGATCATCGGTTGAGTTAGTTACATAAGTAACGTAATTAGTTAATTACATATAAATCGATGCTCAGACTAACATACGCGCCAAACTTTATGAGATCCCAGTCTTGATTGGTTCTCTCTCGATTATTTTTTAATATTTTTTACCACCACAGGAGATCCTATATATCGAACGAACGAGGGTCATCCTCTCTAATCCGCGGCGGGAGAGAGGGTACGGGCCTTGAGGTGGGACCTCTTTACCCGGGCGGGTCTCGGAGCGTTATCGCGCTCCGGTGCTGGGTGCCGCTGATACGACAGCGGACTCAATGAAGTGATGAACTATACTTAAAAGTATAGTTCATAAGTTTATGGGGGGGGGGGGGGGTATAGAGCTTGTACGTCGCATTCACCGCGTGTTGTCACGTCGCTCCTCCCTGGCAAGTTTATGGAGGGGGGGGGTCTATACATCAGGATCTACCAACTTAAAACCGGTTACATTGTGTTACCTTGGTGATGTCTCTCTCGTGTCGGCCGAAGCCCCAGAGCGCAGCAGTCATCAGCCCCATCGCCACCATCTGAGCCATCGCCACTCCGTTGGACAGCACGCGTCCCAAGCTCAGCAGGAAACCTGGCACCAGGATTAATATGAACACTTGTACCACACGACAAGATTGTTGTCTTAGAGAATGTTCCCACTTCTTCTATTCTATGTTATATTTGATAGAATCTTTGAAGTAGATTAATGTGAATAGGCCTTCTATGCGATGCATAGCCCGATGTGTTGTCCACTGTACCAGGGATCCTAGGGGATACACTGTACCGAAACACAAATAAAGAATAATATATTAGGAAACGTAGGAAGGAACTTAATTTTTTAATTATATATGAGAATACTGGTGTAACATGTATTATTGCATAAAATAATATAAAATATTAAGCAAATAATTTGTGAAATTGAAGGAAGAATTAAATCAAGAAAAAAACGACCAGTAACTCTGTATTTGACTCTCAAGTTACAGGTTAGACCTAGTTTGAGAGGTAGGGAACATTACATATGTACCTAATAATTTTCACTCTTTCTTGATAAACCCTATGGCGTTCCCAACGATGAGGACTTTAAGCCTCGGACTTCACGACCCCGCTTTCGTTCCGATTCGGTCCGTTTGTACAAAGCGCTGATTTCAAGTGGGGGGAGGGCGGAGCGCAAATGATTGGTTGCAACGAACCGAATCGTGGCTGGAACCGGACCCGTGAAGTTAAGTTGTCAGGGTCTTACCGCGTCCCTCCAGGGGGGTCTTGACCCCTCCGTCGGCCGGTGGCGCCTCCTCCGGCATCTTAAGAAGCTGTATCAGCGGTATCAGCATGGGGAGAACGATTCCCAGAAGCATGGCCCATAGTTTCATGGTGGGGTGAAACATCCGTGGTACCATGATGTAGACGATCACTCTAGCCGACACCAGGATGCCTGCAAACACAGGTTAGTGTTTTTTTGTCTCAGTGAATTGATATACCCCGAAAAGTGGAGGATTTCTGGCCGGAGAATCAATTTTTTTTTTCGAAGTGGCATAGTTCTGATCGTCATAATGTTACGTTACGAGTATAAACAATTTGAACCAACGAAGGCTAATTCTTTATTTAAAATTATTGTTTTTTAAGGCAAAGGGAACTGAGCCCATATAGCCGTGTCTGATGTAAACAACTCTTTCAAGTCTTCATTAAAATGCTGTTGTGACACATTGCAATGCTATCTGCGAGAATCTCCCACGCCTAAGATTGGCTCACAGAAATCGGACTACTAACTCTCTCCTCTAGAACAATGTCTTGAGCACTGACAGCGAGCCACGGAATTAACCCATAGGTCATATGTTTTCATACTTTTGACATTTCAGTTCCCGAATAATGTATGGGAAAATGCTCAAATCGCATACGCCAACTGGCAAGCAATCTACAGTACTTTTAAAATCTTTTGAACTCTAGTCAAATACATAGTTTAATGTCAGTCAAGTCAGGTGACTTAATTTGTTTCTGAGAGTGAATGAAAAACATTAAAGACTTACCGAAGTGCATGCTCATGCCTTCCTGCTTATGCTCGTCCATGAAAGCGAGCCCGTGCGACCAGACAGCCACAAGGGCCAGCGAGCTGACCACGGCGATCACCACCAGAATAACCACCCTGATCGCCGCCGCGGTGATCGTGCCAGGCGCGATGATTATGCCACTACCGTTGCAGAACTCTGTTGAAAGCATAGAGAATGTATATCTATTATACCTATGGTTAAAAATCACAGACGTAGCATCGTACGTGTATATCGTCCACAGAAAAAAAATCGAGTAAGGTCCGGAGTTTTTTCAACTTAGAAAGAAGTAACCGTCCAAAGTATCTACTACAGATAGGATTTCTATCCAATTTCAATTTAGTTTTCGTTCCAATTCTATTTGGACACCAAATCGCATTCTGCTGACGCATAACTCTACCACTGCCACCTTTCGATTTACTATCGCAAAAGTACCTCGGAAGGAACAAATGTTCGATCGCTGTATTTGACAGTTGAAGCGTTTTGTTACCGTTCAACTGCGATTTAGTATAAACTACACGTTTTATTAGAATGCACAAATACGTTACTGTTCGATCGATCGTTGACTCGATCGGAACTTAACTTAAATTGGATCGTTAGTGGATAGTAACACGTAGTAATACGTAACACGTCATAACGATGCAGTTTAGATTCTGTTTAGTTACGTTGTATTGTTTAGTTACGGCAGAAATAGGTGGTATCACCCCAGGCTGACTCTGCACAAAGTCAACTTCACCTCTCTCACGTTAAAATTTGAAAATAAAATATTTCAAATATTTTAAAAAAAATAGGTTAATCAAATTGACTGATCCTGCTGGGGGATAGCTGGTAGGGTCTACTGGAATAGCCCGTCATTTTACCTGTGCCCTGAGGACCGTCGCCTGGTTGCACAGCGAACAGCAGCAGCGCTGACACCATCAACATCAAAAGCCACACCAGGATCATAGACCTCCGCCGCCGGTAGCCCAGCCAGCCCATCAGAGGAGCTACGAGGAACTCCACGGCTGCCACGCTTACGATCACCACGTCTAGAACGAAGATCCGAAGATATAATGAGTGAATATTAGTAGGAGCGGATGTAGAAAATGATTTTACTATTGGGGAGGTATTCTGAAATATACTATACTGAATTAGGAAAATACAAAAAATCTAAAGTCTATTTTTTATTGCAAATAAGTACCATAAATTACATCTTTACAAAGTCATTTCTTTACTGTACCACCGCTACTCTCAAGGACGAGACGAACCTATAGGGCTGTAAGGATATTACAGGTATGGGGGGGAGCGGGCATGGGCTAAAACTACTGAATTTTAATGCGTCTGGAAAAATGTGGCATGTCCAGGTAAGTGGAGTAGTACAGTCACTACACCCACAAGCTATAGTATACCATCTGTCAAAAACCTGCGATTAAATCTCAACCTTATGCCTGCGCTATATGATACATTTCAGATTCTCAAATTTTGACGTTTTGGTTAGGTTGACCTTTGGTCGACTGTACCTATGCCCTGAAGATTTCATCAAAATAACATCTACAAAATTTATTTTTTACCAAAAGCACAAAATATCAGAACCCAACGTGCTGCACCATCTGACGTCAGTGGCTTGCCCATTTCTACCAGAGTCATTTGACTTTTCTCATCATTTAGCTGCTAACCTCCAGGACTTAGAAGAAGAACCTCATGTGCCGGTAATTATGCTGGCTCTCTTAAGGCTAGGTTACACAGTGCACAGCCCTGTAGTCTCGGGCGAAGAATAGAGCCACGGTATCTCCTGCCTGTCGTAAACGGCGACTAAAAGGAGGCATCAAGGTCGCGGGCGGTCAAAGAGGGGGCTTTGACCGTTCATTGGCGGGCGACCCTGGGGAAGGCAGCAACGTGCTATGGCCGCACGCTGCTGTGACGGGAGGAACCGGGAGGTGGAATGTACACCTCCCAGGAGGAGCCCAAGGCAAATGCTAGGAGGGCACCGGTGCGTTCCACTGGAGATCCCGGAGCCCTCCGATAAGCACGAGGCCGGCCATCGAGTGGGTTTTAGTGAGTAATAATCTCACATAACCCAGTCTCTCCCCCAGGAGGCTGGGTATCTTTCGAAGATTTCCCCCCCGTTACCAAAAAAAAAGGTTACACAGTGCGGGCTGCTGACCTGATAGTAGACAGCTACTGCCATCGGTAACTCGCTTGACGTATTGAGTAACTCGACTCAATATTGCGAGTAACCACAGTCACTGTCCTAGACAGCAGTCATCTCCATGATGTCGCAACAAAATATATGAGCCCGAGCATACGAGCTACTGTCCTTTCGCAAAATCGTGCGAGTGACGTCGAGCTGCTGCTTTGTGACGTGGAAGGGGAAGGCGAGTGGCGAGTGAAAACAAAAAATGTTGTAGTAACTCGGCTGCGAGCTACTGACCGACGGCATATGACAGTAACTCGTATAATTTGGTCATACGGCGCGTGTAGCTGCACTGCACTAACTGACCAGGCTAGCTCACGCTCACTCGCACTGTGTAACCTAGGCATTACCCTTCATACCGAAACACAGTAATGCAACCAGTACTCATTTACGGCAGAAATAAGTAATAAAGGGTGTGGTAGGTACCTCCCTAGGCTGATTGTGTCATACAATTTTCACATATATATTTTTTCTGACCGGCTAATGCTGTTGGTACTAATGACTTTTACAGCTTCACCGGGGTTTTGGGGGCGAGCGCTAAGTGCGCTCCAGCCTGGAGAAGGACTTAAACACTATAAGAAGCGACTGCCTAAGGGCACCCAGGTGGGTGCTTAGGACATCGCTGGGGAGGGAGGGATCAGGGAGAAGCGGCCTGGAACATATCGAAAGCGCGTGTAAGCGCCAGAAACGGGTCGCCGCCTGCGCTCACGCCGGCTGTATTCACAACTTTCACAGTAGTAGGTGTATACTTTCGCGCCCTTTTACTAACCCACCTTCAATGCTATTTATTACAGGAAATAAGTCAAATAGCGTGAAAGTATGTATTTGAGTCACAGAGGGTGACTTATAATTTTTTGGGCAGGCAGATATGAAGATATAGTATCGCCAAATCTACGCTTAGCGTATATGGACGTACTCGTATAATTGCCCAGTCATATAGATATTCGTACGAGAATCTACCTACACAAAATTGATAATGATTCAACTTATCAGTAATTCATTAAATATTATATTCGTAACATTGTTAATAGGTAGGTTAATCATAGGTTTATTGATGCCGCTCTTCCGCCCCCGATTATTAAATCGTTTTCCTACAACACAAGGTAAAATTGGAAAATACTGGTAAGGTAAATGACAAATAATAAGTGTATTTTGGAATATAAGCATTTCCATTAAAACATATTACTCACTGCCACATGGTGCTGTTTACCGCATCACTATAGCAAACGTAAAATTCCACTAATTATCAATAATGATTTATATTTATCAATAATGATCGATTACGTGAGAGAGACCTGACACGTTTATTAATGCCAAAATGTCGGACGACACCGTATGAAAAAAACTGCTTCATTATGTCTGTAAGGATTTATAACCACATACCAGCAGATATCAGACAGTTGCCCTCGAAAGGTCTAAATACAACACTTAAAGCATGGCTAATTGAAAAATGTTTTTATTCAATAAAGGATTTTTTTGATAGTAGATCATCATTAAAATCGACATTAACCTTATGGCTAGTTGGAGGACTTAATTTTTATTCTATTATTGCGATTACCTATTATTATTTTTCATGACGTAAAATTTTTTGCATGCCAAAATAATGTCGAAACATGTATGATCTATTCAAACAATACTACTATCTTATATGTACCGTGTTTCGTGCGAATAAAATAAATTTCATTTCATTTCATTTAAGTATTAAAGTAAATATATCGGATGCTATGTGGATAATGTCTGTGTCAACAACATTAGCTACGCGGATGATATGGTGCTGCTGAGCCCGACGGTTGCCGCACTGAGAAGACTGTTAAAATAATGTGAGACGTATGCCGCTAATCACGAATTACTGTATAACGTAAAAAAAAGTGAATACTTGGTATTTAAGGCCAACGGTAAATGTCCAAAGTCCGTGCCCCCATAAAGTTAAATGGTACGGAACTAAAGAGGGTTCACGTTTTTAAGTATTTAGGACACTATGTTACCGATGACCTTAAAGATCAAGTTGACATTGAAAGGGAACGCAGGGCATTGGCGGTGAGGTGAGGTTGAACCTACGGGCCAGCATATTAGCTGGCCCGTAGGTTTGCTCGTAGTGATCAAGTTAAAATCACGCTTTTTAAAGCCTACTGCCAGACCTTCTACACGAGCAGCTTGTGGAGCAATTACACCAAAAAATCGATCAATGCCCTGCGTATCCAATATAATAATGGCTACAGGATGTTGATGGGGTTGCCTCTTTTCTGCAGTGCCTCCAACATGTTTGCGCAAGCACATGGTTTACACGCCATTATGCGCAAAAGAACAGCATCTCTGCTTTGCAGGCTTCGGAGCAGCTCCAACAGCATCCTGAACGTGATAGCGGAAAAATACGATTCCCCTATCCTTAAACACTTCGTTCGGGTGCTGATCGAATGATTTTATCTTTGATCAGCATCTGATCGAAGTGTAAAAACTCGTAATTTTTGATGAATATATTTACTAACATAGTTTTTAAGTACACTAACACAATGGATCAAGTTATCTGAAAAATAAAAATATTGAATTGAATTGAATTATGTATATAGCTTTGACAATAGCTCAAAGAATAGGGCATAAGACTGCGGCGCAAGCGTCGCCGAAACGAATTTTTGGAGCATCGTGATGGACCACTCCCGGCACAGGAATTTTAGCCCTGATGGAATGCTTAATGAAGAATACTTGTATTGGTAATATGTAATACTCTACTCGAAGTGTTTAATGGCACGAAGCTATTTTAGACTCTAATTAGAAATATAAATAAATAACGCACATAAGACGGACAGCGGTGTCGAGGCAGGCCCATTCAAACGTAGGTGGAACGACGACTTAGATAACTTCCGACAGGGATGGTATAAAGACGCCGAGGATAGGGAAAAATGGATAGGAGAAGGGGAGGCCTTTGTCCAACAGTGGGGCAGTCGATAGGCTATTAAAAATGTACATTATACCTAAAAAAACAATGTTTTCTACGAACTCTTGCTTCACGAGGTGAGGCATAACCTAACGCTACATGCTAAAACCTTGGATGAAATAAAAAATAGTTTCCCTGCCCAACACTGACCTGGAATTACAGTGCTGCTGTAACTTACCGGTAATGTACCATGGCAGCTCGCCCAGCGTGACGCTGGCGCTGAGCTGAATGTACGCCACGTACTGGACCATGCAGATGGGAATTAAGGAGCCCAGCACCAGGCCGCGGGTGAACGAGTGCGACGGGTTCTTCGCCAGGAAGCATGACGTCACGCGCTGCCGGACTGTGGAACACAAATCAATCAATCAATCAATTTTTTTTTGCTCACCACAAATAGTCTCATATAACAATTAGTTATAATTGTTATAAAAATTAAGTAATATTACCTATACCTACTTACTGTTACAACTGTTAAGTTGTAACAGTAAGTAGGTATAGGTAATATTACTTAATTATTTATTTAAGTAAAGGCAAGTAAAATAGTTTGTGGGAGACTGGCGCCAGAACTAGTATACCTGACTACCTGTATTTCAGCGCCTGGATTCCAGTAGTTCCATGATGGAAATAGTGGAATTTTTGACCCATTAGTTCTATTTTTTTAACGCGTATAAAAAATACCCATATTAAATAATCTGTTTTTTTAACCTGTAACCAAAGGTAAATAATGTTAGAATTATTGAATACTGACTCGTTACTGTGTGTACTAACAACAACCGTCAGTAAACAACCACACAAACAAATTATATACCTCGACCAGGAAAATAAAAACCCTATCATGAGTGGGCAACTGTTTCTTTTATAATCTGTGTTATATGGAGATCGCAATGAAAAATATAATAAGTACAGTTGCTCAGTAATTGCCCACTGCAAATTACTGCTATTGCCCACTCACATTCAAGAATTTATCAGGTTATTTATCGAGCGGGTAATATCAGTCGGCGAGCAATAATTGTTTCCTTAATATCTCGACTAGATTCTTACCAGTGGATTTACTAAGAAGTTTATCCTCCTCCATATCTGCTGGTCAGATAGTCCACGAATACAAGAAAAGATTCACGACCGATTCCACTTAGATTGTTCACGGAATGTGTCTCGAAAACTTAATGCACCGGTTATAAGTGACATAGTTCCACTTTATCGGCGATAAGTAATGATTTGATCCCCAGTTACTAAGTATTGTCGTATAGTATCTGAGTAACGTTATCCGCACATAAATTTCTATTTATCTAATCATGTAACGATTATAAGGGCGCGTCTTGTTGACTGTGCTCGTTACGGGCACCTACTATTCAATCTGTGTGCAAAGCTGGAGCAACAAGATAACTGCTGAAACAGCTATTAGTCGCTGTCTCTATGCCAGAGAGAGGACCATTCTACAGGGCTCTACATTCGACACATGGAATTACTAAAAGCAACCTTCTCTTTCATTTTCATTTGCTTATTCCTTTTTTTGAGCATCGTAACTATAAAGTAAAAGTAAAGTAAAATACACTTTAGTGCACAAATATAAAACAACAAACATGACATAGAAAAGGAAATAGTGAAATACAATTTAGGCGGCCTTATCGCTAACAGCGATCTCTTCCAGGCAACCTTCGTATACCTACTTGAGTAACTTCAGCAGCCCGCCTGATATGCTTCACTGTTTCCTACGTGACGGTCTGTGTGACCAGTGTAGGAAATAAGTGTGCTAATATGATTAATTGCCTTATTTGTTGCAGCTTAAGGCTCAATTTACAATGCCGCGGAATGGAATGGAAGCGAATTTTCGCAACGTAATTGTACATAGCACAATGAACTTTATGTCAATTGTGTAACATACAAACTAAATACGAGCCAAAAAAGAGATCGCGCGTCTTCCGGGAAATCCTCGCGCATTCTCGAGAATTCCCCTAGCGGTAAAGCGTATTTAGTTTGTATGTTACACAATTGACATAAAGTTCATTATGCTATGTACAATTATGTTGCGAAAATTCGCTTCCATTCCATTCCGTGCAATGTAAATTGAGTCTTAACGTTAAGAAAGACTTGAAAGACTATATATTTTATTGTAGCAAAAATAAATAATATTTCCATTTCATTCTTCATTTTCTTCAGGTAATGCCGGAAACCTGCATTACATTGCACGACCCCTATATGCCATATCTTTGAGTATATATCTTATAAAGCCAAATATATTTTTTACTAACGGATTTAAAAATCTTCCAGTAGGTATATGCTAAATTCGAGTTTCAACCCAGATGCCGCGTGACAATGAGGTTGTTTCCTTCCAAAATTCTCCAGATTCTGTCCTCTAACCTTACCGAATATATAAATGGGCTTTGTGTATCCCAGCAAAGGAGGAAAATATTCCTTAGCAAATTCAGATTTATCGCGAATGTAGACGGAAATATGACAATTTTAAATCGAATTATAAGTAATTGGACAGCGCAATGGTTTGATAATGTAGATATTATCTCATTCATTTGAAAAAAGATAGACAGTCGATTTACACATAATTACAGTTCTTGAGCTCTTAGAAGGGGATTCCGATAGCGGATAAAATTAGTATGTGTCGCGTATCGCTACCAATAAAGGATTTTCAAGACCCGAAGCACTTTCTAAAAACTCACGCACTGTGTAAGTACTCGTACCTCAATATTATTGAAATCACTAGCAAATAAACAGCAGTAAAACAATATTATGTAGAATTATGTAGGGTTCCTCGTGAAGCCATACTCGCATGCTTGCCCACGTGTTTCTTCCTAAACATACTTATAAAGACTCGAATATTTGAAGGTTTGATTTTTTTCTTGATCATCATTAGATCCACAAGGTTCCAAATGTGAAGAAGGCATGGTCCTGAACATTTAAGCTCATGCTCGAACCACCTATTATCGTCTATTCGTAGATTTCTATTCTATGACGTCAAAAATTCATATGCCAAAGACCATGAAGGAACAAACGCCTGTAGTTATTTTTCATCCATGATGGTAGGTCTATATTCGTTTACAACTTTAACTGCGCTATGTATAGCACCCAACACGAAGACTAACATTAATTAGCTAGAGCACGATACAGAAAGGATTATACGAATTTTAAGAGATGGCGCCATAAGTGACTCTAGAACACGGTATTGAAATTTTAATAGAGGGCTTCCTGTTTCATGTGTAAATTAGATTTGATCCGGCACTACTTTTGATTTCTCTGTTTCCATTAAATTAGATCTGCCTGAAAATCAGCTTATAACGACAAAACAGCTGATCGCTACAATTTGTATGTATGAAAACAGTCATTGGTATGAAAAGTAGAATTCTTTTTTGGGAATTTCTAAGATTTATTTAGTAACATTATAGATGTCGATACAGATATACAGGAATGGTTTATTTCACCGATAAAAAAAACTTTCAACTTTTCAGAAATCGGACTACTTTTAGTAGCGCCCTCTGAATTTAAAAATCTTTGAATAAAAGTTTCTATGATTTTAAACCTAATGGTGTTTTGTTCTCTAGTGGGATACTATAGCCTGTATAATAAATAAACTCATACCTTTTCCCTCTTCGCTTGTCATTTTTCCAACGGAAGCAGGTATCGGCAGAAAAATTATATAGGTATTTTCAGGTAAGTACTATAAACATAATTAATTAATAAACAAATTAATATATTTCATATTTGGATACGTAACCGGTGGGATTCTAAAGGCAACTGTGTATATATTGCAGTCTCAAACTTAATATATATTCACTATCACAGTATTATCGGTCGTTGAGAAAATTCAAGATTTTGAGAGCGTATGACTCAGTCGGTATAATCTTATAAAATTATATTATCGTGTCATACGTAGCACCTACTGGGTAAATATTTAAACAAGTTTTAACAGCCTGCAGTTGGCTACTTAGAATATGGAGTTGGTCGGAAGAAAGAGGCCTCAAGAAATAATGACAATTGAAAGGCTGTGTAAATTGGTTAAGAATCACTCCACACAGTATTTTTGACACATAATGAAAGTGAAGGATATTATCTCCAAACGCGGCACATACAATTTTTTTATATTTTTAAATAAGGAGAGCAGACGAGCAAACGGGCCACCTGAAGGTAAGTGGTCACCGTCGCCCATAGACATCTCACCTCACTGTATTAATGTTGGAGGGTTTTTGATGCGCTGCTAACCTTGAGGACTAAGATGGATTGCCTCATGTGCCGGTAATTACGCTGGCTCTCTTACCCTTCAAACCGAAACACAGAAATGCTTGCAATTCTGCTTCACGGTAGAAATAAATAAGAGGGTGGTACCACCCCAGGCGATCCTACACTTTAGGATCTACCACTACAAGACATCACATGTAGACGACCATGAATGAACGAACGCCTGCCCGGGAGACTATTTTTTCTGTCATCCAAGTAGACGACACTACGCGCTACCTAATTTTGAGACGTATTGTTTCAAAGCCCCTCGTATACAGTACAGAAACTGAATTTTTTTTATAGTGAACTAGGTAGATAGACTTTTCAGCTCTGTAGTCTCGGGCTAAGAATAGACCCACAGTATCTCCTGCCTGTCGTAAAAGGCGACTAAAAGGAGGGATCAGGGTCGCGGGCGGTAAAAGTGGGGGCTTTGGCCGTCCATTGGCGGGCGACCCTGGGGAAGGCAGCAACGTGCTATGGCCGCACGCTGCTGTGACGGGAGGAACCGGGAGGTGGAATGTACACCTCCCAGGAGGAGCCCAAGGCGAATGCTAGGAGGGCACCGGTGCGTTCCACTGGAGATCCCGGAGCCCTCCGTTATGCACGAGGCCGGCCATCGAGGGGGTTTTAGTTAGTAAGTATCTTTCGAAGATTCCCCCCCGCCCCCGTTACCATAACAAAAAAGGTAAAATGACCTTTATTTTGTCCTTTGCTTCGACTTTATTTTTTGACTTATATGTCCGATTTGTTCGATTTGCCTTATTTATCTGATTTATTAAAATTATTATCATTTTGTCTTTTATTTTATCGTTTTATCTCATGGTTGTTTGGTTTGTTTTCATGACAAGTTAGATACGTTCCCCATAAAGGAAAGGTGCATTTCCTGACATTCATTACCTCGACTTCACTTTCGCCCACAGTAATTCTAGGCAACAGCAAACACACTGCAGTAATATCCCAGGTTCTCAGAAGAATATATCAACTCCGAAGGCGGCTGCTCTGAAAACAATACCTGCCTGTACATCAGCCACCTTCGAAATTAAGCCACCGAGTGGCTGTCGGAAAAAATAATTGGAGTTAACATTCTAATTTTATTAATACCTATAAAATATTAAGAACCATTTATTAAATAGATTAAAAATTACTGCCTTAGTTAGCATCGTAGGGTATCCACTATACTAAAATACTTCGGTAAAAACAAAAACTCACTAATAGATTTGAGCACAACATTTAATACATAAAATTAGGTATAAATTAAAAATAATACAAGGTAAAAATCTCTTATTCTATTCAGTGCGGTCCGGCTGTAATCACATACTGTATATTGAAAAAGCTGTGAACACAGGGTGTAGAAAGAAACGAAAATAGGGGGAGAAAGCAATACTCAACCTGTATTAAACAAAAGTGGGTGGATAGTACAAATAACATTTAAGTATTAAATAAAATAATATACATATACATTTATAATTTAATTTGTATTTTTTACTTTATAATTTAGATTATAAGTTCAAAATATACAGATTACACAAGATGTATTAAACATTTAAATAAAGGTAAACAAAACCCTGTGTATTATACATAATACAATTTCAAGGTCATTTCTATTAAACACGCACTTTTCGTCTTTACATGTATATTACGAATACGAAGCGTTTTTGTATAATACAGTTCTTTTGCAACGCTACCCAGAACCCACTCAAAATTAGGGTTGTAGAAGAGGGGGCTATAGGGCCAACCCCCTTTTAAGAAATTCAGTGATTTGACAATGTATATATTTATTATTACATTGATAAAATACCAGTATGTGACTGCGATTCAACAACAGGTAAAATATTATATGTATATTTCTGTAACTGTAAAAATATCACTTATATTATTATACATTAATAATTATATTGTAATACATCATTATAAACATGTATCAAACAATTATTTTACATCAATTCAGGTTTATTTTTGCATATAAATATAATTATGTTTATAATTATTATAATATACTTTAATTTTGTTTTCATTAGAAAGCTCTTCGCAATATAGTCTAGTGAACAGATTCGCAAAAGGGGGTTTTTAAAAATTGGGGGTTTTGTCAGTAGTTTACATTATAGCAACATCCTATCCCCTCCCCCCATAGCTAAAGTACTCTTAGGTCCCATCATAGTTAAACATATTATATAGCTGGTACTTACGGTGCTTAACCCTAAATTGGCAAGAAAATTGGGATATAATCAATTGTATAAAATAAGCACAGAATTATATAAATAATGCTTAAAGTAAAAAATATTTACAGGACGATATGGATATTCCCACCTAAACAAGTAGGTATTATGTATAGGTATTATTATAAGAATTGTGTATTAAATACAAGTAGTATAGATAAAGCTTTTGATACCCTGACCCTGTCAAGAGGGCGCCATCGGTAATTTGAAAAAAATGTACAATTTAATTCCGCAATATGGCAAGGTTTTCTATATTCCTGGTCAGAGTATAAAAATAAATCAATTTAATTGAGTTTTTCCTGCTTATTATTGTCTGAACATTCGTATGCAGGGTGTATAAGGAAATGGTGTAAGTTCCGAAACTATTATAAGTCGCTGGACATACATGGGGCTGTTGCACACATCCGAAAAGTCCTAATAACCGAAAATATTTTTTTCCTAGAGTCATATCACCTTCAAAAAACCTAGACAATTGATTAAAAATTTATTTTAGGTCGTTTAAAAGTTTTATTGAGGCTAAAACACTGAGAGATGGTGACTGTTATGGTCTATTAATAAAAACAAAGAATTCAGAATTCCCATTACAAGGACACAGCTTGTATATCTGATAATCTATAACAGTCAGAATTCAGACGTAATTATTTAGATTGTACAATATCTTGGTCAGTAGGTTTTGAGTGGTATGAGTCATGAAAAATATAAGTTTGTCACCAAAATTCAACACATTGACTTTATAGTGTTAAAAGTTAAGTTAAAGTTTGAGAAGTACCGATCCACAGACATTATGAAACAGCCCATACAATTGTAGAAATTTTAGCTATTAAGTAGTACTTTTAAAATCAATCAACCAATTAATGTTTATATGATTTTGAGCTTAAAACTGATTGATTGTAAAATCTAGTGAAAATAGGCAAGAACGATCCATATATTTCGGTTTGGTATTCGGCCTGTCGATTACTTTACCTTAAAAAATGTAAAAAAATATGTTTTTTAAGGTTTTCAGTTGTTTCTTATTTTTTTATATAATGAACGGGAACAATTTTATTGTAACTACAGACCGTTCACACCTCACATACGTAAAAGTGTTCTTTGGACAAATAAAAAATAATCTTGGACCTGTAACTCTTATTACTATTACACTACACTGAAGTAAGTCTTCCTAAATTAGTTATCTGTGATATCTGTCTGAATTTAGGAAGGTGTAATAGGAAGGTGCATTTAGGATGAATTTCACAAGATCACTCTAATTAGGTTTCTAATTAGAATCTTGGATTCATTGTAGTGTACTAAACGCTTTAGTCATGAATTGAACAACATCGACAAACAATATATTCATCTTTGGAGTAATTTGTAATAAAAACTGTATTTCATGTCATGAGTAATGTATGTGGTAATGTATAATACTGTAAACTATTTTCAGGTAAGCTAAAAACTGTATTTCATGACTAATGTATGTGGTAATGTATAACACTCTTTAACTATTTTCAGGTAAGCTAAAAACATGAGTAATGTATGTGGTAATGTATAACACTCTTTAACTATTTTCAGGTAAGCTAAAAACTGTATTTCATGAGTAATGTATGTGGTAATGTATAACACTAACTATTTTCAGGTAAGCTCGAAAGGTACTACAGTAATATAGAAAAATATTTCATTTGTCAAGAAGCTTGTTTGTAAATAAGTGTCCTTGTGTAGTTATAAATAATTGGATCACTAATAGCTTTTTTATAAATATCATTAATCTACCAAAAAGAAAACAAAAACGACAGTATGTTGTACCTATATCTGTTTCTACACTAATAATAAAATCTGTACAAGTAAGATATAACAAATAGATTCCTTTAAAATTAGGCAGTAAAATATTTCATTTTTCACTTTTGTAACCTGACATCAAAATGACTGAACAACGGTTTTCACTGTTACATACTAACTAGGTACCAACTGAGATTCCATTTTTGCTATGCAAAATCACAATTTCCAGACTGTGAATGAAAGTTAGTTAAAAGTAAAGAAAAGTTTTGATACCCATTTATATTTAGTCACGTTAGGTTAGGTTAGTTAAACTAAGGCCATGGTCGGCAGCGAGATGGCGTGGGACGCAATGGTGGCCTTCTGCGAGCACGTAATGGCGCAGAAGGAAGGCGAAGAGCGGATCAGGGAGGACGACCCTACGTCCGACCCGATCCGCCGTAGGAGAACCGGGCGAAGGAGGCTGGCTCACGCTCGCCACCTTCCACCTTAATGAGGTCCTCCGGGCAATGGACACGGGGAGTCCATTGCCTGATAACAGGTCCTCGAGTTGGTCTGGCGTGCCCGTGTTCCGGCACGCCACCACAAGCCGAATGGGGACGCGAGTTCCCTGAGTTGGGTCCGTAATGCAGACACCCGCTGGCAAAGTCGCGGAAGTCATGCGCAAGCGTTCCCGCGACTTCGCCGTCAGGCGGTACGCAGGAACACCGGGGGGAGGTTAGTTAAACTAACCTAATGCAACCGAACGTGACTAACGTATCAAAACTTTACTACTATTACTATCAACGCTGTGTTTTCCAGCACTGTAATGTGACACAGCACTGTAGTGTGTAATATGCCGTCTGTCATTCAATTGAGATAACAGGTAATCAGATGAATTGTGGCAATATTTTTATTGTTACAATGTAATGTGCCCCATGACTCACTGTATATTCTTTTAGATCCATTGAGCGCTACAGGCAGAGTGGCGGGGTGTGGGGGGGTGCCCCCTTTATGGTAACCAACCAATTAACAAATAATTATGATAATTCATTTTTATTTTGTGTTCCCATTGGGATTTTACTGTCTAAATGGACCTATGTAAACCAGATTGCGGACGTTTTAAAGAAAGGTTAGGTTAACCACTAACCGAAGAGCGTGTATAAAGGGATTGGTGAGTGTGGAAGAAGCGAGAACAGTTTATCAGGATCATTACAGGTGGAAATCTTTAGTCTCTGCCTACCTCTGCAGGAAACAGGTGTGATTACTGTCTAAATACATCAGTTTTCTAATTCTTGAATACACAATTTATATAATTTTTCTTCTTGTGCTTCACTATTGCATTATTTTATTTGATTCCCCAATGTCGTAGCTTATGATAACTATTTTTACGTAACATTAAAAATACCACAAAAATATGAAAGGCCCATTAAATGAAATCTACACTATGACAAATCTTATTTTCCTGCTGACTTTAAAAAGTTGCTAGATTCATCAAAGGACAGTTAATACATTTGGGCTCAATAATAGGTCTTCTGTAAATGTATGACTGGACAATAAAGTACAGTAAGACTCATATCACAATTTCTTATGATTTCAGTTGCATGATTGTATTAGATTTTCACTTATCTGCTTGTTGCCGGATTGATTTCAGTTTGATGTCCACTGTAACAGAGAAATTGTTATTATCACTTGATAGATCTATGTTTGATAGTTAGTTGCCATGTCTAAAAATAAACCTTGTAGTTCAAGTAGTCCCACAGCTTCCAAAAATGTTAAAGATGCAAATGTGGTTAGGTTAGGTTGTTGGACTCCTGTTTCCACATTTAGACACATAAGTGGTCCTTTATGCATGCATGCAGGTATGTTGGGTTAGCTAAATTTCCAGCAAACCCAGCCCCGACCAGAAGCTCAGAAGTTTCTTAGGAAATTCATAGCCTTCACTGAGTGTCCTTGGTCAACCAAGGAGTTGTGTCCATTTAAAACTTCTCTTGCAAGCAATTTAAATAGGTTGAATTTCAAAATCTTTGATCATATCCTAATAAAATAAGTAGCATAATCTAATTAGACAGAGGACTTACCCTTAAAGCAGCTCCACCTTCCTTCTGTAGCTCCACCTCTCTTTTCTCCATATCTTCAGCTCTTTGCTGCATGCGCTTCACCTTCTCCGGGTCTTTGACCCCCCGCCCCGATTCCTCGGCGCGTCTCCGCTCTGCAGCCTCCACCTGCTGCCGACGTCTAGTCTCCTGGTAATCAGTCAATATTTTTTTTACCGTTTTTAGAGGGAGAACGTCAGCCTCGTTAGGGTCGTCACTAAGAGAAGGAATGGGTAGCTCAATAAATAATATTCATTAAATTACATTCAAGAGATTTTTGTTAAATCGTATGTGTAATGTGAATGTGAGCAATATTTCATAAATTATTACTAATTTATTAGCTCTAGAAATTGATTGCAGTCTTCGATAACTTATTAAGTACCTAGTTTCAAAAATATAGATTCATAGTTTTGTAGATAAAGTCGGAAAAATCACTGAGGACAGAAACAACTCTGAAATTCATAATTATTTTACTAGTTTTAAGAACTCACAGCATCGGGAGTCCTGACGTCCGAAGCCGAGGGTTTGCAGCAAGACGTAATCAAACCCATTTTGTATAAAATTTAAATATTTCCTTTGTTTTCTTGCAAAATTGTAACAAATTCTTTATCAGCACAAAAAAGTCAACAACAATTTAATTGTTCGTTCAGGAAAAACCTTGTAGGTCATTCCGAAAAAAAGTCAGTTCTTTCGTTTAAAAATTTCATAAATAGAGTAGTCTTTGTCTTGTCTGTCTTTTGTGAAAATCGATTCTACGGTAAAGTAACGAATCGATTTTCGGTTTTACCGGTGTGTAACCGATTTTCGTCGTTGTTCTGTGATTGATACAACCCTAATCGATTCGAAAGAACATTTTCTTGGGGACTGTCGAAAATTCTGAAATTAGTTGTAAATTGCGCTGAAAATGCTATCACGAGTAGCTTTGCGTACAGGTATGTATAATTTGCGACAAATTGATTTATATTTATGTAGTATTTTCAATAAAATGGTACGGCATAACCTTGATCCTGCCGAGGTTTATGTAATCACTTTGACGAGGTGTTGTAAGCTCTTATTTATCGTTTTTTCATTACAATTAAATGATTTACGTGTACGTAGATTTAATATACGGGTGTAATGTATGTTTACGGTCATGTTGGACCAGCAAAAATTGTAATTTTCCATTTGCGTAGATGATAGATAACCTAGCCGCCCTAATCCGTTCCCACTTACATACTTATAATAACGGTAGATTTATGCCTGGCGCTGGAGATATTTAAATAATGCAATGTTATAATAATGTCCTGCCAAGGATTTCAATTCATATTACAAAATGGCAATTAGACTGATTTCACCTTTATCACAAGCCTAGGTTCCCATCGCTGGAGTACACGCCAACCCTTACACGCGTATGACCCTTGAAAAAAGAAGTGGTTAACATTTACAAGCTTTTGCAATTCTGTTCTTCCAACAAGCAGGTTTTCTCGAAATATTTTACTACATATGTGTGCTATAAATCTCGGCCACATTTAAAACTATGAATTACTGTTACTTAGAAGAAAGCATTGGCTTTCTTTATGATATTGATCATGGTGGGCACTTGAGTTTCTAAATAAAAGAAAATTAATTTAAAATTACGGAAGAGTCCTGTACCCGACAGTGGGCAGAACTCAACTGAATAGAGTATATAAGTGAATTAGATAGCAGTAACTTTATAAACCTGACTTAAAACATACCTAGGTTAGGTTAGATTCAATTCAATTCTTTTGAAAATTGCCTCTTGTGGTTAGGCACAATAATTAGGTTAGATTATATGGCTCCGGTTTCTGCGCCCAGATATATAAGCAGTCCTTTATGAATGCAGGTGTGATTGCTGGTGAGTCAGCTAGATTTCTAACTAAACCAGTCCCTTTCAAACGTTCAAGAATCTTAGAGCCTCTTCTGAGCCAGGCTTACGCAACTTTATATGTATGTAAGACGTACAATGTTAGTGGTTATTGTAAGCATTTGATGTGTTCACTTCACAAGCAGCAACATATATTCACCCACTGCATGCACCCACTTGGCAGATTCCGTCAGGACATTTGCAGATTTCGCAGAACGGATTTGGTTCACCAAGGAGTTGTAAATGTTACCTACGGTGTTGTGATTGCTTTGTGACCCTAGCTGCGGCCCGACAGTCCGCCGGCACGGCGCTAGTGGCGCGGGGCTCCGCCACGGACTCCGGCGTGAGAGATGAGACGAACTTCCCGCGGCCAGTGCGAGGCGAGCCCGGTAAAGTCCGGCTTGGATTCATTCCAGAGGAATGGTTAGCAAAGATTGTGTACTTATCATAAACGACATATATTCTGAGCTCAGTGCAGATTTTGTCCATACTTGCATTTTTATCAGTGTCAAAAAAAATCACATATAATAGCAGATATAACCTATATAATGCCATGTATACCATAGTATGTTTTTTGTGAGCTCAAAACAAATACATAATTTTCAGAAATGGGTATAACAGTAAACATTATCAATAACCTATAATATTAAAGTCCTTTTTTACCTATATTATATAAATAAAGTAAATTCATATAATGTATTTTAAGTACCTTTTTTAATATAAATTTATTGGTATATTTATCTTTGAACTTTAAATTTAACAAATTGTAAACTGTGAAGACACTGACTTAGAAGACGGGGCAATAATTTATTTATAATACCAAATAGTTTATTCACAAACAAAAATAACCTGCCTTTAATAGTACATTTACAGCTGTCCTGAACAAAATAAGAATTATTTCTTTTTTAAAGATTTCTATCACGTACATTTATATACCCAAAATATTACCATTTCCATTCTGATTCATTTATATTGAAGAACCCTTCAGTAATTGTGTACAGTGGACAACAGACAGACAGACAGACAGACCCTTTTTAACAAATTTGACACATTCTTACGAATGTCAAGGAATCATAACAAAAGTGTCATACAGTGCAACCTATTCTTTGCAACCAGGTTCCAATTCTTCCACTCCAAGACAGGCGTGACAGGCCCCTACACACTCGGCGTCGGCCTGACAACATACCTGTTCAGCAAGGAGATCTACGTGATGGAACACGAGTACTTCACCGGTCTATCACTACTTGTCATGGTCTATGTCGCCACAACGAAGTTTGGCCCTGGTATCTCCAAGTGGCTAGACAAAGAAGTTGATGTGAGTGGTCCGCTGTTATTCAACGGGCTTAAGTTTGTAGAAGCTTAAGCAGTAGTAGTACTGCAATTTATACCTGTGTATTTTTTATTGCTTGAATTTCTGAAAATTATAACATAAAAGTAATTTCATTACTGACACTTTGACCCATCAACTAAAACCTTCAAGTTCATAATGTCTGCTTTACACAACTGATGGCAGATCTTACATAAAACAAAATTTCTGACCCTTACCATACCTTTTGTATTTGATATCACTTTTTTTTGTCAAGGCTTCATCTTTGGATTTTCCATAAATTCTGCACCTGTCGTCTTTGCTATAAAAAAAATTAACATTATTAAATTGTATATAATTTAGTATTCAATATTTATTTCCGTCTTACAGTATCTAGAAGAACCAGTCTACAGCCCCACTGTCACTTACCATCAAATGAAATTCAGGCTAGACACGGGCTTTGTTATAAATAAAAATATTTTAACTTCCAGGCTGTAGAATCAGAGTACAACGAAGGTCGTGTGCAAAGCCTTAAGGACTTGGAACAGGCCATTGAAGACGAGAAGAAAGCTCAATGGCGCGCCGAGGGACAAGAGCTCCTCATCCAGGCTAAGAAGGAGAACGTTCTCTTGCAGCTCGAGGCTGCATACAGAGAGCGATTGATGCACGCTTACTCTGAGGTCAGCACAAACATTCAGAAAACATATCCTGCTATACTCTTTAGTACTTTGTCGCTTCACCTAGTTGACACATTCATAAGAATGTCAAGGAATCATTGTTGTTGTTGTTGTCGTCCTATGGTACCCCGGAGGTACTGAGGGCCGCCACGAGATTTCAAGGAATCATACATAACAATAATTTATTGCGACAGGCTTCCACAGAGTATAGCTTGATGTGTTTTCCACTTTACTTATTGTTAGTATCACAGAAAACGGACTACTAGCGCCCTCTCCTCTAGAACAATTACGTGAGCACTGACAGCGAGCCACGGGTTTGACCCACAGGGCATATATTTTCAAATATTTGACATTTCAGTTCCAGACTGTTGTCTTTTTCATATAGGAAGGCACGTCGAACTTTTATAAAAACCAAAATAAAATTCGATAAGGATTATGTTTGGGAAATGCCCATATCGCATGCGCCAACAGGCAGGCGCAGTTCCATATAAAACTTATCTAGCGAGCAATCTACATAGGAGTAAATTTCAAAATCCTTGTTAGTTATTTCATGTTTGTTGTCGTCTGGAGGCGAGTTGTCCATACTATAAGATCATATTTTTATGTCAATAAACTGTGTGGAGCCAGGAGTGTTAGTACCCACAGGATCTTCTTGACCGTAAACTGCTGTATTATCGAGTTTGGGCTCGTGTGACTCGTCTTTACGAGTCCCTTGGTGGGAAGGTATCCATGACCTGATGATGGAGTGAGGAGTGCCAGTACCTGCAGAAACTCTTCGAGCGCAAACTGCAGTCCAATCGTGTTCAAATTTTTTTTTAAATGCAAACAGGCTCTTTGACTTGTCTTTATGGTTCCTTTGACACAATACATTATACCCTAATGACTCATGGCAGACCTAATTATCTTACAGCTTCAATAAAATCTTCAAAAAATTTACAGGTGAAGCGTCGCCTAGACTACCAGCTAGAGAAATCGAACCTGGAACGCCGGCTGGCGCAGAAAGCCTTGGTGGACTGGGTGGTAACTAACGCGACCAAGGCCATCACTCCTGACCAGGAGAAGCAGACCCTGGACCGCTGCATCTCAGACTTAGCCGCCATCGCCGGTCGCAAGTGAACGTAAACGCGACCAGTAGTAATTATTTATCTAACCTCTGTATCAGATTGAGAATAATGTTGAATAAAGTAACGTGACACAGTTTTTTTCGAGTTTCAATTTTAGAGTATGTTCCAAAACAGGTAATACCCCTAACGTCAGTAGTACCATTGATTTGTACCATTGATGGTACTAGCGACACTATTATGTATCGCTAGTACCATTAAAGAATAAACAAGTATAGTACCCTGTGTTTACTTGTTTATGTAAATAAAAATTAATTTCACAGCGACCTTTGTTGTGACAAGTTGGCGTGTTGAGGTCGTCGAGTATATGTCTAGCGTCGCAATTTTTCTAAAAATAATGCGACGTTAACATCACCGTTCAGAAGCTGCATTTGTACGTGCTGAATATAGGAGTTGCGTTCGATGACGAATTTTGATCGTCTCTTATACGGCTCAGTTGTTATGGCGTTGACAATATTGAACGCTGCGTCATCTTTAATGCATTTCAAAAATTGACAGATTGTCGTGGGTTTTCCGTTGAATTTCTTATTAAGTTGTCCATTCCATCCTTCGCACGCATTCGTCGTTCTGTCTCTCTTCAAAACCGCACCACGTCGCTTTTTTCGGCATCCAAAATGTTTTTATGTAAGATAAGAATTGTTCAAGGTTTTTGTGACATCCTACAACTTAACTTTCTTCGAGTATATAATTCCACCCTTCTTCTATTTTTGATTCAGGCAGAAGAGGAAGAACAGTGCATAGACTGACAATTTTATTTAGGTTCTGATTGGTGTTTTTCTTATATTTTGTTTGGATCGTTAGCTGTTTTGCTTTTCTCTTCAACTTATCTTGAAAATGGAAATAGCAACCGTGGTGCTTAATCTGAGGAAATACAGTTTTTATTCCACTGATAGCCGCTTGTTCAAAATCTGTTATGAATTTTGCAGGATCCCATTCTGGGATCTGCGACTTGATAAGTTCCAACATAATAATGTATGTATTTTTTAATTTATTTGGCATTAGTGCATATATTACTGGTATCACTCTGTTTTTATCGTCGGTGCTTCCTAAATCACAAAATATCACATACAATTGTGTGAAAGGTTTAGGGCAACTCTTAAAAGTTCCGTCGCATAAAAAAACCTTGCCAATTTTCAGTATTTCCTTTGCCTCTTCCAGGGCAAAAAGTAGAATACGGTCATTATCATGACTATAGTCGGCGAGAAGAAAGTCTTCATAGTCAGGGGGTACTTCAACTTCTTTTATATTCGTGTGTGACATCTTATTTACTTGTGCCACTTTTCTTCCTCTTCTATAGGCTACGCATTGGAATTTGTTGTACGTTGGTAGTTTTTTAATTAAGTCTAGCCCCGAATCTCTCATAGATGCCACCGTCTTTTTGAATATCGCAGGAACTGTTTCTTCTACATTAGAAGCTGCTCTTTCTAAGCTTGTACTGATAATTGTACACGTAATATTTTCATTTTTTCAAACATAATGTCAATACATAAACAGTTACAATTCAAGGAAACTGGCACTTCAAATAATCATTCTCAAGTGGCCAGTACACGTGTAGGAAAACCTCTACGGGGTGCAGAGTATTAATACAGGGTGGGCCAAGAATTCGTTAACATTTAAACCTAACACCCCGCGCTAATACAAGCCGCGCGGGGAGCGGGGAGGGGCGTTACCACTAGCTCGCTTCTCGGAAATTTAGTCGCAATGTATCGCTTCACGGGGCCGCAGCGCGCTTATTGTGTGAAACAATTTTATTTAAACAACAGTTCGCTCATTACAGTGAGACGCTTATTTCGCGTTGAATACGACTTACACGATTTAAATCAGTGTCCGAGTGCTCCATTAATAAAGAAATGGGTTAAGAAGTTCGAAGAGACGGGATCTACACTAAACGTGAAGCAAACCGGCGGCCCACGGACTTCTCGGAGCGAAGAGAACGTGCAGCGAGTTTCCGCATCAGTTCGACGTGATCCAAATTTATCGACGCGCAAACGTTCGGCTGAATTAGGACTATCCCGAACATCATTGCGCCGTATTTTGAAATTAGACATGAAATTACATCCATATAAGATCCAGTTAGTGCAGGAATTAAAACCTAATGATTTAAATTTGCGCAAGTCGTATGCCGAAACAATGTTAGATCGATTCAATAATTTTGATAACCTCTTATTTTCCGACGAAGCCCATTTCCACCTCAACGGACACGTAAACAAACAGAATTGCAGGTATTGGAGCAGCGAAAATCCCAAATCTAAACACGCGAGGCCACTTCATTCTCCCAAGGTAACGGTATGGGCTGCAATTTCAGCAAAAGGAATTATTGGGCCCTACTTTTTCGAAGATTCTCGCGGCCGTTCGGTTACTGTGAATTCTGCTGAGTATGTGAAAATGTTACGGGAGTTCCTGGCACCGAAGCTACTGGAATTTGCTGGCTACAACCGTAACACATGGTTTCAGCAAGATGGAGCCACTTGTCACACATCCAACGAGTCCCTGCCGGTAGTAAAAGAAATGTTTCCGGAAAAGCTGATTTCCAGACGAGGCGACATCCCATGGCCACCCAGGAGTCCAGATTTAACGCCAGCAGACTTCTTTTTATGGGGTTATTTGAAGAGTCGTGTTTACACCCATAAACCAAAAACACTACGTGAACTAAAGGAAAAAATTAGTGAAGAAATGTCAGCGATCTCGCGGTCTCTTTGTCGACGAGTATTCGAAAATTTCGGTGTTCGCTTAGAAGAGTGCAAAAATCGAAACGGTGGTCATTTAGATGATGTTATTTTTAAAAAATAAATTCCAAATAACTAACTTTCTTGTAAATAAACAATTTTAAAAATATGTCAAATGGTTTTCTTTATATGATTTTTTCAATTGTTAACTAATTCATGGCCCACCCTGTATAATCAATTATATATTTGAAAGTTTGTGTGATAATAGTACCACCAGTGGTACTAGAGATACATAGTTGCGACATTATTATGTATCGCTAGTACCATCAATGGTACTAGCGATACATAATAGTGTCGCTAGTACCATCAATGGTACAAATCAATGGTACTACTGACGTTAGGGGGTAATAATTACCCGACAAAGGACACTCATTGCCCGAGGTTCCAAAACGCTAACTTTAAGGTCTAAGGCACTTGCGCTGCGCAGCATAGCGCTGCATGTAATTGCAACTGCAGAGCAGCGGCTAGTTCTGAGCGCGGTGCAGCGCTGCGCGTAACTGCAAACACGCCTGTTTCCTAGTCAAAATGGCGGAAGTTGCTTCCTTACTCTGCGGCGCAATCCTCACCCCCGAGAGTTGCCCACGCGGCCAAGCGTGCCGCGCTGTTGTCTGTCCCGTCACGCTCATTTGTAGACTAGATTGGGTACGAGTAAGCGGGACGTTTTGTTTAACGATTATCGCTAAATTGGACGGCCGCCCCAGAATCGGCGCCAATGTTCATTTATTATATGTTGCATGTTTAATAGTATAAAATAAACATCATAAGCTTTAACTTAAATTTTAAATTCTAATTCTGTAATCTGAATGTTAGATTGACACATAACATTGTAAAGTGGTCAATGTGTGTATCCATGTAATCTCCACGACACAAGCAACGCCTCGTGTGGAGGTTATAATTTAATGGGAAATGTTAATTAAAATGTGGTAAGTAAACAAAAAAATAATTCAATTTTCAATCTTTCAACCTATCTTATCTTTGGATGGGGGCCGGGGATCCCAGCGACACTTCGACCCATGGGGATCTTTTGTGTTCAACCCCTTGACCTACCCCTTGACCACTTCACTGAATATGTCATGCATGAGCAAGACTGCGTCTTAGTGGGAAGGACTTGAATTCCCTTGGGTCTGGAATCTTTCAACCTAACAGAATAGTGGGTTTTGTAATTAATTAAAACAACCAATTTTGTTACAATTCATTCGTTTATTTATTATTTATATAATAATAATACATACAATATTAGCTGGACAATAGAAAGGTTGTCAGTAAAACCGGGCGCACCCGCAGTTCATAATTTAAAGCTTTTCATAAATTATTGCATCTTAGATCTTGAAGGCCTAATAGGTTTCAGCTTAGTTCTAACATGTAATGCCCGCTGTACACACTCGCCGAGACAGGACGAGCGAGGCGAGAGACCCTCTTCCTCCAGAGAAATACACTCTCGTCCTCGGGGTGTCTAGCCGTGTGTACAGCGGACATTAAACAGGGCACTACGTATTACTGGCATTAAATAGTAAAATAGATAAGTACAGTCATCCACTAGCTAAAGTATCTGTCAAAAACCTTCGGTTAAAAGTCTTATGCCTGCGCAATATGGTACATTTTAGATTCTAATTTTGACGTTTTAGGTAGGTTGGTCTGTGATCGACTGTACCTAACAGAAGAGAAGCTATACTAGCGTTCTAGCACGAGACACCGACGTCGTCGTGTACAAACCAAATTATTGTTGAGCATTCTGAAACTTGCATTTATTCTGAATTTATGTGTTACACAAAAGAAAATACAAACATGTAATTTTAAAAAAAGGTGTAGGATTTACGTAGGTATTTATGTAGACTTCTACACTCTTCTTGCGGCGTTCTGTACTTTTTAAACTAAACGTTACAATACATACAACCTCCACTAAATCTAAATTTTAATATCTTTGAAGTTGCAAAGTGTGACACGATCAAATAAGGACAAAGGTACTTGCTCAACAATAATCTAGTGTCACCGTACGTACCTATAGCGCAGCTGTAACTTCAGCTGGACCGATAAAAAAGCTCTGGCCCGTGTGAGCAACTGCGCGAGGCGAGTGCCTCGGGAAAAACGCTAGTAAAGCACTTCAATTCTGTTATTTATCTATTTCATATCTGAATATTATACATAAACATCAAAACAACAATTATAATATCTTAGGCGTATTGATACATTTGATGGGATATGGGAGCCTATTAATTAGGAAGATGCGATTGCTCAAATTGAAGACATGAAGGTGGTCGATGACACTACTGGCCAGGCTTGCTATAGGAATACCAAGGAAGACTCGAAATTAACCTTTAAACCGGCAAAGTGTTCCATGAGTCACGGTCGTGTATAAAAACGACAGTTTCTATTTCAATAGGCCAATCAGTACACTCGTATAATCACTTTAAAAATAAAAGAGTGACTACTGAACCAGTCAACCCCGCAAGTGGTCAATACAGATTTTTGTTACACCCAAGGGCTGCAACATTTCCGGAACAAAAAGCTGTATTTATAAGAAAAGTTCGAGTAAACATTATACATAGTAAGTTTAATAAGGCTCAATGTACATTGCTGCGGAATGGAATGGAAGCGAATTTTCGCAACGTAATTGTACATAGCATAATGAACTTTATGTCAATTGTGTAACATACATGCAATTACGTTGCGAAAATTCGCCTCCATTCCATTCCGCGGCGATGTAAATTGAGCCTAACACTTGTAAAATATGAGGAGTATGGAACTCAAGATTTTTTTCAAATCGTTTAGTATGATCTAGTTCTGTCTAGCGATATCCCGACCTCTAGTTCACAATCAGTATGATATTATAACAATAATATACTTATAAAAGTATTGTTTGTACACAGGACATAAATGCGTAATTCCAAACATGTATAGAATAACCTACAGGAAAATATTTAAAATACAGTAAATTATCCAATCACATACATATATGTAGACAAATAAAATAAAATCGTAATTTTTATTCATGATTATTCACAATTATTCATTAAGTAATTAATTAGACCCGCTTATGGTAAATTATTTCCATTATTATAGGTAAATAATATTATAATTCAATTCAATAAAACACACATATTGACAAGGTATCTAACTAAAGTCTATATTTTAATTCAATGCAAATTATTGACAGCGTATGGTGGTAATTATTTTTCTATTTAAAAACTATGATATAATTAAAGTGGTTTGTCTACCAAGCCCATTTAACAAATAAAATATTCGTATATTATTGTAATATTGAAATTATTGAAGTGGGACTGGGCAGGCCACGTATGCCGCATGCATCCGGAAAGGTGGGCAAAGATCGCCATGCACTGGGTGTCTGGGTGCCACAAGACGGACAGCGGCGCCGAGGCAGACCCAGGCGTAGGTGGAAGGACGATATCGACCACTGGTATAAGGACGCCGAGGATAGGGAAACATGGAAAGGAGGAGGGGAGGCTTTTGCCCAGCAGTGGGACAGTCTATAGGCTATTTAAAAAAATATTGAAATTAAAAGGTTTACCTACCCCTAGCGCCACTCCTGAAAAAAACATTTCTTCTAAACTAAGGCATTTATCAAAAAAATGGATAGTTCCACGGTTTTAAAAAAATCTCAGTTTAAAAGCTTTGGTACACAAGGTGACCATGTCAGCCTCGTTAGGGTCACTAAGAAAAGGGAAGGGAAGCTCAAGTATTATTATTATTGTATTGTTTGCCGAGTCCCCTGACTCCCCGATCCTGAGGCACTGGATATACCTGCATGTCAATGCGAAATAGTCGTCCAGTGCTTTGGGGTCGGTACCATTAGCTTGGTAATATTTCTATATTATTATTTTTTACTAACATAGCTTTAAGTAATATAATATATATTGTATAGACTATGTCTAACTTAAATAAATAATAATAATAATATTCTCATTTTGAAACATTAATGTGTCAAAAGTGGCAACTTTTAGCACTTTTGCTTGGGGCGGTATACTTAATGCACCTGGGTAATTCACCTGGGTGCATTAAGTACACTGTTTAGTAGACTTGATTCGCCGTAATAGGTCAACTAATATTATTGTCAATTTTGAGTATACTTTCTACTCATCATTGTTTTAGTATGACGGTACAAAAAACATTATTAAAAATCCTTTGATAACAATTCTACTGTCCAGTTTTTGATAAATGCCTTGGTTCATGATATATTTTTTTTTCTAGGAGTGGGCACTAGTTTCTCTAGGGATACAGCTGTCAATTTATTTGAACTAGATTAAAAATAGCATTTCCTAACACTTCTATCCCTCTAATTTTGTTTGTACGAGTATGTCGGCTAAAGACACTACTTCCTCGACAATACCCATACAAAATCCAGTCTGACACTAATTGTAAACGCTATATAAAAACACTTGGGCACTCCAACTAATGTAAGTATTTTAGCAAAAAATGCATAAAAACCGATGCTACATTATAAAAAATATTTAGTATATCTCTATCTAAAATTAACGTAGGTACAAAAACTATGGGCTCGCCGATTTTAGTACATAGTTAGAAAATTTACTACAGTTACGTTTTACTCATAATGAAATATACCCTGAGCAGGAAAATAAAAACCCTGTCAAGGCGCCATTGGTCTTTAATAGTCTGTTATTTATGGTGTTCGCTGTGAAAAAAATGTTCCATTTAATTCCGCGGATTTTTATTTTTCTGGTCGGTGTATATATCGCTCGATTAGAGGTTAGGTACTCAAAAAAGATTTTCAATAAATCATATAAAAATAATTAAAAAATATGAACACTTCCACTTCTTATCTTGCATCATTTTCTCGTCTAGTGTAGGTACCGTTGAAATGGTATCACATTAATTACTCTATATCACTAGTCTATGATTAAAAACCGAATCACGAACAGTAACAAAAAATATACTTATACATTAGTAATTGGTATTTGCTTTCCAAAGGCTTACAAGTATAATATAGGCATAGATAAACGTATCAAACAATATTCTTTTCGCTTTGACAGTACTACAGTTCATCGAACAATATTGATTACGTTTTTAAGTCAGTATTTCAAGACAGATAAAAACCACAGTTGTTAGAAAAAAATGTAGTCACATAAAATTCCGCAAACGGCGCACTACTATTCCTGGTCGAACTTTAAAAAAGGATATTTATATTAAATCGTTGTTTTAGACACGTTATTTCTTTGAAAGTAAGAATTTTACAAAGATATAATTCTAAAATAGTGGAAAAATTGAAATTAAATGTGCTACTTGCATTGATATACCATTTTATAAGTAGATAGTGGTTCCTTTTTGGGTCACTGTACTTATTACAATAATTATGAAAACCATAGATCAAACACTTTTTCAATTATAACAATGTTAAAAATGTCCTATTAAATTGTCAAGTTGTACAAAATATAAGTGTTCAAATGCACCTCTAACAGTAAGAGCACCCGTGAATATAAACTTACAGAATATTAAAAAAAAAATGAATTCTTAAAAAATATTTACTTTAACTGGCGTATTTTTACGTAGAACTTATGTATACACATGCGGGCTAAATACTATTTCCCATAGTAAACAAAATACTAAGAGTACATATAGATGATCACTAAGTTAGCACCTTCACAGAATTGTGTAAGTCAGCGCATTCTTGAGCAGCCACACTGTAAGATTGCCTTTTTATGCAGAGCTGGTATCTCTTTTTGGCACTATATCGTACCGGATATATTTTTGCCAAAAATAGAGTCCGTCAAGTGGTTCTCGCCGTCGGCGTTGGGTAATGGGAACAAAAAAAAGAACAGTAAGCAACACTAAATTATACTCTTTTACCCCACATTAAACAATCTTGATAGTTTTTTTTAATTTATACTTAGACTGACGGACTCTATTATATCCTTTTGTATAATTTTGGATTATGTACTTGCTGTATTCTGGTGTTAACAGTGCTAAATACTGAAATTTTCATATAAGTAATCAAATCACCAGAGGCAATAAAAAATGTCGTTAATTCAGTGGATATTTTGCAAGTGTCAAGTATTCTTTACATCGAATTATCTAGCATCAAAACAAAACCTTCCATAGTAGTGGACACAGCGGTTAAAAAACGCGCGGGACGAAAGAGGCCAAGTGCAATAGTGTAGTGTAATTTGACACCGAGAATGTGCGGGTTTACTCCGCCATTTCTTGCCTAGCGCGCTTTAACCGTGCCAGCACTTGTACGTAAAGTATTAACCAGGATCTCTGTAAATTTCTATAATAATTTTTAGTGGCTGCTCACTTTGACGTATAGTGCAGTTAAATTGAAACAGTGTATCTTAAACAGTATAACACATATCTCACTTTTTAGTTACCTTACTACATATGCGTTTATTATGTAACTATGTAGCGCCGTAAGAGCATTTTTATTCAGATTTGTCATTTTCTGACCGACCTACATTTAAGTGTCGATTTATATGAAAACGCAGAACCCCCCGCCGCGTCCAAATACACTAGATCTCATAACTCGATTTATTTGAGACCTCGCGAATGACGCGCTTCTCACGCGCAGTTTCATATAAATCGAGTAATAAGTATCCGTGTATATTGAGGTAGCGCGGCGGGCAGTTGGGCGTTTTCGTATAAATCCCTCCTAAAAGTGCATCGGAATTTTTATTACAAGCAGTCCGAACCGCCAGGTTCCCAATAAGGTTCCTAACGTAAAATGCTCTTACGATTTACATATAATTTAAATCACATTCCAAAAGGGTTCTTGCAGAAATTAAAGCCCGTCTTAAAGCATTTGGTGTCGACAGCTTTGATGTATGGCACCAGAAAGTGCCAATGTTTCAACAAGAGGAAAAACATACAGACAGTATTATTATAATAAGAAAGAAAAATTAATTTGTTTCATGAACTGGCATTAGTTTGACAGCTAATTCCATGTAGATATTATAGGTAATATATAAAGTGCCCTAATAACTTTTATATAAAAGATAACAAAGTTAGTTCAATTTTAAATAGAAAATGGCGACACTGCTAAGAAATACACACTAGTAATTAGGCAACACGCTCTAGAGCGGTGTTAGTTGTTTTCTGTTAATTTTAGTACGCAGCTTTAATGGGTACTTTCACTTTAAAGAATGGGCACTATTTACACTAATAATATGTGTTATATAGATAGACAGAAACCCGAGTAATTCGAATATAAAATGTAATATTATCGGTATATAAAATTATAAATTCAGTTCATTCATTACATATTCGATAACATTCAATAGTAAATAATATTAAAATAGTATAGTTAATAGTAAAAGTCAATCAATATAAAACATTGTATGTGTATAATAATGTCATAATTAAAATTGCATCAGATTTCTGTCGACCGTTTTCGTGAAATAGCTGCCAAACCAAATACCTATATGAAAAATCGCCCAAGGATAAATGGTTAAATGGTATAATTGATTAAAAAAATGTCTTATTCCTAACAACAACTTAATTCTAATTTTTAATACATTGCCTCATCGTATAAGGCCAAATAGGAGTTACAAAACACACACACTAAAATATTTTTTTTACAACAAAATAAATGATTAAAAATAATTAATAACAAAAGAAATGAGCACTGTTAATGATAGTAAAATTAGTATTCTTATACTATAAATATTTCGGCAGTAGACGATAGCGATTCTAAAGAATCGGCTGCATTCCTTAAAATAGGAATGGAATTAGTAAAAGAGTTACTGACCATCTATTTTTTCAAAAAACACATAGCACGCTTAATAATACACCGAAATAAGTCAAAAATTGAGGAGTTTGGTTGGAGGCGAAATAATAGTAAACAAAATCAGAGCAAGTTAATATGAAGACGGTTTATGGACTCTAGTTCCTGTCCCACACTTTTATATAACTCAATTGTGTAGTACATACATCCTATTTAAAGTTAAGAACAACACAAATAATAAGAATGTCTAATTCGCGCGAAAATCGTCATAAATGTAAAAGCCTGTAGAGGTTCAAAACTTTAACAGCGTATTGTTAAAAATTTACAATTTTTACTTATTTCACTTTCTTATTAAGCGTGCGACATAATAAATAATAAAAATTAATATCCAAAAAACACAATTACCAATCTCGTAGGGTGCATAGCATATCGTAAACACACAGTTTTATAATAACACATTGGCCAATACAATAAAATTTGTTCAAATATAGCCCTTATTTCCTTCGGGTCCCTTTCGCAAAATGATTTGGTAATCATCCCTTAATGTGTTTCTGTACTCAGATCCCCATTTTCCGGACTGTTTTCATGCACCAGGAGGACCGATTCCGACGGTACAGATACTGGCGTCCCTCGCAAAATTAAAATATCTTTAACGTCGCCCCCACTCTTATACAATGTAGTGAGCGCGAGCGTTTAATTTAGTTTCAGTTTTAGGAGTGGCCACGCAGGAATCAACGCCACTTGCCTCGATTCCGGGGTAGCCGCCAAATCTGATATATATATATACCTGCGTACGAGTGAGCGGCAAGTTTCGTTTAGCGATCTGGAAACCACCTCGAGCCAATTTACGACACAATATAACAACACAAATCATATCATACACATTTAAATTAAAAATCATAATTTTGAAGTACTCAAATCTTTTGTTAATATACAACCTAAGAAAGTCACAAAATTAAAAAAAAACAGTGATCTCCGTTCTGCTACTACTAGATAGTAGGAAAAGATATGAAGCAGAAAAGAGAGAGCACTGTTAATAAGGAATTAAATCAGTAAAATAATTGAAATAAGGTACAAAACTCGTTAGGATGGCGGTGATCAGAAAAAAAGTAATTGTTTCCTATGTAAATAAGTATACATATAGTTTTAAAGAAGGCAGGTTTACCTAGTGACATAAAAAATATTGTGGCACTAGTGCGGGAAATGAGCAAATGTAAACGGAGTGACGTGTTTGTTGAATCCCGAATTGATAGGCGAGGAATTCTACGGTCTGAGTTTACAACTGTCTTCCCACACATGTATCACGCGCCGTTTTTCGTCACAACTGGCGAGTAAGCAAATTATTTATAATAATTAAAAGTTAAAACATAATTCTGGCGGTGGGTGGATTTCTAGATATCTGCCTCAGCCGGAGACGTTTAAATTATATGTAAAATTAGTTAAGCGCTTATGTGTAATAAGCGCTTAACTAATTTGATTTTGACTGAATTTAGTCGACGATTTAGTAGACTAATTAGATAGGCTGTTTGCAGGTTATAAATCGCAGACTTAGCGTACTGAATGCATTTACACTTGATTGTATTCAGTCAAGTGTAGGTAATAACCCCATAAAGGCACTAGTGATGATATTCGAACGCCTATGTTGTTTTAACAGTTTAAAAATTGAAAAAAAAAAGAAAAATATATATTTCAGTCACTACAATAACCAAGAAAAGTTATTTCTTCTCTCGTAGAAACAGATCGCAACGACACGTATTCACATAGGAAACATCTTTTTTGTAATTTTCTCAACGCCATATAGTATTATCTCTGGTACTCTTCTGTAAACTAGAAAATTAAAAAACAAGGCCTGTATTCGGCTGCCTGCCTACTAAATCGGAGACCAGAGGAAGTTCGTTTTTACATTAGACGATAACGATTACAATATCGTCTGTTATCCAATCTCATACAAGTACTACTCGCTTTTACGCTATATCGGTGTCGTGTCGGTGTCTTTATCGTCTAATGTGAAGACGCCCAAAGTAAGGAGCTAAAAGTAAGTCTCTTTCAGGGGTGAAAGTCGAACTCACATGATTTATATAATAACAAGTAAACAGCACCAGTATTCTATGAGCAATTTTCGATCGACACGAAAAGATGCTCTTTCTGAACATGTGTGATAAAAAATAATTTTCGTACTTACGTACAAACTGGTCGGTCACCGTATATGATATAGAAAGACCAGAATTTATTAGCGAAAAAAAAACCAATTTCGCATATATAACATAATACGATATACGCTATGTATATAAAATAATAATGGTACTTTCACCCGATGGGTACAGTCAATACAAAGTACATATTAAGTGTAGTATAGTCGCATGCAGATAAAAGCATATAGAGGCAGTCAAAAATCCTTCTTGTTCTAAAAGTTAAAAAATCTCAACAATTATGCTTCTGTATATTTGTTCTGCAGATAACCGTGCAAACCAAACCAAAGACAACACGCGTCCGGTTTCAGCCCCGATTCGGTTCACCGAATCCAATCACGAAGCGCTGACTCCAAGTGGGGAGAGTGCGGAACGCATGTGATTGGCTGCAGCGAACCGACATGGGGAACCGGACCCGTGAAGTTCGGGCCTATATCCCTATAGTATAATCCTCTTGTCTCCATTAGACAAGCAGCCTCATCCGTTGTACGCGCAAGTTTGACATGTAAAAGCGATATAAACGACACGATTAAAAGGACCGATAGAGAGGGAATGCAATAGGAGAAAGCGAGAAGCACTTACAATTTCTCCCTCATACGTACACTGAGGAAAATGGCTTGTTGTGGTATCAAAAATTGAATAATTGTGAGTACATTATCACATCAAATCAAACATATTCATGTCTAGGAAGAGCTTTTTACGTCATGGCTGTAGAAAAAATGTAGATTCCATGTTAGTCTGGTTGTTTTACAATTTGCCTAATTCTCATCGTTTTCCGGTGCTCCTTAATTTCAAAAAATCTTTAAGCAAAAAAGAGTTCATTTTCCTCAGTGTCAGCAACCTCTCTAGGCCCTAAAAATCGTGAAGTCTAACCTCCGTAAAGCTCAGCAGTCTTCAGTTATAGAATGGTGCACTTCTTCCGGCGATTGCTCCTGTAGTCAGATTTAACGTGGATGCGCTCGGCCTCGTGGAATCGCCGCACTAACCTGACCAGTTCGTGGAAAGCCTGATCGACGTTCATGCGGGCTTTGGCGCTGCATTCTATGTACGGGACCTTCAGCTGGCGAGAGAGTGCTTGCGCCTCATCCAGTGACACCTGCGGATTGCGGATGAAACACTGCTGTATTATATGCTTCATTATCGAGTACAGTTCGACATCGATGTACCTAAGATATAATATAATTTGAACACACAATTTTATATAATTTGTACACGTATGTATGTCTACTTATAATTATAAATATCTCTATGTTAAAGGTCTAGCTGGAAGAAATCTCTATTTTAGAGATAAGCTCTACCTGTGTACGTCACATTTCTTGTTGTTTTTTTCATTTGTGTTTTATGTGTGCAAAAAAATAAAGTATAAAGAATAAGAACAACCAATGACAATCGCTCATTATCACGCCATTCGCCTCGCCACTCATCCCATTCGCTCAATTTCAAATGACAACAATCAGTTCGGAATTAGTTCCCTTGTGCTTGAAACGTTATGCAATCCGTAAGTGTATTGCCTGGTAAAGAATGAGCTGTCTTCTTGTACCATGTAGGCGACTACCAGCGCGTACCAGCTACTATCACAAAGTTCATAATGCTCACCACTCGCTGATGCTCGAGGTCCGCCTTGTTTCCCACCATGAGCATAGGGAACTCGTCGCGGTCCTTCACGCGCAGGATCTGCTTATGGAACTTGTACAGCTCGTCGAAACTCGCGTGATCCGCCACAGAGAACACCAGTAGGAAGCCTTCCCCAGACCGCATGTATTGCTCGCGCATTGCGCTGAATTCTTCTTGGCCAGCGGTGTCTAGAACTAGAGGGAAAATGTCGGTCAGTTTGTTTACAGAAGAGACCGAAGATGGAGCACACGGGCTTAGTAAGTAATCGCTCTTTAGTAAATACTGAATCACATTAACGCCAAAGCGAAGATACCCAAATGACTTCAAAAATGACCAGGTTACTTATTACGGGTTTCATGGCATGGCATGGTATGGCGTGTGCTAAATATAGACAGCACTATACCAACGCGATAGCGCTGTCTCTATTTCATTCACTCATTGATGACATTTCAGCAATAATTTCAAGGAAAGTGAATTAAGTTCCAATATCTGTGGTAGGAGGGGGAGGTCCGGATTCGAAGCTCTCCATTTTTAAAATTTTATCGAGGTTTACTTATATTTACATATACTGCTCTAACGGTGAAGTAAAACATCGCGAGGAAACCTGCATACTGAGATATGGGGATGGCAACGTGAAACCCAATTATATCTGCCAGGAGAGTCGTTTTATGTGGTTAAATCGATAGAATAATCACGAGGAATACAACTGTGAAGAGAGTGTCAATGCTGCTATAGAAGAATAATAAGGGTACATATTTGCTTTCAAAAGACTGTTGCTCTTATCTTATTTTGTATTGTTTTTAGTATTAATTTTGTCAGTTTTACATTTTCTTGGCTTGGCCAACGTCTGTTCTGTTACATTCATTACCACATGTCACAGAAGAGATCTGTCCTCCGAGATACAGGAACTACCTAATTCGGAGGTCAGCGTTTATTTGTTACCTTTTGCTTACTAATTTTATTAAGTTTAATATAACCTATGCTTAAGTTCCTACTGGTGTACGGACTATGGATACTTTGTCATATTACCGCACAAATAAATTTATTTTTATATCAAAAGAGAGCGTCGGTGGTACACTGGCTAGGGCACCGGACTCCCATGCGGGAGCTCCGGGTTCGAAACCGTGCAGTGCCATGTACCAATGAGTTTTTCGTATATTTCGAAGACTTACGTACATTTACCGACTGCTCTAACGGTGAAGGAAAACATCGCGAGGTAACCTGCACACTGAGATGACCAGTGTGTAAAATGGGGTTGGCACAAAAGACCCTCAAGGGTCGAAGTGCCGCCGGGTGTCCGCCCCCTATCATAAGATAAGATGAAGAGAGATGAAAAGAGATGAACGATAACGGTACTTACTATCCAATTTGGCGGGCACATCATCGATGACGCACTGTTTAGTGTAGCTGTCTTCTATAGTAGGGTCGTAGTCGGTCACGAAGTAGCTCTGAAACATGAGCAGATGACGTTGAGAGATCCACACGACCATCTCACACCCACTGCCAACCACCGACCTCAGCAGAATTCGACGACGAAGTAACGCACAAACTCCAAAATGCACATAACATTACGCATATTTTACCTCGCCCTACCACCGTATTATACTTTTTAAGCAGAAGGAAAATATAAGCAATCTTCCCGGTGGAAAGTTTTGGGTTTTACAAGATTGTTGTATGGAAAAAAAACCGGGTCGTTTTCATAATGCGTAAGTAAGTAGTGGTCAGGCATGGAGGTTCCTTAAAATTATGGCTGCCTACAGTATAGTGACATGTCATAATAAAATGTGAAAAGTGAAATGTGTGCATGATAAAGTTTATGATCATTTTTGTCTGAAATAAAAATGATTTTATTTATTTTTAAATTATGTTGTAATTTAAATGGAAGTCTTAAGATGATTCATACAACGGATGTCAGTCAAACGTAGTCATGTGAAATAGATAAGGGATACTATATACTAAAATACGTTAAAAAAATTCGCAAGTCAATTCTTTACACATAGTTTAAGGCCATTCGCAGATGCAAATCGGTAGATAATCTTATACCACGCTCAATACACATTTTATTTTACCTACGACTACTACCGCGTCTCACCTCAAGCCCACCGTGTGGTAAGGGATGATGAGGCCGAAGATGGAACCCACGGGGGGCTTTAGTTAGTACTGGCCCTTCTATAAACACTGCCGAACCTCATCAACGCCGAGGTGAAGATATTTGGCGACAGACTACATAGAAACATATCGAGTACTTGATGTGTTTATAATAAAAATAAAATAAAATAATTTATTTGAATACAATTAATATTAAAAAAATTATATTCCGAATACAAAATGAATTTAATATATGTAACCTCTGCTTCCCACACTAGGATTCCATGTGCTGTGGGAAGCAGCATAAACAGATTCAAATTCCAATCCTTGTCTGGAAATTGCGTCGGTGACGTAGTGGCTATAAAGCCGGACTGCCATGCGCGGGAGGTCCGAGTTCGAAACAATGCAATGTTACGAGTATGTACCAATTTCACACCGTTAATCTAGATATGTCTGTTCACACTTTCACGCCAACCTTTCTCATATGTTAGACAGAGACAAATTGTTATGTTAAGTTGAACGAGGTCGGTCTGACATGGATTCCGTATCTCAAATAAATGGACAACTTTCTCCATCTGGTGCTACACCTTAAAAAAGACGTGCAATGATAACCTACCCTTTTCTCTATAAGGCTAGTACTTTACGGGTCCGGTTCCAGGCACGGTTCGTGCAACCAATCACATCCGCTCCGCCCTCCCCACTTCAAATCAGCGCTTTGTGATTGGTTGCAGCGAACCGAAACGTGGCTGGAACCGGACCCGTGAAGTCCTAGCCTGATGTACTTTATACTGCCTTCCCTCAAGTGGCGATGGGCGGGTTTCACAACTTCATTTATGTAAAACATGTAAGTACAAAACAAAACTTGAAATGAAGGTAAAAATAAAATCGCATATGCAATGAAAGAATCTGAATACATAAGGAATTAAATTGTTCGCAGTAAACAAATCCTTCATTTCCCATACACTGAATAATACATAGAAATCGGATCATCTTACCTACAGTAAGGAATAATGCATTGCACTGTCACGAGAAACAATGCGCTGACAGTTAGATAAATTGTGAGAAAGGTGAGACCTAGGCGTCAGGTCTCCGTTATCACCTAGGGAACTAGACACAAATCTACAACTAAGAATATGTAATTATTTTAAATCAAAGACTTGCTCGCTAGAGAAGTTTTATAAGAACGTCGGTGGCACAGTGGCTAGGACACCGGACTCCATGCGGGAGGTCCGGGTTCGAAACCATGCTGTGCCATGTACCAATGAGTTTCTCTTATTTATGGAAGACTTACGTACATTTACCGACTGCTCAACGGTGAAGGAAAACATCGTGAGGAAACCTGCACACTGGGATGAGCAGTGTGTAAATGAGGTAGGCACAAAAGATCCTCAAGGGTCGAAGTGCCGCTGAGTTATTCCTGGCCCCCTCTTATAAGATAAGATTTATAAGGAAACCGCGTCTGTCAGTTGGCGCATGCGATTGCGAAGAATAAGATGGGTCATAGTGAGAAAAAAATCCCATTTGTTCGGTCAACAGAGCTATACAACAGAGATACTGGGAACTAGCCAATTCCGAGGTTCGCTGTCAGTGCTCACGTCATTGTTCTAGAGGTGAAGGCGCTGGTAGTCCTATTTCTGGTGGCAATACCTTTAAAACAGCTACATTCACGGGCTATTTTAGAGTAAACTTTTCCTTATAGGAGTATTTGTATGTAATTGAATGTTGTTGACACAGAGCTACTGGGAACTAGCCAATTCCGAGGCTCGCTGTCAGTGCTCACGTCATTGTTCTAGAGGAGAAGGCGCTGGTAGTCCTATATCTGGTGGCAATACCTTTAAAACAGCTACATTCACGGGCTATTTTAGAGTAAACTTTTCCTTATAGGAGTATTTGTATGTAATTGAATGTTGTTGACACAGAGCTACTGGGAACTAGCCAATTCCGAGGCTCGCTGTCAGTGCTCACGTCATTGTTCTAGAGGAGAAGGCGCTGGTAGTCCTATATCTGGTGGCAATACCTTTAAAACAGCTAAATTCACGGGCTATTTTAGAGTAAACTTTTCCTTATACGAGTATATGTAGGAAATTGAATGTTGTTGACACACAGCTACTGGGAACTAGCCAATTCCGAGGTTCGCTGTCAGTGCTCACGTCATTGTTCTAGAGGAGAAGGCGAATTTCTGGTGGCAATACCTTTAAAACAGCTAAATTCACGGGCTATTTAATAAGAAACTTTTCCTTATACAAGTATGTGTAGGTAATTGAATGTTGTTGACTACCGTGAATTTCCTTCCAATGAAGACCATTGTTCCTTTTCTGTGCTCTTTCCTTCCTAACTTCTTTTTCATTTTTACCTTCAGATAAAAAGACCTTACTCAGAGATTTATGAGTACACCTACTAATGTATGTATAAATAAATGTAGTCTATTTTGCTTTCTCAACTGATAAAACTATAATAAAGCTACCTACTCATAAGACAGATATCTACTGTATTGTTGCCTTACTTGTTGCCATAATATAAATGGAGGCTTATGATTGTATGTGGTTTTTATTGGAATTACCGACTAAAATGACTCATCATTCTAATGCTTTTATGTGTCCTGATGTCAGCGTAGGAACACACAGTCCAGGTTTCAAACTCAAAGTACTTTTAAAAGATTCAAAATCTCCCATTTCTGTATTCGAATTTTTAAATTGGGATATTTACAGGTAGGTAGAGTAAGCAAGAGAGGTGTGTCAAGACAGAGATTCGTAGCGCTCCGTTCTCTCTGCCCACCCCGCAAGGGACATAGCGTGAAGGTATGTGTTATGTATTAATTGTTTGTGAACGCTCCATATGTGGTGTTTGGGTTGATATAAAAAATAAAGAGTGATAGCTAACCTACGTTATTGTGTTTTCTGAAGTATGTATATCCAAACATTTTAAGCACCAATAAATCACTTGAGGAACCTCACAGCATGAATTTGAATTCCACAGACGTAACATCTACTATACTATTGATTAATGTACATATTTTATCTCAACGTATCTGATCTTAGCCTAGTCTAGCTCTATGTACTACAGGATATCATAGGTGACATAGCTGACATTTGAAATTCCAAGTGATGTGACGATACATATCATATAACACACATGCTGTTTACAATTATCATGTATCTATGATTTAATGTGATACCTAGGTAGTGTTACAGTCACGCCATCATGTAAAACTACCTGAGTGCATAGTGTTAAAATATTATCACTGAGGAAAAAAATATAGTCCTCTCCCTTGGGGTGGTTGTTCATTCCTTCATGAATGTTATATTTAAGGAAATTAAGTTTTGATCTTATTCCGTTTACAAGACAAAGGCCTGTGAAAGATGGACAGATGGCAGAGAGAACAGGAGGGCTCTGGGTACCTAATACCATTCTCAAAATGATGATTAAATATCATAAGATGGCAAGCTAACAGAAAATTACATCAAGTTGGTATCTTATCTTATGACAGGGGGTCGGGAATAACCTAGCATCACTTCGACCCTTGAGGATATTTTGTACCAACCCTATTTTACACACTGGTCATCTCCGTGTACAGGTTCCCTCGCGATGTTTCCTTCACCATTACAGCAGTCGGTAAATGTACGTAAGTCTTCGAAAAATACGAAAAACTCATTAGTACATGGCACTGCGTGGTTTCGAACTCAGACCTCTCGCATTGGAGTTCGGTCGCTTAGCCATTGTGCCACCGACGCTCAATCAATTTGGTATAGCGCTATTTGTGTCTATCACACCATGAGATGGTATCATTTCATCATTATAAGTATGGTAATAGCTACCATGATTCTCGTGTATTGTATGGAGGCCCAAATGGAAACGGAAATGCAAATCTTTTTTAAATTATATTTATGGGAAATATGGGTAAATATAAGTAAGGGGGTACATTGGCACCCCCGTAGCAGGTGGGGTGGCTCTTTGTAAGGTTCTGATAATGCAACCTAACATAACCTCATCTATCCAAGTCAGGTATCTACTAGGTTTCTGTGAGACTGGTAACATCTTAACTTTTTCTTTCTCCCTCATTGGCCCTTTAATGACACCGCAATCGAAGTATGACTTAGAATACTGACTCATTGAGTCACAATAGCTAGGGCTAAATGATTCAACATTCCCAGTACAATTTTTCAAGGCAAACCCTCTCTTCTAGCAAAAGTACACAAAACAAAACCTGAAGATATCTAATACACATTGGAGCAGATACCTTTAGCATCAATCAATTTATTTGTCAAGCTTTCCAACAATGTCACAGAGGGATTAACACAAAAAAAATATATAAAATCGCTAGAAACCAAATTCTGGGGAATTTTATGACCATCTGCCGACTGTGGGCGTCGTCACTTCAAAGCAAGGCCTTGACATAAAACACAATTACACTATAAATAAGTATGAATTTATGTGCAACATTGTTCTTCTGCGAGTGCAACAGGTCATGCTGATAAGTAAAAGTGCATTATCGGAAGGCCAGAGTACAGCAAAGAAACACAGAATAGTGAACCATCTGATTAGTAGGCGTATCTATAGCCAAATACGGCGATAACATACCTGGATGAACTGAATTGTGACCGCGCTTTTGCCAACGCCTCCGCCGCCGACCACCACCAGTTTGTAGGTCTGGGCCTGGCCAGGCCTCTCTCCTGGTCGCGACATCGTGTTTTTAACACACTTTACTAACTATTTGATAAAAATAGAACAAAATCTCCTACTCTTGCAGACCGATGATTCAAAGTGAGCAACTGAGCTGAGAGCGATCACTGACAGTGAGCGAAAGAGAGAGGACAACGGGCGTTATGGTAATTTTACTAAGGAGTGAGCGAAATAAGAAAATACTTTTTTTTTACAATTATTTCCAAGGAAGAGACAAAGATTTTAAACCATTCAGCCATGTCTGAGTGTATAATTGAAAATCTTTAAATTTTATTTTAAAATTTATATAATGTTTGGCGTGACTATTAAGTTCTCAGTATTTTTTAGTATTCCTATGGCGACTAATTAATTTAGTTATAGATAGTTATTGGTAGTTAACGCCAATCTAACTATACTAGCGCCTCTAGCGGCAAGATTTCATACCTATAGTAAAATTATACGGGACCTAGTTACATTAAACGAGCTATAGGTCCCAGGTTAAGTCTAGGCATGTTATTCATTACCCACATCCGACACCAGGTGCCGCGAGCAGCGTGTTTTTGTTTTATACTGAGTTGCTAATGTAGTGACGTGCCTGACCTTGAACCCTGCACTGCAGGACTATTTGTATTTACTTACACCGGAAGTTTTTTAAGCGAATATTACACTTGATCGAATTTAACAGTATCATTCTGGATGCGCTGAGGACTGACGCTGAGTGTTTGAACTGGTCGCCTCCCTTTGATAGTGACAATATAGATGAGAAGGTAGACTAGTTTAAAACTTTATCGGCCTCTATGAACGTCATGCGTTAAATCATACGTGTTAAAGTCAAGCATGCACCTCCTTGGCTTACACAGCAGATAAGGAACCATATGACCAGGAGGGATCGAGCTAAAAGGGCATATAGAAGTATTAATTATAATATTTTTTTATCTATACAAATCTGAAATAATTAGTATAGATAGAAAGTATTATATGTACCTATTAAGGGAAAAATAAAATAACGTTTTAAATATTTATGATTTTTGAGGAATTCTAAAACGTTATGTTTTCAAAACAAATAATACTTATTTCTATTTGAACGGAACCCTCGGTACGCGAGTTCGACTCGCACTTGGCCGGTTTTTTAAATGCAGGCCCTTCTTATCCCAAAAGTGATTTCAATTTTTTTCAAAGTGCGATATAAAGGGAACGAGTTTTTTGGACCTTCTTTTTGACGAGGGGAAACGCTCATGCTTACCTCTTCGTCGCAAGGGGGAGACGAAGAGGTTAGGACTTTTACCGGCCAAGAACCCCCCGGTACTCCTACGCACCGCCTGACGGTGAAACCGTGGGAACGCTTGCGCATAACTTCCGCGGCTTCGCCAGGGGTTTTTTGGGCCTTTTTTGCCCAGGAGAAACCCTTTATGGGTATCACCCGCCCGGGGGGACAGATTATGTCGGAGTCCCCATCCCCGTAGGGATGATTTACCGACTAAAACTCCTGGGGTGTTCCGACCGCGCCGCGTGAGACGGGGTAGCGGGAACGCTTTCGCACACGACCGTGACCCCATCAGCGGGAGCCCACATCGTGGGCCCGTCTCTTGAGGGCTTGTGCATTACGCACACTACCGCGAACCCCACCTGCGGGTGTCCGCCGAAGCAGAACCTTCGCGGGGGACTATGGTCTCCATCCGCCGGTTGGAGGTATGTATGGAATACATATACACCCAGCCAACGCGAAGACCTTGGACGGGCAACGAAAACCCCCGTTACGTCACCCAGATCCTCATCAATTTTTCCCTGAGGTTTTCTTCCTCGGTGTGATTTTTTCCTTGAGGTTTTCTTCCTCCTCGCAATTGTTTTATAGAGGTTCACTTCCTCGTGGCCGTCTCGGGCCTGATCGGTCCCGGTACATGGAATTCCGGTTCCCGGGAGGAGGCGACACCCGGGTCCCAGTCCTCACGGTACCGGGCTTACGACATGGAGAGTCGGATGCCCGGCCTGCCCATTAAGCCCATCCTTGTGCCCTCTGAGAACAGAGGGACGTGGAGAGCCCTTCTCGTCGGGATAGTCCCCGCTCATGCCCATTCGATGTGCCCTCCGTGACGGAACAGAAGGCACAACGTACGAGCTCCTCTCGTCAGGTTATTAGCCGGCGGCCAGCAAGATCCCCATCTGCAAGGAGAAGTGACTGACCGTCGACCACATAAACCTGTCTATTCACTGCTCTTCCCACCCATATGGGACCCGCAGCAGGCGGACAGGTTAACCCGACGTGCTCGACCGCCGTGTCCCCCGTACCCGTGTACAGAGGGCACAACGATCAAGCCCTCCCCTGTCAGCTAATTGGCCCGGCCCCCGGCAAGATCAGCAGAAGCAGAAGTCACCGGACGTCGACCCGGGTGTGCACCGGCCCGACCCACTGCCCTTCCCAGCGGACATATCAACTGGGAACTGCAGCAGGCGGACACACTTGGAGATTAGCTGACCTAGCACCCCGGGCTTTTTGGGCCATTTCAATATATTTATTAATTATTTAGCTAATACTATACCTACTACATTTCAAAAAGTAGCATTATTATAAATAACTTTATTTAATAAAAATATAATTAAAATAGTATCTGTCATGAGTCATCAGGTCTCGGCTTTATCTCCTTATCAATATAGAAATTTAACTGTCTTTAATTTTCTAGCTAGTGACTACCTGATCTACCTTATAGGGTATACCATACCATACCTATATGATCATATACCATACCTACATACCACATCTATATGATATACCATACCTATATGATATACCATACCATACCATACATATGGGTATACCATACCTATAGGGTATACCATATAATAGCAGTCAAACTAGCCAAATGAAAGAAGCCATAAAAATTATAATTTTCTATGCTTTCTGTAAGTAATTGCTTTGCAATTTTTTATTTACTACTTGGTAGACTCAAATTAATTTCAAAACTTACCCTACAGCCCAGCTAGAGGTTGCTTGAAGACAAATTTACAATATTTATCTTTATGATTATACATATTTGAGAGGATTGCTGACAAGCCTGATTGTCAGATTATGAGACGCTGTGTACAATTGGTGCATAGTTGGCTCCTGGACATTGATTCCACTGAATACAACGTAACTAAATACAATCTAAACTGCATCGATCCAATGTCAGTTACAATTTTAACACGCGTGCTTTTTACCTTATTACATTACCGCACTAGTGCTTTTTACTTTAATTTTTTTTAAATCTCAGCAATATGTTTATGTTTTTTTTGTCCTCGCAAGTGTGTTGAAAACCGTCGTACGGAACGCATGAGCATTGATCATTGTATCATAATTTCATATTGTACTATTAATTATATTATTTGAACACACACTGTGTATAAAAAGCGCGACCACTCCAGTTTGTTGTTTCAAAGGTTTCATATGATTTGTAGTCGCAGAAGCCCTGAGAACGATGTCCAATTGTTATCTCTAATTGTTTCTTACAGGGTGTAATAAAAGTAGTGCAATAAATAGCCAGAACAAAATGGCACGACGAAACGTGGAAAGGTTGTCTGGACAAGATTGAGCTTAGCTCTTAGCATTAAGACCGCCAGCATTGTATCAGATAAAATTTTGCACAAATCCTCGGGGCAGAGAATGATTTAGAAAAGTCAACAATGCCCAATTGAAGTTGGGCACATATCGCAAATAAATAAAAAAATATAGTAAAAATAAAAATTCGACACAGTCCACCGTTGATTCAACAGTGTTGACAGTATCCATTGTAAACCGGGCACAGCCTGCTAACGAACTCTGCCCAGAGGCTCTGGTCAAAGTCGATACTGCCCGGGAAGTGCTCTGCACACCCTGCGGACTTCGCCCGTAACACATGCATAGAAGTTGATACAACGTTGGCGGTCTTATTTCAAGCCGAGTTTCTGTGCAATAAAGGCATGTAATAGGTACCATTGGGAAGCATTATAGTGAAAAAACCTGAACATCTTACATGCCTACCCTCATTCCGGTCTGTCAGCAGCACTCACCACGATTGTTACACCCTGTATTCACTCAGGGGAGTGTATAAATGGGCAAGCGGTTTCCGTGGATGAGTATTCTCGGTTTGTCCGCTGAAGATCGAAAAGTCAGGTTAGTGGTGGTGTAACTCTTCATTTACGACACTAGTGATAAAGTATTAATGAACTAGTACTTAGTAGTAGTTAGTACTTTCCGTGTCACGTATTTCGTTCTACTTACAAAAAATTGTGATCAGATACATAATATGTAGTTAAGGCATTGAAACAATTAAAAATAAAAAAGGAACCGACTCTACTGAAGAAGTTTTTGTGTTATTTTGTTGGTCGCTCAGATAAGAATAATTCCAGAGAAGAATTAATAATTCTACTATGGAATTACAACCCGAGTGAAAATAGTGACATTCCCGAGAAAAAATATCCTAAATTAAGGCATTTATCAAAAAACTAGACAGAAAAATTGTTCCAGATTTTTTAATAATGTTTATCTACTAAGTAGTTTTTCACATTGCTGAGGGTCGTAATTTTTCTAAAGAATTGATCACATAGAACGACTCTCGTGGCAGATTTAATGGAGTGGTTTGCCATTGCCTTCCCCATTTCACACACTGGTTATCTCAGTGTGTCGGTTTCCTCACGATGTTCTCCTTCGCCGTCAGAGCAGTCGGTAAATGTACGTAACATATGGAAGTCTTTCGAAAAAACCGAAAAACTCATTAGTAGATACATGGCATTGCCTGGTTTCGAACTCGGACCTCCAGCACGGGAGTCTGACGTCCTAGCCACGACGCCACCGACGCTCTCCATCTCGGGGAAACCAGAAAGGAAATGTCTATTGTTTTTTTTCTATTTATGCTTAATACTGTTCATAATAATAATGTTTTAGTAACCACATAATAATATAATGATGAAACAATAAGACACACCTATGCACACCGTGTGTTTAATACGCGTGTTTACGGTGCCGTAGAACTCAAAAATGCAGATTTTTTTGGTTTGTATCGATGAAAACGCGATTTTACGCGCGTTTGTAGGGGCATTTGTATCGACGAACGCGCGTCATCTGCGCGTATGAAAACGCGGTGTGCATAATCTCTAAGAAGTAGAAAGCGAATGTGATTAACTGGATCTGGAATGGATGGATTAAACAGAAAACGAACGCTGTTAAGGTGGAATCTCGTAGACTAGTTGGCTGGAAAGCCTATGTGTTTTCTGGGGGTCGCCTACCCGAAACCTGAGGACTATAGGCTCCTTCCTGTAAGCTGTATAGCGTCCTTGATGCAAAGCATCTTTAAGGAACAGGAAGGAGAAGAAGAAGACGAAGGTAAGGGGTGAGCACAAAAGATCCCTAAGGGTCCAAGTGCCGCTGGGGTTGTCCCTGGCCCCCTGTCATAAGATAAGATAAGGTAGAATCTACAATAATTAACATTGTTCCAACTTTTTACTTCAGTACTTTTCTACAAATCTGTAATGAATGACTGAGTTACCTTGCAAGCGGTCAACCAAGAATTTTGGTATGTTTTTTGTCATTGCAATTTTGGTTGAAATGGGTATTTTCCGGGTACCCGCCGCCCCCTTACCTAGTCCCGTTGGCGTCTATAACTGAGCTGGACGAGCGGGTGGACATCCGGCTACCGGCCCAGGGCGACCGCCCCGGGCAATACCCGCCAATAAGGGCGCAGCCTGAAAGCGGCAAAGTCTCAGCATCACGTCTCATAGTTTAGACAATGTCCACAGGTCAGGATTCAGGATGTGGCGCGCTCTAGTGATCCTGGCCCTGGCGGCAGCCCTTTGCGGCGCCCAGCTGACCTTCTCCTCTGGCTGGAAGAGGTCCGTGGACGCAGGCGCAGACGCCTGCAAGCCGGACCAGGCCGTCATCACTATCTACGAACTAATCAAGGTAAATGTTTCAAAGATTTTGAAATTCACGGTATATTGCTCGCTCTGCCAGTTGGCGCATACGATGTGAGCATTTTTCCATACATTAGGGCGCTTACACAAACGCAGCACTGTAAAGGCACTTAGTCGGACATTGGAATATCAAATGTATGGTATTATTGCCCAAACTCTTTGGCTCGCTGTCAGTGCCTCACATCGTCATTCTAGAGGAAAGGGCGCTACAAGTTCGATTTCTGTGGTTTCAAATCATCGTCATCGTATATACTCGTAGGTATCTTATTAGGAACTAATGATTGCTTACGTCATCAGTTCATTTTAAAAGTTGTCCTTTGATCACTCCGGTAAAAAATATATCAGGAATCACAGAATTCTGAGAAAATGTAAAGTGTGTCTGCATGAATAAAATCTTTATTTTTTCGCACATGCTCACTAATTTTGTCGAAATGAAAAAAATCTATCTTCCACCTTTTTTAAGCCCTACATATCTACACATACAAACACTACCGAAAAGAAATGTCTTGTTAAGTAGGTAGTAGTATGGTCCAAAGATTTAGAGCGTTACTAGTCTGATTTCTGAGGTACAGTCCTTTTAAAATTATATCCCCTATGACTAAACATTTATTTTAATATATTAAAATTAAATATCTACGTTGATAAATCTATAATAATACCAAAGCTAAAACTAAACTTAGACTAAGAAGAAGAAAAAAACTAAAGATAAAAAAATTGTGCTAAGTCCCCCACATCCGGCAGTGTACCCAAGAGACTGGCTGCGTTGCCCCGTTGGATAGCTAAGCTAATACGCTGGGTCAAATAGGAGCCAGCTCTTGGGTCTTTTGACGGTGTCGACCGGGCGCTTAGCGAGGTCCTTGAAGACGCGGTGTGCTCCCGGACCCCAGAGTCCCAATGTTTCAACCTCAAACGGCTCAAATATGTATGTGTATATATTTCATCCCCTATTAAACTTGAAGTATAATTTTTAATTATTTCAGAACGAGGCGGCAAAGATAATTGCTTGCCAGAAGTAACGAAGTGTTAAAACTGGAGGAAACAAATCCGACGACCTGGGCATGACAGAGACGACGAAGAACGAATCTGCCTAATCTAGTTAGACCTATTTACTAAATTCAGAATTTCTGTGACTGAATTATGGTAGGTTTTCTTCCTATTTAGATGATAAAAATAAATGTAACTTTCATTTACTTATAATGTCTACAATTAAATGACTATGTTCAAAATATCATTTTGCTAAGTCGCTGAACACGTAATTATTTTAATGAATTTATTTATTGTATATAAGTACGTTTATGTTATATATATTAATTTATTGGAACTGTAACCTTTCATAAAACAGTACGTACACCGGCGTACAAATATCATAATCAAAATATAATTTTATTGAATAGGTATTTCACACGATCATGCATAGTAGGTAGTTGTTTTAGATATGTTAATACAGTGTAATAAAAAGCCGAAATATCCATAACTGAACTGAACAATTTTTACTAAGTGACCATCGCGAAAAGAAATCGCTGTACATACATTTTGGTCGTGTAGGTCTCAACTAGAGCTTTTGTATCGGCTCTATATCCTGTATAATGAACTTTCGCTGCCGAATGGTACTTCGAATTAATGATCTATCAAGGGTCTTTGGCGCATAGAGCAGTATATCGTGGCACTAAACGAATTGTCCACTTGTTGTTTGTTTTTTTAAGGCAAAGGAAACTGAGCCCATACAGTCATGTCTGATGTAAACAACTCTTTCAAGTCTTCATTAAAATGCTGGAATCCGAACCAAAGAAGAAGGCGTTCCCGGACGCAGTATGGCTCTTTAAAATCCAGCCAAGTACGGATCGGGCTGCAGCGTCTTATTTGACTTTACTTCACTGTCCCACATATTATTCACATCTTATCGAAGTTCTTCGAGAAAAAAACAATCACGACATTGCAGAAAAAAATAAATATTTATAATACGATAGCCTAAATTAAGATAATCACCTAACGTAGTCACATAACCTAAAATCGGTTTGTAATTAATAAAATCTCAGGTATGACTTTCACTTGACCTTGACCAACAATGATTGAATTTAAGATTTTGTCAAAAGTTTAGGTGTCTGGAAATAAAGCATTAGTGCATGAGATACTACAAAAAAATACAATTTTTCTATTGTATTTCTTTTTCTCTTCCTCATCGAAATTAAACAAAAAGTTTATAAACTTTTTCGTGGTGGCAAGTACTTTTTCGTGCATGGGCCTGGGGGAAGTCATCTTCCTTATGTAAATAGAGTTTTCTCCCGCGCTTTTGTCGCGTCCACACCAGCTTTTTTTGGTTGTCTTGCAAATTGTTTTACAGTAGTGCTTTTCAAGTAAGAATGGTGTTTTTTATTCGAAGAACGTCTACAAAATGTGATTAATGTGTGGGACAGTGAAGTAAAGTCAAATAAGACGCTGCAGCCCGATCCGTACTTGGCTGGATTTTGAAGAGCCATACTGCGTCCGGGACGCCTTCTTCTTTGGTTCGGATGGTGCAAAAGCGTGGAAGATTCTCCCAGATAGCATTGAAATGTGTCACACTAGCATTTTAATGAAGACTTGAAAGAGTTGTTTACATCAGACATGGCTGTATGGGCTCAGTTCCCTTTGCCTTAAAAAAAAACAACAACAACCTTATGTAAATATAAGTTAGTATCTGTTATTCTATAAAAAATAAAGATTAATTATCTTTAGTAGGTACTTAAATAACTATACTTAATACTCCTGCTAATGTGAATGTCTAACGGGTTAGTTTAGCGGAATGAAAATGAAAAATGAAATGAAATGAAATGAAATATTTATTTTCCAGAAACATTATAGATACAAATGATCAGTAATGTCTTCTAATACAAAACAAATTAAATTAAAATTGTTAATATTAAATTAAATTAAATGAGAATTATAAATAATATCAGTAAATTAACAACAACACAAACATAAATATTTATCCATATTGTCGAAAATAATGAAATGTCGCAGAAATATTGTTTACTTGAATTATATCACCTACAAGTTATTATATCACCTACAAGTTATTCTGGATCCTAATTAGAAATCCAATTAGGAAGACATTCAAAATACCTACTCATAATAAATTGGTGTAGTGTAAAGAAGCCAAGACTAACGAGTTTATTTTCTTAGATTATTATTTTTCTGCTCTATTTAAAATATTGAAAATGTTATGACTAAGTTAATAGCTACTAGTACTACTACTATTTCGCTATTTAATTAGAATAAGTACCGAACTAAGTTACCGGGTAAGTTACAGCGAGTTTATATTTTTCTGAAATGTTGAGTTTAGGTATATATTTATGGCTGAATAAAACCATCAATAGAGCATGATATTAAACAAAATTACTCTGGTTTTTATTTATTTTTCCATGTTTTTCTAATGAGTTATATTTCACGAACAATGTGACATAAATATGTTATTTCGAATAATGTATTGTGTAGATATATAGGTGCTTACGTAGTCTTGAAAGTTTTAGAAAATTCGAACTGCGGAGACTTTCCGTGTATGGGACCAATTTAGAATATCTCTACCGCCACTGGATAATCGTGTCGTACGAGGCGACTGACCCTAGTAACTTGCTGGTGGTAGAACTCCATCAGGGTCCGCCAGGGTAGCCACCTCCCTTCTATGTAAAGTCTGTCATCAAATATCTTCGCTTCGTCGTCGATGTGTTCCGGTAGTGTTTATAGAAGAGTCAGTACTTACTAAGCCCGTGTGCTCCATCTTCGACCTCATCGTCACTTACCACCGTATGACATTATTAATATGCTTCTTTGTTTCTTTGTTTGATGATGAAACTTTGGTAAGTTGTTGTGCGCACGTCCGGGAAGGTTTCTGAGTTAAAAAAGCAAGGCGAGAGAAGCGAAAATTTAACAAAATCTATAAATTGATCTCCTTTTCCTAGATTTCTCCGATCATAGATTGCAAGTAAGAAATATTAATTTAATTAAGTTTTTTTTTCTTGCATAATTTCCCAATGAAAGTAGCTGGAAGAAATCTCTATTTTAGAGGTAAGCTCTACCTGTGTACGTCAAATTTCTTTTTCTTGTTTCTTCTGTGATTTATGTGTGCAAAATAAAGTATAATGAAACTGAATGACAAACAGACTTAGTTTCTGTGTATTGTTTTAATAATTCGCTCTTGAAACCAGAGTTTCTTCAAATTATGTAGCGTTAATCCTTAGAATCAAATTATGTAGAGTTAATCCGTAGGATCAAATTATGTAGAGCTAATTCTTAGGGTCAATGCTAGTCAGATAATTGAAAAAATGACCTCTTGACCCATGATCATATACTTAGTAGTAATAGGTAATAGTAGTCATATAAATAAAAGAAAACTTTTACACATAGTATAGTTTTATTAAATTCTTTCCTTAGACACATCTACTTCTAGTAATAAGACAGTGTTACAACTTATAAGGGAATGACCAAGAAATGTGAGCTTTGTATCAAAACATTGTCTTCTTGTGTTTTGTATGAGCCCTTGAGCAACAGACCAGTTAGGGCATGCGATACCAGTAAACTATGTTACCATTATTACCGGTAAATTACCGTAAAAATTAACCGGTATCGCATGCCTTTGATGTAAGCTTTGCTTCACCCACTAAACGAATATTTACCATAATTACTAAGCAAATAATTCGTATTAATTACTATTTCTAAATATTAACTTAAGGTCCTGAAAAGTCATAACTTATATAATATATAAGAAGAACATACTTAATACAAAACGAACAAAACGAGATCATTAGACAACGTTATACAATTCTTTATTGAGCACCTATACCTATGTAGGTATAATAAGAATAGAAGAAGAAATCGGAAAAATTACAGCTATAACATTCTAAAGGTCTCGAAAGAGTTATTCAGAATGGAAAGGAGATAATAGAGGTATATACCTATTAGAGGTTTTGACGGCAAGGAAGAGAAGAAGATATTTCGAACAATTGATTAAAGATGAAGGCCGCCATAAGTCATCACACTGGGTTATAGGTAAAGAGTCTAATAGGAGGAAGAAGTAATTATTACAGAAAGTAGTCATCCAGAATAAGTACTTTCAGAATACATAGGCTGTTTATGTAGAATAATAACGCTATGCTACTGTGTGTGACGACCATGGGTGCACCTGAGGATGAAATCAATAGTAGGAATACTTGAAAAGCTTCATAATGTATAAAAGAAGGAAACAAAGTGGGTGACGTTGGTGGGCTCTGTGAAAAAGCTGATCGACATTCATTTCAGTTAACTGGTTATGAGAAAAGAGTGCTTTCTAAGACATCTTATGCGGTTTGCCTTCTTCCTGGTAGATCTGGAACTTGTTCAGGGATAAGGGAAGGGGTGTTGGGTTGGGTACGAGGGAGGTGCAGTACCATAGGAGTGAGGTGCTTCGATTGAGGTGTAGGCGGTGCAATGGAGGAGGAGGAGTGAGGTAACTAATTCAATTGAGGTGCAATGTACTACCATGGGAGGGAGGTAACTAATTCGATTGAGGTGCAATGGACTACCATGGGAGTGATGTAATTAATTCAATTGAGGTGCAATGGACTACCATAGGAGTGAGGTACCTAATTCAATTGAGGTGCAATAGACTACCATAGTAGTGAGGTAACTAATTCAATTGAGGTGCATTGGACTACCATGGGAGTGATGTAATTAATTCAATTGAGGTGCAATGGACTACCATAGGAGTGAGGTACCTAATTCAATTGAGGTGCAATAGACTACCATCGTAGGGAGGTAACTAATTCAATTAAGGTGCAATGGACTACCATGGGGGTGAGGTAATTAATTCAATTGAGGTGCAATGGACTACCATAGGAGTGAAGTACCTAATTCAATTGAGGTGCAATGGACTACCATAGGAGTGAGGTACCTAATTCAATTGAGGTGCAATGGACTACCATGGGAGTGAGGTAACTAATTCAATTGAGGTGCAATGGACTACCATGGGAGTGAGGTAACTAATTCAATTGAGGTGCAATGGACTACCATAGGAGTGAGGTACCTAATTCAATTGAGGTGCAATGGACTACCATAGGAGTGAGGTAACTGATTCAATTGAGGTGCAATGGACTACCATAGGAGTGAGGTACCTAATTCGATTGTGTTGCAATGGACTACCAGGGGAGTGAGGTAACTAATTCAATTGAGGTGCAATGGACTACCATGGGAGTGAGGTACCTAATTCAATTGAGGTGCGATAGACTACCAGGGGACTGAGGTAACTAATTCAATTGAGGTGCAATGGACTACCAGGGGAGTGAGGTACCTAATTCAACTGAGGTGCGATGGACTACCATAGGAGTGAGGTACCTAATTCGATTGAGGTGCAATGGACTACTATAGGATACCCTATTCGATTGAGGTGTAGGCGGTGCAATGTAACTTTGACAGTGCATTGCAGCCCGTTACTCGCGTAATGTGGGATGCTAGAAAATAAGATACAGAGGGTAAAATTTAGATATACTAATTGGGGTTGCACTAGCTTTCGAAGATTAAAAGGGATTTGAAATGACACAGGCCTCGGATTTGAAGCAAGTAAGCCGTACCATAGGATACGACTCAGTTATGTTAAAGTTATGGATAGCCATAACTGTTATCAATTTTATTTACGACATTTACATTTCAGTGTTTTGTATATCTATCTGTTTTTAGTAAAACATTTTAATTTATATAGTCCAATAAATGAAAATTTAAAAAAATCTGCATGGATTTCCTATTCCCATACTAAGTATGCTAAATTCGGAACCGCATAACATTTCTTATAAAGCAACCTCTCTTTTCAGTTAGAAACATCCGATTATTGATAAAAAGAAAATTCAGCCAAGAAGTGAGCAAACTATCCGTCGTTCACAGCCCTTTTGACAAAAAACGTCGAGAAAAATACGTCGCTACAGTTTGATAATCTCTTCGTAACGTTAAGAGTAAAGTTAGAATTTTAGTTAGAAAGTTGGTAGACCGAAAAAGGGACGGACAGTAAAAATGAGCAAGAATTTACAATAATACGAATATTACGAATATTACCACTGAGAGAAGAATGTTATTCATAACGGTCGGCTACTATACATTGCCGAAATATTGTGCTTGTAATACTTAGACACTTAACTAGGTAAACATATGTGAACACCAAAGACCATGCAGAGATTGACATTGAGACATTGAGTTTTTCTTATATTTAATTATAACACGATCCTTTTGACATACATTCGTAAACGTTTCTTTGTTTCTCCTTCACAAAGTATGAATATAAACAAGTTATTTACTTAATATCAATTTGTTCTTCTTCTTTACTTTAACAATCGTAATTTTTCAACAATTATATGAGGGCTTATTCTACTCTAATCCACTGCTCAAATCCATTAACGGATTGGAGCCCTTTGACACGCAGATTCTTGAATAGAGATGTAAAGTTGGTAAATTACTGTGGTATATTATTTTTTTGTATTTCACGTAATTAGCGGTAAAAGACGGTAATTTTCGGTAATTTACCGTTAGGTCGCAATCACTTTAAAGTAGCTGATTCAAGCAAGAGACCGAGCGACTCACGAACTCGCGCACCTGTTAATCTCGCAAAAGTACTTTTTACTACGATATAATGACAGCCAAGTGTTATTCTCGTTTGTTTACTTTATAAATGTTTGAAAACAATTGAATATTGTAATTATTTGTTAAAAAATAGAAAAAAGTAGAAACTAATAGGTAAACAAACGACCCAAGTCATTTATATAAATTACCATAAATTACCGGTAAATTAGGCATAGTTATTTGAGTAATTTTACGTAAATTTACATCTATATTCTTGAAGTACATCGACGTCAGACGTCAAACATTATCTGTCATAATACTAACAAAACAATTAATCGACAATATTTTCAATTTATCATCATCATCATCATTAACCTATTCACGCCCCCAAGTCTTATATAACCGGGGTCTTAGGCCGTTTCGCCGCGCAATCCACTATATCTACGCAGCTTCGATTTTTCCTGTTCATAGGATCATGCTATCAATAGATTTGGAAATGTGAAAGAATTATGTACAATATGACACATTATATGATGGATGTGATAATAAGTAGATTTTAAATAGTAAAAAATCCGACAGCTTACAAAAAAATAGTAATAAATGTAGGTAAGTAATTTTTTTATTCATGCCACTTATATTTAGTACATGTTTGTTATCTATGACAATCGGGTTAAACAAATATTTATACACGAGTAAAAAATGGCGTATAGTGACGAAAGAAGAGAGAAGAATAACTCTGAATACTTGGCTGCATGTTCTGGACATATGCAATTAGCATATATTGCCGAATACAATATATATACGCGTCATGCAGTCGGGAAAACATTTACATAAATCTTATAATGTTATATGATAATAATAAAAAGTAATAATATAGACAGCAGTAGGCAGTAATTACCACATTATGTACAGTAAAGATGTACGGTGAGCGACACAGGTGTAGAAAGATTGTAGGCGTCACTATATACAAACTGACGTTGTATTTCTCATTAAAATTATTAGAAACTTTAGTACCTACTTCATTGCACCTCAAGTCACTGGTAAAACCGTTCCAGTATGTTTCAAAACATACGTTTATGCTCTAAGTGAAACCAACCTAAATACTTTCTTAATCCGATTCACAAGTAACTCGCTCGTGTTTTAATAAGAAATACATGTACAACCTACTTTATTATTAAATAATACTAAGACATTATTATTATCTAAGAAGTAAGTAAGGTGTAATAAATTCCTTTAAAATATATTAATTTTATATTATTAAGTGAGAAAGTCACTTCCAGTGGATATTTTTCCAGATAGTGACACCATTATAGATAGGGTTGAATGCAAGATCAAGGTGGGATGGGTCACACATTTATTACTGAAACTGAATGAGTAATCTGAAACTTAATTAGCCAATAGAAAGAAAAGTGGGGACTTACAGATGTCAAGTACAAAAAGGCGTCAGCCTTCGAAACGTAAGAATTATCCTGACGAGACAAAGAACAGTATGAAAATACAATCGGACACGTAAGTTACCACCAAGAAAGTTAAGGTACATGTAAGGACTGAAAGGGGCTCTGTGGCTCTATTCTATATCTTGTCACAATGATAAAATTGGTAAGTCAGTCCACCTCACGCTTTTGTACCATTATAAAAATGGTACGAAAAATGTGTAAAATGAAGGGAGTCGCCTTTTTATCAGTAGTGACAAAATACAGAAGAGAGCCAGACTCCGAATGGAGGCTTCAGATTCGTTGTTCAATATTGCCCCAAATCCCTTAGTCGCCTTCTACGACACCCACGGGAAGAGATGGGGTGGCCCTATTCGCAACCGGGGACCACACGGTGATTCGAGAAAAGTCTTTCAAGCGGTTTCAGTAAGTGAGGTGACGGTTCTCCGAAACACAACTACTTAATTTATAATAACGAGTACTTATACTGAATCTTATGCTCTAAGACATAAAATCGAGTTCACATTAATACTTATATTCCTGTTTTAATATTCATCTAATCTAACATGGATAGGTACCCCAAGGCCGTAGAATGGGGTGACAAAATCTCACCTGAAATCCTTAACTTAGGTATACAAAATTTGGCATTTCAGTTTTTGAACCTGAATGTTCATTTTAGTGGGAAAAATTGGATCATTCTATTATAAATTTCTACTCACGGCCTTGGGTAGGTACCCAGTATCTTAAAACACTCATTGCTGAAACGCTATCATATCGTAAGCAAAATAAGGATGCGTATCTATTTCATGGCGTAGTTTGTAAAATAATTGGTGGTTTTAGTTCTTTTTTCAGCAATGTTATCATCAATATTTAGTATTTTTTACCGCTTAAACTGTAAACACCGTATTTCTCTTACAGGATAATGTATCAGCAGTGAATGTCTTAATTAAGTTTAATGTATTCACTATAAAAACATTAATTTACACTTCCTGAACATACTCTGGCATGCAATGTCGATAACCTTTGTAAAAATACCGATAACAGAATAGAAAGTTTCCCGGTAAATTACCGGGAAAGTATAGAAAGTTACCGGTATTGCATGCCCTGTTCCTCTCACACATACTTAGTAAATACAAGTAGTAGTAAATATAAATATAAAAAATTAAAAAAGTAGCTATATCTCTTATCAGGCGCATAAGAGACACTTGGTCAAGTACTTAGTTCAGTGGCAAATACCACTGTCCTTGCCACTGGCTTTTGCCACTTGACCAGGTGTAAACCCTAACATATTAATAATTGTTTCAAAGAAAATTGTTCTATCAAACAGACAAAATATCTTTGTAATACTCGTATGTGTAGATGATTATTATGGTGTATTTCCAAAAACCACGAAGCCCCAATAATTATGGAAATACAAATAAATAAGGTAAGGCTTGCTCATACGAAATTTTAATAATAGCAAGCGTAATTTTAAAGAAAGAAAGAATTCGAATCGAAATATCATTTTTTTATCATCGATATATGTTTATATACCATTTGCTATCATTTAAATCCTACCAAAAAATACTGGCTGCTTTCTTCGTCAGCCTTAATTCGTCCCGTCCATATTAATAAGAAAAAATAAGACGCGCCATTTCATAAAAATCGGTTTGAATTTTGGGAATTTCATACAACCGTTTTAACACCATTTAAACACTACGTACTAATACCTAAATAAAAATAATACTGATGACATGTTATGTAAAAAAACACATCAATGTAGAAATTACAATGTTATTTTTTTGTATTTTTTTAACTATGACTTCTAGGAGAGAGTTGTGGCGTTAAAATATCAAATTTTATTACCTACATAATTTAATAAAAACTTTTTTTTTTCAATTCCTGCCGCCGTGTTTTTCTGTCGTGATTTTGAGAATGAAAGTGCATTGTAGAGTATGAAAGTACATTTTACTAGACAATAAGATTACGGTGCGCATGAGAAACTACGGAAAAACACGGCGCACTCCACTCTCTCTCGGAAATAAACCGTATGCACCATGTCTTGTCTCGGATGAGACTAGAGCCCCTGAAGTCGATAGAAAAAAAATCGAACCAACCAATCAACTTTATTAAGGTGCCGTTCAAGTATTACGGAAAGTCCTTGTCTGCGAAAGTAAGCAAAGCTCTTATCCCCCTCATACGCTTACGTGAGTATTGGTATAATTTTGTACAGAATTTGTCAATTCTTAACGGCGGATCGCTTTCTTTTGCTGACGTAATCACCTTTCAAACCGCCCGCCCCCGTTGTCATAAAAAATAAGCGATGTTAAAACCCCCTACCCCCCTTAGATGCTTATATAATATTTGAACGGCCCCTAAGGCAGACGCGGTCGTAGCGATGCGTCCACATGATCATGACCATGTCGAATATTTGGGTGGAAATCCAAATATTCGAAGCCTTACATTTGACCCCCTATATGACCCAAAACCGACAGTTTTCTACATAAGTGCCACCCATTTCCCCCCTAAATATGACCTAGGATCGCGCCTGACTCGTGATTGGTTCTGCGTTCGATTTTTTCTGAATCCGACCTTTGTACGTGTCTTTTCTACGCAACGTCGTATTTGTAGGTAGGAATATAACTACAAGGGCTACGAACTACCTACATATATTCCGCTCGCTAGATGACTAAGTTCTAGAAATCGCTGGTGTCTTCATGACAACATTTTCGAAGTCACTAGCGGTCTCTAGAGTAAATAAACAAAAAAACTATTGGTAGGACCACCTGTCCGCACGGAACGGTATATCCCGTAACTCTGCCCTTTTTCGTCGCTCAGAAACATCGTTCGCTAGAGTGAGAAAGATTGCTTCTACGGAATCGGTCCGCCGATGCTGAAAAATGCGGGCGCTTGGAAGCAATATATCTCGCTCTAGCGAACAATGTTTCTGAGCGATGAAAAAGGACAGAGTTACGGGAAAATACAGTTCTGTGCGGACAAGTAAGGCTCAACCCTTACTAAAGAACAAAATCGCTTCGCTTATTGCATTGCTGCTCGGCTTTGCGCCTTTTTACCAAGCTCCATATCGGAGCTTGTTTCCGTCTCCCAAAAACATTGAACTTGACAACATATGTCTATAAGCCAATGTAGTTTTGGGACGCAATGTGTATCTTAAGTACTAATTGCTTCCATGGCGAGTCGACAGGGTCGTAATCAGGTTGAAGGGACCCCAAAAAGCTCCTACGAAAGTTGAAGGGGTCCCAACAACTCGTGATAATCGTCATAGAAGCGGAGGTAGTTTATGTAAAAAATGGCAAAAATAGTAAACAAACATAAGAAAGTATAAAAATACTCTTTTTTATATCAGGATCGGTTATTGTATATAGAGATTGACTGAGTTGAGATTATCTGTTCGCTTCTTTTGCCATTTCATTTGGAACCGAGCTGTGTCGTAGTCAGGTTAATATTTGAGGAGTCCAGGTACCATGGATCCCGAGTATAGGGGTCTTTTTGTTTATTCGTATTCCCCATAGCGTCCCGGCTACGACAAAACTCACACTAACATTAAGCTAAGGCATTTAATGACTATTATTATTTATGTGAGGTACTGGCCCTTTACACTTAGTTCGACGGTCTAACTCGACCACTCCGTACAAATGTAAAAGATCCATAAGTTCCGTTATCGCGACACTTATTACAAAATTGTGCTATAAAGCACGATATGTCGATATGTAGCTATTCGTACAACTAATTGCTTATGATCGTAAAGTGGTGGAAGGGAAAACTAGATTTGTTTTAAGTAGGCATTGAAGGAGAAACCCCCCTAGCAGGCTTTATGGTTTATAATTCAGACGGGGTAAACTTTTGTTAGGTCGGACCCCCCATCTCGATTATTACCCGGCTACAACCCTGTTGATTCATTCTGATGGCGACAGATACTCGTATGCCGATCTTTTAACAGTTTCTCAATTGAATCCAATAATTTCCTCTGTGCCTGCTAAGGGGGATGAAAGACAGGAAGGAGGGACCGAAGACCCGGGTGGTTCTATTCTTGCAGTATTTTATCAGCATAAAGAGTGTAACAAAACAATGCGTCAACTACATACAGAGTGAGTTAGACATTATTTTATTGAAATTATAAACTCACCACAGTTTTCTAAGCTGTTCGTAGTCGTTTTTTTTTTTCAATTATAAATTGTACTGTACAATGGCGATTTTTACTAATTTATTTATTTATTTAAAATAAACTTTGCCATATTAGTCGCAAAATGATAAAAATATATTTGTAATATTCGTAGTAGTTTCAGAGATATAAAACTTTAAAGTTTCCGATTAGACAAGAATAAATCTTCCGTGGTACTACTAGATTGTTTAGTAGTACTACGGGCAAAAAATATTTCCCGTGGTACTACCAGTAGGACCACCGGTAGTACCACGGGTAAGAAGCGGATTTAATTAGGTTTAGAAACAAAAAGTAATGTCATTGTGTAATGCTTTTGTTAGTATCATACACTCTGAATATAAAATACAATTTTAGAAAGAGAAAGATCTATCATACTAAACCTAGTAATTTTCGATTCCGTTTCTTTTTTCATTAATCTTTTTTTTAATAAATATCAACAATTCAACCTGAACCAAATACTCTGATACTATTGTCACTACATCTTCTTTGTTACACCCTGTATACACAGCCTTGATTCAGGGCCATAGTCAGAGATTGTTTTCAACCCCCAAACCAACCCTTATTTCTTCTGCCCGAAGGTTGCCTGGAAGAGATCGCTCTTAGTAATAAGGCCGCCTAAATTGTACTTCACTATTTCCTTTTATATCTCTTGTTTGTTGTTTTATATTTGTACAATACAGTGTATTTTACTTTTACTTTACTTCACAACCCCTGTCTGCGGTCCTGACTACATACCTAATGGGTAGGTAGGTTTAATTTATGAATTACCTATGATACTACCAAACATACTACCAGTACCACGGGAAATTTTTATTCTTATTATCTATGACCCCTTTAAGTATGAAGCTCCCGTCTAGTCTGTAGTAGTACCAAGGGTAATAAAATAATATTGTGATACTACCAATGGTATACGAAAAAAAATGGTTTCAGACCAATTTCTAATTAAGAAAATCAGTTTCAGTAGTTCGTCTCAGTTCATATCATATACAACTTTGTTCAATTATAAACATTCAATTTGTTTAAGAAAATGATCCTAGCGTTACATGTACTTATATGAAACAATATTTACAAGTGGAACATTTAAAGTGCGAATATATCTTAAACCGATTTTTTTTTCAGTAACATATATTTTCTTAATTGGAAACGAATTCCGAAAGCATTTTATTCAGTGGTCGAAATAGGAAAGATGGTAGTACCACGTGGTAGTACCATGTTTCGTAATACCAGTTCCATGGACAAGTTAAAAAAAAACAAAGGTCTAGCGGTCCCTAGGTGGCAGTTAACTAATGGTGTTCTTGGTTACTTATACTATGGGGAAATCATCAGACCTGACTATGACGCCTTGGATTCGTTTATAGTTATTGCTGTGACGCCACAGGCAGACCATGATAGTTGCCGTATAATTTTTTTTATTTTTATTTTTTTTATAAATTTCTCTATTTAATTTACTATCGATAAAAATACTCCTAACCCACCCCCCACCCCGTATTTCTTTTAACCAACATTATCATTGCCTACTCCCAGACCTTAAGGGTCGACCTGGAACTACAAGCCCCATTCTAAATAAATCCTTTCATATAGCATCTATCGTATCCTGTGCAATTCACACACGGTGAAACACGCGACTGCAAAACAAAGCCTTTTAGGGTTCAACTCAGAAACCCTTATAGTTTCATTTCCGTGGGTATCTCTAGATCATCTAGGGCGACGTACTTAACCTAATGTTAAAAGCTACTATTGCTCAAAGGCACTAAATTGCGGCGCTTCTGCGAATCTTAGAACCATTTTGTGTACCTTCCCGTGTGTTAAATAGTTTGCCGGTTGAATTAAAAATTATAAATATTGTAAAACGACTTGCACATCAGGCAGACGAGGCCCCAAATATTGAACAAGCTATGGCGGCCCCGTGCCGGAAATACATATACAAAAAAAATGTTTATAACATGTGCATAATAGTGTACAACAAATTACCTCATGATATAAGGGTGTTAGAAGGTAGACTCTTTAAAACTGAATTGTTGGAATGGCTGCTTGAAAATTCTTTCTATAGCGTTAAGGAGTATATTGACCATTCACATTAGCATTAAAATTATGTACCTGATATTTTGTACGCCTTTAAACAGGCTGAATACTTTGATATTCATTTATTTTTAAGATCTTTAACTATGTATTCTGACAAATAAAGTATTTTGATTTGATTTGATTTGATAAATATTTTTAAGCGGAAACTAAGTGTTGCTATTCGATAGAGGACTTATAAATTATTGTTTGCTCAGTATGTGACATACCGAACTTTGCATAATGGATTTAATTTGAAATTTTTACTTTAACACAATTTATTATGTAACTTTAGTTTGACATTTGTAATTATTAAATTTTTAATTAGTCTTAAATTTTATTTTGCATACAATGTATATTGTTTTTCGAATAAACTAATTTAATTTAATTTAATGGAACACAACCATTTTAACTAAATTAATTGGAGTGGTTAAAAAAGATGCAAGTAATTTTTGAAATTCAGTTACAAAAATCTGAAAAAATTACGAATGATAACTGGTAGTAAGTACTTTCAATGAAAATTATAACGGATCTAGTACCAAAGTTACGTTGTGAAATTATAACTCGACAAAGATATAAAGTAGTTGATTTGGAACAAATTGTATGAAATCGACAACAAAATATGTTTTGTGATAGACGGCAATTACCCTCAAAACCCTTTCTATTTTATTTTAATTAATACAAATTAAGCATTGTTATAGTCGCCCTGACGACAAGTATCTACACCACCGTGTGTTCTACACCTAAATACCTAATATAGACACACAAAACCTAATTATGGTGTTAGCAAAAATATTTTTTTAATTCTATCTATAGCCCTAGTACGTAATAATTCCATGTAGGTAGTTCCATTGCATTATTGGTAGTTCCATTCTTGAATACTATCCCTAAAAAAATATGGTAAGGGTGTTATTAAACCCACGCGACGTCGGATTGATCAAATCGGTGTAGCCTTGGCTGATCGACGGGTACCTACTTGTCGAAAAACATTTGATCGACAATCGGGGGTATAACAAATAAAGCGTGGGTGCAACGATCGAGCCTCCTCGATACACCGACGTCGCGTCGGTTGTTAATTTTTCTATCGATCGGCGATTTCGATCAACCGATGTGGTAACCAGTGGTCATCCCGGATCTACCACCTATTTATTTTCTTCCGCATAGCAGCAATGCTGATTCAGTTTGATGGGTAAGAGATCCAGCGAAATTACCGGCACTCTCCACCCAAGTTCTCAAGGCTGCTAGCACATTGAGAACCCGCTAATAATTAACATCATGGTGAGGTAATTGACTTACTTGTTTTTACTGTCTTGATGTCTCTACGGGCGACGGTGAACAGTTACCATCAGATGACCCGTTTGCTCATTTGTTTTCATCAAACTTAAAAATGACGATTTTTTTGTTAACACCATATTTATAGGTACCAATACGACTGGTTTTTAAAAATTTCTTAGTAACTATTATTAATTATGTAAGCGGAGGTAATAATTGGTTAATACCTACATTTAAATTACATCCTGTATTTACCTCTTGCAGGGAAAAGAAGTATGTACCCACATATCTCTCGATAATTGAACTTGACATGTCACAGTACTGTTATTGTGTATAATTGGAACTGCCATACGAATAAATTAATTGAACATGAATGGCAGGGAAGGGGAGCTGGTGGCGCTGCCGTATTTTGAGATATGTTAAATTATTCGAGGTGATGTTTTTTAGATTGTAAATGAGAAAAAGTGTTCGATAAACTTTACTTATTTGATATTTTTGACATTATATTTTTAATTTTGATTATTTATTACCAAATATAAATAACAAATAATAATTCTGTAAAATGTACCAGACTTGTAAAAACTCTTTACAATTACATATGTATATGTCTATGAAAATTAATTAAATATGACAATGCTTGCTTACTTGCTTATCGTATGGTTAGTGGCCAACCTATTGTCAGAGTTGTTCAGGCCGCCCGTAGGCCTCTGACATGGCTTAACGACTGCTGTCGAACGACAACAACCGGGACCGACAGCTTAACGCATGGTGGCACGCTAGTGGTAGCGGTCACCCATCCTAGTACCGACCGCGCCTAACGTTGCTTAACCTGCACGATCACTTTCGGACCGTGCTCGCAACTAGGCTACGAGCTTCACGACGATATGACATGTCATGTGTCATACGAATATGACAATGAAATTAATAAAAGTTACAAACTGAAAAAAAAAAGATTTTTTACTTCAAACAAACACTTGTTTACTTCACCTTTGTCGTGTCTATGAAATAAAGTGTCCAACTAAATAAAGTTACTCTGTGGGCTCAGAATCAAACAAGATGTTTTTTTAGTGAAGCCAACACAGAACTTGCTCGATATTTTCATACAAATAAGCGAATAAGTTAGCAGCTGTCATAATTTGACCTCCAGCTACACTAGCGCCGCAGCGGGAGTATTCGCCATTGCAATCGTTATAATTTAAAAAATAAATTTGTTCCAAAAAGAATCAATTGAAAAAAAATCTTCCAGTAGAGTAACCCTGTTCAGATATAGACAGTGAGTCGCCCTGAAAGAGGTTAATACAGTTATTAGTTACAATCTCCTACTTAAATACGAGAGGCGATCGGACGCGGGCTTTAGGTCACAAAATATTTAAATACATAACATAAAAGAAGCGCACTGCGAACTGACGTGAGGCACTCACACAATGGCATACTGTCGACACGTCGTACGCTTACGCCTGTAAAGCCGGGACTATTCTAGCCGGTCCCAGCGGCGGTTCGATTCAGGAACCGGTACCGGCCACTACGACTTCATGTGGCCTGTTTCTGCGGCCGGTTTCAAAAGCACAGTTGCCCGTTGCGTCTCGTGTGGAGCAGTGAGTTGCGCGCAGTAAACGTAACATGGAAAATTTAACAACAGAGCGCTTTTGTTCATTGTTGTGACTTTAAATGTAAAAACAGAAGAAACGGGAAACGGAAAACGTAAGCCTATCCGGCTCGAAGGACCACTATGATTGCGCAGAGGGCGCCTATATCAAAAAGAATAGAAAGCCATGAACTTTCTTTCAATTTAATAAAAATCCAAAAAATGCTATATAAAACTGAGGTCACCAAACGATGCCGCCAGGTATAAATGCACAGTGACACCTGTCGGCAAATTGACCCAAAGTAGGGCATTAGACAGGTACACCCTTTTCATGTTCAATCTCGCGGCGAACTGAGACCGAACCGATGAGTTCGATTTTCCGTGAAGTCGACTGCATTCAAATTCTGTTCGTTTGCTACGGTACCTGAACCGTTGCAGATTTAAAAGTTTGCAACATTTTTAGCAGTGGGTAGATTTGACTTTTAAATCATTTTCAAAAAAGACATGTAATTTATAAAGAAGTTAATTGAATACACATTTTTGCGATTTTAGCGATATATCAGTCCGCTGTCATTTCAAGTGAATACTCTATTACTATATTACTCGTTATACAAATACATAGGTACTAGACATAATTTCGCAATTCGTTTCGTTCAAATCAATTCGTTTTGATTCATTTCCGTTTCGCATTCGCTACCGTATGCCATGCCACATGCGTTATATGGACCGTAATATCCAAAACGATCCGGCCTATGCGATCGCCGCGCGACGTCAGATTGTGTGTGTGTCTAGCTCCTGAACGCGAAGTATGAAGCTTCCTTTGTGTTAGTATTTCGAGCTCGGGGTCCAAAAAAAAATTGCCGTGACGAAATAACAAATGGCCGGTTTACACTTGGTCAAGTACTTGGCAAGTCAACTTGGCTTTCAAGCTGCCTTGCCATTGGATCCAAATATTATAGGCACTCGCTATTTCACTTGCAATTCTACTCGCCACTGTACTTGCACTCGCCAGTGTACTTGACCAAATGTAAACCGGCCATAGGGCCCGCAACGCCCCATTAAATGACCAGAGAAAAACCGCACCCGATCCGCCTTCTTAAATTTAACCTTACAATTTTAACTACACGGGAGATGGTGAAGTTTATGAGGTTACCCCTAGCGAAATTAGCGCCACTCACGAAAATTTTTTTTCTCCTGAATAAAGATATATATCAAAAAAGTGGACAGATTTGTATTGTTCCACAGATTAAGGAAAGCTTTCTAATAATTTCTAATAATGGGTTTATATTCTGTTAGTGGTCTGTTTTCTCTTTTGTATTCTTAGTAATGATAGAAAGAAAGCAAATGAAGAAAGAAAGATGAATGTAGAAAGCTAATGTGTCAAAAGTATCCACTTTTAGCACTTTCGATTTCTACTTCTTATTGTTTCAATTGGGATTAAAACATTAATAAAAAATTCTTATTCATCCGTGGAAAAAAACTACTGTCAATTTTTTGACAAATGCTTTCAATTCAGGAGAAATGATTTTTTTTCGGAAGTGGCCGTAATTTTGCTAGGGGTAGGTAACCTCCGGTTAAAAGTTTCACAGGGTGGGCAAGGGTTTTCGTTGGGATCATTGGGGTTAAAGTTAGAAATTAGTATTACGGGAAGGGGTGGGAAAATTGCTTACGGTTATAACTCCTAACACGCTCGCGTATGTTAGTGAACGGGCGTGATAGAAGATTGTCTCACGTCAAAACGGGTTTCATACAAAAGTCATCTCACTTTGTACGAGTAAATTACAAATGCAAAGGTTTATGAAGTTTTCATACAAGAAAACTTTAAAAGAAGTTCTAATGTATTTGCTTACTTTAGTGAACAGTCACGTGAAGGACACTGTACACAGAACCGACATATATGATTGAGACATTTTCAAAATTAATGAATCTATTCTATAAAATCTTTTACTAGCATCTATGTAACATGCAACAATTTTAAGAAACGGTCAATTAGTTTCTCTTATCTTAAATATATTTTTACTTAGGTACATGTGACTGCAGAGACTATGTAATATTATACAATTTTAAGTGGGTGACTTTATAATTGGATCTATTACTTCAATAAGACACACTTACTTACTACTAAATTGGTGAAAACTTTCGTATGAAAACCGCTTTCTCGTGAGTCGTGATGGAATTCACCGGAATCCAATTTCCGCACTCTCGACATAATGTCGAACGAGAAATATCGCGGGCAAAGTTTTTGAGCGCCAGGTGAAAGTGTATTTTGACACCAATTGCAGCTGCAGTGTGCGTCTTTGCTCCGTTTCTGTCGCACAGGAAGCAATTTCCGCGCTGTCACCTTTCGTCCGTTATCGGATTTTTCATCCGTTCGACAAATGACACGACATTTCAGTGTCCGACATTTTACTTTCGCGATATCTCGAGGACACATCGTAAGTAGACATATGTCGAGAATCGTGGAAATTATGTGTAGCGGGCAATTTTCTTGCACGGTCGACATGCCAATGGTCACTTCAGACAGTGCCCATTATCAAGAAACTACAAGTCTTGGGATTACGAAGATGACTACATATTTGCATACCTAGGAGATATCGACGACGAAGTGACAAATGTTTAAACTAGAAAAATGGCATACATTTTAGGTTTTAAACGTAAGTATATAAAATTTAAAGTTAATTGCAGCGCTTTATGTTTTTTTTACATTCAGGCTGCGATTAGTCTCTTGATACTTATAAAATAAAAATCTCTTGATAAGTAAAAGGGTATTTAAATAAACGGGGTAGAAAAACCCGCCCCTCACCCTCGGATTCGTCTTCCCGAACGATTACCAAATCCAAAAGGATTTACAATCGCGAAGGATGGCAAATCCGACAACCTAAAGGTATAAATAAAGAAAAAGATACTATAGGTACATCCTGATTGAGGTAGCGATTCCGGCAGTTACTCGCTAAATTAAATCATCGCCTCCCGCTCACTCTGACACAATCCAGTTTAAGAGTAAGCGCGACGACGGTTTCATTTAGGTTTAGCTTTAGATATAACAGCCACGCCGGAATCGATATTTCCCAAAAAAAATACAAGTTCTAGTCATTATTACTTCATAATCGACATCTACATTTGCCTATCGACCGCACTAGCATCGCCAGGTTCCGCTGCAAAGCAACGAACACGCCGCGCTCCGTCCCAAAGCTTAGCGCTCAAAGTGAGTCGGTAGCAGAGGGCGGCGGCGGCGTGTGAGCCACTGTCAGATGTGCGAATGGCGTCTGGTGCGCACTGGGGGCATGCGGATTGAGGGGGCCTCAAGAATCGTGAAGTTCTCAGGGATCTCGGGCATCTCAATGATAGTGGGGTTCTCAGGGATCGCGTGGATCGCGGGGAACGGGGGGCTCTCAGGGGTCTCGAGGCTCGGAGGCTCCCCCAGGTGTTTCAGAAACGCAAAGTAACAAATTGCGAACAGTGTATACGGCCCGAGGGTGGACACCGTCAGGCAGATCACCACCTGGACGAGATACTCGGTTGTGAATCACTTCTCCTCCTCTTCGTCGCGGAATAAGTAGGTCGACCTGTGGAGCACCCGACAGTTGTTACATTGCAGAGGAGAGTGGAGGATAAAAAGGAGTAGAGAAGAATGAGGAAAGGAAACATAAAAAGAGGGAAAAGAAAAAGGGAGGAATAAAAAGAAAATGATAATAGAAAAGGGAAGGGAATAATACAAGAGGTAAGAATGATTAACAAAAGAAGAGAAAAAGTTCGATATTCCGAGAGTAGGTAACAAATGTATAATATATATGTTATTAAAATCCGATCCCGAGATAATCTTGACCTACTTTAGACAAAAACAGAGAGCTCGTCATAATATTATATTTCAAGGATTTTCAGAAATAAGTATTCTACAATTGCAAAAAAATCATCCTGCTGTACTTCTCGAATGATTTGTTATGATAACAGTGATATAATTAGATCAGACACATTGCATTCCGTTATCCTGACTACAACTGATAGAAGTGGAGAAAATTTGAGTAGGTCGAAGGGGGACTAACTGAAGGCTGTGAATGCTGAGATGGATGGATGAATGTATTCCGTACTCACCAATAAGCCAAGTTGAACAGCGCGAAGACCAGAGGAAACGTGATCCGGGAGATAACATCTATCCTCTTCGACCTGGTGGGAAACTTGGACATCCAGAGGCGGCAGCAGTTCTTGCGAGGAGGACTGATGTGAATCTCGCATTGCCGCATCTTGGAGTCCAGCACGCCGCCGCGCACCAAGGGTTTCTGTTTGTTGCAGACCAGTCAGGGAGGACGAACACTGTGCACTCAGCGCACTCCACCACCAACGTCGTCAAAAGCAACCGTGAGGTTGAAAATGGACGCGGGCTTAAAAAAGTATGCACATGTCGAGGGGTAATGCTACTGATGAGTGTTTAGAGAAATTATATTTATGTAATGGTACGGAAATAGTAACCAAATCAGTGCTTAACTACAACGCTAATATCAACTAATGGCCAGTGACAGAGAGGCAGAAGATAGAGCATACCGGCGGGTATACAGAGGACTGGTTCTTCCAAGAACTGTCAGAATAAATAAAATCCGAAAATATTTGGCTGCCGACTTTTCAGTTGCTAGCTAAACAGACTCTGAAGGAGTGTCACTAACTCATCGAAGGTAATTTTTCATTCCACGCTATAGTGCAGAAAGATATGACCTTATCGTTAATATTGCATCTAGATGTAATAATAATAAAGAAGATATAGGTATTACAAAATACTAAGTACATTTGGTGACAGGTGGTATCGAGATGGTTCCAAACATAATTTGACGTTAGACTATATTAGTCCTAAATGGAAATCAAAGATCTAAATCAGCCGCGAGCTCACCATTGCAAACGTCGCGTTGCTATCCGTATCCAGGAGGTCCGAGGCGGCGTCCATGCTGGCAGCCGCTTCCATCTCCCGTCGCGATTTCTTCATGTTCTCACGATGCATGTCCGAGCGAGACGCATAGTTCACCAGTGCGAATTCCAACAGCGCCCCAAACACGAACGTCAGACATACGCCAGTCCACACGTCAATGGCTTTCGTGTATGATACGGGAGGTAGGGAAGCGTTGATGCCTGATGATTGCGTTGCCATCGTTAGAAGCGTTGTCACACCTGCGGCGGAGAATCTCAAATTATTGCTGGCACTGTTTGGTACACCTTGGGTGGGTAACACGTTCTCAAAAACGCAGACAGCAGACTGATAGACCGTTGGAGAGAAATACAAAACGCACTAGCCGCTTTCTTCACCACCGATAGGGGATGAAATGAGCTCTCAGGCCTACATGATGATTCTTCCTGGTTGAAAATAAGATTTCTTTTTATATATGTTGCAGTTGTTGAGGACGGTGGAAGCATCTCTGCTACAGGTCGTGTGTCGGATATGAATGTCACAAGGGCTTCGAAATCCTATCAAAAGTAATTTCCTATCGATGCTTTCTTGACAAGTTCAGTTCCTATTTTTACAGGCAAAACAGAAATTCCCGGGATCGCTGTAGAACTAATAATGGAGAACTTTGACAAATTAAAACCGACAAGGACTTATATTAATTATATAATTCAGACATACTTAGGAATAATAATAGTTATTTCGAATTTAACCTGTGGGTACTTAGATAGTGTTCCTTACCAAGGGAGACCCTGGCTGGCACGGCCCCTTGATCCAGCCAGAAGGAAACCCAGGATACGATGACCAGCATGCAGCATGGAATGTAGATCTGGATGAGGTAGTAACTGAACTCCCGCTTGAACAGCAGGTCCACTTTCAAGCAGCTGTATTCACCTGTTGGAAAGATCAGCGTCGGTCTAAAGACTGTTTTTTAACATTGGTAATGTTTGGCTTATTACTGTTTGGAATGGTCCACCACTGTAGTCCAGAGGTGAATTCAATGAAGCGACGCTTGCGCAGCAGTCTCGTGCCCCAGCCTTCGAGACATTGTCGCTTGTTTCTTTGACGTGAATACGTATAGATTGTAATTTTGCATGACAATAAGACGATAAAATATCATTTAATTACTCTGATACTACAAGTTCCAATGATTTTGCTATCATTTTTTAAGCCAGTTATAACTAGGTTAAAGTTCTCTCACAACGAGTATTCACGTCAATTTGCATTTCAAATATTTTTAAATTGTGATACGAATAACGGTCTGGCACCGCCGGAACAAAAACGCATTTTATTGGTGAAAATTGTTCGAAATAATCCTATTTTGGAACTGTTATACTATTGGAAATAAAAATACTCTCGCAAGATGCATTACATTGATACTGGCAATGAAGATACAGCTGAATGGATGAAGGTGACAAGTAGACCGCCACCATGAAGGAAGAAGCGGATAAACATTAACGTCTAGATAGATAAAAAACTTTAACCATCGTCATCATTATGAAAGCATAAATCCAGAAAGTGCATACGAAATATTCACGTACGTAAGTAAGTGTTTAAAAGCTGGAACGCACGTAAATAAATATAATGATGATGATGAAGAAAATTTACAAAAAATGATGATTATGTTATGATTCGTCCCTTCGGATATATCCCAAGACGCGAAATAACATAGCACACATTTTCGCATAGCATCACAATTCCAAGAATAAAGTAGTTATTCGCACCTTACAAACTAATAATAACATTAAAGGCAAGCATTTTAAACAAATTGAGAGATGATCTAGATAGATCATGATCTAGATAGATCATCTGTCGATCACAGGGAGATCCCTACGATCTTAACATTTGAGAAATTCTGATAGGTCCCAGATATAAAAATTTAGATTATGCAATGCAATTCGCAACTGAAAGCTACTTTAGTCAGCAGGATACATATTACCAGACAATCGAATCGCGAAGTGGCAAAGTCGCGAAATGTTCAGATCGGAAAATGTCAAGATCGCAAAATAAATTTAGAAGTTCTGGTCTGGCTATGTAGAAATCTTATTTTAGTCTTGACATATTCGGATCTGGGTATTTCGCAACTTAGACATTCTCCGATTTGGACAACTGGACATTTTATAACTTTGACGTACGTGTACCTACGTGTACCTAAAGCAATACCTCTAGTACTTATTGAAACAGTTTATATTTTAATTATTCTCTAACATTAGCCCTCTACTCGTACATGCCATATTTTTCCTGATAGAGACATAGATAGTCGCGTTTGTGGTAACAAAAACATGGAGGGGAGAGGGGGGGGGGGGGGGGGTGCGATCTGTCAATGTCTAGTGTTGCTTACTGTCGATTTTTTTTCCTTTACAAAAATGGGGTGCCATATTTCATTTGATAGATTCCACTAAAAACCCACTATAATCGTAGAAACATTATATCTTTAAACTGTAGATCCAAGTAGACATTTTTGCAACGCGACTCCTGGTCGATAAGCGAAATTATGCAGTCAGGGTGCAGATCGTGGAAAGAGGAGGGATAGGATTAGACGACAAGAAAGAAGAGCAGAAGGTGGAAGATGAGAGTATGATGAGATATTCGTATTAATAGATAGATTTAGATGATTTGATGTTTACATAATTATTCTTGTCAAAATAATGTTGTTGAAGTTTTTTCCATGTTTACGTTTCATTTTCTTTTGATGTTTGTTGTGGAGGTCGGGGAATAAAAAGTATGCAATGCTACAATTTGTGTCCACTTTAATAGTGTAAATGTTGAGGCCAACAACAGTCCCATATTGAGTCAACTCACCAGTGTTAGTCTTGCTGTTGCAGTAATCAGTGAGGAACTTTTCCAACGTGAAACGGGGCAGGTGCAAGTTCTTCACGACTTGGACCGGATCGCCCTCTTTCCACAGGAATACCAGGTCGTCAGTTGTCCAGCCATCTGTGACGATTGAATAGAAACCGTCAGTTTCACGAAACGTCATTGAAGAACCTAACGAGGCTGACATTGTCGCGTACCAAAGCCTATAAAAGACTAGTGAAAAAATACATGCTACACATTCTATACAATGTCCTAGCCTTAGTTTCTCGCAACTCACGGTTATACTTTTTTTAGTTTAGCTGTAAATCGGGGCAAAATATCTAATTTATACTGGCAATACTATGGCCGATAAACCTGGCGATACCGACCGTGAAGAAGACATTTGATTGTGTCATTATTCGCACTTTACTGAAAATAAGATATAAACTGGATGTAGATAATTAAAAAGGTGATATAGAAATACTGGATTTTATTACATTACCACAGGTCTGGTGGCTTATTAGACGGGCATACTGGGCACCAGATGGTAAACGGTCACAGTCGCCTAGAGACACGTGTATCACTGTAATACTCCTGGGTATTACATTTGCTCTGCCGGCCTTGAAGGACTCTTTTAACTTTTATTTTGAAGCGTGCCATATCGCAACGCGACGGGAAAACTCCGGGCGGAAGATCATTCCACATTCTACAAGTTCGTGGCATGAAAGTATGTGTACATCGTGCTGTGGTGAACTCCCATGGAAATTAATCAGCCATTTCTCGTTTTCTTTCTTATATTTATTGGTTGCAGTCAGTGAAGGTTTGATTTGTAACTCCTGCCAACGGCCGAACGTTTGTCTGTACCGTACCTAATTAAAGCCGCGGTTACATATAGTCGTAGACCGACCTTTTGGGCGGTCACAGCAGATGACCACCGGCTATATGTGAATTACCAGTGTCCCTAGGTTGTCATAGAGCGAATGACGTTGGACGACCAACAACCAAGTGTGAACAAAGGCGGTTGGTAACCGCTGGTCGTCCACCGGAACATATGTAACCGCGCCTTTAGTAACAGTACCTACGGAACCGACGGTAACAAACACATAATTCAATTTTTATTGCCACTTAACTGTTACAAGATTAGTTTTAACAAACAATATATGTACTGAACTGACCGGCAGAAGAACGGACACAATAACTCAGAAATAAATCTCGTTTTGTTTTTGTTTCTTGTATTTCATTGTTTAGTCTAAGGTAAACTAAAGGTAGACTAAACAATGAAATATACTCTCCAAGTAAACAGTCAGCTATGTTTACAATTGACTGAACACGATCCTTTTTCTTATTTTTTCTATTTGCGACATAACAAAGATAATCTGACCTCAATCTCACCTTGTGGTAGTGACGATGAGGGAGAAGATCTTAGTAAGTACCGCATTGCACGAGAGCTTGGTAGAATGAATCCAACCACGACACGTCCAACATTACCAATTGAAGAGTTTCGTAGTAGTTACGTAACCTGGTAGCAGCATCAGGTTCCTTTAATCGCGAGTGTAAAATTCAAGGAGGAAGTGGTTTAATTCAGTTGCAAGATTTGTTCCCAAAAATGAATATATTTTGCCATAGTTGAATAGTGGCAGAAAAATCGAGCTCGTCTCTACCATCTGACCTAATATGGTTCGTTCCTGTTTGTTCTACCAATAGAAAAATTAGGAAAAATTCGCCTCGAACTTCACGAGTCTGGTTATATTTCATTTTATTCGGTATGCAGCATCCAAATGGGTCGGCTGATTTCAAGTGGGGGGAGGGTGGAGCGCTGTGATTGGTTGTAGCGAACCGTAGCTGGAACCGGACTTATGAAGTTTGAGGCTTAGATATCGGATTAGAGGTAAATAGATCGGGCTAGAGGTGCGACTGAAAATCAACACCGGGTTAGTAGCCTATTCACTGCTGTGGCATATACGAGTAGATATGCAGTCTCTAAAAGTTAAATTATCTATAACATAACTTAACTATCACGACCATAATCCCCGACGGGGTAGACAGAGGAACCACCTCCAATTCCATTCTATTCTATTCTAGATTTACTTACAGCTAGCCATTCTGAGGGAGCAGGTTTGCTTGTCGAGCGGGTACAGCTTGAGGTTCATGGGACAGGAAAGCGTCAGCGAGATTCTGATGCTGTATAACACGTTGCCGTTAGGGAAGATGCGAATGTAAACGTTCGGCATGATGATGTTGTGGAAATGACCTTCTTTCTCGTTTGAGAAGAACAGGTCTGGCATCCACACTCTGTTAGCTTCCGTCAAAGTTAAGTACTTGAGGCGGCCTGGGGGATAGACGAAAGAAGTGAAATAAAGTAAAGAGTCTCATTATATTAGGGTCGCTGTCTAATATGAACGAAATAAAAAATGATACATGCTGGTAACATACATTTTATAAATAAACAATAAGTCACAATAAAGAAAAAAACGAAACCATGAACTGCGATCAAAGAATGTGAAAATTAGCACACGTATTTAGGACACCCAATATTTTAATTGTAATTTTAGAAACTGTAGTAATGTGGCTTTCTAATGGTATTTATTATATACCTAAATTTGCAATATTTTTTAAGTTATCGACGATAATTTGTCGGCATTCATATTTCCAAGTTTTTATTTATAAATTTGCTACGACAAACAGGCAAACAGGCCACCTGATGGTAAGTAGTCACCGTCGCCTAGAGACACGTGCAATACCAGGGGTATTGCACGTGTGTTGCCGGCCGTGGAGGGAGAGGACTTTTTTAACGTTCTTTTTTAAGCATCCCATGTCGTAGCGCTGCGGGAAAACGTCGCGTGGAAGAGAGTTCCACATTTTGCAGGTGTTTTTTAAGTTCATTTCACTTTCATTTTTCTCAAATTTCTTCAACGAGATGATGAAAGTTTTATTCAAAAAATGAAATAATCTTCCTTAATTTGTACGAAAACGAATAGGAAACGTAATAGGTACAAGTGTTATAAGATTTAGACTGGAGCGGTACAAAAATTCAATTTGAACCCCCCTGATGCCCAGGAGCACGATCTGCAAGCGCGGCGACCGGACTAAATCAGCTTAGAGTGACCCAGAATAACTGTGCGAAGTGGCGGGTTCAGTTTGTTATGTTGTTTTTTTTTTATATGGGGCGTTTAACGCGGAAATTTCACAATTTTAATTTTTTTCAAATTATTTCAATGGAATAGTGAACATATTGTTGCAAAATTGAATTAGTTATTCTTTATCTATACGAAATCGACACCAAAATGCCCCTGGTATGGTTTGCCCCCTCCCCGTCGTAGAAGAGCGGTGATCTGCGAGGGCTCTAACCTTCAAAACGATCCTTTGGGTGTCCTAAATATGTGTGCAAGTGTTCACATTCTTTACTCGAAATGCACGGTTCATTATGAAGCTGTGTAATATCCTGAACTCACTGTATTAAGCAAAATATTTTTTTAAAAATCTTCTAATACTCGTACATCGTAATCTGAATATAAACAAAATTGCAGCGACTTGACTTTTTCCAACGGTCAAGCCAATGATCGATCAGTCCGCTAACAGCGTGGTATTAGCAGAATACGATTAGAGTTGAATCAATACGAAAACGTAATCGCTACTTAATTGGATACAAACGTTGTAAAACAGTGGAATTGAACTTCTGAACAAAAATGAGGAAAAGAGGATGGTGGAAGTGTAGGTAGATTGTATTACTGGGGCTAAAATAGTATATTTACGGATATGAGTGGGTCGTCTGAGCCCTTGGCCCAGGAGCGGGTTTTGGGGCGAACCCCTTTCCCACGCGGAATCTCGGAGGGGTAACTACCCCCCGGTCAATGACTGCCACGAAAAGAGGCGAAGGTGAGGGCGCTATATTGAATCTAGAGCGAAACCAGTACCTTAAGGGGCACTTTTTGAAGAACCAATGAGCGTTTCTCGAATAGGTGGGATGAAAAAGCACTTACCACCCAAGTTGTTGAATTTGAGCCTCTCATCTAACCACTGCTCCCTGAAGGTAAGCTGAACCGAGTATTCCTGAAAACACCAGGTCACATGTAGATACTGTTTACAATAGACGGTAAAGCAAAGCAAGACATTGTCGACACGAGATATACAACTTATTGCAACAGCGGCGGCGAATAGACGAGACGAACAGGAAATTCTTATCTTACGGAATTTTCCGAAGAAATAGCAATTTATGCCGAATCTCCTAGGATAACTGAAAAACTATTTCTTGGTAGACGTGTAAGAAACGTTCCAAAGATATAGACAGCCAAGATAACTTCACCGTGATGACACGAAAGCTCTAATATTAATACGTACTGGTTTACTAGTTGGATTTATCCAATCATGCGCTTTGCTGCCAGATCGCACACTTGAAACCAGTCCGGATAGCTGCCACGCCAAGTTACACTAATTTACATTAATGTCAAGTTATCTTGGTTGTCCATATCTGTGAAATGTTTGCTTTGCAGCTATCAAGAATTGTATTTTCGGGATCCTTAGGAGATTCCTCATTGACATATCGCCGTTTCATTCGGGTCTTCAGTGAGGTAACAATTCCTGGACCTGATGGGCTACATATATTTCACAACACATATATAGGCTACATTGATCTACATCAAAGAAGCTAACGTTGAAACCAAAACGTGTCTAGTCGCCATCGCAAGCAATAAATAAACAGATCAGCTACTATTTGATCTTTAATCACACGTTTGGAATAAAATGTCCTAGTTACGTTGGAAAACAAAATGAATGGTTTGATGTGGAATTATCTAAACTAGCTTGTGTAAAGTTGTGATTGATTTCAAATACTCAATCATCATTTTTGTCATCAAACAATTCATCAACTCATTAGTCATTACTATCTCGTGTTTTGACAATATCTCAAATCAAAATTAATAAGCCAAAGCTGGCCGTTCGGCCTCTATCAAACCGTCTGTTTTCTTCAGTCGGAATAGTATATTATCTAGAGGCCGAACAGTACTATTTCCACCATTTCTCTCTTTTACAATGTGTGCAACAACTTTCTAAAAACTTTTTTATTCTCAAACTCACAATAAACTTATATTGTTTTCTAATGCATGGTTATTTATTAAGCTATTACTACTAATATTTCGTTTACCTCTTACTTGTTATAAAGCTTTTCTAGTGCATTTATTTGTGCCAATATATTGCCTATGTGCTTCTTTAGTAAAGCCAATTTTGAGTGCTTCTTCATTACTGAAAATTCATTTGGGAATTTTAAATTTGGAACAAAGGCTTATTGACACAAATATTGCTGCTGTTTCCAGCTTATCGTCTAAAAGGGAGGGATGGTGTCGAAGGTTCTTCACATAAATGACATTGACAAGGAAAACACATTTAAAGTCAACCCTCGACATCAAACGAGCAAGTCAAATGAATTATCATAATACGAGGAAGCTTGCTTATAGTACAATCAGACTATGGTTGGGTTAAATACATTCATGCATTGATGAATAATAGCTTTTGGAGATATTATTGGCAATGGTGATGATAAGTTTGTGCAGGACGTAATAGAATTGGCGTCTGATTCGAAACTCCTTAAAGGTGGATCGCTTTTGTTCTACAACTCTGCAAAAGGCGAAACAAAATTGTTTCTTGTAAACTGGTTTTCATGGGGCTGTATAAATCGGAAACTTTGTGTTCAATAGTAGTTTTGTCTTAGTTTTTAGTTCACTAATCATGAGAAGCTCTCAAATTTAATTTTGTCATATTATATGTCAAATATAGAGACTTCAACAAAAACCCCTTACATAGCCGAAATGGGTTCAGTATCCATAACTGAATAAATGTTGTTCTACGACTTTTTGATTATCGCTAAAAATGAATCGAATCTTAGTTTTTTTTTAAATGCGAATTTCCAAAAAAATTTAGATAAAAGTTATTTAGTAATGGACACTGAATATCCCCTTTTCGGCTTTACACATCTATATAGGAAATATGTATGACGCGGTCATTAGATTACCGGACATAAATCGACAAAAAATACCTATAACGGCTTTCAAAAGGTCATAGAACAAAGGTTATCAAATAACCCCGACGCACCGTCTCAAAACTGACACAGCTTTTAATACTAGCTGTACATTATGGTCATCAATGTATTACAGATATTGCAGAGGAGTGAGATAGCATCGACGTTGATGGATGCGGCGGGCTCATTATGAATAGTTACCGACAGAGCTGGCAACCCGCCAGAGGCGGGAAGGTCCCTACACCGGGAATATCGTCAATACAAACCAAACTAACATTCTCCGTCAATCGTTCCATAGGAAGAACGGTGGAATTTGACAGTCAATGAATCTCACTGCGTTCAATTAACCAGTTCAGTGCAGTCCCATATTGTTTATCTCCAATATGGGACTGCACTGAACTGGTTAATTGAATGCAGTGAGATTCATTGACTGTCAAATTCCACCGTTCTTCCTCCATTCCATAGGAAGAACGGTGGAATTTGACAGTCAATGAATCTCACTGTATTCAATTAACCAGTTCAGTGCAGTCCCAAATTGGAGATAAACAATATGGGACTGCACTGAACTGGTTAATTGAACGCAGTGAGATGCATCGACTGTCAAATTCCACCGTTCTTCCTCTATATTTATATTAATATTTCAAAAAGTTTCCCACTGAAATTTGGAGTAGTTACTACTCCAGAGATAAACAATATTCTGCACTGAGCTGGTTAATTCAATCGCCATACTATTGTAAAAATCTGGTATAAGTACCCACTTATACGATATGGCGATTTATTATTGAGAACTAAACTTTGTTAAGAAACTTCTTGAAATATTAATATAAATTTAGAATAACCTTTATGCAATACTACGCAGATATGGGTATTAGTTATATCGGAAACAGATTGTATTTTTTTTTAACTTTTAAAACTGTGTCTTGATAAAAGTTGATGAGTTATCTCTATTGTGAGTCCACTTACAGAGGTCAATATACGAGTAAGTATGTTAGATAATGAAAGAGAGTGTTTCGTATTTGCGACCATAACCTACAGAAAAAGACGCAAACCAACTTTTTTAGGTTTTTCACAATTAGGTTTGCTTGAAATCTAGTGAATGGCCTCTATTCACAAACTCTGATAGTTTTCCAAAAGCTACATTCGGTTGAAATCGACAGGCGGCAAGCGATAGGACATGCGAACAGTCAAAAGCAACAATAATGTGTACGTTGACAAAGTTCTATATAATACGAACGCTAGCTTCGATCTCAGAATGAAAAGCGTATAATTGTAATATAAACAATTTTAAGGTCTTCATATTAGTTCTATTATATTCAGATCGAATGGCGTTCGTATTTCTTGACTTTGTCAATGTAATTGTTGCTTCAGACCGGAAAGGCTGAAGCGAAGAAACCCACTCACCGTCGCAGCATTCGTCGATGGAATGCTTGTCTTTTCAGTTTACCTTCATGCTCAAACGGCCAGTTTAACTAGATCTACGGTACGTCTAGCGGACGTTGGGGTTTGGTATCACGGTTGGGTGGTAGCCACCGATCGGAAGCTCCAAGCCGAGTGCGGACGCAGATACGTCCCGTGAACGTAACACAACACAAATTCACATAAACAAGACAATGTACAACGTCAACAGTCAAGATACACGACCAAAATAGTTTTTATAAATAGTTTTCTCATAAAAAAATGCATTACAGCAAAGGAAGCGTGAAGAACACAAACATACGGAAAATAAAAATGACTATGAATTGAAGTTTTTGGGCCTACGGGGCCAAACTAGTCTGGTATTACAAAAAATTACAGGACTGTAACTTTTTGTAAACCAGATACGTGCTGAGCATAATAGAGCAGTGAGAATTCTCGAAAAGACTTTCGGCGGTCAATGCACCGACTGTTTTCTTAGAGTTTTTTTCTATTGAGATTGAAGATTTGAGGGAAGGGCTCTTGGCCTTAGTGACCTAGGACCGCACCTGGGCGGAGTCTACGGAGAGACATACGTACGACTGTTTATTTGGTACAAAAGGGGCTCGCGTGAACCGGTACGTAACCGTTTTAACAATTCATACGGTGCGATCGATTCCTATTGGTATTGGTCAATTTGTTTACAATTTTGTGCTGCTATATATTTATAAAGTAATAATATAAATAGTGCGAAATTAAGTGCATACTTGGTGTAACAAAAATCCTCTATAAGGACAAAACAATGGATTCATGTTCAGTATCCATAACAGAACAACTTTTGTTCTACGATTATTTTTGCATCGAAAAATATAAATCGAATCTCCATATAGATACTATAATTATGTACATACCGATCAGCTGATCGATTTGTATGAAAGTCAAAATATATTTGCGAAAATTAAAAAGTCATGAAACAAAAGTCGTGTTGTTTTGGATATTAAACACAACCCTATCGGCTTTATAATTGGTTTTTATTACACCCCGTATTTGTAATCTGCTTTTACATAAGACGCTTTGTACAGCGTGTTTACTATTTGAAATAGTACTAAAACTAAATAAACTGAATAATAAGTTGCCAATTGAAAAATTATTAAATAAGTTTTAACGTAGGTATACTTATAAGTAATAGAAAATTGCTTGTATATATTTTATTTGTACAATTTGCAAAAATCCAATATAAAGGTTTTTAAAATTAAAAAAAAGTTTAAAAACTAATTCAAATTAATTTTGATTCTAACTAAATATAAGTATCAAAATTACAAACAAATGAATATAATTCAAAAATTAGAAGCCTTTAATTATGTAGTACTTAGGTACGTACAAATTAATTTACTTTCAAAAATGTAATAATTATTTTATAAAAAGTTCAGAATAGTTCAGATTAAACTATATACAAACATTTGAATAAATTGTGTACAGAGAACCCCTTGTGCGTAGCTCAGCTTTCTTTTCGATTTAGACTGCACTTTAGGGCTCAAACGGCCATTATGGTTCCTCCGTAGCCCGGAGGACGCGGCCTCAGCACCGTGGTGATGTCACATTTACATTCCATTTTTACACTCAAATGAGTGATAATGAACATTTAGTAGACTGAACATAATGCAAAATAAAAAATAAAATCAAAAAACCATATAACAAACGAAGGGACACATATATTATCAAAAAACACATTAAACATTAAAATACACTGAGTGAGCTTTATCGTACACCAAAACACTGGGGTGGGTACCCCAGCCAGGGACCTTAGTGCTGTCAAAACCCAGACATTCAACGTGCCCGGGGGGAAAATGTTTATATGTCGAATCTACTCAGAATTTTGTTTTTTTAATATATAGGTCAAAGCGTATAAAGTAGTTAACTAAGAGTTAGGATATGTATCCATAATCATTATATTATACTTTTAAACTTATAATTTCATTCATAAATTCCCGCCGGGCACGGTAAAAATCTTCAATTATATGCTGATTCAAATATGATGTACAGCGTAATCAAATACCATCCTCTTATAACACGATTTAGTGCCGAATGCTAAATACGTTTTGCCAAGAAACTTTTCGAAATGGTCAAAAGATGCTTGGCAGAAAGTGTTTTAGACATCGTACACTGGGTCGTGCTGCAGGGGTTAACGCTGGTGTTTTGTTACACACTGCCATCTCATCTGGAACCTTTGAACTTCGATTCGTCGGGTATGTCCAAGACGTAAAATGTTCAGTCTTCGAATTACGTCCAAGTCATGAAATGTCCAAGTCGTGAAGTCAAAAAAATTTAAATAAACAAGTATTATAATAATGCCAAAAGGTATCAATTCCAGTACTATAGATAATACTAAAAAATTCGGAGATATCTCCGAAGCCTTTATAAAAGTTCTAGAAGATATCTTTAAAACACTGAAGTGGAGTGAGCGGTCCTTAGTATCTATTATCTCTAATATCTATTGCACCATCGATTCCCTGATGAAATAGTTTTTTTGCTGATGAACCCGATGGATTACAAACAATGCTGACCCAGCTAGCTGCTGCATGTCACCGAGTGGGACTCTAAATTAACCTTTCAATGTGGAAAACGACATGAGCGCTGAGATCGACCGAATTAAACTCTGATGGACAAGCTAAGTATATTTATTAATTTTCAACCATTTGGAACATATTAGAGCACTGCGGTTGCGTCAACATAATATTATACGTATTACACAAGCGTTAAATTGAAATTTTTGCTTGTTTTGACTAGCACTGTTAAGCGAAGAATAGGTCATTACATCCAATAAAATCATAATAAGACGAAAATAATAATAATAATATTAACATAATTATAACTTATAGCTGCTGTAAATGGGCATTGTCAGAAAATCATAATAATAATTACTGTAATTAGCTGCTGTATAGAGGCATTGTCAAAACATAAAAATATATGTCAAAGACCATTAAACAATGAAGCTCATTTTCAAATCCGATATGCCACAACATCTCAAGAGGCGAACATTTACCAGTGCATACAGCCCTAAAGCGACGTACGGATGCGAAACACGGACACTCACAGAGAAAATCGTGACGAAGCATAAAGAGCGATGGAGAGAGCAATACTGATATTGCAAACCGAGTAGCTAAAAAGATGTTAGTATGACAAATGAAGCCGGAAAACTTGGCAGACCGAAAACGCAGTTATCTGAAGACATTCAAAAAGTAGCCAGCAAATAGTGGAGTCGTGCACCAGGAACCCTATGACGAGATATATATGTATATAAAGCCTGTGTTTAATTCAGGATTCCATAAGGCTGCCGATAACGATAATTATTATTTATTCCAAGATAAAAGCAAAGACTATGGCAGGGCAGTTCCAACTATAAATTATAAAAAAGGAAGAAAAAAGCTCGTTGTACCGACCGTCCATTTGTACTATGCACATTATGCTTTAATAGAGTTATATTTTTTTCTATCTAGAGAATTGGACATTTCATGGAAACAGGGCACTCCATGTTGCATAAAAGAAAATAAGTAAAATTTATTCTTTGTTTTACATTTTACGACTTGAACATTGGCGTCAATTCTGGGGTGACCACCAGACTTAAATTGTCACGCTCACTCAAATGCTAGATCGTGTAAGAGTGAGGGTGATGTTTCGTTTAGAGATATTTTAATAAAACTTGACATGACATAACAATGACACCCCAGAGTCATGACACTGTACCCAACGACTCGCTAATATCCCACAAAATGTTCGGTCCCTGGCAAGAGCGCACCTTGGTCCAAGACAAAGCTTTCACTCACCATGTGGTAATCGTCTATTTTGCTGATGGAGCGAATAAAGACATTCACATGAACTATTGTCGGACCATCGGCTTTTGACAGAAAGAAAAAACAATTATTAAGGCTGGGTACTGAAATTAACTGGAAATATAAGTATAGTCTATTCGGGTTAAGAAAATAGTGAGTCATCGCTGTCGTCCGGCCTAGCCACGCCCCCTGACCAATCACGAAGCAGTAAATTAGAAAGCCAAGTTCACATTGACCAGTTCAAGGCAGACCCTCGTACGAAACGGCCGTGTCCTTTGTGCATTACAGTAAATTTAAAATGGACACCTCACCTATTCGTAAAAATAAAAGTGGATCGATAATTCATAGCGGAGAAAGACGAATGGAAATGTGGAATTTGGATGACGTCATGGAACATGTAGAAATGAATCCTTTTATAATAAATACGAATAAAGATTCTGATGATACCGATTAAAACATATTATTAATTACTTTATTTTAATTTTAGATAATATTTAACTTCATTTTTTATCAATAATAAATTGTCTTTTAAAGTTTAAATTGTTTGAATTTTTATTCGACTGTGACTAGACCTTTACCCTGCAGTTGCACTGATGACTCACTATTTTCTTAACCCGAATGGACTATAGCGCTACTCTGATAAAAAGATATTTCTCTTAAATACAGGGTTATTTTGAAAAATATAGGTACGAGTATGTACGTTGTTCTTCAGGTGAAAAGTAAAGCACCATAGAAGTAGCTACGTTTGTGTTATCTAGACAGAAGAAAGTGGCAACTTTTTTCAATCTAGATAACTGTACGTACGAAAACTATTTGAAATAAGTAAAGCTATATAGCGATAGGCCTAAAAAAATCACACAAGCATAATTAGAACAACAACGTGAGAACCTGCATTTTTCAAAATTACCTTTTATTTGCATGAAATAGATTTTTTACTTAAGTAGCGCAAGTTTCCTGTTAAAAGTAACACCGACCATTGTATTAAGGCTGCATGACCACCAGAATACTGCGAGAAAGCGAGCCTCGTTCATCGCTTGCTCCCTCTCACCGGTCTGGTGGACGTGCACCCTTATGCATTGTTAATTAAATGTCACAAGAAGATGGCTCATTCTTCACCAGGCAGAACAGTCCGGTTTGAATGACGTTCCATGCACAATGGTGCGTCACTCGACGTGTTTAGCCTGGTGAAGTGAGCCTTTAATTAAAAGCAAAAATTAAATTAACTGTAATACTCTAAACCTTTTATTGAGAAGCCTCGTCGTTTTATTAAAATGAAACCTGACAACACCATGACACATTGTACAAGAAAATCGGCTCAAATAATTCAATATCTCCGAACCATCGAGGTAATTATTACTTCGCTGCTCCGAACTCGTCTACAATGTAAGAGTGGCGGTAATTTTTATGACGTCATAATTTCCTCCTAGAATCTGTCAAGTCAGTCTTACCTTGGACAACAAAAAGACAGAAAAAAATTATAGAAAAGATGGTCTGTCGATAAATATTACTTTAGTGAAGACTTTACAAAGCCGCAACCCTAATTTCTGACAATGCATTTTGAGAGATTGATTACTATTTCTGTTTTCTTTAGGAAACCTCATAGAAATCGTCTAGTAGCACCCTCTCCTCTGGAATGATGATGTGAGCACTGACAGCGAGCCAAAGGGTATGTGCAAATACACGTACACTAAATGATAAAGAGGCTTGGTCCTAAATTCAGCTTCAGATTTGCACATTGTGTATATGATTGTATTCATAATTATTGTAAGATATAAGAATATTTATTTCAAAAGATGTGCGACTGGTTGTTTCTGCGCCGTTTCTTTCCTTTCAGCTAGAGCATCTTACGAAGCGGTGGTAGAGTAAAAAATGACGTTGTAAAAATGTACCTTAAGGTACTTACTTACAAAAAAATATATGTGATTTGATTTTGATTGACATTTCAATGCCCGACTATGTGTGGGAAAATGCTCACATCGCATGCGCCACTTGGCAGACACAGTTTCCTTAAAAAACGTCTCTAGCAAGCAATCTGCTTGTAGGGTAAATTTCAAAAAACTTTAGGAAATCTGATTTCAGTCCGACCTTGTACAGTCGTCGGCGCTTGCATTAGTTCATTCCAGTAATGTACTCAATAAGATTTCTGTTTTTTTCGTACACATTCGACTGTACTAACAAACGGTGAAGGAAAACATGGTGAGAAAACAAAGAACAGAATGTTTCGAAAGAAGGTGAAGGTCAAGCTGGTACTGGTCAGGAGACTACGTCTCCAGGTGCTCAGGCACATGATAATGAGCACATTTCTTAGTATCACCTACTCTAATAAGCCCTACAGTGGGGCGGAATGTTACATTGACATGTTTTTATAATTTATTATACTATGTCAAAAAATACACAGCAGTATCAGTTAATACTAAGACATTATAAATTAATTTGTTTGACACAATATAGTACTTATAGTATCGTATAATATCTTAATAGTGTCTTAAATAGTATAACAGTCATGTAATTGTACAATGTGTGAGGCAAAGTATAAAGTTCTTACTTACTTACTAAAGTGCAAGAAACGCATTTAGTAGCATATATATGTATATATAATATAACCTTTAAAAATATCTACCTAAACATCAAATAATGCCAACTTTCCCTGCATCTTTCCCGAACTGTGAAATCGGTATTTTTTCTGTAGTTCCATTAGATACATTACGAGTAGATCTGTGTATTTTCAATGTAGCAACTCAGCTTCCGAGGCGCGCTACAAATGAAATTCGAGGAGTAGATTATCTATATCGATTATCTATGTAGATTTATCGATAACACAAATTATACTCTTAATACCAACTCTATTCGATGCACCAGATGAAAAGTTATTAAAGATGTAAACTATATACAAATTGTAGCTGAAAATAGTACATACCTATCCTCGATTTCACCTATACATAGATAAGTATTTGCATCTACATTAAATTTTAATGTTTTTTTGTAAAATATTTCATAATGTATTTGGCAATAAATGTTATTCTATTATATTCTATTCTATTCTAAACTTATTCGTACATACCTATAAGTTATCTGTGATTCTGATAAGGTACCTATTCGTTATTACAAATAAGAAATCCTGATTTGATTACAGAAAAGGCTGCACATACTTAATGTATAATACTCGTTTTCATAACAACTCATTTATGCTATGAGACCTACGGGCGGCCTTCATAACGCTGACAATAGAATGAGCACTAACCTTTTGACAAGAAGATTACAATTCACTGTTAAAATCTAAATATCCTTTTAAATCAAAACCTTAAGCATAACCAGCCAGTCTAATAGGCAGTCAAACTAAAACTAATTCAAATTAATTTAATTTATTGAAAGATGAGAACTCTGACAGGAAACCTCGTCAGAGAGAGCTCCTGAAGTGTTTAATAAAATCCAATCCAAATGCACCAATTGGCACCCATAATATCCTATAAAATTATACTCAGCATCCTACATATCTATTACATATACAATTGTGTTTTATTTAATCGCCCAGAGCTCTAGCATTTCCAAACAATAAGCACCGATCGAATCGAATCGCGACAAAAACCATTTTGGTCGTAAACATTTCGTTATAATACTTGTAACATTGTAAATAAATAAATAAATAATTATAATAAATAAAGAACATTACATTAAGTGTGGGCAAATCGCTCCTTTTGCAACAAGGAGGGAGTTGCCCATTCATTTGACTTGTTACAATCGCGAGATCGAGAGACTTGCAAATGATATTAGTCTAAATGCGAGGTCCAGTCCTGTGGGAACTTACCATGGTGACGTCATCAATCTTTGATATACTTCGTACAAATATATTGACGCTCACTACCGCAGGCCCATCTAAGTACGAAGCAAAATATTTGGTTGACAAATAATCAAATTAAGTACTAAAATAAAATAGAAACTAAAGGAACGGAACATTAATTAGGTACTTTATTAGGCCCCGTTTGCGGCGCGCTGTGGAAACAACACATTTCGTTATGGTCACTCACCTTTGTACCTGAAAATGTACTTAAAATCTATTTTTTTAATTTAATGCGAATACTGTATAACAGATTATATATGAAAGAAAGTTTTGGAAAAAGTTTGCCGCTCCATAAAATGCACCGATGGCGTCAAAAGTTGTAACTTTGTAAGTAAAGACAAGAGGAAGTAGACCTAATTCGATTTGCAGGAATTTATCCAGAAATTCCGGGAATTCCAGAGCTGATTATCTTAGGTGCTGAATCAGGAATAGATTATCAAAATTATTATATTGTCATCAGTTCATACATGATTCAAATTTTAAACCTATATTTCAACTGGAAGTGGGTTATAATCGGCTCGCAATATGTGATCCAAACATGCAAACATTTAAAGCAGGCTTATAAAACATGGCCCCGTAATTTAAATAATTTTCACAAATATAAAGTCTTTCGGCGAAATTATTCGATTCGCATTAAATTAACCTATTCACCGCCGTTTTCGTTTGTACAGCTCAAAAAGTGCACGTGCGTCACCAATGTAGCCTATAAAAGACAAAAATCTAAAAAAGGCTATAAAAATTATATTATCAATAGGCGAAGATCTCCGTAAATCATTGTGGCGGTAAATAAGGTAACAAATAGATTTTAGGTACTTACCAGTCGCAAATGGCTCACAAACAACCCAAAATAAACTAACACACTTTGACTGCGATACAAGATTACTATACAGATAAAAAACAAGAAAATAAACCCAAATTGACTTGTTTACAGGAATTTGTGTTAGTGTATATATAAAAGAAAAGAGCAATTTTTCATTATAATCTATTTTTATGGAGGTAGATTGAAATAAGGTCTGAATAGGGCAATTTGCTTCCCATTACAATTGCGAAGCTGGTCGAGTCCCAAATTCCCAATTATACCCACGACACATTAACTAAAAATAGTTGAAAATATCTTTACATTATTAATTATGTATTCGTAAATATGTAAGTTATAATATTAAAGATAACAGAATCACAGTGGTAATAAATAACTATTACGCTTATTAATTAAACTTGACAAGTGATAAATATGTTTTTATCTATCTATCACCTGCGTAGTTGGTCGCAGAAAATTACTTTTAAAAACTTTATGTATGTAACAAATACTGTCGGAACTGTCCCTGGAGGAAAGAAGATCGAGCTTGCGACTACGGGCAATTTTTTCCTCCAAGGAACTACCACAAGGTAAATAGAGTAGGTATAATATAACCAAATACGATAATACGTACCTACTTACTACATTTACAGGGTGTACATCTCGTAGAAGAGCGGTGTAAAACGCAAAAAGGACAATATTTATTTGCTTTGTAAATAGTTATTTGCTTTTTAGTCTCACTTTAATATTGTTTTAGATGTTCTTACGTAGATGTTCTGCGCAGTATATCGTACGATAACAATTAGTGTAATCAAAACTCAGATCCCAGTGGAATAACTTATTGATCAATGATAAGATTACGGACATGGGAGGTCCCTTCGGGGCAGGCAAACCTTGTAATATTCCAGAAATGAGAGAAATATTTTGAAGAATTTAATATTCAAGAAACAGGAACGTAAAACCTTATTTATTATTATTTACAGTTTATTGTACAACACTAATGTATTAATAAAAATAATAATTATGGAAAAGTAGTACAATACGTAAAATTTTATCATTCTTTATCATCCCATCAGGAAAAATTTTAAGGTTCCTATCCGAAGTTTTCAATTTGTCCTAATTTTCTACGTAATTTAGTAACAATAAGTTTTATTTTTGTATTTACACGACAAAGAAAGGAATTTCGCGAAACAAAAAAGTATTTACTGAAGTTGTTTGACGAAATACTAAGAGGAAAGGACTAATAACAAAAATTCTGTTTGATGTGAAGGTAATGCTGGAATTCAGTAATCATTAAACAAAAAATAAAACTTGCCATTTTGACAATATTATGAATAACTTAACACAATCACAAACTATGCAGTGCCTCCACGCTGGGGTCCCGAGTGCCTATCAAAGGAGTCCACGCCTCCTTTGTTGGGTCACATAACAATAGATTTAAATCAGATGAACTTGTGAAGTTGTCAAACAATGGGACTGGAACGTGTTAATACTCTGACAATTATTTTATTTAGCAGGTCAGATAAACGGTAAACTCGGAACGGTGAAATCTTCAAAACTATTGTGCAAGTTATTTTAAAAATATTTTTTTTTACTATTTTAATTTTTAAATAATGGGACATTTTTAGATAGTGTTTCTGTATTTGTGACATCTTTGTTATAATAGCTACAAAATTATGCCCAGTGCATTTATTCCAAAAAACATGTTCTACAAATTCTTCATTCCCGACTCCTAAAAATGTATGACTTGTATGAAATAACTTAGCAACTCAAATTACACATAGGTATATAATTTATGACTCTTCATGTTATCATTTATAACAGGGTCCTGTGTCGCCAACGTTAAAGGAAGATCAAGTTGTAATAATGTACTATAAGGTACTTACTTACAATAAAAAAACACTTTGATTTTGATTGTTGACCTCTAAGTATATATCTTTGGCGACAAAGGGTCTTGTTATATATAATCTTCTATATATAACTTGCTTCTTTTTGGTTAGACTATTACGGAACTCGTTATTTTAAATAAATCTTTGAATTTTAGAGAATGTTGTCTAAAATAGCAATCTGTGTAGATTTAGATACTAGTCGCGTGCCTCAAATGAAATGGTGTATGCGTGCCACAAAGTTGCCATGCCATCGATTTTTTAATAGCACTGCACGGTGGACAATGATAGAACACGACCTGATCTGTTGGTACCACGCTCGAGCCAGTGCTTTCGGGAAGTGTTTAGACGTGAAAACAACTTATAAGTCGTGAAGTGTGGGAGCCGGTTCGGGCATCGAGTGTCATACTTTTATGTCTTCTTTCAAAAGCTAATAAGTTTGTCAATTTTAAAGATATGTAAAATTTATTAGTATCGTTGAAAACATCGATAAACAAAGTTTATTTTGGTATAAAATGTATTTGGCTAAAATAATCAAGAGAGATGAGGAAAGAGGTCAAAGTTAGCCATTTTTTCGCTATTTCCGCGATAATTAGATGTCTTATATCTCAATGACTTTGCTATGATAAGTTAGCTTGAGACAAAAAGTCAGTGAAACCCGTCCACCATGCACTTTTTGTTTACAATAAACGACCCTTTTTTTATAACTCAGGAAATAATGGGGATTGGAGTATCGTATAGTAAAGGGCCATTTATTGCAGTTGTCACAAACAGTTTGGTAAGTAATGTTTTTGTTAAATTTTTATGTTATAAATACAAAATTTATATGTTATTAAAATTATATTATAAATATATTACGTATTTTAATGCCAAATACTGCAACAATTTAATTAAAATATAAATAAGTAGATACACTTTTTTTACTACAATACATATAATTTACACGAAAATCAGTTGATTATTGGTGAATTAAACTAAACCGAAAGAAAACGTTCTTAATATTAAGGCTGCAAGTTCTAACAATTTACTAAAATAAATATTTACATACAATAACAACTATACCTAAATAAATAAAAAATACCAAACATAATTAATTTCCACTAAACTCGTGCTACCCGATAATAAATACAGCAACATCTGCATCATTTTTAGTTGTATTTTGTCACTCACTCACTAACTCACTGCACAACTTTACAACCAAAAGACAGACCAAAGGTTGCGAACATCTGGCTAACATAACGAAAAAAGGGTCGGGTCGCTGCGATGTTGTCTCAAGATATCTGGCATAGCATAGACATGTCAGCGAAGATGTTTTCACACATCAAGTTTACGGTGCAGCGTCATTGTGCCTCTTCCATTTTTTATTTACGACTAAACACACGGGCTTAGTAAGTACTGGCTTTTAAATAAAATCACTGCCGAAACAAATCAACGCCGAAGCGAATGTAAATATTTGGAGACAAGCTACAAGTCTAAAAATATTTTTTTGAAAATTGCAACCCTAATTGCTCATACACCCTGTATATGTATAGTAAGTACATTAATTCTGGAAAATTGTTTTATAATTTGCTTTGTATGAATGTAAGTACTTAAAAAATATAAACCTATAAGATATTTTTTTACTTAGGTATTAGGTATTCTGCTCTCAATGGTTCGACATATCTCTCGCCTGCACTCGGGAGATTCAAAAAGTTTAATATCAGATTAACATAGAGCGATTTTCATACTCGATGTAAGTAAGTATTTTTTTATTTTTATTTTTTATGTATAACTAAACCCGCATTTGACCTCGATCTCGCCTGATGGTAAGCGACGATGAGGTCGACGATGGAGCATGCGGGTCCAGTAAATACCTATTCACTCTGGCCTTGAAGATCACAAGGTTGTAGGTTTCGGGAAATACCGACGCCGGCTGGCTGTTCCATTCCTTAGCCGTTCGCATAATGAACGAAGAAGCAAATTGCTTCGTACGAGCAGATGGGATATCAACAACATAAGGGTGGAATCCCTCCCCGCGCCTGGTAGTCCGAAGGCGGAATGGAGATGCTGGAATTATTTTTAATTATAAATATTAGAATCCCTATATTTATTTTCACCCATTGAGCCAAAATAGTACGAATTTAAAATTATTTACGAATTTTTGGAATAGACAAGTAAATGAAAAGTATAGTTCGACTTTAAAATAATATGTTAATGTGTTTCTTTAATCCTATATTAACATCATGATAGTATTTTCATTAATATTTGGGATTAATTTAATAGTTTAATTATACTAATATTAATTAATTTTTTACGGATTAATTTAATAGTTTAATTATAAAAAATGGCACATTTTATTGAAATTCATTTTGATTTATTGTATAACTTTTTAGAATAAGTATTGTTATAATTGTTATGCTGTACAATAATAAAATAAAAAATTTAAAAAATCAATGAGGTTTCTTTCTGAATTCACTAGTAGAGAACAAGGTTTAATTTATTATTTATTTAAGTACGAATATTACATTTTTACATTACATAATTTAGTTGTCAGCTTTACTAGTGCACGAAGGGCCACATAGTCGCCCGGGCCTAGACGAGAGCGAACGTAAACTCTGAGTAACTCAGTATTTGGTACAACATCAAATTGAGTACAATCTTCGGTCATGCCGTATACGGAATTTTTATGGGACATTGTAAGTACCAAAATCGCTCTACCTTAATTCCGACTGTTATTTTCATGAAAAAAGATAACCTCATCATGGTATAATAAGGAATGGAACTCGGGAAAGGAGCTACCCACCCACATTGGGGAAACTTCCAAGACATACATATGAAACAGAAATTGATGAATGAATGGACGGTATTCATACAAAAATTAGTTATACCACGTATGATAGCAAAACAGTTAAAATTGGGAAAAATATAGATCAAATAGTGAATCGTCTGGTAAGTCTCTGACACACGCTAACCAAACCACGCTCAGAAAAAACAAAAAAAAAACTAGAACACAAACTGTGGTAAACTTACTTTGTACGATATTGTTGTATAGAATCGCAATAGTTGTACGTTTACATGATATCTTTATTAGACTAACTAAATCTACACCAATAAACCTGTTATACAGTCACTATAATCAGCATTCTAACATTTAATAAATTGATTAGGTATGTTCAAAGAAAATACTTTCCTTCATACATACATATCTTCACGCTATGTCCCTTGCGGGGTAGGCAGAGAGAACGGAACGAATCCCTGTCTTGGCTTCCTCTACAGTCATTCTTCGTTTCACGAATGCTCGCTGTTGGGGTCGTCTGCTCTGTATATTAAAATCTATGAATACTCTGTCAATTTGATCTTTAAAGGTCAGTCTAGGACGACCCCGTCCTCTCCCTCCTTTCCTCATTCGTTTATCACTCATTCCCTCCAGATGCCCGAACCAACGGAGCATGCCTTTTTCATCTTACCGATGACATACATTCAGACCAGTTCTTCGTTGCGTATTCGGTCAAATACTTAGGTAATTACTTAAAACATAATAAATTCTTTTCTCATTTCCTCCTCCTCGATAGATTTAATTTTAAGAGACATAAAACTGAATTTATTTTCTCAATTGTTTTTTTATTTTATTTCCTCTCACAGGTGTTACATAAAATATCATGTCTATCACGTGCACTTTTTGGCTCTAAGCCAAGTCTCAACTCGTGTTTTACAATCCTCGCCTAACGATTCGGGTTGCGCCATGTGACAATTTGGCCCTTACCACACTATAGCTGTTACATAATTACAGAACAAACCTAGATTGATTTATACTACACTGATCATGTAATATAATTATTGTATTATAATTTGTCAAACAGTTTTAGTTTCTATTTTATTTTTATTTATTTATACGAGTATTTTCTACCAATTTTCTTTGGCGAATTCTAAAAAAAAATTGCGATCAAGGCAGGCTAAAGGAGGTGTATCCTTTAGCCCTTCCTTAATAATCACAGGTTTATAGGTGTAGACGTAATTTTGAGGCAGTCTTTCGAAAGGACATTGTTTTTTTTGGCCATGATTGATATGCGATTTATACGATACTATTTGAGTAATGTGTTACCTATTAAAATTATTTAAATCAAACGGATACTTCTGAATCCCAAATACAAAATTAAAAAGTGATATCATGACTCATGACAGATGCAAGCACAGTATATTTTGTAACTGATCTGCCATTTTTTAACACAAATAAATCCTAAACCAACCTCTTTAGATTTTTTTTGAAATAGCAACATTTCCCGAAATAAACGACAATGACAATACGGTTTTATTCATGACATTTTGGAGTATTGGTATCTGGCAATACAGAATAGATATCACAGGTCAGTGATAGGATGCCTCAATATTAATTTAGGCATCCTGTCACTGACCTGTGATATCTATTCTGTGTCTATTATAGAATAGATATTACAGGTCAGTGAACACTATACACACGAAAACGTTCGGTTCGGTTAACTGTCAAACACCATACTGATTTAATAGATATTGCCAGCCCGACCGTGCCGACCCGAATGTGTGTATAATTGAACATAATATCACATAACAATAATATCTGAATTATATTTTGAAATAATATAATTCTCAGAACTACTCAGAAGTGTCCGTTATTAAAATTACATTTCACGAAATAATAATAATATAATAAATTTGTAAGTGGAATGATATCGACCACTTCCAAAAAGGATGGTATAAGGACGCCGAGGATAAGGAAAAATGGAAAGGAGGAGGGAAGGCCTGTGCCCAGCAGTGGGACAGCCTTAAAAAAATTATTTCAATAATAATACAATTCAAATCTTTTAAAAAAATACAAAAAAATATCACAAAATTATATGCATTTATAGCAATAAAATAATTAATTTTCTGAGACTGCTGGATTTTAGGCAAACAATGTGTGGAAAAAAAAAGCATTGTCCTTTCAAACTTAATATCTGTACGAGTATACTAACTATTCACCAAAAGTTTTACAAAAACATTTCTATATTATAAATAATATAGAAAAGAAAATACTAAATATTTAGTCTAATTATGTTAAGACTAAATATATTTAGTCTTTTCTTTTACAGTACTAGTTCCAGTAAAGCTTATTTTCAAATATCAAAACACGTTTCCTGAAACTAAGGTTGTATTGGTCTATCTACTCCTTGGATCACTGCCTAAAAGATTGACTCGTTGAATAACCTAAATATCGAAATTATGTAACTCGAAAATTATGTTGAGTAGGACTTACTTATTTAATTATAAATTGTGTGCAATGTTATAAAGGACAATTATTTTATATTTCAAACTAAAGTTTACGAAAATGTGTTTAATAATTTTCTATTATTGCTGGATTTTAGGATAACAATGTATAGGCAAAACATTGTCCTTTTATACAAAAGAAACTACTCCGCTTTCGATATTTTGGCCGTTCGGAAATAAATAGAAACGGAAAGAAAACTGTCACAAACAAATTAAAAAAAAAACGAAAACTCACAGAATTCTCGTCAAGTAGTCAACAGAGTGAGAACCCTGTGAGTCATCAAGCTTTAATTGAGCTTGTCCGACGTCCGCCTTTTCTACTATAGCAAATCCAATGCCTTATCTGATTTTGAACCTTATGCTATCCACTAATTATGGTCGAAATTTCATGCTTTTATCACAATGTGCACAACTCGAAGATTTTTTGGAATAAGCGATTCTAGTTCCAGGATCTTAGACTAGAATAAGTTAGATGGAGCCCATGGAAGATCAAAAGTGACACGGTAAATTTTATTTTATGACCGAAACACATAAACTAGACGTCCTTTGGGTAATTCCCGATTCCCGGATCTTCATGCCATGGGCGGCCTCAGGGGTCCAATTTGACTGTTGTAACCCCAATAATAAAATAACATTAGTCGATCCATTTTGACTTCCCAAGAGCTCCGTCTGAAGTCTGAGAGCGGGACTAATACAATAGGTCTGAAAAAGGCTGGTGCTCCTGACTTACTAACCATCTTAATGTCGCTAATGGTGGTAATACTTCTCACGAACAGGTTTATATTTACTATTGCCGGGCCATCTGTCGACATAAACTGACCGACACAACTCGCTCCCTAATACGAACCTCCATAATACCACCTTAAATAAAGGCTTTGGACACTTACGAGTACAAATGATTTGGTCCCAGTGCGCCTAAAATGCTTTTTGCCTATGTCCTCATTAAGTCTAAAACGCGACTTAGGCACAATGCGACTTGGAATGACAAGTTAGGCATAACGCGTTTTAGGCAAAACGTGTTTTAGGCGCACTGGAACCAAATCGTACAAATGTCATAAGCCGTGGAGGCGGCGCGGCGACTTGCGTCGATACAAAGTAAACTAAACCTTAATCTTTTAAAATACGGTTCTAAATGGCGTGCCGATCAACTCAGGCGGCAAGCGGCACGAAGCGTAGTATCCCGGCATGCCATTCGAACCGTATTTTAGAGACATTAATGTTTAGTTTACATTGTTATCAAAGAAAGTCATCGATCCGAGGACTTAGAGTATCTAGTTTTATCTTTTACCCTGTATTGTTATTATCATAAAACCTGACCTTCATAGTTGTAAAATAAATAAAACCAACAATAAACATAATACTTAGAAGAAAATGAAACCAATGGATAAGAAAGTAAACAATATTGTAATGTGACCAGGGAAATAAAAACCCCGTCAAGTCTGGTACCTCTATAGTCTGTGTTATGGCGTTCCATTTATTTCCGCAATATGGTGAGGATGTTTATTTTTCTGATTTAAGGTGACATTTGTATTTACGAATCGCCATTCTTTCAAACTAAATTAAATATATGTTCCTTTCATGTAAGCTTCCTGTGGAATAGATAAACAAGTTATTTCTTATCCTTGGAGTTCTCTACAAGCAGGGTTGGCTGAAACTACAGCATTTAATCTGTTCACAAAACTAACTAACTAATACCTACGTGGAAATTCCGGGAAGTTTCTCATTTCCGTACAGTTACTTCACTCGCTGCAGACTAACTATTTATTAAGATTCGTACTTACAACTTTAATGTGAAAGTTAATGAAAGGGTACTTTTGCGACACCGAAGTATACCTTGAGATGGTTACTGAAATAACTATAGTACCGGATATAAATTAATTGATAAGCGGTGTAAAATAGTGTTGCAAGAAATTACTTATTATATACTATCGATAGTCTATGAATAATTCGTGATCTATTATTTATGGTCAATAGTACTATGTAAAACATGTATGGATAAGGCATATTCCAGTACGATAATATTTAGTTTAATAGACTCAAAAAAATTATTTAATTTTGACTTTAACTAAGAGTGAGACATTTTAAATACGAATTAATATATGATTACTAGTCAGAAGACTTTTCACTAGACTTTTTAATTTTAATTTATTATTAACTCTTTTATTGTACACAAACAATATAATACAAACTTATACAAAAATATGTGAAACACAAAGGGCGTGACTTATCTCTAAGAGAGATCTCTTCCAGCAAACCCCATAAAATGATAATTTGATTCATAACAAGGCAGACAAGTGTACACCTATATGCTAAATAAATATACCTACTTAATAATACAAAATATAAAATACGTACATACATATAATATAATACATAAATATACAAATAAATAAATACTATATCATCATCATTAGCAGCCTATATTGTCCCCACTGTTGGGGCATAGGCCTCCCCTTGCACAAGGGGGTTATGGCCCATGATGAACCGAGCGGGCCCAGTGCTGATTGGTGGATTTCACAAGCCTTTGGAATTTGATTTTATTCCTCAGACATGCAGGTTTCCTCACGATGTTTTCCTTCACCGTTAGAGCAGTCGGTAAATGTACATAAGTCTTCGAAAAAATCCGAAAAACTCATTGGTACATGGCATGGTTTCGAACCCGGACCTCCGGCAATGGAGTCCGGCGTCCTAGCCACTAGGCCACCGACGCTCTTATACATATACTAACATATAAATATAATTATAATATAATAAAGATAATACAGCGATGCGAAAATAAAACTAAAGGAGAGAAGAATAATGTTCCTTGACATTGAGATGAGATTTATAACTTAATCATTAATTTTAAATTAATTTAATCTAATTAAAATTGCTATGTCCTAACAGGGCTCGTGATTGGTGCTGTAATTAGTTTTAAGACCTTGTAATACCCATGACAGCAATAAAAAAAATGACTTTCATCAGTGACTAATTCGTATTTAATCACATATTTTGACAAAAACTCTCGCTAATTTAATACAAGTATAAGATTATCAGCATATCTTCTTTATTTTTTTTAAACAATCTCTGAAACGATAGACATGTCAATTACTATCGAATCTCAAACTACACCGGTATCGATGTTTTGCGACACTAGTGCGACAAAGGACACGACACCGTTATTAATCTGCCGCATGTCGCGCCATTGTTACGGCTGTGATAAATGAACCAAATACCTCTTTTTAATTCCAAACGGATCCCTGGTATGTCTGACTCGCGGTTATAGTGATTAATAACGTCACTGATATTTTATTTCCATTAAATTGTTAACCCCTTACAACTGCTCTTCACATAAAAGTTGTACGTATACACAATCTGTCTTATGACCACTGATCGGAGTAGGTAGAGCTCTTTCGGGTCAATGTCCTCAAAGGTTATATTAATATGAATATGATTTCGGGATCCCGTTTTCAGTTATCGAGCAAATGTTGTAAATTACCTTTCTAAACCTCGCCCTTACTCGGCGGATTACGATTTAAAAAAAAGTTAAAACACTACCATAGGTACACTAGCGCCATGAATCTTAAAAAAAAATATTTCGCCACCAATCTTAAATGTGTATCAAAACAAATATAACGTTAAAAATCTAAATAATATATTTATTCAATCCCGGAAATCCCGGGATTATTGGGCATACTTATCCATATTATGACCGTATGTGGCAAGTACCAAAAACAGCTCTACCTACTCCGATCACTGATTATGATTTATCAAAAACGATATTGTATTGAGTAGAACTCAGAATAGCAACGATGCGATATGCGATATGCTATAGAATAGAACCGAAAATTATCAGTAAATTAAAATAGTTTTGGTATTTTGGATAAAACGTATCTGGTTTCCCCCTTTTTTTCTCTCTTTATTGTACACAAAAAAAATACACAGAAAATAAAAACATTAAAATATGTACAAAGGCGGGCTCATCCCATAGGGATCTCTTCCAGCCAACCTTTGATTAGGACAGTTTAGACTACTTTTATGGTGGGTTAGGTTTGGAGTACAATAAATAAAAGTATAAATAGATTACAATAATTATATAGCCTAAAAGCCTTTTTTCGGGATGTCGCAAAAAATCAATATATTTTGGAGACCTCCCTCAACCTGCAGGGCGGGCCCTATTAATTTTCACCAATTTTCCCGAAATCCCGAAAATTATCCCGAAAAACCTAATTACGCGATCTTTCGCTAACATCTAAACTATCGAGATTTTTTTGGCTACTAATACAGGAGCTTTATTTATTAGATTTATTAGTTATTCTACTGTCCTTGTCAATCACTTGATCCTTACGTCCTTACTCGAAGACATGATATCACCTGGGATTTGTCAGGGACTTGCGCTCCCTGACAAATGCTTCAGGGTTAATTAACTCTATGGATTTTTCCAATTATTTCAATTAAAACTATTTGTCCAGATTTTATACTAATATTAATTTTAGATTCACAAAAAAGTTGACATTATGATCCAGGTTTTATTATTATAATTTTAGATCTTTAAGCCCTGAAAAAGGTATTTTTATTATGCAGGCAAAAATTACAGTTGCGGCCCCATGTTTATATTAACGCAATATTAAAGTGTAACTTGTGTTTGCTATAATTAAATAGGATTCCTAACATCAATCTGTTTTTGAATCCGCCTGTAGATGAAAAGTTTTTTTTTTATTTATAACTAATCCACGTTTGACCTCAATCTCATCTGGTGGTAAGTGACGAGGAGTTTAGAGGCAAAAGTTTTATACCATGCTGAACGTAAAAGCGGTTTGTTTGTTTCCTCCTTGGTAAATTTAATTCGACCGCCTACGTAACCTTTTCGTACGCAACCAATTCCAACAATATCCTCTTAATCAAAACCCTCCAGGACGACTTGGGCCACTTCCTAACTTGTCAATTTCCAAAGTTGACCACTTTTTAGGAAGTGGACGAATTAGGAATGAACTTTCTAGGAAGTGGACGAATTAGGAATGGACTTTTTAGGAAGTGGACGAATTAGGATTTGAAAGATGACAATTTAGGAAAAGGACGTTATAGGAGTGGACGAAATATGAAGTGGTCAACTTTGGAAATTGACGAGTTAGGAAGTGGCCCAAGTCGCCCTGGAGGATCAAAACATCTTAAACGTAATCAACCCTTACTTTTCCACAGACTAGACAAGACCACTTTACGAAATTGCTTTCTCGCGCCTATACATTTTTTCATATAACTCCTAATGATGGAAATAAGTAGCTGGAGAGCTGGTTAGGTTGTCTTATAGTATATTTGGATGAAATTGTAATATAGGTTAAAATACTCAAATACTATATGCGACTAGTACGAGGAGAAAACAGTTTTTGGGGTTCCTAGCAGTTTCCGCTTTGCCCGATCACCATACGAGCTCTGTTATATTTATATGTGTATTCATCAGGTGGTCGTATATGCTCTCCTTTAAGTCTAAATCACTTTGAATCTTCAAAGGATGATACAAAAATCCTTGCTCTTTAGGATCCACGGATATCCTTTATCAAATACAGTGAAACAGCTAAAAAATAAGTGCCAGGTGATTAATGCTATTCATCGCATCTTTTAATAGTCATCCAGGATTTTTTATATCAACTGAAAATTCGCAGTGTTGTAGTCGTAGCCAAAAAAATCGTTGTCAAAAAAATATCACCCGAGGTCCGAATACGAGTAGTTCTCTATTTCTAATGTAATGAACGGCTGCTCGATTTTATTTCCATTTAAAACATAAAAGAATTTTTATTTATCAGAGAAAATAGGAAGGAAGAAGTGAAAGATACAGGGTTAACAAATTACTTATATTGACATCTAGCTGGGCGATTTAGTGTCGATAACTGAGTTTTTCTGAAAAATATAATTGTCTCAGATCTAATTAGAACAGATTTAACTTAGATACAAGAAAAAAAAATTTAAATTATAAAATTGTCTCTCCAAGGGGCCATATAACCGTTCTTTACTTTATTGTATTTGGATTTTCGCTATAAAGATCGCAAAACTTGAGTATGGCTGAGAAAAAGAAGTAATTTATTAATTATTTATACAGATTATAATCATTTTGTGTGAGCAAAATATTTTTTTTTTAAATTCAAATATGCCACCACCTCTAGAAGTCAATACAAATGATTGGTAAAGCGTTTTTACACATGACTGATTTCAGTCGACGATTTAGTTGACTAACTAGACAGGCTTCTGTTTCTAGTACTGAAATGCATTTATACCCTGACCAGGAATATAAAAAACCATGTCATATTGCGGAATTAAATAGTACTCCTTTTTTTCATAGGGATATCCATAACGCAGATAATAAAACTATACCATTGCCATCCTCTTACAGAGTTTCTATATTCTAGGTGAGGGTATAGGTAAAATAAATTATATTTTTTTAAATTGTAAATGTACTTGTTAAAGTACTTACTAACAATAAACAAAAATACTTTGAATTTGATCAGTCGGACTGAATTCAGACAAGTGTAAAGCCTATTACACTCTGAGTCATACGGGATGGGGGCGAGGTTAATTCCCACTAGTTTTTGGTACTTTTGACTTTTGAGTGGAACAAAAATCCCAATTGTTCCGTTAGCAGAACTGTTTCAAGAACTACTGGGAACAAAGCGAAGCGAGAACTCACCAGTGCCGTTTATGCCGGAGGGTCGGATGCGGGCGTCGTAACGCCCTGGTCCCAAGATCTGGTCCAGGATCTGCTTCTCTTTCTCCCGGAAGTTGATCTTGGCATTCATACATCTGTAAAAGAAAATTCTATGAACATATACCTATTATAAGCGTGGGTTGGCCTCTAGCTAAATTTAATGTTTTACAGATGGTATACATTAATTAGAGGCTGACTGTACATTACATCTGTTACACTTTTTGATCGACACAATTATTAAAATTCACGCATTCTGGACTTCAATACCTATTTTTAGTTTGACAATTTTTTGGTAAGAAATGTATATGTCATGGACCAAGTGATTAATGGTGGCACTATTAATAATGCCCAGGCAGTATAAGTAAATCAATTTTTCAATTTAATATGTCAAAAATATAAAAATAAAATAATAAAATCAATGCATATTATAACTAGGTAAAAATTATATAATATAATTTCAGTCAAACAGCCCCCCGCGAAGTGCCCCCTGGCCGAAAGTACCCAGGATACTCGCGGCGTTCCCTCGCTGAATGGTGAGGGAAATGCGCTGTACTAAAAAGTGGCCGGCCCGCGGAACACCCCACAGCGCGAATCAGATCCTTATTTAATATGTTCGTAATATGTTCATTTAGATATATCGGAAGAGACTGGCCCCCACAACACTGGGTATCCTAGTGTGGGAGCCAGGGAAATCTGAGAAAATGTAAAAGATACTGTCTACATCAATATTTTTTTAATTTTTTGTAACTTGATCCATTGTGTTAGTAGTTGTACTTAAAAACTATGTCAGTAGTATATATTGTTTCGGCAAAAATTATGAGTTTCTACACTTCGATCAGATGCTGATCAAAGATAACATCATTCGATCAGCACCCGAACGAAATGTTTAAGGATAGGGGAATCATATTTGTCCGCTATCACATTCAGGATGCTGTTGGAGCTGCTCCGAAGCCTGCAAAACAGAGACGCAGTTCTCTTGCGCATAATGGCGTGAAAACCATCGGTATGAGCGTGCGCAAACATGCCGGAGGCACTACAGCAACGAGGCAACCCCATCAACATGCTGAAGCCATTATTATACTGTAGGTAGGGCCCAGGTCATTGCTCACTGGGTGCTTTATGGGTTACTGTGTACGATTTTATAATAAGATACCTGATACTGTAATAAATAAAACAGAAAAAATTTAGACCCATATAAGACGGACCTTATGTAAAAGGGTTAATATAAAATAAATGACTACGTAAATGATAAAGAGACTTGGTCCTAAATCCAGCTCCAGCTCTGCACATTGTGTATATGATTGTATTCATAATTATTGTAAGATATATTTATTTCAAAAGATGTGCTGCTGAAAGTTTCTTGCGCCGCTTCTTTCCTTTCAGTTATAGCACCTTACGAAGCGGTGGTAGAGTTAAAAAATGACGATGTAATAATGTACTTTAGTATTTTCACTCACTCACCTCACTAAAATATTGCAAGTGGGTTTTCTAGATTCCTTTTCTAGATAGCACTAAAATGAATAAAAAATAAGAACAACAAAACAAAAATTAAAAAACGGCTGGTAAGCTTTTTTTAGTCATAAGTTTGTGTACAATATATTATACATAATTGTGATTTAGAATTTGTACCAAAAGGCCTCGAAAAGAAACAGAATACAAAAAAGTCCGCTCTTATGAATAAATCATTTAGTTATGTAATGACCTACATAAAGGTGCATTAATATTACAAAATAAATCCGCTTATTTCCAGTAGTTCGGTTCACAGTACGGTTAGTACTATTTAGTATTCTGTATTACGGTTGACCGGACTTCGATTTGCATTGAATATAATACCTATCGATAATGACGTTGAAGAGAATATGCACTAGGTGGCCTAATTCTCAGTCACATAGCCAGCACTAGGTTTATAGACATTATATGCACACACAAAGTTAAATAAAACGAACGATTTATGCGAACTTTTTTGCGACGCATCTGCAAAATGTGTAACGCTTTTCCTCCCGATGTGTTTCCGCTGCGCAACCACATGGGCTGCTTCAAAAAGAACGTAAATATGTATCGAACATAATTTGGACTTGTTCTGCACCAGCGCCACTACAGTTGTAACGATGTCGACTTCATTGTCCATATCAACCTCCTTGCCATCAACTTCAACCTCATCGTTAGCGTTTATCTCATCTCATTTCGTATTGGCATCTTCATTTCTTCATTTAAATTCAAATCATGTTCCCATTCCATTTCTAAATTTCATTATTCCATTAATTTCATTGTTTTATTGGTATTTTGACTTTTCTCTATATTTTGTCTCGAACGGACGTCTCCCCGTTCACTTTTATTTCCTACTACCTATTTTCTGTGTTACTATTTGTGTTCTTTTCCTTAAAATATATTACTTAACAACAAATTCTTCTATTACTTCATCTGCGCACTGTCCTAGAACCCTGCTAGCCGGCAATAGAGGACAGACTGTAGCACAGTTAGACGAATCCTGACACAGAACTGTTTTAAGGATTACTAGTTTCCCACAGTCTCTGTCACAGAATGTTTAATTCTTTTTTATATGTCTCTTTTATATTCTTAATATTGTTATCTTTATTTATTTTACAACCGGCCTGTTTCTGTAAACTTCTTTTTTTATAAGTGAGTAATAATTATTTCTTCTTTTTTAAGTACATACCTACTATATTTATACTGTTATTTACAAGTGGAAATTTATTATTAGCATATTTTTATTTATATATTCTAAGTCTGTTATAGTTATGTATTTGTCTGTAAATTTCCCTAAGAGAAAATATATAAAATAAATAAACAAATAATAAAGAGAGTCCTTTCCTTCCAAAGCCGGCAGCGCACAAGCTATTCCTCTGGTTAGCGTCTCTAGGCGATGGTGACCACTTACCGTCAGGTGGACAGTTTGCCTGTTTGTCATAGACAATTTATATTTTTTTTAAACAATGCGAGAATTTTGCGTTCCATAAAATGCATTTGCGACATATTTATGCCGCGCTCTTGACCGAGAATTACAACTTTCATGAAAGCTAGAAACATAAAAGGGAAAATATGAAAAATGTGCGCTTACCTTGACACTACTGCCATTTTAATTGTATGAGGGAACATGTGTGATGTCATACCTCTGTTTGTTTCAATAGAGTTTCGAAGGCCAAAGCTAGGACTTTTCATATAAAATTAAAATCAGCATTTTTATTATTATTATTATCATTACCATTTAGGTTTTCTCCCATTTCTGGGGTCAGTTTAGAGCGAAGCTCACGGGTCCAGGACCAAGTTCCAGATTCATCCTGTAAAAAATTTCGTACGATACGACAAGTGTTCAGGATTGCGGCTTACTGCATTGTGATATATGTATTATTATTATTATTAACTCTTTATTGTACACAAATATTATAATACAAACTTATACAAAAATATATGTGAAACACAAAGGGCGTGACTTATCTCTAAGAAAGATCTCTTCCAGCAAACCCCGTAAAATAACAATTTGATTCATATTAAGGCAGGCGAAGTGTACACCTATATGCTAAATAAATATACCTACTTAATAACACAAAATAGAAAATACGTACATAAATATAATATAATACATAAATATACAAATAAATAAATAAATACTATATACTAACATAAAAATATAATTACAATATAATAAAGATAATGACAAAATAAAACTAAAGGAGAGAAGAATAATGTTCCTTGATAAGTAGTCCAAGTTTTAGTACTTATTCTCTGTAGGACAAATCGCAGTTTCGCTCGGGCAGGTATGGAGAGGGATTGATCTCACGTTTTCTGTATCATTTTCGACTTGGAACAGTGTTTGATGTTGCATAATTATTAGCACACGAAAGTGCCTCTGGTGCATTGTGCTAACGAGCCATTAATTTGTATACATAAAAAAGAAACTGTATTAATAATTATATATTTTTTTGCCATTCGCTGAGACACTATAATCAAACGACGTTTTTTTCTCGTACTAGCACTAGAGGTACTGCTACAGTCTGTCCTCTATTGCCGGCTAGCAGGGTTCTAGGACAGTGCGCAGATGAAGTAATAGAAGAATTGGTTGTTAAATAATACATTTTAAGTAAAAGAACACATAGTAACACAGAAAATAGGTAGTAGGAAATAAAAGTGAACGGGAGACGTCCGTTCGAGACAAAATATAGAGAAAAAGTGAAAGTACAAATAAAACAATGAAATTAATGGAATAATGAAATTTAGAAATGGAATGGGAACATGATTTTGAATTTAAATGAAGAAATGAAGATGCCAATACGAAATGAGATGAGATTAACGCTAACGATGAGGTTTAAGTTGATGGCAAGCAGGTTGATATGGACGATGAAGTCGACATCGTTACAGTACCTACTTCGTTAGTCTAACAGTAGTCACAGAAAAATAATGATTTTGTTTAATTAAATGAAGCCTTTGAGGTAAAATGGAAAGGATATTATACAACCTACCTAATAAAATAAAATATACTATCAATTAACCAGACCTAAAAAGTCAATTAACTATTTACAATATATAATTATAATTTTTATATATTGATATATAGTGAGCTGTAAATACCAAAAGGATACATACGGTTTTGATTTTGAATAAAATGAAAAATGAAATTAATATAATACTAATTATTTTAGATTCTTCGTCGATAAAAAAAGATTTTTTTTCTTTTAATTCTCATATAAAGATAAAGTTTTGAAACATTGTTTTATTTTTCCCGTAAAATATAAAATGTTATCTATGAGTTTGAATTATTTCAGATTTTTCCGCTTGCAAACTTCGGAGATAAGGGGCGGGGAAAGTTTTTGTCACATTTTGAGCCAAAAGTAAAATAAGAAATGTGTCCCACTTTTAGATATCGAACTCATTTTCACAAAAAAAAAATTTTTTCCTAATTTCTTTCACCTAGAATAAATGCGGGCAAGCAAGTTGTACAATTGTGCCAAATTTGACATATTTACTATAGTATTTACTCTGTCAAATGTAAACTACCTATAATTCAATTCAATTCCATATATTTATTTCAGACAGAGTCCATACAAATAAAGTTAGTATATTATATTAATAGGCCAAGGTCATAATAATGTAGATGGTTCCTCTGTTTACCCCCTCGGGGATTGTGGACGTGAGTGTTATAATATGCTATGCAACTCTGTCAAAATAATTTCATCCTTGTACTGGGTACAATATGTAACAAATACACGAATGTGACCGAATAGAGTCTCTTCTATATAAATTAAGCTGCAACGGGATGTCAAAAGGCTTCCACTCACACGGCGTATGAAATACTAAATCACATGAAGTACCATTCCCTGTTACAAAGCTGCTACAACATTGGCTGCAGCTTAAAAAATGTAGTTTTTTCGAGAATTTCCGACAAATGCTTTGTGAATGTTACTTCGAGCACGTGTAGGCAACAGGTACGTTTCACGTCAGCCTGTATAACCCTTAGGGTGTAATTGATGTTTTCAGAAACTTTTATTGCCAACTGTACCACTTTAAATCGAATCCGGCAACAGTTACAGTTGTCGAGGGAACCGATACACGGTTTTCTACGTAAAGTGGCTGGTGTAAAGTGAAACAAATCAAGCGTTGTTTAGTGCTTTGTACATCAGGGCGCACTATGATTTTCTAGGTCAAGTTACGATTGTTAAAAGCTTTGAGACGATTCTTTGAGACGCATCTTTGAGACGCGATTCCAGGACTTTTGTCTCTCAAAAATGAAATATCGGTGTTAAATTAAATTGTATTAAAATCTCTGGCTTCTCTAACTTTGTCAAACATTTTTAAAACAAAGATTAAGATAAGTATCTGTTTTGAAAGTCTGTTTCATTTGGAAGACCCTGTTTCCCTCAGCATAGGGAGTCCTAGTGTGGAAGCAGGGGGTCACAATTATGTTAAATTAGTTTTGTGATCCGAAAACAAAGATTTAGGTATTTAGGCCGCGTGAAAAAAGTCAAAAATCGCAACGCGTTGCACGTGATTGGCACCGACTTCAAATTATTATAGGTACCGGGTTTTCATTTGTATTATTTGTAACTTTTTAGTGATTTGAAAGCCGGCGATTTTAATTTTTATAGGTGTAGGGATTTTTGAGGATTGTGGAGGCCGCAAGCGCCCCTAGATGGGCGAAGTTCCCTCCTTGGGAGCTTCGCCCATCTAGGGGCGCTTGCGTACCAATTTTTAAATTTATGTGATATATATTTTTCTGAAGAGCTATAAAACTTTTGCAAGCAAAGCCCAGAAGACAAACCCAAGGTCCTGTAGTTGCAGCGCTGAAAGGCAGCGGGCACGCGCGATCTTCATATCCGGCGGCTCTAGGGTTGAGTCGCCCTAAACAATGGTGCCTATCAAAGGCCATTAATTTTAAAAAAACAATTGTGCCCCCTCGGAAATAATAAAGATACGAAGAACAGGCATACAGATGGACACCAAGAGCTTTCAATTTTAAGAACCCAAAAAAGAGGTTGCACTTAAAAAGTGAAGAATCAATTCGTAAAATGTGCATGGTGTTATTATTTTCCCCCGTTTTTCCATTTGCAGAGTGACTCGATGTCATACTGTTATACAGTGTAAATTATTATACATACGAGTGAGTCACTACATATTAAAAACAATTATTAAATACTTTCAAATAATATTCTTTGTGCAATAAAATCGAAACCTTACCTGTAAGTGAAGGTTCCATATAACAGAGCGTACAAAGGGATAAGTTTGATCAACGCATCTTATTTAGAGACCCCAGCCTATAAGCCTCTTTAACAAGAACCCAGCGGCTGTGTGGACCCAGATTATCGGCGGCGGTGTGACCCTGACACAATAATCATTCCGTAATCTGTATCCGAGCGTTAGCAAACATTTTGCTAATATATATACACAAAACCGATCACGTTTCCATTTTCCAATTCCAATAAGCCTAATCACTGCCTATAACAACAAGTACATTACTAGTAACTTAGGTACATTGCTACAATCTGCCCTCTAGGTGCCGGCTAGCAGGGTTCTAGGACAGTGTGCAGATGAAGTAATAGAAGAACTTGGTAATAGATTTTATATTTTTAAGGAACAGAACAACACAGAAAATAGTAAATATAGAAAATAGGTAGGAGACAAAAATAAAACGGAGAAACGTCCGTTCGAGACAAAATACAGAGAGAAAGTGAAGACAATGAAATTAATGGAATAATGGAATTTAGAAATGGAATGGGAATATGATTTGAATTTTGAAAATATAGATGAAGAAATGAAGATGCGGTGAGGCGATGAGGTGAGATAAACGCTAACAATGAGGTTGAAATTCCCATAATCGGATTCCCATGCGGGAGGTCCGAGTTCGAAACCAAGCAATGACATGTACCAATGAGTTTATCGGTTTTTTCGAAAGACTTACGTACAACCGACTGCTCTGAAGGTGAAGGAAAACATCAAGAGGAAACCTGTACACTGAGATAACCAGCGTGTTAAATGCCACGACAGTCGTTCTATGTGATTAATTCTTAGAATGATCACGACCCTCAGCAACACTTAGAAGAAGACCTCCATACAACTTATTGATACATTTTATCAGAATGTTATGAAAATGGCGTTTTTTATACTTGTAATAACTAGGTACTTAAAAAAAATATTTATTACTATTTTACGACTAGCTAGACAAATATATTTTTTTAATTTTTTTAATAATATTTTTTTTTAATTTCATTCGTTAGTTAATGTACCTTCATACTTTGAACATTATTTGTGATTATATATGTGTCATGTGATTAATTCCTTAGAATGATCACGACCCTCAGCAATGAGGAACACGACTTAGAAGGATCTCTGAAAAAAAAACATACTGCAGCGTCGAGAAAATTGAAGTTTTCGTTCGATTTAACATCGCTGGTTTTTTTTAACCTCGTAAAAATGCTGTTATATTAATGCGTGGGTCGCATTAATACAAGCGTTTTTTACGAGATTCGCGCCAATTTTTACGAGATTCTCGGGGACGCCACTTAATGTGTCGTGGACTAATGACCAGAATGCTTCAAACAGTACTTCAGCAGTGATGTACGACGTCTCACCTACGTATGTTTGTCGGGAGTCTCGGGAGGCGGTGTACAGTCGACGGTATTATTTCTTAGTAGCAGATAAAGTTTAAGTTTTGTTTTTATATGAAGTCAAATCTTCATATAAAAACAAAACTTACAGTTTATCTGCTTGATATACAAAAGTCGTTGCCATAGACAAAGCAAATACAAGTTTCGCTACATCGAACATTAGTATCTATCCTTCCTTCAGTTTCATCTTCATTGCTTGCTTTATTTATATTTTTTCTCTATTTTATACAATAATACCTACATACATACCTTCCTGTATTCAAATGTATAATTTAAAAATTAAGTACCTTCTTTCGTTTTCTAATATTTTACTTCTGTTTATTAATATTTCCGTTATTTATTTATATGTTCCGGTAGTGTATCATTAGGGAGTGATCCCTGGCACTCAGGGGATGCCTGAAAATCAGCGCCGCAGTGCTAAAAGCGCTGCGGCAACAGGCTGAGGCAGTCCCCTTTTTCCGGTGCTGCACACTACCTTCATCAAACTTAACTTTTGTTTATTTATTTTTTATAATATATTTGTTTAATATTATTTTTATCTTCTGTACCTAATTGTTTGTATGTGTATCGGAAATAAATTATTTCCTTCCTTTAAAATTGACTCTGCAATATCAAAATGAATAGCGAGTGTGTGTTTATCAAATATAATCAAACTTTATTTAAAGTACATATTTACAACGTCATGTTTCACTCCACCACTGCTGCTGTAGCTGAAAGGAAAGAAGCGGCGCAAGAAACTTTCAGCGGCACATCTTTTGAAATAAATTTTATTATATTGTGTTGTAGTTACGAATAAATATGTTATCTATCTACGTAAAAAGAGAATTATAAATTATTATACTCTCTCTTCCAAGTCGTTTTTCCTCATTGCTGAGGGTCGTGATCATTCTAAGGAATTAATCACATAGAATGACTCTCGTGGCAGAATTAATGGGGTGGTTTGACATTGCCTACCCCATTTCACACACTGGTTATCTCAGTATGCAGGTTTCCTCACGATGTTTTCCTTCACCATCAGAGCAGTCGGTAAATGTATGTAAGTCTTTCGAAAAAACCGAAAAACTTATTGGTACATGGCATTGCATGGTTTCGAACTCGGACCTCCCGCATGGGAGTCCGGCGTCCTAGCCACGACGTCCTATACTACCTACCTTCATCCAAAATTTCGTCATTTATTATAACTAGGTATAATCTAAATTTAAAAAATATAGTCATAAAAATGAAATTTCATTTCTATTTTATAGCGTAGATACTTCATATCATAATATTTATTTCTGAGAAATTCTTTTAAACACTATGTAATCAACTTATTTCAAAAGGACTTGACAAATAGTAAGAGAGGGGCTGTGACCCCACTCCAATTCTTGGTGAAAAAGTCAACCGTCAATGCCGCTAGTGTAATGGGAACCTTTGCACCGGGGTCGCGACACGGAGCAGATTTCTTAACAAAGGTCATCTCGCGCAAACCGTATATTTGATGACGAAATTTCGTTTTAATAATATTTATTACATTTAATATTAGTAATTAATATCAAAAATAAACTAGGACCGCCTTGTACAAGGACGACGCTTTCTATGTCATGTTAATGAATCCAACTGTACCACCTTCAACTTTATTATTTTAATGAGCGAATGTGAGTGATTAATAGGCCTATGGGACATTTGTCTTTAGAAAATTATTTTTAGAAAAAATTGGGTTCTAAAATATTGCGATTCTCCTACACCCATTTCGTAATTTGTCAAATACGAAACCACAAACTGATTCATTCTTCACCGTCGTGTTAATTTGAAATTCATTATTGTATTTTAATACGAGTCATGCGGGGCCGTGCAAACAATGAGCCACATAACGGAGGACTGCGAAATATGGGCCATACCAGGAGGAATCGACAGATTACACTTGCTGGACGACGTAGCCATAGCATGGCTGAAGAATATTTTGCCTTTGTAAAATAATAGTGTGATTGTGTGATGCTGACGACCGAACGATAAATAATAATACGAGTCATAAGTTTAGTGGAGCCGTTTATGGAATTGGTTAGTTAGACAATGGACATTGGACATTTAGTTGGTCATTGGGAAATAGACATAAGCTGGACCTTGGACTTTTGGACTTTCAGATAATTGGACATTGAAAATTAGCGTCATTTGGTAACTGTCTCTTGAATAAACTTGCATAAAACAGAGTTTGAACAGTGAAAGTTACCTAGTAGGCATTATTATTTCTTTAGGTATCATGGTCGTAAAAAAGGATTGTATGGAACTGCACGTAATGGCCATTGTATTACTCGTGCTATCTGTTCTGAAACTCGACTGGGCCTCGTTTCAAAAACAATCAATTGTGTTAAAATGGCTACCGTTACGTAAGCGAGGCATAAACTACTTTTTTCTAGTCCCTTTTCGTAATTTGTTCATTAAGAAACCACAATCAATAACATAAAGAGGTTCATTCGTCATGGTCGTGTGAAAATAGTTTTTTAATGAAATATTAAATATCAGTTTTCGATTCCCAAGTAGCACAAAGTGGTCGAATAAAAGCCAGAAAAACGTTTTTTTATATAACCCATTACTATTATTTATAGCCATATAGTGGCGCTGTAAACGTTTACACAGGAGGATTAGACGCAGGTTTATACAGCTTTTCTGTTCTGTAGCAACTTTAAAGTAGGTATCTAAGTGCTTTGCTTTTAAATTAGCGAGTAACTCAGCTTCGCTTCGTTTCATAAACAGTTATCATGTTAAAATCGCTATCATTGTGTAATGTACTGTGATCGGAGTAGGTAGGGCTCTTTCGGGTCAATGTCCTCAAAGGTTATATTAATATGGATATGATTTCGGGATCCCGTTTTAAGTTATCGAGCAAATGTTGTAAATTACTTTTATAAACCTCGCCCTTACTCGGCGGATTACGATTTTTTTTAAATTGTGAACTTACGAAGAAGTTAAAACACTACCATAGGTACACTAGCGCCATGAATCTTAAAAAAAATATTTCGCCATTAATCTTAAATGTGTATCAAAACAAATATAACGTTAAAAATCTAAATAATATATTTATTCAATCCCGGAAATCCCCAGCGGAAATTCCCCAGCGTTCCCCAAGGTCGCTGGTAATACATACAATAATAACACGAGTACACAATAGAAAATATTTTCAATAATATGGGACCATAATAAAAATGGAAGATATAAGAATATCTCTCACATTTATTTTCTTTGAGACCGGTATGAACGGTTGTAAACATAGATAAATCAACCCTTTGAACTAGGGCAGATATATGGGTTTACACATTTATAGATATCGGTGTCTACCTACATTCTGATTTTAATGTGGAGAATTCTGTGTATAGTCTGTATATTATTATTATACGAGGAGCTCGTAGCCTAGTTGCGAGCTCGGTCCGAAAGTGATCGTGCAGGTTAAGCGACGTTGGCGCGGTCGGTACCTGGATGGGTGACCGCTAGTGGCATATTTCATCTGAGCTCGTCCGTGCCTCGGAAAGCACGTTAAGCAGTCGGTCCCGGTTGTTGTCGTTCGACAGCAGTCGTTAAGCCATGTTAGATGCCTACGTGCGGCCTGAACAACTCTGACAAATAGGATGGCCACTAACCATACGATAAGCAAGCATACAAGGTGTTCCGGAGGATACTCATTAACCGAAGTTAATGAGTATCCTCCGGAACAAAGTAATAGTAATAATAGTGTTTGGCGAACCAAACACTATTATTACTAATGATCAAACACTATTATTACTAAGTGATCCTCAAAACGCTTCGTTTTCAAGTTACTCGCTATTTGTTTTACTAAATTTAATGGAGGTGTACAATGAGTAAGGGTCTTTATTTATGCCCGTAAGAAAATCTGAAATGAAACAACAACAAACTATTTGCCTTTTGTTTGCACATGTTATTAATAACTTATGTGATGATTGTCAAGTTTAAATTAACCAAAACGTGATGTTGCCAGCTAGCGAGTATGGCAATCTAGGTAATTTACAGCAAGGCATTAAGATTGTATGAAAATAAAAATATACGTTTTTATTAAAATTAAAAAAATATGTCAATATGGATAATGACTTCATCGATGTTCTGAGTACAGTGTCGAAGTTAATGCATAACCAAAGGAACAGCTTGTATAATATGTACGAGTATATGTATGTGTTATGTAATAGTTTTATTATTATTTACGGATATCGGCAAACAAACCCTTTTTATTTTATTTTTGATTTTGCTAGATGATGGAAAAAATGCATGTGAGCAACATTTGTTTCTTATTTGTATTAATCAATGAATTTAAAAAAAATGGCAACATTACATAAACCGATGTCAAAATCTGAAATTTTCAAAATGACTTTTTATCAAAGATGATCGGAAATGTGCTCAAAAGATTCTAATTTTGTGCCAGAGAAGGACTTACTTCCTAGTTTGACGACAAATAATTAAAAAAATAATTCAGACTGTACAATTTTCTTACAAACCAGGAATCCTCTCGTTTTTGTTTTTTAATTTTCAATCATCAAGTTATAACATCAAAACGCAGTGCCGACTAAAGTGTCTTTCGTAAAGCCTATCCAGCAACAAAAGGAAGTATGCTACTATGTATACCCTGACCAGGAATTTAATACAAAAACCCCCGTCATATTGCGGAATGAATACTATTATTTTCATAGCGGATTACATAACACAGATTATAAAACTAACAATGGCGCCCTCTTGACAGGGTTTTGATATTCCTGTTCAGGGTGTAAATATATAACAAGTGTTGGTACTTACTCTATAAATGGAGCTGTGAAGGACAACACGTACAACAATATGAGTGCACATGATGGTAAGGAGAGGTCCATCCTCCGCCTGGAACAAAAAAAATGTTTTAATAATAGTCACCCAGTTAGATCTATAAGCAATAAATAAATGAATTGAATTGATCTCAATTGTTTTAAGAACGTCGGTGGCCTATGAACCTCGGTGGCGTCGTGGCTAGGACGCCGGGCTCCCATGCGAAAGGTCTAGATTCGAAACCATGCAATGCCATGTACCAAAGAGTTTTTCCGATTTTTTCGAAGACTTACGTACATCTACCGATAGCTCTAATGGTGAAGAAAAACATCGTGAGGAAACCGGCAGGTCTGAGGCAATTAAAAGTTTTCGAAGGCGTTTAAAATCCACCAATCAGCACTGGGTCCGCTCGGTGGATCATGGCTCATACCCCGTGTTGTGGGGACGTTAATAGGCTGATGATGATGATGATGCTTTAACGGCGAAGGCCGACAGGCCAACTGATTCTTTGCACTAAACTTGCCTCCTTTTTCACATTTATATTATTGTTGGGATATTATATACGAAAACCGCGCCTGTCAGTTTCAGCATGCATCGTGAGCATTTTCCTAATTAGTATTAGAATTCATTTTCAGTATTATTTTTTTGTCTTCCTTCTTCTAGAAATTACACAAAAAGAAAAAAATATTTGTTTATATGGTGATTTTCAACTCACACTAGGCCAGTTTTTGTATAATATTTAATAAGATTTATTAAGTTTTAATCGCCAGGTGTGATAAAAACATTATCTGCTATAGGTACGTCTGAAAATTACTAACATACTTTACTACAACAATATACGTAATACGTACATAAATGTACCTAACGTAGTTACCTACGTTAAATTACATTCATTTAAATCCAATAGCTCCCACTCGTTGTAGAAAACGTTCATACGTTCATGGAAATAGTGGAATTATTCTTGGAACTAGATTATTCAGGAAGGAGGCAACTTCGTCCTAGCGACAGCTAGTGTTGTACTTAAATAAACAATCTGTCGAATCGATATCGAGCAATAAATGTTTGATTAGTTGATTGATAGTATTACCAATCGAAGCGGTAGTAGTTTAAAAAAAATGACTTTGTGAAAAGGTGCTCTAAGGTACTTACTTACAATTTAAAAAATGTTTTTGGTTGATTTGATTTGGACCTTAAAACAAGTCACAAAATTGATAGTCCAATTGACAGTAACAATGCGTGTAGATTGATATCAATAGCGCCAACTAGATAAAACCCGTGTTTTTCAGCAATAGGTACTTTTGATATGTCACTGTCAATAAATACTTAATTTACTATATTAAATACTGACGTATATATTTCGAAAATCTCGGTAGGTACTGTCTGTTAACAGTTAGTGACGTTCGAAACTATCAAACTATCGCTTTTTACTTCATATATAAAATTTAAAAAAAATAACCAACATAATTTTAAAAGGCCGAATCGATACTATGCTATTCTCATTAACATCTTTCAATCACAAACCTCACTATTAGTAATAACAGTATAGATACTTTTTATGCATACCTTGATTTAAAATGGTCTAATTTAAAAAATATAGTTAAATATTCTGACGCTACAAGAATGAAGTCGCAAAAGCCAGTTCGATATAAATAAATAACTTTTTACATCTATCGATATTCAAACTATCTACAGTTTCGCAACACTATCGAACTAAGCAGACGCCGACCAGACAGATAGGGTAGGGCTAGGAAACCCCACTGCACATCATATTTAATTCAGAAACTTCGCTGCAACTCTGACCCAATTAACTAAGTAGAAAACCTGCAGGGTTGCGCTGTAATAAATTACAAAACGGATGAACAAATTCCGCTAGCAGGGTGTACATATTCTGCTGGTCTTACATAGATAAGCTGGTATTGATGGTATGTATGGTTTATTTCACATATAATTAAAATAGACAGTCCACAGAAATGGTACCCCATTTGTAGTGTGGGCTGATCGACGCTTTTACACGTAACTTAATTCTAATCCTACCCACAGATAACAATAAAAGTTACGTCGGTCGTCGCCAATACAGACGGTATACGGAGAAAGGTTTGACTAATTTGAATTCGGCAGGATGAGCCGCGATAGCTCGGTTGGCAAGTTCGCAGGTTTATTGTTCAAACCATTTTTTCTAATTTATTTTACAATTAAAAATCCACAATTATACGAGTATATCCAGTCTAAAACTTTGACGCAACGGATCATTTTTATTTTGTACCTTCACTTCTTAATACAGAAATAATGATGTGTACAAGTATAATTAAAAATAACCACGGCGTTCGCTGCGGCTAAAACATTCCTGTTTTAAAAAATGTTTTAAATTTTTAGGTCGTTATATACAGGGTCAGAGAATACGCCCATTTCCTTTTATACACATACATAGAGACAAAGCATAGGAAGCTGTCAGAGAAGTGAAAAAAGTTTATTTTAATTTCTCGAAAACAAAAATATAAAGGTATAATCGTTATTGCAGTTCAATCGGATATTATACAGCTTCATAATGAACCATACATTTCGAGTAACGATTGTGAAAATTTGCACTCATATTTAGGACACCCAAAGGATCGTTTTGAAGATTAGAGCCCACGCAGATCACCGCTCTTCTACGCGGGGGAGGGGGTCAAAGTGTCCATACTCCGCGCTCCAGAAAAAAAATTATAATGTCATCGTTATACTTACCAGGGCGTTTTTGATGTCGTTTTCGTATAAATAAAGGATGAGTAATTCAATTTTGAAACAATATTTTCACTATTCCTTTGAAGAAATTCGAGAAAATTAAAATAGTTTAAAATTGACAACAAAAATTTCGATCCGTTAAAAGTTATGCAAATTTAGATACATGAAACATACATAAATATAAGTAAATACCGTTCCAGAGATCCCATCTATCATCAAAGATACTCCAAGATCTTGGAAACCATTGGTCCAATTTTTATCAGACTCAGAACACTCTCGACAGAATTCTCTATTAAATTTTAATAAACCGGGTCTAAATCGGATCATCCGTTCTCGAGTTATGATGCCAGAGACATACACACAAACAGAAAAACGTGTGAAACTTATAATCAGGTCAGTGGTTAAAAAGATTCGGAGCTCTGGATTATTATATTTTTTCTTTCATCCAAATTGGTATGAGTAGATGTTTGGTAGCCTACAGGATTTTTTTTCAGTGTACGATTTTTGTTTCACTTTGTTTTTCAATAAAAAGTTATATTCCCTTTTTACAATTATTTTAAAAAAAGCAAGGTTTACAGCTACGGTCGGTATTACAGTTACTGTCAGTAGGTATGACAAATAAATCCCGAGAGCGAAATGCATTTCCATTCGCATTGCGTCCAATGCATTGGGTACAAATTGAATTGCATATACAATCTCGTCAAATTTAAATTTCAGTGCCATGGGCTTGTACCGACTGATGAATATATGAATTTATTTCACTTTCAATCGTCCCATTGTGTTTGTGGTCTTTTATTATGGAAACATATGGTAACTCTGCTGAATCGAATCTGAAATGAGGAAATCCGTCAAAGGGCCGAACTTCTGCACATAGCTCATAAGATTAGCAAGCTGAAGTGGCAGTGCGCCGGTCACATCTGTCACAGATCCGAAAACTATTGAACTAGACGAGTTCTGGAGCTGAAACCACGATAAAGGCAAGCACAGTATGCGAAATATTTTATTTGTCTGTAAATAAATGTGATTAAAACCCTCTGAATGTTTGCTAAGAGTGGACATTACGTATCGGAAATTCACGACCAAAATAGCCTTCGTTAACCGTCCATTTTGCAAATAATTCAATAAATAAATACATCCCTCTACGTCCGAAATAATTACGCACACAGAATTAATAATTTATTACCATGCGATCGGAGAATAAACTTTTAAATGATAAATGCACTCCAACATCAAATAATAACCAATATCGATATTAATCAAAAACCGTATCTTTTCAATTCATTAAAAAGAGCATATAAAAGGTAGAGTAAAAAAGTGAAGTTAATTCTGATTTCTGATTATACTTTATCAATATTTATCAATTTCACGTAGATGAAAACTAGAAATGTTCCGTAACGCATGCGAAAATACGCATTTACACCTTTGGCACACTGCAGCGATTTTGAAACTAATTCTAACTCGGACCGATTCGATTCCATTTCAAAATCGCTGTAGGCATTCGAATGATACATAATCGCGAATTGGGAACAACAGAATTATAACAACGTCGACCAATTCAAATCCTTGGTATAGTAACTCATTTAAAAAAACTCAGGGTCCTCCTATCACTCTTTATGTAATGTTATAATTATGGACTCATTTGACTGATTTCTGTCGTAATAGAAATGTAAGCTTCGTTACCCGTGTTTTATTTATTTTATTTTATTTGGGTAGCTTACTGCCTTATTTACAAGTTACATAAACATATATAAACCACAAAAGCCATAAGCTTCCACAGTTAATGTAAAATTAATAACAAAACAACTCTTAATCAAGATACCATGTAGGTATGTACTACAGATAGGCAGAGGAAAACTCGTTAGTAAGTAAGGATTTTACGGAATCAGGAGTACTGTTGAAAAGATCTATAGTAGGGTTGTTGCTCATCTGGTTAAATGCTGCACATGCTCTTACTAGGTAGCTGTTCTTTCTGTAATTAGTGTGATACTCAGGGACGCGAAGTAACCTGTTACTGTGTTACTATCTGTTTTACTACCAGTCATTTAAGGTCCAAACGCATGTACGCTTACGGCGCTGCACGATGCAACAACAGTAGTCGTTTCGCTGCACATTATATTGCTTTACAGACGATTTATAATATCAGCAATTCATCAAGAACATCCATTTTCTCACAAACTGAAAGGAGTTCCGTAAAGACCCCATCCTGGCTGCAGCATCATGTCAATGTCAACTGATTATGAATCTTAGAGGTTACACGTGCGCTTATAGAAATACGAGCGCAGTTAATTGGACCTTTGATCAACCGATCGATCGGTGCCCGTCATACACAGGATAATTCATTTTGAGGCAGATTAAATCACAGGAAACTAAGGCACCTGTACTAAGGCAAATGAAAGCTCACTTTCTCGAACTTTGATTCCTACCTCTTTAAACTTTCCTTTCCTTTTATCTACCCTGATTTTTATTCTGCTATTCCTGTATGTTATGTACTCATTTTATATTTTAGTGTATGTAGTCTATGTATTATTTTATGTGTGTTTATCATTATCTATTTAAGTATACATATATCTACCTATTTATTTTATATACTTAGTATTATATATGTTATTATTGTAAATAAAATTCTCTTATATAACGGTAACACTCCCGCGCATGTACATAAGAGATATCTGCGTATTTGTTAAACAGCATCCAATGTACTTTAAAAAACATTCAGATGTTCATGAAAGACAAACCAGACACAAAGACAGGCTATACCTTCCGAAATGTACCTTGGACATATATAAGAAAAATGTATGTTGTATGGCGATATACATTTATAATAAGTTACCATCTGAATTGAAAGCCATGCCGTTAAATGAATTTAAGGGGAAAATGTATATTTGGTTGATGAATAATTGCTTCTACAGTGTTAAGGAATTTCTTGAACACAAAGTTAGTACTTAATAATATTTGACGTAAATAAGTTGACATTTGAAATTAAATTGACATGTAATCACTATATTATTATGAATTGGTAATTTGTGATCCTTGTAAGAGTTCTTGTCTGATATGAAATATAAAGAGTATTAGTTAATCACCTTTGTATCTATTTTTTTTTTTTTCTGATTGCTTGTAAAGTGTATGTATCGATTACATAAATTTGCACACCACAATGTGGTAGGATATGCTGGAACTACCGAAGTATTTTTTTCATTTCAGTGAATCTTCGACAGATCTATTTGTGACATTTTTGTGACGAAACTCTACTAATAAATTAATGTTGGTGTTGATTACTGGAGTAGGCAACTTTCAACTTCATCATTATCGGCAGCCCTGTTGAGTCCAGTACTGGACATAGGCCTCCCCTAATTCTCACCATCAGGTTCTGCTGTTGGTATCACGACTGCACCGTTTTCCGGCTGCTTTCTGAATATCGTCCGACCATCACGCTCTCGGTCGCCTCTACATTTAGTCGCTTAGTCCAAGTCCCTTTTCATACCGACCGACAAACCTATATACACGTGTGACCTGGAATTCAGCGTTCGATCGTGTCCCAATTTCAAAGCGTATGCACTGACAGTGAACTTTATACCGAAAGCGAAATGTCAGCATATACCTATAAAAACTCAGATAACGACAGCCTACATTCAATCACTGATAAACAATGACATTGAGGCTCGCTGATGCACCGTAACCGAGAGAGGGATATTGCATCAACGGGCTGTATTTGGGTCAGGACAGGAGCGGGGCAAGGTGTGCACCGGGGCCACATCACCCACGGCTTTACGCCCCTGGGGCCTCGCGTAGCAGAGGTCCATGACGCTTTGATGATAACACTCACGCATAAATGATCACGTGTCTAAATGCGGAAACAGGAGCCCGAAACTTAAAAAACTAGTATTTTGAACAGCTATTAATGGGAGTTGAAATTGCTTCGCCATAGCTTGCTATTTCCATATATAAATGTCTTTCAACTCGTTATAAATAAAACTAAGAATGCCTTTTATTATCTATCTGTCGTAAGTAGTATGAAATGCTATCTTAAAATTGATGAAGTTAAATAAAACGTACGATTTAACTTCATATTAAAAACTAAAACAGAAAGGAAACACAGAACCTTTTCATGGACAGTCTTTCAAATCCAGTAAGATACCTTTTAGATGTTTATTTAGATACGCGCTTTGCCTTGAAATAAAAAAGGGCCTGCGGATGAGTTTCGTCGGGGCCTTTTTAGCTTTAATCCGGAACTGGCTACCCTTTGTGTTTGGTATTAAAAGCCCAGTATATTTACGTGACACGTGTATGTTCAGTAAAAACCAATATTGTGGCTGTGAAATAACGGTTTCAAGGGTAAAAATGTGTCGGGATTTTACGATTTTTCATTAACAGAGTGAACTGTAGTGAAAGTATGTTGTGGTGCGGATTTTACTATTTATTCAATTGAAATGAAATGTAAAATGAAAACGAAAAACCAGCGGTAAAAGGTTTTTTCGTTGACGAGCTTGGCTCTGTGATATTTTGTACTTCAGTTGGTTAGACCGTCAAAATTTCCTTTTATACAAATGCTCCGCATTCAACATGCAAAAGTAGAAATCGACATTTTGGTCCTACCTCGTTCTCTCACAGACACGAACATATATGTGTGTGTAGCCGCTCGACTATTTCATGTCGGCCAGAATACCCCTTCAGGTCCAGAGATATTTCAGACGGGCAGAAGTTATACCCTGACCAGGAATAAAACACCCCTGTCAAGAGGGCGTCATTGGTAGTTTTATAATCTGTGTTATGGAGTTCTATATATTTATTGAAGTAATATTATTATTTATTATCGAAGGATTCGAAAATGGGTGGACTCTAGATATTAGAAAGATTCAAAGAAAGAAAAAATGACTAGACCACGACCGAAGAGGTACAGGGGCTAAGGTCCATTCATACGAATAAACTAGCATAATATCGTATATAAAATATAAAATTAAAATAAACTTAAAAATGTATTCATGCAGACAGTATCTTTTACATTCTCTCAGATTTCCCTGGCTCCCACACTAGGATACCCTATGTTGTGTTGATATCACACGCATCCGCTGACCGCGCTGTCAGAAAATCTTTCCATATTTCAAAATATCGAATACTTTGAATCCACCCCTTATTACGAATCCGTCATAGATACGAAACCTTCAAATGCCTCGGATATTAAAATCTTTCAAAAGACAATGTTTATGCTTTATACATTGTTTGTCTAAAATCCAGCAGTCGCAGAAAATTAATACTTTTGTTCCAATAAATGCATACATATTTGTAAAAATAGTGAATAACCGACGTGTCATTTTATAAAATAATTATTTCGCATAAGTCGCATCTGTTGAATCATAGGTTAAAATATCATTGTAATTTCAAATTCAAAAATAATTTCGTCAATAAACTGAATTGAATTATTAGCTTAGAGGCCAATAAAGCACGCCATAATGCAGCTACCAGCTTTCATACACGCATTTACTTAATACCTAATTAAAATTAATTGGAGTGAACCGATTGAGTGCAAACGGTCAATTTGCCAAAGAAGTCCAGTTCCAAAACGCCCAGTCACAATATATGCAATTTGTCCAATGCGTGCTCTACGTTCGTTGGTTTAAGCGTAGGTGGTGTCGTGGCTAGGACAACGACACCCATGCGGGAGGTCCCGAGTTCGAAACTAGGCAATGCCATGTACCACACGTACATTTACCGACTACTCTGACGGTGAAGGAAAACATCGTGAGTAAATCTGCACACTGAGATAACCGGTGTGTGAAATGGGGAAACCACCCCATTAAATCTGCTATGAGAGTCGTTCTATGTGATTAATTCCTTAGAATAAACACGACCCTCAGCAATGAGGAATACGACTTAGAAGAAGAAGACGAGTACGGCAGTTGGAGTACGACGTGAAAAATGCAAGAGAGAGTAGAGGGAGATTTTTGTCTAATACAGCGAGTTCGCTGGCGCACTATATAAAAAGAAATGACCGTAAAAGAAATAACCATAAGATTTACAATTCAATATGTAGTTTCGTCATTTGCTTTCCCACACGCAACGTGCAACGTAGCTTAGGGCTGTAGCACCTCTACGTATTTGACCTATAGCAGGGTCGTAGCTGGAACGTAGAGGCTCGGACCCAACTTCTGAAGTTCTTATTAGGCATGGATCTAAGAAAAAATTGTCTCCCTCCCGCCCAAAGGGGCGGGAGTTCCTATTATCATTATTGGGTACTAATAATGTATCCTCCTTAATAATTTAGACAAAATTTTTACAACTATTATGTTCGCATGTGTATTATTTATTTTCCGATGTAAACGAATTATTCGTCTGAGACTTTTATCTGAAAAATAGATGAAAATATATACTTAAAAGAAAGGTAAGGGTAACGAGGTACTCAACCTGTTTGTTTCAATGTTTCATACATTTTGATCTTTACGTATTGAACTTTTGTATGGTACAGCTGATATTTTTTTTCAGTGTTGGTCCCATAGTGAATATTGTTCAATTATGGATACTGAACACCCCCCTTTTGGGACTACAGGGGACTTTTGTTATACCCAGTATAAATAATATAAAGAAAAAATCTATTTCATCTCAGCTTTGAGAATTTTATGGAGAAAAAGCCGCTTGCAACAATTTACAGTACAGTTGCAAGAGCGACCTAAGAATTCCAGATTAAAACACACTCCGCTTCTTTCTAGAAAGAGATTCTAGAAAGAGATATATTAATATCCAGTAGCCATAATTTTAAGGAAGCTTCCTGTAATTAGATTATTATAAAATTCTCAAATAGGTAGTCTGGGCAAACACGCCATGCTTTTAATTTTGAGGGTTGAAAGTGCTAAACTACGAAAAACTTTACCGAAAAAGATTACCTGAAATTAATGGAACGCAGCCCCAAGCCACCCCCTACGGAAGATCAGTACTGCGAGCGCCATCGTGCGCCCGCGGCAAATAATGCTGAGTCAGCGCCTATTTGTTGTCGATATAGTATTGTTTATTTCATCCATACTTAATGTATGTAGTTTATAAGCTTTCTTATTGTAACAGCAAATTTTTTTAGTAAGTTTTTATTTAACTATCTATATATCCATGGCGCTACTTACATTACTCCACGTTTATCCATTTTTATTTTAAATACCAAACCAATTTGTAAGGGGTCTGTAACAAAATACCCGTCGAATTGACTAGTTGCAGGAGCGACTCAGTGACTATAACTGAAATAGAATAAGGAATGTCGCCACTTTTGAGAGAAAATTATTCTCTTCATTATAATTATCTTTAACTAAATAAAGATTCTTAAGTATGTAATTCGTACTACTTTTTTTTTGGGCGAGTATGCAAACAAGTGACATAGGTGTACACTTCGCCTGCCTTGATATGAATCAAATTGTAATTTGCTGGAAGACATATCTCTTAGAGATACGTCACGCCCTTAGTGTTTCACATATGTTTGTATAAGTTTGTATTATAATGTTTGTGTACAATAAAGAGTTAATAATAATTCGAAGGGACGCGGACAGTAAAAAGGGAATTTTTAGGTGTTGAGTGGCATATTGCCACAGAATAATAGATAGTAGAAGAAATAGAACTAAAGTTTTCCCACTGTTATGTGGAAAGCAGTGCAAAAAGTATATGGAGACTGAGGGTTTATGGGAAAGGGGGATTTACTCTGCCTTCGGCCCTGCCCTTAATTACGATCAACAGCAAGCCCTAAAGGTAAACAGGGCGTCGTCTCGCTAAGCGGTAATAATTTAACAACCGCCGATTTGGCCGTACCCGTTTCTCCCAATATTTAAATAAGTTTGTACGGCACGCAAATAATTAATCAAGCACTTTCATATACGAAGAGCCGGAATGGTCTAGGGAATTAACTGACAAGACGCTATGTATGTTTGTTACATTATGGGGTGAAAATTCCCATAAATAGCGTAGTGGAACTTTACAAAAATGGGGTAAACTTTGACTTCCCGAGAATGTGAGGAAATTCGAATTTTAAAGATGCGACGCTTAGTCCGTAACATCAGCTACGAAGAGCCGGAATGGTGGTAGGCATAAAGGAACGCACGCCCGCTTCTAACATTTTTTTCTTTCATCCACTGTACCTCCAGTGAAACAGGGTTCGATTCAAATAGCCTACTTTTCAGGACAGCGAAAAAATAATTTCTAAACATATTTCTACTAATAAATTAACTTTACATAAAAAATTAGATTTCAATTAAATTGATATAAAGGTTTCTTTTGCTATCTTTTTAATGTCATCATTAGTTTTTTAATATCTAGTTTATTTAAGAAAATAAAATACTTGGACCTCCCTTTTTTTTCCATTTAGCTTGGGAAAATTGAACCAATTCAATTTGCTCACGATGTTGTAGTCTATTTAATGACGTGAGTAAAGGATCAAATCCAGTTATATCCGCTTTATTAAGTAGGTACACAATTTTGTGAATAGAGATCAAAATTGATCAAAGCCCATTTAAAATACAAGTATAATGAATTGAATCTAAAAATTGCGATCTCAAAAAAGCTAAGGTAATGCAATTTATTACTGCCAAACATCCTCACTTAACCCCGCACCAGTTCCGCACGTGAGTCATTCTCTCTTACTCTGATTTATTAGTATTTTGTATAGAGTTTTGACTCACACACTGAGTTGGATCTTTTTTTCCGAATAACATTCACAGCATAAAGCACAGGGTACAATACAATTCTATTTATATTCAGTACAATTTGTGTACAAGTAGAATTAGATCTGTTCTCACGGAACTAAATTAGTAATTTGCTACGTGATGAAGGGTTCAAATGGAAATGATATTTTTTAAAGAAATGTTTTTGTCTTATTCAAATTAACTTTTTTTTTTCACGGTGGTAATGATTTATTTTATAGGTGTAACACGAATAGATCATTTGACCCATTCTTTTGTCAGTTGAAACCTTTACCAAACATGTATCTCAGGCATTTTTATATTTAGAGTTACGTGAATTAGATCGTTCGAGAGATCTTTTTTTGCAGATTCTAAATATTTAAAAAACGCCCCTTTTGCGTTTTTACGGGGTCAACTCGAGTTGAACCCCTTTTCACAGGAGGCACAATTTTGTGGTAGCGAATTAACTGACAAGACGCTGTATGTTTCATTTAGGTAAGTAATAAGTGTAATTTCAGCAGAAAACGGTCTAAATTTCTAACCTTCTGAGAATCCGACGTAGTTCGAATTACAACGATGCGATAGATAGTACGTCGCCCTATAGGTGGCTGGAGCAGGTTCCAGGACCAGTGTCTCCTTAACATCTGCTCTTGCAAACCATAAACAACAAACTCGGTTACCGGCGGCACTAATAGTTTCGCAGGCCGCCGCCGCCGATACGGCCTAATGTGCTCACTTCCGGCGCCATTTCCGCCGAGGGCGACTTCCCGACGACGGGACTAACTTTGTTTTTTTTTATTCACTTGTAATTGTGAGATATCCAACTTCTTTAGTTTTTATTGTTGTTTAAAGTCTAACTAACAAGTCCGCTAATTCTGGCTGTTTTAGGTTTAGAACCTGACATAAATAATTAATAACATGGTAAAAGTTGAAAAAAAAACATTGGTACATATCATTGCATAGTTTGGAATCTAGGTCATGGGAATCCAGCATCACTAGGTCACCTACGCTCTTGCCCCAAAGTGCTCCAACCAATAAAACCTATAAATGTCAATTTAACCTATAATGTAAATTTATTGATGCAATATTTTTTTTGTCAAATACCCTATTTCAATATACAGGATGTCCCAAAACCCAACGGCAACCCGTCAAGACGTTATGGGCCAATTCATGCCTAACCAGAATAACCAAACTTGACCTCAGTAAAAACCTCGTGGTTTTCGAGCTAGTGGAATTTCGGATGCTACAGCTATAAATGTAGAAATGTCATAATTCTTTTTTTTCTTGAACACTACGTTGCTTCCAAACGTAATCAAAGATTTTTCCATTATGCTTACGGATATTTCCTAAAAAATAATGTTTGCAGTGGCTAAGGTCTTTCAAATTTTTATAGCCCAACTTTGACTGACTATGCTGTAATAAAAATTACTAACCTATACTGGCAAAATACTCTAAAAAAGCCCATTAAAAAAGTATAAGCACTTAGGTTTTTTACATTAAAAAAAGTTAGCGCTATTTTTCTGCAAAAGGAGTCCAGTTTGTAATACTTTTTTTGTTGCTGTAGCATCCGAAACAGTTTCAGGAAGCAGAAATTTTCCCAAATTTTGAAAATTTCAAATTTCTCGAAAACCACGAGGTTTTACTGAGGTCAAGTTTAGTTATTCTGGGTGTGAATGAGTTGGCCCATCACGTCTTGACTGGTTGATGTTGATTTTTGGGACATCCTGTATGCTAACAATGCTGACAGTGCCCAATTAGTGCAATTTGCATAGCAAGCAGTTTTGTAGTATATCTATAGGTATATATCTAGTTGCACGGGAATCGGAAATCGACATTCGAACAATGTATCTATTATGAAGGCAATATCTCCAAAGAGTCAAGGGCAAACGGCTCTTGATTTTTATTTATAAATGGATTAGTTGTCGTTGGGCAGAAAAATAAACGGTAAAATTTAGTCACCGTCGTCTGTGTTTATCACAGATAACACTAGATAATCTTTTTCTTGAAACTAATTAGGGATACTAAAATAACTAACACTACAATTACAAACACCCACTCATACCTAAATATATTTAAAAACGTACTGGATTAGTTTCGTACAAACTCCCCTTCAATTTTTAAGAAAACTTTTGCGTTTTTAGCCAATGTAATTTTAAGTTGTAATTCTGGAATGTGAATGTTAAATTGACACATAACATTGTAAAGTGGTCAATATGTGTATCCATGTACCCATCTCCACGCACAGGTAACACCCAGTGTGGACGTTATAGTTTAATGTGAAATGTTACTTAATATGTAGTAAAGGATTAAAAAAATCATTTTTCATGTTTATTTCATTCCATATTTCCACGAACACGTTTCATAAATAGCTTGACAAAGCTATGGAATGTTTTGTTTACGAATCGAATTTATCCTTCATTTCAGAAAATAGAATTTATTTTATTTCACAAAAACAATAGATTCAGAGAAAGTATCGTGAAAAAATAAGTCAATAAGTTCTTAATACTTTTATTTCTTTCCCTCGATGAATGATTAAACAAACATCTTAATGAATTTCAACTCGTAATATTATAATGATCGGTTCATTATAATATTACGAGTTGAAATTCATGGCAACACTTATCCACGGCCGTTAAAAAGTTAATAAAAGCTCGCCTACCCAATCGCCCGCTCGCCCAAATTGTGCTTTATTAATTATTAGAATAATATGTAAGTATAGAAATTGGGAATGGCTCGACAAGGCCAGGCCGCCCAAGACATAGCTGGAAACGTTCTGTATTGTTGGAGGCCCAGATGTTAGGAAAGATCTGGGACGAACTTTGCAGTCTGGCGCAAGACCGAGGAGCATGGAGATATATTAAATGATATAGAAAAGATAGGGGTAGATATACATTAATTTGTAAAGTACAAGTATGTTAATAATGCCTTGCATTGTTACTAAAAGCGCCTTAACTTTAGTTAAGCAGCTTATTGCTGCAGGCAAGAATGCCTACAACGCTGGTATTCTCTGAACCCACCCTGATTAGGGAATGCAAACTCAGTATACCGAGGTGTCGAAATTCCGAGATCCCGCATCGTTTTTCGATCCCAATCCCGCAAAGAAAATTATGCAGGATTTGCGGGATTACGTAATAATGATTTTCATAGGTGTTTGTCCAAATTAGGATTGTAAGTTCCCATTTTTCGCCGTAGGTTTAGGGTAGTTTTTAAAAATAACTCATTATAAAAGATCTTTAGATTCAGAATATCATATCCTACCCACTATATACTATATTATACGTAAGATATCAGGGAAATCGTAATTAATGTCTTCAGGTTGCGAGACTACCAAATATTTTTAAACTTCCGTTTATACATTTTTTTTGGATTTTCTACAAATAACCGATTTATATTGGGTGTAACAAAGTTTTAAAAAAACCACTTCTAGAGCGAGTCGTTAAAGTCATGAAAACGATTTTTTAGCGATTTTTCATTAGCTGCTTGGCAAATAATTTATGTATTCAATTTTATTTGATTCGGTAGTATTCATTTCCACCTTTAAAATCACTACTTTTGACAGAGTTGCGTAATCCCGCATATAGCGAGATCCCGGGGATTGGAAATTTTGTGGTAAGACTAACCGTCATATACGAGGTGAGGTCCGAAAGTTTCCGGCCTGACAAAGAAAAAGGACACTCAAGGTCATGAAACTATTTTTATTTTTCAATATAGTGGAGGATAGTCTCCATAGATCTCTATAGATCTATAGTTCTTCTTCAACAACATTATTATAATTTTTTAACAATTTTTAATTTAATTTAATGTATCTAATTTGTAATGTGTGTATTAGAAGACTGTAATGCTTCTGGAAATTAAAAAAATATCAATTTCAATTTAAATTCAACACACTTTTCGGATCGTTAAATTATCATTTCTATCCCAGTATAAAAATAGTCAGAAGATTTGTCACACTTTATCATCAGTGGAAAATCTTTGACCTTTAAGTCTGACTTGAGTTTTGAGAACAAATAGTAATCACTGGGAGCCAAGTCAGGAGTTTAGGGTGGGTGGCGAGTTTCAATGAAGCCACACTTTGAAACAGCAGCTTTTACAATGGAGAAGCCGCACACCTCATCTTTCCACGACGTTTCTGGTTGATTGCTGATGATTTTGTGCTTGTATAGCTTGATACTGCTGCTGCTCCATACATTTAGGGTCAAATTAAAAGCGCTTCTTTTGGAAAGAAGTTTGTATTAAGTAGAAGAGTTATAATGTAAGTAGGCACCTGTGAGGGTAATATGACTAATTAGCAAATTATAATTTTTTGTTCTGTATTTGTTTTGACATTGTTTTTTTATTATTATTTAAGAAAAAATGTGACCTGGATTTTAATATTTATTATAAAAAAAAAATATTAATGCAGACAGTATCTTTTACATTTTGTCAGATTTCCCTGGCTCCCACACTAGGATACCCTGTGTTGTGGGGGCCAGTCCCTTCCCCGATAAATAAATTATGAAAAAACATAAGGCAATGCTAAATTAAACAGTTAAGTATGCGTGTATGTGGTGTGTGTGAGGGGTGTGTGCGTGAGATGGCGTGTATGTGATGTGGTATGTTTGGAGGGGGGGGGGGGGATGTTGGTAGGTGTAAGGGTCAGTGTGCGTCCATAGGACTCTACTAATTGGTAACAATATTTTTCAGTATTAAAATAATCAAGTGTCAATAGCCAATTTTTTGTAATTTTAATTTCTTTTTTTAATAACGCTTATACTGTAGATAATATTGACACTGAAAGAGTTTAATTATTATTTTTGGTTATTATTTTTAATTATTATTTTTTGGCATGTTTATTTTTTTTGTATTCAAACACAATTTATGATTGTTTATGAATAAATGATATGATTGCTTCTCGCAACTTCTCTATAAGGTTAGCATAATAGCTTCCAGTTACCGTAGTATTGCGTTTTTTATGGCTATAAACAGTATTCCTTGGCAATCCCAGAATATAGCAGTCAAAATCTTTTTAGTGGACTGGGTCACCATTGCTTTTCTAGGCGGTGCTTCACCAGAACGACGCCACTTCATCAACTCTCTTTTGGAAAGGGAATCATAATAAAGAACCATAGTTTTATCTCCAGTAATAATTGCCTCTAGAAAATCGTTTTCATTTTTCTGAAAGACCTCCAAAAGTTCCTTGGAGCACGCTACTCGTTAATATCGCTGAAACTTGAAAGAAGTTTTGGCATCCACCTCGCACTAACTTTATTCATATGAAGATGTTCTTGAAGAATTCTAAGGACTGTAGTTTTGGAAAGACCTTGCTGCAATTTCTTTTGTTTTTAGTCTTTTGTTTATTCCGGTCGTCTTTTGTAAATTTTTTTTTATTTTCACAATCGTCTTTTGTTGGTGTGGCAGTTAGGAAAAATAAATCCTAAAATAAATCCTGGTGTGGCAGGATGGGGTTAGTCTTACCCCGAAATTTAAAATGCCGAAATACCGGTGTTGTAATTTGACGGTGGGTTTTCATTCCCTAACCCTGATTAACCAAATTCTGTCCAAGAGGCGAGAGACAGGAACAAAATATACAAGACACTGTTAAAACTGAAAATTATTATGCACATACATTTACCATGAGCAGATTATTTACTATAGATTATATACAATTTTCCTAAAAAGGAATAGGATAACTAGGAGCTCTACTTGTTGAAAAGTGTTGCTACTCGATAGAGGACTTTTAATTATTGTTTAAATTTTTACTTTGACATGATTTATTATTTAACTTTATTAGACACTAGTTTTAGTAGTTCGACATTTATAATTATTAAATTTTTAATTAGTCTTAAGCTTTAATTCGCACACAATGTATATTGTTACTCGAAATAAATTGAATTGAATTGATAACTAGGTATAGGGATTATTCCAAGGGGGACTACGAATGAAAACTATGCAATGTGCAAGCGAAATCTTTATTTTTTAATAATTGTAATAAATATAATAAGTGTTATTTCAGTCAAAATGTATTTATTTTATTAACACACATTACTATCCAATACAATAAAATATCGTAAATCAAAATCTATACAAAATAATATAGCATAAATAACTCGTCAACGAAGCGTTTGTGAGTATCACTTCCATTGTCAAATATATTATGTAATATGTATCTTCAGAAACACGGCGTATATTTTCATACTTATAAAAAAAATATTACAGATGTAATGTAAGTAACTATACATAATAATGATGTCTTTATTTTTTTAAATATTTTAATTCCTCATATAAAGGAATCACATAACTTATTATTAAAAATATTTAATTACAGTCACAATTAGGTGCTAAAATACAAACTTTAATGTTAAAAATAAGTAATATCACATTTGGATTTTCACGGTAGTAAACTCTTCATTCTTCATTTTTCTTTTTTGCACTTTTAAATGAATAAAACCAAATACATGTTGTAATACAACGCCTGTATTAAAATTGTATTTTTCTGCCACGAAAATTTCCCCGATTTTTCTACTCCGACACTTTTTCTCGTACTACGGTACTACTCATACAATCAGTAGAGGTAATCATATTCGCAAATGCCAAACTCACTAAACTTTAAAATACCGGGTGTCGAACTGTTTATAACTAAGTACGTACACTACAAAAAACTCGCCGATTGGCCTAACGCCAATAATATAACATTTAACCAGAATACTGACCGTCCTGACAAACAAACGACATCATTTTTTATAAAATATGAATTTACTATTTTACAATGTGTATCTGACGTTTGCGAGATGTTGATCGTGTTCATCATAGATATAAAAAAATTGAGCTCTATGACGTTGATAACTGTCTATGGATTTCCCATAGGTATATTTTCCAGGAGTAAAAATCAGGGTATCATTAAAAAAATCTACAAAGAAAATCGGTTCAGCATTTTTCATTTTTAGTTACTGTTATAATATTAAATTACTTTTCTAATACTTATAGAAATATTTTCAAGTAAAATAATTTTATGGAGAGAGATTGATTCGCTCCCACACAAAGTGAGGCTCAGCGATTTAACTTTTAATTTACAAAAACTAATAATCACGACATTGCAGAAGAACATAGAATATTTATAATACGATAGCCCAAATTAAGATAAACACGCTGATATATTTATTATATCCCAATAACCTAAGATCATTTTGTAATTAATAAAATATCAGATGTGCTTTCCACTTGACCTTGATCGACAAAGATTGAAAAAGATTTTGTCAAAAGTTTAGGTGTCTGGAAATAATGAATTAGTGCATGAAATACTACAAAAAATACATTTTTTTCACGTATTTCATTTTTTCTTCCGCATTGAAATTAAACAAAACGTTTATAAAATCTTTCGTGGTAGCAAGAACTTCTTTGTACGTGGGCCTGGGGGAAGCCAAATCTTTTGAGCTCTATGATTCTCGCCCTAGTGGTTGTAAACTATTAGTGACAAAAAATTTAAACGTCCGTTCGGAAGACTTTTCATCAAAATAGACATCAAAACGTTCGAGCGATTTTCAAGATTTTAACACGGTCATTGGCCAAATTGCGGTGGTCATACATTAAAGAAAAAAAATCACATCCATGGACGGATCAGGTAAATCATGGAGCACACGAAAACATTATCAAATATTATATTAAGCTGTCAAATAGGTAATAAAATAACTATTGTGCAGACTATATGAAAAAATAAAAGTTCTAAGTTACGTCACTGATTTATCATCGCTTAGCAGAAACTCTTGAAATACGAACAGAATTATCCATGTACATAGTCCCAAAGTTTTTATACAAGTCGTATATAAAGGATCGCATCACTTATGCCAGAACTACAACAGAAAATAGAGAAAACTCCAGCGGGCCATCCATCACAAATATTAAACGCCAGTTAAACTTTTGAATAAATAATTTTCGAGCATTCCGTTTACTTACTTTACGCTCTCCATTCGTAAATTCCATTCATCAACTTCATTCATAAATTTAATACTAAGTTAGGCTTTATTCTAAGGAAATTTTACGTAGGACTTAATATTTTCTTACTTTATCCATACTCAAAGATCCAATAAATTATGCGAGCAAAAAGATTTTTCTTCTCAGTAAAATAAAATATATATCGGTAAAATAGTAATCAGTAAATACAGGTATTAATTTTATTAATTTTTACATAACATTGTGAAGTGAAATATTATAATTTTAAAATTTTTACATTTTATTTTTAAATAAAAATATCGTGATTCCGATATGCTAGGAGTAATTCCGGGGATATTAGTGATGCGGTCCTGTAATGTATATTTTTTATATTATTTTTGCGGAGTAAGTAATTCCACATAATAAGTTATTAGGTAACGTGATCAATAATTTATAATGCCTCGCAAATTGTAATTATTTCGCAATATAGGTTTATAAAAAAAAAAAAATTAAGTTTTAAAAGTAGAGACAAAGTTTCAAAGTTGACTTAAAAGTTAGAATTCCTGAAAAAAAACGACACACAAAGACTTATAACATTTGTGAAATAAATTACACGTAAGAATAAAATAAAATAATAACAGCCACCACCTACCTTAGAGCCAGGAACGGATCCATTTTAGAAGTTATTTGGACGCGAATAAATGCAAGGTAAATTTAAAAATAGAATGAGTGCAGGCGGGCTTGCCAAATGCACCCGAAATTATAGAGCAAAGAGTCTAGGAATTTACGGATGAAATAAATAGTTGGAGTAATTGTAGAGAACTTGTACAGTTGTCGAAATATCGTCTGCGATTGGATGAGCCAACCGTTGCCGACGAGGTTTCGATGACAACTGTGCTGTGCTCATTTGCCGCGCTGCCGGACTAGGCTGCTTGCGGCGAGCTGCGCTTGCCGTGCAGCGCCGAAGAAAAGCACAGGCGCAACAGGATGCAAGGTCATTTTCCCCGCGCATTCCCCCGGGCAAACAAAATTAATAGAAAACATAAAAATGTATCGAGATTTTGCTAAAATTATAAAATATGGTTCATTTTCCCACACATTTCTGTCGGATAAAGAAAACCATTAGAAAATACAGTTAGAAAACAATGGTAAGTATTTGTTGCGAGAGTTATTTTTGCTAAAATAAATGTTTTAAAAATAGGTGCAACAGAACGGAAAGTCAATTTTCCCGCGCATTTCCGTCGCGTCAGGGAAATTATACAGTTACCAGGAAAAAATATTGTACTAAAAAATACAGACGCAATCAGACTCAGTGTCAATTTTCCCGTGCATTTCCCTCTGGGAAAATAATAATAGAAAATTAATGGTAGAAGCACCTATATTTATTGCGTGAGTTATTATTGCTATACATAATTCAATTATTCCTAGGCTGTAACGTTACTTATAACAAGATAATTTTCTCAAAGATTCTCGAAAATTTACAATACATTAGTACTTTGAGCCAGGGAAGGACTTGAAGCCATATAAGTCATTATTAAAAAAAAAACATACGAACATTCCGGCTGAGGCCTGGAATCCTCTCGTATTTTGTTTTTTACTTTATTAAATTGGCCTGGAAGCTTTTTTTAAATCAGGACAGGAAATCTGGTCTCTGTAGTAATGTACTATTATTTACAAACAATCAAAACTGAAACACGTGACTAAGTGCTAACACATACATTTGATATTGTTCTATTTCTGGCTTGTCGAACGTTGCAATTGTAAAGTTATTAACTTGTTCAATGATTCTGATACGATTGAGTTATATTCGATGTTTAACATCATTATATTGCAATAAACAACGGAACATACAGATTTTGTGATATGAGTTTTATTTTCTATCTCAATCTAATCAAATCTCTTTTTATTTTAGACATTGATTAGGTATAGTCATTTTGAGTTTTAGACATGGCGCTCGTTCGTGAGGGTTAAGGAACAACCACAACAAATTACACCTTTCAGGTTACCAATTCAAGTGCATTGATTGCCCAGTCATCGGAGTCGTTGCCTACTGCAAGGTACAGTGTTGCCCGCTCAGATTCAGAAAACTAAACTCATGTTTTATGAAAATAGTTCAGATAAATACTAAGCGGGAAACTTATTATTTACTAATAAAAATTCCTACAGTTAAAGTAATATTTAAGAGCAAATTTTGAAAAAAAATTAATTTCGGTGGGAATTTTGAAAATTCTTGAATTTGAGCTTTGAAGGTTCTTTCAAAATTACCACTGTATAAGTAGGTACATACATTGAGAGCGTCGGTGGCGTCGTGGCTAGGACGTCGGACTCCCATGCGGTAGGTCCGAGTTCGAAACCAGACAATGCCATGTACCAATGAACTTTTGTTTTTTTTTCGAAAAACTTTACGTACATTTACCGACTGCTCTGACGGTGAAGGAAAACATCGTGAGGAAACCTGCACACTGAGATAACCAGTGTGTGAAATGGGGAAGGCAATGGCAAACCACCCCATTAAATCTACCACAAGAGTCGTTCTATGTGATTAATTCCTTAGAATGATCACGACCCTCAGCAATAAGGAACACGAATTTAGAAGAGAAGAAGTAGGTACATAGTCAATATTTTTTTAAATATTGCTCATAAAAATTATTTTAGCTGTCGGAATGTTTATTGCTGAAGAATTATGTAAGTTTCCCGCGCATCACAATTATTTCCAGGAACAATAATCTAATAGATAGAAATGAATTGAAATATCGAGCACTACAAAGTGTTAAAAAAAGCTCTATAGAGCTGGATGGTGGGTTTTCGGTATCCATAACTGGACAACTTCTGCTATGGCGCCAACATTTAAATAGGAAAAATAACAAATTTTTCATACATTTCAGTTTTTGTACGGAACAGCTGTTTTTTGTTGTTGTTTGTATGTTTGAACACATCTTGATTTGCAACATTCGCTCGCTACTGACATCTTGATAGAGCTTACAGTTTTCTTTTTCAAAATCCAACGTCTAAACATCCCCCTTTCGGCTCTATGCGTATAGGGTTTTTGTTACACCCAGTATACAGGACAAAATTATAATCTGTCTGGAAAAAATCTAGCACGACTAACTGGAGTAGAACCTAAACCCCGAAAATTTTGTCAAAATGACGACTTCAAAATATATTTTTTTATTATTATATCAGACAGGGTCCATACAAATAAAGTTAGTATATTATATTACTGTGAGCGTCGGTGGTCTAGTGGCTAGGACACCGGACTCCCATGCGGGAGGTCCGGGTTCGAAACCATGCTATGTACCAACGAGTTTTTCGGATTTTACGAAGACTTACGTACATTTACCGACTGCTCTAACGGTGAAGGAAAACATCGTGAGGAAACCTGCATGTCTGAGGAATTTAAAATTTCCGAAGGAGTGTAAAATCGACCAATCAGCACTGGGCCCGCACGGTGGATCATGGCTAGGGTTGCCACCGGTACTCTAAAATAGAGTATTGTCCTCTTTTTTGTGTAGGTGTACTTTATAATCTTAGACACCAATAAAGTACGCGAAAATACTCTATTTACGTAACTCTGACTGTTACTGGCTTGTTACTGGTTATGAGACTAATTCATTTCATATATTTTGTCTGTGTTCTACTCTCTCAGTGAACGCTGAAGTGGTAGGACACTTCAGCGTTCACTGAGAGAGTTTTCTCCCTTATAAATGTAAAGTGGAGAGACGAAAGAAATAAAGTTACGATAAACTTCATTAAAAACAAGCTGATCATATATTTAAATTTAAATTTTGATTGCAAAGAGGCTGTAACTATCTTCAAGAATATATTTGTTAAATGTTGCGAAAAGTAACAAAAAATATGTTTTTAAAGATAAATAAGTAAAAAATAAATAAGTACTCTTTTTTATGTTGTGTACTTTATTTTTGTCCTACCGAAATGAAAAAATACTTTATTCGTCCCAAAAAAAGGTGGCAACCCTAATCATGGCCCATACCCCTTTGTGCAAAGGGAGGCCTGTGCCCCAACAGTGGGGACATTAATGATGATGATGATGATGATATTACTTAAAACTATGTTAGTAAATATTTTTTTTATATGTATCAAAAATTACGAATGAGACAGAACCCAACTTAATATACCCTAGTCACAATGCCAATTAATCGAGCTCAAAAATCTCGAGCGAAATCTCTGTTCTGTACCCAATTAACCCCAGTTCGATGATCATCCGGTATTTACAGGAAACAGAAACAAGGATTTTCTCGCTACAGGTACTTTAAAATCATGAAAATACTTAAACAACATCGTATACTCCACTATTGCCGATTTTTTTCTGACGGACTAAAAATTCTTCCTGTACACTGAAAAAACAGCTTGTTGTTTCTGAGTTTATTATAAATAATAAAATAAATCATTTATTTACATTTTTGTTCTAATACATACAATGTTTTGTAACATGGCAGGCAATATCGCAAAAAGAATTTCGTCAAGTTTAGGTCAACGTCATTGTAGAATTAATATTAATATGTAGATATTATAAAAATAAATTATCTCTACTAAAGTAGAGTTAAACCGGAGATTCAAAGTTATTATTAAATATCGAATTATATTATTAAATTAGAGATTGACAATGTAAGTAATTATAAAATTTGATTACTAAATTATTAAGATATGGACATAAGTGCACAGCTGGCCGAAACCAAATGCACACCCAGATGTACATCAGCAGACACTATGGTTTCCCTTTGTTGTTATATCTGTATTATTTAAAGTCAAGTATAAAATATGAAATAAGTCAAGTCAATAAGTCAAAATAAGTAAAGTCAAGGTATAAAAAAACTTTATATCAAATCAATCAAATCAAAATGTTTTTTTTGTAAGTAAGTACCTTATAAGTACATTTACACAACGTCATTTTTGCAAAAAAGCGTTTAGGAATTTGGGCTTCAAAATGAGACAAGCACGTGACTTCGACAATATAGTAGCTATTCGGGTGCTCTACGGTGCTCTTGTGCGATACAGACTAGAATTTAGCTCAATATCTGGAGCCCCTACGAAAAGAAATATAAAGAGATGTTAGAGAAACTCCAAAACAAATTAAGTAGTTCAGAGTATATCCCTTTTCCGCTTAAATATCCCACACTATTCGTGCAAGGGATGGTTGGATATAAGAATAGAATAAGAATAAGAATAGTTTATTTGTGCGGTAAGATTACAATGGAGTAGGAACTGAAGCATATGTTACATTAAACTAAATAAAATTAGTGAGCAACCAGTTATCCTACTATAGGCGCTGACCTCCGAACTAGGAAGTTCCTGTATCTCGGAGAACAGATCTCTTCTTTGACCAGTGCAAATGAACATGTAACAGAACATGGGACGCGGATCATATGACGCGCTGCATGTTAGAAGGGATCTTGCATTTGCCACTTACATGTTCAGGGTTTTTAGAGGGTCTCTTAATAAACCGCAAGTTCGATCTATGATGGAGCTGATATGAGCTGATCGCTTGCCGGTGCCGAGCGAGCATAACCGTTCATATCTGCGCCCGCGGAAATTAAAGTTGTTCCACATACCGCGGTGCAACACAAATGAGCTGGGAGAGGCGCCCGTGACGCGGACGTTGCGAAATCTGAACGGGTTGAGAGAGGGGGAGCATCCCATTGATTTGTTCACCTGCACACTGACCAAATTCACAGAATCCGACGTTTGTCAAGGATGTATTAAATTAGTTTTGTGATGTATATTTATGACAGTTATTAAATGTAGTAGTTTCTTTTTTAACAAGTAAATTAGATTATTTAAAATAAATTAAATTCAAGTGTTTGGTATACAATACAAGCCAGTAAATAAGCACAACCATCTAATCGACAGTTCAGTCAAACAAGCCCCCTCTCACCGTGTCCCTCCCAAAAGTCCGCATAATGCTTGCCGTAGCTTTTATGTTGTTTGTAGTTTTTATATTTTTAGTAGTTTTATATTTTTGGTTGGCTGGTTTATTAACTGTTTGACATTTAAAGGAATTCAATTGCTTCACATATTTTAATAATGTATATGAATGTTGACTACTATTTTGATTTAGTTTATCAATAAATAAATAAAATAAAATAATAATGTTTACTCTACCACCGCTTCGTAAGGTGCTGTAGCTGAAAGGAAAGAAGCGCAAGAAACTTTCAGCAGCACATCTCTTGAAATAAATATATCTTACAATAATTATGAATACAATCATATACACAATGTGCAGAGCTGGAGCATTTATTTTATAATGACCCTTTTTACATAAGGTCCGTCTTATGTGGGTCTTAAATGTTTTCTCTGTCATATTTATTATATTACAGTATCAGGTATCTTATTATAAAATCGTACCCAGTGACCCATAAATGATGTGTTTACTTTACTAAGTCTAAAGCGTGGGACTGCAAGTTTGTTTTTGTTTCTGGTATTGAAATTATGATTATCGCAGTTTTTCGGAAACAACTGTAAGTTTTTACGTACATACATAATATTTTGATAAATATGTTGACTCGCGACAGTCAGTATATTTATTTCCCTGAACAATTCCCTTACCCTTACCTCATTTCCCTGCAACGTAGATTATATATTGCACGAATTGCCCTCTTCTGTAGAATGAAAATGTATTCAATATGAGCCTCTCGGCCCCACAGAAGAATGCCATAAGACATTATGCTGTGAAAATAACTGAAATATACCAACCTTGCGGTTTCTACATCTGTCAGTTGTCTTATCTTTCTAGCAGCATAAGTGGCGGAACTCAATCTTCCATCCAATGTACTTATGTGAGGACTTCATTGAAGTGTTGAGTCTGTTAAGGTAATCCCCAGGAAAACTGTATTAGATTAGACTTAAATAATGTACCTACTGTTTCACGGGTTTTATTGTATTTTATTAATTACGACCGGTTTCGTTTACATATCTTCAGGTATAAACGAAACCGGTCGTAATTAATAAAATACAATTAAAACCTGTGTAACAGTATATTATTTAAGTCTAATCATGAACTACAAGTTTCACTAAGTACCAACAATCGCAAGTATTAACTAATATTACAGTGTTTACTACCTATTTACGTCAGGAAAAGTAAATTTGATGCATTTGATTTTATTCAGTTGGACTCATTATTTGATTGACACTATAAATCTATTTGTTGAGGTGAACAATTTGTTTGTAGGAGTGAACAAGCCTACTTAGTAGGCTCATATTGAAACTGCTTGTTTGTATTAAACCATGGCATAAGAAGACGACCATTCTTCACGGATTGCACGATGTTCACGTGTGTTTACACTTGTGCGGTGGAACATCGTGCAATCCGTAGTCGTGCCATTGTATTAAACAATCTTTCATTCAGTGCAAATATACTGCAAACGCGCATCCCAACTAATCCCAAGCCTAAGCATCCATCCACCGGCCAAGGCAGACAGCAATATCATTTATTGCCTTCGAAATACCGACATTTGTTTAGACATTTTGCCTTTCGTCTGTGTGACGCATGTCTGATGTTTGCAACATTATTTCTGACATCTATTCTGATATCTTGACAGCTTTGTCTGGTCGACTTGCATCTGAGATTTGCATCTTGAATTACTAAATGGACGCTGCTCTGGCCTTGAATAATAATATCCTTGCACTGTACAGTGACAATTAGGGTTGCCACCCGTACTCTATAATAGAGTATTGTCCTCTTTTTTGTGAAGGTGTACTTTATAATCTACGATACGAATAAAGTACGCTAAAATACTCTATCTGGTTATGAGTACTTATGAGACTAAATAAATTGGTATCCAAAGTCGCAAAACTGAAGATTTTCCAAATATATACGAATTCATTTCATATATTTTGTCTGTGCCTGCCACTTCAGCGTTCACTGAGAGAGTTTTCTCCCTTATGAATGTAAAGTGGAAAGACGAAAGGAACAAAGTTACCCTAAACTTCATTAAAAACGAGCTGATCATATATTTTAATTTAAATTTTGATTGCAAAGAGGCTGTAACTATCTTCAAGAAAGACAAATAAGTATTTGTTAAATGTTGCGAAAAGTAACAAAAAATATGTTTTTAAAGATAAATAAGTAAAAAATAAATATGTACTCTTTTTTTATGTTGTGTACTTTATTTTTGTTCTACCGAAATGAATAAATACTCTATTCGTCCCAAAAAAAGGTGGCAACCCTAGTGACAAAACATCAGGCCATATATACCCTTTAGTACTTTGTCCCTTTACCTCATTATACACATTCATACGAATGTCAAGGAATTAAAAAAAATATCTATCCACAGCTATCAGGAAAGATTTATTTACATTTTTTTTATGGGACACTCAGAGAAATTTTTGACATGAAATCTATTTCATATCTCACACCCGCTTTGTATGTGAGTGAACTTGTTGAGTTGAACTTCGAGTGACCGTGACGAAAATGGGTATTTTCAGCATACCACTAGCTCTTGAACTATTTAACCTATCAATATGGAAGTTGTACCATTGGATAGAGTCATTCGGCGCCTTTCTAATGATACATAACAATAACTAAAACATTGTTTCCCAGCTTCGCTACAGCTTGCGGAAGTGGTTTGGTTTCTTGGCCAAAAAAATTACCGACTTCTAAGGTCGGGGAAAAAGTCTTTTCGCATGTTGTATGTATAAACTTGTAATAAAATTTCTTTGCCTGTACTGTTTGTATCTCGCTGGTTTTGATGACATTAAAAAGGTTACATTAATAATAATAAAAACTAATTAGTAAAATGTTGTTTCCAGCTATTTTTAATTTGTTTTTCTTTCTGTCGAAATGAGTGAATCTAATAAAGAAATTCGATACATTTTGTAATTTTATTACAAAAAAGGAAAAAATGTAATGTAAAAAATGTGTGACGTTTATGGACCTAATGCAGTGTCAGTAAGAGTAGCACAAAGTTGGTTTAAGCGTTTTCAATCCGGGAATTTTGATGTCAAAGATGCACCTCGCTCTGATCGCCCTGTTACGGATAAAATGGACGCCATTTTTGAAAAAGTTAAGCAAGATTGGCATATCAGTAGTTACGACGTAGCTGAAGATCTGGAAATTGACCGCAAAACAGTTTTTACCCATTTGAAAAAAGCTGGGTATACAAAATAACTCGATATATGGGTGCCACACGAGCTCACTGAAAGAAACCTAATGAACCGTGTACTCATTTGCGATTCTTTATGGAGACGTAATGAAACCGAACCGTTTTTGAAGAGATTGATAATTGGTGATGAAAAGTGGATCACGTACGAGAAGAACGTACGAAAAAGGTCGTGGTCAAAAGTCGATCAGGCTTTACAGACTGGCAAAGCCCGGGTTAACTCGCAATAAGGTAATGCTGTGTATATGGTGGGATTGGAAGGGCATTGTTCATAATGAGCTTTTACCGCCAGGCAGGACCATCGATTCGGATCTCTACTGCCAACAACTGATGAGATTAAAGCAAGAAGTTGAGAGAAACCGGCCGGGATTGATCAATAGAAAGGATGTGGTCTGTCATCTTTAACCACTCAGCAAAAATTAAGAGAGTTTGGCTGGGAGGTGTTAATGCATCCGCCATATAGCCCTGACCTTGCACCTTCAGATTTCCACCTGTTTCGGTCTCTTCAGAATTCTTTAGGCAGTTTCAGGTTAACATCAAGAGAGGACTGCCAAAACTACTTGTTGCGTTTTTTTGATCAGAAGTCCCTCAAAACCAAAACTTTTTCCCCGACCTTATACGAGTATATTAAATTCTTTATAACTTTGGAACTATTGTAGATATCGTAACACTTGAACTGCATTATGATGAGCTTGAACTACGCTACTTAACACCAGGTCTCACTTCGCATCTGGTTTCAACAGTTCTCACATACAATCCTTTTTCAATAATTAAATACAGCAAAACCACCAAAAAAATCCAATGCACCCGGATTTTTTTGGTGGTTTTGCTGTATTTAATTATTGAAAAAGGAAGACTTCTTATAAAAATTTTGAAGAAATACATTTTTCATGTGTTTAGATACGTTCTACAAAAAAATTTAAGACGATAATAAGTCTTGAAAAAGGCAAGTAAATACAAGTTTATTGCATGTTTGGTTTCAAATATATCGACAGTATTGATAACCCAAAATTTATGAACAGTACTATTAGTAGACAGTGGTAGAATATCGACAATATTATTTTTATTTATTATTTATTATTTCACGTACCATTAGTCGGGCATTGACATATCAAATGTACGGAACTATATGTGCATTTTCACAAACCCTTGCTCGCTGTCAGTGCTCACATCGTCATTCTAGAGTAGAGGGCGCTACAGTCCGATTTCTGTTGTTCTTAATATCTATAGAAGTTTGTTATCAATTGATGACATCATTTTTTCAACCAGAGGAATGGTTATGCTATTCACCTGGGGCAGACACCATCAGTCTAGAATTAACAATGCCTAAGTTTTATTTTTATTGCGAGCACGGGCCGAAAGTGATCGTGCAGGTTACGCAACGTTGGACGCGGTCAGGACCAGGATGGGTGCCAGCTAGCGGCATATTTCATCTGAGCTCCTCCGTGCCTCGGAGAGCACGTTAAGCAGTCGTTATGCCATGTACTACAACAACCTACAACATGCCTACAACCTTGGGATCTTCAAGGCCAGAGTGAATAGGCATTTACTGGACCCGCATGCTCCATCGTCGCTTACCATCAGGCGAGATCGGGGTCAAATGCGGGTTTAGTAGTCAATATTTTTTTTAAATGTAGTCCTAGGGTCGGCCTGACCAACTCTGATAATAGTTTGGCCACTAACCACTCAAGAAGAAGTGCTGCACGTTTCCTTTGAAAAATTTATAAAAGTCAGAAATCTGATTGTAGCGCCCTCTCCTTTAGAATAATGTAAGCACTGACAGCAAGCCGAAGGGCTTTCTGAAAATAACTTATATATCTATTGTGTATAAAATGAATAGATATTACAGGTCATTGTTTTTTTAAGTGATTTTTGCACCACATTAATTGACATTTCAAAGCTCAACTATTTTTTTGAAATTGAAATTGAAAACGTTTATTTAGCGCTGTAAACACCAGAATATAGAACACAATACAGAAGTATACAAAGATTAATACATGCAGCATAGAACATCCGGTGCGGTACAGTACCAAAAAGGGTACACCAGCTCAGCATAATGCTGAGGCAAGCCACAGCACTGACTTTCAGCTGGCCTCTCAGTGACGGCACGGACGATGAAAGCAACAGTGTATGCGTGTTGTGATGTAAGTAAGTAAGTAATACGTTTATTTCCCACACAAGCAATGGCCGAAACAGTTATAATTATAATACATTAATTATGTAGTCAAAGGTGAACATATCTAAATCATGTCTGTTGGTCTGCTGTTGTTGTGAAAAGGGGTCTCAACTCAGCTTATTGCTGCAGACAAGAATGCCTTCAGCGCTGGTATTCTGTTGGACCATGATTGATGGCTGGCCACAACCTGTCCGAGAGGACAAAGATACGACACAAATAAATTTAATTGAAGATAGGTGGTATTAATAAGTGAAAAATATATATACCTACATTTACCATGACACATACACACATACACACACACACACACACTTATATTAACCTTTATTATTGTTCTTATTTTTCTTTCTTCCAAATTTTGCACTATTATATTATCCCATGTTCTGTTACATGTTCATTTGTACTGGTCACAGAAGAGATCTGTCCCCCGAGATACGGGAACTTCCTAGTTTGGAGGTCAGCGCCTATAGTAGGATAACTGGTTGCTCACTAATTTTATTAAGTTTAATGTAACATATGCTTAAGTTCCGACTCCATTGTAATCATATCGCACAAATAAACTATTCTTATTCTTACTGATGTATTAATGTGTGGAAACTAATGTATGGGAAGATGCTCACATCGCATGCGCTGGCAGACGCCTGTCATTAAAACTTCTCTAACGAGCAATCTACACCAGTATTTCAAAATCTTTAAAATATTCAATAAAACTTTTACTAACGTTGTCGTGCAGGTAACAACTGCGTGACACGCGCTAATCAGCTGTTTCACAATTAGGAACAACGTTCCAGGACCGTATCTGAACAGAGCCAGGAGGCCCCTTTAATAAAACTTTTAATAAAATATTTCAGTTCTATTCTTCTTCTTCTTTCGTGTTGATGATCCGAATTAAATTTTTCCCGACCAGAAGGCAGCCACATCGATAGCCCTCTGGTTGGCCTCGAAAACGTCCTCCCGCGTGCAGGTGCTGCATAGTTTGAGGGGAGACACCACACTCACACTTTACTTGATCGCTGGAAAACCCCCAGTTGTGAAGATTATCTCCGCAACAGCCAACCTGGGTTCGCAGGCGATTAAGCGTTTTCCAGGTTGGCCACGGGAGTTTGAAATCCGGTGGTAGGTCTTCTTTTGGCGGTATGAAACCTTTGGGTGGGTATTTCTCCCGCCACAGCTTGCATCTTACTTCTGGCGGGTTCTTTCCAGGATCGATGGGAGAAACACTTCGCAGATCTATTAAAAGTTTTTTATTTTAATGTAAACCTATATAAGGTAAACAGCAAGCGAGAGAGGCAGAGATTGCGAGATGTCTGATAGTCCAATGTTACGGTCCCGTGGTCAACTAGGAACTTTAATATTTTCATACTTATTTAAGTATGAAAAATAAAATAAAAAAGTAGTAATAAATAACAAAATAAATAAAATAAACATAGAAATACAAACACAAAAGCTAAAAAAGTTTTTAAAAAAAGAGCTAACACACAAGAAAAACACAAAAAGCTAAAAAAGAAAACAATAGTGATAGTAATAATAAGTACAAATGAATAAAAATTAAAATACATAATAATAGAATGATTATTAAATGAAATTAATAAACAAATAAAAATATACATTAAACAAGGCCTCCGAAAAACTCATATCCCTGGTTTACGAGGGTTTATTGTATGTATTTTGGTTTTATCGAGGATAAAGTTAGCTCAGCATGCTATGCTCTGAGGACGCTACGGGATGAGATAACAGAACGGCAACTTTTAATTGTGTATTACGCTTTAGTCGAGTCCAAATTACGATACAGCATCGTATTGTGGGGAAATAGTTTTAAATATAATCTACAAAAAGCGTTCGTCATACAGAAGAGGGCCAAACGGACAATAGTGAGAATACCACAGTGGGAATCCTGCAGGGATCACTTTATTAAATTAGGCATTTTAACTGTACCCTGTCTATACATCTTCGTCTTATTGGTAGATTTCAAAAAGAAAAGGCTGATACAGGAGACAGAGGACGAGAAATCTGCACGAGAAAGCACTCGCAGGAAAGCTGTACCTAGTACCCTCGTCCCCAGACTGAACGTGGTGAGGCATTGGGCGGGGTATAGTGAGCGGCTACTTTTCAATCGGTTGCCCACGGAGCTCAAAGGCGACATCACGCTTAGTAATCTCAGACAGAAGTTGAGGTTACTGTTATTGCAGAGGTGTTTCTACACGATTACTGAATTTACCTTTAAATAATTTTTTTATCGATTTATGTCCCTGTAATCATCATCATATCATTTATTCATAAACAATTATAAATTGTGTTTGAATATTTACATGCCATAAATAATAATTCATCTCTGTCAGTGTCAACCTTAGCTAAGTTATAAGCACGTTATTAAATGTCAAAAAAATATACAATAAATGGGAATAGTGGTCAATTATATACACGATTACTGAATATAGGAGCATAACAATGTATATAATTGACCACTATTCCCATTTATTGTATATTTTTTTTGACATTTAATAACGTGCTTATAACTTAGCTAAGGTTGACACTGACAGAGATGAATTATTATTTATGGCATGTAAATATTCAAACACAATTTATAATTGTTTATGAATAAATGATATGATGATGATTACAGGGACATAAATCGATAAAAAAAATATTAAAAAAAATATTAAAAAAAACTAGGAACTAGCTTCGTGATGTCTGTCCGTCTGTCATCTCTTTAACTTTTAAAATACAATTAAGTACATTAAATCTGAATGACACCTGGTAGTAAGTATATTCAATAAAAAATATGACAGTACCAAAGTTATACTTTGCTGTCAGCTGTCGTCGTATGATGATAAACTGGCAACATTTAAAGTCACCCCGCTTCAACTTAGGCGCAAACACCAAGACCTAATAATCCTACATAAAATTCTTCATTCCACCATAGATTCACCTCCTTGCTGTCCTGTCTAAACTTCAACACAAACTTTAAACTTCGCAATCCTAAAACATTTGTATTAAATATTTTCAAGAACAACACATCGTTCTATAACCCTATTGTGCGAATGTGTAGATTGTTTAACGAAATCTCTTCGAACAGTAACAATAAGCCATCGTTAGATTTATTCGATCCTAGGCCATTAGTAGGATTAAAGGTATCGAAATTAATATCAAATACTAAGTTCTATGATCCCTTGGTGCGGTCAAAAATTGTTGGGTTGTGTCGTGCTGGGTCAAACTCAACATTATTTCTTCTCAGAATCATCTTCACTTGTTCGAAATTCTGATGCGCAAATCTATCGTGCCTCAGACATATTTTCAACTTTATTACTCAAATGCAACTCGAAATTTCAAAGTCAGAAACCCGTTCAGATAAACGCTCATTTTTATCACACAAAAGTTCCGCTTTTTGAGAGCACGTTCCTTTCATCGTTGAAAATAGTTTTTTATCTCGTTTTGCAATCGCACGAACGTCACCACTTTCATTGATTAATTTAAATATATCTCATTGTTTGAAATTAACCTGAGTTCTTTGTCCAGAACAAATCCCACCGAAAATAGTTTGAATCAGGAACTTATTATATAACACATTGGAAATAATTATTTTGTCTGTTTCGGCCTTCACGAGGATCTCGTAATGTGGTATTGTTACTCGTAAAAAATCAAAGTTACCTTTGATACGTCATGGAACAACTATTATCCGTTATATTACAACATTTAAATTATTACTTACATGCTACTAGCTGCTGTAAAAGGGCATTGTCAAAAGAAAAAGAAAAATATGGCTGCTGCATAAGGCATCTCAGATAGGATCACTTAATCTCAGATAGGACCTCTGGAACGGTAACAGTTAAGTAGTTCGAATTTGAGCTCATATATTTAGGATCATTGTGCTCTTCCCACATCTGGAATCTTGAGGACCTGATGATGACCAGAAAATGTAAGAAGATCTCCACAGTGGTAAATCGGGGGTTTCTTAAATTATTAGTTTAGAGATTCTGTTATCTAAGGGGGTCCACAGACAGACAGACAAAACTGGGCCACAAACTTAAAACGAACCTGTCTGTCTTTGATTGAAATGGGAAGAAACTGGTCCGAGATGCCATTTTCCCTAATCAACTTTAATTTTCTAACCCCCAGCTTAATAGCGTGTACCAAAGATTTCACCCTATAGATTGCTCGCTAGACAAGTTTTACTTGGAAACCGCGTCTGCCAATTAGCGCTCGAAGTGGATTTTCCTATACATTAGTCGGGTATTGAAATGTCAAATGTGTTGAACACGAACCCTATGGCTTACTGTGAGTGCTCACATCATCATGCTAAAGGAGAGGGCGCTACTAGTCCGATTAGCGTCGGTGGCACAGTGGCTAGGGCACAGGACTCCCATGCGAGAAGTCCGGGTTCGAAACCAAGCAATGCCATGTACCAATGAGTTTTTCGTACTTTTCGAAGAGACTTATCTACTACGTAAGTATCTAATCGGGTACCAATTATGCAGCGCTGTTTTTCATTTCACCCCTTATCCCAAGATGTTAGTGGGAGCGATAGACTTATGAGTAAAAAGAATTTTTTAAAAATTAGATTAAAAATGTTAAGAATTAATCAATCAAGAGTGTCGGTGGCGTAGTGGCTAGGGAGGCGCGGGTTCGAAACCATGCATTGACATTTTCCCCCTACAAATGAGATTTTCAGTTTTAAAAAAACTTACGTACATTTACCGACGGCTCTAACGGTGAAGGAAAACATCGTGAGGAAACCTGCACACTGAGATGACCAGTGTGTAAAATGGGGTAGGCACAAGAGATCCTCAAGGGTCGAAGTGCCGCTGGGTTATTCCCGGCCCCCTATCATAAGATAAGATAAGATACTAGTCCGATTTCTGTGGATTATACGTTGCTCCTGTTTGTGTGCGCCTGGGTTCGATTTTTAGTTCGATATTAGAACTGGTGCAGCAGAACTGGTGGGATTTTTCTGCTGTACCGTAACAGTATAAAGCAGTAGATCTAGTTGAATGATCATCAGCCTATTAATGTCCCCACCGTGGGGGCACAGGCCTCGCCTTGCACAAGAGGGTACAGGCCATGATCCACCGAGCGGGCCCAATGCTGATTGCTGGATTTCACATACCTTCGGAAACTTTTCATTTTCTCAGACACGATGATTTAATGGGGTGGTTTTTTTTTATGTATAACTAAACCCGCATTTGACCTCGATCTCTCCTGATGGTAAGCGACGATGAGGTCGACGATGGAGCATGCGGGCCCAGTAAATGCCTGTTCACTCTGGCCTTGAAGATCCCAAGGTTGTAGGTTTCGGGAAATACAGATGCCGGCAGACTGTTCCATTCCTTAGCCGTTCGCATAATGAACGAAGAAGCAAATCGCTTCGTACGAACAGATGGGATATCAACAACATAAGGATGGAACCCCTCCCCGCGCCTGGTAGTCCGAAGGCGGAATGGAGATGCTGGAATTAGGTCGTGCAATTCCGATGCGCACTCTCCGAAATGTATCCTATAAAATACCGATAGACAGGCAACCTTGCGCCGATGTTCCAGACTTTGCAGTCTAGCCTAGTGGTTTACCATTGCCTTTCTCAAATTCAAATGTTTTATTACTGATTACATGTTACCTGGTTCATATGATTAATAATTTGATCCGCTATAATCTACCTCGTTAAGGCATGCAATGTATTGTATGTACAAATATTATATTATGTCCTTTATAATTATTAATTCACTACAATTGTCAAAATATTTATAATTAATGTATTGTCAAAATAAAAAATAGTTATTATTATATTTATTTGGATTTAGGTAGGCATTTATAGTATAAAAGCACTTTTCAACAAGCCTGTTACGTAGTTTCCAAGTAAATTCAGGTAAAGTCTTAGTTTTAATGTATGTTTGTAATGCGTTATATATTTTTGCACATATAAACAACGTTTTTTTTTTATAGAATGTGGACTTTGCCTTGGGAAGCGCTAAATCATTGGCATATCTAGAATAAAATTTAAGGTAAGACTTTTTTCAGTGAAAATTTTCAAGTTATTTTTCACGAAAGAACAGACCTCAAAAATATATAGCGACGGTAAAGTCAATATTGTATGTTCTTTAAAGATTGATTGTCAGGACTCAGTCTGACAGACCAAAAATTGCACTGAGGCAACGCTTCTGGAGTCTGAATACCGAATATTTATTTGTTGCATTTCCCCATAAGATTATTCAGTATCTTAAGTTCGACATAACATAAGAATGAAACGCTAGAAGCGCTGTTTTTTGAGACAATGCCTGAGCAAGTCGTTTAAACGCAAATACAAACCTACTCAGTTTATTCACGACATGTTCTGTATGCTGATCCCAGCTTGTGTGGCAATCCATCCATGTCACACACTGGTTATCTCAGTGTGCAGGTTTCCTCACGAGGTTTTCCTTCACCGTTAGAGCAGTCGGAAAATGTACATAAGTCTTCAAAAAATACGAAAAACTCATTGTTACATGGTATTGCATGGTTTCGAACCCGGACCTTCCGCATGGGAGTCCGACGACGTTACCGACACAATCAATCTCGGGGATACCAGAAAGGAAATTCGAATATAAAAATGTTTAGATAACAAGAGGTAAGTATTTATTCCGGGAATCACCAATATCAAACAAGTTTTTAAGCTGAGCTTTAATGTTAGCACTTGAGTGTCATCTTTTAGATCTAAAAATATACAATAACATACCTGTTATAATTTTGTCAATGTAAAATTATCTTCACTTATTTATTTTTAGAATTTATTACCAAGTCGACGAACTCAACTCAGAGCAAACCATAGAAATGTGAGCTTTATATCGAAACGTTTTGCTTCTTCGTTCATTATGCGAACGGCTAAGGAATGGAACAGCCTGCCGGCGTCTGTGTTTCCCGAAACCTACAACCTTGGGATCTTCAAGGCCAGAGTGAATAGGCATTTACTGGACCCGCATGCTCCATCGTCGCTTACCATCAGGCGAGATCGAGGTCAAATGCGGGTTTAGTAGTCAATAAAGAAATAAAAAATACAGTGCGTTTCAATTCAAAAATAGAAGGTGAAGTAGTCGTCGATGTGTTGTCAACGCGGGGGCCATTCGTCGACACCTATACTTCACTTGAATTTTGAAAACCTACTGTATGTTATACGATATAAAGCTCACATTTCGATGCTTTGCTCTGAGTTGAGTTCGTGTCGGGTTCGCGTCGAGTCGCTACAATGTGCGATGACCTTTACTCTGTCACTTACAAACAAGTGAAATTGAGGTTAAGCATATGAGGGCTGCTCAGAAAACGTTGCCAAACATTTTCAGGTAAAAAATTCTCAAAATATAACGAGCGTCTGTTCTTCGTACCCAGGTTAAGCAACGTTAGGTGCGGTCAGGACCAGCGTGGGTGACCGCTAGCGGCATATTTCATCTGAGCCCCTCCGTGCCTCGGAGATCACATTTAGCAGTCGGTCCCGGTTGTTATCGTTAAGCCATGTCAGAGGCGTACGGGTGGCATGAACAACTCTGCCAATAAGTTGGCCATTAACCATACGATAAGCAAGCAAGTTCTTCGATACCTACTTTGTTTGGTAATAAAACGGGGCTATATGAGTACAGAGGTGATATTTAGGCAAACCTATTAAAAAACATTTTTTTTTGTTATTTGGATTGATTTAATTTGTAAAATAAAACTTATAAAATAAGTAGGTAATATGGGTGATTGCCGTCAAACAACGATCAACTTCCGCCACTATTATAAAATGAGTTATTCCTTTATCTTACATGAAATTGTGGCTTTATGTATAGATATAAACCCACATATAAATTAAACCATAAAATATTACCCACATATAATTATAAAGCATAGGCTTTATATGCATATTTTCTAATTTTTTTATGCACCTAACACAATGGTTAACTTGTAGAAAATGCCGCAAGGCATTAAGCTTGCCTCATGTACACCTTTTTGTGCATAACTAAATGAGTATAGTTACTAAAATCATAAAAAACATTATTGAATATTTCGAGACCTACCTACCTATCTAATCTGTGCCTATGTAAATTCTTACATTATTTATGTATATCATATTACTATTATAATACTAATTTTACTGTGTATAGGTTTATTCAAAATAAAGTAAAACTAAAATAACACTAACACTGTGTATTAAGTAATAGTAACCTTTTTCATATCTTCACACTACACTGTCGCTCAGAGGTTGCCTGGAAGCGATTGCTTTAAACGATAAGGCTTTGTACATATCGTGCATTTTTTACTTTCCCTGTATTTGTATACAATAAAGGGTTTCTATCTAACTATCTATCTACATAATGTACCTATATGCTTTTGACTGTACAGGTAAGTATGTACGCCTAATATCATGAATGAAAAATTATAAACACAAAACAGCGCAACAACCATTTTCAGTTGATGTTAGGTTAGGTTAGCACACTTTGGCCGTCCATTGGCTGGCGACCCTGGGGAAGGCAGCAACGTGCTATGGCCACACGCTGCTGTGACGGGAGGAACCGGGAGGTGGAATGTACACCTCCCAGGAAGAGCCCAAGGCAGCTGCTAGGAGGGCACCGGTGCGTTCCTCTGGAGATCCCGGAGCCCTCCGATATGCACGAGGACGGCCATCGAGGGGGTTTTAGTGAGTAAAAATCTCACATAACCCAGTCTCTCCCCCAGGAGGCTGGGTATCTTTCGAAGATTTCCACCACGTTACCAAAAAAAAAAGAAAAAGGTTAGGTTAGCACACTGGAGCTTTTGCGGTAAGCCTGACTGAAATTATGACACAGTAAAAGGCCTTCTGGATTAACCATTTCTTTACTTTAGAAATGAAGACGTTGGGGCATCTCTGATTAGGTCAGGTATCGTTTCAATACGATTTTACCCATTGGGTGTAGCAACCAAAAATATAATATTAATTATTAAAATTAAATTAATTAATTAGATTAATTTTAAATTAAGTAATTACGACTTAGCTCATAACTTTATTTTGAATTTCTGTAATTTCTATGGTTGTAATCTGTTGTGTTTACCTAATAAAAGTAATAAATAAATAAAATAAAGTTAAATTTATTAATTAAATCAAAATCAAATATACCTAATGAATATAAAATTAAATTATGTACCCAAATCAACTAAATCACAATAATTTCTATTTATAAAATCAAATTAATAATTACCATAATGTCCATTTTATCATAATGTCAATCATATTGTAAAATCAAATTTCAATAAATCATAAATTCAATAAATTTAAACTTTAGAACTTTGTACTCTTTACACGCAATCAAACACTAAACAGAAACTTTTGAATTTGCTGTCTTACACTCGATAAAGTAGACAGTTCGATTGCCGTCTAAGTTTTATTGTGACAGGTGCTACGGTTCGTAATTGTACCTATTTGTAATTGTGTACACACATAATATGTTGGCAACTTAGATATAAATACGTAGACAGAATAGACGGCATATAAATATACATATGAGTAGCATAAGTGGTGGTCAGTGGTGAATTTGGTGACGGTCTCATGGTTACACCGATTTGTTACACCAGTGTAACCATGCACGATTATACAAAATAGATCTACACGAGGAAACCACGAGGTGCCATTTGACGCATGCGCTGTGAGCATCAGTTTCCTGTCAGACAGGAGAATTTATTTATCTATAAAAATGTAAAAACAATAATTACCCTAATCTATTCACTAGGCCCTCATTAATATTCTATAAGAGATTAAATATCAAGAAGATTGAGACTGGTTTGGTATCGGCCATGAAGAACTTAAGTTCACTCAATAAAAAATAAATTTAAAAAAAGTTGATAAATATACCTATAATAAGTTCCTAATAGATAGACAGATCTATCTACAATATATCATATAATAAACTTGTATTATTCCTTATAATAACACGATATATCATTCATTAGAATACAAAAACTTAGAAAGGATTCAGGCCTATAAGTATTGATGCAAGAAGATCGGAAACTAAATATTTTTATCCATTAAGTTATTGCAAATAACACAACAACTTCATAATATCCATTGCTAAAGCGTACTGCTAAAACGTCATTGCCCCCGAGCCGGGTTCGACGACCCGAAGGATAAGAAAAGCGGAAACCCGGACGACATGGGCCGCCTTGGAGGCCTAGGGCCCCAGTGGACGAATACGAATACGAATAGTTAGATTTTAAGAAAGGAGATAAGAAGAAACTAAAAGAAAGTTTGGATTATTCCGAAGTGTAAACAGCATGCGGTTTATTTTGTTTCCGTAAACGTAAGAACGGTTTATAGAAAAAGCACGGAAGAACTCGATGTTTTTGAATGTGTAGGTTTGTTTATATAAACACAGGCCCCAATTTTAGATTATCGATGCTCCAAAATATGCCTCGATCTAGCCATGCCATGATAACCGCAGACAGCATATCGTGGGATATGCTACGGAAGTATTGAAATATCGAGAGGCAAGTTGAATGACCTCAACGATTCTATTTACTAAGTCTGTACCTATTAAAACTTCGCCATGCATTTTCTAGTTTTCTTTATTTAGGTGTTGTAGATATCCTAAGATGGCATTGACCCTGTAACCTACACTTTTGAGTCTTCTTATTCATTGCTTTCATGTTCTGTAGTAGCGGTGTCTTATCAAAACAACATGAATGGAATTTTTTGTATGGATTCTGAGGGGGGGTTGCTTCCCCCTAAATACGACCTTGGGCAGTATAATGTTCCCCCACCAACCAAAAAGTCGTCATACTATTCCATGAAGCTTCTATTAAAACAACATCGCCGTGTGTAAACTCGTAACACGAATGCATTTCCCTCTCGAAATCATTCACTGCATAACTTCAATGTATTAAAATGACCCACGTGAACTCCACGCTGTAACTACACGTTACTAACTAGGTAAATACTTACCTCACAAACCTCCCATCTCCACTGTGTCCGGAGAACAGCCTACTTTGTACTACAAGTTTCAAAGGCGCTTAGTGATAAAGTAGTTCGTTTTTTTTTCCTAAAAATATTTAAAAATAGAATAGAAAACGTCACGGCCGCGGTTACGGGCGCGGTACTGAGCTGAGGTAGGGGAGGGTTACGGCCATCTTCTCCCCGCGCCCGTACCGATTATTGATTCGGAGGCTGCGCAGCCTCTGACACTGGACCATTCGTACCTAATTTCAACGGGCGGTTCACACGGGACAAGATTCCGCCATCTGACAGCTCCTTCGGTGACGCATGTCGCAACGGAATGCGTCACTGCGATGTACCTCTACTCTATTCCAGATCTGACATACGTCATGTTGACAGCGATTTGACGTTTTTTAAGAGCAAAATGTTGTAGTTTGATTGTGGCCATGTGAAAATATTGTAGCTTGATTGTAGCCATGTGAAAATATTTTAATTTTATTATAGTTTTTTATACTACTATCTGCAAAGTTCAGCGAATCTTTAGATGTTAATTTTTTGCTAAGGCAAAAACAATTAGATACCATTTATTTGGCGAACAATATACTTATTTGGGAGCCACGTATTATTGTTTTGTAAGTCATACGATATGTAAAAAAAATCGTATCGTTTCCGTGTCGTTGGGAGAGTCTGTACACAGGATCCAAGGGGCGGGCCATGCGGCCGTCAATGCGGATACACGAGACGAGATTTGTAAACAAACCAGTAGTACGGTACGGGTAGTACCCACGTGCATACGCACGCATATTGCCACGTGTAAAGTTTAATGAACTAACGAATAGCCTGCATTTACGTCAGAATTTCAAACATGGATGTATTTTGTTTTTTACATTTTTACTTCAATCTCGCCTGATGGCATGTGGGTTTAGTAGCCTTGAATGAAATAAAAGGAATAGTATGCCTATTCCTTTTATTTCATTCAAGGCTTTTTAACTCTGGCCTTGAAGATCCCAAGGTTGTAGTATTATATTTTAATGCAGGAACTATGTGTATAGGTACTTACAATTAAACCTAAAAAATAAAATAAATTAAGAATTTGTTTGCGAAAAAACCTCGTTAGGTAACGAAATCGTGTAGGTAATTCAAAGATACTCCAAGATCTTGGAAACCATTGGTGCGATTTTTTTTGACGGAAGTCTGGCTAGCGACCACCTTTTTTTTAAAGGTAAGTCTGTCTGCTTACTAAGACCGTGTACTCCATCTTCGTCCTCATCGTCACTTACCACCAGGTGAGATTGCGATAAAACGCGAGTTTGGTCGTAAATAAAAATGAAATTGAAAAAACGTGCAGCGTTCGGTCAATGCACTTTATGTCTGGCGCATCCTCGGTTTGTTTACCATTTTTACACCCTCCTCCCTCCCGCCCCATTCAACCTCGCCTGATGCTATTAATAGTATTCACAATATTTCCTCCCTTACGTAAGGTACTATGATAGTATATAAATTTATTCATGCAGGCTCTCTTGCTGGCAGTATTTACCTACAACACGACCGACATATATGAAACAGCTGGGTTTTTCCGCGATTTCAAGGTTGGCCTGTAGTGAAAGTTATTCCGTTACGGATACCGAACACCCCCGGCTTATCGGCTTACAGGGGTGGTTTTGATTCGCTTTGTATACTCGTATTATATTGCATCGTCCTTTGTGGCCAGTAGTACTATTATTTATTCTGTGGACAGATGTCCAGTGAAAGCAATCCAGTCACGTGGTACACCACTTTCCATTTCTAATTAAACTAATGGAAAATGGGTCGGACCAGGGATAGTATTAACTTGGATTCTCGGAATACCGTTGAATACGTTTGCGATAGTTGCATTGATAGCGTAATTTGGTGCATTGATTGCGTTTGATGCAGTATTCGGATCAAACTGAGACCGTTAATGGATTAACTAACTTAATTAATTAACTGTGGTAGTCCACTCTGAGTGGAATATCTTGTGGCTAGGAGCTTCGGTGGCATAGTGGCTAGGACGGACTCCCTGCAGAGTCCGGGTTCACAACCATGGAATGCCATGTACTAATGAGTTATTTGGATTTTTTCGAAGACTTGCGTACATTTATCGACTGCTGTGTTACTTCACTCACAGAGCGTCGGTGGCACTGTGCCACCGAACTCCCATGCGGGTGACCCGGGTTCGTAACCGTGCAGTGCCATGTACCAATGAGTTTTTCGTATTTTTCGAAGATTACATACATTTACCGACTGCTCTAACGGTGAAGGAAAACATCGTGAGGAAACCTGCACACTGAGATGACCAGTGTGTGTAATGGAGTATCTAGACACAAAAGATCCTCAAGGGTCGAAGTGCCGCTGGGGTTATTCCCCCCTATCATAACACAAGATAAGATACTTCACAAACATCGTGAGGAAACGTGCATGTCTGAGGAGAAAGTTCCCGAGGTGTCAAATCCAGCAATCAGCACTGGACCTGCTTGGTGGATCATGGCCCGACCACCCTTGTGCAAGGGGAGGTTTGCGCCCCGATAGTGGGGACGTTACTAGGAGTTGAGACCCCGTGTAGTGTAGTTGTAAACTTGGAGTGTAGTACGAGTAAATAACCTTAAAGTAGGTCAAATATTTCTCCTAGAAAAATTGTTTTTCCTGTACATTCACCCTTGGAATGATAAACCTGTGCAAACCATCGTTTCTATTTAAAGATATAACAACGCCCGTTAATATTAGTTTTGTGGTTGAAAATACAATATTTACTGTTTATTTTTTTTCTGTTATAGTGTTAGCGGTAGGTAGGACGGTAATATTTCTATAGGTCTTGTTTGTTTGTAGTGTCATTATTGTACACAAAAACACAAAGAATAAAAACATTAAAATATATACAAAGGCGGGCTTATCCCATAGGGATCTCTTCCAGCCAACCTTTGATTTAGGAGAGTTTAGACTACTTTTATGGTGGGTAAGGTTTGGAGTACAATAATTTTACATTTGGGTTTAGTCTTTTTTTCACAATGGGTATTTCAAGCGAAATATCAATTATATGTACTATTAGGTTTAATATAAGGTAAAATCGTCTATACGAGTATCTATTAAATTAAAATTAAGTTAATATTTATTTCGGATATAAATATGGTTATTGTCACAAAATCTAAAGTTCCTTGGCTTAATTTTATAATAATTACGTTACCTGACCTACAAATAAGTCTTAAGGACTGTAGACCTAATATTTTAAGCACCTCAATCACGATTGACCAAAGGTTCATCATCAGCCTACTCTAGTCCACTGCTGGACATAGGCCTCTCCCAGGGCGCGCCATTGAGCCCGATCTTCGGCTCTTCTCATCCAGTCGCTGTCAGCCACCTTGCGCAGATCGTCGCTCCATCTAGCAGGGGATGAGCATCCCACACTACGTTTGCCCAAACGCGGTCTCCACTCCAGAACTCGTCTCCCCCAGCGGTTGTCTGTTCTGCGTCAGATGTGACCGGCCCACTGTCACTTCAGCTTGCTAATCTTATGAGCTATGTCGATGACTTTTGTTCTATGCCGGATCTCCTCATTTCGGATTCGATCCAGCAGAGATACTCCGAGCATGGCTCTTTGAAAAATATAAATCTGAAAACACTATAATTGCCGACGGGAGAAATTAAATGCCTGTTGGCGTTATAAGCTATTACATTCATCCAAAGAATATAAAAGTATTAAAACGATCTTTTAACATTGTCAGATGATGCCGTATAATGCCGAATAGTTTGGCGTAAAATATGTCAATGGTACGAATACGAATAATATCAATATTTGTGTTAGTAAACTTAGAAACAATGCGTTAGTGAATTACTTAATATTAATTTCTGTCATAACTTAACAACTGCTGTTGAAGAAAACAACCGGGACCGACAGTTAAAAATGCTCTCCAAGGAACGTGGGGCTCAAATTAAAATGCCACTGGCGGTCCAAAACGGTTCAACTTGCACGATTACTTTATGACGATGCTCGCAACTAGGTTATAAATTAAAATTAAATTAATCTTTATTTGAGATACAAGTATCCATATTGTTGTTAGTAGACTTAAGAGCTATATGTTAGTCATCACTATCAGCCTATTAATGTCCCCACTGTTGGAGCACAGGCCTCCCCTTGCACAAGGATGATGATCCACCGAGCGGGCCCAGTGCTGTGCGGTGCATGTGGTATGTGTTAGTAAATTACCTAATTAGCTATGTATATTATTTTATCAGCCCTAAGGTTAGACCCATCCAATGCCTCTGAAGGGACAATCTATCTTCTCAGCAATGGCCTTCAGGACGCTATTGGTGCTGCAGCGAATCCTGCTGATAAGGAAGGCCGCTTTTTTCCTCATGTTGGCGTGGAGCCCGTAGTTAACATGAACATGATAACACACACATAATATCATGTAAATACACCCGCACCATGCCATCACCCTCCCACACACTCAGTACCTCACATACACACTAATATCCTCATTCGTATAAAAACAAACACATTCATACAACACAACACGCACACACTGTTGCTTTCTTCGTCCGTGCAGTCACTGAGGGGCCAGCTGAAGACCAGCGCTGTAGCTTGCTTCAGCATTATGCTGAGCTGGTGTACCCTTTTTGGCACTGTACCGCACCGGATGTTTTGTGCTGCATATATTAAACTTTGTATACTTCTCTATTGTGTACTTGGTATATTCTGGTGTTACAGTGCTAAATAAACGTTTTTCAATTCAATTTCATGAAGAAGGTATGGTTAAGTTTTGAAGGTGTTAGGTATGACTCTATGCAGAGTCAGTCTGTGGTAATGCCACCCGCTGACCCATTTGTGCTTGTTTTGCTGTGTTTTGGTTTTAAGGGTAAAGTTACCGGCACATGAGGTAATCCATCTTAGCCATAAGATCAGCAGCGCATCGATAATTAATATCAAAATTCAGAATGACTGGTTAAACGAGGTAATTAGATAATAATATAAGCCTTTATTGCTGTTTTTTGCTGTTTATACATATAATCGGTGTCCTGATTATATTCCCCCCCCCCCCCCCCCCCCGTACAACAGCTTGCCTTCCGACCTAGGCCTCCTCTAAAGACTTCCATTCTTTCCGATCTTTTACCCGTCTAGTCCATATAGCACCAGCCGTATACTTTAAATCGTCTTCCCACCTTTTTAACTGTCTCCCTCGGCTTCTTGTAGTACCATTCCGTTATTTTCCTGGTCTACTTTTCTTCCAGTGCAAGAAAAAAGGTAAGTAGATATTTAATATAAAATAAGTAAGTAAGTAAGTAATACGTTTATTTCACACACAGCAATGACCGAAACAGTTATAATTATAATAAAATAATTATGTAGTCAAAGGTAAACATATCTAAATCATGTATGATGGTCTGCTGTTGTTGTGAAAAGGGCCTCAACTCAGCTTATTGCTGCAGACAAGAATGCCTCCAGCGCTGGTATTCTGTTGAAAATACAGTGTGACGGTTTAAACAACCTCGTATAATATTTACCTAGATATTTAATACACTGTATTTTTATAGCTGCCGAAGTAAGCTAGCATTCTTAAGCCATATGACGTTAAGAGCGCCGTAACCCAGCCCGAAGCATATCGTAAAGTTGCAAGTTAACGTAATAAAGGCGTCTTTTTTACACTAATTGCAAAAGTTGCCGCGCTGCCGTAGCCATGCGGACTGATTTTATAGGACACTACGGGAAAAAAATACCAGTAGTACCACGGGAACCAAGTACCAGTACCAAGTAGTATCTACCAATATCTACTAATATCCTCATTCATACAAACAAACACATTCATACAACACAACACGCACACACTGTTGCTTTCTTCGTCCGTGCAGTCACTGAGGGGCCAGCTGAAAATCAGCGCTGTGGTTTACCTCAGCATTATGCTGAGCTGGTGTACCCTTTTTGGCACTGTACCACACCAGATGTTCTGTGCTGCATGTATTAAACTTTGTATACTTCTGTATTCTGGTGTTTACAGCGCTAAATAAACGATTTCAATTTCAATTTACCAGCAGTGGTAGTTGCGACTCAAACTTCAAATTTTTCAAACGACTTATGTAATTAATTGATGTAGTATATTTAACAAATTGGTACAGCTTGTACAATTTTGTTCGTCATTTTTTCCATTCAATATATACAACAATGTAAGAACTTAAAATTAATTATTAATTAATAATAATAAGCGTAGGTGGAAGGACGATATCGACCACTTCCAAAAAGGACGGTATAAGGACGCTAATATAGACGGTATAAGGACGCGATAGGGAAAAATGGAAAGGAGGGGAGGCCTTTGCCCAGCAGTGGGACAGCCTATATGCTATAATAATAATAATAATCAGAAACTGACCAAAGAAATGGGAGAAAATCTAACAGGATAATAATCATCATTTTTTTCTGCATACAAAATATAACTTTTTCGTGCCATTGGTACTACAATCAAATCAATGTCAGTAGTGTTGCCACCTTTATTAATCATAAAGTCTGGCACAGTATAGTATGCTTTACGAGACAGAGATTTTATAACAGTGTATTTAATTTTTTTAAGGTGTATGAAATCCAACAATCAGCACTGGGCCCGCTCGGTGGATCATGGCCCGTACCCCTTGGTCAAGGAGAGGCCTGTGCCCCAACAGTGGGGAAATTAATAGGCTGATGATGATGATGAATGTTAAGATATATATTTTTAACCACTATCACTATCGTTCCCACTAACATCTTGGGATAAGGGGGGAAATGAAAAACAGCGCTGCATATTTGGTACCCGAGTATGTCAGCATTTGCTGGCTTTCCCTCCTTTTGACAAATGTACATTACATATAATGCTTTGCTTACATACAAAGCATTATACGATTTGTACTATAATTTTAAATTTATATGAATGAATGAATGAATGAATGAATACTCTTTATTGCACAAAATATGATTATTATTATATGATTTCACAATAAATGTATTTCTATTCTATTTATTTTAAAAGTTTTCTTAAGGATTCCCTAGGTCCAATTCGATATATACCCGTCACAGCTCGTTATGTTACGTGTGTTCCCAGTTCAATTAATTGGAGATGGTACTGGGAATTTTGTCTCAAAAGTTTCTTGTAATCGTCAATGCGAAGTAGTCGTCCAGTGGTTTGGGGTCGGTACCATGACCTTGATATTATTTCTTTAATAATTATTATACTAACATAGCTTTAAGTAATATAATATTCTTACTTTATTTGTATGGACCCTGTCTGATTCAAATATATAATAATAATAATAAGCCTCGCCATACAGCGGGGCAACGCCGCCAGCCTCCTCGGGACACTCCCTGCAGGGAGCGACCTGGGCCAGGTCTTTTACTTATAAAACCATAAAACGCGATTTTACGAGTAAATTAACTGACCCAGTAGAATTATTTTCTAGTATAATTTATTTAGTTAGGTATTCTGTAACTTTAGCTTAAGTATTTAAGTGTTATTTTAGTATCCCTTCTTTATTCAATAAACAATTCACCTCATTTTCCAAAATAAAGTTTGAATTACGTAAAATTTCCTGCATGGCTACACAACCTCAACAAAGGTTCTTTAAGTATCTACTTTAAAACCTCTGTAATGTTTCTTGTTGGCTGGTGCCTGAAGCACAGATTAATGGGCTGTAATTAAATCATCATCAGCAGCCTACCCTAGTCTACTCTAGTCCACTGCTGGACATAGGCCTCTCCCACGGCGCGCTATTGAGCCCGATCTTCGGCTCTTCTCATCCAGTCGCTGCCAGCCACCTTGCGCAGATAGTGGGGCGGCCGGGAACTGGGGGCCGTTTTCTTTGTGCGCTATGCATGGGAGGTAATGCCATAATCGCCACGCTAGGCCTGCGGGTTGGCGATCGCAGTAGCCGGGTCGGTTGCCCCGATGACGCTGCTGCCCGTCATCGTGCTTCTAGTATTTTGACCCAGCCAGAATTTGAGTGGTTATACCGCCACTAGTCGGTCGCCAGGGACTCGTTTGTTAATCGGCAGGATGCACCACGTGCAGGTGAGTTTGACATTTGGAGGTCTAGATGTTGGTGACCCCTCTTACATCCCATGTAATTAAATAATATTTTGTAATCTCGGTATTAACTTCAGCTGGTGGTGCACTATTACTCTGTAATTCACAATAAGCTAGACAACCAGTCTGCATTGGAGCAAATGATGCTGAGGGTGCCGAAAGCAGGCAACCGTGCAATGGCGCCGCGCCGTGCGCCTCGTGTGTTTGAGTGTCCGCACACGCGTACGCGACGCGCACGCAACGCGCCCACGTCACGCGCGCGCCGCCTGCTCGGTGACATGCTCGCTCAGAACTTCGAAATAGATATATTTGTTGATAACATGGGAACATTTATAAGAAATAGCTTTATATACTTAAATAGTAAATAAGTTCCTATATTAATTCAATTGTAAATATTATGTATAATGTAAGTATTGTATGACATGATGGTGTTTTGGAGGTATCTCTGTAAACCAAAATGAGATTAAATTGAAATTGAAATTACCATATTAAAAATTTAATTAATTTTAATAAAATTTAATTTTTATATTACAAAGAAATAAATATTATACAATCAGTAATAATAAATTATGTAGGCAAGTACACTACTACATATTTATTATTTACTGACTGTAAAATATTTCAAATTATTAATAATTAACTATTAAACTAGAGCTATAAATATAACCATAATTGTCGTACATAGAAGGAACCAGTCGCATTAATAGAGTCGCATTCTAGAGCATCGGTGGTCTAGTAGCTAGGACACCGGACTCCCATGCGGGATGTCCGGGTTCGATACCATGCAATGCCATGTACCAAAGAGTTTTACGTGAAAATGAGACTTACGTACATTTACCTACTGCTCTAACGGTGAAGGAAAATCTGCATGTCTGAGGAAATTAAAAGTTTCCGAAGGCGTGTGAAATTCACCACACATCACTGGGCCCGCTCGGTGGATCATGGATGGTGGATGTGGATCATGGCCCGTACCCCCTTGTGCAAGGGGAGGCCTGTGCCCCAACAGTGGGGACATGAATAGGCTGATGATGAATTAAATAAAATCTTACCGTCGCATGATGTGTAAAAGGGAATATCCCATTTTTTTCAGAGCCATGGTAACCGAGTCATCGCGTGGGGCCTCGAGGAACGAGGACGGCATCGCATCACTCCGGTGACGAGTTTGACGAGCTGCTGACAACTTGGACGTTGTGGCCCGAGCGCATAAGCGGAGCGGTAAGCGGAAAACTTTTACAGTATCTGTTTTTTTATTTACCACTAAATCCACATTTGAACTCAATCTCGCCTGATGGTAATAGACGATGAGGTCGACGATGGAATGTAATGTCAGATCCATAAAAGAGATGGTCATAATCAGTAACTGAACAACTTTACATAATACACAAAAAAGTGTTGTGCTCTCAGCAACCATTTCCACGTGTGGATTTTTTCGTGAATTTTAAAAATTGTAGTAAAAGAATAAGAACAGTTTATTTGTGCGGTAAGATTACAATGGAGTAGAAACTTAAGCATATGTTACATTAAACTAAATAAAATATATAGCAAATTAATAGTAACCACAGAAATCGGACTAGTATCTTATCTTATCTTATGATAGGCGGCCGGGAATAACCCCAGCGATACTTCGACCCTTGAGGATGTTTTGTGCCTACACCATTTTACACACTGGTCATCTCAGTATGCAGGTTTCCTCACGATGTTTTCCTTCACCGTTAGAACAGTCGGTAAATATACGTAAGTCTTCGAAAAATACGAAAACTCATTGGTACATGGCACTGCATGGTTTCGAACCTGGGCCTCTCGGATGGGAGGCCGGTGTCCTAGCCGGCACCGGTCTCAAAATTGTTGTAAGTAGGTATAGTATAGTCCTCCTCGTCGAAACCGACGACGGCGACCCCCTTCAGTTCCTAGCATGCGCTCGAATGTGGCTGGCTGACCCGAACTTGCTCTTGAAGACCCGGTCACAGCGATCTCAGTAGAGTTGTCCGGCACTGTTGTATGTGTAGTGGTAGGAAGGCTTTGGGCGGGTTTTCCTTATATGGCGTTTGGTATCAAGTAAGTAGGTACCAAAGTTTCCGAAGCATGGTCAAACTCTATTGGATCCGTTGTCACCAACGATCTCGTATAATTTATATTGTCTAAACGCAACGCAACTAAGCGTCAGAAACAGAAATCGGACTGACAGCGAGTCACGGGTTTGCCCCATAGGCATAAATATTCATACATTTGACATTTCAATGCCTGACATACGCCAACTGACAGACGCGGTTTCCATATAAAACTTCTCTACCGAGCAATCTACATTGGGTGAGTTTCTCAGATCTCTATGAACTCGTTGGTTACCACCACTTTTGGTTAAATGTAGAGTAAAACGCCATTAGCTTATGACGTGCGCGCGTTTGTGTAGGTGGCCACATTTCGACCTAGTTCCTAACTCCCTCCCTGTCTATATGATAGGGCACTAGAAATCATACAGTGAGCCCACGCCCTTATTTAGATCTTCTCAACAGCGGACCAAAAACGGAGAGAACCAAATACAATAAAAAAACGGCCAAGTGCGAGTCGGGGCTCGCTCCGTATAGGGATCCACACTAATACTAAGTATAGGATCTATTTGTATCTATTTTTTTGGATAAAAAGCTTTTACTTGGTTTGCTCACTTACAAACTAGTTCAGAGGTTTTAATATTTGTTGTTTAAATAGAGGATATGACCAATATTATAGCCAATTTTCAAGTTTCTAGATAAGATAAGATTTATCGTGTAAAGGTTTAGGTAAGAATTACAAATATTGCAGATATAGTTGCATAAACATGTTACACTAAACTTTACCTTTACAGGCATATACACCATAGATAATACCGTTTAAGGGGATATACCTGGTATAATAATAATAATAATAACAAAAGTGGTCTAAAATTGACAACTTTGAAACGGGCGTCTACCTGAAGGGCGATTATGATGACAGACTGTAAACACCAGAATATAGCAAGTACACAATACAGAAGTATACAAAGTTTAATACATGCAGCACAGAACATCTGGTGCTGTACAGTGTCAAAAAGGGTACACCAGCTCAGCATAATGCTGAGGCAAGCCACAGCGCTGATTGTCAGCTGGCCCTTCAGTGACTGCACGGACGAAGAAAGCAACAGTGTGTGCGTGTGTTGTGATGTATGAATGTGTTTGTTTTTATGTCTAACCTTAAAATAATATACATAGCTTATTTGGTAATTTACTAACACATACGTCTTAAGTCTAAATAGGGGGGGAGGGGGATGTAGGAGGAACTTGCACAAACAAAAGTTCATTCTATCCACACGTACTCTTATGACTGAATAATGAAAGACATACAATGAATGTCAGGGGGAGGGGAATATAATGATTGATGGTGATGTGCCTTAGCACATAAATAATAAGTTTGGTATGAAACTATAAATACGACATGGAATGTTTTTCAATTGCGTTTAAATTGTGTTTATTAATTAGAAATAATAATTAATTGATTTTTAATGCATTATTTGTGATGATAGTTTATATTTTACTCCCTAAAGGGCAAAATTACATTGTAACACTAATTGTATTATAATAAGACCTATAATGACTTATATAATTTATGGCTACTAAATAAATGAAATTATATTAATGAAATGAAATGATATAAATGAAATGAAATTATATAAATGAAATGAAATGATTTAAATGAATTGAAATTATATAAATGAAATAAAATGAAATAAATGAAATGAAATGATATAAACATTCAATGCTTTTATATACTAATATAAAATAATGCTATGCTATGCTAATATAAATATTCAATGCTTTCATATGCTAATTCAATATTTTTCTTAATTAAAATCCCACTCTACTTATTATTGTGAAACTCTACATAGATCGTTGAACGACTGCCAAAAAGTAGAACCTTTATTAGGCTGTGACCCGAGATTTTGTTGCCTCCAAACACGAAAAATCCGGCAGGCGAGCACGTGACTAGTACACTGAGGGTTCTGCTCTTTCGAAAATGTTTAAGACTCGACGACTAAAATTGTGTAACTAGCTGGGATAGACAAGCAATTTCATATATATATATATATATATATATATATATATATATATATATATATATATATATATATATATATATATATATATATATATATATATATATATATATATATATATATATATATATATATATATATATATATATATATATGCTAAGATGAACAGGCAAACGGACCACCTGATGGTAAGTGCTCACCGTCGCCTAGAGACACGTGCAACACCAGAGGCACCCGAAGTCCTACAAGTCATCAATGGACTGCTGGACTTTCTGGCGAAGTTGGGGTGGCTCGATTAGTAGTAGTTTCCACCACACGCAAAATAGACGCTTAAGACGTCGAGTTGCGGAATGAAGCCCGTTATTACAATACAACACCAGAGGCAATGCTTGTGCGTTACCGGCCTTGGAAGGATAGAATTCTCTTTACGTTCTTTTTGAAGCAGCTCATGTCGTAGCACAGCGTGATCACGTCGGGAGGAAGAACATTCCACGTTTAGCATGTGCGCGGTAAAAATATGCGTATAAATAGGGCAGTTAGAAAGTTTGAAAAAAAAAATTTGAAAGGTTTGAAAAAGTTTGTAATGTTTGAAAAAGTTTGTAAAGTTTATTCACTTATTACAAGGCACAATAATAGGACCTCCGAATTACAAACTAGGTCGAAACCTGTATCTTGGAATATCTGGTCGTGGTGGACCCAGACCCTAGGGCTCCAAGAAGTGCGGGTGAAAGGTAAGCCTCCGACGTGTGGTGCGGTTTGAGAAGGTGGACGATGGCACCATGTTAAAAACTTCCGCAGAGCACTCCCCATTATACAAACGGTAGAACACGCAAAGAGAGCTGATGTATATCCTCAAGCCCAGTGGTTCACAAATGTGACCACCTGTGACAAGGACGGGGGGCTCCGAAATCATGAAATTCGTGTGACGTAATCTAAGAACCTCAAAGTACATTTTTACAACGTCATGGTTTACTCTTCCACCGCTTCGTAAGGTGCTGTAGCTGAAAGGAAAGAAGCGGAATTCCGGTTCAATGAAGCTAGTATTCGGGTGCACCGGCGCAGAGATGGGAGCAATACTCCATGTGTAGTCTGACCTGTGCTTTGTAAAGCGTTAATCTTTGGCCAGGCGTGAAGTACCGCTTCGATCCGTTTAGTACACTAAGCTTTTTAGAGGTGAATTTGGCTTTGAAAGAATGAAAGATTTGTGGTAAGGAAGGGCCATTCTTCGGGCGTTTCATTCAAATCTCAATCTGGATTTATAACTTTACCCTTTCCATTCCAAGAAATCTCGTCCTGGAAACCTGAAGTCTAGTTTAAATTTGCGATAACTAAACGAATGCATCCAGAAACTGAGTGCCTGCACAAAATACTGCTTCCGATACGATATTGCTTATATTAATATCCCAGGCGCTAGAAAACTCGTAGAGGCCCGTTTACATTACGAAATGGTCAGTGGTAAGTGAGAGCGTCAAGTATTGTGTTTTTAAATTAGATTTAAGACTCAGGGTACTGGCCTTTTGAACCAGCTTTTAATTATCTCTTTTATTTGTTCCTTGCTAGGAAAGCGTCTGTATAGTAAACTATCATAATTCACATTTGAATCTGCCTGACTGGCAGATGACGTAAATATTTTTTATTGCATTGCAGCGTTATTTTTTAAGCTACCAATACTTCGTAAGGTGCTAATGATAAAATAAAATAAAATGTAAAAGTCCACAGGGACGCTGTGCCAAAAACTTTATGGGTGAAAACATCTTCGCTGACATGTCTAGTCACTTTGATATACTCGTAAGACCTCAAAGTATCGTGGGCATAGCGAAAATATGGCTGACTTTGACCTCCTTCCTCATCTCTCCTGATTATTTTAGCCATTTACATTTGACTTCAAAATGATAGATTGTTTATCTATGTTTTCAACGGTACTATTTGTTATTACAATTCTTTACAAGTCTTTAAAATGGATGAAGTTATTCGCTTTTGATAGATAATAAAAGGGTCACATACACAAAATCAAATCAAATCAATTTAACGAGTTATAATATCTTTTCACATCAAAATTACCGGAACAGCAGCTGCCGGGCATACACCATGATACGTCCTCCACGTATCACGGTGTTGCGGTAGACAAGTGGCACCAACGGCTTAGAAAAAAGAATATTTTTTTTATAACTAGTGCAAGTAAATTACTACAGCGCATATCTAAACGGTCTTCAAAAGAATACGTGAGAACAGGGCCGTTTTAAGTTAGGATGTGGCCCTTGGTACTTTAGCTTTTGGGAGTCCCTTTATTACAACTACGAGCAAACTGGCGGTTCTTCGCGTCTTGGTCCAAAAATGTTGGTGTTGCAGAATAGATTCCATGTTTCAGCAGATCCCTACTGCCTGAAAGGATTTTATTAGATGTAAGTACATAGGTACCTAACTTAAAGTACATTTTTAAAAAGTCATTTTTTAAGAGAGTAGAGTAAAAACTCTACGTCGTAAGGTGCTATGCTGAAATCAAATGGGAGCGCGAGAAACAATCAGCAACACATCTTTTGAAATAAACACAATTTTTTTTTACGAAATTCCATGTCATCATCATCATCAGTAACGTATTAATATCCCCACTGTTGGGGCACGCCTCCCATTGTACAAGGGGGTATTGGCCATGATTTCACATACCTTCGAAAACTTTTCATTTCCTCAGACATGCAGGTTTCCCTCACGATGTTTTCCTTCACCGTTAGAGCAGTCGGTAAATGTATGTAAGTCTTCGAAAAAATCCGAAAAACTCATTGGTACATGGCATTCAGCATTGCATGGTTTCGAACCCAGGCCTCCCGCATGGGAGCCCGGCTTCCTAGCCACTAGGCCACCGACGCTTTCCGAAATTCCGTAGAAGGGCGCTACTAGTCCGATTTCTGTACGTAATGCATTTCAAGAATTTTTATTTTGTTCCTAAATATTTTTTCATGCGACCGACCGGGGCCACCGGGGTTTGGCACTGCCCTAGTGCGCCCCTGTCTAAAACCGATGCGGGAACCTCGACGTGCTCATATGCTCATGTCACAGCTCGATTTAAAATCCGTCGTTTTACATAATTGCTTGCCATTTTACAAAACTGAACGAGGTTCAGACGGATTGACAATGCGTTACGTTCTACAATAGGCTGCCCACGTTTAGCCGGAATGTAAAATTGCAAATATATTTTGTTTATTTCTATAGGTAGATTAAAACAACAAAAAAACCGCGGTAAGTTTTCGAGAAAAATGGATCTACGTGATATATTCTTTCCAGATTATTTACCGATCATTTACGAGTCCTTTACAATCCGCCGTCTCATTTCACTAAGGCGGGAAGAGAAAACCTGGCCGTCCTGTACACACGTAGAGGAGAAATGTCGGTCGTGAACTGAAGGCAGCAGAGTTGAGCTGGAGTGAAGCTAGGGTCGTGGCACAGGACAGAGCGGCGTGGAGAGATCTCGTGGAGGCCCTCAGTACCTTCGGGGTACCATAGGACGACAACAACAAACATTGACCCGCCGGGTTGAAGAACGCAAAACGTTGAGTTTCAGCTCAACGGCGTCGATTTGCAAAATACAAAAATATTTATTGAACCAGAACATTCAAATTACAATTACAAGTAACAATGTAGTTAGAATGCATATCCGTAAGATGATTTTATAGATTTCCCGTAGATTTTATATGATTTAAACCCATAATTATTAGGTACTTGATAAAAAAATGTTTCTAAATTAAGTCCTTCAAATATTTGGTAGGTAATTGTCAAGAGCGTCGGTGGTGTCGTGGCTAGGACGTCGGACTCCCACGCGGGAGGTCCGGGTTCGAAACCAGGAAATGCCATGTACCAATGAGTTTTTTTTGTGTTTTTGAAAGACTTACCGAATGCTCTGACGGTGAAGGAAAACATCGTGAGGAAACCTGCACTCTGAGATAACCAGTTTGTGAAATGGGGAAGGCAAATGGCAAACCACTTAATTAAATCTGCCGAGAGTAATTCATCATCATCAGCCTACTAAAGTCCCCACTCTCGGGGCGCAGGCCTCCCCTATAAGACATATCGGTCTCTACTACCTGCACTGACCTTTTATCATTAGGGAGTGCTCCCTGGCACTCAGGGGATGCCTGAAAATCAGCGCCGCAGTGCTAAAAGCGCTACGGCAACAGACTGAGGCAGTCCCCTTTTTCCGGTGCTGCACACCATCTTCGTCAAACTTAATTATTTTTGCTTATTTATTTTTGTAATATATTTGTTTAATATTATTTTTGTCTTCTGTACCTAATTGTTTGTATGCATGTATCGGATATAAATAATCTTTCTTTCTTCATTCTTTCTTTCAATATAATGGCTTGGGTATACACTTCTATAAAACGTAAAACGTAAATTGCTAGCCATTATGTAAAACGGCGGATTACACAAGACTGCGACACGGTAGACTACGTTCAATAGAAAACACTTCTAAGCCTATCTCAAACGGAGCTATAGACACGTCCATCTCATATCTACACTTTGCTTTCATTGTATGAGTCTCATACTCTGAGGATCGAACTTCTAAGCGACATGGCTTTATGGGTAAGCCTCTACGCTACGACGTAAGTCCTTTGTGCTTTGCTATGATCCGAACTATCGGGTCTCGGATCACTTCATTAAGTTTCTTGTAGATTTAAGAGGTTCTCTCATGGTTAACCTTGTAACGATGTCGACTTCATCGTCCATATCAACCTCCTTGCCATCAATTTCAACCTCATTGTTAGCGTTTATCTCACCTCATTTCGTGTTGGCATCTTCATTTAAATTCAAAATCATGTTCCCATTCAATTTCTAAATTCCATTAATTTCATTGTTTTTACTGATTCTCTGTTTTTTTGTCCTTTATAAAATTGTCTCCTATTTCCTACTATTGTGTTCATCAGCTCCTGATAAATATAATATCTACTATTACCAAGTTCTTCTATTACTTCATCTGCACACTGTGCTAGAACCCTGCTAGCCGGCACCTAGAAACCTTAGAATTAAATGTTTGTTTGTTTATCATATGACTAACCTATTGTCAAAGTTATTCAGGCCGCCCATGGGCCTCTGACATGGGTTAACGACTGCTGTCGAAAGACAACAACCGGGATCGTCTGCTTAACGTGCTCACCGAGGCACGGAGGAGCTCAGATGAAATATGCCACTAGCGGTCACCCATTATGGTCCTGACCGCGCCCAACGTTGCTAACCTGCACGATCACTTTCAGACAGTTTCTCAGAGAATCAAATGAAATATGTGATATTTTTTTACCGCAAGTCTGATTCTCACGAGAGCTATCTCTAGATGGACAGATATTGGTTCATAATGTCAGAGGTTGCCTGGAAGAGATCGCTTTAAGCGATAAGGCCGCCTTTGTGCATATCGTGTTATTATTCTTGTAGTTTTTATTTTTCCTGATTTTGTGCACAATAAAGTGTTTCTATCTCTCTATCTATCTATGTCTTTTATTTATTTATTTATCAATTATAAAAAAAGTTACAATAAATTTACAATTTACATGTCTCACATAAACCATTTGGTTTATCTCTGGAAATGGTAATGTGTCCATCTTTCAAATGTAACGCTTTGGAATATTTTCTGTTGTTGCATTTTTTTTTAATAAAAAAAATTGTGTTCCTTAAATAAATTCTTCTTCAGCATGTCCAAGTTGATATACGGAATTTTAAAAACCGACCAAGTGCGAGTCGGACTCGCGCTTACATATAATATCTTCTATCAGTAGGTACTAATTACTTCAGATTAGTTATCGTAAAAAAAATGATTATTTTCTCAATTTTTTGACGCTTAATTTTATTTTTCCTGTAGAATATAGGAAGATTATCTATAAGTCCGAATTATTTCGGATTTTTCGGCTTGCAAACTTCGGAGATAATCCTTCGGACCGTCATTTTTCGAACATAAATAAAATAAAAATGGTTTTGTAATGTTCTAATAAAGCCCTTTCATATGATATCCCACATGCCTCAGTTGCCCCATTTTCAGATTTCGACCTCCGATAAAAGGCTCCGAAAGGGGTTTCGGAGCCTCTTGGAATATGAACATAAACACAATGCCACACCTGGCAACCCCAAACGACCTGGCTTCTACGTATTTTTACTCTGTGCTCACCGTTCGTTGATGTCAGTTTGTGAATTTCTTAATTATCTAATTAAACCAAGTTTAAAGTTACTATTTAATGTTATTTAAAAGTGGTTATGGGCCCAGCACGCTTCCACTGTGCATTTCCTAGAACATGCAATACTCACAATCATTTCACAATTTATATTTGATATAGACAGATTTGTAAAAGCCAATATACGTTTATTCCATAATAAAACTGACATCAAGTATGATCTCAGAAACAAAACCGAATTAAAACTTAAACAATGTCGATTGCAAAAATCTACCAATACCATGTACGCCTTAGGGACAAAATTTACAATAAAGATCCCAGTGATAAAAAATTTCAGAAAGTGTAATTATTTTTGAAAATAAATTAAAAAAGTGGTTGATAGGCTGTGAATTTTACAACATAAATGTATTCTATAACTAAAAAAATAATGTGAAATAAAAAAACAAATTTTATATTATTTCACATGTAAACTCATTGTAAACTTATAAGAACATTTGACATGTAAATTAATGTTATGAATTAATTATGATTCTGATTTTTCATAAAAAAAATAATTCCAAATTTATTTTACTTGGGATACATGCGGGGCAAGCAAGTCCTACAACAGTGCCACACAAGTCTATAGCTTCAGTAGTTCCTGAGAAAAACAGCTGTAACATACAGACAGACAGACGAATGCACACCGGAAGTCTCACCATAAGGGTTCCTTTTTTACAATTCTGGTACGGAACAAAAAAAATAGTTACTTACGGTAATAAAATCGGAATTCTTTACCTCTCGCTTGACCTAAAAAGGAAGGATTTAATAAAGTTGACCGATATTCCTCCAACTTAATTATCTCACAGTTCCAGGTGCAGCCGCGGACTGAGCTCGGGATCCAAGGTAAGTTTGCTTCAATGCTCTCTGATAAACCTCCGTTCCTGGGATTATTGAATTTCGTTCCAGGAGTCGTCGCTGTAGAGCTCTCTATTGTTATAATAAATAAAACTAATACAGTTAAGTCTGCTCCAGTTTCAGTTTTGGAAATGATCAGCACTCGCGTCGTATATAGGGTTGTCACTATTTTTGTTAAGTATTTTTAGCATGAAAGAAAACTGTTCGTGAAACGAACGTCTCGCGAGGGGCCTGAGGCTGTGGCCGGTAGGTCGATAAATTTAAATTTAACGACAAAGTGTCACCTCTCAACGGACACGGGAAGAGTGTGCAACGTTTACTCTATAACCGAGTTGCTAATTATACGTTTTTTGTACTAGGTTTAAGACCTCAAGAATTTCATCGTCATTAAATAAGTATTTACAAGCATACAGTCCACATTCATTCAACCAACGGATCCCACGGTCGATACTTATGAGGACGGTTGTGGAAATTCCCTTAACTATATCCTGGTTATCATCAGATTCTAAATGTGATAAGGTTACCTTGATCCTAAACATTTGAACTAGATCCACCTATTGAACTGTTACCCATCAAACATTAAAAGACCGCCTCCTTGCTGCACAGAGTGGAGGGCAGCAACAATGGCGTTCTGAAGATGATAGCGGGCAAGTTTGATTGTCCTATGATCAGACACTGGGTTCGTGTGTTGACGAGTTCGGGAAGGTGCCCGATGAACGCACGAACTCTCTGTCCCACATACCCACCTAAAATGTCCTTCATAAATAATTACTAACATAGTCTTAAGTACCTGCATTGTTACTAACAAAATTGGATCCATGTTGTTCCGAGGAATAACGTAATTTTTTTTTTTTTTTTTTTTAAATTTAAGATACTCCAAGATCTTGGAAATCCCTGATCCAATTTTTGACCCAACTAAGAACACTCTCGACATAATTCTTCAATATTCACTTTCTTGCATTCCGTCCATTTTCCATCAAATAACTATTAAATGGATACCAGATGACGGCCAGTGGCGACGAGATAGGCCTAGGCACGACGAGCTGGATAGTTTCCAGAGAAAGGAAGGCCTTTCTCCAGCAATGCGACAGTCAGACAGGCTAAAAAAAATCATCAAGTATAATGCAACTGTTTTTTGTCAATATCCACAGCATTCTACGATAGTAACCCGCCTCCCGTCCACGAAATCTCAACCTTGCCTAACTAAACTCCCCAACGCAATCAATTTCTGGCTACAGCTCTGCTGGTCCTCACTAATTCGAATGCAAACATGAGCATCCATAGCCGGTGAACGTCGACGCCGTAACCTATTTATGCAGTTATATCACGAAACGTCGGTGGCCTAGTGGCTAGGACTCCCATGCGGGAGGTTCGGATTCGAAACCATGCAATGCCATGTACCAATGAGTTTATCGGTTCTTTCGAAAGACTTACGTACATTTACCGACTGCTCTAACGGTGAAGGAAAACATCGTGAGGAAACTAAAAGTTTCCGAAGTCCTGTGAAATCCACCAATCAGCACTTAGCCCGCTCGGTGGATCATGACCCGTTCCCCCTTGTGGCCTGTGCCCCAACAGTGGGGACATTAACACGTTGACAGTCCCCATACAAAATGTTTTGATTTCCTCGTAAGTCCCGCATATTACTTCAATCTTTATACGTCCTGTTAAAAACGTAAATAATAATAAATGTAATCTAAACATTTCAAAATATATATTGAATGCGATAGGAAGTAAATGGAACTAGTTCGTCGTGAACCAGATATGGGTCACTGGACTGTCAACGTGTTATTATAGGCTGATGATAATGATCACAGAGTACTTATATACTTATATTCTGACGTTCTACGAAGATATCCTTTCCATTTTATTATGCATTTCCCGGGCGCTCAATTAGCTGCTAGCAACCAATATCTTTGTGTGTTTGTGTACTATCAAGGTTCAGGAATAATCCAATACGCCTGTGGCTGTGTGCGGTATCCAAGTCTGTATTTGTAACACCCTCCTGGGTGGTAAGCTCTTAACCTATTACTAATGGACTATCCCATATGGCCATTTTCAGTCTTTGATATTTCAATATTAGCTATATTGTTGTATAATTCATCCAGTTCCTCATTTCTACTCTTTTGAAGAAACACCAAATAGTCCTTTATGTATAAATGGTTTAAAATATACCGGGCATCATTGCTCGTATTAAACATTTGATGGATATATCATCATTTACAAAGTGGTTGCAGGTTACATATGACCTGTCGCAGCATGAAAACTGGTAATAATCATACTTAACTGTGGCTGACAACGACTGGATGAGAAGAGCCGAAGATCGGGCTCAATGGCGCGTTCTGGGAGAGGCCTATGTCCAGCAGTGGACTATAGTGGGCTGATGATGACTCATTATTATGTCTGTACTGCCAACGAAAAATATATTTAGACATAATTTACTATTGAGTTTAGACTTTCTAGATTTCTAGTTACTGGTACTTGTCAATTTAACTTATTTGAAACTTCATAATCATCCTATTAATGTCCCCATTGTTGGGGCACAGGCCTCCCCTTGCACAAGGGGGTACGGGCCATGATCCACCGAGCGGGCCCAGTGCTGTGCGGTGGATTTCACACACCTTCGGAAACTTTTACTTTCCTCAGACATGCAGGTTTCCTCACGATGTTTCCTTAGGGGGGAAATGAAAAACAGCGCTGCATATTTGGTACCCGAGTATGTCAGCATTTGCTGACTTTCCCCCCTTTTGCCAAATATACATTACATATAGTGAGTTGTACTTTAATTTTAAATTTATATGAGTATTTGGCAATAAATGAATTTTCTATTTGTATGTATTCCTTCACCGTTAGAGCAGTCGGTAAATGTACGTAAGTCTTCGAAAAAATCGGAAAATCTCATTGGTACAAGGCACTCCATGGTTTCGATCCCGGACCTCACGCATGGGAGTCCGGCGTCCTAGCCACTAGGCCACCGCGCTATTTGAAACTTAATATAGGAATATTTTATTGCTTAATTTCATATTTACAAAAGGAAAACAGATGAATATACCTACTACATAACTTAAGCATTCACATTTTATGAGCACAACGTAAAAACCTGCGTTACTTAACTCGACTTCTTAAAAACTGTGTCGAAACAAAACCTCACAATGAGACACGCGTGCATCCGGGCACCCCCATCCGGGTGAACCCAAACGTTAAGATTTGACTCGATTGTAAGGTCGCGCGCTGCCCGTAGAATAGGAGAGAATATTTTTTCTTTTATCCAAGAGTTAAAGGAACCATTCGACTTGTTTCAATTTGAAATCTTTCGAGATTCGAGTTCAATTGATAAGTAAACTTTCAATTAGTTGTACAAAGAGTACTGAGATTTCAACCTCCATTAAAACATACTTACTTACTAACTCCTATAAAGCCAAAGAGGGTATACAGTATCCTCTGTACTTTTTTGCTGCATCTTATGGATTTTCGTTAAAAAAATGACTTTACATTAAAATATTTAAATCGATCAGCTGATCAGTACAAAACTTATGGAGAATAATTTTTTTTGCTAAATTCGTAAAGACGTAGAGCCAAAGTTGTTCGATAATGGATACTGAACATGTAATTTCATTACATGTATTTATCTTTTGGCACTAACAGCACACTTAGACATGTCAGTATACAGTACTTAAAATTAATTCAGATTTATTACTTATTGTTTATAGTGTAGGTATACACACTAATATCTGGCTCGTCAGCACAATGCACCAGAGGCAACACCTCCCCTTTCGGCTTTACAGGGGTGGGTTTTGTTACATCCAGTTTAGTCTATGCTCTGTAATATAATATCAATAGATTTACCCTGACCAGATAAAATACCATATATAAAATAAAAACCTTGTCAAGAGGACGCCATTTGCAGTTTTATAATATTATATGTGCTAATGAAGTCCCCAATGAAAATTGTACGAGTTCCGCAACATGGCGAGGATTTTTCTGTACCTGGTCAGGGTATACAATTTTATGACGATTCGTAAGCTTCAGTTATTGACCAATCTGTCTGAATTCTGGTCACCCTTTTCCAGCCAGTGTTTTTCCAGACGGCCAACCGATGATTCCCTACACGAAGGAGCGATAATCGTGCCAACGCCACTCGCTGACTATCCCCACTGACTTCACCTCCACTTGACAGGAAAGTAAAAGCACCTCGACTCACCGAGCCGATTCACTGTCCGCCACGAAAGTGAGCGCGCGGCACGCATTCTTTTTCCAAAATTCAAATCCCCAAAAGATCCCTCTGACTTTTTAATCTTTTCTTTTTAATAAATCTTTTTGGCTCGGGTACGTCGAACTTGACGGATCACATTAGCTCCATATAAGTTGTAATAGCATGTTATTGTACCGCGAGTCTCGAGTAGTGAAAGTGGAGTGACGTAATTATAAGCGTTACGTTAGAGAAGAGTTATTATGACGGAAATCGGCTTCGGGAAGCAGTGGCTTATTGTTGTTGGTGAGTTTGCCTTTTTTTTTTATTTATACCTGATTACAGCGAGGGTAATATTTTCTCTGTGGTAATGGAACTCACACACAGCAGCTATAATGTATATTACAGCTCGGGATGTATTTTTACATCACACACGCAGCAATGAACTTATATCTTACCTTCATTTCACTGGTGATGTTCCGTATCGCTTGGATGAAAGATGTAAAAATATACATTAACGCTGTCGTGGCTCCTGAAGGGTCTTATGGAAAGATGTGTCGAAATATATACAGTTTTACGCCGTTGTGTGATGGGTTGTAACGTTGTTTTTGTATGCAGTAAGTATGTAACAAAAATCGTGTTCAATTCAACCCCATGCAGACAACTTAAGTGTTTTTTTCCGAGCAACTTTTCAAAATTCTTTGTTCCCAATAAATAGTTCTGTTGTGCCAGTTCTGTTAGCAGAACAAATGGATATTTTCGTAATTGTTTGTTAATTTAACTTCTCATACAAATCTATCAGTGCAATTGTATGTATTTCATCGAAGCTAGGACTTTACATAAATTAGCTTTCACTTCATTTATAATAATGATAAATAATAATTAATTATGCACCAAAAAAACAAAAACAACCAGTAGATGTATGAACCATTCCCCACACTAGGATACCCAGTGTTGTGGGGACTAATTTGCTTTGGAAAAATAATTTTAATTTCCGATACTTGTTAACTGAGCCCCCCAGCAAGTTAAATTCATTGTATTCTTCCCCTATAGTTAAAATCACATTACCGTGTCTTTAAAACTGAATCTCTATTTACTTCATTAACTTTCATGTTTTTTTCTTTGATGTTATCTATGGCATATTATTATTATGATTGCTGCAAATATGATAAACTTACTTATTACTTACCTACTTACTTATTTTTTTCTTCATAAGTTCTGTAAAAAAACCCAAATAAGTATCGAAAAGTTGTTTATTATTACTTAAGATTAAACGTAACGTAATAAACAAATACCGGAAGTTGTGTAAACGAAACCGGTCGTAATTAATAAGATACAATTAAAACCCGTGAAACAGTATAGTATTTAAGTCTAATCATGTACTACAAGTTTCACCAAGTACCAACAACCGCAAGTATTAACTATTAATTATTTTATTTATGCTTACGAAGCGTTTCATACAAAAAATGACAGTTTAAAATTAATGTTTCTAATGTAGATATTAATATTTCTAATATCGCGATAATATAGATACGCGCGGATTAAGATCGTTCCGAACGATTCATCCTGCAAGTGGTCAGTACATGCAGAGAGACAGAGAGATATCTCAATCTATTATTGGTCTTTAAAAGCTTGTTCGTGCAACTGATAAGTATAGCAAGATTAGATTTAATGCAGAGATAATACGCGACTAATTTAAAGCGGCTATCAAGACAACAAATCAGCTGCTTAGCTGTTTTCTTTTTGTTGGAAATAACACGAGTACTGGTGAAAGTGACACTTTTCCTAACCTAAAGCACTTCTGTATGCGACAATTAAGCTAGGAGTAGGGCATTTAGTTTCGAGTGAAATTTAAAATGAAATTAATTTTCGTAAATAGACATTTTTATATAATTTTAGGTATGATTTAGAGATGTAGGGGGGGTCACCAAGACCTAACCACTCCCAAACGTAAACCTCACCTGCCCGTGGTGCATCCTGCCAACCATCGAACGAGGCCCTGACGACCGATCAGTGACGGTATATCCATTTGAAGTTGGGGTAGACGAGTTTTAGAGTGGAGACCGCGTACAAGAAAGCGCAGCGTGGGACGCGGTCCTGAAGAAGGTTGCTGGCGATGGTTGGATGAGGAGGGCGACGGACCGAGTAATATGGCGCGCCCTGGGAGAGGCCTATGTCCAGCAGTGGACAGACACGGGCTGATAGATAGATATGATTCCCTAAATTTTAGTACTTCTTCAAAGTAATATTCCTCATTGCTGGGGGTCGAGAACGACTCTCTTGGCAAATTTAAAGGGGTGGTTTGCCATTGCCTTCCCCATTTCACACACTGGTTATCACAGTGTGCAGGTTTCCTCACGATGTTTTCCTTCACCGTCTGAACAGTCAGTAAATGTACGTAAGTATTCCGAAAAAAAACGAAAAACTCATTGTTACATGACATTGCATGGTTTCGAACCCAGATCTCGCGTATGGGTGTCCGACGTTCTAGTCACTACTGGTACCTATTTGAATAGGAGAGTAACGGGTGTTTTCTTTTATTATTATTAAAATCAAGTTATTATGCCCTCAATCCTCATATAGTAGAGTAACGGGGAGAGACTTGGCTCTACATACAAGCTTACTTGATGTGCTGACTTCAGGTATGGGGGAATGTTGGTTGCAGCGAACCGAACCGGGGCTGGAACCGGACGCGTGAAGTCCGAGTCCCTTTCGCTCACTAATCTCTTCAGTGCTTTACAAAATGTCCGTACTCGCCTTTAATGCAGCTGAGGGTGTAAACTGGGAGGAAACTCCCTCGAGAATTACATCAGAACTCCCCGCCTCCCCCTTTAAATCCTAGGAAAAGCTACATAAACACAAAGCTCAATATGGTTAAGCTTCGAGCTGAACTTGAACATACAGGCGGAGCTGGATCGATTTTATAGAAAGTGCTTGGGAATTACAAATTCCGAACTTGACAGACACGCTCCCGTGTGTCTAGATTACGCCAATATTGGATTTAATATCTTTGCATTCAGGCAATTTCAATTTTATTTTATTGTTCAATGTCAAGTCCTGATAGATTTTCCCTAGTAATAAACTTATTAAACAAAAAGATCAAAGGCCGCCTATCATAATTTAAATTAATATTAATGTACTCGTAAAGTGAAATTATACGTAACATTATGTGAAAAATATTACCAATCAAGTATCATTTTTTTAATATTACTGTATTATTGACGTGTAATAGTATAACTATTATTAATAAATGAGTATGAGTATGATGCTAGCATATCTAGACACACGGGAGTGTGTCCGCCAAGTTCCGAACGAAAAAGGGCGACGACGCACTGACGTGTGTTATATTACAGAAACTATTTCGAGCCATTTTCGACCCCCTATAACTCAAAATCTATTTGACCTACATACCTGAAATTTTGTATGTATATTAAGACCCACCAAAATACTTAGAATCCCAAATGTTTTGAAAGTAGTTCAAATTTTTCCTGAAAATTACCATTTTTAACACTGACTCATTCATCAAAAACATATACCACTTCTAGTTGACTTAGAAACTTGAAATTTAGTATGAAGTTAGGTAATTGGGTATACATAAAGGAAAAAATCAGAAAACAGCGAAGAGTAAGTCGAAATAGAAGACAAAGTTAATAGTGCTGTCCCGAAACTCTATGAAGAAGAAGTCAAATGAAGTACAGTACCGAGACGTACCGGTTGCAAATATAACTTTGCAACAACCAGGCTAGTGGTGTCGCTTCGTTAGGACTCGGCCGTCATCGTCGTTTCGATGCATGGGAGCGGGGCGCTAGGGGATCAACCGAATGTTCTTTATTCTGGTGAATAATTTATTATCCGTGAGTGACTTTATAACATCAGGTAATCTGTTGTATACTCGAACACCATTATATTTAGGCATTCTCTGCAACATACTTGCTCTACAGATTGGAAGCTGTAATTCGCTCTTAGCAGCTGTAAGTAGACAACTTTTGAAGTCAGGCCTGTTATGAAACTTATCGGGTATCGGTAGCGCCTCACAATCTTACATAATTCAATGATATACAATAACTACAATAGGTAAATAAGTTATTACATCAAAAGACCACAACAATTGTTAATTAAGCATTATTCGAGCATCTCGTGTCTACGATTTTACGATGAGTCGATCATGCGAGACATTGAATCGATTTGAAACGAAATGGTGGACAGTGTTGGAGCGATGAACCTTTGCAGCTTGCTGTTGTGAATTAATGTTAGTGTATAAATCAAATCAAATCAAAATGTTTTTTATTGTAAGTAAGTACCTTATAGTACATTTTTACAACGTCATTCTTTTTTACTCTACCACCGCTTCATAAGGTATAGCACCTTACGAAGCTGAAAGGAAAGAAGCGGCGCAAGAAACTTTCAGCAGCACATCTTTTGAAATAAATATATCTTACAATCATATACGTACACAATGTGCAGAGCTGGAGCTGAATTTAGGACCAAGTCTCTTTATCATTTAAGTAGTCATTTATTTTATAATAACCCTTTCTACATAAGGTACGTATTTATTTCATTATCAAGACCTTCGCTGGCTCAAGTCAGTGGCGCAATGGGCATTAGAAAGGGGCATTATCCCTGCCCCCTTCTCCAAAATAATATGTAAGATACATGAAGCAGCGAGGATCGAATTTTAGGAATTTTAGCCAAAGAAAATTAGCCATACCGAAATTACGCCGCCGAACATTGGCATCTAACAATTAGTACCAGTACCTATGCAATTTCTACGACGTAATTTTAGCAAGTTTTGTCGCGGATAACTTAAAATGCATTGTGAGCGTAAACAGGCCGAAGTTCGGCGGCGTAATTCGGCAACACTACGTCGCTATACTAAACTGTCGGAAACGTCTCCTTTCTGTCAACGTGCCATTGTGGATGTCCTACTTAGAGGCTTTCCACACCGCGGTTAGAACATAACAACGACTACAATTAACATTTTTGTCGTTCTTCTCACACCGTGCTCGATCACACACGGAGTTTTATTTCCCATGCTTTCCCATTTATCATCTCTTCCAGGCATAGTTTTGTCACTCCTGGAGAATAGAAAACCAATTCATTTTCTTTTACTGTGAGCAATATTTAGTAAAATGTAGTCTATTAAGTTGCCCTTAACGGAAATGGATTCGAAATATGAGAGAAAAGTTTTTGATCAATTATTATGGAAAATATTTTTATTTTTTAATTACGCAGCGTATGTGGTCTAGAGGCTTAGGACGCCGGACTCCTAAGCTGGAGACCTGGCTTCGAAACTATGCAATGTCATGTATCAATGCTCTAACGGAGTATATTAAAATAACGTCGTCGAAACCTGCATATTTGAGGCAAAAATTAAATTGAAGGCATGTGTGAAATCCATCAATCAGCACTGGACCCGCTCTCGGTAATTATGCGCCATACCCGTACCCCCTTGTTCACTAACCTAAAATAAAAAATAATCCTAAATGTATATTATTTGTACATGCAAATAATCAATAAACAAAATAAAAATATTATAACAAAAACCCGACTGCATCGCAAAACTAAACAGAGAAAGACAAAATCTAGAATCTTCGATAAACATTATGTACCCTCCGCCTGGGGCAGTTGGGTAAAAAACCAGGAGACCTATGTATTGCCCTAGCTGTGAGGGACGTTAATAGACTGATGATTGATCATCAAAATTGATTTCGGAAAGTTGGTTAGCATCAATTGTTCAGTTATTAAACTGAGTGGCAATGACTTGAAATTGCCGGATTTGAACCTACGATTTTGTAGGTTCAAATCCGGTACACCTTAATATTTTTCAAACTTTGCCACATTTAGTATAGTTATACCTACTTACGTACATCAATGCGATATTTTGGCAATGTTGTTGTTAGCGTATCTGCCTACATTTAAACTGTCTTGTTTGGAAAAAAAGAAACGCCATTCGGCTCCAAACAAGGAGCTGGTTTTTTTTCCTCAGGCGCGACGCTATTTTTAAACACCTACGTCCGACAGGGGGAGAGGAGATTCTATAAATGGGTAATTTTACGAAAGTTTTCAAAATACGGTTGAAAAATATAGGTACGAGTAACTAGTAAAATTTCCGGAAATATATTTGACCCATTTCTACATAATCCGATAGAGATGAAACTTTACTACAGATATAGCAGTGCATTTATCGATATGTTTTGTAGACTTTTAGAAAAGTTAATAGGAAACTAGAGATTCGGTGGCGTCGTGGCTAGGTCGTCGAACTCCCATGCGGGAGGTCCCAGTTCGAAACCAGGCAATGCCAATTTTTCGGTATTTTCGAAAGAGTTACGTACATTTACCGACTGCTCTGACAGTGAAGGAAAACATCGTGACTCATGAACTCAGATAACCAGTGTGTGAAATGGGGAAGGCAATAGCAAACCACCCCATTATATTTGCCACGAGAATCGTTCTATGTGATGAATTCCTCAGAATGATCACAACCCTTTGCAATGAGGAACACGACTTAGCCCTGCAAAGCAAACATTACTCAATCACATTCGGACTTCTAATAGTTAGACATCAATATTTGGTCTGTTTTTTTTCTTTAGACATCACTTTTTGGGCTACCCTGTATATTAATGTAGTAATTATATCAAAAACCTTTATAAGTACCGATCATATTATAGCTCCAATCTGTTTACATTACAGTAATTTGTAAAAAACAAATCTTTTTTAAAAGCAAATCCCTCGTGTATTTTATTAAACATAAATAATGTACTCGTATAACTTAATCCCTGCCTTTAGATCTTTTAGAACTCCGTAAACTCTACAGAAAATGAGTTATTTAAAATTACCTTTCATGTTCAGAAAACTTGAACTAAAACCTTTTACTGTAAGTAAAGACTAAGGGTTCTCTACTTACTGCACCGTTGCACCAAAGAAAGGTAAAAGAAAGTCCTGCACAGTAAATAAATTAATATGCAAACGCAGTTCTAGTCTGTGAAATGGAAAACGTTGAGTTTATTATTTTTATTTCCATTGCAGAATGGTGAAATATGAAAAAAACTTTACAATTTCTGCAGCTGACCAATTGACCAGATTAGGCGGAATAAACTCGAGTCGTCCTACCCGCATCTTTTGTATTTTTTAGGTTGTAATACCAAGTATTAGGATTCTAGTTAAAACTAGCCACATATGGACATAGTTATATTGTCATACATATCGTGGACACTGACGGTGCGACTGGTTCACAAATTGAAAGTCGCTCAGCGTGCTATGGAAAGAGCTATGCTCGGAGTATCTCTGCTGGATCGAATCAGAAATGAGGAGATCCGGCATAGAACAAAAGTTATCGACATATCTCATAAGATTAGCAAGCTGAAGTGGCAGTGGGCCGGTCACGTCTGTCGCAGAACCGACAACCGCTGGGGGAGACGAGTTCTGAAGTGGAGAAACGTAGTGTGGGACGCCCTCTTGCTAGATGGAGCGACGACCTGCGCAAGGTGACTGGCAACGGCTGGATGAGAAGAGCCGAAGATCGGGCCCAATGGCGCGCCCTGGGAGAGGCCTATGTCCAGCAGTGGACTAGAATAGGCTGCTGATGAAATATTGTCATAACAAGGTGAACATAACACAATTTACTACACGTTCATGTTGCTCAGAGTGTTATCTTACTTTGAAGTGTTCATACCGGGTATATGTTACTTTGTGCATTGTTTTTGTAGTTTCATTACGAGGTAGGATCTATCAGAAGGTGAGTATGTAATATTTTTTACCGCCAATGATAAAGATGGCAGGGGTCAAAATATGAACAAATAAATATGACGTTTCATGCTAACTTTTGGAGACAATCTAAAGATGAGTGGCACGATGTGTTCTGATGAAACTAGGATTGTTGAATGGGTCCTTGTATCCAATTTTAGAAAACGTATGTCATTAACTTCGTAACACTGCGGAACTTTTTTTTAATTCTCGTCCTTAAAACGGGGTTTTAAAAATGTATAATTTATGAGAAATAAAAAATACACATTTTTTATTTTTTACCAACAAAACATCTGAAATAATTAGTACTGATAGAAAATGTGACATGTTTTCGTAGAAAAATAAAATGAAGTCCAATTATTTATATTATTTCGGAAAAAAATGGTTTTTTCAAAATGAATTCAAAATGTTGTTTTTTGTACATTAATATAAGAAGAATACTGTATAAATAAAACAATAAAAATATAATTTAAAAATCGTTTTCATGTTATCCCCTGGCAAAAGCTTTAGCGAATATATTTTTTATCATTGTAGCTTTGGCGAGTGCTGTGTTATTATCAATGCTTTGCGATTTTTATCTACAGGGTGTCGATAGCTATAAGACGCTGGACTCACTTGCGGGAGGTCTGGGTTCGAAACCATGAAATGTCATGTACCAATGGAATATGCCCCCCACCCCTTTTGCAAAGGAAATCCTGCCCCAACAAAAGAACATTAATAGTTTGATATTGAATTTGTAACCATTACGTAACACGACTAAATCATGTAAAGCTGAAACATCAAAATACAAATTCCTTCCAAATCTCTAAAAGTTGTGAAACTAAATTTATTTTTCTATTTACAACCGATTCTACATTTCGGGAAATACCAAAGATTTTGAAATTCAGCGCTACAAGTTCGATATTCACATTCCATAGCCGTTTGCATTATAAATGGTGAAGCACTTCAAAAAGCAAAAAGTTTTACAATTAAACCTTTTTTGAACCGGACACTCTTCTGATGTATATACACCATGGTACATTCCAAAATTCCAAATGCACATAAATATGAGGTTAACCAATAAATTATGTAACCGGGTAGTATTGTACGTTATTGCGTGCGCTACCATCAATTTTTACTCTTTTGGGTGTCTCGCGTACATTTACCTTTCTGCGAAACCAGCTTTTAACTCAATTAATCTCTTGTAAATTTATTGCAGACACACGAGGGGTACCTTTTCTTTTATTATTAAAATAAACGCCATACATGCCTTTAAGGGCAACCAATTCAAAACAGGGACCAGAACCCAATTTTAAAACCGTTATTTATGGTTTTTGATGAGGTTTTTGTCAATCATATCATAGACAGGTATTGAAATGGTCCGTAGGTTGCTATGATTTTCAACTCGTTCTTAAAAAATATTAGATTTTCCAATAAGTACCTTGTTTTAAGCATAGGGTTAAGCCTGCGTTTACTATATATAATGGAATTGAGGCTGTTATCCCGGACGTTAGCTTCGTACTACACGCGTCCGTTTCTTGCCCTTGTTCGGTTCGCTGCAACCAATGACATGCGTTCCCCTCCAATTTGAAATCAGCGCTTCGTGTGAACCGAACCGGGAATGGAACCTGGCGCGTGTAATCCGAGGCTTTCGCGTCCGTCACGTCAGGTTACGTCGCGATTGCGACACGTCATGTCATATCACGTCACAGTTACGAACTTACGACATTGTGCGCGACATCCGCCAGCTCTCTGCGCCCACGCATCCATTCATGTTGTTTCTATTTCTAGTACACAACATGCTGATGTAGTTATTAGCGAACCTATCATACTCATTATTATTGTTCTTATTTTTGATTTTTATATTCTATGCCCATTATGCCCAAGGGAGAGGAACTGCACTCCATGCTCAATGACTCTTCCTTCACTCCTCAATCCAGCTGATTCCAGCCATGTCAATCTACATTGTTTTCTAGCTTTGTTGACCGTTTTGTAAGGTCATAGGCACAGGTCTAGACTTTTCATTGATTTGGCTGAAATACGAACTTGTAGGTAAATTAAAAAATGCTCGAATTTTTTTGAAAAATATTAGTTTTTGGAAAAAACAGTCTCCCCTAGGGGCGGGTGTTCGTACATTCCTTCATTCTTAAGTACGATTCATGGTTAATGATCAGCTAGAGTGTATTAAAGAGTGAGAGAGATCGATCTCATTATACTTATTTTTATTAAGAAAGAAGAAGAAAAAAAGAAAATTCTGCAAAAATTAATCGTAATTATTATCTTACAAGAGCTTATCGAGGGAATACATTAGATATATTTAATTCTAAGTTAGTAAATTCTAAAACAATTTAATTCTAAATTCTTGACTATAATTACTTCTTCTTCTGCTATTAACTCTTCCCATCGTGGTAAGATTCAAAGTCTTTTTATATTTACACTTTATACACCTACAACAAAGAAGGGTGACATATAAAATAAACGAAGACCTCTTCATTAATGATGATGTAAATATGTGTCATTTTAAATATAACTTTATGCTAAGTTAGGACTTACAAGTCGTATATTTTTAGACGTCGGGATTGAAGAATTTGTATAATACGCGTTTTGGAATAAATGCACTGGACCTCAAAATATATGGAACGTCGCCATTGTTCTTTGTACAGACGTTTTGTTGTATTCCAAACCAATCTAGTTTAATTTTTTGTTTGTTTACCTTTTAAAATAGCAAGAAATATCTAGATTGATTGCTCACCAACGCCTAGGCAAATTGTTAAAAGAAAGCCTTTGTCATAAACAACTTTATAAAAATAGACCGGTCTTTATAAAAATAGTCTCGGTAGGCTAAATATTCAGTACCGGCTTTACGTCGCGCCCCCGTGCCTCTGTTGAGCTTGCTGACAAACTATGATGGATCAGTATAGGATACAACTATTTCTATTTCAACTGCTTATAAAAAACAAGTCCTTATTTCCCGAAAATCAGAAGAATTTTTAAATAGACGATTAACATATACGAGTAGGTATACAATTATAAAGGTACAAATCCAGTAGGTATAGGTAGGTAACTAGGTTCTTGACAAAGTTAATGAAATCACATCCAAAGGCCAGAGCTACCGAATCACATTAAAACACAGCTGATAAATTAGGTAGGTATCTACTTAGTAAGAACAGAGATTTTTTTGTACTCCATTTATTGGAGCTTAAAAGTAGGTTTCGTAAAGGACCCCAGAAAGTTTTTTTTATTGCAAACAAGTATCTTAAAGTACATTTTTACAAACAAAAAATTACTCTACCACAGCTTCGTAAGGTGATCTTAGGTAGTCGCTTCTTTTAGTAGTTTTAAGTACTCCTCCAGGCTGGAGCGCACTTAGCGCTCGCCCTCAAAACCCCGGTGAAGCTACAGCTTCACAAACTTTACAAAGTTCAATAGGAGCAACAGCATTAGTCAATCAGAAAAAAGAAAAAAGCTTCGTAAGGTGCTATAGTTGAAAGAAAAGAAGCGGCGCAAGAAACAAGTTCCTTGGGCCACCTTAAGACGGCCCTGTCGAAACATCGATTTCGAGGAAACAGAATCAGTTTAAAATAAAAACAGATGTCAATGTTATGAATGGCGCTAACCCGAATTTCTTCTGCCACATTGGCGGTCACAGCGTGGCTCCCAATTCGCCACAGTGAAAGCGCTGATGTCATCGACTCACGCGCACCGTTTATGTAATACGCGGCTCACGTTCGTGGCACTCCCTCCCCTCTTTCGGACAATGGTTTTGCGGAACCCCGCGGGGGAGGAAAGTGTGATTTTACAGCTGAAGGTTGACTAGTGACATGACAATGCGGATGTCGCGCATGACTGACGCTACGCTGTTGCGTTCGCGCCTTGCGTGTCAAACGTCGCGGATTATGGGTGAAATTCAACGACTTAAAGAGCCGAATGAAGAGCGGCGTCGGTAGCGTATTGTAGTGGAACAGGGTTGTATCCAGGCAAAGGGCCTTACAAAATCCCTAGTATCTTATCTTATTATTTGGGGGCCGAGAATAACCCCAGCGGCACTTCGACACTTGAGGATCTTTTGTGCCTACCCCATTTAACACACTGGTCTCTCAGTGTGCAGGTTTCCTCACGATGTTTTCCTTCACTGTTAGAGCCGTCGGTAAATGTACGTAAGTCTTCGAAAAATACGAAAAACTCATTGGTACATGGCACTGCACGGTTTCTAACCGGACCTCGCGCATGGAAGTCCGGTGTCCTAGCCACTGTGCCACCGATGCTGTCAATAAATCCCTAGTACAGTTAGCTATAATGTCTTTATTCACCGGATCTTTTGCGCTAAATGTATTAATCTTTGTATACTTCTGTATTGTGTACTTGCTGTATTCTGGTGTTTACAGTGATAAATAAACGTTTTTCAATTTATTTTAATAAATCTGTATTAAATCTCAATTTATTTCTGCTAAATATTGTTAATTTCAGATTTTAAACTTTGATATTTTGGTTGGGTTGATCTGAAATCAGAAACATGATATCCCATTTCTGAAATCAGAAAACATTTATTGTTTAATTATATGTAAGTAAATGATACTGCATGTGGTCTGTGGTTGACCGTACACATATTATTTTTCCTACTCCCTCTATCCCACCCCTCCTGTTTAATGTGAATACAACACTGTAGTGGAGTAATTAAATTCAGGCTAATTTATAGGCACAAAACAGAAACAAACCAAATTAATGCGGTGGCGATATTTGTACAAACGTAAAATGTAGGTAGATAATTGTATTTAATTAGTATCCCAATGTTTTGCCTCAAACCACAGGCTTTCCCGTACAAATGTAGGTACCTAACTATATATTATGGCTTCTATGAGGCTGCAAGACAAAATAAATACACAATTGTTTTAAAAAGTCAATTAATTTCACCCAATTGGTCTTAAAACATGGTCAATACCTACATACATTTTATTTATTAAAATTGTTAATAATTATAAAACTTCGCTTTTTAGACGGCACGTGTAAGCAAAATTAAATTAAATTCCTTTAAATTGTGCATTTTCTTAAGATCTCAAGAAGTAAGTTTCCGCCCGACCTTAAAGCAGCTAGGAGCATCTGACAAGGATGCCAGGTAAATTAGTTTGGCACATAGATATTATCTAGATAGAACCTTCCATATATCCTGGCCATTGAAAACCATGACGCCAAAAATGTAGCGGGCAATTGTTTTTTAACATCAGCCAGAGAGCGTCTGTGGCACAGTGGCTAGGACACCGGATTCCCACGCGGGAGGTCCGGGATTGAAACCGTGCAGTGCCATGTACCAATGAGATTTTCGTATTTTTCGGAGACTTATGTACATTTACCGACGGCTCTAACGGTGAATGACTACATGGTGCGGAAACCTGCACACTGAGATGACCAGTGTGTAAAATGGGGTAGACACAAAAGATCCTCAAGGGTCGAAGTGCCGCTGGGTTATTCCCGGCCTCCTATCATAAGATAAGATAACATCAGCCAGCATTGGCCTACACCACAGAATATACATATTGATATAATAAAACCCTATACAAACAAAGCTGCAAACATTTCTGAATAAAATATCCTTTATTATAATATTTATTTATGGTATGATTCGACTGTTTCTTTTTTATTGTGTAACCAATGTAGTAATATTTATACTTGGAATTTTCTTCAAATTCGGAACAAGATGTTACAAATATCAGATGATATTTGTAATATATAGTTATTGCGTTGTTTGTGTAATACTAGCATAATTCTTTTTCAATTATTATTTTTTATGCAGCGGAAACCGTCTACACTGAACTGTGACCGGTGATCGACTGCCTGAAAAATTGGAGATTCCTTCGAAATTGTAATTTTCTTGATGACACTGTTAGCGGGCTCTATAGATCTATCTATAGAAGTTCTATGTCCGAGACTTGCGTTTATCAAAGCGAGGCAAGGTCAAGAGCACACAAGAAATTAAAGGGAGGGGGTGAAATCCGAAGGTAGTTAGTAGTGATCTTCATAGGGTAGTCTGGGGAGGTACCCCCTTTTATAAATTTCTGCTGCAAAGCAGAAAAGCTTTGTGTTCTCGTTTGAAAGGTGAGAGCGACAGCATAATTACCGGTCCTGAGATCCAAGTAATATGTCTAGGTCAGCAGTGCATCTAAAACAAATATTTTAGTTAGGGATGTCCAAAGGAGACGCGACGGTGAACATTTACTAGATGGTATGTCTGTTTTTAGCTATAGATTAGGTACCTACCCAACTTTTCTTACCTCTACCCCCGAAACAATAACCAACCCTAATAAATCTACCTAACAGAATTATTCTAATAATTCTTACCTATAATTAGAATGTATCATATCATTTATTAATAAACAATCATAAATCACAGTTAAAAATGCTAAATTTGACATCGATTATGAAAGGCCTTAGTCAAAATTTCCCCCTCATGTTGACCCCGGCGCAAAGGTCCCCATGCCGGCCACGGAAAACCTCTGCACCAAGAACGACCCGCAGCCCCGAGGAGGTCACACCCCTCTCTCCCAGGCGACGGCCGATAATTAGAATTAGATTACTTAATTATTAGATTCTACGGATTTCAATTTAAATCTACACAGTAGAGTAGGCAGTAGCTCGGGGTCGTAGTCGTGGGACGGGTATATTTGAGACGATATATTTTTATTGTTATCGGAGAGCAGACGAGCCTGGTGGTAAGTGGTCACCGTCGTCCATAGACATCTCACCTCGCTTTAATATTATTAGAGGGCTTTTGATGCGCGGCTAACCTTGAGGACGTAGATGAAGTGCTTCATGTGCCTGTAATAACGCTGGCTCTCTTACCCTTCAAACCGAAACATAGCAATCCAAGTATTTTTACTTCACGGCAGAAATAAAGATATATAGCAATGCGATACGAAATTTCATAAGAAAAATAGTCGGCAAATTATTCACAATTTCTTCTTTTAAACTGAATGAGAATTTCAAAATAGTTAGCTGTGGCGGATCCAGTATGATCCCTGTATATATAGGGCATATGATCGCCTCGCTCTTGACATTTTTTTAGATTTTCTGATTCCCAAGACCCCATTGCCAATTTTTTTCTCTGAATCCACCCCTGTTAGTTAGGTAACTCTTCTTATGTGGCCACCAGGGGATGATAATACCGGGAAAATTGCAGAAAAATAACAAGTTTTTCTTGTTTCCATATTTGTAGTAACAGTTATAACAACATAACCGCGTGCTAAGAGTTTCGTAACACTAATCGACCCAAATATCGTGAAACGAGTATATATGGAAAACCCACATTGCTTACATTAATTACATTCTTACTTATTTATACAGGAGGTAACAAAAAAATCCCTATAAGGGAGGGATTAAGGGGATTTTCGTTCAGTATACAAAACTGAACAACTTTTACTATGGAGCCAACTCTGAAATCGCGAAAAATAATCTACTTTTTTTCGCGGTTCAGAATTGACCCCATAATGTAATTTGACCAGTTATAGAAATAATAATAATAATAGTCAGATAATCTCTTTAACTTAAATTGTAATTTTAAATTCTAATTCTGGAATCTGAATGTTAGATTGACACATAACATTGTAAAGGGGTCAATGTGTGTATCCATGTAATCTCCACGACACAGGCAACGCCTAGTGTGGAGGTTATAGTTTAATGTGAAATGTTAATTAATATTTTGTAATCTAATTAATTTTTTAATTTTTTTCAATAGAAACTGAACACACTGTCACAGATAAATGCGTGATTGCATAGGTACTGTGGCAACGCACGACACGCGCGCCACTACGTAGAACGCGTTGTAGAAATTTTCCTGAGACTTCGTATATATACGAGTTCCAAACATCCATAGTTGCACCAGGGCATCTGGTCACCAGGCACAACATTCCGCCTGGTGGAAGATCTTCCCTTTTCCCTCTTCCCTTTTCCCTGTCATATAACTGACGTTACGTCATCCATGTCCTCACATAACGCGTTCCTACAGTACTAATACAAGAAAACACATTCCATCTTATTGAGATCAGAGCTTAACACAAAAATGTGAAAATTACTACGGTCTTGAATGTGACTGATGAGTCACTAGAAAGCGTGTTTTACGCAAATGCTCATACATAGAAACATATGACGTAGTCGTTGCGCCGGAGTCGCATGATGTAACAACGCTTCGGCCGGGTTTTTTTGTTTGTTTTCGTCATTCGAGGTTTCGGAACGGAACGGCTCTCAAGTTCGTCAGTTCGCCGTATCAGGTTCACTCAACGTAGACACAACACAATTAGGGTGGGTATGTTTTGATAGTGCTGTTAGACTGAACGTAGGCTTGTTAGAGGGGGGTTGGGTTGCAACCCCCCTGTGCCCATATTCGTTGACCTGAGCTAAAAGTCAGAGTAAACCAGTGGAAACCCAATAAAATGTAGGTAGATAGATAGATAGATAGAAAAACTTTATTGTACACAAATATAGGAAAAGTAAAAACAATGTACAAAACCGGCCTTATCGCTTAAAGCGATCTCTTCTGAAGTTAATTGGACATTAAAGAGATTAGCGACAGTGTAGTGTGAAGATATGAAAAAGGTTACTATTACTTAGGTAGGGTACTCGTATGTAACTTAAAAGAAACAGCCTAGCTAGGTCTAGTGCAAGACATTATAAAGATCAAATTATAACAAAAGGCGCTACAATAACTTTGAAGAGAGTTGATAAATATTTAGAAAACCATATTTTTTATTACGGAAAACAAACAACTAAGTAGTACATAATAATAGACAATATAGATAACACAAAACCCAGTGAAGTTTTCATTGAAAGTACTAGAAAATAGGTCACTCGCGTAAATACTATTAAATTAAATTGTATTTTAATTTCCGTGTGAAACAACTTCAAAGGTGCACAGTTTAATGCTTTTGAATGCAATATACTGGTATGTTAACGTTACTGAATTTTCTCGCACAAGAAAGCTGGTTTTAGCATAATTACTGCTGCAATATGCAACTGCAAACAGTAAATTAACACGAAGACTTCTACCAGGACTATTATAATTATATAATATTATATTTATATGGGGTGGTGTGGCTGGCAAGGTGGCTGGCAGCGACTGGATGAGAAGAGCCGAAGATCGGGCTCAATGGCGCGCCCTGGGAGAGGCCTATGTCCAGTAGTGGACTAGAATAGGCTGCTGATGATGATGATGATATTTATATGTTTTTTTGACGATTATAATTTGCCCCTGATTACCTCCGATATAAATTTTTCGGAGTCCTTGTGTGCTCTCTTTTTTTATTATTTTTAATATACTATTCATCCATTTCTTATTATTATTTGTTTACTTGATCAATTTATTACTTATTTCATTAATGTATTATTTATTTCCATTATCATTCCTTTGTAATTGTGTTTGTTATTCTACTTGTATTCTTTTTTAGCTTTTGGTTTTTTTCTACTTGTGTTTTTATTTGTTGGTTATTTATTTTATTTTTTATCACTCTTTAATATTTTTTTCATATTTATCCATTGTCTCATGTTGTTATATTTATGTTAGCAATTTCTGTAAGAGCCTCGATTAAAAGTAATCGGTAGTTATCCGACCTCCCGCCCCTAAACCTTCAGAGAAGAGGAGGGTCAGAGTCCCAGAGTCACAAAAACTGTGTCTCCTTATACTTTGCTGACTATTGTTGCCGTGTGGATAGCTGCCTGCTTCTGCCCTATGTGTATATATATGTGGGCGTCCAGTTTGTCACAGTACCTGTGTATACTTTTCGATCCTACTCCTGTTGCACCAATCACTATTGGTATTACAGTAGTGGGGGTCTTCCAAAGCCGGGTTATTTCTGTTATACTCATACTCATTTATTAAACACCATCGGGACACCAGGAACTCTTGGTTACGTCATGCTTTTACAATAACTTAGAATTTAAAACACAATTCCTGCTAACCATAAACATAACTGGACAGGAGCGAACAGACCAGCCAATTGTCATATAAAAAATTTGGCAAAAAAATTAAGATTGTAGCAACTGTAAAGGGGCTTTGTCATTTATCTAAATTAATAAAATTAATATATCTGCTGTAAAGGGGCATTGTCGTATAAATAATAATTATAATAAATTATAGCTGCTGTAAAAGGGCACTGCTGTTTTCAAGAGGTGGTACTTACTTAACTTTTCTATTTTTTTGCTTTAATGTTGTAACCTAATGGTACTGTGACGTGTATTAAGTATGTGTTGTTTGTGCTTTTATTGATGTATATATGGTCCGAGTTCAAAGCCAGGCAATGCCATGTACGTACATTTACCTACTGCTCTGACGGTGAAGGAAAACATCGTGAGAAAACCTGAACTCAGATAAGCAGTGTGTAAAATGGGGAAGGCAGTGGCAAACCACCCCATTAAAACTGCCACGAGAGTCGTTCTATGTGATTAATTCCTTAGAATGATCACGACTCTCAGCAATGAGGAACACGACTTAGAAGAATTATATATAACGACTATAATCTTCCCAAGGAAGTTTAGATTCTTCCCTTTAGAAAATATCGCGAGGGGTATAGATTTTGCCACTAGAGTGACTGTACATGGGCAGTTCACTCGTATCAAACATACCATAGTTTTGACATACTCAGAATTTAATTATAATAGGTTTAAGATTTTGAATCTAGATATAGATTAAAATTCTTTCTTTGTAATATTGTTTGATTGATCATCATCATCGGGCTTGTTTGCATTTCAGTGTTGGAACACAATCGTCCGAGTCGGATTCAGAATATCCCAGGAACTCACACAAAAAAGGATATGTTTCAACTTGTATCATAATTATTAGTCTATTTTATGGTACATGTTACGTTGCGTTATTACGTTATAAAGAGCAGACTTCTGTAGAGTCGGTTTCTATTATTTTTTTAATTTGTGATATGTGTAGAGTCAGGAGCGTCGGTGGTTTAGTGGCTAGGACGCCGGACTCCCATGCGGTAGGTCCGGGTTCGAAACCATGCAATGCCATGTACCAATGAGTTTATCGGATTTTTCCGAAGACATACGTACATTTACCGACTGCTCCAACGGTGAAGGTAAACATCGTGAGGAAACCTCCATGTCTGAGGAAATTAAAAGTTTCCGAAGGTGTGTGAAATCCACCAATCAGCACTGGGCCCGCTCGGTGGGTCATGGCCCGTACCCCCCTTGTGGTTAGGTGAGGCCTGTGCCCCAACAGTGGGGACATTAATAGACTGATGATGAATGTAGAGTCAGGTAGACAAACGTATATAATTTTCCCTATTACCGCTGCAAAGCAGCAATGCTGCATTGTTTTGTTCCGGTTTGAAGTGTAAGAGAGCTAGCGTAATGACTGGCACACGAGGCACTACACAACTCGTCAAGTTTAGCGCATTGAAAACCCTCTAATGACATTCTAGTGAGGTAAAATGTTTACGGGGACACGACCACTGCCATACCACCAATTTCTTATACCATAAAATACTGTTTCTTAGTCCCAGTCCCCCCCCCCCTAATTTTTCCTGTCTACAAACAGAAATCCTCGAAAAACATTGTTTAATTGTGAATTATCCAGCAGTAATTTAGAAAACATTATTTGGTGACACACAGATCAAGAAAAAAAATTGGGATGTGGCAATCGGTTCAAGGGAGAGTCGAGCGCGCCCTATAGGATTCTTACAGGGTTTAACGGGGTACCATGTCTTCCTAGCCCCCCCTGGATCTACCACTGGTTAGGGCTACTTAGAATGAAACCAAAAAAGTAGGCAAACATCTAATGACTTTTAATCCTTTAGTGCTCAACGAGGTATCATAAAACGATGTGTCTAACGCAGTTAATAACTTCTGACAGATAATTACTTCTTGCAATAAACCGTCATATCCAGCACTTTAGATTAGCAGTAAACAAACGTGGGTTAGTCTAAGTTGTTCTACAATCTGTTCTACGATAGAACAGATTTTTTTTTTGAACTAATTTTTATTTTTATTTACGACCATATCAGCGTTTCACCTCAATCTCATCTGGTAGTAAGTGATGGTGAGGTCGAAGACAGCTTAGAACAACACGGCCTTAGTAAGTACTAGCGCTTCTATAAACACTACCAGAACACGATATATCCTGCGACAGACTTTACTTTACATGGTCGCTAACCAGGCGGATCCTGAAGGGGTCCTACCACCAAGTTACTCGGGGTAGGCTCCTCGTACGACACGCTTTCCCAGGGGCGGTAAGGATATGATGTTACTTGTTTACAACGCCCTAGTTAGGAGTAAGCTTGAGACTGCCTCAGTAGTATGGAATCCACATGAGATTACTTACGCCTCACTTCTAGAGAAAATTCAAAAGGCGTTTTTGAGATTTTTATATAAGAAAATGTATGGGTACTACCCTTTTTTATACCCAACGAAATTCCTGCTTGGAGTCTTGGGGTTTAATTCACTGGAAGTGAGGCGTAATTACGTCCTACTAACTACTGATAGTAGCATCTTGCGTGGGGAATCGGACTGTCCCGAATTGGTGGAGAAACTTGTACGCCTGTCTGTTGCCCCTGTGCATATATTTAATTACCCGTCTCGTCGGAACCGTCTGTTAGCAGTGCCGTCAGCTCGCACTGTTTCTTACAGTAAATCGCCTCTGCAGAATCTCAACGCGCTTCTCGCGTTAGCACCAGACTGTGATGTGTTTGCAAGTCGATGGGCGAGTGTGCGTGATGGATGAGTGTCTGAGGTTCTGTGAGAGTATGGATGTGCGTCCCTCTTCAGTTAGTGTGTAATTATTTATAGAAAGTGAATTTTTTTGAAATATAAATATATAAAATAAAAAATGATAAAAGTGCTAGTTCTAGGAGAGAGTTTTTATTTTTTTTATTCAACTTTTATACAGTATAAAATACAGTAATATCTTAAGTGTATACCGCCAAACTGCTTAGCAGTTTATCGGAGGACTTATTGCTCCCTTTTATAAATAATAATTACATTTTTATACTTAGATAGTATATACTTAGATACACATCGCAGAAATAAAGATTCCCTTGCATGGGTAATTTCACACATCACAACAGGTCACATTATCTACATCACAAACAAAGTTCTAGTGCTTCTTTCTTAGTACCACTAATAGTTTTTTGTCCAATCAGTTCTATCGTAGAACTGACTGTAGAACTATCAGACTAACCCACAAAGGTAAATCCCCCGATATTCTAGAAGACAGTTCGATCTTTCTTAGCTATAACATGTTACTTTACACCAAGGCCCTTAGCAATCTAGTTCGCAAATTACCTCGTTACCGTGCCCAAAGGTTGCAATCTCACGGCTTGTACGTGGTTTAAACGTCTTTTACAGCGCAGCTTGTAATAAAGTTCCTTTTTCTTAGAATGCAATTTCTATGCATAACTAATACTTACTTTTCCTTAGTAACGATGATGAAATACGTTTAGGTTTATTACCATCTAAAAGACTTATCAAATCGATTATTAATATTGCTGAAAGAGATTGAGAGAGGCTCTATTTTTATATTTTTATTTTATTAATTTCAAAAATTCACATATTACAGTTACATTTTACCAAAGCATCTGTGAGCTCAATTATTTACATAACGCCACTATATGGCTTTATTGTTCAAATATATTAACACATTCTTGTAAATACTGCCAGTTTTATCATTAAATAAATCGAATTCCGGGCACTGAGCAACAAAACTATTAATCTAGCTGAGCTTTACACAGTTTTTGTAAAATTCCGTATAAAATAAACATATTGCGAACCAGGAGATTTCTGTAAACAGGGGTTAGAGGGGGCTGTCTGATCCAGGGCTGGACGCTAGTTTCCCGTAATTTAATTTCCTAGAAACGATGTATATTTAAAACAGTACCTGGGTTTTAAACGAAGTTATAATAAACACTGTTTTGCTGAATAGCTATTACTCAGGATTATGGATTAGGGTCAGAGGGTGCATTCAGAGAGAACGGAGGGGTGGGGGAGGGAGAAATCACATAGGTAGGTACAAACTAACAACATGTATTGTATTATTTTGTGTCGACGTCTTAATTTGGCATTCTTGATATTTCCCGACGAATCGACAAAGTCACACTATATTCTTTTGGGATCCGAAATGTAGTTTAATATTAGGACTATATTTCTTTGGGAAAGTTGTTTCGCAGCAGCAAGTATTAATATGGTAGGTACCATCCGACTGTCAGATTCGGTTTCGCAATTATTCCGTTTCTGTGAACGAATTGGGCAAATCGCGGGCTACCGCGGTTTCTCCTCTAATTTGGGTAATAATGATGCTGCGGATACGGACAGATGGGTTTCACATGCCTGCATGGTGACTAATTCAGAAAGTGATTGTGTTTGGCAATCACCGCTATTCGATATTCTTCTAGTTTATTATACTATACCTGTATCCTCTGTCTACCCCCTCGGGAAATATTGACGTGAGAGTTATACTATGCTATTATGTATTTACTTGCATTATTTCTTGTAATAAAAGCTCCGGTATACAATTAACTTTACAATTAAATCATTCTCTAGATTTTTCAACTTATCTTTACGCGCCAGGTCAAAATTCAAGAGTGACGTAGAATATGCGATGCCGTCAGAAGGCAATGGTCAATATTATATACAGCCTTCAACGCTTGCACAGCTATTCGTAATCTTCAATTATTAAAACAGTAAAAGCTAACTTTTGTCGTAATTCTATGTTATTCGAATACCTTCTTACCTTGGATGAACGAAAAAACGAAAATACAAGGCGAGCGTTCATTCCTTCAAGCTTCTTACATACACCATTCGACCGAATTTTCGGTATTCGGCATGCTCGGCATAATTTTCTATATTCGGATTCGAAATTTTAATAACGTCCCTGCCGTGTGTCTGGCCAGACGAACTGCAACGGATCCGCCTGGCCACAGCCACCCACAACTAATTATAAATCCACGCATACGATACCATACGCCATATTTATACGAATCAACAGCAAATCCTATTACGTTGCCATGCCATTTGCAGACTGCAGAGAAATAAATTTCAGAATTATGCTGGAAACCATCACTGAAATCCATATATCCCTCTATTTATTTCGTTAATGAAGTTCACTGACAGTAAACCGCAGACTAGGCTGCGGCTTAAAATAATTTACTACGTTACGTTTTCAACTGCAAAATCACCATAAATGACCGACTATTATTAATATCTCCCCCATATTAAGTACGCTCACAGCAAATGTGCCAAGTGACACCCATAGTATTCAAATAAAACTCTTTCAGCTAACAGTTTAGTTGATTTAAATAAACATACAATGTTGAATTATAGAAAATTAGCTCTCTCTAATGATACCTGCTCGAACCTCTGGCTAGGAGATAGGCAGATCCTTGCCGAACTCCTAGGCCAGCCAAGAAGTAGGAGGAAACACATCCAATTAACATTTTTCTTCTAATTACTTTAGAATTAGAACTAAAGAATGACGCCACGCGCCAAGCGATTTTTTATTATAGAGGTAATTTCCAGCTTATGTCTCTTCTTTCCAGGTGTCCAGCTATTGACGTCTCAGTCAAAATGCCAACACGCTGCTCACCACCCGGGTAGGTATGCATCAATCTCAATCCATTCGTCTATACGCTTCGTCACACGTGACAGCCAAATGAGTCTGACCAGAGTCTTCTGTTTCAGTCGCCTTCATGCAGACCCAGGGTGACTGGTCCAGCTCCTACATACAGCCCCGGAACCCGCCCTGGCATCAGTTCTCATCGCCAAGGAAAAGATCACCAGATTCCATGCAGATAACTTACCAAAATGGACCATATTACAGTCAACCAGTCTCATATAACCAACCCTTTCTACCATCGGGCTTTCAAGCAGGACCTCAGAATTACGAAACCAGATCCTCGTTTGATTTAATGAATTCAGAAACAAGGCATAACCCAAACGATGGAAGGCTACTATCAGAGTCGGCGTTCACAAGGATATCGGAGACTCTCGGTGCCATCAACACCGTAGGACACTACCTGGTAGACATGGTGAACGAGAACGAAAGAAACGAATCCGACCCAAACGTGCAACAACTACCCCAAGCGCTTTACACGATCAGCAAAAACGTGCTCGGAAGAAACGTCACAGACAAAATTGCTCCCATCGTTAAAAAGGCTTTACCAAAAGTCCTTCCTGATGCGCCCATCACGAAAATAGCGACTGGTGGAGAGAGAGAAGACGCTAAATATTGCACTACCCCCGAAGGCGAGGCTGGAATATGCGAGGATTTGAGCAATTGTCCTCAACTCTTATTAAACTTAGTCAATCTTCGAGAGTCGCTATGCTTCAAAGACCTGTTTGTACCTGGAGTGTGTTGTCCGAAAGACGCCATAGTACCTTCACTCCAAGTGGCAGAAAAGCCAGTGGTGACGACTACTAGTAAACCGACGTATTTAGTGCCAGTGACGACCCAAAGGCCTGTACAGAAGCCGAATAGTACGAAGAAGCCGTCAGCAATTTTAGTTCTGACGACTAAGAGGCCGAAGCCAGTAGTGACCACGACGAGCAGGCCAGCACCCACGACGACTGCGTCGACCACTACCCTGCGACCTTCAACGACGACCTTCTTCACGCACTCTCCTCCTTTTGCAGGAAACTACTCGAATATTGTTGATGTAAATGGTAAGGATTGTCCAAAGCAAGACGTACAGGTTTATTTTGATGTCATGCTTCTTCTGAATCTTGCATAGAAGACTGATGCACTACTGTTTATGCCAGATCATTTTTGAGCTTAACTAATTAGTACAAATAAAGAATTTAACAGGCTGAAATGCTTCCAGAAAAGGGTGGTAGTGCCCCTTAGTTTTTCCGCTCGACTTGGCGGGGGACCGTTACCGTTACCGTGTCCCCGGTAGCAGAATCACCCTTAATTGATATCTAAAGACGCATATCATAATAAATTAATCTCATTCTCCTTTCAGATTGTGGCCAAAGAGAAGACGAGGGCGGCCGTATCGTCGGCGGCACCGAGTCGAAGCCTGGTGCCTGGCCCTGGATGGCAGCTATATACCTGCACGGCACCAAGCGCCGCGAGTTCTGGTGCGGTGGCACCCTCGTCGGCAAGCGGCATGTTTTAACTGCTGCCCATTGCACCAGAGATTCTAAGCAGAGACCGTATGTGTACAATTGATTACGCGTATATATGGTGTCCAAACCAGGCGCTGGCCCTAGATGGCAGCTGATGTCTAGGTGAAGAGTGGATTTTATATCGTGGTCCCCCAATCTCCCACTAATCACTGAAATCCGGATACACCAAAGCACGGATTATTAGGGGCTCAAGCATGGTCAGAAAGTGATTACAAGTGAAACAACTTTGGGCGCGTTCAAAACCAGGATGACACCTTTCTGTGTCCCGTCGTGCCTCGCGGTGACCGTGTTAAACTGTCGGTCCCAGCTTTTGTCGTTTGACATTTTAATCACATTCACCATGTCACGACCTGAACAACTCTGACAATAAATTGGCTACTGCCACACGACAAGAAAATGCCCAAGTAAAATTTCAAATTACATCCAAATCCTGAAATGTGCAAGTAAAAGAACCTAACTGTCTGGGAGATAAGGGACTAAGCCCGATTCGAGGAATTGTACCAATTTAATCTTTAAATGCTGCATAAGTATGTATTATACCCACACGTCATTCAACACCCATCTTCAATCACAGATGTGTCGCTATTCTTCGGAATGGTTTAGAATATCGTGTGATATTCACAAGGTAAAGAGCTTACCTAGATAGTTTCCTTTGTGTTAGAAAATAGGGTTAGATCTTTCAAAGGCGTCTTTCTATTCAAAGTGCAAAATCTGTTCGCGAGTTATAAATGCCATTTTCCATAAAGAACTAGAGTAAATTATGTCGAAAATGAAATAACAAAGTTTAACAAAATTTCTTCTTAAACGCTGTGGGATCTGGGAATAGGTCACTGCCGATATGCGCGCTTCGGATCATCTCTGTGCTTACATTATTTAAATTATTTCATTATTAATGTATACTGAATTAATGTATATGTTTGTAGTTCAAGTTGACATGTTTCTTAATACTATTGTGTGTTTCCATCTGACAAATGTAACGCATTGGAATATTTTATGTTATGTTGCCTTTTTGACTTATAAATTAATTAATTAAATCTGACCACCACTTCCAACATTAATGATGAAATAGCATTGTTAAATATTGGAAATAAGGTCCGATTTCTGTGTCTCCAACAAAACATAGCGAACTTGATTTCACCCTAGGACTACAACCAAATAAACTTGCAACATATTTTATATTTTTGTATAAAAGCTGACACAAGTGTCATCATAGCTTTATTAATAAATTTACACATTAGCCTAACCAGTTTTTTTCTAATACAGGTTAGTATAATGACTCAGTTTAGCGTAGTATTCGGTACCATAGAATATTAATTTACTAAAGTACTCTAAAGTAGCGGCTGTGAGTGATGAGTCATCAGTATCACTCACAGCCGTAAAGTAGCGGCGGTAGAGTCATCAATATCACTCACAGCCGCTACTTTACGGCTGTGAATGATGAGTCATCAGTATCACAGCCGCTACTTTTGAGTAACTTAGTAAATTAATATTCTATGGTACCGAATACTACGCTAAACTGAGTTATTATACTTACCTGTATTAGACAAAAACTGGTTAGGCTGATGAGTAAATTTATTAATAAAGCTAAATCTGCACATTGCAGCTTCCCAGCGAGGCAGTTCAGCGTTCGACTGGGTGACGTGGACCTGGCGCGAGATGACGAGCCCTCGAGGCCGGTCACCCTGAGGGTCACGGCGGTGAAAGCACACGAGCAGTTCTCCAGGGTCGGCTTCTACAACGACATCGCGGTATTGGTGCTGGCTGGTGGGTTCTCATGATTTATTTATTTTATTAAATTTGGAGAGCAGACGAGCAAAACGTTTCTACTTAGTCGTATGATGAGGGTATCATGGGTGAGGCAGGGCACTTGCCGACGCCTTGATTGATTAATTCTTAACATATTTAATCTTTTTGATTTTTAGTTTTATTTATTCACATGACTATCGCTACCACTAACATCTTGGGATAAGGGGTGAAATGAAAAACAGCGCTGCATAATTGGTGATTATGTCAGCATTTGCTGATTTTCCCCCCTTTTGCCAATACTTACGTAGTAGATAAGTCTCTGGAGTAAATTTCAATGGGTTTTTTTTTGTAAAATTTGTAATAATGTATTTAGCAATATATGTGATTCTTTTCTATTGGTGATGATTTATAGAGGCTCATGATTGGTAAAAATCTTATTGCTACATGACATTATATGACTTCGAAGCCGGACCTGCTCCTTCCCATTTTTCCAAACCACCTTTGGATCAATACAAACTGATCGTTCTACATTTTTCAGAAAACGTCCTAAAATCAAAATACGTGATTCCAATCTGCCTGCCGAGCGGCGAGCTGGCACGGCAGCAGTTCGACGGAGCTGTGGCTACCGTGGTGGGCTGGGGGACCACGAGGTCAGTGCCGGGGCAAGGTGGAGGCCACGTTTATGCTAGGACTACACTCTCCGGTTCCAATGACGTTCGGTGCATTCAATCACGAAGCGCTGACTTCAAGTATTGCTTCAAAGTTGCAGTGAACCGAACCGGGGTTGGAACCGGTCGCGTGTAGTCCAGCCCTTAATATATATCTAGCTGTTAGTCCGTTATCGTTTTGTAGTCTAGAAAGAATTCTAGACTCTATGAAATAAGAAGTTCACCTGTTCAAAATCGCTGCAGTGTGCTAAAGACATGACACCTACGGAATGTGGCCGAAACCACTGAATATATAACAGTACTCCAAAACCAGAGAATTAATCTTTTAGGTTGACCTAACTCGTTCAATTAAGTACCTATAATTTGTATAACTCATATATTCGGGGAGATTCCGTTTTAAAATCGTTGCAGTGTGCTAAAAATTGTTGATTTTTTACTCTGCACAATTTGTAGATTTTCTGTTGAGTGCAAAAGGCTTTAGATGTAACAACAACAAAAACAATGTTACCGAATTGAAAATTAATGACGGTACGAATGTGCCGGCTGGAATATGTGCGCTGTGCAAGGCACAAAGGCACTATAGTGAGTCGATTTCGGCTTACGTTGCTGGTTGTCGTGTACAGAAAACAACACATCAGACTAGGCTTTTACCTTTTTTCAGCTTTGACGTTTTAAAGTTGAAACTATGTGGGAGATTACTATCCTTTCAATTCTACGAACTACTGTCCTACTACCTCAACTTATCTAGAGTGTTGCAGCTGATAACGTATTTAGAGTATAACTTGATGTGTTGCCCACTGTACATTCATCATCATGATCAGCCTATTAATGTCCCCACTGTTGGGGCACGGTACGGGCCATGATCCACCGAGCGGGCCCAGTGCTGATTGGTGGATTTCACACGCCTTCGGAAACTTTTAATTTCCTCAGACATGCAGGTTACCTCACGATATTTTCCTGCACCGTTAGAGCAGTCGGTAAATATACGTAAGTCTACGAAAAAATATATCGAAAAACTCATTGGTACATGGCATTGCATGGTTTCGAACCCGGACCTCCTGCATAGGAGTCCAACGGTCCTAGCCACTAGTCCACCAACCCCTGTACATTCGCCGACGTTTTAACTTCATAATTCATAACCAACAATGGAATTCGTTCGTTGCCTTTAATATTGGTGTTATGGCACAGGTATGGCGGCGGGGAGAGCTCGAGGCAGCTGGAGGCCAAACTGCCGGTTTGGCGCAACGAGGATTGCGACAGAGCTTACTTCCAGCCGATAACAGACACGTTCCTTTGTGCTGGGTACGCGAGGGGCGGCGTGGATGCTTGTCAGGTAATTGTGTAATAGCAGTCACAGACATTCCGATTTAGATGGATCCTGCAAGCCAGAGATGAGACCCATGGAAGAATGGAAGTATTGAACAGGATTCCGGATCCGTGTCTGTTGGACCTGTATGGGTCCGGCTGGGACAAAGCGCATCGCATGATGCACTCTGCTAAAGAGCTCCGGGCCGAATTGCCGATCGGACCTACCTACTTTATTATGTAACATTAGTTAACCGCACCATAAGGTTTCGGGATCCAGATCCGACTAAGATGTAATTCCGGATCTAGCTCCGAAAAAAAATCCGGAGGTACCCTATTCATTAAATTGGAAACGTGTGTGCACGGTATGAAGTCAGAGTTTACCTAAATATAAGTAAAAAAATTTGGAGAACCTCCTGAAAATTTCATAGATAAAAAATCGAAAAATAAGTAAGTATAAAGTAAACACGACTATAATATCCCCGCCAACAGCTAAAAAACTTAATCTTTTCAAAAAAAATTATACTAGGGCAAGTTTATTAATTATTGAAAGTAAATTAAACTATTAAAATATCAAGACAATAACAATTAACTATATACAATATTCAACTACCGATATTTACAAAACAAACACGCCGTCTAGGGCGCCCGCATGCGGTAGAGTTCCCAGGATACTGGCAGTGTTACCCCGCTGTACAGCTAGGCTTAGGCGCTGAGCGAAGTACGTGCCTTTTCTGAGATCCCCTGAGGCAAGAACCTGGTCGAAATATCCTTCTCATTTAGTAGGTATTATTCTGAATATCATCACATCATAATGCAACTTGACAGAAAATATTCCAATACGTTACATTTGTCAGATAGAATTAAGAAACATGTCAACTTAAACCACAACCATACAAATTAATTCATGAATGAAATAAAGCAAATAATGTAATCACAGTTATTCATTCTCGGTCATACATAAAAAAAATATAAAACATAAAACTAAAAACATAAAACTTTACATAAAACTATTAGGGGGCAATCACTGCACTTGGCTTTTTTTATTCATTTGGTAAAATAATGTGTATAATCTAGACCCCAGATTACGAAGAAACAATCATCATATAAAATGGCAACATTCATAGAAAACCCCATACAAAACAGCGTCAATGTTGCCATTGTAAACTTACAAGGATTATTGCTTCGTGTAATAGCCCCTAGGTTTCGTTGAAGCATTAGGAAAAGCGTCCTCTCTGACCGTGACTCTGATAAAACCCCTCTTTTCATATGACACGTGTTTTTCTTTTAAATATATACGTGTGTTATCCGCAGGGCGACTCAGGGGGCCCCCTAATGCTGCAAGCTGGCGGGCGCTGGACGCAGATCGGTGTGGTGTCCTTCGGGAATAAATGCGGGGAGCCCGGGTATCCCGGGGTCTACACTCGCGTCACACACTACCTGAGCTGGCTGCACCAAAACCTGCTTTGATACTACAAACTGGAGACAGAATTGGAGCTAGAAAAAAAATAGTGGTCTGAGACTTTTCGGAATGATGGGGGGGTTGAGATAAGTTGGGTGATCAAGCAGCGTTCGACAACTGTCTACTTTTAAGATATCTCGAAAATAAAATGTCGAATACAAAAAGTCGAGCGCCATGTAGAGCGCTATAAATAGAGACTATCAAGTCGTTCTCGTTGTCGTGTGGTAAAATCTACGTAGGGCAACAAAAAAGAAAAAGGTATAACCTGTCAGTCTCGTAAAGAACTTTAGTGTTGATTTTTATTTTCCTTTACAAAAAAGGGATGTCATTAGCCTCTAAATCGTTTGATAAGCTCTAGCTGTAGACATTTACCGAAAAAGCTGTTTCACTCGACATCCGCCATGTTTTTTTTTGGATAAATGTTTCTTGAGACAATTTGTCGAAAGTGCGAGAATTGGCCTCCTGAACCAAACTGTGGCCTAGACCTAGTTACTTTCAGAATAGACCATTAAAAAATAGTCGGCCTAGTAATATCTGCCATACTTAATAAAAATGTGGCATTGAATTAAAAATAGAATTTATTGTAGGTACATGGCGTAACATATTACCTGCTACCTACCTCCCTGCAGGGCGAATTTTAGTATCGACAATCTGTACTTTACTTGAACCGAAAAACAATTTTTTATCTCAATACAAAAATCGATCAGTGATAAAAAACTTTATTTTGAAATTTCTATTCGTTTATCGAAACTTTCGCTTTGCAAGAGGACCAGGAGAACTTACAGGTTTTATGTTACACCCTGTATTGTGACTGAAATCGTTGTAATATTTATATTGAATTAATTTTTTCACGTAAATCTTGTATTCTTTATACGGTGTACTTTATAATATTATAGGTAAGTATAATGTGATAATTGATAAATTAAGATCTAACTAATGTTTTTTTTTACTTACCAATTTAATTTAATTGTGTATTTAATGTAAATAAAGTTTATACGATAACAACGAAATATTGGAGTTTTATTTTTACGATTCATTCAAAAATGACTCAAAACAGAAACTCCTCAAATCCGGCTGGTCCCAGCAGGTTACCGAGTTCCATGATGGAACTAGCACGGTTCGTATATGTGCGTAAATTTGTCGCTATAAAATCTGGCTTTTAAGTTATGTATGATTCAAAGAAAACACCACCGGTGGGACTTGAGCCTCCGGCTTCACCGTAGCCGGTTATGCAATTTCGCCACAGTGGTGGTCAAGTCAACCGGCATATTTCAGCATCGCTTGCTTTTTTATAGGTGGATAGATTTTGGGAAGAAGAAGTGGAAGCTTCCTAGTGGAAGCTTCCACTCGGCTGCTCGGCTGCTTCTGCATTTGTTACATCTTCTTCCCAATTTGAAGTAAATTCCAAGTATAAATGTACATAATACCATGTAAATACACCCGCACCATGCCATCACCCTCCCACACACTCAGTACCTCACATACACACTAATATCCTCATTCATACAAACAAACACATTCATACAACACACCACGCACACACTGTTGCTTTCTTCGTCCGTGCAGTCACTGAGGGGCCAGCTGAAAATCAGCGCTGTGGCTTGCCTCAGCATTATGCTGAGCTGGTGTACCCTTTTTGGCACTGTACCACACCAGATGTTCTGTGCTGCATGTATTAAACTTTGTATACTTCTGTATTCTGCTGTTTACAGCGCTAAATAAACGATTTCAATTTCAATTTGCCGTATCTTGCAGCCATATAGAATAGCACCACCCCAACTCTTCCCGTGGTTGTCGTACGTACGAGGCGACTAAGGTTCTTAGTAGATACCATTTTACGCCTGTAGACGGCGAGAGGCCCGCTACCTATCTCGTTTATATCATTCATAAGCAATACGTATACAGTTATCACCGTGAACAAGTACAGACGAGTTTCTTCCGCGCTTTTGTGGCATCCATGTCAGTTTTGTTTCGATTTGCCGTGCAAATTGTTTTACAGTAGTGTTTTTCTAGTACGAATGGTGTTTCTTGCTCGAAGGACTTCAACAAGATGTGAATAATGTGTGGGACAATGAAATAAAGTCAAATAAGACGCTGCACCCCGATCCGTACTTGGCTGGATTTTGACTATTCAAAATTCAGCCAAGTACGGATGGCTATCCATACTGCGTCCGGGACGCCTTCTTCTTTGGTTCGGGTGGTACAGAAGCGTGGAAGATTTTCCCAGGTAGCACTGAAATGTGTCACACCAGCATTTTAATGAAGACTTGAAAGAATTGTTTATAACAGACATGGCTGAATGGACTTAGTTCCCTTTACCTTAAAAACAAACAACAATAAGCAAGTACAAACGTCAAATTAACCAGTGACAGACACTGACAGCAAAATACGTGACTCGTTCGTTGGCCCATTTCGTCATTTTGTGTATTTTTTCTACAAAACCAGATAAAAAATTTGTCTTGTGATGCCAAAGAAGAAATATTAAAACCACTTTCTGCCACAATCGAGTCTAAATTTCGTGGTTTTATCTAGTTTTATGGTCGAAAACATAGTGTTATGATGAAGTATCCTACGTCTCCGACTCCAAGTTACAGCAGCTATCCTAGAAGCACGTCTCCTTTGCCAGCGCCGGCGAACTATCAGCCCACGGTGGCGAGCGCGGCAGTCAAGCGATACAAATACCTGCGAAGACTATTCAGGTTCAATCAAATGGATTTCGAGTTCGCGGCGTGGCAAATGGTATACCTATTCGTCGCGCCCCAGAAAGTGTTCAGAAACTTTAATTATCGGAAACGTAAGTGTATACAGTGCCTTATTATTTATTATTCATAGGTCTTTTAGACTTGGTTCTTTGAGAGACAAACATTTACGGTCCCTATGTACAATCCCAGAAGTGAAGAAGTTCCGAATATACTCCTTTATGAGTATTGTTTTTGTCTGTGTTTGACTCATAATGTACAGTGTGTGAGTTTTTAGAAAGGGCTTCGGGTCTTGATACTTGAGTTATTGACAGCGATATGCGAATTTACTAAGACTATAGTAAAACAGAGACCGATTGTACCAGAGGCTTCTGGTAAAATCGGTCTCTGTTTTACTTAGAATGGGCTCATTCTAAGCGCTCACGGTCTATACTGTATTTAAAAGGCTCGTTTAGGGCTTTGGGTCTTATTAACACACTTCTTCTACATTACTCTTGAAAATTAATGCAGTAAGTTTATTTGCCTGACTAAAGTGTAATTACTGTGAAAATTTTCAACACATGTTTATATATTTTTTGAGTGGGATCGCATTCAGCAATTTAGACCAATAGTAACTTCAGAATGTCTTAAAGAAACATATTTTGTGTATATACACTCAATTATGACATATGGGATTATCCTCTGGGGCTTTTCAACAGACTTCGAACGGGTGCTTAAACTTCAAAAACAAGCTGTGAGAGTTTTAATGAGATCAAAGTACAGAGAATCATGCTGGGATCACATCAAAAGAGAGAAAATATTAACCTCCGTATCCGTATAATTTACGTAAAAAATAACATAGATGATTTCCAACTAAGAGGTGATAATACAACAAGAAGTGTGAGAGATCCCAACACCATAATAACAATCCCGCATAGACTCAATATATTATTTATTTATTTTTGCGAACTTCACAGCTTTATACTTATACTATAATTATAAGTATATAGCTGTGAGTGTGTGTATAAAGCTGTTATAGTTATTATAAGTATAAAACTTCACAGCTTTATGAAGATGGCACTAGTAGTCCCATTTCTGTGGTTTCAACTTTCAAGCATTGGGTACCCGTAGTCAATTCTAACTTGTTTTTGATGCTTCACTACTCTGCAGTTGCTACAGCACAAGTTTTTACAAATATTAGATGGGTCGTAAATATAATTTCTGGTACCCATTTTGAAAGGTTATTGAGTCAGGATTATTTCTAGCATGAGGCACTCCATCATCCTCAGTGCATCGAAAATCCTCTAATAATATTATAGTGAGATGTGATGGCTATGGGCAATGGTGACCACTTACCAGCAAATGGCCTGTTTGCTCATCTGTTATCTAAAATTAAAAAAAATTGTATATATTTTTCAGATACAAAGTCACAGTTTGCGAGGGATGATCCTGCTTTTCTAGTATTGCTCAGCGTCTGGTTGTTCTGTAAGTAGCTCTATTTCGAACCTATTATCTTTCATTAGTATAGTAGTACACACTACAAATATGCAGGTTTCCTCATGATATTTTCTTTCAACATTAAAGCAATTCCAAAAACACATTAGCCCATGGTGGACCTATGTGGTTTTAATAAATAAAAGTAACAGAAACGATAAGTTATTCATGTTCACCAACTTTTTAAAATAAATATACATTTTTATTGCTGTAGCAAAACCTACAAAATAAACTGTTAATAAAGTTTCACTTCTGCAATAGCCTAGCTTTAAAATGTTTTACGTTTGAGGCATGTTTAATTAATTAAAAGTTCCCAACAGCAGCACTTCCCTATTAAAAATAACAAGCGTGAATTTTCCTCCTGATATAAGTTACATTTCTAATTTAAAGTTTGATGGGTTATTTGCATTTTGCAATTTATTTCTCTCACATGCAGTTGCTCAAAAGTATGCTGACACAAAGTTGTTTGAAATGTTTTGTTGCTAGCATGTAGTTTTAAAATAAAGGAGTTTGGAATAATATTTGCTCCATGTTTTAATTAATTTTCTAAAAATGATTTAATGTAAATTACACCGGTAGAAAAACTTATAATTGGTTGTTGTCTGGGCGATGTTACAGTGTTTTATGTATAGTATGTGTTTACGGTGTTTTCTCATAGTTAATTAATTTGTCATAGATTGCTCCATACTATTATTGTAGCACAAGTTACTAGATTTTTAATTAGTAAAAATATTGTTATATTAAGATCCGAGCAAACATATTCCAAGTTTATTATCTATCTCTAATATAATCATATTAATCATGATTTGGTTAGCATAGCGAAAGTACTTTTGTGTGTGCATAAAATAGTATACTTATGACTTTATTATTCACCATCAGACATCAGCCTAAGTACAGTAGGCAACACATCAAGCCTTTACTTTCACTTTACCTTATTTGACATATGGAAAATGTCATGGAATTATCACAAAAACTCAATGGGACAGGGTTACACAGAGTAAATCTTTGTGTCTTCCATTGTACATTAATTGATGTAGACCTCTCCCATAGAATACGCCACTTTTCACTTAACATTGCTTTATTGGAATCCATAGCAAGCTATGGCGAGGCCATTTCAACTACCATCCCAGACACCACTATCCAATCTACCCGATTTTCCATTGCACATTCTGCTTTATTATAAAGAATTCTTATCAGCCTATTGGATGTTAGGGCACAGACCTCCCCAAAATATTCTTAATGAAGTAATTTATTTTTAATAGTAACTATTACCGTTATCATGTATGCAGTAGCGATTTTCTTATCATAAGTAATAATGTTTGTGTATTAAAATGTTTAGTCATGGCGATTTAATGCACTCTTTACTCTCATGTAAATTATTATGTAGCGACAATCATTGTGTGGTTTCTAGATATGTTGCGAGGGTAACTGATTTGACTCGGGTAACAGATTTTTTGTAATAGTTTATATGAAAACTGGTTTGTGAAATTGTGTGCTTTACAAAATCTTCACAGACAGCGAATGTATTTTATGTTATAAAAAAAACAACTAGTAAATAATAAACTTTAACGGTGCATGCTACAAATTAAAAAATAAAATAAAATAAGCCTTTATTCACTGCCAATTATGAATTAACTTATCAACTAGGTTTGACGTAAGCCTATTTTTGCCACAAATTAGTCATGCATGTTACTCAGAATCTTTAAACAAAATTACATTGATTTAGGACAGAGCTGTCCTGGACAGGATAATACCACGGGGTCCACTCCATACATTTAACTTTTAGTAAAGCTAAAATTAAACTAGATGGCGTCACGAACCACATTTGAAATATGTAATGATTTTTACAAACTTAAAATATATGGTTCATAGTTAAAACATATTTCTTTTTCATTTACTTTTTAGGTAATACTCTGTTGTACGTAGTACTTCAAACATTTCTAGATGGCGAGACGCGTTAAGCCAATTCTTTGACCCACTCGCGCTGCAAGCGGATTTTTAATAGAAAGAAAATAATTAGTCAAATAGGTAAAATTAGAGTGTTGCCAAAATCTTGTGTGGGATTGTCCTTCTATTTCTCTTAAGAACATAGTTCACTTACAGAGAAAATATAAACTAATATAAACAATTTGAAAAAAATATTACCAGTAAGTCGAAAACTGAGCAAAGGATGACACGACGAAATTATACATTATTATAAATACTCGTATATGTTTTAAGTCTGTTTTTAAAACTATTTAAACATTCACATTCCTTGATTTCATTAGGCAGAGTATTATATAGCTGTGCTCCCTCCAACAATATGTTCCTCTTACCAAAGTTTGTTCTAGACCCACGTACTTCAAGTTGATTTGTTTTTCGTACATTATGTGCATATACTTTTGGTGAACGTGATTTGTGTGCGAATGACATTAGTTAGAATCTTTTTTATTAAAATGCATGTACTGTTTCTATATATTTACGTAGTATTTACTGCGTAAATATATACAATGGGATGAAGGGGGTCTGATGATAAAGGGGATGGCCATTTTTTGGTTACAATCGTAACCAAAAAATGGCACCTTAGACTTAGGTCGTTAGCGCCATCTATTTATACTCATACTCATTTATCGGGACACCAGGAACTCTTGGTTACGTCATGCTTTTGCAACTACTTAAAATTTAAAACAATTCCTGCTAACCATAAACATAACTGGACAGGAGCGAACAGACCAGCCATTTACATAGACAAAAACATTTGGCTAAAAAAAATAAGATTGTAAAAAAATAAAAATAAGATTGTAGCAGCTGTAAAGGGGCTATATCAAAGATGGCGTGCTAAATAGATACAGCGCTATACCAACGCGGCAGTACTCCCATTAGGTCATGCGCTTACTAGGTCATGCGTGAATTTTTTCGCACTACGTCATGCATAACCTTTGCATGACCTAGTGAGATTAATATATTCTATGTCGTGCATGACCAGGTGAGAATATTTTGACACAATATTCTCACGCTGCTGCCTTCCTCAGCATAATATAGTAAGAAAATATTTAATCTCACTAGGTCATGCATGACATAGTGTGAAAAAAATTACGCATGACTTAGTGAGGGTATGACCTAATGTACTCCATGATTATGTCCTAATATATGTCAATGACTTCGATTCCTGGTTGACCACAAAAGCCAAATGAAGCTGTCATGCTCACTTTTGAACTAGATTGTGTACGTTTAGCGACCATCCTGGAATCGATGCTAATTAACGTCCTGAAGTCAGAATTTCTGTTTATTATTGGCGTCGATTCCAGCATGGCCGCCAAACCTAAATCTACACTTAAATGAAACTGTCCCGCTCACTCACAAAACTGTGTAAGAGAATAAGAATAAGTTTATTTGTGCGAGGGCGACGTTTCATTTAACGAATAAGAAACCAGAATTGACTCCATCATCTAACCATTTCCAGTGTCGTCAATATGCTTCGCGCTGGCGATGGGGCTCGAATGGGGCAAGATGATCCTGTTCGTGCTATTCGTCGTGTTTGTGGACTTCATAGGGGCCGGGATACTTGTGTCCACAATCTTCTGGTGGGTACACTGAAATATAGACGTTTGTCGATTGAAAGGTGATCGAGAAAAGTAAATCAGTCGGCACAGACGTTTGAAATAATATTGTTAACGTTCTTATCTTATGATGAGGGGCCGGGAATAACCCAGCGGCATTTCGACCCTTGAGGATCTTTTGTGCCTAACCCATTTCACACACTGGTCATCTCAGTGTGCAGTGTTCCTCACGATGTTTTCCTTCACCTTTAGAGTAGTCGGTAAATGTACGTAAGTCTTCGAAAAGTACCAAAAACTCATTGGTACATGGCATTGCAGTGTTCGAACCCGGACCTCGCGCATGGGAGTCCGGCGTCCTAGCCACTGTGCCATAGACGCTCTTATGTTAACCTAATAAGCGACATCTAGTGTAAATCTAATGCACTACAAACCTAGCTTTATAAGTAACTAGCTATGTAACTAACTAACTACAGTTTCCACGAGATGGCGTTGTCTAATTTTTAAACGCAAACCGAACAAGGCCGGTCGGATTCATAATCTGAATGCTTAATCTGGTATCATATTATAATTCAGAAAGCACGGAATTGCTTACAATTTGGTACTACACACACACATTATGGTTTTTTTTTCAGATTATGAATTTTTGAGATCGATCTGGTTGAATGATACTGACGAGCCAAGACGGCGATTCTCGTAGTGGAATGTCGAATTCGACATTAGTCCTATCTCATTCGCTCACATTACATATGAGCGTGACAAGACGATCGTAGCGCTCGACTTTTGTATGTCGAACGCTGCGAGAATCGCATTCCAGATTATAAATTCACGCGTCTTTTCATACATTTTGTCGAGCGAACACACTATAGGAAAATCAAATACACTATAGGAAATGTTGTTGATATCCCACCTGCTCGTACGAAGCGATTTGCTTCTTCGTTCATTATGTGAACGGCTAAGGAATGGAACAGCCTGCCGGCGTCTGTATTTCCCGAAACCTACAACCTTGGGATCTTCAAGGCCAGAGTGAATAGGCATTTACTGGACCCGCGTGCTCCATCGTCGACCTCATCGTCGCTTACCATCAGGCGAGATCGAGCTCAAATGCAAATAGTAAATTTTAAAAAATCAGTTTATGAATTCCGACTTTGTATGGCCTTTCTGTTCGGTTTGCGTTTAAAAATTAGTTGTACAATATAAGATACATCAACCTATAGGTTCTCTATGGAACCCTGTTGCAATAAGTGTTTGTTATTATTCCTTGACATTCGTACGAATGTCTTAAAAAAGTTAAAACGCCCTCTCGTGGAGGCTGTAGTAAATACATAGTTACTTACTAAGCTAGGTTTGAAGTACGTACCATTTACACTAGATGTCGCTTATTACGTTAACAACATTATTTTGTTAATTATTTATTTATTATTATTTTGTGCCGTGCCCTGCCGCACCACACCAACTCTTCCCGTGGGGGCGACTAAGGGTCTTAGTGTATACTGTTCTTCACCTAGTAAACGACGATAGGTTCGCCACCTATCACGTTTGTCCACCAAATCTTACGACGAAAAGTAGGAACTACCCATAGGTATGAATGTGGTTCCTCTGTCTACCCCCTCGGGGATTATGGACGTGAGAGTTATGCTATGCTATTTTTATTTATTTGACAGGTACCTGAGTAATAAATACTTGCGGCGCGATCCCGAGAGCGTTGATGTGGAGTGGGGTTATGCCTTCGACGTCCACATCAACGCCTTCTTTCCTCCACTGTCGCTGCTGCATTGCTTCCAGATTCTCCTCTTTAACAGTAAGTCTTAAGGAAAACGACATAGATGGAGGGCACTCCGTGAGAAACCAGAAAGAACTCATAAAGAATTACCGGCACATGAGGCATCATGATAATGAAATTACGCTGGATTTTTTACACTTTAAACCGAAATACAGTGTTTGTAAAAGAAATAAGTAAAAGGGTGATTCTTCTCTAGTCAGATCAGGGTTTAAATTCGGATCCGATAACTTCAAATTTTAGATTCGAAATATTCAAATATCCTAGTATATATTTGAAAGATTCGGAGTTTCAAAGTATGCGAAAGATTGGACTGTGCAGAGTCAGCCTGGGGTGGCACCATCCTTTTACATATTTCTGCCGCAAAGCAGCAATAATTGCATAGCTGTGTTGCGTTTTAAACAGAGAGCCAGCGGGCCATATCGGGCCTCATATGCCGGCAAATGAGGCCACCTTAATTCTCAAGGTTAGCAACGTATCGAAAACCATCTTGCAATATTTAAATGACGTGAGAAATCAGAGAGCGTCGGTGGCCTAGTGGTTAGGACACGAGTGCCGTGTGGGAGATCCGGGTTCGAAACCGTGCAGTGCCATGTACCAATGAGTTATTCGGATTTTCTTCGAAGACTTGCGTACATTTACCGACTGCTCTGACGGTGAAGGAAAACATCGTGAGGAAACCTGCATGTCTGAGGAAATAATATAAATCCAAAGGCGTGTGAAATCCACCAATCAGCACTGTGCCCGCTATGTGGATCCCCTTGTGCAAGGGGAGGCCTGTGCCCTAACAGTGGGGACATTAATAGGCTGCTGATGATGATGAGAAATCTAAGGGCGACGCTGACGGTAAAATAACCAAGTGTCCCTAAATTATTTGAGTATGTAATTATGTAATAGTATTAATGTATATGTTACTACATTTATTGAAATAAAAATAAAATAAAATTATTGAATTGGGAATTCTGTAATGATAATGTAAATTAAAAAAATATTCTCTTTCCTCTGTGGTTCATATAAACACCGAAAAACTTCCAGATCTGCTGGTTCACGGCGGGTTCCTGTCGTGCCTGGTATCCAATACGTTCTGGCTGGCGTCAGTGATCTACTATCTCTACATCACGTTCCTCGGATACAGCAGTGAGTATGCAATGATAAAGGCTCAGAAATCGGACTACTAGTCTCCTCTAGAACAATGCATCTGCACACTGCTACAGTCTGTCCTCTATTGCCGGCTAGCAGGGTTCTAGGACAGTGCGCAGATGAAGTAATAGAAGAACTTGATAATAGTAGATATTATATTTATCAGGAGCTGAACAACACACAATAGTAGAAAATAGGTAGTAGTAGGAAATAAAAGTGAACAGGAGACGTCCGTTCGAGACAAAATACAGAGTAAAAGTGAAAATACAAATAAAGCAATGACATTAATGGAATAATGAAATTTACAAATGGAATTGGAACATGATTTTGAATTTAAATGAAGAAATGAAGATGCCAATACGAAATGAGGTGAGATAAACACTAACGATGATCCGCGTATCCTCCCATCTACACAAACAACCTACAATCAACCTACCTCCATAAAACGAATTTTATTTTCCAACTGCAGCGTAGCGTTTTTGACACGGAAGCGGACTAAACCATACAAAACTATTTATTGGTTTTCTAGATTTATATTCAGCCCGATTCCGTTTCAAAATCGCTACAGTAAGGACCACAAATGGGCGAAATTCGCTGAGGATTCGCGACATGTCACATACGAGTTGGGATTTTTAACAAAATTCAAAAAATGTATACTGTAAAAAAATATATTTATAGACTGTCCCACTGCTGGGCAAAGGCCTCCCCTCCTTTCTATTTTTCTCTATCCTCGGCGTCCCTATACCATCCTTTTTGGAAGTGGTCGATATCGTCCTTCCACCCACACCTGGGCCTGCCTCGGCGCCGCTGTCCGTCTTGTGACACCCAGTGCATGGCGACCTTTGCCCACCTTTCCGGATGCATGCGGCATACGTGGCCTGCCCAGTCCCACGTCAATACTTATTTACATTGAATTTAGCTGTCAAATATGTCTACTGATTTGCTAGTTCCAGACCTATTTATGTCCTAATAGGACGTTTTTAGAATTCTACTAAAAATCCCAAGTCACCTGACTTTTTAGACAGACTCTAGCTGCAAATTCGTGGAACGCCTATCAGCTCCCTTATCGTTCGCAAAATCATGATATGATATCATGGCAAATGACGCGTGAAACAGAAACAGTATTCTATATCTAGATTCAAGATCGAAGAGGGTTAATCTTGCAAGTCAAGAACATAACAGAAAATATTGGGTTCCTGTGAGAGACAAGCCAGTAATTTTAATAGCGCATATGGAATTTTCTAGAAACTAGTATCATTTGAAAACTCCCTATTAACTTTCAGATTATGGGAAAGTAATGCAAGATGGTAAGTTTTCACCATAAATTAAGGGAAGATGTAAAACAGTCACTAACTTGTAGAAACTTGTTTTTTTTGTACTAACTAAATTTAAATCACAAAGGTTTGCCTAACAACCGTTTTTAGAACCATCACCTACTCCATTTCTTTTATAGATATTAGTTATATTATCGTTATGGCGAATATTTTCTTAATTCTGTCTTCAATTGGTTCTTATTATGTGTTTGGCATTTGGTGCCAAACGGAGTAATACCGAAATATTATCAAAACGATGAAATGATAACCATGAGATGGCATGCTGAACAAAGACAATGCTTTCGCGTTGGTACAACGCTGTCTCTGTTTAGTGCGCTATCGCATATCACTTCATTGTTTTGAGAACGCGATAGCTTCCCAAGAGTTGAATCTGTACGCTTTTAACTCTAGCTTTTTCTTCTTGTGGTCTTTTCACAGGAAACCCTGTATTTTTTCGTTATAATACAACACATTCGAAAGCTCAAAGCAAATTACAATTTGTATTTCGAAATGTATGGGCAATAGTATACATTGTGTTCACAGAAACATTACCGTATAAAGTGTCAAAAAAGATGCTAGTGTCTTGCGCTTTTTTGTGGTTCCGAGGTCGCGTTCGCACTCTGATTTACGCATGCCATCGATCGCAGAACACTGCGCCAATCAAAGACCGAACGCTGAACGCGGAACGCTTGAAAGCTCCTGTCGAGGCTTAACCTAGACGACGGACTGTCCGCAGCGGACTATCCGGTACTGTACGCGGCGGACAGTATGCGAGAGACTGTCGCGGACACAAAGGACGTTCATTCATTTCGTCGGTGAAACTCTAGGGAGGAGATTGTTATAGACGTACACATTCTGAGATTACATTGTGTTATTATCTACTTGTGGTACAAGAAAATCTACTACTAATAATTACTAGGTACTATTGTACGCTCCGGTCCGCGACAGTCGCTCGTTGTACACGGGATTTTGTCCGCGAAAGTAATAGTACGCCGTGTGAGTTATGTCATAGAGTTGTGTACTGTCTATTTTAAGGGACTAAATAGTACAGTCGGCCTCTACTAAACGTATACCATCTGTCAAAATTCTACAATTCTTTGATGTCTATGGTGAAAGGATTAAGGTTCATTTCAGATTGCAGTAATTTGGAATATATATATGTCGTAGACACACAACGTAATGCCGCATTTCACGAAGTGCGTAGGCATTTCACGAAGTGCGTAGGCGTTTCACGTAGTGCTTAAAAAGTTAGACAGATACTGTAATCGCCGAATTCTACACTATCTGTCTAAGATTTTTAGCCACTTCGTGAAATGCATGTTCCTATTTAGCACATAGCGTAATTGTATCGATCTGAACAGCACTTCTTGATGCCAAGTTTTAAATTTTGTATCTATACTAGCGCCATCTCTTTTACTGCACCAAAACATTGGCTTGATTTGCTTTAAGATCTCGTTATACAAACGTTACAATAGAGAATATTGTTAAATATAGTTAATATTAAGTATATAACCGGTCGCGGTGAATTTATTTGAAAATAAAATCATATAACTAAAAGAAATTTATTTGAAGTATCGATAATATACGTGCATGTATTTAGCATTTCTAATATAAATAGGGGAAAACTACCAGATTCATACATTACGCTATGTGCGAATTAATTACCCGCACTTCACGAAGTGGCTAAAAATCTTAGACAGATAGTGTAGAACTCCACCATTACAGTATCTGTCTAAGATTATTAGCACTTCGTGAAATGCCTACGCACTTCGTGAAATGCGCCATTACGCTGTCTACGACGACGTTGATCGTTACTGTTCTAACGTTCCCCTTGTGTTTCGTGTCGACAGATCTGCCGATTCTTCACAACACGAGGGCGTTCCTGCTGCCTCTACCAGGCCTGGTGGTGGCTTACCTGGGCACCCTCCTGGCTGGCTGGAACCTCAGCCAGATGCTCATGTATTTCTACCATTATAGAGTACTATAGCCACGCTAGAGATACTAGTATACACTGCAGGCAGTTGGGGTTCCGTACACCCCAGAAATGATAAAACTTAACCTTATCACGAGGGTTGTTACACAAATACGTACGGGCTGTGTGTCAATCGCCTTTCTTTTTAGTGACAAACTCGACCTTAAGAGGCTAACCTAGCGCAACTAGAAAAAGCATTTCTCCTGAATAAGGTTAAGACTACATGCACCGGTTCGGTTCGCTGCAGCCAAGCACAAGCGTTCCGCCCTTGGCATGGACTTAGCATGGACAGTAGAATAACAATAGTTCCACGGATGAAGAATATTTTTTTAATAATGGTTTTGTACTTTTTGCACTTTCGCTTTTAACTTCTTATTTTTTCAATATTAGAGTAAAACTAAAACATTGTTAAAAAAAATCTTCATACGTGGAACAATTCTACTGTCTACTTTTTTGATAAATACCTTAATTCAGGAGAAATAATTTTTCGCTAGGGCTTGAGCCATGAATGAAGAATAAAAGAGGGAAGATATTTTAGAATAAAAGTCATACTTTTAAGCTACTGAGCTAAAATTACTTTGGTTCTCAGAGGAATAATAACTGGCAGTGAGTTCTATTGTGAGAAAATGTAGTTAATTAGTATAGAATGTTTGATTACAATTTAGGCTAACCAAACTCTGCCGCGGTCACATTTAGAGGCGAGTTATGACATAGTAGATATATTGGCAACATTATCGTTAGACACGGGATTCTTACCACGGTTTGGGGTTGTTGGGACCTCAAAACAACCCCAAACCGTGGTAAAAATCCCGTGTCTAACAATAACCATGAAAGCTTAAAAATTTATAGTATAGTGGCCTTTTCTGGTATGCAGTATATACCATAAAGATAAAACAGTGTCAACGATATATACCAGGAACTAAAAACACTGTCAAGAAGGCGTCATGTACCATTTCATACCGCAATATGGTTAGGATTTTTTAAGTTCCTGGACGGCGATTCTCGTAGTGGAATGTCGAATTCGACATTAATCCTATCTCATTCGCTCACATTACATGTATGTATGTATGTCGAACGCTGCGAGAATCGCCGTCCAGGAAGGCGATTCTCGCAGAGTTCGACATACAAAAGTCGAGCGATACGAACGTCTTGTCACAATACATACAATGTACAATAACATACAATGTGTGCGAATGAGATAGGACTAAAGTCGAATTCGACATTCCACTACGAGAATCGCGTTCCTGGTCATACGAAATCCTCCCATAGATACTGAGTAGCTATTAACGTTCTCAAAACGACATGTGATGGCGTGCTCAAGAGACAGCGCTGCACCACCAAGCATTGCCTACCCTTAGCGAAGGTGGCGCCACTCCAGAAAAATAAACATTTCTACCGAATTAAGGCATTTATCAAAAAAGTGGACAGTAGAATTGTTCCACAAACGAAGAATTTTTAGTAATGGTTTTGTATTCTGGAGAAATGTTTATTTTCCAGAGTGGCGCCACCTTCGCTAAGGGTAGGCAATGTTTGTTGGTACAGCTTTCGTTAAGGGTAGCCCCTTAGCATGCCATTTCAAGATATCATTAATCATTTTCGGAACTGTAATAGTTAGCCGGTTTTGAGCATTATTCACAGCCCGGACGACTTTACTAGTAATGGAAAGTAAAATATTTTAATTTAAAAATGATAATATTTTAACATGAAAATAATGTAAGCTCAATATCGAATAAATTTTGCCATATGACGATGGTCCCAATATTATTATTTTTAAGGATTCTTCACACAGAAGTGGCCTTTGTAGACCGGGATTCGCAATTTTCGCTTAAGTGTGACAGATCCTTTTTAACCCAATTTTATGATTCATATATTTTAATTGCATGATTATTGTAAATTACTATTAATTATTAAGGTATGATTATGTAAATAATTTAATGATTAAAATTTGATTATTTTATAAAATATAAATGTATTCAACATTACAAATGACTATTATTTATAAGGGTGAGTTTAATAAAAACAATAATAAATATTGATAATAATTTATTAATTATTGTAAATGCTTGTAAAAGTTATATAATAAGCGTAAATAATTGTATAAGTAAAAGGGGACAAACAGACTATGCTAACATTTGGATGTATTTTACGAGTATAAGTAAAAGGTAAAATTAAATCTTAAAATTCATTTTCAAATACAAACTGACAATTCTTACATTTGGATGTATTTTACGAGTATAAGTAAAAGGTTAAAAGAAATCTTAAAAAAGATTTTCAAATACAATGTTACATTAAATTTAAAATTATTCTAATCGTCATCTAAAACTATTCTAATCGTCATCTAAAACTATTCTAATCGTCATCTAAAACTATTCTAATCGTCATCTAAAACTATGACTTCGTCGGAAGAGATCGGTTTCGGACGACTCTCTCCAAATGGCAGCGACTTCTTCGCGTCACCCTTCTTACCTTGAGCCCGAGGCTGCTTCGGAACTGTAGTCTTCGTTATGGTCAGAGACGACGGCAATTTGTTTATTGACGCGGCGATGTCTTTCGTAGTCTTTGACATAGACGGTAGACTTTTCTGACGCTCGGCCAATTTCTCCTGCAAGGTTTTTCCAGGACTGATCTGTTGGTGTGGCATGGGCGGCTTCGAGTGGAGGGCTGCGCTCACGGTCGAGGCGCTCGACATGTGCGCCTGAGCAGGCAAGCTGTGCGTGCTCGGGTGTGAAAGAGACGAATGCGCTGTCCCGAAAGAAGACAGATTAGCCGTCATCGATGCAGGCAAGGTTGACAGCACCGTTCCCATACTCGGCGTCAGGATAGACGCTGGCTTCTGAATATTCTGAGATGTTGTCGGCTTCTGATTGCCAATAGATGCTGCTTTGCTAACCGGAAGCATCGAAGGGGCATTAAATGGCTTCGTTAGCTTCGCTTGCGGAGCACTCACAGTTGCTACTGGAACTGTCCTCGTAGTACTAGCCGATTTGGGTGCACGTCTCTGTTTCTTCGGCGGGGGAGTACTGAAGGATGAAAAATTCTGCCCGATGAACTGACGAAAGAACTCCGCTTGGTAGGAATTATGAAAAGAGCTCTGTAGTGTGGACTGTATCGTCTGTCGGAGGGCTGGGCTATAATTAGCGAACGTGCTTATATTGTTCCAGAGGGAGAGTGCAGCGGCGGTCTGACGGGTCAAGTCCTGAGGGTTTAGAACGGGCAAGTAGGTCTGGAACGTCGAGTTCAGGTCGTGCGGTGACATCTTCGGCAAGCCTGACGACCCCGACGTAGACGGGATCGGCTGAAGCGCTTTAGGTTCCGGTTTCGACGGAGCGGTCGTCGCTTTCGCAGTTTCAGCAGCTTTGGCCGTTTGCTTCTTCTGCGCATTCTGACTTTTATCTAGACTTGCTTGAGTCGCTTGTTGCTTTAACGTTTGTATTAGTGATTGGCAGTACTTCATGCTAAGATCGACTAGGTTCATGTTTTCATGTATAGGTGTCGTACTAACCAGTTTATACGCGTCCACAAGTAAGTTAGTGAACTGTTTGGAGTTTGGCTGCTTCTGGGCTCTCTGATATGCTCTATAAATGTCCAACATGAGACTCTTGAGCGCTTGTCGTTCCACGTCGTTACTCTTCAGGTCGGCTTGCTGACTGAACTTTAACAGCTGTCCTTTCAAAGACTGAACGCATAAAGAGAAAGCTTGCTGTGCCAGTTCCTCCCGATCAGAGTCTCGTAAGTACTTCTTGTCCGGTTCCGGTATTCTTTGCAGATGCAAGCTCAGATCGAGCAGTGTTTTATGGTCATCTATTTCTTTCAATATCTCCATAGTAAGCAACACAGAACGATTCATGTGGAATGCGAAGCCTCCCGCTCTATCCACCTCACTCGATGGAATCTTCCAGATATTGTTGAAGAAATTGGAAGGTTTCCTCTCACTGAAGAGTCCTGCTAACTTCGGACCTGCCCTCATTGTGAAATTCGATAACATAAGATCTCTACATCGCTCGATGTCTTTACCCCTTTTGTAGTAAAAGTGATAATGAGCCAGTCTGTAGATAGCTTTATAGTGCGGCGGGAAACGACTGGCACAGTCTTCCAGAGCATCCAGGCAAGCTGATACTATTTTCATGATTTCTGCTTCAGGTAATGGTTTAGAATCAGAGTTGGTAGACACGTTGCTGGCTCTGCTGGAGTCGCTACTGCTCTCCGAAGATGAATTACTAGAACTCGAGTCCGATGACGTTGATGATGAGCTACTACTAGAGCTGTCGCCTTTCTTCTCCACTTCACCTTCCTTTTTCTTACCAGACGTTATTTTCACAATGCTGTCACAATTCTCGTTCACTTTCTTTACCTCAGGTACACTTTTCATTTCTACATCTGGTGCTGTTAATGTTTCCTGATTATTTTCTTCTACATCTGTTTGTTTAGGAGCTGTTTCTACAGTTTGTGCGGTATTTTGTACCTGTGGATCTTTATTAGTGGTATCATAAGAGGCCGATCTTCTAACTTTGGCAGCTGCGGCTTCTAGTTTAAGCCTTTTAGCTTCAAGAGTGTCATCTTCACCAGCATCACTGATCGAACGTTTGAGAATGTTGGCTGCTTGGACTGGCTCATTAATTTTTTGGTTAATGTCACTTTCTGCATCAGTTGTGCCTTCTTTCTTAGGCTTTTTCGTGAACGGACCGTTATTCCATTCTTCGATGCAAGTCGCAAAAACTTTCCCAACTGACACAGGTATCGGTTTATTTTCGTGCTGCTCTATATATTTAAGAATGGAAGCATGTATGCGGTAGTGTAGCTCTAACACTTCTATGCACAAGTGGGTAGGAGAGCTGTAGTTTATTTTCAAAGGATAAGTCGCATCAGTCTCCTGCAAGCTTTTGACGCCCTGCATATAGTAATCCAGATAAACAGACGGAGCTTTGTTGCGCTTTTCCGCAACTTTTCCTAACATATAATAATGTAGCCATGAATCTTCGTTTGCCTTTTCAGATTCGGTACTGTTATTCATATCTCCGAGGACCGCCATGAAACACTTGTGCGTCGTATCCAACATGTCTTCCTTCTGCTTCTCTAGGAATTCGAAGTCTTCCATACTCAGTGATTCGCTGGCCTGCTTCAGCAGTCTTGAACAAAATGAATGGACTGTGTAAACGAAAATTCCATATTCAATCCACATATTACAATGAGTAGGATCCAACTCTAATGATCGTTTGAAACATCTTATTGTTGACTTTGCAGGAGTTAAGAATTCCCGTTCATTATTAAGATTCTTGCAGGAATTGAGTAACCGCTCCAAATTCACAGCTTTAGCCAGGGAAATTTCTGCCCAGGACTCCAACCTATCGTTATTTACTATGACATCCAATATGTTATATTTAATCGCCATTTTGCCCTCCTCCTTTTTAAAGTAATAATCGCCCAGAAGAAAATAAATATCTTTCATTTTATAAGGTAAAAGTGGTGGAACTGACGGTAACTTGTCCTCTACGCCCTTTATGTACTTTTCTATGTCCGGGACATACTTATGTGGATCACATTCTGAAGGTAGATGCTTCAAAATTTGATGGAACAGCTGTTCTGTGTCTGCTGTGATGCCAGATATCTTTCCTTCTAATGCCGGTAACATTGGTGGTCTGAAAATCTCGTAAACTTGCTGAGCTCTTTTCCAGTCTAAAGGATAAGAAGTGACATTGTGATCTACTAAATATTTCAACTTGTTTTTCCTCCCGAGATGACCAAATAAACAATAAACGCATTGTTCCATGTATTGTCCAACCTGTTCTAGCGATTTGGCCAAATAAGGTGACCTCATTCGTGGCGAGACTGTATCTAAAATGAAGTAAAGAAGTTTTCCTTCTGATTTGCAACACCAGCCTCTGTTCCCTAGCTGTTCATGAGCTATAAATAAAACCATCAATGGATTGGGCACATCGTCGCAAGTCACTTTGTCTTTGTCATAAGCTGTTCTCCCTCTGCCTTGATCCTCCTCTCTTTGTAAAATATAGTGCATTACGACCCAGGGAATGACAGTTCCAAACGGCATTTCAGCTACATTTGTTTCAACTTGATGGCCAATTATTCTTATGAGATCTTCCAACCCTTGACTGAGGTCTTTTCGGGAAACTGTTTCGAGACATGATAGGCCTTCTGTGGTCAATATATGCTCCATGCAGCAGAGGATTTTAACCACTGATAATGTCCATTTTTCATAGTCAGCGGAACCAGATGTATAGCGAAAATAGTGTTTCAATGATTCATGCAGGCAAATCAAGGCCCATTTGAAACAACAGTCTACTTTATCCAGGGCCCAGTAAGTATCTACTATCAGCGATAGTTGAGCAGCAAAATCCAAAGACATTTCTTCTTCTTGCTTCCTGGCTAGATTCTTACAGTGTTCGAAGGAATCTATTACAATAGACAAAACTTCTTCGTAACAACCTCTCTCATACAAATCCATGACTGTTGATAGTTTTTTGTTCCTCTCCAAAAACTTGATATATGCAGATATCTCTTCTTCTTTTATAATTGGTTTGAATGTAAAATTTACAATACTGAGACTGTACATTTCATGATTTTCTCCTATTGCCTCAAACTCATATAAAAGCTGATAGAGGCAGTCAAGACCATATTCCTCACTTTTATTCAACATGTGGATATGAAGTTTTACCCAAAGATGTCTCAACATGAATTCTAGAAGTTCTGTACCAGAGAAAATATGAGGCTTTAGTGTGAGAATCATTCCTATAGATTCAATAACATTTAAATCATGTGTTTGTTTATCATCTGTTGTGGAACTTAGTTTTTCGTTAATAACACATTCTTCTACCAGTAAATTAACTGCTGTGTAATGTAGTAACTCTTCATGATTGTGGTCAGTATATGATGGAGCATCAATATGATTGTTGTAACATTTATTAGCTTCAATGAAAATATTAGATAGATTTTCTGGCCATTTCATATTCCATTTTTCAGCCAGAATGCTCAAATAGTCCTTCAACATGTCGATAATGTCACGTTTCTGCTCCATGTATTTATTAATGAACTGTTTCACATCTCTTTGTTCATTTTCTGTGCTAAAGTAATCTTCATTTTCTGTTTTATTTACTTGTTCCTTCTCCTCAGTACTTTCTTTCAATTCCAATATAATGTCATTTTCTGCATCTTCTTTCTTTTGGATTACTTCAGGAGCCAAACACATAGGAACCATTCTGCGTAACGTATCATAAATGTTATCGTCGAGTCGGTCTTGCCTGCTCACAGGTTTTTTTCGACTAGAACGCCTTTTAGTACACCATTCCCACTGCTCCAGGAAGCTTAAGGCACTACCCCTACGCCGAACTGGAGTTTTCTTTTTGGGCCCTGGTGGGTTTTCAATTACAGGTTCTGGTGGTACTAAATCTACATCACTTTCAACCTTTTCTGTGTCAGTGGCAACTTTGTCTTTGTCTGATAAATCATTATTACCATTGTCTGATATATTCTCCATATTTTCTTCCTCTTGTCTGGTGTCCATTGGCTCTGCTTCTTTTTGATCTTCACATACTTCCATTGGTTCTACTTCCTCCTTTTTGAACACTACTTCTATGCGACATGCATGGCTAAAGCAATTGTCTGACATGTATTGATGCATGTGTAAGAGAGAATCCCCGACTGATGCCCAACTGAGACTGGATATTGGCCTCATCATTTTCAAGTCAGGCAAAACATACTTTAATTGTTCAAGTCTTTGTTGCTCTAAGAATGTTTCATGTATCTCTTCGGCTTCTTTCAACAATTTCTCTGTACTTTCTTCGTCTATAGGGTCATCATCTTTTTCATTCCATTTATAGATTGGGTCAAGATACTCCATGAATTCTCGAATGTAAGCAAAAGTAGTATAAATGTGTCTTCGGTATGCTAAGCCTCTCAAGTAGCCAGGATCAAGTTGCAATGTTTCATAAATAGTTGAAATACATTCTTCTTTGTAGTCGAGTCCCAGTAAAAGTGTGACTATTTTGTCTAAACACGGCCAATGTTTGGGATTACGTTCTGTGCCACGTTGGAAGGCATGTAGAGCCATTACATATCGCTTTCCTCGCATGCAAAGGAGGCCCAAGCGATGCCATAGTGTCACGTCGGTGTCGTCGAGCTCGGACGCCGCACAATACGCCTCTATCGCAGCGCTCACGTCGCCAGCCGTGCTTAGCATAGACGCAACATTTTTGTAGCACAAATACTTCAGATTGAACATGGGCCCGGTGATTTTCTCACCTTGCGCAGGTTTTTTTATCTCGTCCAGCAGTTCGGTGTCGAGCAGGTCTTTGAGAAGCTGCGTAGCATCGGCGAGATTGCCTTTTCTATGCAGCTCTAGAGCTTTGGCGTACTGTTGCAAAGCTATCTGTTCCAGCGCCTCCCTGGTCACCTCCTCTTCGGAGCGGCTCTCCTCCTCTGACTCCTCATTCAAGGCGGATATTTTAATCATTTCGGCATGTAAAATTTGTTAAAATCAGTACCTAACCTTTATCGAGCGGCAGGTGTATAGGTATTTTATTTACATTGTATAATATACTTTTCTACCCTTTCTTTCATCACGAACAAATCGGCTATTCTTGCTGTTAATGTTGAATTCGACATTAGTGCGCTCACGCAATATAACTTACATCATTTAAGTTACATTTTTTTTTTTTATTCCTATTGTGGGTCGTGAGGATCAATACTGCCAGCGTCAAGTAATTAATTCATGCATGTAGTAGAAGAAAATATTTCGGAACCTGATTGAAACCTCTGATACCTGAAAAGACAGATTAGGGTTAGGATATAATAAACCTTCGAAGATTTAGGGGAGGATCAGCTGATTCTACCTGAAGTGCGTTTTTTGGAGAGCTCTTCATAGCGCCCAGTATTATTCTAAGGCCTGGATCAGATCCAGTTTCTTCAGGGCTCCTTTATTACATGGAGTAAGTAGAAAGGAACCGAAATCCAGGCGGCTCCTAATCATAGCATTGTAGAGTAACCATAGAGAAAAGGGACGAGCCCCCCACCATACCCCCCTAAGACATCTAAGTATATTAATATTCCCTTCACATTTTTTAATTAAACTATCCACATGATTCATACCCTTCAGTTTGGCATCAAAGATTTTACCCAGGAAGTGAGCTTCACTTCTAATGGGGATCGGAAATTCGTTAAAACAAATTATTACAGCATGTAGTAAAGAATATACCCAAACAAATATTTAACAAAATTAAACATATTGCATTTTGCAATATGTCAGGGGTAGCTAATATGTCAGGGGTAGCTTCAAGGTGAGACCGATTGTGGACAAAATGGCAGAGACTCGCCTAAGATGGTATGGCCACGTGATGCGCCGACCTGACGATTATGTCGTGAAGAAGTGCCTTTCCATCGCAACCACTAAAAGGGGAAGAGGTAGGCCGCGTGCTACCTGGCTAACGACTGTCAAACGTGACATGAACACCATGGACCTAACTGAGGATGACGTGTACAATCGAGGAGAATGGCGCCTCAAGATTAGGAAAGCCGACCCCGTCTAACCGGGATATGGCGAGGACAAAGAAGAAGAAGAAACATATTGCATTTTGATAACAATGACACAACCAAACCCTGACAACTATTTCTTCTTTAGGTATTTAATGGCATCTTAATATTACCACATTCTCCTGGGCTTCTTTATTGCGTCACATAGTCGGCAAGGCGAGCAGGTGGACGGCGTGCTCTCTCAGAGCGCCGCAAGCTCTCCATTGTGATGTTCTGTGGCTGAGCAACCTCGTCTTGAGGATTCTCGGGATTTTGGTTCTCCGTGCTTTCATCCTCTTCCTCAATTGCAGTCACGGCGTCGTTACAGCTCCATCTGCTTCCATAGGATATTTTCCAGCAGGAGCTAAATGCCGATTGGAGACAACGACTTCTCTTCCATGGTTCAATCGCACACGAAAATGTTGAGGGTTGCTCTCTAACGTCTCAACTTTTTCAACTAAAGGGTCATATATACTGGTTCGGTTATGGTTCCGCATCAGTACTCTTCCTGGAACAGTTAGCAATGTGGGCATCGACTTACCATTCGAAGATCTCCTGGCGTGAGAGAACATCCGCTCATGGGGTGTGTTATTGGTGGCAGTGGAAAGGAGTGATCTTATAGAATGCAGGGCCTGAGTTAAAACTAACTCCCATTTGGTTATAGGCAGATTGCAACTTTTCAGAGCCAATTGTACCGCCCGCCATATTATTCCGTTATATCTGTCAGTTTGTCTATTGATTGCCTTGATTTTTGTACGGTGTGGTATAGCTCGTAGCAATGCCCTTCTGGTGAAGAAAGTCTTTCATCTCTTTTGATAGAAAAGAAGTGCCACGATCAGAGTGTACATATGTTGGCATTCCGAAGATAGAAAATAAGTCTGTCAGTTTTGTAATCACCGTGTTTGTACTTAAATCCGGGCATGGGTAGGCGAATGGGAACCGCGAATATTCATCCACAATAGTTAGAATATATCGATTGTTTCGAGTGCCGTCTGTAGGGAGTGGCCCCTTAAAGTCTATCGAAATCCTTTCAAAGAGGAGCACCGCTTTTACTAGTTTCCCAATATTTTGTTGGAAACGAGGCTTTACTTTAGCGCATATAGGACAATTTGAAGTAACGCGTTTTATATCGTCAGTGGAATATGCTAAATTCTTGCTTCGGACCCAGTGAAGCATCCTTGTTACTCCAGGGTGACAAAGTTTTATGCAATTCTTTTAGCGTGCTTTGCGAATTATTCGTAGAAGCCACTACTGCGTTGGCTCTTGATAGGGCGTCAGCAGCTATATTCTCTCTTCCGGGGCGATACACGATGTCAAAATTACAAACAGAAAGTTCCAATCACCAACGTTGAATTTTGTCATTTTTAACTCTCGATGAGTGCCGCTGATTGAACATGAACGCGACCGATTTTTGGTCGGTTATCAGTTTAAAAGCTCTCCCGATAAGGAATTGTCTCCATTTTCGAAGGCATTCAACTATCGCCGCGGCCTCTTTTTCTATAACCGGGTGATTTCGCTCGCTGTTATGGAGGCTTCTTGAAAAGAATGCTATAGGTCTCCATTCTTGCGACAAGGTCCCCGCACAATCTGAAGCATCTGTTTCAACAACGAATTGTATTTTGTCGTCAATCGCGTTTACTGCTGATGTGGCTATCTCCTGTTTTAGGACTTTAAAAGCATTTACGGCCTCTGAAGATTGAGGGAATAAGTCTTTCGAAATGAGGGGGCGAATCTTGTGAGAAAATCGTGGCACCCATTTTGAATAATGAGCGAATAATCCTAATGCTCGACGAAGTGATGCCGAGTCCGAGGGCAGTGGCAGTTCTAATAGTGGACGTAAACGGTCCGGATCTGTTTTTATTACTCCACCGCATATGTTGTATCCTAGAATACTTATTTCTTTTTGTGAAAACTCGCTCTTATCGAGATTCAGTGTTAAATTATACCGCTTGGCGATGTCAAGAAAACGCTGCAGTTTTCGGTCATGATCACCTTGGTCTGTCCCACAGACAGTGATATCGTCCAAGTAGGCATAGGTGTACTCCTTATAGATCCTCCGTGATGATAATATTATGGATTGCTCGTTGGAAAGCTGCTACCCCATTGGTGACTCCGAAAGGTATCCTTCGAAATTGGTACAAAATACCTTCTGCTTCGAATGCGGTATAGGGTTTTTCCTTTTCGAGAATTGGGATATGATGGTAGGCGCTTTTTAAGTCAATTTTGCTGTAGACTCTGTATTTGGCTACCTTAGAAACTACATCTTCAATACTTGGTAGGGGATAAGCGTCGAGCTGTGTATATCTATTTATCGTCTGAGAGTAGTCTATACACATTCTTCTCTTGTGATTATCATTTGTCGTTACGAGCAATTGCGCTCTCCAAGGCGACAAGCTAGGTTCTATTATCTTCTCAGCTAGTAATTTCTTTATTTCTGCACTAATGAATTGTATGTCACTAACTGAAAATCTTCGTGAGATTTGGGAATAAACGGACGGGATCAATATAGGCGCGAGACAGTGCGCATAGTTTCAATGGAGCTTCAGGTCCACCAAAGTTTATTTCTAATGTCTTGTGCTTCATAAGAATATCATGGCCAACAATAACATCCGTACATAAATTCTCAATTATTAATAAGTCCGCTTGGAATGTATACCTTGCAAGTGAATATTGATCCGTCAATATACGGTCTCTTTACAGCTATGGCATTGATTGACACGGGTAGCACCGCGAGTTTTATAGATAGTCGCCTAATTCGTCAACACAATCTACGGATGACTTCGTGCGACCAACATGTAAGCATGGCAGCTTCAAATCTAAAGTCAAAAATAGACGATGTGACGGAACACATCGTCTATTTTTGACTTTATATAGCAATAGATAAGAGGGTGGTACCATCCCGGGCGATCCTTCACATTAGGATCTACCACTACCATGAGATACAGCTAATAGGAGGTTGGAGGTGGGGCCTGAGACAATGGGGGTGCTAGGGACGAAATAGTGGCATATGATTTCTTAACCTGCGGAAATTCTCTAAGGGCTACATGATATGATACTGATAATTTTACTTTTAATTGATTTGATAATTTGACCTGTTCCAGGAGGTAATGAATGAATTAATACTCTTTATTGCACAAAATTAGTGTGATACAATGCGTAGAAAACGATTAATACAATCTAGGCGGTCTTATCGCTAAAAGCGATCTCTTCCAGACAACCTTCTGGTGGAGTAATGTTGGTGGAAAAAGGTAGGTTGTGCACCATTTACAATAATAAGTTCACATAATTGAGTACCATTCCTATGAATGTCGGAATTTTTGGATTCTGTTTATTCCCTAATAATCTAGGATGATTGCGTAAGCGATCCCATGTCGAAATTATTCAGTAATAATCGTAGTTTTGTCACAACTTACAGTTTTTAATACATTTAGTCTCCACTCTACCACTCATCAGCAACTTTAGACCCCTGTGATGTAAAAAAATGTATGGGGCTAGAACTGCCCATTATTTTAAAAAACTTGCCTACTATTTGCAGTTTTCAATTTGGTATTAACATTTCAATTCGGCTTATTAAAAAAAAAATTGCTATTTTAATTCAAAAATGTGCAATTTCTCAATTTAGAATTTTCTAGTATAATCTAGAAAATTGTTCGAAATGAAAGTTATAACTAATAAACAACACTAAAAAAGAATTCCCAAGAACTAAATCTACCTGCTTTAGGTCGGTTTCTTGGAACCCGCGACAACAACAGCGACAAGATCATAAAAATCGCCTGTTGATGGCCAAGACAATAGAACTAGCGCATATTGGTTTCGAATATGGAAAGGAGACATATAATGACTTTCTATTTTTATTTCGTCAAAGAATAACGTTATCGGTACTTCCGTAGTGCGATTTCCGATCTCTGCTCCTAATTTTATCTAACGTTACTTGATTTGTGTTACGAGCTCTGGACTTGCTTTGCTTAGTGATTTCAACTGTGTTTCTTTCTGAGATTATCTACGACTTGGCATTCCCCTGCACTATTTCTGCTGTGATAATAGGGCAATGGCCCATCGTGAACGTGGCGTGTATACGTCACTTGAATATGCAAACATGCACTTAATTTATGGAGAGTGCCCCTGCAACGCAAATGCCGCTGCTAGAGTGTATGCCGAAAGATATCCGCAAGCACGTCATCCGAGCTATCGAGTATTCATTAGTCTACATACTTCCATCTCAGAAGGGAGAATTCCTGGTATAGGCACCGACGTCGGTGGGAGAAGAGAAGGCCGACCTCGAACTGTTGAAGAGGAAGAAGTTCTAGATGAAGTCGAGGAAGACCGGAATTTGTCAGTGCGGGAAATTGCGAGGTGCACCGGTGTTTCAAGAACATCGATACATCGAATTCTTTACCGGTGTTAACTTTACCCATACCACGTTCAACGTGTACAAACATTGCAGCCAAGAGACTATGCCCAAAGAGTAGTATTTTATCGAAGGATGTTGCGAATGATAAGGGACCACCCACTTTTTTTGGATCAAATAATGTGGAGCGACGAGTCCTCGTGTCAAAAAGACGGATTTCTTAATTTGCATAATTTGCATTGCTGGAATTACGTAAATCCACACTCAACAAGAGAAGACAGATCTCAAGTTAGATTTAAAATAAACCTCTGGACCGGGATACTTAACGGCCAAATGATTGGGCCCTTTGAGTTGCCTGAAATTTTAAACGGAAAGAGATATCTAAAATTCTTAAAAAATGACCTTCCACTTCTATTAGAAGATGTAACACTAGAGCTGCGACAAAACATGTGGCTGCAAAACGACGGCTGCCCCTATGCCGTGAATGTGCGTGCCCACCTAAACATTAGCTTCCCCGGAATGTGGATTGAGCGCATGGGGCCAATTCTTTGGCCGCCCCGATCTCCGGATTTAAATCCGTTAGATTTTGTTTATTGGGGCTGCATAAAAGACATTGTGTACAAGCACCAAATCAACACAATACTAGAACTGCGCCAGCGAATTCGAGTGGCAGCTCAGCAAATAAGTGAGGCGAGACATGTGCCGATGACATGAGACTGGGACGCTCTTTTATCCGAAGGTGCAGGGCGTGCATTGCAGCACAAGGGGGTCATTTTGAACAACTGTTGTAACAATTATTTTTCAGTCAATTAAAGGTACTATCGATTTATTTCATAGTTATTATTTTATTCCCCTATTTTTTATTTGTTTGATCAACATTAAATAAATTTTAAACAATTTTCAGTAAAATTCTAAATTGAGAAATTGCACCCTTTTGTATTAAAATAGCAATAACTTTTTTTTTAATAAACCGAGTTGAAATGTTAATACCAAATTGAAAACTGCAAATAGAAGGCAAGTATTTAAAACAATGGGCAGTTCTAGCCCCATACATTTTGTTTACATCACAGGGGTCTAAAGTTGCTGATGAGTGGTAGAGTGGAGACTAAATGTATTAAAAACTGTAAGTTGTGACAAAACTACGATTATTACTGAATAATTTCGACATGGGATCGCTTACGCAATCATCCTAGATTATTAGGGAATAAACTGAATTCAGAAATTCCGACATTCATAGGAATGGCACTCAATTATGTGAACTAGGTGCCCAAAATATTTAAAAATAATAAAAAAACGAATAACAAACGACTTTCACTAAAACGATTTTTTGTATTCTTGTAGTCCATAGATAGGCCGATCCCCACCTGACGAGTTAGTCACTATTTACGGGACACCCTGTATATAATATACACATACAAATAAATATATTTATATACACTTATACATAAAATATCTACATATACACACACACACACATACATACATACATACATATTAAAATATAACTAGAAACCAAAGTAAGGAAGGAAGGAGTCATTGGGATAGATAGTGGGCCTTAACCTGTGCCTTGAAAATATCTAAGGATTTGGCTTGTCTTACGGACACGGGTAAATAATTCCAGAGACGGATAGCATGGACTATGAAGGATTGGTCATAACATTTAGAAGTGTGGATAGGGGAATATAGATGGAGGTTTTCAGAGGAACGAGGTAGTCGAGCCGAAGCAACTGACATAGTTGCTTCAGCTCGACTCATGAGAGCATTCCGTGAGAATCCCTTTCACTATGCCTAATCGGCAGATGTTTTGTGTGGGCATGTAAACTTTGTATCCATTGTTATTATTTATTTGTAAGTTGTAAAAATATAAATCAAACCATGCCAGTTAAAAGGGTCATTGGCTAGAAAAGACTTGGCATCACTGACTGAATTGAATGTCACCGAGAGGCGATTTCTACATGTGGGGTCCTCCATACAAAATGCACATTTAATAGGTAGGTACTTACATAAAACAAATAAGGACAAACACAGTTAGTATTCACAGTTTAACACTTAAGGGGATCAGAAGAAACACAACAGAAATAACCAAGTCCGAAAAAACATAAATCTCACACCAGTAAAATGACAACCGGAGTGCAAATTAATGAGTAAGCTGACAAGACGTCCGTACTTACCTCAGATTATCAATCGAAGTCACAAATTAAAGTACTTATATGTCCAAGATCGAAGTGTCCGTAACTCTCGACCAGTGTTGCCAACAAAACAATACAAAATATACCAAAGTGCGGCTAAAATTATGCTAAAAGCTGTTTAAAATGCTAATAATTTTCAGTGGAAATAAAACACATTTAATTTTAATAAAAATGTTTATTTATGGACAAAAACATTGGATGTATGTTTAATCTAGTAGGTTTTGTTCTATTGACTGTATTTAGGAGGCATATTGCGATAATGTGCTCGCCCCGCTGCACTGCGCCCTGTCCCTCACCAACGCGGTGCTGTCCTGGAACAGCTCCTTGGACCTATTCACGGACACCGAGTCGAGACTTCTGATCTCGGCCGCACGTTATTTTGAAATGACCGCTCCTCCTACTTCAGTACCAATATAAAATGCAATGTTGTATAATCTAACTTGACATGTAACACACGATTGGTGATAACTGTTAGTGTTGTTATGAAATATGTAAATAAACAAATAATTAACTCGTCAAACAAAAAATATTAATTTCGTTTATTTAAAAATGCACTACACGAAGTGAATACACTTCCATTCATTATTTTGTTATGACGGAAGTTACGCGATCGATCGATACCTAAGGTCGGTACAGAATAGATTCTTTCTCTCTTTCTTACAAGAAGGAGGGATAGAACGAATGCTGGTTGTCTATGGTTCATATCTTAATCTTTTAGATCTTAATATCATATACCTAGATGAGTGACACTGGACGCTGGCAGTAATGGTCACCAATTGCCATTAAAAATTAAATTAAATAAATAAATAGATGAGTGACGACGTCGATCGTCTAGTTTTAGTACTCCCTACACCCTAAAGGAACAAACCGACACCGAGACGGACCAGTACCTTACTGGCCGGGGGGTGCCCGGCTTAAAGCGCGAAACTTTTTTTTTCGTACTGACAATTGCTGTTGGTCCTAATGACCTTTATTGCTTCACCGGGGTTTTTGGGGCGAGCGCTAAGTGCGCTCCAGCCTGGAGGAGGACTTAAAAACTACTATAAGAAGCGACTGCCTAAGGGCACCCAGATGGGTACGGACCTCGGCTTAGGACGTCGCTGGGGAGGGAGGGGTCGGGGAGAAGCGGTCTAGAATATGCCGCTAGCGCGTGTAAGCGCCAGAAGCGGGTCGCCGCCCGCGCGGGCGCGGGCGGTATGTAGGTGCTGTGTGTGAACTACTATCGGGTGGGGGAGTGGCTTCCGCGATGGAGATCGTGATGGCGTCGTCGGGGTCGTCTAGGACGTGTCTAGGCCGACGTCGTCGGTAAACCGTTAGTGGAGTAAGCGGCGGCGCTTACTACTAGAGGGTTTGGGTGGTGGGGAGCTTGCTCGAAGAACGTCGAGACGCTAACTTCATGTATTGAGCAATCGTGGGGAGTTCCAAATCGTGATGGAGGTCTACGTTACGTAGGTACCATGGAGCACCGGTTGCTCTACGCATGAACCTATTTTGGATAACCTGAAGGCGGCGAATGTGGCAAGAGTGCGCGAATGTCACGCTTGCGTACGTGAGGATTGGACGGATGCAAGTTTTGTAAATTGTCAACTTATTTCTAAGTGACATTTTACTCCCCTTGCCTAGCATCGGGTGTAACCGGTCGAGAATGAATGCTGCGCGATCGCGGACGTGTTTTACGTGTGGCTCGATGCTCATACCTCTATCAAGGGTACTCCTAGATATTTGACCTTGTTCTCCTAAGGGATAGGTCTGCCGAAAAGTGAGAGTTGCCCTAAGTTATTCCGAACATGGGTGGTCGTATCAGGGGCACGACCCCTAGCGAAGAGAATGGCGGCGCTTTTGTCAGGGTTCACCTCGATTCTCCACTTACGAAACCATTCGCCTGGGCGGTGGCGGCGGATTGGAGAATCCGGGTGATACGAGCCCTGTTCCTAACAGAGGTGTAGAGAGCGCTGTCGTCCGCGAATAGCGCGAGTTCTACCTTTGGATGGCGAGGGATGTCGCTGATATACAGCGAGAAGAGGAGTGGCGAGAGGACGGAGCCCTGAGGGACTCCGGCTCTGATTGGGCGAGGGGAGGAGAGCGAACCCTCGACGCGGTAGCGAAAGGTTCGATTCCTGAGGAAGTCCCGTAGTATGAGTACGAGACGATCCGGCACCCCGATTTGGTATGATGATGATGATATCCTCCACGACGTATCCGTCGACGGCGACCCCTGCTTAGCTCCTGGCGTGCGCTCGTAGGTGGCTAGCGAAGCCAAACTTCGTCCTGAAGACTCGGTCACAAACAGAGCAGTAGAGTTGTCCGCTCGAGTTGAAGGTGTAGTTATAGGAGGGCTTCGGACGCGTTTTACGGACATGGCGTCTGGCGTCAAGGTCTTCTAGGCGTTTGAGTTCGAAGTCGTCAGTGGCGTTATTGACGGCCTTTCACCATTCCAGTCGCTGCTGTGCAAGCTCCTCCCATGTATCACAGGACATGCCGCTGGAGGCCAAGTTCAGCTTCAGGACATCCTCATACCGCAGATATTGACCTCCAGCCTTGCGTTTTCCACTCGCGAGCTCGGAGTAGAACACCGACTTTGGCAATCTCGAGTCATTGCTTGCTTGCTCAGTACCCGCGCCACCCTCTCGGCCCTACTGACTTGATCCGCAGGAACGACAAGTCGATACATGCGGAGCCGGATCGGCTGTAGGCTATTGCAACTTTCTGGTTGAAGCTCATAACTCCAAACGGAGGCAACGATGTTTTGTACTGCCCCGTTTGCCTTAGTCGCCTTTTACTACACCCACGGGGAGATATGGGGTGTCCTATTCAAAAACCGGGAACCACACGGTTAAGTCAAATTACTTCAAAAATAAATCAGTTTTTCACTACAAATTTGACAATCGAATCACACAATTAATTTTACCCATTTTTACCGGGTGTATGCATCACTATAAAAACGAAAAATATAAAAAAATAAAAAATAAGAGTCCAAATTATTCAAAACCCAGTCGAAACTATTCACGTTGACAGCGTTCAACGTGAGAGTTTCTCCCGCGCTTTTGTGGCATCCACATTAGTTTTGTTTCGTTTTGTCTTGCAAATTGTTTTACAGTAGTGCTTTTCTAGTAAGAATGGTGTTTCTTGCTTGAAGAACTTCTACAATATGTGAATAATGTGTGGGACAGTGAAGTAAAGTCAAATAAGACGCTGCAGCCCTATCCGTACTTAGCTGGTTTTTGAAGAGCTATACTGCGTCCGGGACGCCTTCTTCTTTGGTTCAGATGTTGCAGAAGCGTGAAAGATTCTCCAAGATAGCATTGAAATGTGTCACACCAGCATTTTAATGAAGACTTGAAAGGGTTGTTTACATCAGACGTGGCTGTGTGGGCTCAGTTCCCTTTGCCTTAAAAAACAAACATCAACGTAACTATCAACGTGAATAATTTCAACTGGTTTTGGAACGCACTCTCAGTTTGGGGTTATGTATGTGATTGTGAAATGAAAAATTGAATTGAAAACATCTATAATTTGCTATCAAATCTAAAGAAATATGATTTCCCAAAACTCGCTTCTGAAGCGTACATGGCCAATATTAATACAATGCGCCGAAGCACACAGGAAACCACGTTGGTTACCCGTAGCCAAAAGTAAGATCTATCGCATTCCAAAACGGCCTCAAATCTCTGAGGAAGAACGCCTGGAGCTTCTGCGAATAAACAACAACTACAAGACGCAGATGAGGGCCATAAGGAGGTTCTACCATGAAGAAATGATCAAGGAAAAATCTACATTGCAAAGTGCAAGTTCTGAGATGTCGCAGCGTTTGGAGGCGGAGGAGTGGGAACGCTGCGTACAAGTGAACGACCAGTGGAACGCCAGAGTGGCGCTGGAGCGGGAGGAACGCCGCAAACGGGAGCTTGCTGCGAATGAAGACTATGCCCTTGCAAGGATGGAGGCCAAAGACAAAGAACTTAAAGCCAAGATCGAAAGAGCTTCAGAGGAGATCAGGCGGGAGAAGGTAGGTCTTAGAGAACCTGAGTGACATAGCATGGGGCCAAGCGGCCGATTTCAAGAGGCAGCACCAATTGCAATAGTGTAATTTAACAAAAATGTTTTGAGCTGCATATATCGTGAAATTACACTAATTGAGGTAGTGACTTTAAAGAAATTGCATTAAAATAGCAACAGTGTATCAGACTTTTACCTTTTTTGCTGAATTTATAAGTTATAGCTACAAGAGCTACAATCTTGGTACAACAGGATCAAGGGGTATTATAATAGGGGTAATTTGGTCACAGGGTAGTCTGAATTATGTTTGAAACTCTAATTATATTGTTAATAATCATGAAATTTTCAAATTTATAAACTCTTTTCTCCCCCTCCAGGAGCTGAGCACCACATTCATCACTCCAAAGAACCTGGACGAAGCGATAGACCATGCAATAGCCAATCCAGTGGACTACAACTTTGCCATTGACTTGAAAGGCAATCAGTATATGGGCCGGGAAGCCCCGGTTACACCCCCCAAAGATGAACAGAAGGCCGCTGCTAGTGTTTGAGTTTATACCATCACCTCAGTCTAAAATCAGCTAACTTATCATTTTTTCTCATGTTTGTGACTGCTTTGTAACTAAATATTCCAACAAAATGTCATAATGACTAGGACTCGAGTTTTATGTCAACTCAAAGCCTTAGATGGAGTGGATAATTTAATGATGAACATTTGTCTAATGTACGAATGGCATTACAGATTTTTATCTCAGAAAAGGGTCGGTTGGCTAATGGTTAGATGAATATGTACATTATATTAAGATAGTGCTAAAATTAAATCAATGTTTAAGTTAAACATGTTTTTCTTTTTCTAACCACAAATAGAACATTTTGTATGTATGTACAAGACATCAGGCTATATAAAGACGACAATGGTGTTGATTTCGGCGTGGCCGCCACATCTGAAGATGATACATTTACGTCAGAACAGAATTGGTGGTGTAAAAGGATAAACAAAATGTCAGCTTACAAATATTTACTTTAATTACCTATACAATAACAAAACAAAGCCAATATTATACGGACATGTGGGTAAATAAAGTATCCCATTCTGGTACTGCGGTTAGTTTGTTGCACAACTGTCCGAGGGATACGAGGTTGGCAGAGCGAGTGTCGTCGTCCGCCGCCACCGACACGATCTCCTGGTGAAATGCAGTGTTCGTGCCAGTCCGCACCTGAAAAAAATTCATGGTTTTAAAACAAATGTACGAGGCTGTATACTCTATACTGGTACCAATGATTTTTTCAGTTTTGTCGATGTCTGTTATATATTTGCTTATTGCTATAATGGTGTATTTTCGTTAATTACCATGGTTAACTACAAGGAGAAACCATAACCAGGTTACCTACGAGGATTTTTATTTTACCACGTCTACTACAAGGAAAAACTATTCTTGATTCAAAACCCGGTTTTTTATGAGGAATATTATTCCCTTTAGATGACTGGTTTTAAAAGGTTACCTTACGCGGCTGTAGCCGAAAAAGTAAATCGCGAGAAACACCGACGGTGCGGTGGGTGCATTGCTCAAATACATAGTAGGTTATAACACATGTACAATTACAAATGAGGATAAAGAAGAATCAAGCATACATATCACACACGAATACTATTCAATTCAATTGCTGTTAGGATAATACATTTTAGAATGAAGCGGTTTATATTTAATTGCATGCATGTTTTATAAGTTTCGGTGTTCATGTGTTTATCTGATTTTTTTTCTCTCTCTTTCATATACTCTTTTATATATGTATATAAATATATGTGTATTTTATATGTATTAGTGTCTGTGTATATGTAAGTATTCGTATTTATGTACTTAAAATTGTTATGTAGTAGCATACGTGTAGGTATATTTTTATATATTATATGAGTAGGTATTTTATAGTATGGTAAATAATAATAATTATTAAATCTCTTCTATTTAATTTATATGCACCCGCCTTGCAATATCTGTATGACCCAATGGTTAGCTGGTAGAAAATGCCGCATGGCATTAAGCTCGCCTCATGTACTATTTTTGTGCATTAAAGTGTTAAATAATAATAATAAATTTAAAAAAATATTGCATTTTGCCGAATTGCACAAAGCTTACCATAAAAATATATTCCATGATTTTTAAATTATTAAAAGATTAAATTAATTTTGTTCATGCATTTGCACATCGAAGTATTGTATTAAATAAATAAAAATATTGCGAGCTTAATAAAACATAATTTGTAGCTTGCTTGTTTATCGCATTGGCCAACCTATTTGTCAGAAATTTTCAGGCCGCCCGTAGGCCTCTGACATGACTTAACGACTTGCTGTCGAACGACAACAACCGGGACGACTGCTTAACGTGCTCTCCGAGGCACGGAGGAGCTCAGATGAAATATGCCAGTAGCGGTCACCCATCCTGGTACCGACCGCGCCCAACGTTGCTTAACCTACACGATCACTTTCGGGCCGTGCTCGCAACTGCTACGAGCAATGTAAGAATGTGCAATTAATTAAAAATGGCAACCCACACAGCACACAGTTGCTTTCATCGTCCCTGTAGTCACTGAGGGGCCAGCTGAAGATCGGCGCTGTGGCTTGCCTCAGCATTATGCTGAGCTGGTGTGCCCTTTTTGTCACTGTACCGCACCGGATGTTTTGTGCTGCATGTATTAAACTTTGTATACTTCTGTATTGTGTTCTATATTCTGGTGTTTACAGTGATCAATAAACGTTTTCAATTTCAACCCGGTGATCTACCTTTATGCGGGAAACGTCATGCAATCTGTAATCGTTTTGTCTTTCATCTTGTGCCATGGGATAACTCACCTCGAAGACGGTCTCCCCGAGCAAGAGGGTCACGCGCCCCGAGCGCCGAACCTGCAACTTGCCGATGCAACCTTCCTCCAGGTTCTTCAGAAGGCATCTGTCGTCCACCTGCACAAACATATCTCTTAAGGCGCAGTTACATGAGAAACTGAACAGGAAAACTGTCAACGAGGATTATTGCTTTAGAGATAAGATTCCTTTTTATAATTCCACACATGCTGTAATGTTCGAAGAAAACTCACGGGTTTTTATTTATTAAGCATTTCGCTAGACTTACTTAAATAAATTAGGAAAAGGGTGATAATATTTCCGTGAGCAGGATTTGAAACTGCCACCTTGCCTTTCCGTGGCAGTGCTCTAACCGTCTGAGATATCGCGGCTCACCCTGTCGGATTCAAATCAGTCAACCCCTTCTCCGTGTACCGTCTGTAATACTCACGGGATCCTCGGGGGTGGTCTCTGTGGCGGAGGTGGAGGGCGCGGAGGTGGAGGACGCGGAGGTGGAGGACGCGGAGGTGGAGGGTGCGGAGGTGGAAGGCGCGGAGGTGGAGGGCTTGCGGCGCGGCATGTCGTCGTCGACGCTCCCGCCGCGCCCCGGCAGCGTGACCGGCAGCTAGGAAAACGTATTTTTTATTACGAGGATATAAGGAGAGCCGACGAGCAAACGGGCCACCTGATGGTAAGTGGTCACCGTCGTCCATAGACGTATTACCACACTGTAATAATATTAGAGGGTTTTGATGCGCTGTTAAACTTGAGGACGTAGATGAAGTGCCTCATGTGCCGGTCATTACGCTGACTCTCTTACCCTTCAAACCGAAACACAGGAATGCAAGCATTTCTGATTTACGGCAGAAATAGATAAGAGGGCGGTACCAACCCAGGCGATCCTGCACATCAGGAACTACCACCAGTAAGATGGGCGTATAGACTTATTAAACTTGACTTAATTCATTCAGAACGGTCAGTCTGCGATTTACGGCATATACTTAAACATTGACCTGTATAAAAAAGTACCAGCACATCTTCGAGAGAATGGTTCCTCCTGGAATGCGCGAGGGGATTCCTCGCGCATTCTCGAGAATTCCCCTAGCGGTGAAGCGTATTTAGTTTGTATGTTACACAATTGACATAAAGTTCATTATGCTATGTACAATTACGTTGCGAAAATTCGCTTCCATTACATTCCGCGGCAATGTAAATTGAACCGAAGACTTCTCTGCATGAGTCATCAAATTAAAATTAAATATATTTTTAAATATTTTATAAATAAAGTTATGTATGCTAGTCTGTAAGCTATATATCTATGGGCCTTTTGTATAGTAATCTATATAGTTTGTTGCCTGAAAATAAAGAATATATTTATTATTATGAAATAGTCAAATGCGAACATGCGATTGCTTCGTTAGATAATTTAAGAAGTAAGTCTTGTGGCGGCACTGTATGTCAGTAAGTACAAACGTCCTTAAAGTAAAGTCTTCATTAAAATACATGCTATCCACTTCTAAAACAGGTCTAGATAGACTTAGGAAGCCTTACCATTAAGGACGTTCCTTGCAACTACGGTAAGAATATTGAGCGTACATGTATGTACAGTGTGTGAGTTTTTAAAAAGGACTTCGGGTATTTAGGCTCATTGATAGACATACGCGAATGTACGTGTTTAGCGAAGTGGGTAAGTACAGTGAGTTAGGACAATGGCGAGTCAAGTTGGCTTGCAAGCTGCCTTGCCAGGGGATCCAAATATTGTTTGACTGGCTGTAGTGTAAACAGTCACTTGTAGGGCACTCGCCCCGCGCCATTCTACTCGCCACTATCCTAGAAACTTGCACTCGCCACTGTAATTACCCGCTTCGCTAAACACTTGACCAAATGTAAACCAGACATAAGAGCTCACGGACAGTATAGACTCGGGCGGCGCCCCGCTTCTGGCGCTTACACGCGCTACTGGCATATTCCAGGCCGCTTCTCCCCGACCCCTCCCTCCCCAGCGACGTCCTAAGCCGAGGTCCGTACCCACCTGGGTGCCCTTAGGCAGTCGCTTCTTATAGTAGTTTTTAAGTCCTATATTTTTTAGCCCCAAAAACCCCGGTGAAGCTGTAGAGGTCATTAGGACCAACAGCAATTGTCAGTACGGAAAAAAAACAGTATAGACACCAACCTGAAGTAGAATGAGGGTGGGCTGTTCGCTGTTCAACAAGTTGACAGTGTCTGAGTCCTCAATAAATTCCTTCTTTACTTCCACCTTCGGTTTCTGCTCCAATGTCACTGCTGGGAACAATGAAAGCTTATGAAGGATGCTGTGGATTCCCTGACATAAATGACAGACAGACAAACAAATATTTAAGCAGTATTTAGAGGCTTAGTATATTATTTTTTTAATAAATCTGTACCTCAGAAGCATAACACTGTATCGTGGCAAATTATAATCTAGAATAGTTTCTTTAATAAATAAATAAGCATTTATTAAAAAATGGTTTAAAGAATTATTCTACGAATAAAGAAATTTCTAATTATAGTTTTGTATTCTCATATTGAAACTATACGCTCGTTTTCGCCCTAACGGACGACGTCCGGTCGGACGTCCCAGATACCGCTGGCGCGATAAAGTGGAGAAGGATCTGCGGGAGCTCCGGGCGCCTGACTGGCTCGAGACTGCGCAGGAGAGAGAGCGATGGCGCTCTTTGGTATCGGAGGACAAGATCCACTTCGGGTCGCTGCGACAGCGGAGTGAGTAAGTATATTGAAACTATAAGAAGTAAAAACGAATGTGTCAAAAGTGGAAACTTTTAGCATTTTCGCATTCTTCTTATTGTTTCACTACGAGGTTACTATAATATTACTTCTTCATTCGTGCAATAATTCTGTAAACTAATTTTTTTACAAATTAATGGATATGATTTTTTTTGTTGGGGGCGCTAGTGTCGCGTCTCGTAGCCCCTCTGAGGTAGAGAAATATTAAAAGTAAATTGCGCATAAGATGCACTAATCCCAGGCTATGGAAATAACCTAAATAATAATATAATGATGACACCATTGCGCAATCGTAATAATACAGAAGCAGAAGCACCCATGTTTACAAAAAGACAGCAACACAGCTTATTTTAGAGATGTAGACAGCAATTCCAAACAGTATTCCGAACACACAATAGGAGTGCAACGATATGACCAGAAACCGAATACGAAATTCTCACCTTACAAGAGGTACGGTTGAAATGGAAATAGAACGACGAAGAATCTTCTAGGGACTCAAAAAACTACTCTTCTTAGCTACATAAGATGCGTGAACACTATAAGAGACTTTAATTAAATATCGACACATAACTAAAATTATGTTATATAATTATAATTTTATATTTTATTTTAATACAGCAGCGCACGCTTCTTCGCATGTAATACAGTACGTGCCGTAATCTGTATTTCACTGTAGTTGTATGTCTATTATTGAAATGTTATTATTAATGTTATTTAAATCTGACTGTATTTAAAATATAAAATTATTTCTTACTTGTTAATTTTGTATACCTTTGTGTACAGTCGACTACAAGCTATAGTATAAAAACCATCTGTCAAAAACCTTCCATTAAATCTCAACCTGGAGGATCGGGCAGTTAAACGAGCGTATGTGGGACGCCCTAACGGACGACGTCCGGTCGGACGTCCCAGATACCGCTGGCGCGATGAAGTGGAGAAGGATCTGCGTGAGCTCCTGGCGCCTGACTGGCTCGAGACTGCGCAGGAGAGAGAGCGATGGCGCTCTTTGGTATCGGAGGACAAGATCCACTTCGGGTCGCTGCGACAGCGGAGTAAGTAAGTAAGTAAATCTCAACCTTATACGTGCGCGGTAGGTTGACCTGTGGTCGAAATATGTTACATACCTTTGTATATATTTAAGCAAGAAATTGAGTTAAATCTGTGATGTAGCACTAAATTAATGATGACGAAATAAGTAGATTTTGAATTTAGCTTTTCCTAGCAAGATATGGTTTTTTTGGAGTCCCTAGGAGCCTCCCTATCGACCTATTACAATCTCATCTGTACCCTAAGGCCCCAAGATTTGCAGTCAGTTGTGGCTGATGTATAAAAGCAGATAAATGTAGCCGTTCCTTTTGTCCGAAGTGAAACTATTCACTGGACGTCTAGGAACTTCGTTTGAATACTGATGTTATGCTGAGCTGTCTTACGCGCACTATCATCTTCTGGCTCCATTTTGATGAACGGCTCCTGTTTCACTTTGACCACCGCCTTGGATTTGATTAATGCGCCTATAAGAAATTGTTGGTGTCCATTTAAAAGTGCAATAAAAACCTTCAGTAAACTTATACGTTCATACATTGGGTTTTCCAGAAAAAATACCCCAGCCAATAAAAGTGGTATTGTTCAAATCATCTTACTTACCTAATATGTAGTTATAGTATTCAATATGTATTACTATAAAAGGTATTTAATTTTTAGATCTCTTTCTTATCAGGATTCTTCCCACGGTTTGGGGATGTTTTCGGCACAGTTGCATGCGTCAAGGTTGCGGGTAGACTGACAATGTCGCATGCAACTGTGCCGTAATATACAGAGCTGAAAACAACCCCAAACCGTGGAAAGAATCCCGTGTATAACCATAATCTCAACTATAGTTATCTTATCTTATGACAGGGGGCCAGGGATAACCCCAGCGGCACTTCGACCCTCAGGGATCTCTTGTGCTCACCCCTTACCTTATCTTTGGATGGGGGCCGGGGATCCCAGCGACACTTCGACCCATGGGAATCTTTTGTGTTCCACCCCTTACCTTAGTCTCCTTCCTGTTCCTTAAAGATGCTTTGCATCAAAGACGCTGTACAGCTTACAGGAAGAAGACTATAGTCCTGTGGTTTCGGGTAGGCTACCCCCAGAAGACTCATACGCCTCCAGCCGTTACACCGATACAGTTTGAGAATGGTCACCTCCATCTTCCATGGGCAGTTTGATGGGCGCGTGTATATCCAACGCCTTCTTGAAGTCTTCGCCGATGTCGTCACCGAACACTCCATCGCCGAAAGCAGACTTGATTTTTTTATCTTCTAATTCTTTGTCAACCTGTAATCCAAAACAAACAGTTTTAATTTAATTTAATGTAAAGTTTTAGTTCACAAATTGAAAGTCGCTCAGCGTGCTATAGAGAGAGCTATGCTCGGAGTAACTCTGCTGGATCGAATCAGAAATGAGGAGATCCAGGCATAGAACAAAAGTAATCGACATAGCTCATAAGATTAGCGAGCTGAAGTGGCAGTGGGCCGGTCACATCTGTCGCAGAACAGACAACCGCTGGGGGAGACGAGGTTTGGAGTGGAGACCGCGTTTGGGCAAACGTAGTGTGGGACGAGCGTCTCTGATAGATGAGAAGAGCCGAAGATCGTGCTCAATGGTGCGCCCGGGGAGAGGCATATGTCTAGCAGTGGACTAGAGTAGGCTGCTGATGAAACTTCAGTTTGTTATTTTATAGAAAACTGACAAGCCGTGAAACTACAGAGCACGTGAGTCTACATTTAACGAGATACCACATATGGACATCTCATCACACTTTTCTTTATTGTGTAAGGAGAGCACGAGCAACCTGGTGGTAAATGGTCACCGTCGAATTGCGGATGATACGATAATCCACCCTGCAGGAGTAATACCAATGCAGACTGGTGGATTTCGACAACATATACATATTCTGAACAGGAAAATACAAACATTGTCACGAGGGCTTTAATAGTACTTTTGATAATCGCAATGAACAAAATAGTTTCATTTAATTCGATATATGTCGAGGGTTTTTATATTTCTGGTCAAGCTTTACACGTTTCCTCGCGTCAATAAGGAATTTGAACCTCCATCCTTCATGTATGTAACTAAATGTTTGACTTTTTGTTATTACCTCAATAATTGCAGTCCTCTTTAAAATATTAGTGTAGATCTTACCTTGATTTCATTTTTGACCCTGATAGTTGGCTTGTGGAGAGCAGGCGCGGGTTCTCCGTCTTTCCCACGACTCCCGCGACTTGTATGTCTCTCCACAGCTCCTAAACCTGAAAAATGAATCACAATAATCTATGTAGGAGCGTAATATCACCCACTATTTTAACGAGTTACCAGTGGATCTTTTAAAACATATTCAATAACAAACATATAAATTGCAAGAATGGACACTGAATGTTTAGCAAAATGAAAAAGTGGGTTGAAGACAATCATGAAAGGAGGGGTGAGAGCAGAGCAGAGCAGACAAGGTTCGGAAGGCACAGTCACATTTAATAACGAGTGACTGGTCCATGCCTACGTTAAATAGAATATAAATAGATTCAGAATAAACAGTGCTGAAATGCTCTTACATTTAACAAACTAGTACAAAGGTGTGCACAGTTATAAATTATAATATAAGTCAACATACTTTAGAAGTTTATTGGTATAACTATACTAGAAGGGTCAGGTAGTGGGGATGTGATACCCCAGGTTTTGCTGGAGATGATTCCCTGCCTCCATCCATAGTGGAGTAAAATTGATGTGGAGGAAGGAGGCCGAGATCTGTAAGCAATCTCCTAATTTAAATCACACTTAAAATGCTTTCATTCATCATCATCAGCCTATTATAATGTCCCCACTGTTGGGGCACAGGCCTTCCAAGGGTGTAGGGGCCATGATCCACCCTGTGCTGTGCGGTAAATTTCACACCTTCGGAAACTTTTCATTTCCTCAAACATGCAGGTTACAATGGGGGGTTATTTATATATAAAGTTAATGGATTTTACCTAAACTGGGAAATATTGCTGGTGAATTTAATTTTATACTGGGATTTGACTATATTGAACAATGTTAAGAAATGTTTGTTATTGATTATTGTATGGAACTTTTAAATCAAATCGAAAGGCTCTCCATTTGGGTATTACCTCAGAAATTTCAAGAATAAAGTACGAGATATACGTATTTGCAGAGAATAAGATCAAGGTACAGTCTGTGAGTTTTTAAAAAGGGATTCGAATGTTGAATCTTATGACAGTGACGTGAATGTACTAAGATACTGGTATGTCATACCAGTATCTTAGTACATCCACGTACTTGATACCCAAATCCCTTTCTAAGAGATCACGGACTGTATGTGTAATTGAATCCTAAGAAAATTTCCGAAGAAACAATGGTGAATCATCATTCTATATTGCTAGTCGGGGGGGGGATACTTATCTAGGAATATCTAGGAACTAATTTGTTTAATTATTTACAAAATCAATGGTTATGTTGGGTACTATACCATCAGAGAAAACACCACTTGACTTGATTATATTAGGACCATGATTTTTATTCCATTTAGTATTTTTATTATCCCTCTTGGTATTGTCATCCCTTTTCTGTTCCCGTGCATTTGTCGTAGAAGGGCTGAAAACAATAAAAAATACTTTAGCCTCTCTGACAAAAGTTACAAGCTTAAGTTAGACACATTTAATGAACCAATTAAAGTTATCCATCCTTTAGATTACAGGAACATCCCAGATAAAAATAAAATCAAAGAAACTTAAATATTACAGGACGAACACATCATCTAGGTTTTCTGAGAGCAGCGTGGTCCCCAGAACACTGGCTGCTCCCTTAGATTACAAGGATGGTCTGCATGTGCATTCCATTATTGTGTTCAGAGATAGGCCCTGTACATTCATATACATTCCACAAAATTTTGTTAAAGTAAATTCTGTGATAATTTCTTTTTAACTATAAAAAAAAACGTCGGTGGCACAGTGGCTAGGACACCGGTTTTTCATACGGGAGGTATGAGTTTTTCGTATTTTTCGAAGACTTACGTACATTATCAACTGCTCAACGGTGAAGGAAAATATCGAGAGGAAACTTGCACACTGAGATGACCAGTGTGTAAATGGGGAACGTACAAAAGATCCTCAAGGGTCGAAGTGCCGCTGGGTTACTACCGGCCCCCTATCATAAGATAAGAACTATAAAAAGGAGCTTAATCGCGTCGTTTTAAATATAAAAATTAATATAAATCGTGAAAAGTTTAAAATCTAATTCTAATTTCTATTAGTCTGAGTTCGAGTGCATAGTGCCAAAACACAGCACTACTAAACACATGTGGACATTAAAGGGTTTTACACTTAACTGAATTCAGTCTTTACTGATTCAATCAAGTGTAAACCATGGAGCACTTGCTCTGCTGTCCCGCGTGTCCGACCACCTGCACGCGGGAGGTCCTTTTCGAGGCCCACCAGTGGGCTATCGATGTGGCTGCCTTTTGGTTGAAGGCAGCCACATCGATAGAAGAAGAAGAATCAAGTGTAATAGCATTCAGTATGATTAGTGTGCGATTTACATCATATAAACAGTAACCTGTCTAAACTGTCAACTAAAGAAGTTGTAGACTAAATCATTCACTGAATTCAGTCAAGTGTAATATGCCTACCATTGTGATTTTAAGTGAGTGCAAACTACTTACACTATACACTCTCAATCATACTAATCAAAGTGAGTATAGCCCTTTAGGCATAATTAGAGAACCAGTAGACACAATAATTTAGTTGTTAGTAAAATTTGACTTCCAATTATAATTGGACGTGTGCTTTAAGGTCTAAACGCACTACGACTGCACTACACAGTAACGGAATATCAAATATTATGTCCACTGTGTACCTAAGTGATGTGCCCTCTGCGCCATTTGGCTGCAATGCAGTCGTAATGCGTTTTGACCTTTACCTAGCATGTGCTAGCCTTCCTAAACACAATACATGTGAGGATTACCCTTTGTTTTTGTTCCTCGGTGCATTCAGGTTCGGTGTGAACACCTTTTTGTTTGGCTTCTTCTGGGGGGTGCCCAGTGACAAGTCTCGTGGAGTCTTGAACGAAGCCAATCTCTGCAGGGGATCCGCGCCCAGCCCATTGCCTATCTTCTCCTCGTTATTAGACATCGCGGGTAACTAAAAAACACAAATATATTTAAATAAATGAATAAATTAATTTTTATATCGACATATCACATATCTGCTTAATTTGAAAACTATCATCAAACTTCATTCATAATTGTCCTGATTTGGACGCAAAGAATTCATAACACAAATATATTTTCTATAATGATTCTGAAACTTAAAAATAACAACATAGAAATATAAGGTCGGGGAAAGTATTTTCGCATATTGTATGTATAAACTTGAAATAAAATTTTATTGGCTGTACTATTTGTATCTGGCTGGTTTTGATGACATTAAAAAGGTTACATTAAAATAATAAAAAACAAATTAGTATAATGTTGTTTCCAGCTATTTTTCATTTGTTTTTCTTTCTGTCAAAATGAGTGAATCTAGTGAAGAATTTCGATACATTTTGAAATTTTATTACAAAAAAGGAAAAAATGCAACGCAAGCCGCGTCATTTTGTTGTGACGTTTATGGACCTAATGCAGTGTCAGTAAGAGTAGCACCAAGTTGGTTAAGCGTTTTCAATCCGGGAATTTTGATGTAAAAGGTGCACCTCGCTCTGGTCGCCCTGTTACGGATAAAATGGACGCCATTTTTGAAAAACTGAAGCTAGATCGGCATATCAGTAGTTACGACGTAGCTGAAGAACTGGAAATTGACCACAAAACAGTTTTGACTCATTTGAAAAAGCTGGGTACATAAAAAAACTCGATATTTGGGTGCCACACGAGCCCACTGAAAGAACCCCAATGAACCGTGTACTCATTTGCGATTCTTTATTACGACGTAATAAAACCCAACCGTTTTTGAAGAGATTGATAACTGGTGATGAAAAGTGGATCACGTACGAGAAGAACGTGCGAAAAAGATCGTGGTCAAAGGTCGGTCAGGCTTTACAGACTGTGGCAAAGCCCGGGTTAACTCGCAATAAGGTGATGCTGTGTATATGGTGCGATTGGAAGGGCATTGTTCATTATGAGCTTTTACCGCCAGGCAGAACCATCGATTCGGATCTCTATTGTCAACAATTGATGAGATTAAAGCAAGAAGTTGAGAGAAAGCGGCCGGGATTGATCAATAAAAAGGGTGTGGTCTTTCATCACGATAACGCTAGACCACACACATCTTTAACCACTCAGCAAAAGTTAAGAGAATTTGGCTGGGAGGAGACCTTGCACCTTCAGATTTCCACCTGTTTCGGTCTCTTCAGAATTCTTTAGGCAGTGTCAGGTTAACATCAAGAGAGGACTGCCAAAACTACTTGTTGCGTTTTTTTGATCAGAGGTCCCAAAATTTCTACAGCAACGGGATCATGTCACTACCTACAAGATGGCAAAAAGTCATCGAACAAAATGGCGCATATATACTATAATTAAATGTAAATAAACTTTGAAAAAAAATGTCTTGAGTTTTCATATGAAATGCGAAGAAACTTTTTCCCCGACATTATATATAAATTAGCAAGAAATAAAGAATGAAAACATTTGCACCTACCTACCTATCTGCCTTTGATGCGGTGCACTGACCTTGCTAAAGTTTTCACTCTTAGCGTTAACTTTGTTTATCCGTGAAGTTGTTTCCGAACATAGGTAGCACAAAGGGAACTAAGTCTATACAGCCATATCTGATATTTTTATTAATTTGATATCCAATTTAATTATTATATTTCCCTACTTCTTTTTGAGGATTTCGGCAATAAGTTTTATCATCATTTAATTTTACCGCAGCTCAATTTTATGATCGGATCGGACACAAAGCCAAAGATTTATTTAACTCCAGGAGAACGCTGCCCTTAGACATATACTCTAATCTGTGCGCTGCCCGGCTTGGCACCGACAGACAGACAGTCTTTATTACCTATATCAATTCTGATTCCATAGGTTTCCGACAATGCAAGATTCGACTTACAATTTAAGTTTGTTGATTAAAACAAATGTAATAGAAAATGTTCCATAGTTTAATACACATTCATAGCAATATTTACACGATAACTTTACTTATGTCTATATTAATATAATATTTATTATATAAATACTAATAACATGAGTTTTAAATCACTATGTTAAGAACTTCTTCCCAAGAAACTGCACTTTCTTCTCGAATGCTGGCAGAGTGATCTGAGTATCCTCTTTGTAGAACGGGTTCAGCATCAGTTTTATGTAAGCCTCGTAAACGTCCGTGAAGAAATTCTTGATCCCATCCTCGTTACGGGCATCGTGCACCATTATGAAACGGATCTGAAAAATATTGTTGGAATTGTAACATTATAGTTGTGAAGAATTTGGGAATTTCTTAATGTCTCGATGGCAACAGGGGGAATAATGATGGCCACTCCGTAGTTGTAACTGTTCTACTCAATAAAGGTGTCATACATTCTTTGTATGTGACCTGGAAATATGATATGATGCACGTAACATGTATTATATGAGCAATATTACTCTCCCTGCGAAACATAATTGATACTTTCAGCAATAAGAAACCTTAAAACTAAATATATGTCGTATACACATAGCGTAATGGCGTTTCACGAAATGCGTAGGCATTTCACGATGTGCTAAAAAAGTTAGTCAGACACTGTAATCGTCGAATTTTACACTATCAGTCCTAAGATTTTTAGCCACTTCGTGAAATGCAGGTCCCTAGTTAGCACATAGCGTAATTGTATCGATCTGAACCGTACTTCATGATACCAGGTTTTAAATTTTGAATCTGTAGATTAAAAAAGATAAAATCACTAAGGCAGAGATTAAGGCACTAGTATTAGTGCCATCTCTTTTATTTCCCCAAAACATTATCTTGATTTGCTTTAAGTGTCATTATACAAACGTTATATTAGAGAATATAGTTAATATTTAGTAAATAAAAAAATAAGAGGTGCAATAAATCTCATTTAATACTAAGTTTAATGAAGTTCTACTCAGAGTGTTTTCCAAAATCAGTTGAAAATATTCACGTTGACAGCTGTACACGTTCCATTGCTTGTGTCAAATAAAAGTTTGATAATTTTTTAGCTGTTAACACGGTAATGGAAAATGGTGGTAGGACTTAAAGCATACAAGTAAGCAAAGCAGTCAAGTAGATTGTTAGGTTTCTGGTATGTGAGCAAGTGGATAGGCAAGCTTTTTTAATTTCTACGGCTGGTTAATGGTTGAAATGGCTCCACCATAGTTTGCTATGGCTTTCAACCCATTTATTGTAAAAAATTAGGCTTACTTGGCTGGCAGTCACGAATGCAGAGACAAACCACTGGTTGAACTTGTCCACTGACTTGAGATATGTGGTGGTGACCTTCCACATGTGCTCATCGACCAGGTCCAATGCAGCGTGCGCTATAAACTGGTTCAGATGACGATTGTCTTCTTTCTGTCAACGACATTCCAACCAAAGTAAATGCTACTCTTTTGAAGACACAATGACAAGCGTAAAAGGCACAGTTGCAACTAAGACTAATTTCTATGTTCCAAAACTACTTTCACTTTGTCAGGTAATAATTGCTGAATAAAGCTACCTAGTGTTTCAAAACTGGTAAATTATTTATTACCTACTTATAATTTTATAAGTTGCGTCGGAAATATCTGTACACCTGAGCGGGGCGTTCTGATACTTTCGACATGCAAAGTCGAGTCGCTACAGAAAGTGTTGTTACACATGTTCTTGTCTCCGTGAGCGAACGAGAGAAGTAAAATGTCGATTTCTAATAATAAATAATAAAAAGATTTATTCAGTAACAAGAAGGTACAAACATTTTTTTTCCATTTGTGGAGGCCCTCTTTTAAGTGTGACAACACCTGTGTCAGACCATTTCTACTTTTACATGTCGAATATCGCTAACGCTAGGTACTTAAGGTACAGATATTTCTGACGGGACGGGACTAGTACAAACACCTCCCACTCAATTTGTATGGTTAGTTTATCATTATCAATTTTATTATTTACAAGAAACGTTAAGGTAGAATTACTTGAAAATAAATAGCTTTGTTGTTTACCTTCGCTTCTTTCGTGGCCGGAATGAAGTCAATTTCGAAGATAGGGTTGTCCGCGTGACCTACAATAACGAAATAATATGTCCCCGCCATTTTCCCTAAACTAAATAGCTCCTAAAAACTACTAGCAACCTATTTAGGTACCTAATTCACAAATTCACAAAAATTACACAAACGAATCTTAAATCAAAACATAACTTTTTTCTTTTGTTTGTTGACAGTGACAGATAGTGATTTCAGGAATCGGTAAAAACGAAAATCGATATATCGATTTTATATCTGTTCTATAGAACAGAAAATTATTTCTTTGGCACATTACAAAAATCACAAAGAAAATATTTAACACTAAACATAAAATCATATAATAGGTACTCGTCTGGAATACACTCGATTTTTCAGATATGACAAATGGTGTTTGGCGATGAATCACGCAAGAGGAAGATACCGCTCACATCCAGTAGAGGTTTTTATTTTGTATTAGTTGGAAGCCATTTCCAGCGATGGCGGGGCATTTCTACTCCCGTCTGTTATTTTTTTTTAAAGTTCGCCCAGGTACACGAAGGCGATTCTCGTAGTCGAATGTTGAATTCGACGTTAGTCCTATCTCATTCACTCACATAACATGTGTGAGCGTGACAAGACGTCGACTTTTGTATGTCGAACGCTGTGAGAATCGCATTCCTGTGCTTTATATAAAATAGTATTCTGGCTTCATAATTCCAAATTTATGAGACATCTCCGTGAAACCTGATGATAGGAGAGTTGAATTAAAAACTGGCAACTAGACGCGCTTTGTAAAAATAAAACACCAACATTATTTTGTTTATTTAATATCATATCTGACCGGCTGGTCGATTTGAACACTGTTCTCCATCGCTTCGCACATTTCCTTCAGAGACTGTTGCGCCCACGTGTGGGCGTGGGCGTACGCCTTGGTCCGTGCCAGGTCGCGTTTCGGTGGCGGCACGGCAGGTCTGAAGGCCATCTGCGACCCATCGTACTGGTCGAAGATTTGTAATGGTGTCCTGGAGAACAAAATTACCGACATTATTTTTTCCATAGCTAACTCCATAACATACATTATACAAGTTCCAATGGCGCCCTCTTGACAGGGTTTTTAGGGTTAAACAAAATGGTATAAAAGGAATCCTTATGGTGAGTGAGACTTCGGTGTCCGTCTGTATGTCACAGCTGTTTCTCAGGAACTACTAAAGCTATTATAGACTTGAAATTTAGCACAGTTGTAGAACTTGCTTGCCCGCATCCATCTCAAATTAAAATAAATGACCCGTATCACAATGAAACGTATCACGTTTGCAAGCCGAAATGTTTTAATAAGTAGGATGGGGCTCCAGGTTATATACTGACAGCTTCCCGAGGGCGGTCGGCGCGCGCGCGGCGAGCAGCTCAGCGGCGGCGGCGCGCACGGCGGGGTGGTAGTGCGCGCGCAACGCGCACAGCTCGTGCGCGGCCGCCGCGTGCGCGTTGCAATGCTCCGGCGCCGCTAGCGCCGGCTCGAACCGGCCCGACCCCGCCTCCGCGTCCGGCTGCACTAGTGACCACACCGCCTTGCTTTGCTGCAAGTGATAAATAAGATAAGATAAGATATATATCAGTTTTTTACATCTGTTTAAAAAGCGGTACAATAATGTGGCATTAAATTACACCATTTTGAGTAAGTAAGTAATACGTTTATTTCACACACAGCAATGACCGATACAGTTATAATTGTAATAAATTAATTACGTAGTCAAAGGTAAACATATTGAAATCATGTATGATGGTCTGCTATTGTTGTGAAAAGGGCCTCAACTCAGCTTATACTTATGTATGAGATACTTATGTTAAATTTTTTATTTTATTCTTTTCGGAAAACTTAAAGCTAATATACAAAATTTGAGTAAGTATAATATAACAAATTATGCCATTTACAATATACGAACGCCTACAGCACGGCGCTCTCTTGCACATAAACTACTATCGTACCTGCGCCAGGCGCGGCAGCAGCGCCAGCGCAGCCAGCGCGCCGTGCGGCTGTAACTGCGACGCCAGCGAGCACAGCCGCTTGGCGAACGCCTGCAGCACGGCGGGCGACACGCGCCGCGCTCGCTCGCACACGCTCCCAATCGCTTCCAGCAACACCTTCGCGTTCTCGTGCGTTGCGCCTGCACACGTACACACTTTTATAGATCCTCTTCACAAATACAAATATTTGTTAGTTTGTTTGAATATGGGAACATTTAGGCTCAATTTACAATGTTGTGGAATGGAATGGAAGCGAATTTTCGAAAGGTAATCGTACATAGCATAATGAACGTTATGTCAATTGTGTATATAGGGGTAGCACAGCGAAATATTAAACCCTATCAATGTAATAGACGCACGCGAGTGGCGTCACAAAATGTGTACTCAGGTGGGCGGAGCTTAAAACGGAGGGCGAGCGGCGAGTCGCTCGCGCCTTGCGTTTGACTTACAATTTTGCAATCGATCTGAGCATACGATCCTATGTCAGAGTTACGTAGACGGATATTCGACTTTACGACATCGCCGTAAGATCTATTTTTGTTCAGATATTAATTTGAGTTACGTTGTGTGAGATGTGTTGAATTATATTCAATTTTTTTTATTGACTACTAAACCCGCATTTGACCTCGATCTCGTCTAATGGTAAACGACGATGAGGTCGACGATGGAGCATGCGGGTCCAGTAAATGCCTATTCACTCTGGCTTTGAAGATCCCAATTCGCACAGTGCCATGAGGTTTGGTACTGTCTTTTACGGGAATTTTGTTGGAAGTTACTCGTCTAGGGCATAATAAGTCGTTGGGGTAGCCTCGTAAAACGTACCAGCATGCACAGCGAGCGCGGCGGCATACAGCTCGGCGTGCAGCCTCGCGGGGTCGACTCCCAGCGCGTCGCCCGCCCCCGCCAGCACGGCCAACGCGGTCCGCACGCACAGCAACCGCTCGCGACCAGCCAACTGCTCGTCGTCGGCTAGACGAGCCAGAATCGCCACCAGGTCCGAGTAGTATTCCAGGTTTATGACGTGCGTGAACCTGGAGGGAGAGTGTGTTTTAGCATTGCGTATTCGTAGCATTTAGTAAATAAATAAAGTATTTATTATCTGAAAGAAATGGTGGCTGAGCAACATAAAACCGACTTCGATGGCTCGGGTACGTTTCGAGGATGAAGGAGGACCGCGCGGCCGATTGGGCGTCCTAGGACGATGGAACGATGAAGTCTCGCGGGATCCTGTTATCTACACATGATTGGGAAGAAATGAAGAATGACTGGTCTGAATGAATGTGTCATCAACAACAACTTTATTTTTTTTAACTTTATTTATGGCTATATCTTTATAGACTTTATGACATGTGACAATTGACAATGCCCTTTTACAGCAGCTATAATTTATTATAATTATTATTTGTACGACAATGCCCCTTTACAGCAGATATATTAATTTTATTATTTATTAATTTAGATAAATGACAAAGCCCCTTTATAGCTGCTACAATCTTAATTTTATTTTTTTACAATCTTATTTTTTTAGCTTAATTTTATTTTTATATGTAAATAGGCTGGTCTGTTCGCTCCTGTCCAGTTATGTTTGTGGTTAGCAGGAATTGTGTTTTAAATTTTAAGTAGTTGTAAAAGCATGACGTAACCAAGAGTACATGGTGTACCGATGGTGTTTAATAAATGAGTATGAGTAGTATGAATTGTGATAAGGTGTGAAATTAAAAACAGTGCTGCATATTTGGTACCCGAGTATGTCAGCATTTGCTGACTTTCCCCCCTTTTGACAAATATACATAGAGTATCTGCAACGATATTGTCTTTACCTACCCTTTTCTACCAAAATTACTCCACCAAAAGGTCTGTCTGGAAGAGATCGCTTTTAGCGATAAGGGGGCGTCAATTAATTACGTGAGGTGTTCAGGGGGGCTGGAGGGGGTCAAGCTAAATCTTACTCAATCTCACCTGGGGGAGGGGTGGGGGTTTCGAAAATATCACGTAATTTTTCCATGGACTGAATTAGAATAAATCTTTTATTCACTTTTGTTAAAGTATTTATTATTTAATTTTATCACAGTGAAGTTAAGTAACGGTAATAATCTCAACTACTAGTCTTTGCTAGTCTTACATAAAGATAACAGAATAAATTGTGTTCTTGTTTTTTTATAATCCAACGCGTTCATAATCAAAACACCAATTTAAAAAAATCTCACGTGATATTAGGAGAGGGGGGGAGGGAGTTGAGGAAAATCTCACAAAATCTCGGGGGGGGGGGGGGGGATTGTTTACAAAATCCTAAAAAATGCCTCACGTAATTAATGGACCGTACGTAAGACCGTATTAATCGTTTTGTACGCATTGTATCACACTAATTTTGTGCATATTTGTAGGATATGTATTATTTTTGTTTTTGCCAATAGTGTTTTTCTTTCTTCAATAAGACGAAAAAGAGCATGTTCTCTTGGTTCGGATGCATTGGAAAGAATGACGAAGCACAAATGATCAATCAAAAGACAGTCAGACAAATCAGATTGACAGAGTGCTCATAGATTTTAATATACAGAGCAGACGACCCCAACGGCGGGCATGCGGGGAGCAACGGGAAAAAATCGGCAAATAGGATTCCCCGTTTTAATCGTGACGTGATGATGACGAGGCGATCCTTTTGGTGGACTTTTTCTTCGCTTCCTCGCACAGATTTGGCGGAAAGCCACTTCAGCAGAAGCCTTACTTGGCGAGTCCATTGAGCGCCGCGGCCAAGAGCCGGGACCTCGGAGCCGTCTTGAGCAGTCGGAAGTAGACGTGGAACACGGTCTTGGTGACCTCGGTCAGCTGCTTCCGGCGAGCGCTCTCACTCTCCATTGCCTCGGTCTCGAGTAGCTCTCGTTCCACTTCTTTTAGCTTTTTTGCTCGCTGTAAAGGATGAGTTTTTATTATTATTAAGATAAGATCTTCTTCAGGTCCTAGAACACCTAGTGGTGCATTAATACTGAGACAATATTCCGCGCTCTGTCCGATGCCGCAGACTCTATGGTTTCTCAGGATACTTTATCGCATCCAGGTCTTTTTGAAGACTACGTTAAGAAAAGATAAAGACAAGTATATTGCCATCACTTAATTGTTATTATTACATATTTTCTTCATAATTTAAAAACCAACCAAACATAGTGCATTTGATAGATATCACATAGAGCTACATCTTTCATCATTGAAGAAACATCCTAAGTCGTGTGGGATAGGAGCTAGATACCAAAACTCTCACTCTGTATTCCTATCCCTTTTCTCTCCAGTTTTAATTGTTATCTATTTCATCTTTAGGTATTTATTTATTTGTACTTTTAATATATTTTTGGTTTCGTCCCTGACTGCCGTTTCGCCCGCGATGCCTTCACCCAAAACCTTCCTTGCCTTCGCTGAAAACCAGCGCTGTGGTTCTGCCGTACCGGTCGGACCACGGCACATGCTGAGCATGTGTCTTTTTAATGTTAATGAATTATGTATGCATAATATATGTTAAATACATGTATTTTCTTTATTTCTTTCAAAAATGCTTCATACTAATTGATCTGTTTTTCTATTCATTTTGATTCGCCAGCAACTAAACAAAACTCCTGTTCCATGCGATTTAGTATGTTTGTACCTAAAAGATACGAATACATCCTTTAGTTAAGATCTATCAAATGCACTAGTTGGGTTAAGGGTGAAAACAAAAACAAAATTGGAACCATGTTTTTTTTAAATAAGGGGAGCAGACGAGCAAACGGGCCACCTGGTGGTAAGTGGTACCCTTCAAACAGAAACACAGAAATGCAAGCAAAGGGTCCAGGTTTGTAAGGGATCTAAACCGAATTTTCAGATTGCAGAAAGACAGTCTGTACCTTCTTTTCCTTCTTGGAGAGGTTGACGATCCGTTTCTTGTGCTTCTCGCCCAGCTTTTTCTTGTGTTTGGCGTCACTCTCGGCGTCCAGATCCACGTCGCGGATCTTCAGGGTCAGCAGACAGTCCAGGGCTGACGGGTTCAGGCGCTCGCCGCGGCGCTTCACCAGCTGGTTGATCAGTCGCACGATCTGGTGGTAAATCGACAGATATAACTGGTAATATAGGAAATATAGATCTAATATAGTCTTATAACACGGCAACCCAGGCATACTAAGATTCCAAATAGATTTACTGATTTAATTGTAGGCTAGGCCGTAAAACTTTGTTATTTTTTTTAAATAATAGAGAGTTTGTCTTTGTCATTCGAATGTCAGAAATAAATAAATAGGATTTGTCCGCCAAGCCTTGTTTCAATACGAAATTCAAATTATAGTGAGCTATCCGGCTACATAGAAATAACTTTGCCAAATAGTTTAAATTCATTTTGTAATAGTTTAGTTTTATAATAGTTTGACACATAAATAATTATAGTGTGTCATAGAAATATTTTGGTAGTAGTGCAACAGTACTACTGGGTCTCCATATACATTATTTTAAACGCTCATGTCGTACTTGGAATATTGTTATAATTAGTTCAATCATACTGTTTTACTGGCGCCAATATAAAAATAATACACTTTAGAATCTGATCTGAATCCGGGGTGAGATTAGCCGTCGCCTTAAGGAGAGGGGTTGTGACCCCCGCTCCGGATCGTTCCTGGTGCAAAGGTTGGCCATAGCGATCCAGCGCGGTAACGCCGCAAACGTTATGGGCACCTTTGCATCGGGAGCGGCAAGGGGGGAGGTTTATTTATAATTATTTATTAATTAAGTTGACATTCTTTGTAATTTTGATCTAAATAAATAAAATAAATGATTAAATTAAATATTAAAATTGAATTGAAACTTTAGAATCTTAACATAGTTAAAGACGGATTCGTTCAAAGTGATCTGTGACCGAACTGCTCCGAAATTTGGTTCTCGCTTCGCTCGCTCCCGTCCTAGCTTTCTAATGTTGCGGAGATAATCTACACTACACAAATGGGGTTTTTAAGTAAAGTGTGAGTGTGGTGTCTCCTCCTCTCTCTCCACCTGATAACCAGAGGGCTATCATGTGGCCGCCTTCTTTCATTCAAAAATTTAGTTCAGATCATCAACTCGAAAGAAGAAGACGAATGTTGCGCCTACTGTTGTAAACTCACAGCGAGAGTGATATCTCCCTTCTTGTCATCAGCGAACACCTGGGCACAGCACTCGGTGGCGAATCTCCTGGCCTCGGCTTCCTTACAGTCCAAGAAGGGCACCACGCTCTGCGCGATGTTCGTTGCGTAGTTAAACTGAGGCCGCGCGACGAGCATGTTGCTCATACATCCAAGGGACACTAAAGCTAAGCTTAGTGTCGACTCTTCTAGTTTCCTGTGAGTTACAGATAACAGATATTACAGGGCGTCGGTAGCGTAATGGTTAGGACGCTATTCTCCCATGCGGGAGGTCCGGATTCAAAATCATGCAAGCAATACGTGTCATATACTGAGTTTTTCTGTTCGAACGTGAGGAAACCTGTAACCTGCATCGTGAGATAACCGGTGTGTGGAATGGAAAAGGCAATGGCAAACGACCCCGTTAAATCTGCTAAGAGAAACGTTTTATGTGATTAATACCATTATTTTATGCAATTTCGAACACAATATTAATTGTTACTGAATATATTACTATGACTCTATATACGACCATCATCAATGAGGAATTGAGGAATACTACTTAGAAAAAGAGAGATGTTTTGATAAAGCTCGGCTGCTGGCATAACCTAAAATAGATTCTTTGAAAAAATCTGGTCCGAGATGAGCCCTAAGGCCTTTGTAAGAGGAGTCAGTGAAGTAGATGGTTTTTGTATGGTATTTGTAATATTATAATATTGAACATTGAAAAAATGTATATCTTTCATCATCATCATCATCATCAGCAGCCTACTCTAGTCCACTGCTGGACATAGGCTTCTCCCAGTGCGCGCCATTGAGCCCGATCTGCGGCTCTTCTCATCCAGTCGCTGCCAGCCACCTTGCGCAGATCGTCGCTCCATCTATCAGGGACGCCCGTCCCACACTACGTTTATATCTTTGCCACATATTAATTAACATTTCACACTAAACTATAACCTCCACACTGGGTGTTGCCTGTGTCGTGGAGATTACATAGGTACCCACATTGACCACTTTACAATGTTATGTGTCAATCTAATATTCAGATACCAGAATTACAATTTCAGTTAAAGCTTATGATATTTATTGTATACTATTAAACATGCAACATTACAAGAAATAGGAAGTATGGGATGATATGACTATTATAAATTTATAAAATATATTAATATATATATTTATACATTTATTTAATATATATTTATAATATTAAAGCTAATTATGTACCTATACATGCAAATGTGCATAAATTAAAATTAAATATGTACTAGAAATATAAACACTATGAAATAAATAAGAAAAAAATCTTAATCAACAGGGCGAGATTGATCCACTTACCGATTATCCCCTTTCTTACGTCGTAAAACCATAGCCGCTTTCTCGAGCCGCTGCAGATATCTCTTGTAGAACTCCAGCAGTTCCTTCTCATATTTGTACAGCGTCAACGTGTCTTTCTTCACTGGAATCAGACAATTTTAATATGAACAGCTGTTACGGGCAACACTACGAGTTAATGTCAACCAATGCTAAGCTGTGCAAAGAAAATTGCACCAATAGGAATGCTTCACTTTGCTTGTGACGTGATAATGAAGCAAACCTATTGGTTCCTTTTATCTTCTCACGGTTTAGCATAGCTCTGGTGGACAGCACCCCAGTTTTACCTCCACGTTTTATCCTCAATTATTCCTCATGCCTCCTCTCTTTCTTTAATGTGGTCTTTAACTCATGGTTTTAGTTACACAATCCACAGCAATGTTTAAAAAACACCACCAACTTATGAAAATGCTTTATGTATATTTTTTTTTCAAAAGTTATCATTTACTAAACCACATCTAAGCTACAGAGGAACAAGCTAATATAATTAGCCTAGTTAACTTACATTTGACATTAGAATAATCCTGATGCCTAATGCTGTAGTCAGGCAGAATGTCCCGGAATACTTCGTAGGCGGAGAGGGTTGCCAGCTTACGGATGGAGTGCAGGTTAAGAGCCCCATCTTTCAGACGCTCCTCCATCAGGTATAGGATTGGGTAGAGATTCTTTAGCTACAACAAACATAGATTTTTTTTATATTAAAGAAAATTAATGTGTGACATAAGGGCCTAGGGCCTTAATCTTTTGACTTGTAAACGTGTTTTACCAATAAATTATGATATGATATGATAATCAGGCGACAAGCTCTGATCCCAATTATTCCCAATATACTCATGAAATTTTATCATTTCTAAAAATGATGGTTTTCTAAGTGTGTAGGTTTTTTTTCACCATTAGAGCAATCGGTAAATGTACGTGAGGCTTTAGAAAAAACCGAAAAACCCATTGGTACATGACATATCATGGTTTCGAACCCGGACCTCCTACATGGGAGTCCAGCGTCCTAACCTGGTGGCTAGGACGTTTTTGGCTTATAGTACTCCATTGTGTGAATACATTATTACCTATACCTCTACCGACGCTGGTTTTCAACTTGACCCTTTTTACTTATAACTAATAGAGATGCAGAGCAACGATGTCGGTCTCATCTCCGTTCATGTCACATACAATTCTTACACACAGGACAGCCTATAGGCTAAAAAACACACAAACCTTTTTCTCTGGGCTCTCGAGCAGCGAGGAGCACAGCGCTCCAATCCTCAGCTTGTCATGCTGCAGCCGGTCCCTCCTCGCAGCCAGCAGCTCCACGGCCGTGACGACACCTTCGGGCTCACCCTCCTCGGCCGTGCCTTCCATCCCGGAGTCTGACTCAGAGTCAGGCTGTGGTGACTCTACGTGTGTTTCACTGTCGATTTGATCTTGTTCGGAGTCCGAATCTGGTAACAAAGTAAGCTGATATTAAATATACCTCAACACTTTTGTCATTTTGTTTGTCCTGGACGGATGTCACATCACAATTGTTATTAAAGGGTTTTTGGTGGGTTGCTAAAATTTGAGGAGTTACATGAAGTGCCGCAGTGGTGGCTCTCTTACCCTTCAAATCGAAACATAACAATGCGAGCATCGAAGAAATAGGTAAAAGGGTTGTACAAACCCAGGCTGATGTGTCTAAAAGCGGATACAGGATCCCCACAACCTAATCTTACATAACCACTCCAGCCTGACTGCACAGAGTCATACCATCTTCAAGTGGTGTGTTCCCCAAGATATATACAAAAGAGGGGTAAGTAGAAAGTATTTCTATACATATTTCATCATCATCATCAGCAGCCCACTCTAGTCCATTGCTGGATATAAGCCTCTCCCAGCCCAGGGCACGCCATTGAGCAGAATCGAGCTACGTTTGCCTCCACTCCAGAACTCGTCTACCCCAACGGTTGTCGGTTCTGCCACAGATTTGACCGGCCCACTGCCACTTCAGCTAATTTTATTTATGTTTCTATTCATCGATCCTTACCTTCGACTTCCTCTGTCCGCTCCAAGAGCCCCTGCTTGGTCTTGACCGGCAGCAGCGCCCGCAGCCGCTTGGCGGGTCTCTCCGCCTGCTCCTGTTCGTATTTGTCTTCTACCGAGCCGTCGCTCTCAGCCCCGCTATCACTATGAGCCGGTCTGCCTCGCTCCTTAGCATCCCGCTTGCGCTTCTTGGCAGATCTGTAATGGCAATTTTAGACATCGACATTATTATCATATTATTTACCTGAGAAAGTAATTTATTTCAGACTTTATTGTTGCAATAATTGCAAAACATTTGTATTTATTTAAAATAAACACAATAACAATTAACAGGTGAATGAAAACTATTTGTAAACGTTAAAGTTTTATTTGTGTTGGCTGGCTAAGGGGTAAAAAAAAGAAGGTAACATTCAGAGAGAAAGGTAAGCACTATATTTGTATGGGATGACAAGCCTTGGTAATACTGCAAAGTCTGGAACATCGGCGCAAGGTTGCCTGTCTATCGGTATTTTATAGGATACATTTCGGAGAGTGCGCATCGGAATTGCACGACCTAATTCCAGCATCTCCATTCCGCCTTCGGACTACCAGGCGCGGGGAGGGGTTCCATCCTTATGTTGTTGATATCCCATCTGCTCGTACGAAGCGATTTGCTTCTTCGTTCATTATGCGAACGGCTAAGGAATGGAACAGCCCGCCGGCGTCTGTATTTCCCGAAAACTACAACCTTGGGATCTTCAAGGCCAGAGTGAATAGGCATTTACTGGACCCGCAAGCTCCATCGTCGACCTCATCGTCGCTTACCATCAGGCGAGATCGAGGTCAAATGCGGGTTTAGTAATACATAAAAAAAAAATTTAAAAAAATAGGTGGAACAAAACAGTGATGGTGATTACCTTCTCTCTGATTTGGGGAACTGAATCAAATACAAATACACTTCAGGCAGCCAGAAACCCTTGAATTTTAATTCAATTTTGAGTTAAATGAATACACATTCCATTTAAAACAGAAATGTTTAAATCAGAAATACTTAAAGATACTTATGAAACTAAATATTATATAAATAAACATAGCCTTCTGCGAGGAATATCAGCATCAAGACAAAAAAAATATCTGTGTTTTGGTTTGAAGGATATGAGAACCAGCATAATTACTGGCACACGAGGCACTCCATCTTTGTCTTCAAGGTTAGCAGCGCATCACAACCCTCTAATAATAATGCAGTGAGGTGAGGTGTCTATGGACGACGGTGACAACTTACCATCAGGTGGCCCGTTTGCTCGTCTGCTTTCCTAATTTAGTACAAAATTAGTGTAGAAAACAGCGTAATAGGAGATAATCATGCAATCTTTTACCACTATAGCTACTAGCACAATAACGTGAATACATATTTTCGAGCAAAAACTTTCAAAAATATGTGCAGCACACTTAACTCCTGAACATTATAATGAAATAGGTATTAAAAATATTTTTCAAATATTGTGTATGACTTAAATATGATTTTGTTCTAAACATAACCTAAAATAATTTGTTGCTTTCAATAAAAAATTACAGTCTGTTATCATTATACTCCGACTGGGACATGTCTGTTCCCCTGTTTTTTTAGCCAAGATCAGGGTTAGAGACCATTCATTATGTGAATGTGGCATGGAGGATGGCCTGGAACATCTGTTTTTTAATTGTCCTCGTTTGACAGTCCCTCTTTATGAGATCCTCCCCCCTGATTTCCCACGCCCTGTAAATATTTCTTTCCTGCGCACTTTAGTTTACTCCCCTATGATCAAAATTCTTTATAAATTTATCGTTATCAACAACATTATACTATAATGCTTAATCCTGTCCTCCAATTTGAAACTTGTATGTTTCTCCTGTAATTAGTACTAATAGTAGTGATAGTATAGTAAGTAGTATATGAAATAACGGTTGTCTGTAATGTCTGTGTATTTAAGTATATACCGACTAACCTAATTGTGTTGTCCTTATTCTTTTAGTGAACTCAACATACCGCGTTAAAATCTTACCGTTGAACTTGAAATTATAGCACTGTGTCATCTTCAACCTCAACATTGGCAGAATCATCGATAAAACAATGGGGCCATATTAAACAAATTGGAATTGGAACAATTAACAGAGGGCGCTAGTTGCTTGCGTTTTATATCTATTAAGAAAAAGATGATGAAACCAATTTACTTGTTTGCCTGCTGCTCCTCAGCCGGCACATGAGCCAGCAGCTGCGGCTGCTTGGCCAGTCGGCTCATGATGTACTGCTGCTCTCCCTCATCCAGCATATCCCCAAACTCATCTCCTGACCCTGAGTCGCTCTCACTGCTGTATTCCACCTGCAAGCACATAAAGCAGGGCTTAAGTTTAAAAGTACTTATGGTCATCCCTACGTCATATATAGGTGGAATGACTCTGTACAGTCAACCCAGGGAGGTACCACTCTGTTACCTATTTCAAATATTAAATAATTAAGGTCCTGGATGGGAGCCTTGTTGTTCCCTGGAAGGGATGAGAATGAAATTAAACCTATGTGAGCCAATCTTTACAGACTGAGATCTGATGCGGATGTAGGATTCCAACCAACGTAAGAGCAAAATATTATGATTTATTTTATCAAAGCATTTTAAATAATCAGTGTACACGGTGTCCACCTGTAGCTTCTTGTCCATTTGCCTTACCACATAGTCCACAAACAAAGTCAGATCCGTTACTGTAGAGAAACTTCTTATGAGCCCGTGCTGTGCTGTGGGAACGCTGGCCAAGACAGCGGGATATAGTTGGTCGAAAACCTCTCCACTTAACATGAAATACTCACGAATAGAATGCTAAAAAATTATAGCAAATGGGACAGCCACTTGATTAGAGCATGTTTTATTATTTACATGCACAGTGTAACAAAAACCAATATAGGTTTGTTAAGAACACTGACAGACCGTGGACCGTCGCAGCTTTACAATTTTCATGTATATTTAAGACTCGAATAGCAACACCCAATGAAGTGAATCATTATATTTGTGAGAGTGTGAAGAACAGCACTGTGCTTGTGCATTTCCAGTGCTACTGCACTGCTTCGGCATGGAATCAAGTTTATTCACTTGTGTGGGTTATCGGACAGTACGGCACAGTAGTGTCTGTATGCTGTGCCCCACATAGTCACGGGTACGTTGCTCATCACAGGATGTTACCATTTCCAAAAAAGTTTAATTAAATATTTTTAGTTATAAATTACATGTTTTTTAATAGTTGTTAGTGGTTATAATTCTAAATTTAAAAAGTTTAAGCTAATATATTGCATGAGTCAGTATTTTTGTCGATTTTAATTAAATGTTTTGTTACTATGTCTGGCGATTTAGAAATCGTATTAATCGAACTTGCCTTGTATGTATCATTATCTAAACCGAGAGACGCGGAGACTGCGGATCTACGAGATTTATGGACACCGTAAACAGACGGAAGAAATGCGAGAAATGCAGAGCTAACATCGGCGCCCCCACAGAATTCCTGAGTGTTGCGAGTTACATGCACAGGTACACAGGTAAACATGCCAACATACACCTACGCAATCTGTCGGACAAGTGGATAAATTAAGACTAAATTGTGGTCTAAGAAACTAAAGAGTGGTCTTTAAGTACAGGTAGAAGAGTTTAAAATATACCTGTGGTGTAACCGGCTGTCGATGTTTCTGGAACTTCGTCCGATGGCGTTGCAGCTTCAGCTTGCCTTGCTTTTTCATCTTATTCGTCGTCTGGTTGTTCTTCTTCACTTTGCTAATCTTTGCTTTCCCCTTTTTCTGAGAAAGGAGCGAAAATACATTACAATTAGCTGTATGTTATGGGTATAGGTTATGGTTAGAATTTGTAACTGAGATTTATGTACTTACCGCCATATTGTGTCTTTTTTATTATTAGTTTGATTTCTGTAAATAAATGTGGCAATTTTAGATAAATTAACGAAAATTAGGATAGGAAAACAACGTGTATAATTCGCATGTAAATGACCTTTTTTTTTCGTTGAGTCAATCGGAAAAGGCAAAGGGATTTGACAGATCAGCTCTATGACTTCGATTCCGAGGTGAACCGCCAAATCTTATTGTAGACTAGATTTTGCAATGTCGGAACCACACTAACGTCTAATGCCATTAAATAACGCGTTATTTGAAATTAAGCGCAGATGCGACAAGGTCTAACTCCATTTGTTCCGTAAAGAGTATCTAATATTTTATATTTTTCTGTAAGACATTTATGATATGCATTGTCATTAATACATCGAAAAGACGATCAAGTAAAATTGTTCAGAATCCGCTGCGAAAAGTATATCCTTAATTATTTAGAAGTTTGCACAACATAATATGGCGACCGTGACAGGACACAAGGCGACCGTGACAGGACACAATTAGTAAAGATTAGCGCTTAGATCCTTCCGCGTCTACTCTCAATGTCAAATAACGCGATAATTAATGGCATTAGACGTTACTATGACCCCAGCATGAGTGAGATAGGTACTTACTCCTTGGTCGTATTCGATGATATGATATATTATATGGAATGACAAAAAGCCAAAAGTATAGTAAATCAAAGCCAGAAATTTAAAAAAAAAAACTTTCTAAACTTGTTTCCTACTTCTATCTTGTCAGTCAAGCCAGTCATTTTTGATTGATTGAATTGAACTTTCGTTTGCGAAAGCCTTTTGGCCTGTGCTTTCGTTGTGTTCCGTTCGCGATACATACCTAACTATTAGTAACTAAAAATATTCCTTTCGTCGTCGTAGACTGATGTAGGAAGAATAACAACACGTATAAGGGCAAGTGACCCATCACACGATGGAACGAAAGTGAACGAACAGGGATCAACGCGTTCTACTTAGAGAAGATATGGTTCCACTAAACTTTGAAGCATTCGTAAAGTATTGGATATTAACTGAGACAATGATGAAGAGCGGTTAACTCTGGTGCAACACCTGAAATGGTGCCGCAACAGCAACGTCGTCGACGACGCCGAGTCGTGATCCCTCGCACCGCGGAGCGTCGAGTGGTCGTTGCAAGGGGTGCTGGCGGCTTTGGGTTTACGATAGCGGGGCAGAGGCCGTGCGTAGTGTCGGCCGTGGCCGCTGGCGGGCCGGCGGAGCGCGCGGGGCTGCGCGCTGGGGACTCTTTGCTTGCAGTGGACGGCGCGAGCGTCGCCAGGGCTCCACACATGTCTGTGGCGAGGCTGGTAGCAGCGGCCCCCGGTGCTATAGCGCTCAGCGTAGCTCCAAGGGACGCCCCGCCGACCGACACCGAGGACACGGAGCCAGACGAGCGCGCGCGGACGCGGAGGCGCCACCCACCGCCGCGGCGCAGGCCACAAATGATGCTTCATCACCCTGGTGAGATTATCGTACATTATTAACTTCAGCTTCTGTACAGGGCCACATAGGGCCAATCTGTTAGCGAAGACACTATTGGACAATGTGAAAGGTGCTTACAACTATTCATATTTTCCTATATCATATAGTAATTATTAAGATGCACAGGGCAGGGATTAGTCTACAGGGTTGGCAACTGAAATGGCTCTTTCATGGGAATAGCAACAGCCACAGGTATTTTAATAAACTTCCCTGAACATAGGAATCAGGTGTTCTAGAAGGCTAGGATCAACCAGAGAGGTGACTTTGACGTTTCTATGTGAATAAATCTCATTTTCATTTGGACAAGTGTATAACCGTTATACATGGTATTGGGAATCATTAAGTAGGCTGATTAAGCCACCGAGCTGCGTCTGCAATCTTGTCATCACATTATCAGGAGATCCAATAAAAAGAAAGTTGTCACTAAAACAAATAATCTTTCAGGTCAATAGGTATGTGGCTGCATTCTTACCACTGCACTTTATGTATTATGGACATATGTGTCTGTTGCAGCTTCATGCACTGTTTCTGTTCTAATTTCATTGTGGTCTACAAGTATCCTTCAAGATTGCACATACAACTTCAAAAGGATTTTTAATAAAACTCTTTTTTGTTAAATTTTTATCAAGTGTCTTGTTATGTGTTATCATGGTGGCTGATTGAATGAATTATGGCAGAATTTCTGTTGTGAACTACATAGTGCAATATGACTATTTTTGCAGGAATGTGTTAATAATAAAATAATATTTGTTATTTTGTTTTGTGAGGTTTTATTTTTTGTAGCTAGAACCGAATTGACTACAGAAATGACACTGTAATAAAAACTTTCCTTTCAATAACTGCATCTCAAATAACACCTACCTTTACCTCTTTTTATTTATTTATTTATTACAGCGTCTTACATAATTTGTTTACTTACATACTATTACATTTTTTACAGTAACTAAAACTCTGTGTGCCTCCAGACAAAGGCCTCCCCCTGTCTTCTTACCCCTTTACCTAATAATATTTTGGTAAATGGACATTGCACCCAAACAATCACAGCTTTGGAAAGTTCAATAATTATGATATAACTCAAAAAGTTGATTTGAATAATGTTTATTATGCACTAAATTAAAATCCACTTTGGGTTAGCTAAGTTTATAATTATTATAGTTAGTTCCAATATAATTTCTAAACTACTTTATTTATATTTGGTTACATCGTTATGCATTGCGAATAACATACAGAATAAAATATAATAAAAATGACACCAACAGAATTTCTTAAAATTTTGTAGTGATAACCTAAGGTCAAATACAGGGAGCATATTTCAGCCAGATCCTAGGTAAAGGTTAGGAGAGCAAACAATTAAATGAGCCAACCATCGCCCACTTTAAAGTTACAAGAGGGTTTTGTGTGCCAACTTTTGGGACCTTGAGGACTTTTATGTGCCGGTAATTGTCTCTCTTACCCTTAAACTGAAACACAGCCATTCAAGTTGGTTGGTACCTACCTAGGCTGCCTCAGCAAAGAAAAGAATTTTACAATATACCTTGGAAGTCTCTATGGCAGTGCTGTTTGAATATAATACAGAATCTTTATGCCTAACAAGGTATCCACATATAATCAGTTAGCTTTGTTATTAGGTATTAAATGCTAACAGACTGGCATGGGTACTTAGATTTATTTTATTTGGTTAGAAAACAACTCGTCTAACTACGCCTAGTTTGAAATAGCCAGTTTGTGCAATCTAAATATACCTAAAATGTATACTTACTACATGTTTCAACATATAGCCCTAGCGAGATATTCTGCAAAATATTTAGTGTCTAGTAGGTATCCTTAGAAAATCCTGTTTTATCCCTTTAGAATGGTACCTATACCTAAATAACAAAGCGCTGTGTAAAATAAATATTAAGTAGTAAGTCTACATTAGTTTTTGTGATGTCTAATGCCTCAAGAGACTTGTTGTGTAAAAAACAATTATGTAAATAGAATTCCCCTAAGACCTTTGCACTATACCAAGATAATCTGTCAAAACAGAGATTGCATGAATAACTTATAAGTAATATTATTCATAGTGTCTGAACTTTTCTTCTTCATCAAGTCAGTCTTTGTGTAAGAAAAGCGAGCTATCAACCAATTTGCTATTATATTTTGTTTATTATTACCAATAAGTTTAAATGTACCAATATGCATTTTATATATTTTAAACGCAAATAAACCTTTTCATTTTCAAAAGTTTGCAATGATGATGGAACGAATATCCTATGAATCTTCAGGATGCCAGGCGGCGCCGAGCACCTCTGGGGTCAACGACATTCTGCAGAACCTGACTCGAGTCCAGCTCGCCCCGAGCAATGCCTCTCGGCTAGAATGCCGAGCAGTCGTGGGGTACCTTGGCACAATAGGTGGGTCTTCACCATGGGTGGGTCTACGGGCTACAAAGGCAATTGCGTGTGCTCTGCTTGCACCCTAATCTGGCATTTTATTTCTGCTTTTCTGCGAATTAAACCTGTTTTTGTGTTTTGTGTAAGGCATGTAGGTGTACTGTAAGTATTAGGTAGGTACATAACGTAAGTATGCTTTTAATAAGGCTTTTTATGTTACTAATGATAATTAATAGCCTTGGAGAAAGTAAATAAACTAAAATATAAAAATGTAAGCTCATTCATTTCCTGCTTTTCTAACATAACAATATCACGCACCCTTTGCATTTTTTTAACGCAATACGCATTTAGCGAACGTTAAGTAGTGTTTCATAAATTCTATTCAGCAGTGTGAATGTATGCATCGCTAAATTTAAAGCTTAGCGCACACTGCGTTGCGTAGGTTGCGGTGCGTTTTTCCAAGCAAAACTCGAGTACGCATACTTTCAGTTTATTTAATTAAATATTTGTTTTGCATTCTCTCAGTGGAATGTCGAATTCGACATTAGTCCTATCTCATTCGCTCACATTACATGTGAGCGTGACAAGACGTTCGTAGCGCTCGACTTTTGTATGTCGAACTCTGCGATAATTGGCTTCCTGGAAGGCTATTCTCGCAGCGTTCGACATACAAAAGTCGAGCGCTACGAACGTCTTGTCACGCTCATATGTAATGTGAGCGAATGAGATAGGACTAATGTCGAATTCGACATTCCACTACGAAAATCGCCGTCCTGCGTTGGGTAATGGGATGGGAATCAAAAATCGACAGTAAGCAACTAATTCTGGGGCCACACTAACGTTTAATGCCATTAATTATCGAGTTATTTGACACTGGGCCTAAGCGCAAAATTTTACTAATGGCGTTAGGCCCTTTCGCATCTGCGCTTAATGTATATATGTAATTATTTCACACACAGCAATGACGTCAAAGGTAAACATATTGAAATCATGTCTGATGGTTTGCTGTTATTGTGAAAAGGGGTCTCAACTCAGCTTATTGCTGCAGACAAGAATGCCTACAGCGCTGGTATTCTGTTGGACCATGACCGATGGCTGGCCAAAACCTGTCCAAGAGGACAAAGATACGATACAAATAAATTTAATTGAAGATAGGTAGTGTCAAATAATGCGTTAATTAATGGCATTAGACGATAGTGTGGTTCCGGCATGACAACTAGATGACAAAGGGAATTTCTTTTTGTATGTTGCCAACGAGTAGGTTTTACCCAACGCAGGCGTCGAGATCCACTTGGACACAACATAGTTACATAATCTGCACGTTTTGCCAATCGCATCGCAAATATCATTTTTGAAGCTGGAGAAAATGGAATACGAAATGAAACTAGGCATGTGCATTTGCCTATTACTGAATAGAAAAACATAATTAAAGTAGTATGGATACATCAAATAGTGGCAATGAAGCCTTTGAAGGGATTTTTTCCCATAACATGTAAAGAATTGCGTGATTACTGATTATCCAAGATTTTTTTTGGCTGTTATAGAATGAGCATAAAATCGTTTGATGATTTCAAACGTAATATTGGTCCTGACACTACAAAGCTATATCAGTTGAAGAAAGGACTTCAGTAACGATTTTTTTCGGCTTCATACAACCCATAGAATACTATACTACTATATAATATTTACATAGATAAAAATGCATGGATTTCAGCCTCAGAGCACGCTAGGCCTCATGTTACGCCTAATATTGGCACCAGAATCGGTGCAAGGATCACTCGCTAAATTAAAAAAATCGATAAAGGAAACTCACCCTCACTCTAACACAATGCATCGTACGAGTGAGCGTGACAGCGTGAAAGACTTAAAACTGCGTAAATGCGAAAGCTCTATTACAACTATTCAGTCGACTAAGGTTAGGACTTCACGGGTCCGGTTCCAGCCCCGGTTCGGTTCGCTGCATCCAATCATGAAGCGCTGATTTCAATTGATGGGAGGGCAGAATGCGAAATGAAAATAAATAAAATTAACTTAAATATTGATGTTTGTGTGCTTGACTGCATGCTTGATGCTTGACCCGACTGATGCTTGAACCTTGTATAGTCGACCACATGTTAACCATCGATTACTTCTTGATGTTAACCTACCCAAAACGTCAAAATTTGAGAAATACATACCGCCAGATACCGCCATATACCGCAAGCATGAGATCGAGTTTTAATCAAAGGTTGGAAAGTGCTTTTAACAAGCATGGTTGTCTAGCACTTATGCTTTAAGTGCTTGTGATTCCACGTGCCGATTCTGAACTGACTCGCTGAACGAGATGTCACCCTTACTCTTAGGTAGGGTTTATTTTTCGGCAACGGCCCAGCGAATTTGATCAGCGACAAATACCGGCTTACAAACCGCCTTTGCACTATCAAGAATGCTTGTACAGTAGACCACAAGTTATACTATACCATCTGATAAAAACCTTCGATTAAATCTCAAGCTTATACCTACGCCGGACCAACTAGTTGGTCCGTGGGTAAGGAATGGCTATATGGTATATTTCGGATTCTCTGACGTTTTGTGTAGGTCAACTGTACCGCGCACCCACTACTCTGTCATAAATAGGCATTTTGCGGTTTTTCATAAGTTTGACAGAAAACTTATGTCAACCGGTTGGTATACCTAGACTAGAAACTAAAAAAACCATCGCCATAATGCGGAATTAATTGGTACAATTTTTTTCATAGCCAACTCAGTAACTGTAACACATTGTGAAACTACCAGTGGCGCCCTCTTTACAGGTTTTTTTAGTTTCTGGGCAGGGTATAATTGCTGTAAACACCTTACAAATATGAAGGAACGAACGCCCTCTCCTAGGCTTGGATGAAATAAAAAATGGCGAAAAAATACGAATGACGACGCAGCCTAAATATGGCTCTCCATAGGGTCGTGTACACGAGCAAGCATGAATGGTTAAACATTCTTTTGCTTCCCGTACGGGAACCATAATTTGTAATTAATAAGTTTAAAATTGGCCCCTTAAGCGCTTGACTGAATTCAGTTACCCACCCACAGTATCGATAGTGCTTTAGACCGATAGTAATTGAGTCAAGTGTAAAAAGAAGCTAGAGTCTATGGCTAGGACTACACGGTTCGGTTCCTTCATCCAATCACGAGGCGCCGATTTCAGTGAAGGGATGGCGATTGGTTGCAGCTCTTGCTGTGAACCGAACCGGGTCTGGAACCGGACGCATATAGTCCAGCACTAAATCGTTGAGTAATTAGGATTGGCCCACGGAACACCATTTTCCCGTAGCTCTATCCCTGTCTGTTGCTCAGAAACCTCGTTCGCTAGAGCGAGAAAGATTGCTTCCATGCGCCCGCACTCATCGGATTCCGTGAAAGTAGTTTTTCTCGCGTTGTTGCGTTGATGTTTTTACGGTAACATACGGTTCCATGCGGACATGTGGGGTCCAACCCTTAGTCGAGTAATTTCAGTCAATCCACTGCATTGTCAATTGCTAAATTAAAATAATGCTGTGTGAACGAAATATTACTCATCATCATCTACCCGCACTAGGGAGATAGTAACGGTGCTGTGTATTTTTTCAGTCCCACACCAAAACTTATAGAAATAAGTTTTGGTGTGGGACTGAAAAAATACACAGCACCCTATAAGCTAGGGGAACCCTATAAGCGTTATTTTAAAATAGGAAATCTATATTGGCAGTATGTTTTTAAATATAAGTGCTGTGGAAATTGTAATAAAATAATAATTACTCTACTCTTACACCGTCAATCTAGTAAATGAGTGAGCCAGCATGTCAGTTTCTAGTTTTAACAAATTCCGGTTACAGCCCCGGTACGTTTCGCTGCAAACAATCACATGCGTTCCGCCACCCCCGACTTAAAATCAGCGGAGAACCGGACTCGTGAAGTACGGGCCTCAGATATAGCGCGAAGCGAATAGGCACCATTGTTTCCCTCCACATAAATATCTATTATCAAATATTATACTTTTTACTTTATTTAATTTATTTCATTTAATTTACTATTTGTTTAATTACACAACTAAATTAAAACAAGAGAATCTATTCGTGTATCTTTTGTTAATTTCAAATTTCCATTTTTATAGCACAATTGGCATTTTTTATTCTGTATTCTGTCCTTGTCGGATTTATTGCAATACGTATTGTCTATCTCGCTCGCGTTTCGTTTCGGGAAATACTGCTCTGGATCTGCGTGTTCTTTCGGCGGCCATTTCCTTTCGATTCGAGCAGCAGACTAGCAGAGAAGCGAGATCGTATTGGAATTTTAATTGCAGTGAATATTGAGCAAGTGAGTACCTATAAATACACTGATTTAGTTTAATAGAGTACATAAACGGTATTGGCAAATAATTCGCGTATAATCCTGCAGCCGGTAGATCACTTTCGACAAAACACGCCCGCCCGCCATTACATGCCACACAATTCACCATTAGGAATTTCCAGTTAGACGCGTTCAAACAAGAGGTTTCTTATAACAAAAGTAGTTCTTAAAAATCACAAATAAACATATTTTGGCCTAAATAGGTATGTATTTGAATTTTAATTTTCCAGTCTGATTTGAAACCCTGTGCTGAGTTTTTCACTTACTCGTTACAACGTGTTTCTTCACGGGTAATGGAGTTTATAATCTAGTCTAACTAGGGCTATATTTCCTGACACGTGCAGTGCAAGTTTCCTCACGATGTTTTCCTTCACCATTGGTGGTGGATCATGGCCTGTACCCCCTTGTGCAAGGTGAGGCCTGCGCCCTAACAGTGGGAACATTAATAGGCTGATGATGATGATGAAGGCTATATTTTGTAGCAAAGACTTGGTAATATGGTGTCGGTGGGTCAATAAAAGTGTGTAATAGCTAAACCTATATTTTTTAATTTTACTGTATGCATAGCTTTTAGAGGTTAAGAGGTACCTGTATAAAAAAGATTAATATATACAGATTGTAAAATATATTATTATTATACTTATATAATATATAGGGTGGGTAAGATGGGGTAGCAAAGACCTGAACGTTGTAGATTTTGAAAAAGTGGTAGTCAGTGAGAAAAACATTTTCTTTTGTTTTTTTTTTAATTTTCTAGTACTCTAACCTCAGTTGGTCCCATACAATCTTTTCATCCTTATTAGAAACAGGTTCTATTGACACCATAAAAAGAAAACGTGAAAACAGTTCTTTTACTTGCCTACTACCATTTTTTCAAAATCCGTGAATGCAGTTGTAAATATTTCCGTAAGTTAGGGCCTTCCCTTAAAAAATGGTGTCTCTTAAGAACATTTCCTATAGCTACAACCTTTCAGGTAGCTGCCTTTACCACCCTGTCTCTTTCCACCCTGTGTATTAATACACATAATGCTGAGGAAACAGGCATAATTATTACACCTTATAAAAAATATGATTAATTATGGGGATATTGTATTAATTTATTATACACTAGCTGCCCCTTGTTCCGTCCCTGGTTCCGTTCCAAAAGGGTAAAAAAGGAACCCTTGTAGTGAGACTTCGGTGTCTGTCCGTCTGTTCACTGTCTGTCTGTTTGTATATCACAGCTGTTTCTTTCAGGAACTATCGACTTGAAAGGCACATTTGTGGGACTTGTTTGCCCGAATCAATCCCAACTTAAAAAGTATGGAAATTATTGTATTTTTATGAAAAATGGGGTCCGAAAGGGGTGTTGAATTCTGAAAGTGGGGCAAGTGGGTATCATATAAAAGGGATTTATTTGCACATTATAGAACAATTTTTTATTTTATTTTATCTGCTTAAGTTTTTTGATTTATGGCCAAAAATGTTCGATAAATGACTGTTCCCCCCTTATCTCCGACGTTTGCAAGCCGACAAATCTGAAATAATTCAGACTCATAGATAATCGCTTATTTTTTACAGTAAAAATAAAATAAAGTTTCTAAAATATATAACTTTTGAGACATTTAAAAAAAAACAATAAAAATCTGAAATAATTAGTACTGATAGGTGTTATATTTGTTAAAAAAAAAACGAACCTAATATTTATGATTTTTATAAATTGATTTTTTCAGAGCGAAAATAAAATTCTTTTGAGAGCGGAACCCTACATGTTACAGCAAATGTTTAGTTTTACATCCAATAATGATGATTGATACTAAATCCACTATGTCTATATTAGTTCAATATACTAATTTAATTGCTTAATGAGAAACTCCCAACGTATTCTATATAAATAATTACTTTGTCTTTAAACTTATCTTATTATTTTCCACAGAAACGCCACAAGCTGCTTCAACATCAGCATCAATTCAAGTTCGAACGGCAATCAGAAGGTTAAGGCAAGAGCGGCGCCCGGCCGCGCCTGTGGAACTCCGCGTGCTTCCGAAGACATTAATTCTCCGCCGTCCAACCGGGCAAGCCTTAGCGCAATACCAATGCCAAAGAATTCGCCATGTTGGATCCGACGCAGAAAAAAGATATTTCGGGCTTGTCGTCAACTCAGAATCTGAAGAATCGTTCAGCTGCCACGTGTTCGCTGTAGACCCTAGAATGGCTCACCATGATAACCACGTGAGGGCAGCTGAACAATTTCAAATAAAATGCACGAGTGATGCCATGCAAGAAACATGTCTGGAATTCCCGTACTCCACTGAGTATGTAATCAACTTAATAAAGGGGATGTATACCTTACCCCCTGATGATTGCAGCAGCCCGACTCTAGCGCAGTTATCGACGTTGGCATTGAAGGGAGAAAGTCCTGGTACAGGGAATTTTTCTCGAACAAACAGAGCACGAGCCGCTCGAAGGGTCTGCAGACACGAAGAAGCCCGGATCGAGGGCCAAGAATTGGTTGCTAATTCACCGCAGCCGAGCGAAGTCACTACCACTTCCAGCAACAGTGATTCTGGGATCGGATTCCACAATGACTGCCAGAACCTGAAGGATCGAATAGTCATTGTAGATTTTGTTGGAAACCAGCCTCCACCAATCAGAGTCAGAACAGAAATGCCGAGGCGACCTATGGGATTATCCGGAATTAGCAGCTTCGACGCCGATGGTTACTTCCTGTCCAACACGACGCCTGTAGTAGACGGCTTTGGTGGTCAGGGACGACCGCTAAATGATGAAGATCTCATTTTAAATGCGAACGAACTGAGACACATGAGCCCACGGAACGAGCAAAACACTAAGTACAATAATATCTATGTGCCAGTTTTACCTCGGACTTACAACGGAATAATTTATGACCAGGTGTACACCGAGAATGAGGGTCATTACGAATTGATGCAGTCACATATTGATATGGATGGTGTGAGTGAGAGATTTAATACTGCTGAGACGGAGGAGCATAGGCAGACAGTGGACTGTCAGTCAAACGAATCGTTTGATAATTTGACTGTTATATCTGGAGCTGTAAGCAAGGCGAGCATGGATTCTGTGTCGGTGTACTCTTCACGGAGCCACGAGGAGGCGCGGCCAGCGAGGCGGAGGCACCTGCAGTCTTCGCTGGACGATATGCTGGTGCTGGGGCTCCGAGATCCGCCGCCCACGCATTCCAGAGACGACGATAACTTCGTGCACCCTGCTAGCGTCAAATGCAAGGTTAGTTGTATAATAATAGTTAGTCAAATATCTCCCTTCCGCTTTTTTGCTCTTTATTCAATGCTTTATAAAAAGTGTTACAGTGATCGGATTTAGTTCAAATATGCGCCGTTTTGTTCGATAATCTGTTTCCATCTAGACGGCAACTTCATAATACCTCCCTCGTAGAAGCCCCCCTCCTTATTTGCGAAGAACTCGGACAGCCACTTTTCACAAGCCTCTTTTGAGTTCAACTTTACACCACCAAGGGCGTTCGCCATGGACAGGAACAGGTGGTAATCACTTGGCGCTATGTCCGGGCTGTATGGTGGATGCGATAAAACCTCCCATCCGAGCTCCCGTAGCTTCTGACGAGTCATCAACGAAGTGCGTGGTCTGGCGTTGTCCTGGTGGAACACTACACCCTTCCTGTTGGCCAATTCTGGACGCTTCTGGTCGATCGCCTGCTTCAAGCGGTCCAGTTGTTCGCAGTAGATGGTACAATTAAGCGTCTGGCCATACGGGAGCAGCTCATAGTGGATGATTCCCTTCCAATCCCACCAAACACACAGCAAAACCTTCCTGGCCGTCAATCCGGGCTTGGCCACTGTTTGGGACGATTCACCGGCCTTCGACCACGACCGTTTTCGCTTGATATTGTCGTATGTGATCCATTTTTCGTCGCCAGTCACCATCCGCTTCAAGAATGGGTCGAGTTCGTTCCGTTTTAGCAGCATATCGCAGGCGTTGATTCGGTCCAGAAGGTTTTTTTGCGTCAAATCATGCGGCACCCAAACATCAAGCTTTTTTTTTTGTATCCAGCCTTCTGCAGATGGTTTAAAATGGTTTGGTGACTAACTCCCATCTCCTGGGCGATGTCACGAGATGCCACATGCCGGTCTAACTCGATGTATTCCATGATTTGATCGGTATTCGTCGTCACAGGTCTTCCGCCGGCTGGCTTATCCATGGTGTCGTTTTCACCGGCTCTGAATCGTCGAAACCATTCCTCCGCGGTTCGAAGTTATAGAGTACCATCCCCCAAAACACCATTAATCTCACGGAACGTTTCTCTAGCGGATTTGCCTTTAACGAAGGAAAACTTTAAAATAGCGCGAAATTCGGCGTTAGCGAACTCCATGTTTACACGTCTATAACTGTTGAACGCAATATCCAAACTAATCATGCATAGCGTCGTTTTGTAGGTTATGTCAAGACCTTTCAAATGATGTATAGTATTGCCAGATACGAGCTCTGTAGCGCTTTGTACATAGCCGCGAAATTCAAAAGACAAAAAGGCGGAAGGGAGATATTTGACAACCTGTTATATTATGTATATTTACATATTTACTTATACTTGCTCACCAAACATAAATATTTACAGAACACTTATTTAAAATAATGAATATGCTACTAATAACACTGAATTTACTGCCCTGTCATTAAATGTCACTTAATATTATTTTTTATGTTGTTGCTGGTTTATAAAAAATGGTGGCCATTCACAATGTCTGGCCTATAGATAAAACCTAAGTCGGATTCGACTCCTGGTTGCAAATATTACCCAAAGTGCAGAAAAGGTATATATTTGATTACTTTATATTATTGTAGCGTGAAGGTATGTATGTATTAATTATTCTAGCATATTTTATTGTTTTTACATCGGAGTAAATATTTGCAATACTTTTTTTCTATTGTATAAGGAGGATGAGCATACATGGGCCGTCTGATGGTAAGTGGATTTCCCATCGACATCTCACCTTACTATAATGTTATTAGAGGGCTATCGATGCGCTGCAAACCTTGAGGACTTGCATGGAGTGTCTCACATGCCGATATTTATGCTGGCTATCTTACCCTTGCACGCGTTGCTGCTTTGCGCCAGAAATAGGTAAAAGGGTGGTACCGCCGGCTGACTTCACAAAATCATGCCACCTTCCTTCAGGTTATTTTTTCGTCAACTGTACCACTGGGCCGGCACTTACCACCAGGTGAGGTTGAGGTCAAACGCGGGTTTAGATGTTAATTAAAGAAACATGTGTCAGGTCCGCAAGTCGAAGCTGAATCTTCTATCGAAGTACCTGACCGGGAGGGAACGCGACAAGGAGAAGGAGGCTCGTCGACGAGCGATCAGCGCCAGCGCCGGTGACGTCACAAGTGTGGACGGTTGCGAAGCCCTGCCCGCGGCGGCGTCCGAGCCCGACCTAAGGGATTCGCAGGTAAGGCTCACGCTTCAAAACGATGCTTTTGGCACAATGAACGCGAGACTAGCGGATGACTCCAATTCCATAAGCATCTTACGAAGCGATTGTAGAGTAGAAGGTGACTTTGTAAAAATGTACTTTGACTTTTACTGATCACTTCACCAAGCATAACACTTACTTTTTGTATCATGTTCAAAGCGCAGTTGTGCGTCATATTTGCTGAATTCCACATTCTTACACTCTAGATCGCCTTCATTGTGGCATGGCGGGTATGGGAGACTGGGCCTTAAACTGCTTTCCGGTCGGCGACTATTTTATGGCAAATTTTAATCCAACTATATCTTTGCAATCTTGATGTATTTTTGTATTCTTTTCCTATAGAATTTCTGGTGGGGTGTTTATTAGTGGTTTTCCAGATTTATTTCAGGTTTATTAATGAAGGTTTTTTTTTCATAGAATTTTGATGAATGTGTTCAAGTAATTTTTATTCTTTTTATAAGTTCTGAAAAAAGCTGTAAATTTATGTAAAATAACGTTTTAAAATGTAATAGTCGCAGAAATTTGATTAGTAGCGGGGTAAAATATAAAATATTTTCAAAATGGAATGAAATTCATTTTATTCGCACGAAACACTACATAAATACATCAAGATTAAACAATAGTGTGATATATGGAGCTTCGTTTAAACTTTGTCATATTTAAAAAAAAGCTTTGATACAATGCTAGCGGCTGCTGTTAAAAGCTTCGCTTTAATACTAAAATTATATTTTTAATTTAACCGAAGATAAAAAATAAGTGGTTCTCAAATCGATGCGTATGAAGGTATGTAATTATTAAAATAATGCTTAATGTAAGTAAGCAGCGTGGCAATGCCGCGAGCGTCATGGGCACCTTTGTGCCAGAGTCGATACAGAGCGGAATTTTTTGACTGAGGCCTTTCATAATCGAAGTATATTTTTTATAGGCGATGTTTTAAGGATCACTAATGTATGTGCAATTTAATTCTAAATATTATCTAATTTCCTCCAAATGCAATCCTAAGGGAGCTTCTGCCCAATGCTAAAAGTGTCTTAGGAAATAAGAATCATATTTACATTAAATAATATGAAAATAATAAAAAAAATATTCTCAAAATGTATGCACGACAATTTTATAATATCTAACTATTTTATAAATTGGTTTCTGACTATAATTTTCTTCGAAACCTCTATCGCAATTTCAATTTGGTCATGTGTCGCTTTTCTGGAGTTTCTGTGATTCAGTTAAATTTGTATGTGTTGTTCTTCTGTCTTTTCCTCGTTGTTGATTGAGGGTCGTAATATTTCTATGGAATTAATGACATGAATAAAGAGTTATCCATCTCATTAATTCCAATAATCTATATATGGGGAATGCCATTGCCTTCCCCATATATAGATATTTTATATAATAAATAAATCGTAGCACTGACTCTTGGATGCATCAAAAGTGCGTCGTCGAGTTAAAAATCTGTCTGAAGTAATATTATTGTTTAACAGATTACTGTCCTGCGTTTATATTTATGGTCTTACCTCATCTTGTATCGATTGTATGTTTACATACAGGCTGTTTTTAATATCTTGAAATGTTCACACGAGAGCGGTTTTTCATGTTTTAAATACTTACAACTAATATATGCAATTCAATTCTAAAATATACAAATGTCGTCCCAAGATAGAATCAAACATCTGTCGAGCAAAATCCTGACAGAACCAGAACCCTCTTTTATTTTGGCTTCAGCTACATTAAATAAACAAGATGTAATGTAAATAAGTAAGAATAAATAATTGTGAACAATTTTGTGAGACAAGTCGCAAGGTTTTGATCTTTGCAAGTGAAGTTTTTCAGTAGCAATTGAAGATGTGATATCTAGTTGAAATATATCAAGTTATTTGTGGTTTTATTAGAATTTTAAAATCAATTCATTGTTTCGATTTTGATAGAGTGTTTTTTGAATAGGCTTTCGATAGAGAATGTCATATTTTCGGAATTGTATCGTTTCGTTCGTTCAAATAATGGTATTTTTGATGTAGGTATATGCAATTTAATTGCTCACGGAGCTTCTGACATCAGTGTTGATCTTTTCACATGACCAAATTGAAATCGCGATAGAGGATTCGAAGAAAATTATAGTCCGAAACCAATTTATAAAAAAATGAGATCGGATTTTCGTAACCTTACATTTGGCAATAAATATCATCTTGTTTAATGTAAATAATTCCTTTAATAAGAAACTTTTCGTTATTTAGTTTTCGTTGAGAAACAATTCGTTATTTATTTAAATACCAAATACCATTATTTGGTATTTTGGATGTAGGTATATGCAATTTAATTCTAAATATTACCTAATTCGCTCCAAATGCAATCCTCAGGGAGCTTCTGACACCAGTTTTGATCTTTTCACTTGACCAAATTGAAATTGCGTAAGAGGTTTCGAAGAAAATTATAGTCATAAACCTCGCCCGGACTTCCGTTTTACTTTTTACGATACCCATGTGAGACGAGTGAATTTGTGAAAGCAACTTATCACGTAACGATAACGGTATAACCACTTTATGCCCTCTCATTAAAATGCCATTTTCGAGTTCCAATTGAAAAGGCTTCACGTTTTCATCTTTTATTTTCCGTGGCCATCCGTGTAAAACGTACTCGATTACCCTTGCCAAAGTAGAATCGTTCTCGGTTTCGTCGCGCAGCTGATCGAGTAACCGGCAAGGCTCCGTCTATCACGAAATTGACGTATGCGGCGAGCTCCTCACCTGCGGTCTCGTCCGCGCGCCATTCGTTCGCTCTCTCTCCATTGTACTTGCCTTCCGGCAACGTCGCGCGAGAAAGAAAATCGCAGCTGACCGAAAATCGATATTAACCGTTTGTGATCTGATCTTAAAATAAAAGGCTCAGATCGCCCATATAAATATTGATGATAACGCCTGACTCCAAAAATAATAGCCGTTGCCTCTTTTTGGATCTGCGAGTATTTTTTTTCTGCTGCATTTAAGGTTCGCGATGCGAAGGATATAGGCCTCTCGCAGCCGTCTTCCTCGACCTGCGATAAAATTGCAGCTAAACCTTTTGGTGACGCATCTACTGTTAAAACATGCTTCGCTGAAGCATTGTAATGTACTATAACCCTATCAGCCCTAAAAAGGACTGCAATTCAGCCAAATTCTTTGGGGGTGGAGCTTGCTTTCACTTTTTCAGGGGACTTTAATCCGGTTTTGTTTATTACATAACCTAGGTAAGTAATTTCGTTTTGGAAAAAGGAGCATTTATCTACTTGAAGGGTACAACCAGAGTCCCGTAACCGTTGTAACACTAACCGTAACCTTTTCACGTGTTCAGCTTTATTTGGTGCACTAACCAAAATATCATCTAAGAAACACTGAACTCCCTCGATACCAGCGAGAACGCATGAAATAGCGCGCTGAAAAATAGCTGGAGCCGACAATAATCCAAAAACCAACCTCGTAAATTTGAAAAGGCCTCGGTGCGTGTTAATACAAGTGACATTCTGGGGATCCTCAATTTGAAGTTGGTTGTACGCCATTGACATGTCTAACTTAGTGTACTACTCCCCGCCATGCAACCTAGAAAACAATTCTTCTACGGTCGGCAAGGGATAAGTCTCAATTAGCAACTGTTTATTCACCGTTTGCGAATAGTCTGCGCAGAGCCTAACGGAGCCGTTCTTCTTCAGCACGGGCACGATAGGCGACGCATAGTCGGGAGTGCTCGAGTGGTTCCAGAATACCTAAATCCAATAACATATCGATTTCCTTGTCCACCTTCTCCCTGAGCGCGAACGCGACAGGTCTAGCTTTAATAAAAACCGGTTTAGAGTCCGCTTTTAACGGCAATTTAACTTTGTATTTATTAAAGCAACCTAATTTGTCGGTGAATACATCGGAATATTCTTCCATTAAATTGCTGACTAATCCACTATCGGATAAGGTTTGCTCACAATAATTTAATGAAGCCGAAGACAACTCTAAACCGAAAGCAGAAATAAAATCACGGCCCAACAGCGGCGGGCTGCCGCCCCGCACCACGTACACGTCAAGGTCGCGCGTGCGCCCCCCATACGTCACCGTCGCGCGCGCCGTACCTAAACAGCTGATGGAGCCGCCCGTATAGTTCAATAACCTTTTGTTGGTAAGCGATAACGGCACATTCTTAAGAAAAGTCTTGTATGTATCCTCGGAAATCACCGTAACAGCCGATCCACTGTCGATTTCGAAACGTAATTTCAACCCTTTAATTGTAATAATATCGGTCATAGGCGCCCCATTAAGACTACGAATGTTGTATAACTCACCGTCGTCGTTTGATACCGGCTTTGTCCGATGAATCATCGATTCCACTCGCGATGAATCCCTGTTTCAACTTCTTGATAAACGTCGACCAATCTTGATGCATGTGATCAAAACTTGACCAAACACCGCCACTCATTGAAGGAAACATTTTCCACAACTGTACGTTATGCGTAGGTAAATAATCGTCGTCAATGATGGATTTGTACAGGATTACAAGGGAAGAACTGGGAACAACGAGTCAAAGCTTCGGTAGTCTGTTTCGCACTGTTTTATTAATAGGCACACCTACCCTCAACCACGGGTATACGTAGATACCCTCATCTAAATACCTAACAGGAAGACAATTTCGTTTGTCGTCAGATAAATGTATTTTGAATTGTTGTTCTCGTATATTTGAATACAAGGCGGTATTTGAATACAATTCAATTCTAAATAATACTTAACTCGCTCGCAAGTACCAGACATCTAAATCAGACATCTAAATCTACTCGTAAAGAATATGGCGTCATCTACAATTGATCTGAACACAAGATATAATAAATAATTAACCCACCCGCCAGGTGAACTCTGAGGTGGAAGGTGGTGGAATTGATTTGGCATAACATTAATAGTGGCCTTGGTAATTATCATGTCTTACCATGTGACCACCGCTTAGAATAAATAATTCCAAGAAATTAATTCCGTAATAATTCTCATTTCTTTTTTTTATTAACATTACAAGATGAATATTTTATATTGAAGCATTATTATTTTTTAATAATATAATAATAATTTTATTTCAAAACATGTCAAAAGCCTTAAACTAACTTACAAATAAAAATACTAATGAAATTTATGTAAAATATCTTAATCTAAATCCGAACAGAGTTTATTCCATTTCAAAAGTTAGTGTCTAGTGTTTTTAGGCTGGGTGAAATATTTGCATTTGATACCTACAATAGGTTGCCCTGTGCTGTAGGGATCATTTGCTTCCGGTCCACCATATCGGTTTATTAAATTGCATTTTTGTGTGTGCTGCTGTACCCCAAATTTGTCTACTTTTGGTCGGCACAACTGTCCAAATTCACGGCTTTGGTCGCAATTCAATTTTTCGATTCGATTTGGTTAGTTTCGAACCAATTTTTTGGTGGAGGACGAATGTATGAATTGTATTGGTCTGTTATTTAAATCTACGGGAATATTACTTTTGTTTAGACAACTTTGTATGAGCCATTCCCACACTTAATAATCACATACGTAAATAGTGCAAGCATGCCTGTAGCCCTGAGATCGCCTCACTGCCCGGTCAGCGCGCCCGCACATTTCATAAAGATCTAATTGACTACTGACGGTGCTAGTCGCGCCTTGCTACAGTGGCTTCTTTGTCAGTCTCTTCTCACTGGTTGAATACGGTTCCAATGATTGAACTATTGGAACTTATTTTTTCCTTCGTTCAGTTAAGTTATTTTACATAAAAAAGAAAAAAAAACTAGTGTATCAGAGCGGTATGACGATTTATCTGTCGCCTTTTTCTTAATAGCCCAGTTGCATTTTGATAGATTCATAAAAAAAAATCGTTGGTTTTATTTTCAAGCCTGTGATAAGAATTACCATTACCATGACAAATTAGGAACTCTCAAAGAGAAAACAAGGTTTCCACGTCTTAACTTTTTTTTAAAATTATTAATTAAGGCATTTGTGATCTGTGTCCATGGGTCTGGTCCAGAGCCAGTAGCAGCTACCGGTTATTTTCATCCCACCTCTAGTGCCGGATGCGGCTGCTAATTTTTTTTCTTGATCTGGTCCAATGATAAGGGGACAGTCGCAGGATCATGACACCATGTTCAGCAGCCAACTCGTCCACGGCTATGTTAGGCAGGTACACTGCCATGCCAACCCATGTTAGCTGTGGAGAAATATCTGCTCAACGGTGATGTACGAATATTCGGCATGGTCTGAATTTGAACAGTTAGAAAATGCGTACCAGAGAATTTTGAGTGTTGCCGATGACACCAAAGTGGCAGACCGGGAAATGCTAGCTGCTGCACGCGCGGAATATGTGAGAGGAATAGATGCGCATGACCGGCTCAAGGACAAAAGGAGGTTAATGCGGCTAATTCGGAACCTTCTTCGGACGCTAAAGAAGGAACCGTTCGGTGTGAGACGGAGCATATACTTTCTCGGCTAGCTCCGTTACCACTACCTAAATGTTCAGGGGATCTTGACAGATGGGTGGGTTTTAACAATTTATTTGACAGTCTTGTCAATGCTCGTATGGACTTGTCTAGTGCACAGAAATTAGCATATTTGATGTCATGTTTGTCGGGTGAGGCGCGCGGCCTCGTACAGCACATTACGATTTCGGATGCAGGATATCAGATTGCACGAGACCTGCTAATGAAGAGATACCAGAATACTAGACACTTAGCAGATGTTTACGTGGACCAAATATTAAAATTACCCGTCATCTCACCTCGACTGAACGGTCTTAGAAGTCAGTTTTATAACCCACTTATAATGGCCACGAACTCATTAGAGCGACTCGGTTTTCCAGTATCGGAGTGGTCTTTCCTACTATTACACATCTGCTTGACAAAGTTACCTACGGTTCTCAAAACTCGCTTTGAACAGAGGTACGGAGGGCAAACGGACAGTGTGCCAACCTTTAGTGATCTTAAAGATTTTTTGGAGGTGGAATGTCGTTTATTGGAAAATGCAAACACGGACATGGTTTCAGCTGTTCAAGCACGTAATGTGGAATATCAACCACATGGTCGATCGAATCGACGTTCATCTCCTAAACCACATTATGCAGCTGTGGTTGCTGCTTCAGCACCAACCTGCTCCTACTGCCGTGATGGTCATGCACTGACTAATTGCACCCAATTTAAGTCTGCATCCATATGATCGTAAGACTTTTATTATTGAGGAACGTTTATGCTTCCACTGCTTGGGAAAACATGGATATAAAAATTGTGATCGTGTACCTCGTAGTAGTTGCGGTAGTCAAAAGCATCACTCACTGTTATGCTTTAATCAATCGGGCACCGATCAACGGAAATCGAATTCTCACTCTTCTCGCGCTTGGGCAAGCACGGGCGGCGATGACAGGAGTTTAGCGCCTGTAGCTAGAGACTATAGGCCACGTGACTCGCCTCAGTGATCAGATCGGCGTTCTCCTCCTCGACAGGATCGGCCTACTAATTGGAATTATGATCGGCATCATGGTGATCGTGAGCGGAATCGGCCTGCCAGTCCTCCGGCTGATAGGTCTCGCCGGGGTTATGTCTATGATAGGTTAGCCAATTTGCAATCGGCTAATTCAAATGACGTACGTCACGATACGTCTTACATGCAATGCTTGTGTTTGTGATACACTTACATTAGTTAAAAGGGCAATAAACAGTTCTCAATTGTAACTTGAACACATTTTAAACACCTTCTCTTTGAATTCATCATTTCTGTTCGGTACGAAATTCCTTTTTTCGCTTCAGACAATGGTGTTTACCATCATATTATTTTTCGTATTCTATTATTCTTGTTTTGTTTCTCATGCTGGTTGTTATTTGGGTTTCCATATTTATTTGGTTAGTTCCATACGCGCTTTGAAATTTCTTGTCACTCGTCACTGACGGAAACTTAGACAATTTTGTCAGCATCACGTCCGAATCTGGCTCAAGACACAACCGTTTGTACCTGAACAGTTTTAATCCTAGTTGCGATAAGTTCTGTTTAACTGTCTAAAAAGGTTCATCAGCGAAGCAAACCGTCAAGACACGCCGACCCCACTATATCTATCATCACAATTAAGTGTTTTATGCGGGTGCTCCGGCCAGTATATCACCGGGTCAGTGCATAACGCACGTTATTTTACAATACCGTTCTATATGTTCTATGAATATATTTTTTAATTTTTTTTAATCAAATAATAATAAGTCTACACTGTGCACAAATAAAAATTAAATGTAACTTATAAAATTTCTTAGATTAGGCTCGTGTGGTAGAGTACCAAGGATGCGTTGCTCCGCTGGATCGCTATGCTTTATCCTTTGGGCGAGATAGCTGAAAGCCCTTGGGTCCCTCGTCGCATCAAATAGACGCTTGGACAGCTCTCGGAACAGTGACCAAGCTCCAGGGCCCCAAGGACCGAGGGTCTCTACACCAAATGCAACAAAGTTGTATTGGTTGCCGATGTATTATATAATTGAATTATATGTTCCTACTTTGGTTATTATGAACTCCCTATTCGTTTTCTTCTTCATATTAACAAGAAATCGCAGTCTACTATAAACGTTGCATCTATAGCAAACAGTTATATAATACGTGTGCTTATTTTCAAGGCTTGTGTTATGATAACTGCGAGGCCGTAACAAATTTGATTCGATTAACACTGCATTCCAAAAAATACACTGATCGATTTCAGTTTAGTTTGTGTGAATGTTATTGGCAAAATAATGGCTACAATATATTTATTTATCTGTGTTGAAACGGTACGTGAGATGTATTCATGTCATGTTAACGATTTAACAGTAGATAGCTGTTTTATTGTGGTTTACTTTTCATGTATCATATTATAGACTGGCCCATGGCTGAGCAAATGTGTGCCTTTGTCTTCTTTCCATTTTTTGAGCATGTCCAGAGCGTTCTTGACGTTGAACATCACATCTACCCACGTGTATTCAAACAAAACAAGGTCTGTTAGAATTTATATTTTTCACTTGATTTTGTTTGATTATGTCATGAGTACCTAATTTAATGTGAGAAATGCGCAATGCTTAGTCCCATATTCAGAACTGAAGAAAGTAGGTACTTGTGAATGCTTTGTGCAACAAATTCTTGGACACTTACAATAATTGGCACAAAGTTTCATCTGTCCAAGTTTTACTTTTATGTTTATCAAGGAAGTTCTAAGTAGTAGGTACTGATTTTTGTGTGGTTTTGACCGTTATCGCAATCCTTTTTTGTTCATTTTGCACCTTTTTAATAGAATTCGACATAGAAATCCTTGCTAGCTTGTATAAACAACACTATTTCCGTGAGACAGCCATTAACATAGCAGAATAATTCATTTTCTACTTCGGATTTCTTTTCATTTTCTTTTGTTAACATTTTTGCGACGTACAGAATTTAAAAGTAACTGATAACCCGGTTGGTATGATAGGAGTTGTAGATAAGCTTCAAACTGCGACTGAGGATGTATTGTTAAACCATTTGGCATACTGATTGATGTAACACGTTGTTCACGACGGGCGGAGCACGTGAGCTCTCCTTTGTGAGACTTATTTATCTTTGTGACTCCACACGGCATGGCACTTGACAAGGTTCAACCTTCAGGACATGTATAGGTATCAATGATTTTATTTTTCCGTTTCTATTTTTTATATGGTTTACGTAAAATTGACAATCGAGAATCCATAAAAATGACTCGATGTCCAAAATACATATGGTACGAATTTGATAAGCGTGCTATTCATTTTTCATAAGCACGTTTATGAAGTTTGGCGATGCAACCCTACAAAGTTATAAAAGCTTTATATTGTGATCATATTCATCGGAGGGTATGTCTTCTTCGTGTGACAGGATTATTTAGTGTCCTCTTTTCGACTTCATAATCGCTGGGGTCGACTTGGTTTATCTCTATTCATGAACGGAATCACTGTTTTACTGATAACAACCGGCGCCCATCGTAGTTAATTCCTCGTTCCAATATTCTGGTTTGATTTTTATTTGTATTGCCCCGATTTTTGTAGAACCTACAAATATGGTATTAGTAACTTGTTTTGTGATAATAATACATACGAAACACTGTAAACAGTACTTAACTAATAAGGTCACAGTTGAGTGATTTTTTTATTGTGATTCATCAAATCATCACTGTTAGAAAGGAGCCAGGAATTTGTAAGTGCCTTCCACTAATTTCACGGTTAAGGTGCAACAAAGTTTATATATCTTCAGTAGTTTGACAACATTTACTGCAAAGGAGGCGTGTACAAACACGGGAACAAACTAATTGTTGATAAAAGTTGCTTGGAGACAAAGTAATGCTAGCGTATTATTGTTTTTATCTATTAATGGTTTGTTCGCAAAGTTTTTAGAGATTTCTATTAGCAACCGGAAAATGTAATAGGATCTTTAAATCTCGATCTTTCTTTCTTTCTTTTATGTGAATCGACTGCTGCGTTTGCGCATATCGTAATGTAAAATCTAACATATCGTCTACCGCCTTTCAAATGCTAAAATTGAAGTTTGGTTTGACTGCCTTTATTTATATAAATTATTTAAAGCTATTTTACATGACGATTTAAACGGGAATAACCGTGTTAAGGAAAATTATGATGTCATTATCCTTCACATAACAAGGTGTTCCATTAATAGTATGTTATAATTATTAAGGTCGCTAAGACGACGACGCGGCGACGCCCATATATCCTGACATTTATTTATATTTGCACGCCATGGTCACAAGTTTCACCCAACATTACCAATAAATTCTTCCATAGTTTCTGATTTGGAGTTCATCTTCCAACTTGGAGTATTTTTTAAGGAGAGTACGACTTTAGTAGTCTTATCTTGGTATGATATAGCACGCTGGGTTCTCGTATCTATAAAAACCTCGATTTCATTTATTTTCTGGAGAGAAACTTCTCTATCTAGGTGCAATAAGGCAAGTAGTCATCAAATCTTGTTTTAGTTTCTCCAGTCTCATCTCATCTCCAGGCCATTGCTAATCTGGCTCGAAATACAAGCCGCAAATAATGAAAATACGTTCATCATAAAATAAAATAAATACTCTTTCGTCGTTCGTTTATAGACAAAAAAATATCCTCATACTTAAAAATCGGCCAGTGAGGTCATGACATCTACAATATTCCATTAATATTTTGCATTTATTTTATTTAATCCCAGAAATTACTGCATATTACGATACTCCAACAAGCTCTCAATCTCTATAACAGACACATCCACAATATCTCATAATTACTCGTATATTATAAGCATTCATTTCCGAAGTCACTATTTCGTTTGTGTTATACCTAAACTAAACATACACATTTACAGTGAATTATTCTGTGTACATTTGGGTTATACATTGTGGATTATGGACAGGCCGGCGATGTGATGTGGCTGGCTCTATAACTCTAATCAGTCTCTCACGAACTGCAGTGGTTGACTGACGCCTGTCAACGTACAGTGCACCCGATTCGTAGTCATCACACTTGGACATAACCGCCAGTACTACTCTTATGTACATGGTCATTCAGTTTAATTTAGCTGGATCGGGTTCCGTTCACAACGGTTTCAGCGTTCTGTACCTACTGTACTGTATATTTGTGCATTCCCACACGTTGCCGTAGACTGTGTTTTTTTCTCTGTAAGGTTCAAAATTGAATATCTTTGATGACGGTGTAACGAGAGTCGATTGTGTGCGTTATATTTCATTACCGGGCGTTCTAGATATTTGTAAAAAAAGGTTCAAATTGATGTCGTATCAATTACGAAACATATTATGTGAACTGTGAAGTGAACTCATTGTTTGCAGTTCTACATTTGGATTCGGACTGGTCGCTATTGTTTTCAGTTTTCAATTGAGACAATGTAGGTACCATTGTAGTACTGCACTTTATTTTGAAGCAATAAAAAGTCTTCAGTCCCTTTGAAATCTCAGCTGCAACCATCATAAAGACTGCATTTTTCAATTAAAAACTTTACGACAGACAATTGGAACGTTATAAACGTTTTCTCTTTCTTTCGCTTAAGAAGTGAGTGAATAACAAAAACTTTGATTTGCCATATGAAGTGTTTCATAATAAAATGAGGGTTACTAAACAGTGGCCTTTACAACTGTGATGTGATGTTAATTGTTTTGAAAAAACTGATGATCGTTCAAAAAGTGTTGATTCGTGAGAGCTGATGCAGATAAAATGGCGAATCGGGTCATGGGCTACGTCATCTGCGGATATAATTCCGTTGACAATCTTCTGGTGAGTCCTCAACTTTTGATAAAAGCTGTATCATAACGGAAACGGGTTGTTAACTGGTCCTTTTTCGGACCACAACTTTTTAAATCGGCAAATTATTTACCTCGTCCTCATACTAAATGTATATCTATCGCCGTTACACTGGCATCCTCTGTTGATTTTTTCTGTGAAATTCGAAAGGTAAATCCTGGGCAACCCTCATTCGAATAAATATTGTATTCTTAATAACTAAACAACAGATTTATAAGGAATTCATAGTTTTTTAATTGGGTATAACAATCAGTGAGTTAATCGTCATTGTTTTTATTAAAGATCGTAACATGTTTCAGCATAATGCGTACATGTTTAACCGAACACGTAATAGTTAAAGCTGGTTAAACACGTAATTAATTTCTTTTTGATTCTAATTTCATTACTACATGCCACATCCACCTTCCTCGTAAAAGGAGATTGACAAACTTATATTGGCTACCTAGTATTCTAGGAAAATATATTAATGCAATGTTTTTTGGGCAGCATTGGGACCAAATCGAATTTAAAAATGGTAAAACGTTGGTAATTTGGTATGTATTTATTGCTTGTTCCCGGTTTTGTGCAAATCACATTCAGGTCTTTGGTTACAAATGTTGCTTGTCTACCAGACTACTGGACGACCTATGCCGCTATCTTCCAGTTCACTGGGTAAATTACTTCGATCACGTGTCTGGGACTCCATCGTCCCTTTAACTTTGTTCTCTACAATCTGCAAAAATTGTAGCTTTGCTGGTGTACCGTAATGACTTCTATCTTTACATTGTGATATATCTATTGCATTGCTAATGCGATTGAATAATAGGAAATGCGAAATTTGTGCAGCAAAGCAACCGTATGCTTGGCGTATTATGGCTATTATTACATCAATTTGGTTTTTTAGTCGGATTACGAAACCGTGTCACGTTCGTGTGACGATGTTTAACGATAATCGTTAAATTTACCGGCCATCCGGAATCGGTGTCACTATAGGTATTACTAACTAGACGGCGATTGCTGTTCGGTTCGGAAGAAATGCGATTTTTATTCTTTTTTGTATGGTTTTAGGTATGGCTTTGGGATCAGACAAACATGTATGATTCTTTGTAAATGATATTATAAATATTTTTACATTAAACATTTGGACAAGCTTTCCGTTTTTCCAACTCGTTAAGCGCCTTCTAGTGTCCACCCTGTAGCATAGAGGGTGCACCGCCTGGGATAGGCCGCGATTGGGGGGTGGGTTCAGAGCAAACCCTGCGAATGTTGGTTCTTCCCTTTTTGATGTTGTTAGGCGACAGTTTTCCCTTCAATTTGCAGGGGGTTGTAATAACGTATGGGTATGCTAGGTACTCAACTGACGAGGAGCAGACTGGAACCACTGACACATATAAATATAACTTTTCGTGGAATTTGGGAGGGCAACGAATTGATTCAGGGGTAGGACTGGTTAGGGGTGAAAATAGGGATCAAGGGGTGTGGATTTTTAGGTTAAGTTAATAGAAATACGAAATTTATAATGCGAGCTCGTGCTGTGTTGCTGAGACGAGAGGGAAGTGAAAGTGGCAGTTGTATTTTTTTAAACCTTAGGTTAGTAGCGGGGTTGCCATAAACATAAAATTCAACCGAAAGTAGGGGAGATACCAAACAGTAGCAGTAAGTCTAGATTCTGTTATCCCGTTAGAAAATCCGTTAGACGAAGAATTTTTCGTTTCCACCTCTTCCCAATTCACTTGTTTTGACGGGAAATCGATCAATTTGGCAACTCGTTCTCCTTCTCCATTCGTTAATATTTTTACCATTCTCCAGTATTTTAGACGGCTGTGGTTGTTCTTCTTTAGTAGGGACTTGCGCCGAACTATCTGACATCGGATTTATTGTATACGCGATCGTTTCTCCGTTAATAGGTAGGTATATCTTTTTTTTAGGATTTTTTATAAATTCCGTTCATACACATTTATGAAAATGGGTACGATTGGCGGCAATTCTCATGGGCTTACATGTTTAGCTTTATTTTAATTTAGCTTGATTTTTGCTATCAGATATTACACATTGGAACTTCCCCAAAATTTATTATCAGATCTAATACAATGAAACACTGCCTTCGATATATAAATACTTTAATGAAGTTAAACGGTAGGTACGTACGCACCGATCTCCCAGTTTCGAAATGGACTTCCAAATGTCACATTGTTTGGAGCCTCCACAGTAAGCATATCCTTACCGAATTTGGCTTGCCTGGTTTCGGCCTTAGAGGCCTTCAGGCATAATTCCGCGGGTAGTAGCTTCGCACTCGGCCGAGTGTATGAACGAAATGTCCGAAACTGCGGTTCCTCTCGTACTGAACAGTATTACTATCGCAACGACAAGCCTATCAGTAAGGTAAAACTAACCTGTCGCACGACGAAGAAACCCAGCTCACGTTCCCTTTTGATGGGTTTGGGGTTTGCTGGAAGAGATATCTCTTAGAGATAAGTCACGGCCTTTGTGTTTCACATATTTTTTTGTATAAGTTTGTATTATAATGTTTGTGTACAATAAACAGTTAATAATTAATAATAAAAGAGTTAATAATGGGTGAACAATTTAATGCTTGGCGAATTTTGCTTCGCAATGGTAAGAAGTGCCGACATCGAAGGATCAAAAAGCGACGTCGCTATGAACGCTTGGCCGCCACAAGCCATATAGCCACATTCCTATGGTAACTTTTCTAGTACCTCTTGCTAAAAACTCTTTATGCTAAAGGATCGATAGGCCGTGCTTTCGCAGTCCCTATGCGTACTGAACATCTGGATCAAGCCAGCTTTTACACTTTGCTCCACGCGAAGTTTCTGTCCTCGCAGAGCTGGCCTTAGAAATAGAAATATCATTTATTTGTAAATATGGGTAATGCAGATGTTACATTGTGCTTCAGTATCACCATATTCTACCCGAAAGCGTACACATTATTTGTTTAATTAATAAATCAAACAATCACTTATTATCATCAAAAAATTGGCAAATTAATTATAATATGAATGTCAATTTTAGTGAAATTATGTTCCTCTCGTACTGAACAGTATTACTAGCGCAACGACAAGCCTATCAAGTACGGTCAAATAACCTGTCTCACGACGACGAAACCCAGCTCACGTTCCCTTTTGATGGGTGAACTAAATTTAACGCTAGGCGAATTTTGCTTCGCAATGATAGAAGTGCCGACATCGAAGGATCAAAAAGCGACGTCGCTATGAACGCTTGGCCGTCACAAGTAGTAGTAGTAAGTCTAGATTCTGTTATCCCGTTAGAAAATCCGTTAGACGAAGAATTTTTCGTTTCCACCTCTTCCCAATTCACTTGTTTTGACGGGAAATCGATCAATTTGGCAACTCGTTCTCCTTCTCCATTCTTTAATATTTTTACCATTCACCAGTATTTTAGACGGCTGTGGTTGTTCTTCTTTAGTAGGGACTTGCGTCGAACTATCTGACATCGGATTTATTGTATACGCGATCGTTTCTCCGTTAATAGGTAGGAACATAAATTGAAAAGAAATTAATTTCTGCATCGACTTGGCTATCCGAGACAGATTTATTTACCGCATCGCATTTATTTGCAATCTCAAGAGATGTTTATCTCAATATTTGGGTCACGCCTTTGGAACTTATATTTACTTACACCAAATTTTATTTCTGTCGCCCAGTTACCAAGAAGTGGGTAACGATAAACATTGCGTCCTCTTTTTGTACCCGCAATAGATCGGTTAATGAATTTACTGGCGATCTGTCAGTAAAGTGGCGAATCATTGGTTATTTTATAAAGTCTTGAACTTCTTTATTCAAGTTATTTCGTAATGGTTATTACAAAATTTGTAATTTACTTAAGGGAAACTGACTCTTCTATCATTTTTACTGAGCCTCGGCTCTACGAGTCAGTTGTCTGCCCCTTCAGTGAACTCTTTTAAAAATAGACTAGATAACTGGTTTAAAAAGATAAATAACTTATGACAAAACAATGATTTAGTTCAAATATTAATTAAATAAATAACAATGACTGACTGTGTAAAATCTGTGAACTGTGAAATCTATAAAATGAACTAAGAACTAATAACTTTCCAACACTATGACATAGACGCATATACGTCTATAAATATATAATAATAATAAGTATCTACAGACGATTCTTGAGAAGGTAATATATTCTTAAGTTGTAAATCAATATTTCTACAAAGAAATTGTGATAAGAGGCTTAACGTTTGGAGCTTTTACGTTTGAGAAACTTGATTTTCTAACGTCAGGATCAAGTAAAAGATGATTCTTGATGTAAAGAATTTACTGTGTGGCTTTTACAAAATGTGTGTCTTTACCCCATGGTGGCAGACGGACTCCCCCGCTCTCTTCTCGCACCGCGGGCGTTTTATTGAATATCATTTTTATATAACACAATACATGATCATTGGTTTTAGGAATCGTGGTTGTTTGCAGTTAGCAGTGTGCAAATAATTATTGGATTAATAAAATCTCATTTTTATAACTAAAGTGTCACTATCACTCGAATTATTAGTTTCGTGGCATTGTTACTGATAATTCATTTATTTATTGCTTAAACTATAACTATATTTCACAATATGTTAGATAGATAGATAAAAACTGTTACAATGAAAGTTTACAAACTACATACAATTACAATTTAACTATACTATATTGACAACAACAAACAGGCTTCGTTGCTGCGCGGGGGCGCCCGACGGCGCTCGCAGCGCTGATCTTCCGTCAGTCATTTTGCATGACGTCACGGCTCGTCATATTATAATGACGTCACGGCGGCGTGATGTTGTGTGTGCGGCGGTCAACCAATTCGCCGACGTCAAATGTCGTATCGTGTTGTGTCGTGCAAAAGTGTGCAGATGGTTAGTCGTGTTGCAGCTAGTGTGAAAAACGCGGCATCAAATTAGTAAAGGGTCAGATTCAAAGACAATCCCTACTCATAATTACATTGTGTAACACGTATGTGGTGTTCTTTTGCTGTTTCTGTGATGTTTTTGCAAAGTGCATCGCTCAAATCGTCTAACGTCCAGATTAATCTCTTTCAAACCTTCGAACTTGTTCTTCTGGTCTGTTCTGAACTCTTGCTGAAGAGACGCTATTTCTTCTCTCTCATACCTTTGTTGGGCATTAACCATTTTTTTTCTCTCCTTACTTAAATTGAATCTGAACACTGCACGAACCAAGCGATGGTCACTTCAGGTTTTTAAAAATAAAAATAAAAAAAATAAAAACTTTATTTATTGTTTACAAGGAAAAGTACAAGTACAGTATTCCTGGCCCCCAAACTAGGATAAATAATTATCCTGTGCTATGGGAAGCTAGGTCTTCCGTCCTACTTATCGTGTACATGAATTTATTTACTTAAAAAGATAAAAAGAAGAAACTAAATGACAAAGAAATTAAAATTAAAATCAGAGCTAACATTGTTAAGATGTAGGTAGTTTTAAACATTAGTCGTCAGTGCAGTGTGAGGTGAGTAATATAGTAGTAGCAAGGTTTGCAGATAATTCACTACCAGTTTTAAAGTGACTGAGGACAGAAACGTCATAATTGTCCTGATTTGGACGCAAAGATTTCATAACACAAATATATTTTCTATAATGATTCTCGAAACTGAGAAACTTTATTACAAAAAAAAGAAAAAATGCAATGCAAGCCGCGAATTTTTTGTGTGACGTTTATGGACCTAATGCAGTGTCAGTAAGAGTAGTGCAAAGTTGGTTTAAGCGTTTTCAATCCGGGAATTTTGATGTCAAAGGTGCACCTCGCTCTGGTCGCCCTGTTACGGATAAAATGGACGCCATTTTTGAAAAAGTGAAGCAAGATCGGCATATCAATAGTTACGACGTAGTTGAAGAACTGGAAATTGACCGCAAAACAGTTTTGACCCATTTGAAAAAAGCTGGGTATACAAAAAAACTCGATATATGGGTGCCACACGAGCTCACTGAAAGAAACCTAATGAACCGTGTACTCATTTGCGATTCTTTATTGAGACGTAATAAAACCGAACCGTTTTTGAAGAGATTGATAACTGGTGATGAAAAGTGGATCACGTACGAGAAGAACGTGCGAAAAAGATCGTTGTCAAAGGTCGGTCAGGCTTTACAGACTGGCAAAGCCTGGGCTAACTCGCAATAAGGTGATGCTGTGTATATGGTGGTATTGGAATGGCATTGTTCATAATGAGCTTTTACCGCCCGGCAGGACCATCGATTCGGATCTCTACTGCCAACAACTGATGAGATTAAAGCAAGAAGTTGAGAGAAACCGGCCGGGATTGATCAATAGAAAGGGTGTGGTATTTCATCACGATAACGCTATAGACCACACACATCTTTAACCACTCAGCAATAATTAAGAGAGTTTGGCTGGGAGGTGTTAATGCATCCGCCATATAGCCCTGACCTTGCACCTTCAGATTTCCACCTGTTTCGGTCTCTTCAGAATTCTTTAGGCAGTGCCAGGTTAACATCAAGAGAGGACTGCCAAAACTACTTGTTGCGTTTTTTTGATCAGATGTCCCAAAATTTCTACAGCAACGGGATCATGTCACTACCTACAAGATGGCAAAAAGTCATCGAACAAAATGGCACATATATACTATAATTAAATGTAAATAAACTTTGAAAAAAAAATGTCTTGAGTTTTCATATAAAATGCGAAGAAACTTTTTCCCCGACCTTATATTATGTTCGATATTCGAACAATGTTTTGGATTCTAAAACTCTTTTGAAACGGTTATGTGCTATTCATTACTATACCGTTACATTTCAAACTGTAGCGCACGCGCCGAGGGCAAAGCCCCTGCGCAACGACGCACGCGCCTGCACATGACAGCGACCAGAATAACAGAAACGCACAAACCCTTATTTCATGATCCTCATTTAGTGTAATATACTCGTATTCTATTGTTACTACCACTTTCGAGTACTATTATTGTTATTGGTAATTTTTTAGTTGAGTATCTTTTTTACCATTTCTTATGACAATGAAGGAAGCCACACAGTGACGTTCGATGGTACTTTTTATGAAATCAAGAAAAAAATATGCTCGATACCTCCCTATTCCTACAACCCGAAAACCGAGGAACCGTCAACGCCTCTTCTTTACCAGCGTGAGCGCAGAAAAAAAACAATAGTTTATCTTCATTTCCATAAATTCAGTAATGGAATAGAAGCATTCCTAGGAATTAGAGCACTTTGAACATGCGTGCGTGCTCTCTCGCGCAAGCCTCTTGTCATCTGTGTCTAGAACAAGCTGCTTCTTTTGTGTTCTAATAACAGCGCGAAGATGTACAAACTGAGTACTGTCTAGATATCCAATCCAAAAAGTGGCTTCTGCTGTGACTACCACTGGGATTCTCAGATTGTCCGTATTGCCCTCTTCTGTATGGTGAACGCTTTTTATATAGGTTAGCAGTATTTCTCCATTTCTTGCCTAAGTTGGTAATTTGTTCGGTTTTGGGAACTGAGATAAGAGTACTCATTATTTCTGAGTGCTCTCCTTTACAGAATCTTCTAGGCCATTCTCGCTTTACAGTATCTTTTGGATCCTTCATTATGTTTCTTTTATTTGTATTGCTACAATCTGTCCTCTATGTGCCGGCTAGCAGGGTTCTAAGACAGTGTGCAGATGAAGTAATAGAAGAAACTTGGTAATAGTAGATATTATATTTATTAGGAACAGAACAACATAATAGTAGAAAATAGGTAGTACTCGTAGTAGGAGACAATTTTATAAAACGGACATGCGTCCGTTCAGGACAAAAATACACAGAGAGAAGTAAAAACAATGAAATTAATGGAATTTATAAATGGATTGGGAATATTATTTGAATTTTAAAAATATAGATGAAGAAATGAAAATGCCAACACGAAATGAGATGAGGTAAACGCTAACAATGAGGTTGAAATTGATGGCAATGAGGTTGATATAGACGATGAAGTCGACATCGTTACAGTATGATGATAAGATAACGCTGTTTTCATTTTGTCCTTAGGTCAGCACTCGTTAACATTAGAATTACCACTATTTATTGCATATTGCATGCCTTTTTGCACAAAAGACCTAGTCAATTTTCGGCCCGAAATTCCACGGCGCTTGAATCTTGATAGTTTGCAATGGGATTAATCTCGAATTCGGAAACCCCTGTGTTTGACGAGAGGGAGGTGTGTTTATACAATTCAATACGATAACGTTCAGCAACCGTTTTTTTTTGTATTTTACTTCTAATCGCGAGGGAAGCGGCCATTGTAAAGGCGCGGGCGAGAGGTGCGGGAGTGAGGAAAGAAAAGGGAAATGGAATTTGACAGTCAGTTGTAGTGTTGCTATATATAATATGAATAATTTATTTTTTATAATTATTCGGCGCAGACAATAGGTACATAAATTAGGTAATTTTAGTAATTAGACCTAGGTACCTATGTTTCAGTTTCGTATTCATTTGCCCAATGTTTACCAAGAGAGTGGCTGTTGTTTAATTTTTGATTTACCTTTTTTTAATAAGATTTAATTGTTTTTCTTTTCCTAATTGGAGCGGATTATGGGGCTTATGGCTAAAGGCTATCTAAGGCATTAGATACACTTACCACTGGTCGCCAAGTTCGAAGGTTTGGGTACTCTGAAGCAGCTGGTCAAACTTCAATGCTTTTTCTTCTCAAATATATGTTTTAAAATATAAAAAAATCACAATATTAATAATTCGTCCGACCACCATCCGAACTCATTTTTTTAAGAGACGGCGATGTCAAAATTATACTTATTTTAGACATAGACAAGCAAATAGACTGAACCCACAGAGGTCGCTTGAACATCACAACATCATCAATAGTTTCATAAACTTATTTTCATTCTGTTTTAACATGTGTTATTGGCATCCATGGTGGCAAGTGAAAGATTCATGTACTTATGGATATTAATAAACAACCGCGGTAGTTGTACAAATATAAATCGAGTTAGCCTCAGCTCTTAAACGCCGGATATTGGGTCGGGGCGGTGTCTGGTTTGCCCCTACTACGAGCTTCTGTAGTAACTCGAATACTGGAAGTTACTTTTACTGGTTCGCTAAGCTCTGCAACGTCTATCCTTGAAGCTTCTTGTCTATATGCCGGTTGAGTTATGCCCTCTTGCAGCGGTCGAGTCCGGTGGGGGCCATCGGTGCACGATGTCATTCGGCGGGTGTGGCATCGTCCCTAAGCAGCTCTCCCTGGGCAGGGCTCTGCTCGAACGATCGGGCGGGCGGGCATGCCGCGGTGCCATCTCGCGTAGAGATGGGTGGGCGGAGTTGTCGGCGCGGTCAAACATGCCGCGTGCGAGGCGCTCAATGTACGTGTCCAGTCTCTCTACCTTCAGGTCTCGACTAATGGTCGCGTTGCGCATGCAAGCAAGGGTGGCGCGCTCGGAGGAAGTGGCATTCTCCACTGCCATCTGGAATCATCTGTCCTTCAGGAACAGGGCCACAATCTTGACGATGCGGAAGGGAGCGGGAGACGTCGACAGCTTGTACAGCAACCCCTCATTCCATACACTTTCGAACGCCTTCTCCATGTCCAGGAACACTGCCACAGTGTGCTCCTTCTTATTCGAGGCGACAGCCATGGCGTGCAGCACTCTGGTAAGTTGGAGCGTCGTGGAGTGTCCCGGACGGAAGCCGTACTGCTCGTCCCGAGGCTGGATGTGCGGCAGAAGATGCAATAGCAGCATCCTTTCGAAGACTTTCGAGAGCGTACAGAGGAGGGTGATGGGCCTGTAGCTCTCTGGCTTCTTCTTATCTTTGCCGGGTTTGGGCAGCACAATGACCCGGCCGAGCTTCCAGGGCTCCGGAAAGTGGCCCGAACGTAGTATCCCGTTAAACAGACGTGTCACCGCCGCGACGGTACGTTGCGGCAGGTGATGAAGCGCCATGTTCGTGATACGGTCCTCGCCCAGGGCTTTCTTCGGCTTCTGACATTGGAGTACTTTGCGCACTTGACCAGGGGAGAAGAATATGGGATCCTCATCCATCGGTATAGGCGCTGCAAAGTAACCTTGCAGGTGTTGTATGACTTGCTCCTCGTGGTCCACGTCGACTGTCGGGTTGGGTCTGAACTGGCGTTTCAAGCATTCGGCGAAGAGCTCCGCCCTGTCTTCAGCACGATATTTTGGAACGCCATCCGCGTCGACGATGGGACGCACCGGCTCGGGAACTGAGGAGGAAATTTTAAACCATTTTCTAATTGTTTGTTTAATAGAAACAAAGAAATGCTTGTAAGACTTGTAATAATCGAAAGTATTACAGTAATTGATGTAACAAGTACAAGTAATGAGCGAAAAGAGAGAGTTTTCGCCGTTGACCGGGGTATTTATATGGAAGTGCGGGGGCGAGGGTGCACTGCCCCCTTTCCCCTCATACTGAGGTGCTGGCGCCGCTAGGCGCCGACACTTAAGTGTCTAACTTTTCAATGTCGGCAGCCCATTTCCATCAATTCATATATTATCTAATGTTTATTTGTGATGGTCCGTATACCACCACTTTGTCTAGCAAAATAATTTATTTACCACAATTTTTTTTACACGTTTTTAAGTTTACTGTTGGACCCCGCACTAGGGCGAACCTGTGCGGGTGTCGGGCGGGCGCGCGTGCAATGGGGCGATGGTCCTAGCCAACTCTGAGGGGGAAATGAAGTAGTTCCCGGGTAGGGGAGGGGGAGGAACGGCTAGTTGGGAAGCCACGTGATCGCTGACCATGGTGTGGTGGTCTGAGACCGCATCAGATACCCCTAAAGGTACAGGATGCGGGGTGAATTGCTTCTCCAAGTGCGCGGCCAACATTTCCGCTCTGGCTTTAGCCTCGAAGACGCGATTCCCACCGCTGTCCACCAGAGGGCACTTAGGCGTGGGTGTAGTGGTGAGCTTTCTGCGGACGTGAGTAAGCCCCGTCTTGTGTTCGCCCACGTGGTCGATGTGACTCTCCCACGTGTCTCCGCGAAATGCCTTCGCCTCCACCGAGAGCCTCTCCGACAGCCTATTAAGCTCGGCTTTAAGCCGCGGGCAGCGCTTGTAATCCAGTGTTAATAACCATTTGGTAATTTCCTGCTTAGCTTCCCTTAGAGAGAGCATTTTTATGTCACAGAATTTTAGAATTTTGTTATAGATAAACGGGAACAAAAAATTACTAAACCGTTGGGCGAAGGTAGTTTTTACTTTTAAATTTTCTACTTTGAAAACTCTTTTCTTCAGCAACTCTAAGTACTTGGAAGAGCTAAGTGTGGCTTTATGTTGTACAAGTCCTGCCCTCAGAATATAAAGCTGCCGAACTGTGAGTAAACCCGACTCTTTGTATAGGTCTGCTGACCCTACCCGTGCAGTCGGGTACCTGTATGGGTTTTTAAACATAACTTTGAGGACAGAGCGCTGCGCTCTCTCGAGAGTTATGATTGTGGTTTTGCCAACTCCACCCCAGGCCGAGATGCAATATGTGACCAGTGACTGACATTGTGCCACGTAGACGAGCCTCATTACTGTTGCATATTAAGCACTGGCTATTTATTACCTTATTTTAATATCTTGTCACATTGACGTTCTCTCATGGTTTTGTTTTATATTGAAGCAGTCACAAAAAACTACATATAATTTATTAATATCCTCTGTTCCACATACTCTGCTTTAATTTCAATAATTACGTCTCCGTCAGCACAGTCTATCAGACGCTTCATTATTCTGATCGTTTTCCTAAGGCGATAAGAAAGAGAAGTAATGTGCTGTTTGAAGGATAATTTCTGATCCAGTAAAATCCCCAGATATTTAAGGCCACCCGGCCAATAAACCCGCAGTCACAGTTGAGTCTAATGTGATTATCACCGCATGTGTGGACCCGAATTCCTAACGAGGAAGGGGGGCTTTAAGTTCGGAAGTCAAATTGCACTGTAGTGTCTGGCCTCGCTTTAGTCGACTTCCACAGTCCACATTGGAAATCGTACCTAAAGCAAAATAGAAAGCTAATACGTGGGTCAACACAAAAAATAATTATATACGAAGCAATTCGAATTTAGCGACCTTCGACATCTAATTTATTGAAAATCGTAAACCTAAAGCAAAATAGAAAGCTTAATACGTGAACCACCACAAATAAGCATAAGGTATGAGCTACTGGAAAATAACCTAGGGATACTACTGGTGAGAAGGGCCATGGTCCTACAGCCTCCCCCCTCTCTTCCTGTATGCGCCACTGAAACTAAAAAGTGGTTTTAAAGCAAATCCTAAATAGAGTTCCCGTTCGAGTCGACAGTGGTAGGGGGCACAGTTTACAGTGAACTCTTAATTGGCCGCGATTAAAGTTTATTAGCGTGGCCTAATTGGTCGATTGTCACTGCTATGCGGGAAATTGTTGACTCCCAGGAACGTTGCTTCGTACTGCATCTATCCCCCCCCCCCCCCCCCCCCTCCCCCCCTTCAGATTTGCTTTTTTTTGCTTCTACGCACTTCACACGGTCCGGTCAGCCATCCAGGAAAGGTGGGTCGTTTGGTTACAATGGGCGTGGCCTTCTGGTGTGGCTTCTTGCTGCGTCTGCAGTGCTCTGACGATCGGGCGGGCGGGCGTGTAGCGGAGCACTATCTCACGGAGCGTGGGAGGGGTTTCTGTCGCCACCCTTGATCAGGTAGGTCGTTGGGTTGCCATTAGCTTGGCTTCTGATGTGGCAACCGAGCTCACTCGCATCTGCGCTTCCCTAGACAGGGCTTTGCTTCGAACGGTCGAACATTCCGCGTGCAAGGCGTTCGATGAATTTGTCCAGTCGCTCGATCTTCAAGTCTCTGGCGATGATGGAAACATACTCGAGGAGAGCTGATCGACGACTGATGTTCAGTACGAGAACGCGCCAACTTATATGCTCCAAGAAAAAATGTTTAACTACTGTACAACTTATGAACTGGGTAGTTCTATCTATCTATCTATAGGCTGTACAATTAGTATTTACAGAGAAAATATGGAAAACAGGGTGTCACAATCTTTAAATTTTCTCGAAGCTTTTCTACATTCATCCCATTCGCTTTTCCTTCCCTGTATCAACTCATACTCATACCATTTATTGCTTTTCATGTGTATCAATTCGTCTTAAAAAAATATATTATATGATCATACATGAAACCCTGAGTAGGGCACCGCAATATAAAATAAGAGATTATAATAAATTATAATAGTAATAAATGCTAACGGGATATATTACATTAAATGACATTATAAGTTATAATTGATTTTATAGTTAAGTATTGGTTTTATCATCAAAAACCTCCTGCAGTGAAAAGAAACATTTGTTAAGAAGATATAACTTTAATATTTTATTGAATATTGGGTCTTTTAATTCAATGTCGATGATTTGTGAAATTTTGTTATATATTTTTATAGACATAACGAACGGTCCAGAACTGTGTAGACTTAATTTTGAGCAAGTCTGTTCTTGTAGCGAGTGTTAAATGGCGTACTGTGTAGGTCCTAAATGGTATTAGGTTCATTTTAAACGACGAATCTCTGCTTGTCGTAGCCCTACTGGTTGCTGACCTGTTCTGTTCCAAACACAGTGGATGCACGCTAGGTCGGAAAACAGCATTCGGAGGTCCACTTCCGTTTGATATGACCACTCCTCAATTTCTTTCTAATTGCATACGACCTCGACGTGGGAAATTCATTTAGAAAATAATAATTAATTTATTAATAGACAACCAAAAGTTTTTTTTAATTCATTGACCGTCTATAAATATAACTAAACGGGTTCAATATCGTGTCCTCAAGAAACTATCAATTTTGAAGGAACTTCTAATTTTTCAACCAGTCGCTTACCTGTCATACATAGTTGATAATTTAAGGTCTCAAAATGTACCCTTATACACACATGATCCTCTCTATGGACTGATGTTGTGGTGTAGTGCAGACCCATCATCGTTTACATTCTCTATGGGCTATGCCTCGTATATCCTTTTGTCTGTGGTGTCCTCTTGTACAATAACCTGCTACTCTGAAGTTACATCATATGTCGCCGATTTTGTTAACTTGTACTCAAGTCAATATACCTAATTTGAACATTCCACTGTGTATCCTTAGACCTCTGTTCCCCCATGCCTTCAAGAACTGACACATTCGTTCAACAAAATGGGTAAATAAAAACCAGTAGGTAATAAAATTGGGAAGTGTGATAATTCAAAGGAATGTCATTGTTTCTCATATAATTCTGAACAAAATTAAACTCCCTTTAGGCTACGATAAACCCACATCGTAATATAGAAGTCGTGAAGGACAACGCCTTCGTTCTACGAATTTTTATATTCGTAGGAGTCTAGTCTAGACTATACCAGGATGTTATTATTTCACTGAAAATATTAATTCAGAAAGCGTGTATATTTGTTATTTTTTTCAAACGCCTTCTCGTCAATTTGGATGAAATTTTACACAGATATCGGTAATACCTCTAACAATAATAGATTTCTTGGAAGAGAAGGATTATAAGCTTTTATTTTATTTTTATCCGTGGAAAATAGCAGGTTCGATAAAAACAAAAACTATCTGTAGAAAACTCGAAGTTCACAGTAATTAATAATTATGTTTCATTTTCTCCTCGGTACTTAAAACATTATGTTATGGTGAAAGTGAGCGGCAACAGCGACCATAGAATGTCACCACACCCATATACGGGGGTTCGCATATGGCGTAATGTATGGACGTCAGCGGGGGGGAACCGAGGGCTCCGAAAATAGTGCAGGGGGAGAGGCGAGGCATAGCCGCGTACGCGCAGTTCCCGAGTCGCGGCCGCCATACTCACATGGATGTTTATTTAAAAAGTTGTTAAAAAAGCAGTGATGTTGTGTGGAACCAATGGAGCCGTAGCGGCGATGGACAGAGCCTACATGTCGCTCCGAGCGCGCAAACCCCAGGCGAAGACCACGGTTCGTTGATTTTCCTCCAAAAATATACGCTTTGCGATTCATTGTATCATGTCAAGTTCATTCTTACGGTCTGGTCTGTGATGGTAAACTTTTCGGCATCGTTGAATTTTATTTTAAAAATGAAGGAGACTTTAGAAATAGAAATACAATTTGTTTGTAAATATAACTACTTTTAATTTACTACTAAACTCTCTTATAACAATATAAATAACACTAAAATAATACTAAAGCTATAACTAAACTAAGGCTAAGAAAACTAAAGATAAAAAATTGGGTTAAGTCCCCCACATCCGGTAGTGTACCCAAGAGACTGGCTGCGTTGCCCCGTTGGATAGCTAAGCTGATCCGCTGGGCCAAATAGGAGCCAGATCTTGGGTCTTTTGACGCGTCGACCGGGCGCTTTGCGAGGTCCTTGAAGACGCGGTGCGCTCCCGGGCCCCAGGGTCCCAATGTTTCAACCTCAAACGGCTCAAATAAATTTGTAAATATGGGTAATGCAGATGTTAGATTGTGTTTCAGTATCACCGTATTCTGCCCGAAAGCGTACAAATTATTTGTTCAATTCGCTATCGCTTTGTGGCTTTTTACCTTGTCGCACAAGTCAGTAATGCAAACATTTCGGATTCGTTGATTTCCAGTACAAAAATGCAAGAGATACTACAATGTTGCATTGCGGCTTCATTTTTTCATTTCTCAAGGCTGATTTTTATTTAAAAAGTGCAGAGATAATTCATCACTGTCGCTTTGCGTCTCATGTTTTCATTTGTCAAGTTCAACAGGACGGTCAGGTCAGTGATTGTATACATTTGGAAATCTATGATTTCTATTTCAAAAAATGCAAGAGATACTAACTATATTGTCGCTTTGAGCTTCATCTTTTCATATATTTTTACGTTATTTGGGAGGCTAACGTTTATACTTCTATTGTACGTTATTTTTCCTAAACCATTTAAAGGCTTAATACTTCTGTTAATTCTAGTAACAATGGTTTTGTATCCCTGGCTGGTTTCTTAGGTACTCGTAATTAAACTTGACGTGTGGTTTTATGACAGTGTTCCTATATAAAATACATACCAAAGTATTTGATTTAGAAACACAAATCTTAATACGGTCCAAATACTTATCGATATGCAACGAATCGTAAAGTTAGTACTTATTTTTGTAAGTTGTAAAAGTTAGTACTATTTTCTGTTAAGTAGGAACGAATGCGCGCTCACCACTTGGAGATTATTGATAGATTGTCTTTCATGCGTGATTGTATCGATGTTTTGTTTTCATGGTAGAATCCTAGTTAATTCTACTTAAGGCAGTGTTCCTAAATAAAATAAAATGAAGTATTCTATTTAGAGACACTGTAACCCTTAGAGCAAAATCATTTTTTTGTCATATTAAGACATGCAACCAGTCGAAAAATTTTGATTTGTTAAAATTTCACAATTCATCCGCAAAACTCCGCAATTGCGGATGCAAATACTTTCTCTATTATACTACATGCTATAAAACTTATAATACCTTAAGTTACTTTTTGTCACATACTCGTAAATATTAGATTGTTAATTTTACTTTGTCACACTGTTTCTGTGTACACAAAATCTTTTCGTTTCATTTAATTGTATGACAAAAATAATGCCTCGTGAGCTACCGTTGCCCACGCTTTGTGAGTCAATTTCAACAGCGATGTAAGTACTCGTATTTGTTTACGCCCTATTCTTTTTCAACGGAAATCACGTTGATTTCTTTGTGATCGATTTCCGCTCACCTGCTTCTTTGTATTTTTTTCAGTTTTATTTGTTTTTTTTATTATGAAATAATGATGGGTATTAGTATATACTGCACTATTTAAGAGCTGTGCGATAGTTACAAAAAAAATCTTCAAAATGCTCTGTTATATTATTTTATATTTAATGTATAAAAGAATAAAAAAATATATGTTAAGAACATTCAAAGAAAGAACAAACCTAAAAAGAACCAACCGGCAGAACCAAACAAAAACAACCAACTGCGGTCCAAACAAATTAAAAATAACCATAAGAAAAGGAAAAAAAAATGGCAAAAAAATTAATGAAATGTGAATAAAAAGGGGATCAGATAATAAAATATATACTATATACTAGAAGCTTTTTGTTTTCAACCATCTGTTATTCCATAAACCAGGGTTAAACTTAACGATCTTGCTAATCCGGGGAAGCCTAACTAAAACAATAATAAATAAAGTAGAAAGGAAAATAAGATAAGGAAAAACCTAAAACCAAAACAAAATAAAAATACTGAGGACGTTTTAATTCCTCACAGAGATTATTTATGCCACAGACAAAACATTCCTTACTTAAGCAACGCCCAGGGCAGACAATTAAACGAACCACATCTTCTTACAGTCCGGGGAATGCCTAACTAAAAAAAAGGAGACAAGAAGGACCATCATTCGCACATCACTACTACTTACTTACATTAATAAAAGGAAAAGAAGAATAGTGGACCTTATGAGGTCCGATACGAACAATACCTGGCTTCGTCCCTGCCCCCATCAACTTTGTGACTGCACCAATTCGCCATGACAATGACAATATTAATTTGCCTTGGCCCCGGAAATTTTTTACCGTTGCAATCGGTCACTGTAATCACGCATAGCACCCGTGCGACCGATCCATCACCCGCTGTTTACTTCTAACTAATTATATTATGTGAGATTTACGGCACTCAGTGTCGTAATTAGGAAGGAGATGCGGGAGGGGCGAGAAAAGTATGCACATAATCACGTGCTTTTAATTTTTGTTACAAGTGTATAGCTAGTATAAATCTATCTATCTATCAGCCCGTGTCTGTCCACTGCTGGACACGGGCCTCTCCCAGAGCGCGCCACATCACTCGGTCCTCCGCCTTCCTCATCCAACCATCGCCGGCAACTTTCTTCAGGTCGCCGGTCCACCGGGCAGGGACCGCGTCCCACATTGCGCTTTCTTGTACGCGGTCTCCACTCTAAAACTCGTCTACCCCAACGGTTGTCGGTTATCTAGTATAAATAGTTACAGATAATTACAATAGAGATCATAGGATACACAGATTCCCGAGTTTGATGGGCTTTTGATCCTTATAATAATATAAACACGCGCGAAGCTAGTGTTATTATAAATTATAATATACGTACGTATTTGTATTATTTATTTTCGTCAAAATTACAAAACACAAACTGCACTTACAGTCTTTTAACAAATTTTGTTCTTATCTGTATTTTGGAAGTCAGAATTCCATCGCATTTTCTAAGCGTGTCTGATTTTTAGTAAAACTTCGAACAATAGTTCAAACTGAAGGTGAATTCCGTTAAGATTTGACAGCGAGTCAGGTGGCATCCCCACCTGCCGCCCCTCCGTCACGGCAGGTGACCACCCCATTATCACTGCCCCGGCACCGAACTCAAACCCACGCAACCTACCCACGAGTGAACAGCGACTACCTATGCTATTCCGCAAAACTTTTAGATGAAATATAAAAGGTTGTCTGGAAGAGATCGCTTTTAGCGATAAGACCGCCTAGATTGTATTAATCGTTTTATACGCATTGTATCACACTAATTTTGTGCAATAAAGAGCTAGTTATTTTGTACGAAAGAAGTTCATGAAATATAAAAAATATATCCGCCTTTCGGATCCGACACCGTTATTGTTACACTCTGTACATATTTTGGTTAATTTCTTCAATATGAAAAACAGATTATGTTTGAAAGAAAACGGATTCCCATATTGAAGAAACAAACTAACCATAACTAAAAATATTTAGAACAACGTCGTTAAATAAGCTAGTTTTAGAATCAATTACTTGTATTGAAATAGCACAAGGCTTATGATTATGAATCATTGGATACCCTGACTTCCAAACTAAGCGAGCCTGTATTTCGAGAGACAGTGCTTTAAAAAAATTAGTTGGAGATGGAGCTGAATTTAGGGCCAAGGCTCTTTATAATTTAAATTGTGATTTATTTTATTTATGTGAAAAGGGTTTCACACAAAGTCTCCTTGTGTGTCTTTGTCGATCCCAGTTTTCCTTTCATCCATTGTTTCCATAAGAAAATGTGAGAGAATAATGAAGTCATTACGAGTTTTCAATCCCATGGGTACCTATAAGTTGGAAAGATAGTTGGAAGCGATGGGCGCTTGGCGATTACGTAGTCGTTCATTAATATGCAGGTGCGTCCGCGCCGAGGTGACGCACATGTCTTGCTGCGGGGATCTGACGCGACGGGGGCACTGAGCCGAACTTCAATTGACGGCAACTTGAACCTTATGAATAAGTAAAGGACTTTCTTACCTGACCTACTTAGACGACGTCTACTCGAGGTAACGTCTTCCAACCTACCGCTTTATTGGTGTAAATAATTCCATGTATCCCACTTCTGATCTTAGAGTTCAGATGTTCGAATTCGCCTTTTTTAATGACCGCTTTCTTCCTCTTTTTGTTTGTTTCTTATAACACTTATTACTTTGTTCCAACAATTAAATTTAAACAGGATATAACGATCCATACATCAACGACAACAACAATAAAATTCATTCCAAACAAATCGAATCTAAAAATTGAATCGCAACTGATATCGAATGCGTGAATTAAACGTAATAAAAAAAAACTATCTGGAAAGCCCTCTGATAATAGGCCAAGAAAAGGGCTGGTTGAACAATCCGTCGGTTCGTATCCAGGCGCATTTATTTTCCCCTGTTTCTCACACAACACTTTTTTTTTAAACCAATAATTCTACTTTTATTTTTGTATCAGTAACTGTTTACAACATTTTATTCTAAAGGGTATTAACCTAATTTTGTTTTATTGCATCAATCAACTTACATGGACATCCTGAAGAAGGGTTTATAATTAGTTTTTCGATATCTCAACAAACAACAGAGATATTAATGGTTTAAGTTAGTACTGTACTGGAGATATGCTCTGTCCCTTTTTAGCATAACAGTAGGGAACAGTGACGTCATTATTCTCTATTGCCGTTTCTTTCTACCGTCTGATTTTTGATTGCCTGAACCTATTTTATTTTTTAACTAATTTTAATTCTGTTAACATTTGACTATCAATTTATGTCTATTTCTTAATTTGTATGAAAGGCATTTAATATACTTGGAAAACATCCTATTGTATGTACCTCGTTATTCAGACTTTCTTTGTCTCGACTTGACATTAATTATCTTCTGTAAAACATAGTCAATTTGCTTTTTTGCACAATAACACACTTTTTGTTCCACGGATATAGCTAACTCATTATATCTAAGTATAAACCTAGACATCCTCGTGGGAACGTAGAAAATAACTGTCTTTAAGCAAAAATCTTGTTAGAAATTTTTCTTGCAATCTTAGATTGATATCGCGTGTCTTGGTATAGTAATTTGTCTCTATTTATAATAACTGTCTAATAGCTAGTTTTTTTTTAAATTTATGGCCTAATTGCTAGTTTACGCAATGGCAATAGCGTTAGGGCGAAGATTGAAATTAAAATATATACCGTCCTACAAGAGGTTTCTTGATTGTTAAATCTAACCCAGATTACGGATCTTGAATTAAAAAGTATTAGTTCATCCATTTCAATAATATTCTTTAAAACGACCCATTTTTAATTTCACTTCAATAGTTTAGATAAAATAAATAAACTTTTTATATATATGGATGATTTATACATTCACGAACATACATAATCTAATAGTACAATATTTCAGTAAATTAAAATACTTGCTCAATATACGGCAATTTGGTGAGGAATACTTTTGAATGATAGAAAACCGCGTCATAGGGCGTCCTCCTCAGAAGCAGAGCGCTCGCCGGGAGGTAGCGCGACGCGCGACGGGGCGTCGCGCGTCGTGGCGGCAGAGCCCATCAACGCGCTGAAATTCCTGTCACGCGCACGTCCGCAGGGTCTGCGGGTAGCGGTAAAACCCTGGCTGGAGACAGGCGGAACTTTTTAAGATAATTCAGGAAAAAAACTGCCTAATCTCGACAATCCAAAAACGTTAAGCGGAGAAGAATTAAATGGCGAGATAACTGAACAAATAAAGAAGATAAATTTGCTCCCATACAAAGTGAGGCTCAGCGATTTAACTTTTTACTTACAATAAAAAAAAATCACGACATTGCAGAAAAAAATTAAATATTTATAATACGATAACCCGAATTAAGATAAAACACGCTGATATCTTAATTATTTCCCAATACCCTAAAATCATTTTGTAATTAATTAAATCGCAGATGTGACTTCACTTGATCTTGATTATTATTATTATTATTATTGGATTAGCAGGCAGGCAGCTAATGCTGGTTAGCCTGTTTCTTCACATTTCGTAAGTGGCTGTCTAATCTGTTTTTAAACTGGTTTATAGTTTCAGCATTCACAACTTGGTCAGGTAGGCCGTTCCACGGGATGACTACCCGGTTGAATAGGAGATGATGTTTTGGTAGTGTTTTGGCCGTGTTCCGCACTAGTTGTGTGCAGTGTCTTCTTGAGTGCTCCTTCAAGTTCAATATAAAGAAATTCTTCATTTCATCTGTGTTATAGTGATTGTTTAGAATTTTGTAAGTCTCTATAAGGTCGCCTCTATCTCGTCGCTGTTTCAGTGTTGGCAAATTCAGTCTTTCCAACCTCTCCTCATACTCTAGGTTCTGATTGACATAGATTGAATTTAGGATTTTGTCAAAAGTGTAGGTGTCTGGAAATAATGTATTAGTGCATGAAAAAAATGTACAATTTATTAAACGTATTTCTTTTGATCTTCCGCATTGAAATTAAACAAAATGTTTATACATTATTTCGTGGTGGCAATAACGTCTTCGTACGTGGGTCTGGGGATGCCATGTCTTTTGGAGAATATCGGAACAAAAACGGAAGATAATTAAGCTGTACTGTCTAATTTGTGTGTAAGAGACCACAGATCAAATGATAGACAGATATAATGTTTCTATTCGAGACCGCATGATTAAAAACACCTTTTGACAAGCTCGCAACTATTTATACTAGAATTCTAGATACAGAAATGAAATACGAACTAAAATTGATCTGCCATGAGGGACAAAATTGAAAAAAGGTATTGAGAAAGAAGCCATGCTCACTCTATTCAATAAAAATTCTCGTTAATATCTATGTAACAGACTCTTTGTGATGTAAACAGCTATTCAGCAAATTATCGTCATGGCAATCTGTCCCATTGTAACTATTTATAGAACCTTATAGTATTGTTGTTGTTCATTCTTTTGATGTTCGTATCTAGTCTAGACTGCCATTATGTTCGAGATGAATTTCAAACCTGATGTAGAAGCTTTTAATAAGCCGTTAAAAGCATTTTTTTTACCGTTTAAAGCAGTTTTCCATTTTATATTGTGTCATATTGTTTTTGTTTCGATACATTACACCTATGCCTCTTAGCAGGTATCATTGTTTCGTAGTATTAGCAGATGAAGTAAACTACACTACACCAGTATTAATATATATTCTATGGTAGTAGTAAAATAACATTTATGAACAATATTTTTTGTTCTACATACTGCATTTAAGCTTTATGAATATTGACCAATAACTTGCTTTATTGTTTTATGATTCTTTTAAAACATCATACTGATATAATTTTATAAATAAGTGCACTAAACAACATATTTCTACGTAATCTTGAACTCTGTCCTATTTTTTTTCTTTAATATATGGCCCCTGCTAGAGTACACCCTGCAATTTGGCCAATGACCGTGCTAGAACCTTATAAATCACTCTAACGTTTTAGCGTCTGTTTTGAAAAAAAAAACTGTTTACCAACGTTGTGATTATGGGAGAAATGTATGCATCAGGAGTCAGAAATGCCTAGTGTCTTGCATTCCAAGTGCAACTGGAGATTAGATTGCCGGATTCACACAATCTGTAGTATTTCACTCCCATTTCACTGTCTTATATAACGTTCACTTAACACGGACGATTTTAAGGTAAAATACACTAGTTTCACGAAAAAACCACCACTGTAAACCGTTTTTAAACAATAAAATAGGACGAACACGCCATGACAGCATGAACGCTCATCATAACCTCCCTATTTATTTTTGTCGTCTAAGATTTTAGTGTCAGTCAGTATAAACATTTGATTTTTATTCAATTCAATCGACAAATGGCACAAGTACGGTTTCATTAAAGTCTTGTCAGGAGTCCTTCATAATAAAGTATAGGGAGAAAGTGTGGTTGGTATTTATTTGAACTGAACCCTTGGCCCCAAACCAGCATCGAAGTAGTTCTTAATACTGTCCGTAAATTCGGAGTCATTCACAATGTATGGGTCCATTTATGGATTCGTTGACGTCAAGCGACTGAGACAATGTCTCGTTAGCTGCTGAGTTTGGAGTGCTCCCGCCAAGGAGTGTCGATGGTCACGTAGGCTTGTCCTGTTGTGTCATTTAGCCCTGGTCAAACAATTCCACTTTACCCGGTGTTTTTTTCACAATCCGTCGCTCGACGGATTGATTGTTTGTTGATTGATTGATTGTTACGTATTCGTCGGTTTGAACTTGAAAAAGTAAAACCGAATATCCTATTCAGTACTTTTTGTTTGTCGGTTACGATTTTGGTGTCTGTATAAAAAAATGTTTTTTATTAAATTCAATCGACATACAGCTACTTGTGCTATCTGTAGGGCTATATATAGTATCATTTCATGAAAATCTTGTCTGAAGTCTTTCATTATAATTTTATTTATCATAAATATTAGGTCCTTACATATGAAATTGGCGTTTTGTATGGGAGGAATATAAAGTCGATTTTTTTTGTAAAATATATTTAATTAATCAAAGTATGCACCATTGTTAACAATGCACTTTTGCCATCTCATAGGTAGTTCATTGATCCCTTTACTAAAAAAAACCATGAGGGCGAGAATCAATAAACTCTCTGAAGGCGGTTTGGACTGCCACATCGGAGTTGAATTGTAATCTTTTTCTTTGTAAGAATTTATCCAAATTCCGGAAAAAATGGTAATCTGTTGGAGCAAGGTCCGGGGAGTACGGTGGATGCCCCAGGCATTCCAATTGCAGCTCCTCTAGTTTAGCGGCCGTCTGTTGTGCAGTGTGTGGTCTAGCGTTGTCCTGAAGCAGCAGTGGCCTAGAGCGATTGACCAGCCTCGGTTGTTTAGCAGCTAGTTCTTCCATCATGGTTTGCAGATGCTGACAATAGATATTTGCCGTAATAGTTTGGCCAGATTTTAGAAAACTGTAGTGAACGACACCGGCACTAGTCCACCAAACACTCACAAGTAATTTTTTCTGAGTCAATTTTCGCTTGGGGCAGGATTTGGCTGATTCTCCAGGGTTCAGCCATTGCGACGAGCGCTTCCGATTGTCGTACAAGATCCACTTTTCATCACAGGTAATGATCCGATTTAAAATCCCTTCATTATTGTGTCGGTTGAGCAATGTAACGCAGCAGTCGACGCGTGTTTGCCGGTTTGATTCACTCAATTCATGAGGTACCCACCTTTCAAACTTTTTTACTATCCCGATTTGCTTCAAGTGGATCAGCCAGTTTTATCACTCACACCGAAGCCTGCAGCTAACTCTGAAGTGGTTTGCGATGGATCCGCTTCCACAATAGCTTTTAATTCTTTATTATCCACTTTGGTCTCCGGTCGTCCACGGGGCTTGTTCTGAAGGTTGAAATTTCCAGAACGAAAACGTTGGAACCAAAAACGTGCCGTGTTTTCTTTTGCGACACCAGTGCCATACGCATTATTAATCCTTCGAACTGTTTCTGCAGCACAGGTGCCACGGTAGAACTCGTACTCGTAAATATAGCGATATTTCATGTTTTCCATTGTGCGATATGAGCGACGCCAAAGAAAAAAACTAGTCAGGAAAAAACAAATGAATGACTGTTTTAGAAACTCAAATGTACCAGCTATATGGATTTATAAATTTGAATTTGGAATTCTTAACCAAAGAGGAGATATTTCAGATCAAAGTGGCCAGTACGACAAAACGCCAATTTCATATGTAAGGACCTGATATATCGCAGTGTACAGGTCACACTCCATTGGGAGGTGAGTGAGGTCTTCTGTTTTGTTGCAGTCGGTACAAAACGGTGATGCATGTGAGTTGAATTGATTTTCCACTTTGTTTTTTTTGGGTCTGAGGAAATTTTACCAAGTCACTCATTGTACGTCTATAGGTTTCGAACTAAACTAACGAGACAAAAACAGAAAGGTAAAGCCGATTAATTAGATCATTAAGCCCTGATTCTGCGTAAGTGCCTATATGTACCTAACAAGGTTAATCGTTAATAGCGGAAAATAAACATTGTAAATACATTACTTGCTGTAACAACAAGCTGTTTTGTGAGGCTACATTCCTGTCCTGTTTATTTAGTCCTAACCTTTACAGGATAGCTTCTGATTAGTCGGCATTGGCTACATTTCTGTCCTGCTTATTTTTTGCTAATTATTTAGTCCTAACCTTTCCAGGATAGCTTCTGATTAGTCGGCATTGGCTACATTTCTGTCCTGTTTATTTTTTGCTAATTATTTAGTCCTAACCTTTCCAGGATAGCTTCTGATTAGTCGGCATTGGCTACATTTCTGTTCTGTTTATTGTTAGCTAATTATTTAGTCCTAACCTTTCTAGGATAGCTTCTGATTAGTCGGCATTGGCTACATTTCTGTCCTGTTTATTTTTTGATAATTATTTAGTCCTAACCTTTCCAGGATAGCTTCTGATTAGTCGGCATTGGCTACATTTCTGTCCTGTTTATTTTTTGCTAATTATTTAGTCCTAACCTTTCCAGGATAACTTCTGATTAGTCGGCATTGGCTACATTTCTGTCCTGTTTATTTTTTGCTAATTATTTAGTCCTAACCTTTCAAGGATAGCTTCTGATTAGTCGGCATTGGCTACATTTCTGTCCCGTTTATTTTTAACTAATTATTTAGTCCTAACCTTTCCAGGATAGCTTCTGATTAGTCGGCATTGGCTACATTTCTGTCCTGTTTATTTTTTGCTAATTATTTAGTCCTAACCTTTCCAGGATAGCTTCTGATTAGTCGGCATTGGCTACATTTCTGTCCTGTTTATTTTTTGCTAATTATTTAGTCCTAACCTTTCCAGGATAGCTTCTGATTAGTCGGCATTGGCTACATTTCTGTCCTGTTTATTTTTTGCTAATTATTTAGTCCTAACCTTTCAAGGATAGCTTCTGATTAGTCGGCATTGGCTACATTTCTGTCCCGTTTATTTTTAACTAATTATTTAGTCCTAACCTTTCCAGGATAGCTTCTGATTAGTCGGCATTGGCTACATTTCTGTCCTGTTTATTTTTTGCTAATTATTTAGTCCTAACCTTTCCAGGATAGCTTCTGATTAGTCGGCATTGGCTACATTTCTGTCCTGTTTATTTTTTGCTAATTATTTAGTCCTAACCTTTCAAGGATAGCTTCTGATTAGTCGGCATTGGCTACATTTCTGTCCTGTTTATTTTTTGCTAATTATTTAGTCCTAACCTTTCCAGGATAGCTTCTGATTAGTCGGCATTGGCTACATTTCTGTCCTGTTTATTTTTTGCTAATTATTTAGTCCTAACCTTTCCAGGATAGCTTCTGATTAGTCGGCATTGGCTACATTTCTGTCCCGTTTATTTTTTGCTAATTATTTAGTCCTAACCTTTCAAGGATAGCTTCTGATTAGTCGGCATTGGCTACATTTCTGTCCCGTTTATTTTTAACTAATTATTTAGTCCTAACCTTTCCAGGATAGCTTCTGATTAGTCGGCATTGGCTACATTTCTGTCCTGTTTATTTTTTGCTAATTATTTAGTCCTAACCTTTCCAGGATAGCTTCTGATTAGTCGGCATTGGCTACATTTCTGTCCTGTTTATTTTTTGCTAATTATTTAGTCCTAACCTTTCAAGGATAGCTTCTGATTAGTCGGCATTGGCTACATTTCTGTCCTGTTTATTTTTTGCTAATTATTTAGTCCTAACCTTTCCAGGATAGCTTCTGATTAGTCGGCATTGGCTACATTTCTGTCCTGTTTATTTTTTGCTAATTATTTAGTCCTAACCTTTCCAGGATAGCTTCTGATTAGTCGGCATTGGCTACATTTCTGTCCTGTTTATTTTTTGCTAATTATTTAGTCCTAACCTTTCCAGGATAGCTTCTGATTAGTCGGCATTGGCTACATTTCTGTTCTGTTTATTGTTAGCTAATTATTTAGTCCTAACCTTTCTAGGATAGCTTCTGATTAGTCGGCATTGGCTACTTTCTGTCCTGTTTATTTTTTGCTAATTATTTAGTCCTAACCTTTCTAGGATAGCTTCTGATTAGTCGGCATTGGCTACATTTCTGTCCTGTTTATTTTTTGCTAATTATTTAGCGCTAACCTTTCCAGGATAGCTTCTGATTAGTCGGCATTGGCTACATTTCTGTCCTGTTTATTTTTTGCTAATTATTTAGTCCTAACCTTTCAAGGATAGCTTCTGATTAGTCGGCATTGGCTACATTTCTGTCCCGTTTATTTTTAACTAATTATTTAGTCCTAACCTTTCCAGGATAGCTTCTGAATAGTCGGCATTGGCTACATTTCTGTCCTGTTTATTTTTTGCTAATTATTTAGTCCTAACCTTTCCAGGACAGCTTCTGATTAGTCGGCATTGGCTACATTTCTGTCCTGTTTATTTTTTGCTAATTATTTAGTCCTAACCTTTCCAGGTTAGCTTCTGATTAGTCGGCATTGGCTACATTTCTGTTCTGTTTATTGTTAGCTAATTATTTAGTCCTAACCTTTCCAGGATAGCTTCTGATTAGTCGGCATTGGCTACATTTCTGTTCTGTTTATTGTTAGCTAATTATTTAGTCCTAACCTTTCTAGGATAGCTTCTGATTAGTCGGCATTGGCTACATTTCTGTCCTGTTTATTTTTTACTAATTATTTAGTCGTAACCTTTCCAGGATAGCTTCTGATTAGTCGGCATTGGCTACATTTCTGTCCTGTTTATTTTTTTCTAATTATTTAGTCCTAACCTTTCCAGGATCGCTTCTGATCTGTCGGCCATAGGCTATATTCAAGTCCTGTTTATTTAGTCCTAATTCTCTGATTTTAGGATCTTAAGCGCGTGGTATATGTTCGATATTATGGTTGCTGGTTCTATGCTGACATCGATTCCAGGATGTCCGCCAAAGTTAGCGATGATCGCTAAACGAAACGTGACGTTTCGTTCCAAACGTCCCGTTTACTCATACACAATATTGTGTACCTAAGTTTCATTTAGGTTTGGTGGCCACCCCAGAACCGAAGCCAATGGCTTCTATGAAGTCAATGAGTGGTGGCACGCATAAAATGCTATCGATATATGATTATATCGTGTCCATCCAACGTTGAAGATTATTTTTTTAATTTCATACCTACCATTTCTGAACTTGATGGTAATAAAACAACCTTTTATATTACAACATTTAATCGCGTCCATAAATGTTGTAATATTAAACCTTGCAAGTTTGCATCACTGCTTCTATCCACTCGTGACAACCTTGGAACTGGGAGTCGGGCTTTATTGGCGATATATTTTCTTTGATATTATACAGCACAAAGCATACATTGATAATTTCAGCAGAAACTCCGTACGGTCATAATGGAGAACTCTGTGTGCTTATAAGAATCGCCAATGATTCTTTAACACTCCAACACATAGTTCAGCTGTGTTCTTGGATTTATAGTGAATATTAGTGTAATTTCTTAGTGAATATTAGTGTAATTTTATTCAGTACTTCCAGAAACGGCGTCTAACATAGGAGTTAACAGTCTGGTTATCTGGACTGCGGTACCACAGACTGTCCACTGTGACTGCTCGTGAAGTCACTAGACTTTCATTATTCATTAACGAGATTATTCTGGTGCGACTTGATGCACTTTCAATTGGGAATCCCTAGTTTTCTATGCTCGAGAGAATTTGGGAACTGGATGCTCGGTTTGTGGCCATATTACGCAGCACAAAGCATGCATTAATAATTTTTGCAGCAACTCCATGGCTATAGTGGAGAATCTATCCATTTCAGCCAATGTCTGGTACGCCTTCGGACATCCACATTCATTTTCATCCAATTTTTTTGGGCGCAGCTGAACGTATCCAGTTGTGGTCCGTTTGCAGCCTCATCTCTCTTTAAATATGCAACAGGATCTTCCAAACGTGCAAGACACACATTATCCTCAAGCTTGCTGCCAAGGACTTCAGTTGCAAAGAAGCTTAACAAGCCTAAGGTCCGATCATGCTTAGTCCGTGTGGTCCAATAATAAACAAAGGCAGCCGTCACAATTCCATGTGCTAACACAAGTCTCATGCAGCTCGACGGGATCGTGACCGATCCACGATAATGTAATTGACATAGACATCCTAATTTGGTACTTATTTTGGGCAGAAAGTCAGTTTGTGGTTAGAATTTTCCGCTGAAAACTCACTGCGGAACAAGCAAACGTCGAAGTTTTCACGATTAGTGAAACCAAAACAAAATAATGCAGTGTCCATATTCTATGGTGTTCCAGTTTATAAGTTTTCCCGTTCAACTGCTTGTCATTTTTTCCCGCTCCTCGTCAATCCTCAATGTTCATTGAGCAGTTGCAGCTATCCTCGAATTTGTATAGTTAAAATGAATGTGTCTAGTAGACATTCTTGCAACTAAATCTGTCCAAAAAGTTTTACGAGTTAACTTTCTTCTCTGGTTCAAGTACTCGTTGCATTCCACGAATTTGTTACATTTTTTTAAAAGAGAAATATCAAAATCGAGAATTCGTTACATCTCACATTAGCACGTCGTGCGTTAGAATTGCCGGTTTCTGGTATAATCTGGATATGATCCAATGAAACGATGGTTACTTGACGTTCTGCTTAGATAATCTATCAAGATTGATAATTGAAGAGATGGATGATGTGTTTATAGTATCAATAATCACAAACAAATTGCCCATGCGCAGAGCGGCCAGTGCACATGTAAGAGTAGCAACATTGATCCGAAAATAATTTGATACAGATTATGTAAGAAAATATCTACATCAAAGATCATGTGGATTGGTCACTGGAAGAGTTTTTCATGGAAACATTTTCGGGGCACATTGACCCTTTCAGTCTCCGCTCCATATATACTCCACGATTTTCTCGTGGATTCTCGGCCAATAAAGGGGAGGAAGACATTTTGAGTGAAGTACGAGAAATCCAAGCTCGACGTATAGGCTTTAGAAGGTGGATGACGTAACTCCCGTCTAATATTTTGACGGTCACATTTGACAGTAATGCCGGTCACAAACAATGATTTTGAAGATTATATTGGGTCCTTACATATGAAATTGGCGTTTTGTATGGGAGGAATATAAAGTCGATTTTTTTGTGTAAAATATATTTAATTAATCAAAGTATGCACCATTGTTAACAATGCACTTTTGCCATCACATAGGTGGTTCATTGATCCCTTTACTAAAAAAAACCATGGGGGCGAGAATCAATAAACTCTTTGAAGGCGGAGTTGAATTTCCGCCACATCGGAGTTGAATTTTTTTTTCTTGTAAGAAGTTATCCAAATTCCGGAAAAAATGGTAATCTGTTGGAGCAAGGTCCGGGGAGTACGGTGGATATCGCAGACATTCCAATTGCAGCTCCTCTAGTTTAGCGGCCGTCTGTTGTGCAGTGTGTGGTCTAGCGTTGTCCTGAAGCAGCAGTGGCTTAGAGCGATTGACCAGCCTCGGTTGTTTAGCAGCTAGTTCTTCCATCATAGTTTGCAGTTGCTGACAATAGATATCTGCCGTAATAGTTTGGCCAGATTTTAGAAGACTAGTGAACGACACCGGCACTAGTCCACCAAACACTCACAAGTAATTGTTTCTGAGTCAATTTTCGCTTGGGGCAGGATTTGGTTGATTCACCAGGGTTCAGCCATTGCGACGAGCGCTTTCGATTGTCGTACAGGATCCACTTTGCATCACAGGTAATAATCCGATTTAAAATCCCTTCATTATTGTGTCGGTTGGACTATATGTATATGTAACGCAGCAGTCGACGCGTGTTTGCCGGTTTGATTCACTCAATTCATGAGGTACCCACCTTTCAAGCTTTTTTACTTTCCCAATTTGCTTCAAGTGCATTAAAACAGTTTTATCACTCACACCGAAGCCTGCAGCTAACTCTGAAGTGGTTTGTGATGGATCCGCTTCCACAATAGCCTTTAATTCTTTATTATCCACTTTGGTCTCCGGTCGTCCACGGGGCTTGTTCTGAAGGTTGAAATTTCCAGAACGAAAACGTTGGAACCAAAAACGTACCGTATTTTCTTTTGAGACACCAGCGCCATACACATCATTAATCCTCCGAGCTGTTTCTGCAGCACAGGTGCCACGGTAGAACTCGTACTCGTAAATATAGCGATATTTCATGTTTTCCATTGTGCGATATGAGCGACGCCAAAGAAAAAACTAGTCAGGAAAAACAAATGAATGACTGTTTTAGAAACTCAAATGTACCAGTTATATGGATTTATATGAATTAATAGTTAATATAAAGTATATTCGACAAACATCCGATTTGCAGCGTCGGCGCCTCGTGCCTCCGCTTGACCTAGAATATGCGTTTGCGTGGCGATGAAGTAAACTGCACGTCAGCGATCCCCATATAGCGGCTGTATCTAATTAGCGCCATACAAATAGGCCCTTGGCTACATAATAAAGACTGTTTTTCTAGAAAGTGACTGAGCTTCCCCCCTCTACTTTAACCATTAATATGGCTGATGTTAGTTGCGATATCGATAAACGGATTTCAGATCCATATATATAATATATTATACGGATAAGCACGGATAAGCACCCATAACTGATGGTACAAGCAAACAATTTTTTTTAAGTACCTACGCCCACAACGAATGCCTAATAAGTAAAAAGATGTGTTTTATTTTATACAAATCATTGTCTATGGAGGAGCAGTGAGGACGTAAATAATGGGTGTCATGAGGCTGGCTTCAGACTTATGCAGTTCAACTGTAGTGTCTGTTTTATTGAAAGTTTTCAGTCGCATTGTAAACAATATTATGATGATTAAATCTACGTACGTTACTTACGTACGTTGTTTACGTACTTACTGTATTTTCTCACAACAATTTTATGCCAATTTTTAACAGATTTCTGTATTCTGTCGGAACAAGGAATTACTCCTAGTAGTCTCACACAAAGAATTCTGTATTTGGCATAAAATTGGTGTTAAGAAAATAAAGTAAGTAAAGATTTATATTTATTAATATACTAGTGTATTTACTACATAACTCTCGAACCAGTCTAAGGTGTCGACTAAAATTCTATCAACAAAATCGTCTGATTTTGCTTGTGCTCTATATATATAAAATGCGACAAGAATTGAAAATTCAATTGAATTTGGAAGGTTTTGAGAAAAGATATTCCAATATCACATTAATTGAACTAGTACTTACCCTTGACATTATGAAATTCTGAAAAAAAAACCGTTTCCTAACGTTCGGTTTTTTCCCAAAACCAGTTAATAAGAACAAGACGAAGTGAGTAGGAATATTAGTAATAAGAATAGTTAAGTTAGTTTTAGTTAATTCAGTCGATAGCTAGACTTAAACAATGACAATGATGTTTTTAAATATAATTATTAATTCAAATGTTTTTGTGTTATTGCTATGTAATGTAATCATTTTTATTTTTTCTTGACGTGTATCATGAATAAAAAAATGAATTTAAAACTAAATATTTTTATTTTATTTCAGACAGATGCCCATTATTAATAACAATATCTTATGTAGTTATGAGCTATGTTAGTAATTTTTAATATCTAGTATCTATTATTTTATTTATTATGCACACTTTACGTATGTCCATGCCTAAGTAGGGACATACGCAAAGCGTGGACGATATTAATATGGACAGGCGTCCAGTGCCTCATAATCGGACAGTCCACGTCCACCCTGACCGCTACGTTAGCCAGGAGGCTGCTGGTGCTGCCCCCCACGTCGCGTATCAGGGACGCTATTTTTTTTACGCAGTATGACATGATAGTCATCCGCGCCTCTGCAAACATCCCTGACGCGCTACAGTAGCTTGGCAACCTCAGCAGTATCCTGAACGCGTGTTATATTAGACACGCAATGCGTTGAAAGCCTTCTGCGTATACCTGACCCACAGGCTGCACGTGTAAAAAGACTGGCAGTATGCCTTAAACAAAGTTATTTTCACTTTAGGAATACACCATGCAAAACTCCGGGCCAGCATATTCAAACTGACCGCCAACGCGCTGCACTCCCTCTCTATGTCAATTTCATCCGTCAGAGTGTCGGTGACCCTTTTGAGAGGAGTGACTGCGAGTGTAACGAGTGTAACCGGCGATACGTTGACGTAAGTCTTGGTACTAGCCTTGAAAATCAGCAACTCGCTCTTGGTTGTGTTATACCTGAGACCATACTGCCTCTGCATACTGCTCACAGACTACATACTGTCATAGGTGATTTTCCTCGAGTCATGTTCTTCAGCACTGACCTAATCTCTTGCTGAGAACCGACTTATTTAAATTGTCGTCTTTGTTTCTATCGTACCTTTATACCTTAAACCTAAAATAATTTTCTTTTTTTTTTGTATGGTATATAAATACGAACACACCTTAACCATATTATTGATTTTTTTACTCATTTAAATACAAAGAGGAATTACATATTTTTACATTATATTTTGTTTCAATATCATTGTACGTTTATATCGTTGTAATAACTGAGAATTAAGATTTGTCTTCCAGCAACATGTGGGCGAATATAAGAGGCTTTCACGCTGGTTTCTCCTATATAAGAGGCTTTCACGCTGGTTTCTCCTCAAAACCTTTGAAACAACAGTTTCAGTACAAAATGATCTTTGTTATAACATAGGACACCGCCGTTTTATCGCCGTAAAGAAGACTTGGGTTATTCGTACGTCTACGAGGCACAGGAGCGAAATGTTTTTGATAATTTGTAAACGGATTGTGTAGGAACATTATATTTGAATATTAAATAAGTCTGTTGTCGCCCGTATTTAATAGATAAAATAATTATGAAACACGGTCTCTTCATACAAGGTAGGTACAAATATTTTTCGGTCCCTTTGCTGTTATCCGAAGCGAAGTTAGACAATATTTTAGATTAAAGGTTATCGCACTCATATCACCCCGGCATGGCACCTGATCAGTGTCGCCTTAACTCGAGCCGTTCAGTATTCTTTGTATGAAACTCCATACTGCAAGGTACACTAATCAACTTCGTAACGGCATCGCCTCGCCTCGGGACAAGCTTTTTAATTTTTAAAGAAAATTAAAAATGTAAAAAAAAATGGAGGCGCTAAAATGGCCCACTTTTGACTTTTTCTACCACGAAAGACCCAAATTGACCTCCCAGTTGCGCATGCGCTAGGGATTTGAAAGGGGTGTCATCTAAAATAGTATACGATGTAGTTTACCAGAAAATTCCGACTTAAAAAAATCAAGATGGCTGACATTTTGTAAAGCGACGATTCGAGCGATGCTGCAGGTTGAGTTCCGCGTAGGGCGAAGCCCGAAGCGTCCCCACACCCACAGGCGCCGCTAGTCGATATTCTATATAATTCTGTTATTTTCTAGACACTTTATTTGGCGACTAAACCAACCAGCTTAGTATATTTCAATTATCTGTCTTTGAATGTGTATTTTGAAATATCTTATTTAATGAACTTGTCTGCATGAAAGTTATTTGTCTACAGCTGGACCGCTGTACTTTGTGCGTGGTACGTCCCGTGGTCTACGAACCTTTCTGCCGAATATTGAAATAGCGTATAAGTTTACTGCGCTTCTAGTCTTAAATATCCTTGCCCTTAACCGCTCTTTTCTAAGAGGTTGGATGTCAGCACAAGATATTCAATGCCAATAGTTTGTTTCATTATTTCTTTATATACGTTTAAGATAAGAAAAAGTGCAAAATACTCCTTACTATTAAGATGTGTATGAATCATACATAATACTTCGATCGTACATGTAATACAAATACTATCCGGTATCACTGTACCGGCGTATTGTCAATCACTGGCATCCTCATGTCATGGCATGACGTGTGCATTCGAATCCGCGCTCGATGTCAGCCACCGTCCAGTACTCGCGCAAGCCGCGGCCATATTGCACGCGCACGCGCACGGTTAATAGAAACCCGCCGGAAAACGCGCGAATACCGTAACTACCGGTACATTACCGATGTGAAATGGTGTGCGGCCTTGATAGCTTTCTTTGTTGTTAGACTTTATTTTATCTCAATTTTTTAAATTAGTTATAAATGTCGTACCTACATAAAATGTAGTAATCGCACGTGTCTTTTACCAGTAACATTTGATTCACATAGTTGCAATTACAACATCGTCCATAAAAATTGATGAGCGAGAAATTAGTTTCGTGTACTTTCATATTAAATAAGTGCCGGTACAATTTATTGTCACAGTCTTTATTGAGATCCATAAAGTTGACGATGTAAAGATAATGTGTGGGATGTGAGGCGTGGGACACTGTCACGCGGGATTACTTATCGAATAGTGATATTGACCCACACCCGGAGAGACTACTTACAAAGACTAATAACAAAACGGAACACGCGATGGCGCGACTAGCAACTACCGCTGCCCTATTCTGTCAGCGACTTCAGGAGCTGTATCCTCAGAAACTGACAATGACAAATAAACAGGTACGTTTTAGACATCAGCGGAAGAGCGGTTGAGGCAAATTACGGACAATCGTAAAAAAGTTACTTGCCCAATTCTTGGAGATTTGCCAAGAGATTTTTTGTTGTCGGATTGTTATTTCACCAATTAAATGAGCATCGTGGAAGACACATCAAGCTATGCTAGATGACTCTGTGGAACTCGGTCGCAATTTTTATTATTATTATTTGACTTTCGTATAAATATCATATAATATTCGTTCTCAAATAAGTTAAAATGACAACAAATGAAAGACCAAAGGGTGTGGCCTAAGAGTATGATTCCTCTGAAGGTATGGCTTATCTTATCTTATGATAGGGGGCCGGGAATAAACCCCAGCGGCACTTCGACCCTCAAGATCTTTTGTGCCACCCCCATTTTACACAATGATCATTTCACTAAGTTTGCTTTCACCGTTAGAGCAGTCATGTTGGTACATGGCACTGCAGGGTTTCGAATCCGGACCTCCCGCATGGGAGTCCGGTGTCCTAGCCACTGTGCCACCGACGCTCTTGAGGGTATGGCTTAATATGATGGCCACTGTAAATTTTCTTTTTTGCTATCGTTTATGATTTTAAAGTTTTGTATACCTAATGCTTTGCGAATATATCTGCTATAAGAACTGCGAATACTTTATTTACAACTGTCATCTACCTATTTGCGATTGTACTGTGATAGAAGCGATAGCTTACCTTCTTACCGTTATTATCATAATTTATTACATTATCTATTCTTTTTGTGTCTTGTGTATACTTATCGGTTATTTTATGACACGTGCTTATGATCCGACATAGAAAACATGTCTGCCAACATCAAACATTGTTATAAAATAAATAGTTCTTATAGTATTTTCATGCGATATCTACATTTGTTAAGAATTTCGTCAATAAATTATTTCGACTATAAAAGACGGCCTCAGTCATAAACTCCGCCCCGTGTCGACCCTGGCGCAAAGGTCCCCATGACGCTCGCGGCATTGCCACGCTGAATCGCCACGGCCAACCTCTGCACCAAGAACGACCCGGAGCGGTGGTCACAGCCTCTCTCCCTCAGGCGACGGCCGACCTCCCTGACAAAATCTTTTGCCTCCGCCCCCCAACAACCTGTCGTTTCAACCGCAAATGGGACAAAAACGTAGTTTTGCTCCAGAGCTGCGTACTTCTCCCGTTTTCTTTGAGCCGCTGATTCGGCTGCTGCCCCGGCTGCCCGCGCAGTCCGTCTGAGGTGACTAGCGGCGAACGTACTAACGCAAGTTGCGTCCCACAGGAGACACCTACCTTGGCGCCTTGTTATTTTTTGTTAAGAATTATTAATTCCTTATTCAATATTATTATTTTTAGCCTATTCGGAAAGTTCCACAAAAAATAATGTTTTGGTCTTTTTTATTTGCACCTATACGATTTCATACTTTGAGAGATTATTTTTCTTAATTAGTCGTTTCAGCAAAAATTCCACGAAATGTTCTGGCAATTAGGCATTTTCTTAGCGGAACCTTAAAAGCTTAATTGGAATTTGACTAAAGAAACTGTCTTATTAATTTTAGTAATTAATTTTGTTAGAAAAAAATTAACAAAATTTTAAGTTAATATAATTATATATTATGTGTAAAGCCTATTTCTTATTCCATTTAGGCGCTAGACTCGCGTGACAGACGGAGTAGCAACAGCAAATGGGGCTCCGTTTACCTCTTTGGGGTACGATAGCATAACAAACTGTACAAACGAAAGAAAGTCCAGTGAAATCCCGATCAATCCCTATCGACACCGGCAATATCCAGAGTGTAGGGTATCAGTACTATTGTCGCATGAGCGCAATTATAGTCAAGAATCAGTTAAAGAAACCAACCTTAATACAATAAGAGGATCAGATAAAAGCCTCAAGAAGTGACACGAGTCTATATTTGCACGTGGTGATAATACATGTTGTGGCAGGGTTTCCAAGCCAAACCTTAGACAAAAAAACTTCATACACGAACAACGTGCTCGGTCAACATAATTGTAAGTTATTATTAAAGAAATAAAGTATTAAATCATCACTCATCAGCAATAACAATCAAAAAATGTAAAAATGACAAATTAAAACGCTTAGTAATAATAAGATCAGTCAACAGCTGGGTCGTGGTGCTGTCTCGTGCTCGTCCAAAAGCCGCGTTGCCGCATTGAAATGCCAAATTGCCAAGTCTCAAATGCGAGACACATTTCATGACAAACACAGCTCTAGACATGTCGCAAAAGTACCTCAAGGAAGATGTTAGGTTCGGAAACCGTGCCATAATATGCATTGATTCACAATGTGCAAATGAGCACAAAAACTAACAGTCAAAGAAATAAACATTCACAACCAAAGATCTGCATTAGAAAGCAACCAGAAAGAAATGTCTCAAACTTTCTTTAAACATAGGGAAAAGGACACTTTAAATAAAGCAATAAATCATTCAAATGTCTCAAATGCGAGACACATTTCGTGACAAACAGAGCTCTAGACATGTCGAAAAAGTACCCTAGGGAAGTGAGACCGAACTGGAGTTGTGAGGGACTTTGGTGACCCCCGCTTTGGGCCCTTCCTGATTCAAAAGCTGTCTAACTATTTCCTAGCGACATAGCATGGCAATGACAATTCCAAAATCCAAAACACGAAATAAAGCTTAAAAAATTGAGTCAAAAGAACAAACGTTCAAAACCTTAAATGCAACCAGAAAGAAGTGTCTCAAACATATTTTAATAGTCATGAAATTTGTCTCTTTTAAAATATGGCCTAGCTGGACCGGGGAACGTGGGAGCGTGCCTGAGCAGAACGTAAATAGTTCGGGTTGAAGGTGAGGAATAGGCGGTGACAGTCACATGACTGCAGGCAAACAAACTGAAGCCGGTGCTAATATTGACAAAGCAAGAGCGCGGATTAACGCATTGCACGAGATTATCCTCAAAGGAGACGTCGCATTACATCATGTCTAGACTGTTGACTTCGCTAGGACCATCGATATACCCAACAGGATATCCGAATTGAATCGAAAAATTCTAATTTCCACATTTTAAATAAATAATAAAATTAATCAAATCTTGTATATTTGCACACTTGTACACTAGAGATTTCTGGCCGGATCTACATGGCGGTAATGGAATTGTATATCAGAATCATATAATGTGAGGTTATAATGCAGGATGTCCCAGAAAGTATGGATCAAATGAAATAGAATGAATCCTGAGGTCATTATCTATCTATATGACACCATACATGGTTATCCGATTCTTCACGATTTAAAAAAAATTAAAATTGTTGAAAATTTATCAAAAATGGCCTAGTTTACACACAAAGAAAATTATTTTAAAAAACTAGCAGGTATTTGGCAGATTTTCTTTTTGTATTATGCTCCTCAGAGATCAATCAGCCTTTCCTTTGTAAGCATCAAAAAATCATGTACAGCATGTACTAAATTCAATTCCATGTTTTTGTAAATCTTTGTTAAACCACCAAAAATGAACGCCATATTTAAAAGACTGTCACCAAAAAAAATGTACTAAGTGTAATGCGCATCATCCTATTTCATTTGATACTTTATGGGACGACCTGTATAGGTACCTATACCCTTTGATACTTACTTTGAATGTCAAGGAATCATGACAAAAATTCAAAAAACCTTATTGCGACAGGGCAGGGTTGTACCACTGTACAACAGTAAAAGGTGCATTCATGACAGCAAGCACTACCGTTATACTGCACAGTCACTTGATAATCAGTGCCGATTCCTTTCATCAAAGTTGTTTGTTTATTATTGTTATTATTTGTTTTATTACGAGTAGAACAAAATAAATTTATTTCAAATATTTTGTAATTTAAACATACTACAGGCTTTATATATTTTTTAACTCGTCTAATCCACGGTTCTCTATCAGTCCTCATTATTATTTTAGAACTAAGAAACTATGAAATAACGAAAGATGAACTAAAAAAAAGTAATAAAATAAATATATTAAATACAATATAAGTTGCTGTTATTCAAGAAAATATGTTATTAGCTATAATTGTTTTAAGTAAATAATTATTTTTTATTATATATGGAGAGCAAACGAGCTAACGGGCCACCTGATGGTAAGTGGTCACCGTCGCCCATAGACACCTCACCTCACTGTATTAATATTAGAGGGTTTTTGATGCGCTGCTAACCTTGAGGACTAAGATGGATTGCCTCATGTGCCGGAAATCACGCTGGCTCTCTTACCCTTCAAACCGAAACACAGAAATGCAAGCATTTCTGCTTCACGGCAGAAATAGATAAGAGGGTGGTACCACCCCAGGCGATCCTTCACATTAGGATCTACCACTACCACTACCAAGTAATTGATATACGAGTTACCTAGAATAAAATTGATGTCATAAAAAATGAAACACTTAGTATTATTTGTTTTATGACTAGTAGAATACATACTCGTACTATTATAGTTAAGATTTTATGACTAGTAGAATACATACTCGTACTATTATAGTTAAGTTTTTATGACTAGTAGAATACATACTCGTACTATTATAGTTAAGTTTTTATGACTAGTAGAATACATACTCGTACTATTATAGTTAAGTTTTTATGACTAGTAGAATACATACTCGTACTATTATAGTTAAGTTTTTATGACTAGTAGAATACATACTCGTACTATTATAGTTAAGTTTTTATGACTAGTAGAATACATACTCGTACTATTATAGTTAAGTTTTTAGAGCAAAATAAAAATGTGAGCATAACATTATTTTTACCAAAAAAATTTAACTAAGAATTAAAAATGTGACTCATTTCTCACCGATTGTGATGCTTATTTAAAAACTGAACAGATAAATATACATACTAACAGTATAGTAGTGAGTAGTGGTATATAGCTTTCATCAGATAAACTAATCACTACTTATAGATAAATATGCTCTATGCACATTTCGTTCAAATATTTTTATAGATATACAAGACGGACACGGTAATAATAAATTCAGTGTGTAACGTAGGTTTATTCGTCTTTTAATTGAGTTCATTAGAATTAGTTATTCTTAATCTTATCAAACGCCTGTAAGAGGATAAGTGAATTTGTATGGAGTCACCTATAAATTATCTTATTGTCCTACAGAAGAAAGTCTTTGGTACTATAGTATATTTTTTGGGTTTATTACAAAAAAAATGGATCGTTGCAAGTCTTTTAAGTGCTGGATTTTTTTATATGTACCACATTTTTTCGTGAATGTAAAGAAAAATGCAAAATGTTTAATATCTAGAAAAAAACATTAACTAACGATGATCTTATTCATGGGTATAGCTGAGGGAGCGAAGGGATAAGAAAACAGGATAAAATGGAAAAATTGAATTGGAGAGGACAGACCAAGATAATGATTTGAGAAGAATATAAAAACGAAAGTATAAAGTAGACAGCAAAATATACTAAAAATTATAAGGAAAGTCCTGAACCCGCCTGAAACACGTTTCCCTTTAAACACCTTAAAAATGTTTTCAATGCCTGCAGTGTCAGAACCAATAGAATCGACGTCGATCGTATTTGCTTCGCTTAAATTTGTGTTATTTTTCGGAATATTGAGTTTACGAGTTCCATTCGGTTTGGTTCATTTGGTTGAATTATTAGCATACCCTGTCACGGGAATTTATAATAATGCTCCAGCCATACCATACCATAATCTTTGTCGTCCAGAGACTGAATTGTAGAATCATCTGGAATGGATGGACATTGGACATATTACGCAATCTGTAACGTCGTATGGTGTGTACAGCAATTGCTCGTGGGGTTTATCTTAAAACTCAATTTACCCATGTTTTTTTAAGAATTGTCAGAGAATAAACATTTATTATACTATCCTTTGTGCCTTAAATGGTTAACATTACTTTGTGTGACAAAGGTGTTTGTTTCAAGTTCTGACGTAAACGTTTCCACAGAGTTTGTTAATTGGTGTATTGTATGTCAACATTAGTTGTCCAGCTGTTGTTTTACCAGTTGTGACACTTCCGAAGCGCGTGCGGCGCCTTACATATGTTTATCATTTAGACGCGCCATCCTGCAAACATCATGCAGAGTAACAATTTAATTTATTTCGTTCACTTTCAACTACAAATATATATCTGGGATCACTTTGTATGTGGGTATATAAAACCAGATATGTATCCCTCCGCTCTCCGAAATGATCTAGGATGGAACTAGACCGTGATGTCTGGTTTAGTTTGTTATGATCATGTTGTATGTTTTAGCTCTTAAACGATTAATTATTTTTTTGAAACTGGATTTAGATGGACATCTCTATCTTACAACATTTACGTTGTAGTTATACTTTTGCCGTTGCCCCCTATTGGCTTTATCTACTGATTTGCCACGTCACAGCGCGGTTTATTGTTATCTGCTCTATGGGATTGCTTCATCTCCTGTGTTGACGCGGGGATTATGGTAGGGCCTCTGATAAACAGCACCAGCGTTACGCCGACTGACGTCTTCCCACGTGTTGTTTTTGATAAAATCAACAATTGTGGAATTATTTATCCAAGTGGATTTTACACCTTAATAAACATGTTCTTAAGAAATAGATTAAATGGGTAGAATAAATGCGACCAATAAAACGACATCTTTAAAGATCCACTGTAGCGTTTTATCTCGAAATATCCTCTATATTTGACGATATGACTGTACGTCACGATCGTATAGGCAGGGGATAACTCTTGTTAGTTATTTTACCCATAGAGTATTTATTGTTTATTGGCGATCGAAGTGGACTGAAGAGACATTTATTCCTTAAGACCTACACAATCGATATCTAAATAGAAATAGTGTTGGATTTTTTTTCAAAACAACCGGGTTCGATTCCCAGGCTGAGTACAGGTTTTTAAAAAAATTTATGAATACAGTTTTTCTTGTTACTAAAATTGATGACATGGTTGCTAAGAACAGATCTTCGTATGTCTTATAGTTTCAGACTTTCCCATACTGACCGTTCTTAATGTTACACCCTGTATACTCGTAGAACTGTCTTTTGCAACATAGATGTACGAGTACTTTTGATTTTTAACTATAAAACCATTTTGGAGTTGTTTCCTTTCCAATGTTAACAGTTCAAAACATTTTCTATTCATTATTAATCGTTGACCTTTTCATAAATTACCTGGTCGTGTGCTTTCTTAAAATGGGACCAGTACACGTATAAAATAATTAAACCGTTTCAAATGCCACGTTGTTTTAGCTTTGTATAGGCTATAAGTAAATTATTAAACCAATGACGGTCGACTTACCCACATATACTAGTAATTTATTATTTAACATTACCTATTAGTTCATTACCAATATCTAAAAAAGAACGACCGTTACATATATACGACTCACTTATTAATAGTACCTATCTACAATTAAATTTATTTGTGTTGTGAGTATCTTTGTCCTCTTGGATAGGTTTTGTCCAGCCATCGGTCATGGTCCAACAGAACCAGCGCTGTAGGCATTCTTGTCTGCAGCAATAAGCTGAGTTGAGACCCTTTTCACAACGACAGCAGACCATCAGACATGATTTAGATATGTTTACCTTTGACTACATAATTATTTTATCATTATTATAACTGTTTCGGTCATTGCTGTGTGGGAAATAAACGTATTACTTACTTACTCATTAGTTTTATCAAAATAAATTTAATTATACAAAAAGTAACGGCAAATTCACACAAACAGAACAAACCTTTCCTTACTTTTCCCCTGATATACGAGAACCTAATTTATTTTTATAGCCAAATACTGAAACTTATTCTTTACAGTGTATATAGTCAGGCGTATTGTATTGTAGCGTTGTTGTAGTGCGTCTTCCCATCGTATGAACATCGGGAAGCCCCAGACGTTCTGCAGACTGAAAATAAATTATTCTTCAGACCATGACATCATTGTGTGCGAAATATCGGGGGCGGGGCTTGGGCCAATTTGTATCATCTTTGTAACAATAATTAAAGATCGATTTTACAAAAGCGAATTCTCCTAGGTGTGATAGTGCGTTTACCGGTATTTGTTTACCAAAATTTTACTGTTTCCATTGGATTGGATTAGTGCTAAATAAGACAATAATAACAATCTGGAAGTGCTCGGTAATCTTATGCCTCTACTGTTAACTACCATCCACACACATAATACCACGTAAATACACACGCACCATGCCACCACCCTCCCACACACTCAGTACCTCACATACACACTAATATCCTCATTCATACAAACAAACACATTCATACATCACAATACGCACACACTGTTGCTTTCTTCGTCCGTGCAGTCACTGAGGGGCCAGCTGAAAATCAGCGCTGTGGCTTGCCTCAGCATTATGCTGAGCTGGTGTAACCTTTTTGGCACTGTACAGCACCAGATGTTCTGTGCTGCATGTATTAAACTTTGTATACTTCTGTATTCTGGTGTTTACAGTGATAAATAAACGAAATCAATCTCAAATAATTATTTCTTCTCAAAGTAACAAAAACCGATACAAGATAAGTGATGGTTTACAGGGTTGAATTACAAAAATGCTGAAACACGTATCTACACGTGTAATTACTGTCTTGTATCGAGTGTTTTACGAAATATACGAGTACCTACTTATACGTAGATATTTTTTTACGAAGCTGTGCAGGGTGCACAGCTTCAATGGGTTTGAATTTCAAAAATTAACAAACACGTATTTACTTAATCTTAGAGTGCGTTCCAAAACCAGTTGAAATAATTCACGTTGACAGCTGTACATGTTCCGTTGTTTGTGTCAAATAAAAGTTTGAATAATTTTCAGCTGTTAACGCGGTAATGGAAAATGGACAGATGTCAACGTGAATTATTTCAACTGGTTATGGAACGTTCTCTTATTAAGGAACCTGACTTATTTTCGTATGTAAATCATCAGCGGCTTGCCTTTAGCACACTGCAGCGATTTTGAAACGGAATCGGACCTAACTATAGAAACGATAGAGACTACGATAAAAACTTTGCATCCCTTTGTTCTGATATAAAAATCACCATATACTTAATATAGGGCGTGCTAAAGAACTTGATTTTGGCGTGGGAGATACAAATTTACGTATTTCACTTTCTACTTGAATAAGTGTTTATTATGTATGAATTACTTAGAGCCACTATTGAAATATTTCAGAATATTTTAAGTCAGTAACTAGTAAGTAGAAGAGGCAAAAGTAATTGCTGACTGAAAAGCCCTGCCAGCCCTGAGCCATTGGTAGATCGGACTACGAAATGTTATTCCGGCCTAAAGCAATACGAATGTTAATACTAACGTCAAGGCTTAAAAAAATTCGGGAGAAGTTTCCAAATATTGAAGGGGATTGACCAAATTTTTTTTCTAATTTTGTAGCCCCAAAACCCTCCCTCTGTCCACGGCTCTTAAAGATATTATGGAGGAGGAGTAAGGGTCTGTAAGAGTTGATAGATAGATTAGAAACACTTTATTGTAGACAAATACAGGAATAGTAGCACGATATGTACAAAGGCCTGATTGATTGATCGGCGGGTTGATTTGACAATTAACGACATCCTGAATGTATCGAGCAGATTGTATTTGTAGCAACCCTTACCTAAAGTCTGAAAAAAGGTTAAAAAGGCGGCGCAAGATAGGGAGGCGTGGAGGCTGGCCTCAGCGGCCCTTGCTCCACCTGGGAGACAAGGAACTCATAATCATCGTCAATAATTAAAAACACAGCAGAAACATTTAGGTTTGCCTTAGAACTTCAATGTCGCTTGTGACATCTGACAACTTCAAAATCTCTCATCGACTAATCTCACGGACGGGGGGGATTTAACCCAAATTTTTTATCTTTAGTTTTCTTAGTCTTAGTTTAGTTTTAGCTTTAGTATTATTTTAGTGTTATTTATATTGTTATCGAATAAAAACCTATCCTACATAAATTAAATGAAGACTTGAAAAAAAAAACTTATCTCACTAAATATTATAATAGTTCAGTCCCGGGAATCATCCTAAATAAAATTACATATGGCAATTTTTTGCACAAAAATTGGCATACGGTACAAAAAGTAAAAGTAAGTGCTATCTCAATTTTTTTATTAGATATCTTTCAGTCTAATCTTTTGAACCATAAAATTATGTGACTTGAATTGAATCCTTCAACAAGTAATCGCCATGCTCCAACGGTCCTGCTTTTTTTCCAATCTACAATTAAACCTGTGTTTAATTACTGAGTTCATTTATTGTTTCGAACAAAATTGTGTGGGAACCCCATTATAGTGACTCGTAGTCAGTCGTACTTCGTACGTCACCAGCATAGGCTGGTTACTTCGCGCATAAAACGTACCAGCCAGTGTGACCATCTTCAGCCACAGCGTTCTCAAGTTGAAGTATTTTTTCGGTGTTTATTCAGTTAAATTAACCAAAATAAGTACTCGTCTCCGTGTGTTTTTTTTAACTCACTTTTTGAGTTATAAACATGTTTGGTCACACTGAAAGAAACTATTGTTTCCATCGTCGTGTAGACAATGGCAGTAGGAGTAAAGATTGCGTGTAGAGAAAGTATTAAGTCGTGCGCGATAGCTTTTGGCTCCACGCTTCTGGAACCCGACACCTTATTACCAAAGCCCAAGGGCATAGAATTGGTCATTTTATTTTAACCAGAAAGAAATTGGTGATTGTTATCGTCTCTGCGCTCTTTAGGTATGTTGAGGTTTGATTTTATTTTATTCGTGTTCACTGTACCGTTTTTAGGTTTCTAATTTAGATTCACGGAAAATCGATTTAATGTTTTTCTCATTTGTTTGCCAGAGTTTAATTGTAAGCTTTGCAGTACAATAGTTGTATTAATTACTTACATTTTATTGATTGTAAAAAGCCGTATGTATTTTAGATTTCTAATGTTTTTTTAAATTCAAGCTTTCGCAATACATACACTAATTAGTCTACTTTTTTAATTATTTGATTACTGTTTAGCATTTTTGTGTCCAAGATATTAAAAATTATCATGGAATAATATTTACATTTGTAATTTAAAATTGTAACCGAAGCTATAATTTGAAATTGATTTCAGTTTACATTTTAACATATTATCTTTAGGAATATTCTTGTTTTTTTATTTTTATTATTTACTACTAAACCCGCATTTGACCTCGATCTCGCCTGATGGTAAGCGACGAGATATGATTTATCATAGAGAATTAAATTGGTCTGTGAATTTTAAATTAAATTAAAATGTGTTCAGTACACATATTAAATCACTAGATAAATGTTTACGAATAATACAATGCACCAATAAAAAAATGGTGCGATTATCAGCCGTATGTGCAGAGCGTGGAGGCAAGTGGAGGTCAAGTGCAACAGACGTGTCATTTGTTTGTGGTGGAGTCGCGTTTCGTTCTGAAACCGCTTCACTTGCGGTTTTGTATGTCATCTTCTATGTCGTAAATACAAAAACCGTTTATTAATCCGTATCGACCCATATCACCGTTCTTTTTTCTAACCAAAGATTGTAATAGTGATGATAATTATGATCCAAGGTTGAGCTCAATCAGTTTACTTGGAGGCAATGTATATTATATTATCTTACTACACCACAGAAGCCTGCATCTAGATATTATAGAAATAATGAGTTAAGAAAAATAATTTCTCCAAATAATATTTTAGAGTTAGTGGTTGGTTGGTCACCTTGTCGTGTACCAAAGCCTCTAGCTGAGATTAGAAATGAATAAAATTTCGTTACGTTTAATAAGTTTTCCTTTTCTGTATGTCTAATATTTCTCTAAATTTCCAAATCATACTTAGAAATACATGCGATATTACTGACATAATTTTGCCTTCCATGATATACTTTTGTGTCATCCGCAAATACTAGTAAATGTATCCATGGATAAAAAAAGTCTCTGTTGCTTCATTCATGTCTAATTCAGTAATCTGTTTGAAAAATCATTAATATAAATTTGAAATAAAATTAAGTCCAAAACAGAACCTTGAGGTACGCCTTTATCTAATTCTTGTACAGATGAACTTTGTCCATTCACAGTTACCACTCGAGTCTCATTCGAAAGATAGGTTCTAAGAAGATTAAGCTAAGTCCTGAAATTAATAGAAACTTAGTTTATTAATTAGTATGTTATGTCTTAAACAATAAAAGGCTTTTGAGAAGTTGCAGTAAATATTTGCGCATTTCTGAGGCGCAAGCCTCCTTCAATGTTGGTGGTGTTTAATGGATTTGGAATAAAACATGGTTCTCCTCTTTTTTATTTTATTGAATGTCTGAATGATGGCTTATTATGTAAGCATACTAATTTCAGTATCGATGTCTACATAATAAATCATCAGGCTAGCATGTGTTGTGGCCAGTAACATCCAACATGGATTAAATGACCCTGCGAATCACCATTTCTATTGATTTTTCCTTACGTAATCTGTATGGATTTAATAACTTGATTTGCCTCAAAATACTAGGTATACTTTTTTTGTGGTTCAAAAATGTTGTATAAAATCAATATTATACTCGTATATGTAGGCCTATAGTTTCCTGATTCGCTGCTATCTTCTTTTTTATGTATCAGGAAAACACTCTATCTCGTATGTAACAGAGGAGAGTCCCATAAACTGACCATTTCTTAATATTAATTATTTTATCATCATACTATTCATTACATATATTCTGATTTATTTGCTTTGGAATTCTACTATAATTTATTTTACTTTAACCGGTTGCGCTTTCTGTTGTAATAATAGCAGTTATTTTGTCATCTGATATTTGGTGCGAAAAGCATTACATTTCCTGCTTGTTTTTGTAAAAAACGTTCGTGACCTATCTTTTTTCGAGCTTTATTTTTCAAGTCACTATTTAATGCTTATTTCCGCGCACATGCCCTAGAATATCGTTTTCTCCATAGAAGTAATAAGTACAAGTTGTAAGTAGTTTCATGGTTATCTCATACTCGTTCACAGGAACTAGTATGAGATAACCATGAAACTACTTACAACTTGTACTTAATTTTTATGTCCTTAGAAAACAAAACAAAAACTATCTAAGGACATAAAAATTAAGCTTAGCACCAATGATAATCACACTTGACAAGAGTCAAGAATCGAAAGAGTCAGCCTGGATAGATACCAACCACCCTGTAAAGCAGTTATGCTTGTATTGTTGTATGCAGTAATCTTTTAATACTCCAGTATTTGAAAAACAATGTTGCGTCTATAATCGAACCCTGAGACCACCCTTATGGATCGTATGGGTCTAACTAATCCCATCTTTAAAATTATCCCTCAGTTGTCATATCATCGTTAGGAAACATGCACATCTGAGGCAAAAAAATAATGTTTTCGAAGTAAAATCCATCATGTTTATGTTCGTGCTTCGCGCATGGAAGGTGCACAAAGCCACAAACAGTAAAGGCTGTTCCGACAACTAATTTTTTTTTTCTCAATCAACTACCGGTATTAACCAGAATTTTTCGGCTTTGCTGCTTCATTTAAATAGGATCAAAATAACAGTTTTCTCCTTGACATTGTTTACTCTAAAACCTACGTTATCAGTCCTGGCCTTATTGCTTTGTACGAGTTTACAGGGGTGTTACCTTGCCTTTACTGGTAATATTTGTAAAATACTAGCTGTGTACTCCCGCGTTGGTTGAACAGTTTTTGCCAAATATTTCCGGGACTACCAGATTTTCGTTTTAAAAGACGATATTTTAAAATAGTCAATAAGTTTCTCTAAGCTCTTAAGAACCTATAATGCAAGATTTCATCGAAATTCGTTAAGATTGGGTATCGAGTATCAAAAATCGGAAAAACTAAGGAACATTTTTCATGTTTATAATACGAAGTGAAGGGTTTGGGTTTGGGATAATTTATAGTCTACGCTTATAGACCCTGATACCCCAAAAACTTCCCAAATCGAAGGCGTCATAATGCATGTTTTTCATGTGAGTAACAAACGAAACATCACATGTGTCTAATTCATTAATGGCAAAGATGACAAAGAGGTGCCCCTAGTGATTTGCGACGCTGCTATGGGCTGACTTCACAGCGCCTCCCTGAAGATGCGTGGGCAGGAGAGGGGAGGACACCTGGATGTAGTCACAGGACTCCTGCTGCAGGATTCAGTCTCCATCACTCCTTCACCGGGAGCACTCGAAAATACTAACATGGCCGTAACATAAAAAATAAAAATGATTAATAAAAAATAAAAATGTTAAAACTTGGCATTTTTTGCTGTTGTTGCACAGATGAAAACGTAAGTTTTTGTGATTTGAAATGTATTTAAAAAAAAATTCTTGTTGGCTGTTGTCTTCTTTGAATATTATATTGTTATTAATCCTTTTTAGAAATCATGCGTGTATTTTACCGTTGCGTGTTGCTTGCTTATCGTACGGTTAGTGGCCGACCTATTTGTCAGAGTTGTTCAGGCCGCCCGTAGGCACCTAACATGGCTTAACGACTGCTGTCGAACGACAACAACCGGCACCGACTTGCATAACGTGTTGCGTGTTGACTGTCTTAGATAGGATAGTATTTTGTTATTGAATGTTATTGTGCATATTACTGTCTTTTGGTTTCCTCTAATTCGAATTTCTACTAATAATTACTGTTTAATGTTGTCTTCATTACAAATTATTTTGTTGTTGAATTGAATCGAAGCAAGTTTATTCACTTGAATTTTTAATGTATTTCTTCTTTAAAAAATTGGCTCAACTTTATATGTCATTCCCGATTGTTTGCGCGTCATTGACTGTTGTCTCAGTGGGTTTGTTTTGTTGTTTTACGTGAAAGAATACAATATTGTACAACTTAAAACATTGTACAACTTATTGTAAAACTTTGTCAAGTTCAGGAAAATCCTGAACTTCGCATTTATATGTTTTTTATCTGTTGTAATATTAACTGTCTTCAATTGATATTCTTTGTCAAAGGATCCCGATGCCCATTATGAGACCTCTATGGAAAGGAAGCCGCGGAAATCCACCGCCAGAAAAAATGCCATGGCTGAGGAATTCCCACTTGTGCGTTCCACTTTTTTAATACATTTACATGTCATGTTTCTGATGTTCTAAGTGTTGTAAATAAATCAACTACCAAGCATGCTGTATGTTATTCTTTTACATCTCTGTTGTAGGATGTATCATAAGCATTAGTCACAGTCCTAGGTACGTAGGTAAATAAAAAAATTCTGCCGTTATCAGTTGCTTTATCATTTTATTGTCTTCATTCCGTTTCTATTTCTGTGTCATTCTATTTTCATACAGCTATATTTAGCTCGACCTCTAGTACATCTTTGAATAGTAATGTGTGCTATTGTTTTGTTCCTGTTAAAATTTTGTTGCCGTAAACCGCAGACTAAACTTGCTCTATTTTCCAACATCCAAAAAAATTGCATGACAACCAGCTTGTCGATTTTACACATAACACATTGAACACCCATTTTGTGAATTGTACATAATTGAAATTCCATTAGTTACCGCTGTCGTACCTAGCTATAAGTACTTACACTATTATCCGAAAAGTCATGCCATATTTAATGCCGTATCGATGCCATCACTACTGTATAGAAATTTGGCGCAATATACAAAGTGATGAATATTTTATGAGGTAACAAGCCAATCCCGGTAGGGATGTGAACGGAACCGATTGTACCAGACGTTCTTCACCGCCAGTATGGATTATGGATGTTATTTAGTATTCTTTACCTAAATTATAAACAGCGAAAATGCCGCCCACTGCTGGGAATAAATGAATTAAAATTTATTGGCACACATATACATAACACGATAATTACATTTCATTACTTAAAAAAAATACTTTTTTACTTAGAGAAAGTTCACAATTTCACATATGTGTCAAAAGGGTCCCTTAGCATTATGCTGTGACGATATGGCTAGATGCTAGCCACCGCCGCAGCGCTGGTTGTCAGTCAGGGCTTGGTATACCTACATAGACCAATTCTTTCATACGCCATTCTAAACCGTCGTAATAATAAATATGCAAAAATCCTACCTGGATTTTAAGCACAAAATAATAATAAAATTAAATAAAAATTATATTAAAATCTGGATAGTTAAGTGGGTACGAAATAACTCGGTCTCAATTCCGAAACGCGTTCAAGTGCACAGACAACTTATACTGGCTATTTGGGTACGTCATATCCTCACTTATAGCTCTGAGAAAGATGTTGTGAGAGCTCAGTATTCTATCCGGGAATAACCCAGCGGCACTTCCACCCTTGAGGATCTTTTGTGCCTATCCAATTTTACATACTGTTTAGCAGTCGGTGAATGTACGTAAGTCTTTGAAAAATACGAAAAACTCATTGGTACTCATTGGTACTGCACGGTTTCGAACCCAGACCTCCAGCAAGGGAGTCCGGTGCCCTAGTCACTGTGCCACCGACGCTCTACCCCAGAAAGATGTTGCGAGTCTCACAACAGCGAAAAAATCGTGAGCATTCATGACTCGGCAAACATGGCTGCAATAACGCGGAGACTTCATGAGGATGCAGTACATATGCATCATTGTATCGCACCCCACGGCGGCCCCGCTAACCTTCTCCAGTATTTTCCTAAACGAATAATAATATGGATTTCGTAAAGAGCCACCACGAACCTCTTGGTCCTTTCTGGAAAGTGGTCATTTTGGGAAAGTGAACATTTTAGACATAAAGGCCTTGTTTTAGTCCCGATTCACAATTGAACGTTTATAGGTCTATGCACCTCGTGACCTTAAAGTAGTCAATTGAGAAAATTTACAGCGCAATATAATTAGATTTAGCGATTGACACTTGATAAGATTTATTGATCAGTAATTCTTTAGGAATTTAGCATTTAGTAGTTGATAAGGCGTTGCCCTCTTTATTTTGTGACGGACTTTGAAATAACAGGTTTATTACAACTAAAGCTGTAATTAAATTAACGCAGTACTTTAAATCTCAAATTTGTAAATTAAGAGGATGAAATTTTGCCTCAATAGGCTCCAAAATGGCACGTTCAAAGTTATTTTGAGTCAGCCCTAATCTGATAATATGAAACACTGTTGTTTGCTAAGTTGACTCTCAGAGTGAGGGCTGACTCTAATAATACTTGAGCTTCCCTTCCCTTTTCTTAGTGACCCTAACGAGGCTCACATGGTCACCTTGTCGTGTAACAAAGCCTCTAAATTGAGATTTTAAAAAAGATCTGAAAATATATGTGTAGAGTATGACGGTATGTTGACCAAAACCTGTAGAAAAACATACCTATAGAACCTTTCTGGAGAAAAACGGATTTTAACTGAAAAATTCGAATTTGATATAAAATTGTTTATTCATGTCTAAAGTGCAAAAAATTTGGTTAATTCAACAAAAAACGGATCGTATAAAATAATATATTATGTGTATTTTCATACGACGACGACTAGAAATCGTCAAAAAAGAAATCGGGGTGGGTAGAAGTACTGATGGTTTTATTATTTCTGGAATTCAAATTTCGTTCTCAGGGTTATCATCCTGGTCAACCTGGTTCGAGTCGGTGTCATTTTTCTGGGCTTCTTTCTTTCTTAAATGTTGAAGGCGTATCCTCTCCGCTTCCGAAAATGGTTTTGGTCGATCGCAAACGGGATTTAATCTGTTAATTAAGCTTTTTTTTCTTTCGACCTTGCCATTTTCACTTGCAATCAACATCAGAACTTTATTAATATCGCAAACTGTATTTTTTTTAACGTCAAACCGTACTCTATTCTTTAAAATACAGTTTATTTGGTTCAAATCCGTCGAGTAGTTTCGATGCTAGCTCACTTTAAACTGAGCGCGCAACACCTCATTTTCAGTTTTCACTTGCGCGGCCTATGGCGCCACCAGAGGGAGCCGAGGGGGTCGAGCATATTGTTTTTTCTTGTTGTCAGACCCACAGAACAAGGACAAGATAGAAATGCAAAGTAGGCGGGGCACCTGTGGCAAGGATTTGCGAAGCTACGGTAGTCATGCGCAAAATCAGCAGTCTTTTTGTAGCCTTGTGCATCAATAAAATTATAAGATATAGCATAAACATGGGTCGTTCCCCGTGGTACAACCGCAATGTCCAACTGGTTGGACCACGGGGAATTATAATGTGCAATTTTGGAGTACAAGTTATGCTTTATGATTTTATCTCCAATAAAATGTGAAATAGAGAAAATATATTTTATATTTGTAGGTGCACTAAGACTACATATGCCAACTTTAAAGCTGTCTATAACCTTCAGTACACCAGATAAACCATTGTTCGTTTTTCTAATACGGTCCATGAAGGATCTCTTCGTGTCTCTTCCTGACAGTGACAGCGTAGAAGTCATCGACCCTGTTCTCAGCGAACATTTAATTTATTCGCTTTTTATTTTTGAGCGTAAAATAAAAGTATTTCTTCCAAGTTTTTTACAGTTTTCATCTGGAAGACAGCTCGCTTGTCTACTTTGTACTAAATAATGTTTGTAAGAGCAAGTAGCTTGAATCTTGTGAACGCCGGCGCAAGTACGCCTTGTTTAAAACGGCTCACGTCTACTGATAACACAATTCGAACACCTACGCCCCACCAGCTTATGGTTAGTCTTTTCGCGACTCGCGCGCATATTCACGTGTGATACTGATTTCTGACGATATGGCAAGAATTTTCTATAAATCTTTGACGATACCGCTTGCATTTTAATTTTTTCCAGACGTCAAATCTTTTTACTGTAAATATTATTGATGTTAGTGATTCACTGTATTCGAGTATAAATAAGACATGCCTACAGATGTTTTCGAGAGGTTCCTGTCCAAACTATCGCGCATTGTAAGTTATTCTTAATATTTTATGAATTAAGATGCTTAGCGAAATGTATTTAGCTTCAAAATTAAGCATAATGGCAAAGCGAATAAATTGACTCTTGAATTCTTATGGAAATTTTGCGGCTTATTACTCTCTCATGCATTAATACTATTCATTACAATTGTCATGATTTAAACTCTTAAATAACACCTTCGGGGTAAAAATAGTTTATAATGAGGCCAAATAACGCAATATTTTTCCCTTTGACTCAACTTTGTAAGTGTGTATAGTGATGATTCAGTAGTATCTGTGAAAAATAGCTAATTATTTACAATAGTTAGAATTTTGCTGGTGACTGTTTTCGTCTTTAAACTGAGATCTATCTAATCAACTAAAAGGTGCATTTGTTAGCATACTGTAGTTTCAATACCTACCTAGTATACCCTGGGATATTTATGAATCAAAAAAAATTCACATAGTTTTTTATTTACTTATAACATCTATGTTTTAAAATTTCGAAAACTAATTGTAAAACCTTGGACATTTTGTATCAATTTTTGACAATTTCGAATAATAATAGTAAACCTTGGACTCTTTGTATTAATTTTGACAATTGTACATCTATTTTTGACAATTTCGAAAAATAATAGTAAAACCTTGGACTCTTTGTATTATTTTTTGACAATTGTACATCTATTTTTGACAATTTCGAAAAATAATAGTAACCTTTGACATTTTTTGCATTAAAGTTTTCATCATCCTCCTCCTTTTTAGTTCTACCCCCTTTATGCGGGCGCGGGGTCAGCTCTCCTTGTTCTCTGTTTCCATGGGGCGCGATATAGCGCTACTTCTTCGGCGACAATATTAGCTTTTTCATGTCTTTCAGACTATCGTTAGCCAGGTGGCGGGGGTATCTACCGCGACCTCGCTTCGTCGATGGCATGTTCATGAAACCGTTTTGCTAGAAAGGGACAGAGCATCTCCCCAGTACTAACTTTAACCATTATTATCTCTGATGTTAGTTGAGTTATCGAAAAACTAATTTTAGATCCTTCTTTAGTATGTCCATGCAAGTTGAATGATGCAATAAAAATATTAGGTTAATACCGATTTGTAAAGCGCGAGTCATATTCTTTGCAAGAGAACCCATGGAACGTTTTTCATTTCGCCAAGATCCATCAGGACTAAAATGTTGAATTCCTAAAGTTCATTTTTTCATTAGCTGCAAATTACTGTCAAATTTGAAGATGATTTAGAGCAAAAAAAGAACACACACACACACACTAATTTTGTGCAATAAAGAGTATTCATTCATTCATTCAAAAAAAAACATTTTATTGATGAAAATTTATCAAAATAATGTATAGTTTTGCATTTTAATGCCGAAATTTGATTTCTTTTTGTACAAAAATAAGGGAGGAGGGGAGGCCTTTGCCCAGCAGTGGGACAGCCTATAGGCTATTAAGAAAAATGTATTTCATATAAATATATCACATATATCTGCTGTCAGTGTGACGGGTATCTGCAGCTAATGAAAAAAATGGACTTAAAATGTCTTTAAAAAGAAAATAATTATAATCTAAAACTGACAGCATTTTCTTCCTTTAGCCATGTTTGTCCAAAATGGATGTTTTGTTTACGACCTACTTACTACTCATATATCTAATATTTGATAAAACATTAAAAAATATGTTGAAACAAGTAAACATGACTTAATTAAATAATCATACATCAGGCAATAAATCTATATAGATTACAAAGGATCACTGGTTGTTGATAATAAATGTATGATGAATTATGACCTTATTATCAGTTTAATGAAAAGTAGTTCCGCTATAGAGACAAATGTTTAACAAAGCGCCAATCTATTCGTTCGTAACATATCGTTCGTTTATTAAATACTTCGGTAATACGTCGTAATGGACCCCCTTATCTGTTAATCTACTTATCATAGAAAAATATTGTCGTTTTTCTGGCTCCATGTTGTTTGTGTCTGATTTCTAAAATTCAGATTCAGACAGCAATGTTTAACAAAGCGGCAATCTATTCCTATCATTCACTCAATTTATCAGTAATGAACCTCTTTGAGACAAATAGCCTGTCATTCACTCTTGAACCGTGACCAATTGAAGAATGACAGAATGACCAATTGAATTTGTAATCACAAAATACCTATATTGCATACACGTAATTGTTTATATGCATACAATATAGGTATTTTGTTTAACATTGAAATGAATATTGATGTATAATATAATTTAAATCTTGGGCGGATGAATCTAGAAGAAATGTTTTTCTTGTCACTAGGCTTTGTCTTTGGGTTTTGACACCTATTTTTTTATTTACTACTAAACCCGCATTTGACCTCGATCTCGCCTGATAGTAAGCGACGATGAGGTCGACGATGGAGCATGCGGGTCCAGTAAATGCCTATTCACTCTGGCCTTAAAGATCCCAAGGTTGTAGGTTTCGGGAAATACAGACGCCGGCAGGCTGTTCCATTCCTTAGCCGTTCGCATAATGAACGAAGAAGCAAATCGCTTCGTACGAGCAGATGGGATATCAACAACATAAGGATGGTACCCCTCCCCGCGGCTGGTAGTCCGAAGGCGGAATGGAGATGCTGGAATTAGGTCGTGCAATTCCGATGCTCGAACCTATTACTGTACCTCGATGATTGGAAGCCATACATTTTCATAGCGTTTAGTATTGTCCCGTCAGCTGTCAGGCCGCGATCAACGGAAGACTAGTATAAGACGATAGGTATTTACACAATACCTCTATATCTTATATCAAACGCATTTTTAGCTTCCACTAAACATTGAACATCTGTTGAAAGAAGTAGCGCACGCGCAAGACACATTCAATAGCGCACCATTTCAAATATTATCACTATCAGTGTTATTTATGTGATAGATTTGTAAAACTGGTTATGGCTCCCTTATCGCACAAATAATCATACATTTACCCGACCGACAACGGCGAATCTAAAAAGGAGGGTTAAGTGAGCCTTAAAAAGGAAATCCTCATGCTAAAGCATTGAAGTATGCTCTGCTAAAGGCGTTAGGAATCGGTTTTATAGTTTTCTATGGATTCGGTGCGATTCCGCAAAATGAAAGGATACAGACATAACACTCGTCGACGTCACATAATGATTTATGAATCAGTCACATCATAGTCGACTCTGTTTAGACTATAATGAGTCTTCTAACGAGTCTTATTAGGTAGTAAATTCCGATCGAAATATCTGGTCGCAGTTTATGACGAAACTATACTCAATAGCATTCCACGCATGCATATAATATGCGGCCTTAGTAAAAACAATAAGAGTGAGTCCGCTCTAGCATACACTCGCCCGAATGAAGGGCTGAGACAATTTTATTTTGTCTTTGATGCCTTTATGTCGCATTATAGTATCTAATAATAAGAAAAATTGAATAATTTAAAAAATGGTACAAAATTAATGCTTGCTTTCTTATCGTATGGTTAGTGGCCAACCTATTTGTCAGAGTTGTTCAGGCCGCCCGTAGGCCTCTGACATGGCTTAACGACTGCTGTCGAACGACAACAACCGGACCCGACTGCTTAACGTGCTTTCCGAGGCACGGAGGAACTCAGATGAAAAATGCCACTAGCGGTCACTCGTCCTGGTACCGACCGCGCCAACGTCGCTTAACCTGCATGATCACTTTCGGACCGTGCTCGCAACTAGGCTACGAGCTCATTACCGGTGGTGAAATAGGAAGGAAAGTAACCCAACCCTATTATTTATTACTATAATAGCCTGCGCTGAAGGCCTCCCTTTGCTCCTACCACGCATTTCTATCCGAGACTCCATTGACCAGTTTGATATAAATTCATCCTGGTCGTCTCGTCATCTTCATGAAGCCGCGATTCTTTTGGTGGGAGCTTCTGTAATTTTTGTGACCACAGACAAATTTTCGGCATGCGCTAGGTAGGACTTCCCCAGTATAATTTCTAAAATTAACATGAATTCTAGCTTTCCGGCAGAAGAGCTAGATTACATGTAAATTTTATTATATTCTGCTTTTGTAACCCCCACTGTTGAGAATTGACACAAAGTTAATACCATTTCATTATCGAGATTCTGTTTGAGTGTGTTTGATACGGTTGATCATTCCCTTGTCTTCAGCAAGCTCCGTCATTACGCAGTACAGGGCTCCTTCCTAAACCTAATAGAGTCGTTTCTAACTGCTTTTTGTCAAGTCACGTCACTGGATGGAGGTAAAACGCGATCCGAAGAGATAGTGCTGAGAAATGTGGGAGTGCCATAAGGCTCCTTTGTCGGAAATATTCTGTTCCTAGTACTTATTAATGACCTTCCGACCCTCTTTCAACACGGAGATCTGGTCATGGACGCCTATGATGGATGTGCTGTTGTTTCTGGTACTACCATTGAAGACCTCCGTGATAAACTGCATGAAACCATTAGAACCCAACTGCACTGGTTCCAGGCTAACGGACTGAGCCTCAATTTAAACAAGACGTCGATAATTCACTTCAACCTCCGGTGCCCTAACGTGGGACAATTAAACGTAACTATCAATAACATAATCGTCCCTGAAACCGACAACATCAGCTATTTAGGATTCATATTCGATAGAGAACTGAAGTGGGGTGAGCATCATTTTTTTTTAATATTTTCATAGTATCTAGACTTAAACTAATTACAAACTAGTAATGGCAACTGGTTTTGACAACCTTAAGTCGTTTAGTTTATTATACATACGAGTATAACTACTGTACACGTAACGCGCAAGCGCAACCACTCAGCTACCCGCCGGAAGCAGGGTACCTATTGTTTGTCGTATTGTATTGTTATCATAACTCGGCATTGTGCGCGTGCGCCGATGACGGCCTCTCCTCTATGTCAGGAACGTCAGTCCTTCACCGGGAGTCACCGTTTGTATACATTTCTCCTTTAATACCACACGGGATCGTACTCATTTAAAATTTATTTTCTGAAACAGTACTCAACGGTTTCGTGTTAGTAGTACCTACATTATTTCGGGTTTTCCTTAGTGGTTTTGGTTTTAGTGTTAATGGGTGTGTCGGTTAGAAGAGTCAGTGAAAATGGTCGTATGGTACGTCAGTTACACGCGGTATTTTAAAGACGAGGTAATTCTTTTTATAATTATGCTTTATCCTCATTGCATTGATTTAAAGTTTGTGCTGTCTGTAATACTTTGCTATGCGATTCCAGTTCTTTTTCAAATCTTTTATGTACTCTCTCGTATGTAAGTAGTTATTATGTTAAGAGCAAGATCGCGGCCGCCGGAGCTTATCCTTGTCCCCTCCGATGACAGAGGGACAAGTGAAAGTCCACTTTGTCGGGTATTTTCTCAGATATCGGCTAATCGATAGTTCTTATGATCGAGATCATAATGAAGTTACTGACGTCGGTTCAGGGTGCACAAATCACACCCACTGCCGTTCCCAGCGGATTACTGCGGTAGACGAAGAGGTTATGTCCATATTAGCACGGCTGCTGGATACAGCAGCTAGTAGAGGATAATCCAAATCTTGGAACAGTGTGCAAAATGAGTTTGCATTTGGTCAAGTATAGTGGCGAGTGCAAACTGCCAGGCACTCGCCACTCGCTATTTTACTTGCACTAGTCACTGTACTTGACCAAATGCAAACTGGCCATAACGGACGCGCCCCTCTCGTCAGGTTATAATTTATTTTACTTTTTACCTAACTTTTTATTTTTTGTTATACACAGTTCCACTTGCCATTTTACTTGCACTTGTTAGATTTAAAACATCACGTATCATGTAAAGCAATAATAAAATATGTAAAATAATATTTGAATCGTTAATGATTGTCAAAATGATATGATACGACACTATTGTATAGACACTACTAATTTTAATTATAATTCCACCATAGTTACACTACACATAGCTACACGATAGTTTCATGTTATAATTGGATCATCTCAGTACGGCAAATGGACTAAGGTCAGCCTAGTTACTAACCTTCTCACAATAGCTGTAATAATACGATAATAAGAACTACCTACGAGATAGGTTTCGTACTGGTTATTCATAGTAGGTAATAGTAACCTCAGGTTTAGTGAATTACCTACGTAATTAATGAAGTACCAACATTTGATTTAATAAGTCATGTGTAGTTAATATTACCAAGCACTACCTATACACACTAAAATAATAATAATATACAGCATTCTAAGTTTACAAGTAGCATTTACTGATCATATGCTGTAATAGCGAGGGTGGCATTGCTAATTGTAAAACTATCCTGCCTGGGCCTATTAGGCAATATTTAATAAGTATTATAAGGGATAGTGTTTAAGACAAAACAACAAGAATCACACTTTGATATATCATTACTGTACTCATAGAAATCATCAGTGTTAGACAAATATCAGAGGAACACACTTGTCAAAAGCATCTTAGCTACGACATCAAAGTAATACAATTCAATACTCATCTTTTGTATTATACAGCACAGCAGTCATAATTTATATACAAATCAGGTACACTGGTGTCGATAGAACCAACTTAGAATTGGACAGCATGGCAGAAGTATATACGATTTTACACTAGAGACACATCGCAGACTGAACCCCCATCTTAGGCGTTGGCTTCTATTTATATCAAATCGTCGCCATGCTGTCGATTCCGGCTACCGTACAATGTTTTAAACACTATTTCACTTTAGGGCTAATACATTGTAATGGACACATTAATTAATCTATTGTTAATTAAATTGGATATTTATCGACGAGTTTTATAACATTAATTTAAAATTTAAAGTTAAGTCTAATAATACCATCGTACGATGTAAACAACAAAATGAGGTGGCGTGACACCGCCATATTGTCTGCCGGATACGTTTCACTACTTTTTAGATTACTTAACATTATGAAGCATAATATTTAAATTAATAATATGATCATTCCAGAACCCTAATAATGCAATACTAACAACAATAATTACTAACTATCAATCTCCAATATATCAGCATGGCCTAGTTAGAAACCAAATTACCACGTGTCCGCAGACGTGTTTTACAGGAAGATACAAAAATCGATATACATTGAAAATATGTAATACTTCTATTATTGTTTCAGAAATAATATTTTCGAGCATCTAAATTCAAAATACGAATTAAATTGTCATTATATTTCCATAAAAGCTCAAAGAAATATTTGTAAACTGTCACACTCGTTACTATACTTGACCAATTGCAAACTGGCCATAACGAACGAGCCCCTCTCGTTAGCAATGAAAGAGCAGATGAGCTTAAATCTGCTATTCTCCGGAGTATCGTGAATAATTTTGTCACATATGCTCATGACCTGGTCTGCCCAGTCGTCACCTTGAAATGGCGTGGAATTCCTCTTGGACCTCCTCTAGACGGAAAAAGGACTACATCTCTTTCAGATACGGGACTATGTCACTCTCAAACTTTGGTTTTCTAGGGTTCGCCTCGAAAAGAAACATTCTTCTACTATTAGCCGAATGAGAATAGGCCATTGCTGCTCACATGTACACCTTAATAAAATTCGTATCAGAGACTCCTCTCTATGCGAGTGTGGTCTGGATGAAGGAACCTTGGTTCACCTTCTTTTTAATTGTCCCAGATATAACTCCTTTCTTCTATCGTTTGCTAGCTTTATACAAGGCGCCTCTACCTACGAATCTCTCGTCGGTTCTTAATATGAAAAACAAAAAAAATCATCAGGGTTCTTCTCTTCTTTTTAAATGTTCATAAACTTAAATTATAAAGTTTACGAAACGTTTAAAGGCTAAGTCAATTTGCAGGTGAGATTCTGAACACAAGCGCAACTGATGCTTTATTTCCAAAGAGATAGAGTTGAATGAGTTTTTGGAGAAGGGATTAGAAATTAGGGATTGGAGGCAACTACTCGAGTCGGATAAGATAACGGACTTAGGGATGTTATTAAGTTTAATAAATTTCACACATTCCAACACCGCATTACATTCTCCAGAGAAAACATAATTCAGATAGGGGTATTTAAACATTGGAGAGGTGTCTGAATTGGCCCGACTGACTTAACCTTCAGTTGATAATTTAAGAGGCATCCGTGTAGAAAATATTCCAATCAGACCATCTTTGACCAATCTTCGAAGCTTGAAGTTGGCATCCACCGATTTTTTAATGATTCCAAGGGATAAGTCGACATTAGGGGAAAATATTAACGATTCATAGGGAAAGTAAAACAGGGGGTGACAAGGGAACTTTCGTATTTCAAAATGGATCTGTTGTCCTAATGCTCTTGATGATCAGACATGGTTCCTGTTTATGGTCAAGTGGGGACCCCTCCTCCATGCCACAAAATGCACATTTAATAGGTATACTTACACAAAACAAATATGTACAAACACAGTTAGTAGATATATAAACACTTTAGGAGATCAGAAGAATTCTTCACAATAAAATTACCAAGTCCGAATAAACAGATGAATCGCACACAAGATGATAACCGGAAGTCCATATGAGCTCGACTGCTATGGCCTCCGATACATGGCACACAGGCTATATTGGACGAGCCCCTCTCGTCGGGTTATTCGCCGTCGGTCATACCTATTTTAAAATCAGATGTAGGCACTTTTCATTCATGGTCGAATAAGTGCCTAACTACAATCGGATTTTAAAATAGGTATGTATATCGGAATTGTTTTTGAACCGTCTGTTTACAACAAAATTAACCATTCCCCACCTGGTAAATGTCAGTTTAAAACAGAATCATTAATTTTTCTGCAAAAACACTACACAAATTTATAACTGATAGCCATATCCTTCCTGCCAGACTGCAAAAAATATCGTCTCATGTTTATTTGCATCATTTCTGCCTCTCCATCACGCTGTGTGTACGACCTGGGTTTTCCTTCCGCAAATATCACGTCCGTCAAACTCGACGTTAATTTTTAACGTTTGTGACATAAATAAATACATTAGATCATTCATGCAAACACGTCCTAGTTGGCGCCCAAATTAGGAATTATTGTGATTATTTCTGCGCAGTTTTCATGTCTTATAATCATGACTGGTTTTACACGGGCAACTATTTTTATTATATTAATGGAAAACAGTCTATTGACTTTATGCGCGCAGGCCCTTGGTGTTGTAGATGGGTATATAATAAATAAATAAAATAAAAGAGTATTTATTCGGTCATACATTAAAGTAAAAGGATACAACACAGTTATTTATTCTAATTATTAACCTATAAACACGTATTGCCCTATGTGTCTAATGAAATGGTCGACACCTCAGCGACACGCTGGTTTTCAGGTCTCGCCTAATGTGCTAGGTGGAGCGCTGGTCGCGGGATTACTACACGATTATGTGGTCAAATCTCTATTATATAATTTTATATTTAAATGAATGAATAGTTATATGTAGCTAGCTTCCTTCTCATGGTAACATAATTAGGTTTCTGTGATGGTGTAACGTGACCATCACGTGGCCGGTCTACTTATCTCTTGGACATATCCTTTCGGGGGGAGCCTGGGTTATGTGAGATTTTTACTCACAAAACCCCCTCGATGGCCGGCCTCGTGCTTATCGGAGGGCTCCGGGATCTCCAGTGGAACGCACCGGTGCCCTCCTAGCATTTGCCTTAGACTCTTCCTGGGAGGTGTACATTCCACCTCCCGGTTCGTGGATCGTTCGGTTCGGTTCGATCGTTCGGTTCGGTTCGATAGTTCGTTCGGATCGTTCGTGAATGGACGGCCAAAGCCCCTACTTTGACCGCCAGCGACCCTGATCCCTCCTTTTAGTCGCCTTTTACGACAGGCAAAATATAGTCTACCTTATCATTATATCAAGAAGTTTGGCTACGAGGAAATTTTATTCCTCGTGGCCTAATCAGTTAGGCAAATCAGTTAGGCCACGAGGAATAGGTATTATAGAAATAAAGGAAATGGTTTTGGATTTGTATTAGTTTTATCAATTCACTTTGAAAGGTTTATTGTTTATTGTTATATGTTTGTCACGATTGTTCAATGAGTCTATTGTTTACAAATTTCTTCAACTTGTTCAATTGTTAACATACACATTCATTAGGATCCATTCCGATGACTCATAAAAACTATACTATCCATATCAATTGCATGTAGATACAGATTTAATAAGGTAATAAGGAAATCCATTCATAAGTTCTTTTTACATTTATTAAATGGGGGAAAAAATCAGCAATTGCTGACAAAATTATGCAATGATGCAACGCTGTTTTTCATTGCACCCCTTATCCCAAGTTATCAGTGGGAGCGGTAGTAATGTGGGTTAAAAAGTTCAAATTAAAAAGTTAATTATACTAGTGACCTGTTGATATGACGTGTGTGTTGATTGAGTGTGAGCGAGAGGGGAGGGTGTGTATGAGGGTGTGGACATTTTGGGACTTGTTATATTCGCGCGCGAAAGACAACTAACGTAAATAAGCAAAACACGATTGATTGACTTCGCGATTGCGTTGACGCCTAATTCCGCGTAATTGCGCGCACGATGCCAAAATCCTGTTCACTCATTCGCACGCGCAAACACGTACACTGTTTGTTCAAAAAACCTTACCTAACCTAACCTTTTTATTTTTCTCCAAAAATATTTATTTATTAGTCAATATCTATGTTGTCCCCTTCAAAGTAATCCCCCTAAGATATAATACACTTGTGCCAGCGCTTTTTCCAATCCTCGAAGCACTTCTGATATGCGCTGTTTGGTAATAGCCTTTACCTCTTCCAGCGATGCGATCTTAATCTACTCAATCGTTGCAAATCTCCGTACTTTCAGGGTGCCAAGTCCGGTAAATACGGTGGCTGAGGCATGATCACGGTGTTGTTTTTGGCCAAAAAATCACGAACAAGCAACAATGTGTGAGCAGGTGCATTATTGCTGTTGCGTGGAACATTTTCAAGACTTAAACCTTATATTAATTTTATCAATAATAGGTGTCTGCTAATTTTGCCCAAAGCCATAATGGCGGTAGCTCTCAACAAAGACGTGTATCGAAATCACAGTTCAGATTTTACACTATAAAATGATTATCCCGTTGCGAAGAACTTTTTCTTTCTTAGAGTATATATAATAAGAGTATATATATATATATATATATATATATATATATATATATATATATATATAAGAGTATAATAGTTTCTTTAGTAATCACTTGTGTATTCGTTACTTCTTCTCAGTAATTTGTACCCAGTACATTCACCTTTTATGGTTGCATTTCCTATTACCTTTGGTTTACATGTTAGAGAGCTACTTCTTTAACTCTTGTAAAATTGTCTGTCCGTTTGTCCTCAGAGCGAGCAGTCGTCGCCATTCCGGCGTTGGACGACTGGGAGCGGTGGCGGCAGCTCGTACCGCCAGGAGCACCGCACCATCTACACCAAGGTCAGGATTGGATCAATCAGAGGAAATACGATCATAGGAAATCATTGGGGATAACTAGCACCTTCAACCGTAGAAGAAATAGAAGCAATATGAGGGCACTGACGATGACGGTGAACTGCGGAATAATAGTTTTGACAATTCTAATTACTCGTGCAACTGTCAAATTGCCCACCGAGGATATAACAGAGCATACTCGTGGCTCTATGTTTTCTTACCCATCATCATCAGTTATACACGTCTTGATTATTAGGGCAGAGGTTTCTCCTTACATAAGGGGGATTGCATTGAAATCCACCGCAAAACTCCCAAAGCGGAATGCTAGTGCGATTATTCGTATGGAAATCCAATACCACTGAAACTTTTCCTCCTCAATTTAGTTTTGAAGTAAAGTCGTTAAAAATTCCGATATCTCATAATATAAATTTGGGATCCAATCCCTTGTAGTAGTGTTTCGTCTTACCATTGATGTTTGCCAACAGCAAATTAGCGAGGGAGCCTCCAGCATGCCCGGTCCAAGCGGCGGCATAACTTGGAGCAAAGGCGGCGTGGCGCGCTGGTCTCTAGGACTGGAGCAGCTGTTGGCCGACCCGGTCGGCACTGCTGCCTTTGCCCACTTCCTTGCCAAGGAATTCGCGCACGAAAACATCAGGTATGGCTTGATTTAGACATCCTGAGTTTAGCTACTTGCGGTTAAGCTCAGATTGGTTTGTCACGTAAACAGAATGGAGATGTGGATGAAGATTGTTAACCCCCGACCAATCGAAGGAGGGCGTGTTATAAGTTTGACACGTTTGTCTGTCTGTTTGTGTATTGGTCTGTTGCATCATAACTTAACAACGGATGATCAGATTTATTCCGGTTGTTTTTATTTATTAGAGAATTTCGTCGAGAGTGTTCTTAGCTAGATCTGATAAAATTGGATCAGTGGTTTCCAAGATCCTGGAATATCTTTGATGTTAGATATTAGTTGTTAATGGGTTTTCAGCATCCTAAAATTTAGGAATTTTAAGTTACGTAATATATCGTATTACTCACTATCTGTCGACTTCCTAACCCAGATTCTGGTGGTCGTGCGACCAGTACACCAAGAGCGAGGACCCAGAACGTCGCACTGCCTTAGCCACGGAGATCTGGCAACGCTACCTCGCCGACGGAGCCACCGAGCCCGTCAATGTTGATGCTCCAGCTAAGCGCGCCGCCGCGTTGAAGCTCTGCCAGGACCCGCTGCCCATCGATCTGTTTCAGCAGGTGAGGGTAGATAAAGGACTGATACAGTCTGCTAAGCGTGAGATTTGGCAGATATGTTGCCAACGGTGCAGATTTCAACACGTAAAACGGAAGGGCCGTTCCATTTTGTTAGATTGGTTGCTCGACTAATCTACGAATTACGAAAAAAAACCGTTCAATTAGATACTCCTTGGCTTAGAGTTTTAGACGGTGGTATTGCCATGTAAGAAAGTTTGCAATATGGACGTCGCGGCTTCTATCAAAAGAAAGAATTTTGGAGTCTGTTTATGTGGTTTCATAGTTCCTGTTTGAAATGTGATTTGTGATCGATTTCTTCTCATTCTACTTATTTAATTGTATGTCAATTATTACATTAACGAAAACAGCATCACAATAACTACAATTCAATATCCAGGTTTTTCAACCAATTGGCGGCGTTATCAGTGAGTGAAATCAGGTCGTCCAGGCTCCCGGGGTACGCGCATCTCGCTTGTATGAGTCCTGGTCGTCCTTTGTGTGTGTTTCCTGAATATTCAATATGTTAACTTTCATCTCAGTCCGCTAATTCTGAAGATAGACGCTCTTAGTTTTGCTAATTCCTTTAACATTCAGTTGCCATATTCGGTCAGATGTCCTTCGTCGGAGGGTCTTCAAGAGGGCTTTTGTGTTTGAGCTGCCATTTTTTCCTTCTTCTGTAATGTGCTGCAAGTAGAGTAGTCCAGTTTTCGTAGATCACTATATTAAACTTGGCGGAAAAAGGCTTTCGGTGATCTCGTATTTTGAAAAATCTTCTCTGGATGGGACATAGCGTGACCGTACATAGGACGTAGCGTTTGTTTTGTTCTTTCTAATCGCTGCCGGCTCGCACTTACAAACTGATCTCTGGCTTCAAAAATAATGTACCTAAAATACTATTGTTTGTCCAACAGGCCCAGAAGCAGATCTTCAACGTAATGAAGTTCGATAGCTATCCTCGCTTCTTACGGTCTGCAGTCCACGCCGAGTGCGCTCGCTGTGAGCTCCGCGGTCAAGTGCCGCCGTTCCTGGCCAAAGCGGCCACTAATTTCAAACTGGGCAATATAAGCACGTTACCGTTACCGTTGCCATCGCCTCTGCCGTCGCCGGTGCCTTCACCACCGCCGCCGCCGGCACATGGCCCACCTGGCTCTGCTACTCCTAAGGTATATTCATATTAGATTACATAGTACATACTGCGTAACGTGACAAAGACTTGAAAGGCACAAAATGTTCGCTCAATACCAACGTGCGATATTGGCCCACATACACTCGGGCTCTGCGTACAACCTATCTCAAACCGAATCAGACGAACATAGACGCGAATTGCACGCGCTGTGGCCTAGCCATTACTTTTTGTATGGCACAAGAATAAATCTAATTGATGAGTGTGTAAGCGAGAACAGTATGTCAGGATCATTGCAGGTGGTGAGTTTATTTATTTAACGAGCAATTCCCGTCAGCAGCTGAAGAAGTCAGCCAGTAACGCGTCAGAGCGGCGACGCAGCGGCGGCGTGTCCCTCATGCCATGGCGCCGCGCCGCTTCCCGCGATCGCGCCGCGCCCGCCGCCGCCTCCGCTACCGCCTATACCGACACCACCGTCACCGATGTGAGTAGAGATTTTAACAACAGAACTAGACATTTCATATAATTTTTCACCAATGAATTCGTTCGAAACGAAGTGTATCTCGCGCCGCTTCTTTGATTTCATTATAACCTATTAAAATTAAAATTACAAAATGTCGAGGAAAAGTGCATAAATGGGGTCGTTTCTCGTGCGCCACCTGGGTGGAGCAAGAGGAATTTTATTTCCTCATTATAAATATAGAAAGAAAGAAAGAAAGATTATTTATTTCCGATACACACATACAAACAATTAGGTACAGAAGAAAAAAATAATATTAAACAAATATATTACAAAAATAAATAAGCAAAAGTAGTTAAGTTTGATGAAGGTGGCGTGCAGCACCGGACAAAGGGGACTGACTGCCTCAGTCTGTTGCCGCAGCGCCTTTAGCACTGCGGCGCTGATTGCCAGGCATCACCTGAGTGCCAGGGATCACTCCCGAATGATACCCTACCGGAAGATACACTATAGGAATTCTGGATGTGCGTCTTTTCTAAAAAAATAATTAATTATAATAGATAGGTATAGAATAGTTTAATATACAGTATACAGATGTGTACAGAAATAGTCGGAACAAATATTTACTTGGGTACATACCACCGCTATCGTGATTTTCCATACCATGCTCGAGGCACTGTTTATTTTTAGTTAGTTAAATCTCCACATTTGTTATTGCCCGTATATATTGAGTAAAAAGTTTTTCTTGTAATAGATAAGTAAACACCAGAATATAGAACACAATACAGAAGTATACAAACATTAATACATGCAGCACAGAACATCCGGTATGGTACAGTGCCAAAAAGGGTACACCAGCTCAGCATAATGCTGAGGCAAGCCACAGCGCTGATTGTCAGCTGGCCCCTCAGTGACTGCACGGACGAAGAAAGCAACAGTGCGTGCGTGTTGTGTTGTATGAATTAATTAGCAAAAACTAAGACCGTTATAAGAATCTCACTGTACCAACGACACTTTTGGTGCACAATCCTAATGTGAGTATAAAAAGATATTTTTACGTCTTAAACGGCTTACAGTAGTGTATTCCAAGAATATGAAAGAAATATCAGAAAATATACGTAATATTTATGGATTTTCTTGGTAATCTCCATATGAAATTGTATTTACAAGGTACCTATTTAATAATTTTACCTACTTATAAGTAAGTACAAAACTAAACTATGGCCAAATTGGTATTTCTAAAAATTATATAAAAAAACCGACTGCGTAAATTAGCGAACTAAAAATATGGAAAAAAGACAGTCTTCTGAGCCTTGAAGGCGCAGTTGGAAAGTGAATGAATAAATTAATACTCTTTATTGCGCAAAATTAGTATGATACAATGCGATAGAAAATGACGTGGACTTAAGATTCATGCTATCAAACCAGGCAGTCGAAGGCCTGCGTCGTAATGCACTCCATATGGTAATGCCTCCTTCGTTGAAGATCCTTCCTGATTCGGGGTTTCGTCGGGCATTTTGGCAGACTACGGTATTTCGGGATTTTTCGGGGTCTCGTAATTCCTGTTCTAGGTATAATTTTACAAGGTTTTTTCTCTACTGTTTTTCCTTCAGTGGGTTTCTGACTTGTGATTCATTCTTTAATTCAGCTTTCTTTTTGTTGTAAATACAGGATAACATTAGTGTGTCGCATTCTCCCTGAGACACTAACCCACCTTTCAAATCAATTTCTGGCTGAGAAATAATCAATTTCACCCTAAGGTAGAGATTAAAATCGAACATTCGGAGTTTGGCTTAAAATAGAATATCCAGTCTATTTTATTTATTTTAATTTTATTCGAATATCTAGTCTACACAATTATCTGCAAATCTCTGGCTGAATGAACGTCTACAACGGCTCACATGCAAGGGCCGTGGTTCAGCCTCGTTGTTCGTTATCTGAACACAATGATTCGCTGTCTTGACACGCTATCGCGGTAAATAGAGCCACTATTTTAGACCAAGTCATTCTTGTTTATTTTTAGAGCTGTTCGCGCATAATTTATGGAGTTCCGACGGTTTTATAGGTAGGGAGTCTTAGCCATACATATCTAGTTTTAGTTTTAGAACAAGGAACGAAGTTTCTTGGGAGTCAACTGGTTTTACTTAGAGATTTAGCAGATCTTTTAAAACAGATACGGTTCTAGGCAAGCTTACATTCGAAACATTTTTGTTTTAACTATACCGCCGGACCGGCTTCGGCGGCGGAGTGACGCGTGGGGAAGCGGGAATCAGAGAGTTACTCCTTGAAGTAGCTTGATAGTATTGAAGTTAAAGCAGAGTATGTGGAACAGAGAAGATTAATAATTTATTTTAGTTTTGTGACTGCTCCAATATAAAACAAAACCATGAGAGTGATACATTAACGTGACATTTGAATATATATCCGCTGTGACTGTGGTTCCGGTGGCGGCGGCAGCGGTTGTAGTTGTGGGTCTTGTTCCGGCTCCTGCAGGTTCTGCTCCAGCAGGTTTTGAGAACTCACTAGTCTAACTTTATCGTAAGATTGTATCGAGCGGTAACGTCCAAGAATCCTTTTAGTTTTACATCTACTACTCCGCATACAGTTATATCATCTAGGTACGCATAGGTACCCATTAGATTATCTTTATTAATGACAGTATTGATGGCACGTTGAAACCCCGCGACACCCTTAGTGACGCCGAATGGTATTCTAAGGAATTGGTATAAATTACCGTCCGCTTCGAAGGCCGTGAAGAATTTTTCGGAATCCATGATAGATATCTGGTGATACGCACTTTTTAAATCGAGTTTGCTGAATATACGGTATTTTTCAATCTTAGCAACAGTATCTTCTACACTCGATAATGGATACGCATTTAGTCGAGTGTCTGTTAATCGTCTGTAAATCGAAAGAGGAGGATGTGCATAGATATGCACATCCTCCTCTTTCGATTTTCATTAGACGTGACTAGTACTTGTGCTCTCCAAGGCGATTGACTAGGTTCTATTATTTCGTCATCTAAGAGTTTTTTTATTTCTGCCGATATGAATTTCATATCTTCCTCCGAATGCCTTCTAGACTTCAATGTTATGGGCTTCCAGTCTTAAAGAAGCTCACAGTTCGTATGTTAGCTTCAGTAAAACTGCATAGACTTAAAGGAGTTCTTGGCCAACCGAAGTACATCTCGAGAGTATTATGTTTTGCAAGTAGGTCGTGACCAATTATGGCATCGACGCATAGCCCCTCCATGGATAGGAACTCGGCTGCAATGTTTTGACCTTGCACAGCAATATCGAGCGTGCATTTCCCGTCTACTTTGTAGACCAGATGTGACGCGGCTATAGTAACTCTTTGCTCACATGGTTTTCTCTCTAGTTTGTAGCGTTCTATGAGACTACAGTCAATGAAGCTGGCGGCGCTCCCCGTATCCACAAGTGCCGTGGCGGTAATGCGCCCGTTGATAATGATCAGTACAGTTTCCCTGCGCAGGTCTGTAGAGGCAGCGGTGATGACGGATAATTGAGGACTGTCTGTCGTTTTATTTGGCGGTTCTAATTCAACCACAAAAGCGTTGGCTTGTTGTTGGCTTTTACAAACTTTTGCGAAATGTCCTCTCTTGCCACAACGGAGACAGGTAGTGCCCGCGGCGGGACAGCGCGACGAGGATGTTTGTTGGTCGCGCGTTTTCCGGGGAATCCTCGCGCATTCTCGAGAATTCCCCTAGCGGTAAAGCGTATTTAGTTTGTATGTTACACAATTGACATAAAGTTCATTATGCTTTGTACAGTTACGTTACGAAAATTCGCTTCCATTCCATTCCGCGGCAATGTAAATTGAGCCTAAAGCAGAATTATGTGAGTAGTGAATTAGAAAAGACAGAATAGACCTAAAGTATTAAGGGAAGTGATAAAAGATCACCAATACATGAATACACATACTCGTCAATCGCTTCATACCAAAGAATTTTAAGTACTTACTAGTACCCATACATGCCTATACATGACTGAACTTTGGTTGAACTGACAGTATGTCCAACAGATTGTTCCGTTTGTTAAAACAAGAATTTTAATTGCAGGTGGTAAAACAGAGCGCTCCAGGCCAGTGCTCTCTCTGCCGCGTGGTCTTACCAGACGGCGCGACGTCCGTCGTGGAGGTAGAAGCTAGTATGACAGTCCGCCGTTTGGTGGACCGATTGCTCCATCGGCGAAAACTAGTCTGCAATGCTTACGGAGTCGTGCATAAAGAACCCAGAGAGGTAAGTCATTACGATTTTCTAAAATGTCCGTTCATTTGAAGGATTATATCTTCAAAAAAAAAGAGTTAAGAATTGCTCGTAAGAGTCATAACTGGTCACTTCAGGCTAAACTTTTATAGCTTAATTGGCCAACATTTTTTATGATGACGTTTGCGGCAATAAAACATTTATTATTTATAAAATATTGATATTTGAATATGTTTGCTCACAAATCTTCGGTATCACCTCCGATTCAAAATTATCGGAGCCGAAGTTGGAGTCGGATGTGTAAAATCAATCGGAAGTTCCGACCTTTCGGAGTCCGTAACGTCCCTAGTACACCCGAAAAATATTACCCTCCTCCTGGGGCAGTCGGGTAGAAAATAAACGTTATTGTTCACCAGGGGGAATCAGCTGACATCGACACGACAGCGCCTTCCACCGTCCTCGGCGGTCGCGAGGTGGTGGTCGAGCGTCGCTGCGTGGTGCGACTAGACGTGGGTTCCCGCAGCGTCACCGTGCGGTGTCGCGCGGCGCGGCGGCTGGCGCACGTGCTGCCGCCGGTCGTGGCTCGGTACGCGCCGCTACTAGCCGCCGCGCCCGTAGCTTTGCTGGATAACCGGGTGGTGCCGGCACATACGGGAATGGCGGTAAGTCAAAGTGTAGGTAATAAACGTACACGAACCCTTAAGTTCTTTGGCCATATTACTCATAAATAAGATTCAATGCAGCGACTAACAGTCCAGGGCAATAAAATGTGGATGGAACAAATTCGCGCGGTAAACCCCCGACAAGACGGTCAACTTCAGGCAGTTGCAAAGTGTTACCTGATGGAGTGTGTCCGTACTGTATCGTGCCACAGCTGGTTGCCCCCAGTTGTGGCACGATACAGTACGGAATTAATAATGATAATACGAGTACATCTGCATGACAAAAGAGCGTTGAGAGCATCGGTGGCATCGTGGCTAGGACGTCGGATTCCCATGCGGGAGGTCTGGGTTCGAAACCATGCAATGTCATGGTCATGTACCTCTAGTATTCAATTTTTTTCGGAAGACTTACGTACTTTAACCGACTGCTCTGACGGTGAAGGAAAACATCGTGAGGAAACCTTCACACTGAGATAACCAGTGTGTGAAATGGGAAAGGCAATGGCAAACCACCCCATTAATTATGCCAAGAGAGTCGTTCTATGTGACTAATTCCTTAGAATGATTACGAGCCTCAGCAATGGGGAATATGACTTAGAAGAAGATAATAACCAATTATTACCCGACTCTTTTGTATCATTGCTAACAAATATTGAAGCGACAATGACACGAAGGCTAGGGCACGCACGTGACTGGCGAAAGTGTTGTCGGATCAAATCCGTTTGGATCATCGTGGTGTAGAAGTGGTCTTCTAGCACAGCACAGCAGCAGCAGCCTTTAGCTAACACAGCATTGGCTAACACAGCTGACGTCACAAACAAACACAATCGCGTACTGATAAGCGTCTAAATAGAATGCCGCGAAAATTATAGGAAATATACTGCTAATGTTCGGCGCGCGCGGGTCGCCCGCATCGGCAGTCAAGTGGTTCTATAGTCATTGTGTATACCTATAGATAATTTTGACTGTATAATCACTAACAAATAAAGTCTCCTTGTTTCAGGAGTTGGACGGCAAACGACTACAAGTGGTACAACTGTCAGAGAGCGGTGACTACGTGCGGAGCAAGCTCGCGGACGAAGACGCAGACTCTCTCAGCGAGCTCGCGCTAAAGATACAGGACGAGTCTCCGGAAGACGAGGTGCGTTTGACGTGCAACTCTTATAGCTCACAACAAGCGACAGGGTAGGCCTGAGACGGATCCAGGGGGTCCATGCTCCCCTCAAACTTGTAAGTTCCATACAGGGCGCAACAGCGGACTCACTCAGCGAGCTCGAAGTCAAGATACAGGACAAGGCGACAGGAAACAATAGAATAAACGGAATGCAAATCTTTCAAATTGTACTGAGGATATTAATGTACCACTTAGGTAGTTTGGAACAATAGCTCCGACCGATAAGGCCGCAATTTCTTATTCTGTTTCCTTTCCTATAATATCGATTTTATATAGATCTATCTATCCTTTAAATTGTGATATATCTGTTTCAAATTTAATTTCGACAAGTTGTCGTGAACCATTTACCCGTATTGCTTTAAAAATAATACTATCCCCGGTAGGTATGATACGGTAATGTAAACCCGGTTACACCCGGGTGTAATACTAGCGACAATGGCGCCTTTATACGTCCATTGTTCCTGTAATTATGTACAATAACGTGTTTCTATCTATCTTATTTCTGCCAACAGGTGACGAGTCGCATCACACGCCACATCGCTACAGTCCACGCTGCCGACACCGCTTTCGAGCCAGTCGCCGGGCCCAGCTCTGCATACGGGCCCCTCTCTGGCCCCACACCTCCTTGCCCCCTCCCTGGCCCCACTTCACCTTGCCCCCTCCCTGGTTCTAGCTCAAGCTGTCCCCTTCCTGGTCCTAGTGGACTCTTTCCCGGCCCTAGTTGTCCCCTCCCCGGTAGTTCTTCTTGTGGACCCTACCCTGGCCCCAGTTCGTCTTGCGGCCCCTTCCCTGGCCCCAGTTCGTCTTGTGGCCCCGTTCCTGGTCCCAGCGGAGTGAATTCGGGCGGGAGAGTCCGCGCTGCATTACGGCCCGGTCCGCCATTACATCATCACCCTCCAGGTATACCTACATTTGTTATTCTAGGTATTTTGTATTTTAAACGTTTTCCACAATTTTTATTTTGTTCAACGACTTTACGGCTTCGCAAAAAAATGAGCTCACGGTCTGTATATTTATACTTTCTCAAAGTGGGCCAAATGAACTTAACGAACTGCATTTGTATGACGCACTGACAAAAATTATTGCCACGCTTCGATATCAGTGTATTTTCATAGGATTTCTTCATTTCATATGATAAGTGTGAGAGAAATACTTAAAGTAAAGTCAGTCAAGTGTAAATGTATTCAGTACTATTAGTCTGCGATTTACTACACATAAACAGAAGTCTGTCTAGTTAGTCGACTAAATCGTTGACTGAATCCAGTTAAGTGTAATAAAATTATTACGTCTGTTTAATATATTTCATGTTTGTGAACTAACTCGCCTTATAATCTTATTTTGTTTTCTTTCCTTTATTGTAGGAAATCTTACAGCTTATAAAATTTTACATAATAAATGCTCTTTAAGTATTTGTATGCCAGTACAAGATTCCACATATCACATCATTTTAAAATTTTCTTAAATAACAGCATAGATAGGGAAAGAAGGACAGACAGGAGAATAATAATAATAATAATAATAAATTTCATCTACAGGAGTCATACCCAAATATTTCATCTACAGGAGTCATACCCAAATTCTTACACACCAGCCTGAAAACACTTCAAATACACCCTCTTACTTTCATTCTTCTTCAGAAAGCTGCCATTCTAAACACTTGCAGGATTGTTCGAAAATTCCTGTGCATGGACACATACACGTCTCACATTCACTCATCATCAACACTCTCACACACCGATCAACTCACTTTATATCTTCTAATTACCTCTACTTCTAATACGTCTTCACTCATACTGTCGTTTGGCCAGAAGCTCGCGACAGTATGGTAAACTCACCCCAATAATGGGAGAAAAACAGTAATATAAATAAAAAATAATAATAATAATAAAACGCATACTTTTTTTACAGATTTCCTCGAGAACCTTCGCGAGACACAACGCCAGCGCCTACAGAACAAGAACGAACCGTCGCCCGCACCGCGGACCCCACCCCCGCTACCGCCCAAACCAGCCCGGACCCCCACCCTCGTCTGAGCGACCCTGGATCCGTATCTGGATGAAAAAGACGTCACGATTGTGACCTGGACGCCAAAATGGTGGATCGATCATCTCGCTTGGGATTGGTCGAGGGCAGATTTATATCGCTAAAGTAAATCACCCTTAGGGGTAGAGTAGCGATATAGCCATTTATAGTGCCACTTTCCCTTGATGTATAGAGGGCAATTCCCCCCCGTCCTTTGCGTAATCTTATTACGCAATTGGTAGCGTCATAGTTAGAAAAAAAAATTGAAATAAAAGTGGTACCAAAATTTTCTTTGGATACCTCGTGTTTATTACTAAAACAATGCCAGATGTGGCCTAACAATTTTTATTGGTAAAAGTCTTGTGTTTAAGACGTTGTGATGGATATTTGATGTGATTACTGATATTATTAATAGGAATTTGAATGGATTTTTTTTGTACATTAAGGCGGTAGTTGACTATTTTGGAATATATGATCGCGAGCATGGATGAATGAAAAAAAAATATGTACACAATACTTGTTTGTGAGCATTATACATATCGTGTCAGTTATATGCAGCTGGTAAAGTATTAATAAATCTCAAATTAAATGTATAAAATACATAAGGCATTTGTAATTTTATATCTGTTAGGTACTAAATTTTTAATTTAGAGTTATTTTATAAATGTTCTGTTCGTGGTAGGAATGAAATGGACACGCATTCCACTTCTATTGTCTATCTACCTATTTAGATGTCTGTGAAAACAACTAATGTAACTAGTGCCTTACTATAATAAAATAAATCTAAAAATGGCGGCTTAACGCCATATTTTTCTGGATACTGAAAAATTTAGGCAAACGAACTGTTTTCCTGTAAAAATTTATATCAGAAAATAACTATGTGTAGCTAACATATTTTCTACTTTGTATTATGTAAGGTATTATTTTTATTTTTACACAGGGCTGTCGAAAGGTTAAATGTAAGTGTAATATATCATAGTTTTACTTAAAATGTACATAAAGATGCCCTGAAAAATCTAAATGGTATTATATGAAATTGTATAGAATACTAAACTGTGTTTTATTTTAAACTGATCGATTTAAGTTATCTTTCAAGTGACCTAAGTATACCCTACCAGGAACTAAAAAACCCTCGCTATATTCCGAAATTACATTGTACTATTTTTTTCATAGCGATCTCCATAACACAGATTATAAAACTATCAATGGTGCCCTCTTTACAGGGTTTTAGTGATATAGGTGCCGGCAGAGCGTCAGTGGCACAGTGGCTAGGACACCGGACTCCCATGCGGGAGGTCCGAGTTCGAAACCGTGCAGTGCTATGTACCAATAAATATTTCCGTATTTTTCCAAGATTTACGTACATTTAGCGACTGCTCTAACGGGGAAGGAAAACAGGAAACCTGCACACTGTGATGAGCAGTGTGTATAATGGGGTAGGCACAAAAGATCCTCAAGGGTCGAAGTGCCGCTGGGTTATTCCCGGCCCTCTATCATAAGACAAGATAGGTGCCGCCATAGTTAAAGCACACTGGAGGTCTGTACTTGCTATCAAACTACAGAGCGCGGATCCACTAAGTTTCTTTCGTAAACCCTGCTTTAACCGTGTCGGCCCCTATACAGTAATATCCTACTAATAGATAAAAGACACTAAATTTCGCACAAGCAATTCTATTCTATTCTACATAGGATCTTCTTCTTCTTCAGGTCCTAGAACACCTAGTGGTGCATAGGGCTGAGACAATATTCTTTCACCGCGCTCTGTCCGATGACGCAGACTCTATGGTTTCCCAGGATATTTTAGCCGCATCCAGGTCTTTTAAAAGACTACGTTTCCATGTAGCCCTGGGTCTTCCCCGTTTGCGAGATCCTCCTGTTGGTTGCCAGTTCAAGGGGGCGTAGGCGATATCTACATAGGATAGGCTACTATTTTCCAGAGACAATACATAAAAGAGAAACTGACATTCAATTTTGAGCCGTAGGATAGCCTACTATTTTCAAAAGGGTTAAATATAGATAGATGATGATAGATGACGATTGGTGGGACAAGAAAGTCATGACATGGAGACCAAGGACTGGGACCAGGAGCATAGGTCGATCACCTGCGAGATGGGCAGATGACATAAAAAGATCTGCTGAAGGAAACTGTATTGGTAAAGCTCAAGACCGTAGGAAATGGCGTACATTGGAGGAGACTTACATCCAGCAGTGGGTGGACACCGGTTGAAGAGATAGAGAGATCGTAAGAGTTCTTCGACTGTTTTCCAAAGAAAATCATATGCCAACTTAATCAGTTACTTTAACCAAGAGAAAACGCGAAGACCCTTCATTTAACGAGGGCGAAGACACAGAGGTCAGGAAATTAGCCATTACCGGCTGTGGAGTAAAGCTGCCAGGTCGAAAATGGCTATTCCCGCCGAGGCTTGTACATTTTTTTTCTCAATTAGTTAATGCGAGGAAATTGAAAATCAAATGTAGTTCATTTAATATAGGTAAGTAGGTACATAAGTACCTACTTACCTAACATGAAAGTACTACTGGAAGCAAGTTATCAAATCACTATTTTGCTATTGGAGGAGCTCGTAGCCTAGTTGCGAGCACGGTCCGAAAGTGATCGTGCAGGTTAAGCGACGTTGGCGCGGTCGGTACCTGGATGGGTGACCGCTGGTGGCATATTTCATCTGAGCTCGTCCGTGCCTCGGAAAGCACGTTAAGCAGTCGGTTCCGGTTGTTGTCGTTCGACAGCAATCGTTAAGCCATGTCAGAGGCCTGAACAACTCTGACAATAGGTTGGCCACTAACCATACGATAAACAAGCAAGCCCTATTTTGCTTACGTATAAACAACGTCTTTATTACCTACTTGATCTACTCCTTTCTAATAAAAATAATAATAGATAAAAGTCAAAAATAGGAAAAATAAATGCGAAATTACGCGTTTTTAGTCCCGCGCCTTTATTTTTTAACTTTCTTCTGGACCACTCATAGCACAATCATTTTAAAAATTGATATTGGTATATCACAATAAAAACTATTCATACATACTACCTACATTACATACAACTGTAATTTTTATGTACCACCAGCTCGAGAAGTGGTCTTTTCTGTACGTCAATTTTTGATGAACATGAAACTAAATTTTGTTTTTCATAAAGGTGTTACATAAAGTATAGTATGTGTCACGTGCGCTAAGAGTCACAATGTTGTCGTGCATTTAGTTTAACATTACATAACACTTCAAAAAAAAACAACCTCGAATTTTAAACTATTTACTACCATTAACAAGTTCACTTATCCGCTATCACAGGTGTTTCGTTCTCTACCTCTACAACGGCTGTTTCTGGTTCAGGGTCTGGCCTCACTCTGGTCACTTTCGACGGGTCCTTGGGAGGGGCCCAGTCGGGGATTATCTTGTCGTGAATACGCCAGGAGCCGTAGAGATTGGACAGGTGTTTCTCGAAGACTACGTATTCCAAAACGTCTTTAGCGAGGATCTCGCTGCCATGGATGAGACGGCCGAAGCGGTCGTACACAGATAGTTGCTGGCGACTGTGGAAGCGGACTGTTACCTGAAAAAGAAACCATATTTTTCATAAACATAAAGTTTATTTTTTCAAAAAACATGTCAAAAGCCTTAATCTAACTTACAAATAAAAATACTAATGAAATTTATGTAAAATATCTTAATCTAAATCCGAACAGAGTTTATTCCATTTCAAAAGTTAGTGTCTAGTGTTTTAGGCTGGGTGAAATATTTGCATTTGATACCTACAATAGGTTGCCCTGTGCTGTAGGGATCATTTGCTTCCGGTCCACCATATCGGTTTATTAAAATGCTTCTTTGTGTGTGCTGCTGTCGGTAAAATTCTTTAGTGCTTAATATCTATAACATTATGATAGTATGGGAGGATATGTTGGGGTGTATGAGAGTGTGGTTTTATTAAAATGTGTGTGGGTTGTGTATAAGTGAGTGTGCGTGTGTGTTTATTATGTAGGTTAGATATGCCTATTTATTATATTTGTTTATGGCCAGCAATTTTTCTGTTTCCTCATAGTTCAAACCAAGGAGCCAGGTTTTTATTATACTTCTTCATTTGTATTTGGAGAGATTACATATACATATACTGAACTTCACGTTCATAATCCCCCGAGGGGATAGACAGAGGAACCACCTTCATCAAAGGTAGTTCCCACTTTTCGCCGTAAGATTTGGTGGACAAACGAGATAGGCGGTTTGCCTATACAGTTATACCCTATACCAGGTAATGAAAAGAAAAATATGTCAATTGTATTAGGAGTTGCCATAAATTATGGACAATTCTGTTCAAAACGCAATGTGTATTTTTAAAAACAGCTGGTGATTTTAATTCATAATGATTTAGTGCAAATAAGTAATTTAAATATTTTTTATTCTATTATATAATTCTGCAGTAAATAAATTCTCATTTAGTTAACTAAAACATTAGGAACTCATTTCATTATAAGAATAGAGAGGAAAAACATTATATATTACTATCCCAAAATTGTATCCCCCTACCATGCAAGAGATATAGCATGTCCAACGATGGAAGAGGTGATTAGGGTTTTATTCCATCAGCCATCATCACACCTGGCCACGGGTTTCTTTTTCATAGTTCTTAGTTTGATTCCTAATTGTATATTATAACTATAAAATTAACTACTTGTAACGACTTCCTTGACTGATTTAAAGGGGCTGGTTTGCCATCACTGTTAAAGCAGTCTTCTAAAAAAACTGAAAAACTCCTTGGTACATGGCCTTGTCTGAAATCCAACTTGTGCCTCCTAAATGGGACTTCGGCTAGTCACTTAGCCACCAATGTTTAACAGCCACACCAGCTTGTCACACCAGTGTTACTACCAGTAATTTTTTCTTCATCGTCACCGACGCCATAAAAACTACACCTTTTGACTAATAATTACTGGTTGTTACACTGGTGTGACGATGAGTCGGTCGGGAATAACACACCTGTCCAAAAATGTTCTCTTTGCTGACAACGTCCGTACACCGCGCATGGACCACCCTCGGCGGTTCCAAGGAATCCAGGAATTTCCACCTGATTGTCTTCTGGCGGGAGTTGTGCATGAACTCGGGATATGCCTTCTCCGTCACATATTCCCTCAACACCAGCTTCTCATGGTTGACCAGGGCTTCATGAGCCTTGATGTAGATTCGTTGGGCCTGTTAGTAGAAAATATCGTCAACAAAATATTTTAGATTTATTGCATGAAGTGTCCTCAGATTTCAACCTTCATTAATGCATACTCCATCACTTCTATTCTACAGTGTAACTGTAGAAATAGATGTCACTAGACTAAGGTAGCCAATATTTTAAGGAAACTTATTGCACTGACTGCTAACTCTTTGTAAAAGTATTAATGATAGATTATTTAAGTGCCAAAGATGCCTGGTGTTTCTAAAGTTCTGCATGTTTTTTTATTTATAAGTTATGGTGACCACTTACCATCTGATGGCCCATTAGCCTGTCTGCTTTTCAACATATATTACATAAACAAGAGACTTTTGACTGACCCGATCACAGAACTCCTTGCTGTTAAAATCTTCTTCGAACGACTTTATCTTGCGGATTGCTAACATGGATTTGGACTTCTTTTCGAGGAGTTCCACTGCTTGCTTCGCCCGTGTAGTGGAAGCGAGAGAGGCTTTGCCATCGCCTTCCGGTGGTACGTAAGGTTCGAATGTGCCTCCTGAAATCAAGAAAATCAAAATAGCAATAAATATGAGTGAGAAAGTGTATACTTTTTCAATGCGCACATTTTATTATTATTATTATTTATTTAAGTCAGACATAGTCCATACAATATATAGGTTAGTATATTATATTAAAGCTAAGTTAGAAAATAATAATAATATAGAAATAATTCCAAGCCCATGGTACCGACCCCAAAGAACTGGACGACTACTTTGCATTGACATGCAGGTATATCCAGTGCCTCAGGATCGGGGAGCCAGGGGACTCGGCAAACGTCAACAGGATGCTGCTGGGACTGCTATTTACTCAGTGCATCAGGGAAGCAACCCTTTTTCGTAAAATTGCGTGAAAGCCATCCACGCGGGCTTCTGCAAACATCCCCGATGCACTACAATATTTCGGCAGCCCCATCAGCATCCTGAAGGCGTTATTATATTGGATCCGCAGGGCATTGGAAGCCTTTTTGGTATAATTAACCCACAGACTGCACGTGTAAAAAGTCTGACAATATGCCTTAAAAAGGGTCTTTTTTACTTCTGTCGTACAACGTGCAAATCTGCGGGCCAACATATTACATCTAACTGTCAATGCCCTGTGTTCCCTCTCGATATCCTGATCGTCGGATGATACGTCATTAACCACATGGCCCAGGTACTTGAATTCCGAGACCACCTTCAGGACTGTGCCACTGAGCACCACCGGCGGTATATGAGCAGGTGCTTTGTTGCGCCCTCTGAAGACCAGCAGTTCGCTTTTCTTCGCATTGTACCTGAGGCCATGGGTCTCTGTGTATGCCTCACACACAATTCTATCCTATTTTTGAATGTGTTGTGACTAATTTTACAGGGAAAGTTGAACTAGGTCAATCATAGCCAGTAATGTGCCTAAAGTGATAACAATGTGCTTTTGGCTTTCCTGGTCCAATTCCTGATCGAAAAATTTCAGTAACAAGCATGCAAGCACTTTCCAAGTCTATGTATAATATTTTACAGGGAATTTCAACTAATTCTTTGTATCAATGTACTCATATAGAAGAAACATATTGTACAAAGGTCCCAACTGATCAGACCAGGTACAGGAGCTGTGAACCCCCTCATAAACAAGAAATAGAATGCTTATACAGAAGAAACATGTTACCAGTGGCAGAAATATAGAAAGGTCGCTCCATCCACGGTCGCGGAGGCTGCACACCCCGCTCCTTCATTTTCTGCCTCAATTTCTCTTTCGACAAAGTGTCCATGTCCTCATTGAAATCAGGCAGATTGATTTTCATTAACTTCTGAGCACGTAACTTCTTGAACTTGGGGTTCCAGTGTTTAGATGTTGTGGTGCGTGTTGACTGGGTGAAAACTGCTGCCGGGGCGAGGCGCAGAAACCCCATCTGAAAAATCAAGAAGCATAGCATAGCATAACTCTCACTCACTTCCAATGTTACTGAAATTGCATAGAGTAATACTTCTTATGCCCGATGTACATACTCACCAAGACAGGTCGAGGAAGTGAGATATGGCAAAATGAGCGAGGCGAGAACCACCATGTGTGTAAAGTCTCGCCGAGTGTGTACAGCGGGCATCATGATCAGCTAATAAGTCCCCATAAAGGACCACTTATCATGTCTAAATGCGGAAACAAGAGCCCAACAACCTAACCAAGTGAGTTGTTCGGGAACGTGTGCAGCTGTTAATGTAAATAATTTCAACTGGTTTTGGAACCCAAACTGGGTCAGTAAACTTTATTTTATTTATACATTCATTCTTAGGATAAATAATGTAGTATTAATTTTCAGTAGAAAAAATATATGTGAATACCAACCTTTGCCGCTAGAGAATTGGCCATATTGTCTGTAATAATTATATTGGATAAAAACACGCATAAAAATTAAAAATATTTTCGTTGAAACCCTAACCTATAAATTCTTTAGCGTTTTTTTTTCTAATTGAAAATTGATTGATTAGTGCTGGCCAAAGGTCCTTGTGCTGTGCCGTGCACAACTCTTCAACCATCAACCAAAATTACCGGTTAAAAAAAAGTCGTAACGTTGATAGCCAGCATTGACGTCGATTCTTTATTGCCGAATGTAAGTGTCGCTATCATATGCCAAAGAGGATTTAATTAAACTAATCATTACTCTGTGACCGAAACACCCGTTTTTCATTTCTACAGCGGTTTGTGATTGGACATATACAGTAATCTGTGAATGAAACGAACCGAACAGGAATGGAACCGGCGTCGTGAAGCTTCACAGAAACAGCGACAATAACTAAAGTTAAACCTAAATTAAACTGTCACGCTCACTCACATATTAGATTGTGAGCCAGTGAGTGGGACGTAATGTTTAGCGATTATCGCAAAAATCGATACCTGAATCGATTATAAGGCTGTTTTGATTTTATTGCCATTGCCAAGCCAAGCAAGCAAAATAAGATATCTATGGTGTTTTGTTTTCTGCCATTTTTAGTCAAAATACTTTCCTTTCACATTGTATTCTATAGTAAAGTGCAACAAAATTTATCAAATTCATCGTGCCGTCTTTTAAAATATTTGTGTTATTATTGTAACTAAGAGAATACTATTTGTTTATTATTTAAAAATTTGTTGTGATCTCCTAAGAAATATTATTGTCTGGCTTAGGTCGTACATTTTAATATTTTATCGCAACATACGTCGATATACAGAATAAATATTTTAATAATTATCATTATTTTGACGACCAAGCTCCAAAATATAGCAACAACAAGCGTTAAATACATATTTTAATGAATATTTCGTTTGGGCGAATTCGAATTTGTCTCCAAGTCGGCAGCTACCGGATTTCCGGTGACTCCAAACACGTTGTCTCTACCCCAAGGGAATAGAGATCGTGTCGCAGCGTTTCTTTCTTTTCTGAACAGGCGCAGTCGACGAGAACTCGCAAAAGGAGTAAAAGGCTCCTACATAACCTGTTACTATGTAAGTATAGCTGTTCCTATCACATCACGTTTGCCTTTGTTTTGTCCGATTCGAGGTGCGAGCATTGAATTAGCTGAGTTATACGAAGTTTTGTTTTTTCGCGCTTATCCTTTGGGGTTGTGGTGGTGTTTCGTTGACGGGTCGGTCGTTATCGCAGTAAGTAGAGCATGGCAAAGACGCCATAAGGCTCGCGGGGCAAAGGGCTAAGATCGGCACCCGGCTGGGACCGTGTCTCGTGCGTGCCACGAGGCGGCCGATGACCCTATGTAACGGACTACCACGCGGCCCGCGCCTCGTTTCTACCATCCTAATTGCCACGTGTATTTGTTTCAGCAATATATTGTATGAGTCAGAAGGTAGAAAAACCAATATTATCGGGTCAACGGATCAAGACCAGAAAAAGAGGTAATTGCATTTTTATTTCTGTATTTTGTGTAATTTCTGCAATGAATGCTTTTGTCTTTGAACGGAACTAATGATCATGCCCTATGTTTTTTCTTGCTGTTTCCTGATTGTACAGGTCAATATTTTTTTGTCCACTTTTCACAGAGGTAGACTGCAATATAGATCAAATGGGTTTTCAATTTACATACCTAGATACTTATTCATCATAAACATAATTGTATGTTAAACTGCTATACAAAATAGGGCTTCATGATCATAATATTCATTAGAGAGATATTTATTTTTTATGACAGGATCAGGTTATTTCAACTCTGGTTTGGGACGAAAACTTAAATAATAATATTAGTTTCTATAACAATTATTTTCCTTAACTATGTATTTATCATGTTTACTGCTTCTAAACAATTTCATCATATTTCAATAATATTTAGGTTTATGTAAGGGTTTATGCGACAAATAGTAAGGAAAAATCATTCCATTTTTGGACATACAATCATAATTACAAATATAGCAAGTTTCCTTGATGGCGTACCTTATTTGTGTTAATTTTTTCCAATGATATCATGGCTGCAGTACATAACAATATATGACTATGTTTTTGATACATTACTCATGTTGCTCTGATAAAAGACATACAATAGGTATAATAGGTTCACAATTACTAAGTGGTCAGTAACTAACAGATTTATAATGATACAGTCAGAACCCACAGTAGATTTCTTAGCACACCATAATGTGGCAGGATATACTGGAACTACCACATAGGTAGAAATTATAAGATCCTTCAGACATGACGTATATTCTTGCAAATAAAAAATCATGTAATTTCATAGGCTTTCAGTTGTTCGTAGCCATTCAAAAGTAAATAACAAAAATAATAGGTCCTTGTTTTTTGACATATAACGTTAAGGCCCTGTCCAAACCTTCGGACATACATTTTGAATTTTGCACTCCTTTGTTAGGCATGAGAAACAGTTTAGTAAATTCCTCATAGATCTAAGCTATTCAAATGATAAAAATAGTAATAGATTTCAATTTCAACAGAATTAACCTATTGAGAATCAGTCTTATAATCAAAGAAGAGCCATGACTCCTTTTACTCAAATTGACTCTGCCCTTCTTCTGTACCCATCAATTTTAATCAATTATTCCCATTTACCATCAGTTGCACAAATTGACCTAAGAATTTCACATCCAATGAAACATACTGTCTTTTTCCAAATGATGTCACTATAGCAATAAAGTAGCAGGAGCAGGGATATACATTCCTGAGAGTAGAACAAGTCATCGAACTTTCACTGGCAGCATATACAATACAACTGTCTTCCAGACTATATATTTATATGTATGCTATCAGATATCGTCCATATCAACCTCCTTGCCATCAACTTCAACCTCATCGTTAGCGTTTATCTCATCTCATTTCGTATTGGCATCTTCATTTCTTCATTTAAATTAAAAATCATGTTCCCATTCCATTTCTAAATTTAATTATTCCATTAATTTCATTGTTTTATTTGTATTTTCACTTTTTCTCTGTATTTTGTCTCGAAGGACGTCTCCCCGTTCACTTTTATTTCCTACTACTACCTATTTTCTGTGTTACTGTTTCTGTGTTCTTTTCCTTACAATATATTATTTATCACCAAATTCTTCTATTGCTTCATCTGCACATTGTCCTAGAACCCTGCTAGCCGGCATCTAGGGAACAGACTGTAGCAATATATACCGCTGCCCTTAAGGCGCTAGATAGGGTGCAGACCTCATCAGCATCCAGTCGTTGCCAGTCACCTTGCGCAAATCGTCGCTCCATCTAGCAGGGACGCCCGTCCCACACTACGTTTGTCCAAACGCGGTCTCCACTCCAGAACTCATCTACCCCAGCGGTTGTCTGTTCTGCGACAGATGTGACCGGCCCACTGCCACTTCAGCTCGCTAATCTTATGAGCTATGTCGATAACTCTTGTTCCAAAAAGTCATAGTCATACCAATAAGGTAAAGAAAATTCATGCAATTGCGTGCAACTAACTGGTTGTTATTTATTTACGCTCAATTTACTCTTTGAAAAAGAAAACTAAAAGTGCAACTGTCTAGTATGTCTAGGTATGAAAGTGGAATGGACGAAGGAAGTCAAATCCTTATCCATATTGTGACAACTCTCTCAGAAACATGTTCAGACGCCTCCAAAGCAAACAATGATGAGGTAAATTTACATTATGTATAGATAGCAGACAGGGAAAAATAAAGTTCGACAAAGCTTCAAACATAAATTCTCAGATAAATGTACAATTGGCGCCTTCTTGACATCTATGTTATAAGCCTAGTCAGCCTTTATGTAGCTTTCAAAATTTATACTTATCATCTAATTCTGCAAATATTTAATTTTAATACGGTTTCAAGTATTTTGTGACCATTTTTATTAGGTACAAACGTATACTATTATTATCTTATCTCCTCTGATAGTAAAATAAAACGACTTCGGAAAAGGGCGTGAAATCGTTCATGTACTTGAATTATTATATTATACAGTTTAGTTAGTTAGTTTAGTTTATTACTATTAAAAAATGATCGTTGCTCATATGGAATTGATCCTAGTTTGATTAAAAATAAATCTCAAGCCATAATGGACCATTTGTCTATTTTGGATCCAATTTTGCTGTTAAATTTTTATTACGAAACTCCCTTCAAAATCTCCCAACTCACAACTATTCCACCTCACGTGCATAAACATCGAGATCCCTAAGCTAACATTTTGTTTTGCTAAGATTCATAATGTTATGATAACGTGGCCGGTGGCCCATGTCGTACTATGCTTGCCCCTACCTACCCAAAACGTCAAAATTTGAGAATCTGAAATCCATACATATCTTCCATTACTGCGAAGAATCGAAGATTTTTGAATGTTTCTATACTTTAGTCAGTGATCGACTTTGTATGTACCTAATCACTAATCAGTTTGCGTGTGTCGCTGAGTAGATGAAAAACAAGAATCGACCTGCATGCGTTACTCCGTAAATTAATGCTATTGAATTGCATTGCGATTTTCTCTTACGCACTTGTCATTGGTTATTGCCACTCAGAAAGTGGGACACGCACACTCGTGCGCAATTGCGCCTTTGTGTTCGCGACAGCATCCTCGTGAGTACAGTGCAACACATATGTGCCCTCTGCACTGTATGGCATGAGTATTTAGCTTATTACCGTTGCCAAGGCACGGCTGGTCGACTGTACGTACGTTGGTGCGTTCTTTGACATCGATAACTGTTAATGATTTCACTTGTAAACAATTATTATTAATTTATCGTTTGGTCGTCAGCATCAGACAATCACGCTAAACAATTTATTTTATACATTGAAAGTTGATGCATTACTTTTTAATGTTATGTAGTTTTGTTTAAAGTTACGGAGTTTTGCGCCAAGGATGTTACTTCCAATATTTAACCTATTCCGCGTAATATGTTTAGGTACTCAAGTACCTAATGTTGTTTATATTTGATCCAAGATAGTGTGCTACTTTTCCGTGATGCTGATGAATCATAAATAATAGAAAATAGATACCAAGTTAACACAATGTACATATTTCACAATAATTTATTATTCATGTAACAAGGCCGATTGTCTTTTCATGGGTACTATACTTAAGGCCTGATACAACAGTATATAGGTACTCGTATTTTGAATAACAATTCCAAGCAAGAGTAAACTCCAAATCGAATTTTACAACAATTTCGAATAGCCGACAACAAATGATTGTGAATCGGAACTCAGACACGGGTAACTTTGAACAAATTATTTCAAAATATGCCAACAAATAGAGCTGGTGTTCTGAAGATCCATTGTTGGGCCAGGAGCATATTTCGGCGAAACGGTAACAAAAGGTAGACGGAATATAATTTTACACAAAAGCCCGAGGCGAATCCTTGTCGGTGGTCGGGAATCGGTTCCGTGTCGGTGCTCGGGAATCGGGATGAGGCTGATTTTCCATGATTTTTTTAATTGAATGGGAACTGGTTTTAAATTTCGAGATAGAGAGGATCAAGGCTAACTAATGATCGAGTAGCCGAATAAAATATGTATCTTTGTATCCAGATGTTAAATGTGATATAAAAATAGCGACTTACGAAGTTCATACTCATACCACTTATTGCTTTTCATGTGTAACAATTGGTCTTAAAAATATATATTATATGATCATACATGAAACCCTGAATAGGGCACCGCAATATAAAATAAGAGATTATAATAAATTATAATGTTTACTATCTATTATGTATATATATGCATTTAACTATCTTAGTATACCTACATATTTATTTATGTATATCATATTACTTTTATTTTACTATATTTACTGTGTATTAAGTAATAGGAACCATTTTCATATCCTCACACTACACTGTCGCTAATCTCTTTAATGTCCAATTAACTTCTGAGGTTGTCTGGAAGAGATTGCTTTAAGCGATAAGGCCGCCTTTGTACATATCGTGTTATTATTCCTGTAGTTTTTACTTTTCCTGTTTTTGTGTACAATAAAGTGTTTCTATCTATCAATCTATAATAGTAATAAATGCTAACGGGATAAATTGAATTAAATGTCATTATAAGTTATACATAATTGATTTTATAGTTAAGTATTGGTTTTATCATCAAAAAAACTCGTGCAGTGAATAGAAACATTTGTTAAGAAGATATAACTTTAATCTTTTATTGAATATCGAGTCTTTTAATTCGATGTCGATGATTTGTGAAATTTTGTTAAATCTTTTTATAGACATAACGAACGGTCCAGAACTGTGTAGACTTAACTTTGATTTTGGCAGAGCAAGTCTTTTCTGGTACTAGTTCTTTTTGTACTTGGTTGATACCAGGTTTTTTTTCAGTGGGATGGATGGGGGGGCTTGCAGGGAATGTAATACTTTTCTGGCTGTACTAAAACAAGGTCTAAAAATCAGTCTACTTTTGTTTATGATAATTATTATTTATCGTTCGGTCGTCAGCATCACACAATCACACTATTATTTTACAAAGGCAAAATATTCTTCAGCCATGCTATGGCTACGTCGTCCAGCAAGTGCAATCTGTCGATTCCTCCTGGTATGGCACATATTTCGCAGTCCTCCGTTAGGTGGCTCATTGTTTGCACGGCCCCGCATGAGCACGCGGGGTCAGCTCTAAAGCCCCATTTGTGCATGTTCACCACATCGTCCCTGTCCGACCCTCAGGCGGTTCAGTTTCGACCATAGTGATCTGGGCAGGTGAAAACCGTTCACTATGCTGTTTGGGTTCTGGATGATTATGATAATGTTACAGTAACACATATTACAGTTTCTACCTTTTGTCTAAATCTTCTTAAAAATGTTTAGACATTCAGTTCCTTGAAGCGTCTTGACGTTTCAAATAGTTTCAATTCAACCTCCATTAAAACATACTCTGCGTTTTAACATTATTATAGCTCATCTCATAATATTTTTATTTTTATTGGCTATAAGACGTTTTATGGAATTGACGATAAATCTAAGAAAAAAAAAGTTTTTTTAATGCTTACACCTTTGCATTTTAAAGAGAAAATCGCGTATGAACAGAGTAAATAAATTATGTTACGTGCTCACGTCACGTCACGGCCATGGTTAAAATGTGTCCTCTGTAGAAGTAGTGTTTTAATTATAGACAGTCTCGTTACTGTAAACATTACAACATATCCGCGATAGTGTCTATGTATATGACAGCGGTGTTACATACTATACTCTGAACCATGTCGCAACAAGTTTTATTTACGATTCCTTGACATCCGTATGAATGCGACAAAGTAGTAAAAGGGGCTGTTCAAGTATTACGTAAGAAGAATTCTAGCTATTTTTAACCCTCCCGTCCCCCTTGTCTGCGAAAGTAAGCAAAACTCTTACCCCCCTTATTACGTGAGCATTGGTTCCTATAATTTACAAAGAATTTGTCAAGTCTTTAATTATATTTCATAAACTAGTATCATTGTATTAACTGCTGATCGCTTTTTGTGCTGACGTAATCACCATTCAAACCCCGCGCTCCCGTTGTTATCAAAAATAAGCAAAGTTAAAACCCCCCTACCCTCCCTTTGACGCTTACGTAATACTTGAACGGCCCCAAAAGGTAGATAGATATATAGATAGAAACACTTTATTGTACACAAAATCAGGAAAAGTAAAAACTACAGGAATAATAACACGATATGTACAAAGGCGGCCTTATCGCTTAAAGCGATCTCTTCCAGGCAACCTCTGAAGTAAGGTAAAGGTATATACTCGTATAGCCTGATATGTTGTATTACCAATTTTAAACCTGACCAAATGTTATACCGAGGTGTGATATTAGTTGATGTATATGTCTGTCTGTTTTGTGGCTTATATTATATCGTAACTTGGATGCTGTTTTTTGGTTTCCTTAGTGATTTCGAGTCCCTGTTTTGGGAGTGATTAATCTCTTACGAATATAGGTACAGTTTGTCGATGACGACGAACAAAGATTTTATCTGTGGTCACAACAGATAAAATCTTTTTTTGTCGCCTTGCCTTTTTCCTAGTTGCAATGCCCGTATTGATCGTGCTCCAGGTTTAGGATAATGTCCTAGATATGCAACTTTGCGCTGCTCGAGCGTTCAAAAGTTAGCAGTTTCTGCATTCGCCGTACGACTACCATATATATTCGTATACGTGTATCTTTTTGCTTTAGATTATACATAGATACGTAAACTAAAAGTAAATCCCATTCATTTCCTATATAATTATGCGGCAGACAGAATTTACTGTCATACTCGAGCACCTCAATTCAACGGCTGAAAGGATGTGAATCAAATATTGCACACGCATGTCTTAGAACCCTTGGTATATACGAGTAATAATTCTGACCTGGGTTCAATATAAGGTACATTTTATTATGTAAGTACTTTTGTATTCAAGTTGTGTTAGAAGTTTAGAACGGGTGAAGCTGGGAGCATAAGCTGGTACCCTATATATTCTAATGATCCTCTGATTTGAAAACTATTATTAGGTTTTTGTTGAACCCCAGAGGAACCACCTTTAGTCATAGGTAGTTCCCACTTTTCGCCGTAAGATTTGGTGCTTTCGGACCACTTGTACCATCGGCCAGTAACATTGATGGTACAACTGGCACCAATTTGTCCCAGTTGTACCATTGATGGGACAACTGGGACTGCTTTGTCCCATTAGTACTATTAGGGACCACTTGCACCATGGGCCAGTACCATTGATGGTACAACTGCGACCCACTTGTATTTATCATGGTACAACTGGGATAAATCGGTGCCAGTTGTACCATCAATGGTACTGGCCGATGGTACAAGTGGTCCTGCTCCGATTTGGTGGACAAACGTGATAGGTGGCGAGCCTACTGTCGTCTACTAGGTGTAGAATAGTATCCACTAAGATCCTTAGACGCCTCGTACGACACACACGGGAAGAGTTGAGGCGGTGACCACACAGCAGGTTGAGATTGAAACTTAATAATTCCATTGGATGTTGCTATTTTCCTCAAGAATACGTTGACAACGTGAATCAGACTTTTAACCTTGGGGCAATACAAACATGCCAGTACCACGGGCAACTTTATTACATCGTACATCGTAATATTTATCTGCGTAATGGAATTAGCTACTAGCACTATCGCAGAATCTTCTATTATGATATGATAATTGATTAAAAAACCGGGAAAGCCAGCGATTCTGACATGCTCGACATTCAAATATCGAAATCAAAGTATATAGGGCTATAGGAATAACATACCCTCACATCCTAAAAGAAATTCTGCACGTAACAGACCATTTATAGCGTTCTACTTATAGTACGTCATCCGGCATTCCAAACTATACTTTTCCACCACCGATCTAGTCAAGCTCGAGGGTTCTATTAACCGAGTTTTTCAGAAAGCCCTCGTAGAGTTCTTTCGTTTGACATCAGAACGAAGATGAAAAACAATAGTTTGGAATCAACGGCATGGGATGATGGACTATTATACTTATGTAGATGTACAGTGGACTGTGGAAGGCTCACAAGCAAAAAAGTTTTTGTTATGATTCCTTGACATTAGTATGGATGTGTGAATTAAGTTAAGGAGGCGGTACAAAAATTGGCCCAATTTTCGCACATTGCCGACTAGTTAGACAAAAAGAGGCGACGTGCTAACCACAGACCACTTACGTGGTGCTAACTAACCATGGATCTCTTGCCCAAGGACGTATTATAGCAACATCGTTTGATTCAATTTATTTCAATTTAGCATTCAATTTATAGAAATATAGATAAGTCTATTAATAAATCCTTTATTAATAGACCATATAGGTACATATGACAAATATTATGTAAGAAATATCACAAGATGAGTAAGATTCTAACTTGACCAAATTTTCCATTCTAACAAGTGGTAACATATGATATGATCTATTAAAAGGGCCGAGTTCAGCTGAGTGTCGCCAGATGTATAGATACGTACACCTCTACCGACGCTGGTTTTCAACTTGACCCTTTCCAACTTATAGCTATAGAGAGCAACAATGTTGTTCTGTCTGTTTGTCTGGCGTATTGACTTATCTCCTTACACGTCACACACAATTATTTTCCGATACTCGACCAGTATCAAAAATTTGGGATTCAATCGTAAACAAACACAAACGGTGAGTTAATTTAATTTATTAAAAACTAGCTGCGTCCAGGGAGCGGCGGCTTCGCTCGCCTTGTTTTTTTTTTGACGCGGAAACCTTCCCGGGCGTGCGCACAACTTACCAAAGTTTCATCGCAATCAGATGAATGGTTTAGGAACGCATAGAGTACAAAGAAACATTAATTTTTATATTTATGGAAGATATAATTTTCACCTTAACAGTTTCACCAAAATCGTACAAATTACAACACTGAGCATCGTAGGGGCAAACTACGGATCATGGAAGCATGATTAAGATCACATGGATTCAATACCATTACGCTATGTGCGAATTAATGATCCGCACTTCACGAAGTGGCTAAAAATCTTAGACAGATAGTGTAGAACTCGAACATTACAGATTGTGATCCTTGTAGGAGTTCTTGTCTGATATGTAACCTTAAGAGTATTAGATAATTAGCTTTGTAACATTTTTTTTCTTCTAATTTCTTGTAAAATGTATGTATCTATTATATAAATTTGCACACCTCAATGTGGTAGGATTTGCTGGAACAAACCTATGTAATATGAAGATCCTTCATACATGACGTATATTCTTGCAAATAAAATTCATTTCATTTCACAGTATCTGTCTTAGATATTAGCACTTCGTGGAATGCCTACGCACTTCGTGAAATGCGCCATTACGCTGTGTTAGTAGTTAGTATGTTACGTAATATAAAACTTTTTACTCTATCGTACTTCTGGTCAGCAGACCTACGGCTTCTTTCTTATTAGGTCATCAGGCAACCAACCGATCTTACTCACAAACTACTAAACAAAAAAAACAGTACCTCATTACAACAGCTTGGCGACAATAGCTCAAAAACTAGCGTCGCCGGATCGAATCCATTTTAGATAATTGTCGTGAACTCCTAGCACAGACATTTTAGTCTATTTGAAATGGATAATAATAAAATTATAATGTGTAAAACATTACCAGGTGCAAACGTTACGACTCTGTTTTCATTTCATTTATTCGTCTTTTAGTACTTACCGCACACATATCAATCAGTATACAGTACTTAAAATTAATTCAGATTTATTACTTATTGTGTATAGTGTAGGTATACAAACTAATACCTGGCTCGTCAGCACAATGCACCAGAGGCACCACAGTCAGTATAAAATTAATCCTATAAGTACCTACCTAATAATTAAAAATAATAATACTTAAACACTAATATCTGCTGTAAAGGGGCATTGTCAAATAATTAAAATTGTAGAAATAGTGAATAGCTGCTGTAAAGGGACTTTTTTTTCATACAAGCCATTTAACACATTCATGTCCTATTCGTGCAATATTTTGCTAAAATATTTTTACTATCAGGTCAATCGTGTTGTACAGTCGCCAAATAATAAAAAAAGAATACAAATGAAAGGTTGCAATTGAAGGTTTTCATACAAATATTCAAAGTTGAAAATTAATCAAGGTTCTAAAGTGAATTATTTTTCAATTGGCGACAGTAAAAGAGCATAACTGAACTAATAGTATAACAATACACCAGTAAAATATATCAAAAATACGACACGAATGTGCAAATCAATTTATATGAAAACTGTGTCGTAACGTTTTACCTTATCGAGCGATCAATAATCAACACTTAGCAACATAATATTGCAAATATCCGAATGTAATATAATAATTGAATCACAAAGCCAAATGAAATGAAGCTTATGCATTGCGGTGGGTTCGTAAAGCGCCAGTCACATGGATCGTATAAGCCCCGCTGTGATTTAAATAGCTTCTAAATGAAATGTTATTTATTTCATTTTATTTGGGTAGCTTACAGCCTTATTTACAAGTTACATATGCATATATAAAATGAAAAGCCATTTATATTGTTTTCAATTTATTGAACCTGTTTTGAGCTACCTCCGTCGAATTTATCTAGCATAAACTGGCACCAGTCTACACATCGGACTTTCTGCTCTTGTGTGAGAGAGTGGGGTATCCATCGCGATGCAACCTTCCTAAGTTTAAGATGGTCATGTAAAATGGTGGAAACTGCCTGTGATCCAATCTTCAGTTCATCCTGAATCTCGCGCGTGGTAATGTTGCGACATTCCTTTATTAGCCACTCCACTCTCTCCGACCACGTTTAAACTCACGAAACCAGTAGGTGATGGTGGAAAATCAATTCCCCAAAATCACTGATTAAATCTTCATGTGATTCCTTATATGTTAACCCTCGTTTAAAATAATAATAGATCATAGCATGAAATGCTTCCCGCGTTACCTCCATCGTAGCGATTACAAAGTGACAGACATGTTTTTTAACAATTAAATAATAACTAAACTTCGCCAGCCAGTGATACTTGCCCAAGGAGTTTGTAATAAGATTTCCCTCCAAGGCATAATAAAAGTAAAACAACGAGGTTGATAACAAGCCGTTCACTAACAATATTTGGATCGCTCCACGTATATTACTAACATAGCTATGAGAAATTACTAACCAATTCTGTATGACTGTCTGACAATAAACGTTTATTGATTGATTGATTGGTTGATTGTAATCAATGCACATTGATTACAATCAATCAATGTGGTGCGTACTGCACACATAACACACACAAAAAACAGGTTGATGACAAGCCGTTGTCCGCCCCACGTACAGAGGAAGATACATCAAGCTATATTCTGTGGAACCAAGTCACAATAAATTTTTGTTATGATTTCTTGACGATAAAATGCGTCAAAGTACAAGCCAATGTGCAGTCCACTGTACCAGCATATTGTAAACTTGTGGATTAAATCCACGACGGGCGAACAACTCGCTGCGTGTGACAGCTCTTTAACCTGCGAGTCATAACCCGGGCGGATCACCACTAGAGCCAGCTAACTACCTCCTACGTGAGCGCAGCCCGGACGTAGCTAGGATTGCGTGGGGAGAAGGGAGGCAGGCGCTATGACCACAAAATATAAAGATACAGAAAGTCCGCTCCGGGCATCCGCGATTATAATCACCTATGTTGTGTGCGCAAATTGCGAACGACAGATTTTTCCGTCGTTCAATGCGAACATGGCCGCGATCGGTACCGCTTTACACGGCTCACTATAATTATTTTTTATTTTAAATATAATACGCTTTAAAAGTCTACAAAAACTACCTCTGTTCTGTTGCCTGCACCCCTCAAGCGTTTAGGTTCACAATGTCCACTTCCCATAACGTCCACTCCTATAAGGTCCACTCCCTCGAGAGGTAGGCAGAGAGGACGGAGCGCCATCATCATGAGACCCCACAACCTACACTGGACCGTGGCGCTAGTACAGATATAGTTCCTAGTTTAAAAGAAAGAGTTGTGTAAAATAATTCTAGCAAAGTATTTCGTTTCATTTAAGTATACTATAGTATATAGTATGTTTTAGTAATCGATCTAGATCGCAAGCACAGCGCGTGCATTTCGCGACTGAATTCATTTGATTCGATTTGAAATCGCTTGTATGCAGCGTCTGCGTGGGCCAATATCACACGTCTGTATCGAGTGGGCTTTCTGTATCTATATATTTTGTGCTATGGCCCTGGTATTACCATCCAATTTGCAAGGAATATTAATGCAGTTTCCAGGAAATTCTTGAATATTCCAGCTCGATGCCCTGGAAATGTAGTTTCCAGGTACAAATTTAATTAGCGCAGCGCTGTTTCTAGGGCGTTTGGAGGTTTCAGCTTTTCCTCTCTTGAGTTTATTAACAGGTGAACTAGTTTATATCGAAGTCATGTTAACTATGTTTAAAAAAAATGTTAAATTTAGTTCTTTTACAAGTTTTAGGTTTTATTTGAAACTGTTTTAATGTAGTTTTACGTAATATTTATAGGAAACTGAATAAAAGGTATTATACTCCGTTTTTACTGTTGGGTTTTTAGGCATCAAAGTACTGCGTTATTCTAGTATTTACTATGACAAGTTCTTCATTGTGTCAAACCTTAATTTAAGACCCAAATTAATCGCGTACATTCTCCGAATCATATTTTGTTTGTCTTCCTTTTGTTCTCTGTTGGCCAGTCAGTATGCTGTGCTGTCTTTTTAAATTTCCATATGTTCTATCTAATAAAAATTGTAACTTATATAATCACTAATCTGATATGACGCCATTCAAATGATGTGTATGTGCCAACCACATCGTCGTTCAAATAACCATATTCATCCCGACACAATATATACATGTGTAATCAACACTATAATGTCATGTCATATGTCGCCCTCATGCCCTTTATTGTGAAGGTAGGAAGCCTGCTCCGATTTTTTTTGATTTTTTAAGAACAGCAGACGAGCAAGTGTGCCATAGTAAGTGATCACTGTGACCCATGGACATCTCATCTCACTTTGGAGAAAAGTAGAGGATTTTTGAACCTAGAGGACTTGCCGTGATCTGCAAGAAATGTCCTTAATGTTAAGCTGCCTTAAGTCTCGTGTCATTTCTATCTAGAGCTATGGCGTAGAAAGGGATAGCATGTGCTGTAAGATTTTACATAATAAATGCTCTTTAAGTAATTGTATGCTAATACAAGATTCCACATATCACATTATGAAATTTTCTTAAATAACAGCATTAGGGAAAGAAGGACAGAAAGGAGAATGATAATAGGATAATTTATAATACATATACCTGGTAACTTGGTAAGTGATGTATTTTAATGAAGACGAGAACTTTTTAATTGAACTTAAGTACGTAACGTGCGACTGACTGGTGCTTTGTTGCTTATCGTATGGTTATTGGTAAACCTAGTGCTTCATGTGCCGGTAGTTAATCCGGAACAGCAGCAATGCAAGCATTGCCGTTTTGCTGCAGAAATATTATAGATAAGAGGGTGGTACCTCCCCCGGCTGTCCTGCACAGATTCATAGCATGTTCACATGGAGTAAGCATTTTGATTTTTACAAGGGAACCGAAGTTCGGCTTTCCGGTGGGTGGTAGAGGGGTGAAACGGGAGGCATTGAATGTATTCGTTTCCCGACTATTTTACGGGTTGTTGCGAATTTTAACAGGAAACAAACTAGCTCCACTTCAATAAAAAAATACCTCCCTCCCTTGTATTTGAAATGGGAATCCTGAAAAATAGCAGCTTATAATATGTCTAAAAATCACTTATCATCAGAAGAACATAGTAAAGAAAGTAAGTAATACGTTTATTTCCCACACAGCAATGACCGAAACAGTTATAATTATAATAAAATAATTATGTAGTCAAAGGTAAACATATATAAATCATGTCTGATGGTCTGCTGTTGTTGTGAAAAGGGGTACTCAGCTTATTGCTGCAGCCAAGAATGCCTACAGCGCTGGTATTCTGTTGGACCAAAGTAAATCCCTATTTTCGTATATTTATCTAGACGAAATAAAATGGCCGCTTTTTCCGTTTAGACAACTACAGGAAAACGGCTTACAATAAATCTCATTTTTAGAACAACGTAAATACCTACACTTTTCAAAATTAACCTGTATTAAACATATTTTTTTATCAGAGTGGCGCTAGTTGTTTCCTATTAATTTCAGTACACAGTTTTTCTCTTATGGTCTGTTTGCATTTGGTCATGTACAGTGGCGAGAGGCGAGTGCCTGGCCAGTAACTGTTTACACTACAGCCAGTCAAACAATATTTGGATTCACAGACAAGGCAGCTTGCCAGGGAATCCAAATAACAAGTGGACAGTGGTCCACCGGTTTACACCACTGTACTTACCCACTTCGCTAAACACTTGACCGGGCTTTAGACAGAGACATCCCTTTGTTCCGTTGATCGACGTCATAGATAGATTTAGAAGCTCATAACACGTGCCAAGTGCCAATATAAATATTTTAAATATCTGTTATTGCATTGATAACATTGTTATTCCCGTGTCAAGAAAAAAATTATAACACACAGCGTTGATCAGACAATCCCTCTGCCCGTAAATGTACAGTGGACCACACATCAGACTTAACTTATTATTTGATACAATCATACGAAAGGAGCTCGTAGCCTAGTTGCGGGCACGGTCCGAAATAATCGTGCAGGTTATGCGACGTTGGCGCGGTCGGTACCTGGGTGGGTGACCGCTGGTGGCATATTTTATCTGAGCTCCTCCGTGCCTCGGAAAGCACTCAGAGGCCTACGGGCGGCCTGAACAACCATGACAAATAGGTTGGCCACTAACGATACGATAAGCAAGCAAGCATACGAATGTCAAGGAATCATAACAAAAACTTACAGAGTATAGCTTGCTGTTTCCTCCATTATACATGATACTGTCTCTATTCCGACGGGGCGGTAGGCGCTTGTTTTCTTTAAGATCGTAACATATTGATCTACCTACAGTAATAGAGAATTTATAATGAAAGACAAACAGAGTCGCCGTTATGCATTTGCCCACAGTGCCCATGACATCCAACTGCTAGATTTATATCTATGCTTATGCCCTCTCCCTTTTGTGCATCTGACTGCAAGTTGGTGCATGCGATGTGAGCATTATTCCCATACATTAGTCGAGCGTTCAAATGTCAAATGTATGGAACTATAAGTGCATTTGCACAAATCCTTTGGCTCGCTGTCAGTGCTCACATCAGCATTCTAGCCATTACAGAAATCATTCAAAAAACCAGCAGGGACGACCGCCACATACCTCAATCCAGCCCTGAGGGCGACAAGATTATTTGCGTAGTACTTGTCAATTAACTTAATTAAAATTCTTGCTTCATGCAAATGAGGCTGCCAGCGTCTTTGCGATCCCAGATAGGACATATTGATTTCTATGTTATGAACCGTTTATTTTTAGACTTTACATCCTGGTGCAGGCTTGGAGACGAAAGTACTTTGAAAACACTCTAATGAATATAAAATAAAGCGGAATTTTGGTGCTGAATTAGTTCTTAAGACCTTGTTACTTGCCACTTGACTAACGCACTTGACTGGGCACTTGACTGGGCACTTGACCGGGTGTAAACCAGGCCTTAAAGCTATTCCTTATACCCTTTAATACTTGTCGCTTAAATTATTTGAGACGTTCATACGAATGTCAAGTAATCAAAACAAAAAGTTACCAAAGGCCATAATATAAAAAATAAAAATAAACTTATAGCGATAGGGTTCCACAGAGTACAGCTTGATGTGTCCTGTAATTGGCCTTTTATTATTAGTTTGGTTTATATTTTACTTTAAGTACTGTTGACTTTGAGAAATAATAATAACTTGTTGGCCACTGTTTTGATTTCAACTCATTATTTTGTCTGGAAGAGAAACTACTTCTTTTTGCTTTTTTAAAGTTATTTGTCTTATTATGAAGTATAAATAGTTTTTTTTCTTCTTCCACAGATGAGAAAGAGAAGTATGACCCGAATGGGTTCCGCGACGCGCTCGTGCAAGGGCTCGAGCGCGCCGGCGGCGACCTCGACGCGGCGTACAAGTATCTAGATGCCGCCGGCTCCAAGCTCGACTACCGCCGCTATGGGGAGGTCATCTTCGACGTCCTCATCGCGGGGGGGTTACTTTGTAAGTGTACCGTCCTTATTCCTACTTGCGTCTCTGGTTCCTTTTGCTTGAGCGCGCCGGCGGCGACCTCGACGCGGCGTACGGCTCCAAGCTCGACTACCGCCGAAATATTATTACTCAGCTATGGGGAGGTCATCTTCGACGTCCTCATCGTGGGGGGGTTACTGCGTAAGTGTGCCGTCCCTTATGAGGAACTTTGAAAGAACAAGATACAGACTTTGACTGTAAGTCATCAATTCTTCAGTATATCGTACACAGGCTCGAGGATACACTATAGGAGTGGAGGTGCAGCGAGTTATTTCGATAACAATGCAAATAAACCTTACCCTTAAAAGTGGCGTGAAAATATTACGCGAATTGGGCGGCGGCAAGCGCCAAGAATCCATAGCTGGCCCGTATTTTAGAGACGTTAAAATCTACTTTAAATTATTATCGGAAAAACTCGCTGGATCTCTAGGCCTAAGACCCCAATTCTTACATGATGAGACAACTGGCTAGAGTCCTGAACTCTTGTGTTGAAAAACCTCACTCGTTCGTTCTTTTCTGACCGCTTCAAGTGCACCTGTACGTCCGTCTGGTTAGGAATACGTTTGACGATATTCTCCCTTCGACAGTGCCCGGCGGCTCCGTTTCAATGGACGGCGAGTCTCCCAAAACCAACATATGCATCTTCTCTGCTAGCGAGGACATGGAATCCATGCGCAACTTCGAACAGGTGACTATATATATACTTTAAAAAGAAGAAATTAAATACATACATAACTTTCACGTCCATTATCCCCGAAGGGGTGATATGAACCACCTTCATCATAGGTAGTTCCCTCGTGATAGGTTGGTGGACAAACGGCGAGCCCACCGCCGTCTCCTTGGTGTAGAATAGTATCCACTAAGATCTTTAGTCGCCTCGTACGACACCCACGGGAAGAGTTGGGGTGGTGCTATTCTTTATGACCGGGCACGATACGACACAGAAATTAAATCCTAGCTACCGTTATTGAAATGTCATAGAAATTTTGTTATGATTTGATATTGGTTTATAATTATTAACTTTGAATTTGTATGCAAAACTTCTAGTACATAAATAAAAATTTTAATAATATGATTTGTAATAAATTTTAATGACAGAAAATTGTAATGTTTCACCGTCACTACCGTATATCGCTCGCTTATAATTATACAGAAATTCTATAATTTATTTATCATCTATATGATAAACATACAATTATTATGATTGTAACCAGTAATTTATAAAATCTCGTTTTCAATAAAGATTGTATCGAAGTTTTTAAATGATATCATTTATAGATCGACTGCAGTTTCATTACAAAATAAAAGTAAATCGTCACAAATTAGTTTGCAATTGCATGATCATTCCAAGAATAAACATTACATCGATTGTAGTCAGTGCTGCATTGCAGTCTTTATATTTCCTTGATTATACTTCGATAAACAGTTAAAACGCTTACGATCGAATACTCTTTGAGGACTAAACATAACCATATAAAATGTTTGCCAATTTGCATTTGGGTATGACTATACAAAGTCTGACTGGGGTGGTACCATTCCTTTAATTTATTTCTGCCGCAAAGCAGATGCCTTGCAGTTTCGGTTTGAAGGGCAAGAGAGGCAGCGTTATTACCTGCACATAGAGCGACGGTAACGATTTACCACCAGGTGGCCCGTTTGCTCGTCTGCTCTCCTTTTACAGTAAAATAAACTTACCCGAGTAACTTGGTGATGGTAGGACCCTGAAGGGACCCCTGGTTAGCGACCACCTTTTTTATGTAAAGTCTGTCGTCAAATATCTTTGCTTCGGCGTTGATGTGTTCCGGCAGTGTTTATAGAAGAGCTAGTACTTACTAAGCCCATGTGCTTCGACCTCAGAGTCACTTACCACCAGGTGAGATTGAGGTCAAACGCGGGTTTAGTCGTACATTAAAAAAAAAGAAAAAAGTCTGCCTGTCCCAAACATGCTATGAATTTCGCGATTTGTCAAATCATGAGATTCCTACTACTTTCATATAGATTCTTTACAAACATGATGATAAATCGGCTAGAGTCCTGAACACTCGGTGTGGAGAACCCGTTTCTCGTTCAATATCTTCTGATCGAGTGTCCTAGACTGCTCGATCGGTCTGTGTTGTGTATTGATCTCTTACACGAGTGTTGTTTGCAGGTGTTTGTTAAGCTCATGCGGAGATACAAATATCTGGAGAAGATGTTCGAAGAGGAGATGAAAAAGGTTAGTGACACACCAACAACAAAAACTTATTTTTTCTCTACCTCTATTTCTCTTTCTTCCGTGTTTTTTTGTGTGTTATGTGTGCAGTACGCACCACATTGATTGATCGTAATCAATGTGTATTGATTACAATCAACCAATCAATCAATCAATAAACGTTTATTGTCAGACAGTCCTACAGAATTGGTTAGTAATTTCTTATAGCTATGTTAGTAATATACGTGGGGCGGTCCAAATATTGTTAGTCAACGGATTGTTATCAACCTCGTTGTTTTACTTTTATTGTCGCTTCGAGGCAAATTTTATTACAAACTCCTTGGGCAAGTATCACTGGCTGGTGAGCTTTAGTTATTTTTAATGAATTATTTAAAAAAAAACATCTGTCACTTTTCAATCGCTTCGATGGAACTAACGCGGGAAGCATTTCGTGCTATGATCTATTATGATTTTTAACGAGGGCTAATATATAAGGAATCACATGAAAATATAATCGGTGCCTGGGGTATTGGCTCCATCATTTGCCACCATCACCTATTAGTTTGGTTTAAAAAATGGTTGCCGTTTTTTCGCTAGTAGCTAGTCGCTTTCGTATACTGTGAAAGCGACTAGTACTAATTGTATGAAATTCGACAACCGACGATATTGTTACCATCGTCTAATGTAAAAACTTATTTAGAACTCATTTCTTTGAATTTTACGCGTACTCTAAATAAAACGTTGTTTCTGCCGTAGGTACTGGTTTACCTGAAGGGATTCGATACCCAGCAGCGCATTAAGCTGGCTCGTATGACTGCCCTGTGGATCGGTAAGTGTTGACTTCTTTAGGGCTTGTGTTCATGAGACTGTAAAAATTCCCACTGGTCAGATTAAACTGACCAACGGTCTAACCAATGGGAATTACCTGGTTTTGAGCTGGGGCTAGCGGCGGCTACACAAGGTTGTAAGTCGGCCGTACGTCCGGTCCTCAGTTATGTATGGAGCCACTAGGAGGTCACCGGCCGGCCGGCGAACCGTGGCTAGCCCCGGCGAACCGCGGCTAGCCCCGGCGAACCGTGGTTAGTCCCGGCGAACCGTGACTAGCCCCGGCGCACCGTGACTAGCCCCGGCGCACCGTGACTAGCCCCGGCGCACCGTGACTAGCCCCGGCGAACCGTGACTAGCCCCGGCGAACCGTGACTAGCCCCGGCGAAACCGTGTCTAGCCCCGGCGCAAAACCGTCTCGTGGACACAAGCTCCGTCTTTATAATTTTTACGATATTTTAGTGTGACAAACAATCTTTTTGTAATGAATTATTTCATGTATATACTTATAACAAAGTCATGCCAAGCTACTAGTGAAATACGCTGAACACTTAAAATTCTATTTTTACGTCATCTAAAATTGTACCGTATTTCTTGCAAATAAAAGTAATTTCATTTCATTTTAAAAACTTTTTTGCATTTGCGACTATTGTAACTGTATTTAGGTTATCACTAGATCATCATGATTATCTTATCATCTGCTGCGAAGTGTCCTTAAGGTCAGCAGTGCATCGAAAATCCTGTATAACATTATAGTGAGGTGAAATGTATACGACGGTGACCATTTGCCATCAGTTGGGCCGTTTGCTCGTCTGCTTTCCTTATACAATAAAATTAAAAAATATAAAGCGTCTGCCTGTATGCCAGCCTTCAATGTACAGTAGAAGACACAGCAAGCTATGCTCAGTGGTACCCAGGCGCAATAAGTTTTTGTTTTTATCCCTTGACATTCGCATGAATAAGTAAAAGCGACAAGGTACTACTAAAGGGTATACTAGGGCCTGATGTGTTGTCCGCTGTACAAAGAGCTCAATGCGAATGTATATTTGTGTTTTTGCACACGATTAGAGCCGGGCCGCACGTCCTGCGCGGTTCGGTGTCGAAGTGTGCTACAGTGACGTCGCGCGGTCATCCGCGGGGCGGCCCGTGTCGCCTCCGCTCACACTGGCCTCGCTACATTATTTCGCTGGAATACAATAGTGGCACAATAAAAACAAATTGCTTTTTATATTGGCACCAGATTCGTAGCAGCTATCGTACAGTCCGTGAGCTGTTAGAAGGGGATTCGGGTATTGAATGAAATAGGTTCTGTTTTACCACGGTCTTAGTACATTCGCATATCACTCTCAAGACCCGAAAGCCTTTCTAAAAACATGTATTACCTACTCGAAAAGCAAGTATCGTTTTTTATTGAAATCGAACCCTAAATAAATTAATAGGGGGGTACCACAAGGGCCAATTCTGGGTCCAATTTATTTTTCTTAAAAAATTTTTGTTATATTTAACTTCAGACCAAAAAAACCCGAAGCACGATTCTGATAGTCTACACTTTTGGGAAGGGAACCCCGTATGTATTTACAGTTAGCCGATTGCAATTGTTTCGACATCCGCCGTTGCGGTACCGCCAGTTCTGAATAGTAAGACAGGGTTCCCTGTCATTAATGTCTAAGATTAGTGTCAGACAAGAAAATAAGTACAGTCGAGTTCAGAAAGTGTTCTTTCACTAGCTACTAGAATTACATAGATTGTGGTGACAGCATATTTAAATCCATTCAGTAGTTTCAGAGTTTGCGATTGTGTAAGTAGCTGGTGGTAACTCTGACCGCGACTTTACAGCTGCTTTCGGTTTCCTACCTATCTTTGTGTACCTTGAATTTGTTTGCGCCTTTCCAGTAAATTATGGAATATTCGATCGGAACGGTTTACCATAACGTAGTGAATCAATATGCTTTACAATTCAGACGATACTTGTTTTTCTGTGTCGCAGACTTTCAAATTGCTCATGTCTAGAATTTTACATGAAATTATTTACGTCCTAGAAATATAAAGTACGTTATGTATGTACCTAAACCATGACAGTTTTTAATAATAGTAATTTTATAGTCTTAATATATAATTAAGTTTTCTTAAAAGCGAATTTGATATTTTTTAATTCTGTTTTCGTCCTGTTATTTACTTTACATTGTTTGTTTTTATTATAAGGTCTTTTTTATTAGATGGAAATATTCTGAGGGTTAAAGTGTTCTGCTGTAAAGTGTATTACGCTGGTTAAACTCATACCAAAATAAACTTTGTACAAAAAATAATCATCTTTTGTAAGGAATACTAATTTCTGTTAGTAAATAAAACGTAAACAACTTAATGTCGAAAGTGAAATATCAATTTTGTTCTTTTTAACGATTTTCAATAAGAAAATAATAATGTTTTTACTTAATCTTGAAATATTTTCATCTAATTAGTTGAGTCCTATTGGACGCACACTGACCCCTACACCTACCAACATACACCCCCTCACACACACACACACATCACATACACACACCACACATCACACACACGCCATCTCACGCACACACCCCTCACACACACCACATACACGCATTCTTAACTGTTTAATTTAGCATTGCCTTATGTTTTTCATAATTTATTTATCGGAAGAGACTGGCCCCCACAACACAGGGTATCCTAGTGTGGGAACCAGGGAAATCTGACAAAATGTAAAAGATACTGTCTGCATTAATAATTTTTTTTTTTATTAATTTAAAAGCACTTGTGTACTAGAATACTATGTAAAACTTGACGAGAAATATAAAAAAACCGCCATAATGCGAAATTAAATTAAACAATTATTTTTTTCATTGCGATCTCCATAACACAGATTATAACAACGTGGCGCCTTCATGACCGGGTTTTTATTTTCCTGGTATATGTTCTGTATCTGATAACAATATCTGACTGATGTATCGTTTCCGCAGGCAACGGCTGCGTGCCTCCGTCCGTTTTGCTGGTGTTGGTGAACGAGCATTTGCTGAAGGACAACCTGGCTCTGGAGTTCGTGCTCGAAGTGTTCTCCACGGTGAAGCAGGAGCGTGGTGTGGCCTCCCTCGTCACCGCGTTGAAGAGAGGACAGCTCGAGGGCAGGTGCGTCTCCTTGGCATGTTACATGTAGAGTAGAGAAGGACTGCTGATCTCTAGTTTATTATTTTTTGTTATTTACACTTTAATGCACAAAATAAAAAGGTGTACATGAGGCGAGCTTAATGCCTTGCGGCATTTTCTACCAGCTAACCATGGGGTTAGCTAGTTCGTGCTCGAAATTTATTTATTTTAGTTTTATTTATTGAAATATTCTAGTCACAGCGCTAAGGTACTAAACTCGACGGGTTCCTAAATGATTTAGTCTCTGAGTGTAGGGTGGAGTCAATGGAACACTTGCTGTGCGAATGTGACTCGCTGGCTGGATAGCGTATGAGTCTTCTGGGGGTAGCCTACCCGAAACCAGAGGACTATAGGCTCCTTCATGTAAGCTGTACAGCGTCCTTCATGCAAAGCATCTTTAAGGAACTGGAAAGAGACTTAGGAAAGGGGTGAGCACAAAAGATCCCTGAGGATCGAAGTGCCGCTGGGGTTATCCCTGGCCCCCTGTCATAAGATAAGATAGGGTGGTGTAATTGCATTTAGGACTAATTATTACAAGGGCACTCTAATAAGGTTCCGAATTAGAATCCTAAATTCATGATAGTGTAATAGGCGCTACGACTATAAATAAATATATGGTTAAAGCTTTCTTTAATTTGTTTTCTGATTTCATAAACAATCGTATTATTTTTATCCCAATCAAGTGGCGAAATGCGAATTCTCCCGTGAGGTTCGTGTCATGGAATTGGGCACATTGACACGGCATGTACTGGCTCGCAGCACCATTGCGGCGGCGTCATTAATGTCGGCACATTTCATTGATTACCCTCACATTTTTGATACATAATAGTAATTAATTTGGGGAAAAAGGAGGGGTATGTTTATGGTCAAAACTGCTGTGAAATTATAATAATATTAATAGTGCTCAATGGATATAGGAATAAGTTTATTTGTGCGGTAAGATGACAAAGTATTCATAGTCCATACATCAGTAGGAACTTAAGCATATGTTATATTAAACTAATTAAAATTAGTGAGCAACAAGTTAGTTTACAATCAACGCTGACCACCGAACTAGGAGGTTCCTGTATCTCGGAGGACAGATCTTTTCTTTGACCAGACCAGAATAGACGTTGGCCAAGCCAAGAAAATAAAAATCTGTCAAAATTTGAAAGAAAGACAAAAAAGAACAATATGTTCGATTGTTTTAATAATCCAGATGCAATCAATGAACACTTCTTATATACCTGGAAACAGAAACGTTGAAATATCTTCTCTTACTGTAAACACCATAGTGACGCTCAGGAAGAGGATGGTATTATTATGGATATGATCATAATGATACTTCCACGTACCTTGGGAGTCATCACAGATAGACACTCATCCATCGTGATGACAACTTTTCCTCGATGTTGGAAGACTGCATTGATGCGACCCAATCCCAAAAAGAAAACATCAATTGATGTTAAGATTTGCGTCCTATTTATCAAATCAAATCAAAATACTTTATTTATCAGAATACAATGTAAAAGGTCTTAAAAATAGATTATTGTCAAAGTATTCAGCCTGTTAAAAGGCGTACAAAATATCAGGTACATAAAATATAAATTAACATAAAGGCAATTTCGATACTAATGTGAATGGTTATTATTTATTATACTAATGTATGTAGTTTATTGTGTTGCAACAGTAAATAAATATATTATCTATCTATATGTTAATCTGGATACAAAAACAGCAGAACTACTTGCATCTGTGTTCCAATTTGAAGGATAAGAGAGCCAGCGTAATTTCCGGCACACGAGGCAATCCATCCAAGGCCTCAAGGTTAGCAGCGCATCAAAAACCCTCTAATAATAATACAGAGAGGTGATATGTCTGGGTGACGGTGACCACTTTACATCAGATGGCCCTTTGCTCGTCTGATCTCCTTATTCTGTAACTTAAAATAAATAACAATGACTGATGTAAAAACTGTGAACTGTGAAATCTATAAAATGAAACTAAGAACTTATAACTTTCCAACACTATGACATAGACGCATCAGCATATATGCTGCCTGTCTATAAATATATAATAATAATAAAAAACTAATATAGTTAATATTTGTTGACGCAGATTGCTTGAGTTCCTGCCGCTGAACCGGCGCAGCGAGGAGGTGCTGGCGTCCTCGTTCGCGTCGCGCGGTCTGGCCGAGCTGCTGAGGCTGCACCGGGCGCAGGCGTCGCAGGTGCGTGACACCCAAACAGAGCGTAAGACCCGCGACATTGAAGGCGGTTCGGTCGCGGGCAAAATTGTATGCCTTCAAATTCATAGTATCATTTACACGTCAAGAAAAAAAATATATTTACATTACATAGCAATAACATACATGAAAACATTTGTATTAATAATTAGATTTAAAAACATTATAGTCAAGTCAATAATTTAAATAATAAATCATTAAAAAAAACTGAACATGGCAACATTTCACAACGAAGGTGGCGAGATCCGCTTGACGGACTCTAACGCAAAACGTCGACGTCTTCT